>SRSE01000806.1:3200000-4584008 GCA_005024645.1 Planiliza haematocheilus
AAAATCCTGCAGTTTTATTTTTCATGAGGGACAGCATGACCAGCAGCTTTTGGGGGTTTTCTTATCCTCCCTTTACTTTTCTTGAGTTTTTGCACCAGGAACCACTTTTGGTTGCCAGTGGACATGAAAGTAATTTAAACTTCTACTTTCAGAAAATTATTTTATTTATTTATTTATTGTTCTTTGTTTTTTAATCTCCAAAAATAATCCATAAACCCCACATTTCTTGGCATATGCCAGCCCTCTATCTATTAAGCATTGGTATAATTCCAGATACGTTAAATGTTGAATATAATTTGTGTGCTTTCTGCTAGGTTGGTTCAAAGTTAAAAGCACAATTACAGTAAGCCTGCTTTTTTACATCCTTGCTTGCGTCGTTCTGTGTGTGTAGGTATCATCAAGCTGCGGCGGAGTCCACCTCCCCGACTGAGGGGGCCGCAGTACGTCCTCAACATCACCGCTACTGATGATAATGCATCTGGTGGGCCGTACCCACTCAGCAGCTCTGCACAGGTCATCGTGGGAATCAACGACATCAACAACAACAAGCCAGTGTTTGAGGAGGTGACTGAAGTCGTATTAATATGAGTTCATCTAAAAAACATGGCGCAGATTCAGTTTTCTAACCGGGCTGTTTGTGCTCTTAGTGTCAGAACTACAGTCTGAATGCAGCGGTACTGGAAAACCAGCCTCCAGGGACGTTTGTCTTGCGTGTCCAGGCCCACGACGCAGATATGGGGGTCAACGGAGAGGTTAAATACGGCATCATGCACAGAGATGGAGTGTCGTCTGGATTTGACATTGATCCTGATACGGGTAGGCTGCACAGAAACTCCAAATATTAGTGGTGTTTGTGCCAAAGTACATCAAAGCAGTGAACAGACAACGTGTTCATCCTCTGTAGTATAGCTTCAGTGTTTTTAGTAACGCACAGAAATACACAAAGCAGTTGTGATGGTAACATGGTCCCTTGTGTCTGTCAGGTGTGATCACGACGGCGGTGAGTTTTGACCGGGAGCGTCAGAGGGAGTTCACGCTGTCTGTGACGGCCACGGATCAGGCCGAAGAGCCGCTCATTGGAATCTGTCAGATCACAGTGCTGATCTCAGATCAGAACGACAACGACCCCAAGTTTGAAAACAGCCGCTACCAATGTGAGTACTACTACCACTACTAATACGAATTAGAATACTGCAAGTGTGAACACAGCTACTACTAATTCTGTGACTACTAGTACTGCTGGTAGTAGTAATGTATTTCTGCCTGTATGTATTGCCAGTATAACTACTACAACTACTACTTTTATGATTACTTCTACTATTACTACTACCCACACTGTGAGTATTGCTACTACTACTACTACTACTGCTACTGTGAATGCTGCTACTGCTACTAGTACTATGATTAATATTACTACCAGTAATTAGATGACTATTAATACTAGTACTGTTAACTAATGCATTTCTTCTTATTAATGGTGTACCAATAATAGTGTAGCATTCCCATTACCACTAATTCTAGGCCTTATATTACTACCGTAGTCAATTCTACTTCTACTGTTAGTGCTACCCTAGTACTACTAATACTTTACCACTACTATGTCTACTGTTACTACTGTTACAGCTCCTTTACTGCTGTTACTATTACTTGTACTTCCATTTCTTGAAATATTACTACTGCTGCTGCTATTACCACATTACTGCTGTTACTACTCCTGCTGCCTCTGCTTTCTTCACTGCTTCTACTGGTTCAAATTCTGCCATCTTGCTACTGCATGTTAGAAGCAGGTCCAGAAGCAGTTTTCTTCATTTGATGCTCAGCTCAGCTCTTATTGGTTGTATTTGTCTCATCTCTTATACCCTAAAGACTGAAATAAGGTGGTGGCAACACCAGGGTTAAAAGGTTTCTTTCCCTCTGGAACAACATGCGAACATCTGTGCCCTCACACCTTCCGTTCCTGTCTCCTGTTCATTTACTGGAGGTTTGAAAGGCGCAGGTGAAGAGTGGAAACCGGCTGTTTGTCGCTGCCATCGTGTATCAGTCTGCATCCTTGTAATCCTGGAAAGCTCTTAAGACTGATGAAATATTCTCTGGTGCCTCCCGCGGGTCCATGTTTGTTTACTATGTGTGCAAATATGTGTTTTGATAAGCGTCGTGTCAGAAGTTCTCCTCATCCGATTAGGGAAACGCACAGAGTGGCTCATTAACTATTTAACAGGCAGATTGAAATGTTTCTGGGACATGCATTCATTTACCACTGGTGAGTGTGTTTGTGTTGTGGGGTTTTTCCTGCACAAATGAAGGAAATGAGGTGGAAACCACCTCTTATTCAGCCTGCTTGTTATTTATCTTATGGTCTTTATCCTCACGCAGCACTGCGCGGAGGATTGGGGCTCTAGGGACAACACGAGCAGCAGCTCTTGGGTGTTTTTTCTCCCTTCTTCTCTTTACATTCTGTTAGCAGAGTTTTCGTCTCATCCTGGGGAGTCTGTTTACTGCAAACGGAGCAGTGTCCTCTGGCAGCTGAAACAACTTTCAGATGTCTGTGAACATGAATGTAATTTAAATTTGGTGTAGGTTTAAAACTCCCTTTAGAAAGGACCGGTGGGATGTTTTTAGTAGAATTCTGCAGAGGAAACTAGCAAACACAGACTTCTATTAAACATTGTCATATATAGTGCATACGGATGTGATAAATAATGTAGTAATAGATAAACCTGAGCTGTAGCTTGTGACAGGCTGGGTAAAAATCAGAAAGCTGGAAATAGAATAAATGTTGTTTTGAATGAAAGCTTTTAGCAAATACTTCAGTACAACAGTTACATGAGCCGGTCATGGATGTTGTGCAGACTCAAGTATGTGCAAGATGTGCACCTTGCTCAGAATAGTTCAAAATCACCAATCATTAAAGTCACACAGTTCCTGTATATAGTATAAATCACTAAACAAAAAAGTGTCTGAAATTCATGCATTTGTGTTCTGCTGCTTGTTTGGGTCCAGGTCATGCTTTCTATATGTACAACATTGTGCAGCTAGCCTGGAAACCAAACCAACTCTCAACAACACCCACAAATGTTTTGTGGCACAAAGTTGGCCTGGATTCGCCTTGTTGGAAAGTGATTGAGCTCCAGCTAACATCTGACGGGCCAGTCAAATCGTTTAGGTTGGCTTTTTGCATGTGTGAGAGAGAGAGTGATGTTGTCATTTACGTCATCTGAGAGCAGTGGAGTTGAATTTGTTTTCAATGTTTTAGACCCTAAAAGCAGAGTAATAATCCCACTTGCTTTATAACTGCAAGGATTCACCTGTTTGTTTGGTTGTCAGTAAGGCAATTCTTATAATTATTGTTAATATTGATATTAACTGACATCACTACTTAAATTAAACAAAAGAAACAGGTACCCGTGTTATCCACCATTATGATGCTTGCAGCCTTGTTTGAAGCCATGTACAAACCCTAGGTTTGCTCCTGCTGGTTGTTTTCCTGGTTTCTCTTTGACACACATTAGACTCAGCAGGATCTAATGTGATTATTCAGTTGAAATGTATCTAGTGAAACCCACAAATGTGAAAAGGACATTATAATTGACATAATGCTTGAAATGCAGTATCACATAGAGAAATGCAGCAGCCGACCTCCTCTATGCTGGTTGTCTTTGTTGTTTGATCAACGCTGACACACATCGCAGTCAGCAGGATTGGAGGTTATATTCATAAATTTAAAAATGCATCTGTTGACTTTGCAGAGTGAGACCCAGAAATGACAAAATGAGGTGACATACTGCTGACACAACACAACGCTGTGTTCCCATTATTATAATATCTGCTTACCATCACAGAACATGATGTTGTATTATGTTCATTCAAACTTAATGAAATTCGGTATTTATGCTTCAGTCACGAGCACAAGTCAGACATGGTGGACATCTCATAGAAACAAAATATGTGACATATAAATATTTAGTCCTATTTTCTGTGTTTGACCATTACCTGTATGATGCCAATAGTAACAGCTGTTTTCCAACATCAGTGGAGTGTAGTATTTCATCCGTTGCCTGACAATAAATCTGTCTTCATCTCAGATTTCCTGAGGGAAGACACACCAGTTGGAACTAGTTTCTTGCGAGCAGCGGCCCATGATGACGACCAAGGGAGCAACTCAGCCATCACCTATTCGCTGTCAAATCAGAAGCCAGCTTACCTGCACATCAACCCCAGCACTGGCTGGATTTATGTTAACCACCCCATCTCACAGGTCAGAGAACACCAGTACCTTTAACACCCTAACTTTATTTAGTTATAAAATCAAAGAGCTGCTGGCAACGAAGGCCGACCAGTAAACTGCACTTGAACACTATTCAAGTGCAATTTCTAACACTATTTCTGCATTTGAGAAATAACTCTTCATACTAGCTTGTGGCAGTAATCTGTATTTCTTATTCAAAAGGGAAGCAAGAAGAGCGTCCAAACTATCCTGAATCACACTAATCAGTTTGTCTACTGTTTATTCATTCCAGATGATCATGTTGTTGTGAAAATATTAATCTTTTTAAATGTTCAATTTAGACGAAGCTTGGTTATAATATGACCCATTATGACAACATATTATTTTAAATGACTTAACTTCCTGAAAGAGCCTAAATCAAAGAAACAGAAGGTGGTCTAGGGGCAAACTACAGTCTCTTATGTATAGGTTGGGTGCTTTGTATACCCACAATCCACCCCTACCACCACACAGCTGCCCGCATGCAGGTATCAGTATCACACTGTCTTTCATGAAAGAAAGAAAGAAAGAAAGAAAGAAAGTTCTCACTATAACACACGGTAGTTAGGGGGAAAAAGTGTGAAAATTAATCAAAATGATATGAAACAGGGTTTGTCCTTCCCACCATGTATCAGATAAATATTTGGATATTATGTAAATCAAGCCCATCTGCCTGGTGACTGTATAGAAGATTGTGCAGAGAATGATGGCCTGGGCACATGTTTATCGGGTCTTCGGGTTATGTCGTGTCTCCAATGGCAACAGACATCTTGTTAATACTGTGAGAAGAACAAAAAGTTAGTCCTCGCCATTCTGTGTCTTTATCTTTGTACAATCTCACGAAGCCAAACTGACATTCCACAATGAAGTGAAACGCTTGCTATGAATGACTGCGTTTACAAGGTCTTTAGTATCCCGATTTTGAGGCTTATCCCGGCTTTGAGCATATCCGGGATATAGTGTTTACATGGCACACAGAGAAACCCGGTTATTCATATTACCGTATACATGATAAATACCAGTAACCCGTATTCCGATCACTGCATCCTATCTGTGCATGCGTGTGTTACATCTTTTGTTTACTTTACAACAGATTGCGCGGTGGAAAACCAGCGTCACGTAGCTTTTCCGGTGTTTTCTGCCATCAAAACACATCGTTATGTTTAGTTCTTTCATTATTTTAAGGGAATATTCTGTCTCTTCGTCGCTCCAAAAGTGAGAAGTTCTTGTTGCCTCCATGATGTTTGTATATCTCACTTGGCGTTACTTGCGCCTGTGCAGACAGTGGGTAGCCGTCAGAAATCGGGATAAGGTGTATACATGCTCCAGTATCCCAGCTTCTATCGCAGTACTCCAGGTGGCAAAACCGGGTTTCTTGAAATCGGATATGGGCATATCCCGATTTCTGAATTCGGGATATGGTGTTTACATGGACAAACACAAAAACGGGATACTTCAAATCCCGATCAAAACCGGGATACTTAAGACCATGTAAACGCAGTCAGTGAGGCCAACGGTTCTTGACATCTCCTCTCTCTTCTCCTTCTTCTTTGCTTCTCACTTCTTCTTAAGCAGCACTCAATAATTTAGTAAAGGCAGCTTAACTCTTACTCGCTTCCTTTATTCACTTTTTATGAACAAACCAAAAGATCTGTAATTTCACATTGTCTTTTCCTCTCTGCTCAATAATTTTAAAGAGTCACACAACTGCTTGATCATTAAAATTAGATTTTGTAAAGAAAAGGCCAAGTTTCAGTCCCAAAGTTAAGAACCATCCACCCTGGAGATCTATTCCTTGGTTTTTGATCTGAGCCTTTCCCCACAGACGTCCAGGATCAACCGGCAGATCGTGGCGTCAGATGGGGGGAACCGCAGCAGCTCTGTGGAACTGACAGTCATCATCACCAACGTCCACAACCAGCCCCCACACTGGGAGCAGCCTGAGTACTGGGTCACTGTGCCGGAAAACACCATCCGTGATGCCAAGATAGTGGTGAGTTGGTGCCAGAGAGCCTGTGCTCCAGAAAACAGTTTTTATTTCAGTTTTATTTATTTCAGACATGCTTCTTCATCCGATCCCACATAACTTCATGAGCTTGAAATGTCTCACCTCCTACTAGAAGGTGTACAATGGAACAGCTCACCGAGCCAGAGCTCTTGCTAGGAAACTTCACTTAATCTCAATATGGCAGCCTCCACAGGAAGAAATCACATAGACCATCTGAATCATTTAATGTTCCTGGTTGGTTTTTAATATTCTGAATGAATGAATGAACCGATATTATGTGTGACATCTTCTTACAGTACATCTGGTTTATTTTCTCATTTGTTAGTCCCTACTGACTTTAGAAACACTCATATGCTGTCTGCCATAGAAGCATATACAAGCATGGGATACAGCCTTTGGTATCTGTAGCTGATTCTCCTGTTCCTGAATTACCCGTTTAAATCATCTCAAGGCTTACAGATATGCATAATTAATTCCACAGCCATTACAGATCTCTATCTGCCTAGTGCCCACTTGCACCTCTTTGAACGTCTAAAAATTTGCCAGGAGTTGGGCAGAGTTCATTTGTACACATGGTCATTAATGCCTGAAAAACACTTTTTTTTACCATTTGGTGGAAGTCACCAAGCCTTGGGCTCCTGGCTCTCCAGTGGTCTCCAAGTTGTTAAAATAGACACGCTAGTACTTAGTAACTAGTACATGTGTGATTAAAATTGATGTAATATCACTGTGCTTCATGTCTGTTGGCCCTAATTTGGCTGCAGTTGAGAATTTTAGAGCATTTTTGATTTTTTCAGGTCTCATTCTGACCTGGTGATGAGCAAGATGACTGTATTTCACTGAGTTCTGAACCTTTAGCTGATTGAATTTCTTTATGTCCTCATGCAAGTTAATAGATTACATAAAAAGTAAAGAAAGAACCTCCACTATTTCACTGTGTTTGGGGTCTTCAGAGATTATTCAGCCTTTCCTTTATGGCTGCCATGACTCCATCAAATAGGTCTAAACTACTCCAAGTTGCCCGAAACGTTACTGAAGAGAAAACCGGACCTCACGCCTCTCCTCTAATCAGTAACTAGCTCTTATGTCAAGTAACTGACATGGGCGAGAGTGGAAGAAGACATCTAAAAAGAGAAGAATATTTAAACCCAGTGGTTTTCCTGCAGCAGGAAAGGAGTTCTCTTTCATTTACTACCTCCTTCATGTCTGCGCAGAGAACCCTGAGGAGGCTAGAGACACTTTTTCTTCTTTAGCCCTCTCTCCTCCCTTCTCCCCTCGTCCATCCTTCTCTTTTTCTCCCTCTCGCTCTCTCTGTGTCAGCACGTTTATCCGAGCACTTCCAGAAATTTTCTGCCAAGCAAACAACAAACCCGCCCTGAGTCTGTCTCACCTGACTCACTACGCACACACACACACACTCTGCTTGTATACCTCCGGTGATTTTTTTCCTCTTTTGATCCCTCCATCCTAATTTGCTGTCTTTTCCTAAGCCGCTGGTTTAGAAGGTGGAGGAGTTTTTACCCTCCAGCTGCTCGATTTCATGGAGGTTAGTCAGTTTTCAGACAGTTGTAGGTGTGTGTGTGTATGGGTGTGTGTGTGTGTGTGTAATCCTGTGTGTCGCTTCTTTTCGACCCCACATTTTTCCTGAAAAGCGAGAAAATAATGGTGATGATGATGGTGGTGATTGGAGGTTGTCCCGCCCACAGCTCCATCTGTCAGAGATGATTGAGGAGAGGGAGAAAATTACACCTGCTGTCGGAGCGTCACAATGGTCTCTCATCACCTCAGAAGAAAAAAAAACGACATTTAATTACTGTGTTTAACCAGACAGAGACTGTATGATGGAGGGAGGAGGCAGTGAGAGATGGTGCTGAGAGGGGTGAGTCAAATGTAGGAGAATGTGAGGAGAAAAGAAAAAGGTAACATTCTGGTCTTTTCGTGAGTTTTGTTCAGACTAAGAAAACATAAACATAATGTGAGCTTTGTCCTCCAAATTGTCCAAACTAAAAGCAAAATCATGTCACACAGGTGCTTTTCTTTTTGATCCCTACTGGCATACGTGTATGATCTAAAGACAAACACATAAAATCATCCGTCTGCGTTTTTGGGTGCCACTGATGTAATGTTCGGTGTTAATTCACCATTAAATTCAGTGGATTAATGCGTAGAAAATTCTTAAAATGTATACAAATCATTCCAAATACTGAAATGCCACCTCCTCATCATCCTCCTCTTCCTCACCCATCTCCTCTGCTGTGTTAATTGCGCTGAGGAGGAACTGTTGGTTTAAATTTAGCAGCCTTAATAAGGTCTGTTAATCACATTGTTAACGAGGTGGAGGGAGGGAGCCGCTGCAGGGGTGGGAGTCGCTGTGTGAGTGTGTGTGGTTGTGTGTGTTAAATCTCCATATCAATAAGCTGTAGTCGTCTCCTTCGTGTTTGAGTTCCATAGTCTCCTCATCAGCTGACTTCCTCCCGTTGCTCTCTCATCCTGCTGATTTGTGAGTTCCACAGATACTTCTTCTTGGCAACCAAAGGACTTCAGACATTTGATTCTAACTGTTTAAACTAAGGTTGTTGTTACCTGTGTTGCATTAAAAATAGTTGTTTTAATTTAGGTAAGACTCCCTATAACAATGATGACAATATGCTCGCAGCTACAATAAGCTCTTGCATTTAGAACTATTCTTAAGTGAAATGAGTATTAGCGTCACAATATATATGAAGTACCAAAGGTAAAGTGTGGAATGACCCACAATTTTTATTACTAATTAAATCTAATTATTGATTTAGTAGTGTGTTCATCTTTAATGTCATAGCATGTAAGGATGTAGAGTAGAGTAGCTCCGTTATAACTTAATTATGAATCTAAGTAAAGTTATCAAATGGATGCAGAAACTGACTGAAATCAGCAGCAAACAGCCATCAAATGCATGGCTGTCACATGACTAGCAGTAAACACTGACCTTAATGACCCCTCCCCCTTTCTGATGGCCGCTAACTGTTAGCATGTGAGGCTGACAGGACGATCTGTATTCCATCTGCTGAATCACTCTCAGCACCAGCCGCACCAGTTGAGCGCGATCTACAACGATATCTCCACAGGCGTTAATCTGTGTGGGAGAAGATGGCAGACACTGATCAGCTTAGCTTCAGCGCTCTGCACTGATGTCTAATGAGATGATTTCTCATTAGCGCTGATTCCATACGCTCAGCTGCTTCGGCCCGCTGCAAGGCCTGTGCTGCGCTGCACTGTCGTGTCCTGACACAACTCCTCACCTGGAAACTGGACTGGCTGTTTGTCAGCTTTTGATTTAACACAGCACAGATTACCGGACAGTAAAAGAAAAGATGAATATCCACTTTCTATTTATTGGCTAGTTAAATAACACCGTCAACACAATAATAAATGAAGCGTCAGAAGTGGTGGTAGTCACGAAGGATATGTGACAATTCAGAAACACATCCCTTCAAGTGATATTTTATTATTTTACCCTATACTTTAGCTGCTGGTGTCGGTAAGACTCCGTGTTCCTCTGTGTTTATCTGAGTGCCACAAGCTAAGTGGGTTCCAAAGACACGAGAGCGAGGGGTGTCTGAGCCATTGTGGTCACTGAGAAGCAAAGAGTGCTGAGAGGGTTTTGGTGTTTGAGGTTGCGGACAGCGTTTCTCACTCAGGGAAACATGTTGCCACTGGTGGAGTTTTTTTCCCCCTGCTTCCTCCTTCCTCCGTGCTAGGTTAGGCTGAGGACCTCAGGGGTCAAATGATTTTACACCGGACATTTCAGATCACACGTCACATGACAGATGTGCATTTTTTTCTCATTTTATCCATCTGGTAAAAGTGCATGTCATTATTTTGACAATGTAAATGTACAAATGTACACCCAGCTTTACTTGGGATGTATACATATACACATACAATGGATTTGTGCATTCAGAGAGTAGTGAGCAGCCATAGAAGACACCTGGGGAGTGGATTTGGGCCAAAGATGAGGGGATTCGAACCAGTGATCCTACAGTTGCTGCCCCGTCCTCCGTGAGACTGGATCTTTGATAATGACAATATGACGTTATAAAACAACTAGCCATCCCTATTGCACACTTCTCTAACCACTGCATTGAAATGTATTGAACATAGCACTATCCAACAAGTTTAGCAAGAACCAATGCAGGGGCTCACAGGTTTAATAGGAAGAGAGCTAAAAGAGGGGTGAAAGATGATGGGAGGGCAGAGAAGGAGGAGTGTGGAGGTTGTCCCATCAGGCTAGTGTGGGCTTCCTGGTGTTGTCAAGGTGGAGGCTGGCGTGTTGGTAATGGCAGGCGAACAAATTACCTAGATTAGCTTGACTAAAAAGAGGAATGAGGGAAAAAGGGGTGAATGGATGCGAATTAGGTAGGGAGAGAGGTACGGTACAGTGCAGCTTAAAAGTTTCAGCGCCCCGCAGAGTCCTCTGCATTTCAAAACATCAGCGGATTTTCCTGGGAGCCATGGCAGTAGACAAAGACAACCTAATTAAACAAATGAACTAGAAATATTATAACTGTGTATTTGTTTATTTGGCAAAATGAGACAATTATATATATCTGTGTGTTGTAAAAGTAAGTGCACCGCTGTTTTCAGTGTCTGGTGTGACTTCCTTGTGCAGCAGCAACAGCTAAAAAACATTTCTGTTGACTTCTGATCAGCGGTCCACAGCAGCTTGGAGGAGAATGAATATATAAGTAGTGTATAAGTATATAAGTAAGTAAGCTTGACAGGCAGTCAGACTATAAAATGCTTCTAAGTTAATGCAGTCAGCTTCTCTTAGTCAGAGACTGTCCCTCTTCAAGACCAGTGAGCTTAACTGTCTGACGTGTTTCATTTGCAGCTCGGTGAGCAAAGGAATGTGAACTCGTGTAAGAGCCAAAATATTAAGACCTGCTTTCCTTATATAAGTTATGACAGCCTGAATCAGGACCAAGTTGAATCATGAAAAAGCTCCCATCACTAAAAGAATAGATTGATTAAACAACTGGAAACATTATGGAGCATCCTATTAAATCTGGAATATTAAAGGGTTAATACGACAGGTAATATTGGACATTTTTCATGAGATTTCAATTTAAATCTGTTCTGTGATCGCTGACTGAACCAGCATGAATCAGTGGAATGACTGTGTTCAGGAGTAGATGGTGTGTGTATGAGTGTGGGTGTGTGTGTGTTGTCTAACGGTCCAGGTCACACTCTTACTGTAAAGTGAGATGGCATCACTCAACCGTGGAAAATACAATCCTTCCCTGGCAAGGTTAGGAGTGTGTGGTCAGGAAGGACAAAGACCTTAAAAGCGCTCTCTCTCTCTCAAACACACACACACACACACACTCTACCACTGTAAGGTCAGCTTAATCTCCTGCCAGGAGAATAACATGAGTCTTAAAAGCTCTGCTGCCGGTGGTTGTCCAGGTCAGGACAACACACACACACACACACACACACCGATCCAAACACAATCTGCACAAAGAAAAACTCCAACCCCAGAAAACTAAAACCTTTTTAGGTATCTTGGAAAACTCCTGGAGTTTTCTCCTTGAATGCTTCATCTCCATAGAAGGACTGAACTTCAGCTCTGGCCGTTGAAATGCTGCATTCTTTGAAATGTAGTTGTGTATTTTAGGGTGTCTCTTTTCTGGTGAGTGTTATGGTTTATGGGCCTGGAAGCCGTTTGAGCCGTTGTAAAGATGAACGACCTCGCCGTCAACTCCAGAGACTGTGTGATAACATGGTGTCATCATGAACCAGCACAGAAGCTTCTTTGGCTGGATTCTTTGCTGGAGTTACAGCTTCAGCAATGGAGATAAGTTTGGATCTATAAAGTTGAAGCTTAAAAGGAGTACACATCAGTTTCTGCAGCTCGGTGATCCCTTTGGCTCCATTGTTTATCTATTGCGTGCTGCATGCAATAACATAGAAACATTGTATTTTAGCTGCAGAGCCAGTAAAAACCACAAGCGCAAGTATAAACTGTCAGTTTCCTGTGACTGTTTGAAAGTTTATATTAACAATGTTTTAGGAATACACATATGTCCAAAGAATTTTACTACAAATCATCTTATAAACTAGATGTTAGCATCACAGGTCAGCTAGCCTCTGTTCTCCTACTTGTGTTATGACATTCGACTGTCTTGCGTGTGAAGCAACCTTTTTATTGGTCTGAAGCATTTGGGCAACAATAATTTGTAAAAGTCAACTCACCCTCCTCAGAGGCTGTCCCCAAGGCACCAGTGATGTCCCAGTTTTTGTGACTCCTGTACGTATTCAACAGAGGGCGAGCTACCCGTGACATCCATCATTACTGAGAATGCAAGCAAGTGAAAAGGAGGGAACCAAAGATGCACACAGGAGAAGACGCGCTAAGTTGTAGAGTGCTCATGTGTAACTGGTGCCGTCACGTTCGTTTCATTCTAGGAAACGGAGAAAATTTCAAACCTGGATTTGTGAAAACACCCTGACAGGAAGGTATAATTCACTGTGTCTGTGAAATCTCACTGGCCTGCCTACCTTGCTGTCCTCAGATGCGCGTGACATTAATAAATTCCTCCGTGTCACTTGCTGTCAGTTGGCCTTTTTTGCTTCTTGAATCCATCAACCCTTTTCAGTGGCACACGAAGTAATGATTTAAAGAAATGCAACAACAGGAAGTGTAGACACATAAGAATAAAATATGTCAGTCGATAACAGAGACAAAATGTGCATCATGTTTTCTCCTCTCTCTTCAATCAGACCGTCAAGGCCACGTCTCCTCTTGGCGACCCTCGCGTGACCTACAACCTGGAGGAGGGGCAGGTGCCGGAGACCAACATGCCGGTGCGGTTCTACATCAAACCGAACCGCGCTGACGGCTCGGCGTCCATCCTGGTGGCGGAGAACCTGGACTACGAGACGACCCGCTTCTTCACGCTCAGAGTGCGCGTGCAGAACGTGGCTGCCGTGCCTCTCGCCTCCTTCACCACCGTCTATGTCAACGTGACAGGTGAGACGGGGGAAGGAGTGTTTATGTGTCTATGTGATTTATTTCTGCTTTAAACAGTTTAAAACTAGTTTCACATTTACTGGCTCATGAAAAGTCACCATTCAGCTCTGACCAGCAGGTAAGGAATCCTTCGGCGGGCTACAGAATCTGAGCCATAATGAGCGACAGTGAGGGAAAATGACGAGGAAAGAGAATAATGAATGGTAGTTCATATACCAGGTGTCAGAAAAAGAGGAAAACAGTGGTGTGAGCTCCCTGTCGCCTCGTTTTAACAGTGTCTCGTTTCCCAATCAGCATCTGTAGGCTGCTGGAAAGAAGGAAAGGGGAGAAAACACTTCCTGACTTTGATTGGCTTTGAACAAACCCACATCGGACGCTGTAATTGGCTTAGCGGAGCTTGAAAGTGAGCTGACAAGCTGCTTTGTGGACTCTTCAGGGTGTTTGGAGGATAATTCCTCACTAATAACTCAGTTTTCATTAGTGAGGGGAGACACGGTCCAACTTCACTTTCTGGTGGACTTTTTGTCTGTTTCTTCTTCCTTATTTTTTCGTCCTTCATCTTTACTTTCTAATCTCCTCTACTGATATAATTGTTGCAAAAAAAAATTCTCACCTGTCTTACTTTCTTTTTTTCCTTCTTTATCTATTTCTTGCTCATTCCTTTCTTTTGCTTTTTGTTTCTCTGTCATTTCTTAATCCATTTTAATCAGCTTTCATGGACATGACAGACTGTATGTGTTCTGCCAGATTCGCAACAACACATGACAGATTTAAGGAAAAAAATGATCTTTTGCCTTGCTGCTCTACCATTTCTTTGTTTTTCTCATCAGATGTGAACGACAACGTTCCTTTCTTCCTGTCGTCCACCTACGAGGCCACAGTCCCTGAAGGAGCACAGATTGGAACGTCGGTGGCTCAGGTGTTGGCCACAGACTTGGACTCTGGCCTGCATGGAATGGTGAGAAACAGCTGCACCCCTCTTTGGCTGACTTCTGCTCCCTGTTCTTGTTCTTCTTCTACCTCAGCTTCTCTGTCTGGCTGCTTTAGATCAACTACGTGATCCTAAAAGATGAAAGCGGGGACTCTCAGTTCTTCAGCATCGACCCACGCAGCGGTGTCATCGTCACTCGAGCGTCGTTTGACCGTGAGCAGAAAGCGTCCTACCTGATTGAGGTGCAGTCACAGGATGGCTCAGAGTCGGCTCGACCTGGTCAGCAGGGCCAGCCAAACACAGGTAAGACACATTCAGACCGACAAAGCTTTCTGAGCTCTGAACAATGGCAAAATTAACCAGTGACAGAAAACAGTAGTTTTGTTGGAGAACTGATTCGTTCGACATTTTGTGGTTGGTACATTCACTTCTCTTTTCACAAAAATTGTCCTACTGCTTGTGTGTTTGTGGAATTTGAATCTGAATCACCGCAAACGGAGCACTGTATAGATAAGTCATTAAAAGCCTTTGTGCTGTCTTCACTCAGACACGGCCTACGTCAGGATCTTCATCACCGACGTCAACGACAATGCCCCTGCATTCGCCCAGCCGGTCTACGAGGTCAGCGTGGAGGAGGACAAGGAGGTCGGCTTCGTCCTCATCACAGTCACCGCCAACGACGAGGACGAAGGTGAGTCAGAATCCTGCAGGTTTTCTGTCTGTCAGCTGTTGATCTTACTGGTGGTGGTGGTGGTGGCAGAGTAAAGTCAGTTGAACTTGAGTTGGACCAATCAAAGTTGTGGAACAGGAACTGAACTATGTTTCTGTTTCTTTCTCTTTGTATCTCAGTGTGTGTTTTCTTAACAATGCACATTGTGTTGCACGGTTTGGCTTATTCTTCTTATTTCATTTTTTTCTCCGCTGTTGTCCCATGGCTTCATGTCAGTTCTCTTGTTTTTTGCCCCTTTTCCTATTTCTCTCTGTTTGTCATACTCTTTCTCTTTTGGTTTTATAAATTCTGGTTTATGCTTTTCTTTTTTTGGTCCTGTTCCTTCTCATGACTTTTTTATATATATTTTTTGCTGTGCATTAGGCCCCAAGGCCTGCTTGCACATTGTTTCGGGGATGTGGACAGTAACAATATGGCTTCCTAAAATCTGTCAGATGGAAGGAAGAAGCTGGGCTGACTGAGCCTTTTCAACAACCACATCCAGCGAGTCTGCTGTGGTGGCTTCACTGGTCTAGTCTTGTAAATTACATGGGTCCTGTTTTGTGAAGCTGCACCTGCCCCGCATTGCAAAGCTCAGAACTAGAACCGAGCTGTTAGAGGAAAGAAAATCACAGTCGTGGACAAGTGGAAAAAGCTGAAATTGATATCTGTTTTCTATAGTGTACCTAATGAACTGGCAAGTGAGTGTACATATTATGAGATGTGAGGCAGCAGCAAAATGAAAAGCACACAGGGTTAAAATCAGCTGATATTGTACTTTATTCAGATAGGGATTACATGATGGCTGGTTTGAGATTATCTGCCAATCAGATATGCAGAGCACTCACTCAGTGGGCTCCTACTTGTTGATGTAGTGCAAACTGACACAAAGATAAATGATTATCCAAAGTGACTGACAGTCGGCGGCATTGTCTGATGAGCTGAGAGGTGAAAGGTTGTGGCGTAGAAGGTTAATTGGGCTTCAGAGATGATGACGGGCTTCATGACTTAGTGTTACTGTAAAAGTAGCTGTGTGTGTACTGTCGTGTACAGTAGTTATTTGTATTTCTGTGTTTGTTTCTCGTCAGGAATCCAAGTAATTATTTCTCTAGTTGTTTTCTATTTGGATTTTTTTTTAATTTTTGTTAACAGATGTTGTAGTTCTTACTGTAACAGCAGTAGCACAACTTAGCGGAATAAGTGATATTAAAATATATATATATGCAGTCTCTCCATTTTTAGCCCCTTTTCTCCTCTCCTTTTTCTCTCTTCTTCTCTCCTTCTTTTCTCTCCTCTGTTTCATCGCCTTCTCTCCTCCCCTCGTCTCTTCTTCTCTGGCTGTCACAGCTCGTTAGCGAGCGCTGCTGCTCCCTTGAGGTCGACAGTTTTGATGTTTGTCTCTTTGTTTGTGTTTGTCCCTCATTCCTCTTCCTCCTCCGCTCTAAACCAATAAGCAGCAGAAGGCAAAAAAAGGCAAAAAAAAATCTGAAAACAACAAAAAAAAACAAGTCTCTCTCTACCCCCTCCCTCGCGCTCGCTTCTCTCTTAAAGACGGTTGTTGGCGTCGGCTGGAAATCTCTGAGGTTTTCTTTACGCGGAGTGAAGCAAAGAATAGTTACGTCTTGTTATTTATTTTCTTTTTTTAATCTTTAACCTTCTTTTTGTCTTGCTGACTGCAATCCACATCCACACGCTGTGACACACTCTTCTTTGCCACATCCAGATTCATTCATTAATTCCCTCAGGAGATCCGCAGACTTCCTGTCAGTCGTCTCGCGTTTGTTTCGTTTCTCCAAACTTTCTCCCAGAGTTTGATTAGATTTGTGAATTGAGCCATTTACTGTACGTGTTAAAAATAGACATAAGTAAGGGCTAGGCACTAGATCAAACTTACTGAAGGCGTTACTAACAAACTATAGTGCCAAAAGAATATCTGAATCCATTTCAGACAAACTCCTTGCTTCTCTTTGGTGCTTTGGCTGGTGGAAGCAAAGTTAATGTATGAGTAATCGTGTGATTTAGAAGAAAAGCAGTTTATAAATATCACTAATGACTCGACACATGATATGACTCATAAAGCCAAGGTAGAGCGACTCTAGGTGATATAATCTATGCTAAAAAATGCAACCAGCGTGAGTGCACACCACCGGCAGTCATATTTTGTACAGAAGGAACTCCTCTTACAGGAAGTTTTAGTTCCTATTTCCAGCACATCCACACACTTAAATGACAGAATAGTATGATTGCTAATGGCTCCCAAAGCAATGGATGAGTTTCTTTTTACAAACAGCTTGTATAGTGGTTGACACATTGCCAGCAGATGAGCTGGTATTCACAGTCTGTTTTCAGAGGAGTCGGGGTGGATAGTGGAGTGTGTCAAATCTTTCAGCAAGAAGACTGGGGTTTGTTTTCACCGTCAAACCGTTGCTTCAAGTCTTTGCGTCTTGTTTTGGACCACCACTACTGCTACTGCTTCTATTGTTATTTGACTTTTGTAGACTATGGCTATTGTTTTTAGTCATAGTTTGGTGAGACACTAAAACTACTAAGGTTTAGGAAAAGATAGTTGTTTGGGTTAAAGGAGACCCATTTGTAAAGAAAATGGTGTCAACATTAGCTCCACTCCATCTTGGTTCATATGTCTCTCGCTCTAAGACCACTGTTCTGCCATATCCATGCCTAATGAGAGTTACTGTAATTAGCAGCAGTGACTTCCAGTTAATTAATGTTTAATATTAATTTATCACCACTATAGAGCACTTTACAGACTGACAAATATTTTGACAGAGGGCAAAACTGCTTGTCTTTAACCTACTGCATATATTAGCTTTTAAGCAAAAGGCAATTTTGTTTTGCTACCAGTTGCTTTGTAGCTGACTGTTGTTCGCTCCATGCTCTAGTTCCTGAGGTAACTCTCCTGTTTCCTGTCACAGATGTTAGTGATGGAGCTCTTCTTGCCATCACCACTCTCTTTTTGAAAATAAAATACCATCAACAACGCTGCTCCATCTATGTTCACCTCATAGCACAGTGTTTTTTGCAGTAAACATTTGTTCGTATCATATTCGAATAAGCCTTGTCAGTTGGTCATTGCTTCAGTGGCGTTGCCATAACGCTGAAGTTAATTGCTGCAACTTGCTGAATTTCGCTACACCACTGCTATTCTTTGTGCAGACCTCTTTACTGTGGTACTTCCCCAAGCTGTAAGGGACTGTTGTCAACAGTTCATGGAAAACAAAATTAGATCTGTTGCTTTACTGAGCTTGTTTTTTATTTTTGTTGTTCATCGTTTCACACTTTGGATGTTCAATAAGTAAGTATATGAAGACGGAGAAAATAATTCATGCAGCTAAAAAGCTTGCAAGCAGTTTGCACATCCACATCAGCTTAGACATGTCTCTAACTGGACAGTAAAAACGTAACAGTTACCGGTGTGTACACACTCAATATTCACCAAATTTGAATACATTTGCTTGATTAATATTACCCCTTCAAGTGGACCCTTTGATTACACCACTTCCATTAGAATGAAGTGATGATTTTAAAATAATAATAATTAAATATATATATAAAGATGTGATTAGTACACTGCTAATTCATGCAGACCAATCTGCACCAGTTCAAATATGTCAACTTTTTCACTTTCATGCCGAGATTTATGAGGCTGCTTTATAACCACCGCTGTAGGTGCTGGGCGGCTGTGGCTCAGTAGGTAGAGGGTTAGCGGTTCAATCCATGGAATGTGCCACATGCTGAAGTGTCCTTGAGCAAGACACTAAACCCCCAGTTGCTCCCAGTGCGTGGCACTGGTGTGTGAATGTGTGTGTGCTTGTGTGAGTGAATGGGTAGATGTGTCTGTGACTGTAAAGCGCTTTGAGTACCAATAGGTAGAAAATCGCTATATAAAAGCAAGGCCATTTACCATTTACCACTATGGTTGTAAAGTGTTGACTACAAACTGAGTATTAAATCTAAAACAAATGTCAAAAACTTTGACACTGGTTAAATGACAACTTGTTTGATGCTTTATTCCATAATATTTCTATGGCAGTACTCCACATTTTGAGACTCCTCAGATCTGAAAATCTGCTTTGCTTTTTGTTTTTAATGAAAGCTGGTTAAGCCTCTACTCTAGCTTTGTTTATGTTTTGTGTCTAATGTGCGGTTGTTGCTGGAAATGTCTAGATTTAGGATTTATCCCCCTTCAGACTGATTCCTGGGAGGTTTAGGAAGATGCTGAACACGGGATTAAGAGATGCTAAGATAGCAAATTGCTGATGATTCCGTCCCAAACGCTGACGCTTTATCCCCAGTTTTTTTGTCTCATTGGGGACTTCCCATCGCAATTAACCAACACCCCTCGACCCCAAACCACTTGAGGTTCAGAGATACGCTGATATAAAGGGAACCAACCATCTTAGCTCAAACATCCCCCCAAACCTTACTAACAGGCAGTCAGGTGGGGGTGTCACTGAGATTAACTTAAACTGATCCCTGCTGAGTCTGCATTGTGGATTTTATAGAGAAGTAACACTCTGAATGGCATTACACATGTTTTTGAATATTCAACATTTATCCACAACAAATGCTTTGAGGCAAACCATTTTCAAACAGCAGGGTTTTGGTCTTAAGTGCAGCTAGATCTTCAAAGTGGCAGATTGTATAATCCTGTTTACAAGAGGAAATCTTAACTTCCCATAAAACAATATAAAACACAACTACCAAAAAACAGACATTGTGATGTTTACGTCTAAATTCCATAATGATATAATAAAATTATTATATATTTAGATATACTTTTTATTTTGAAGAAATATCTGAATAAATTATGGGTTGCTGTGCTTGTAATTATATAATAACATATTTCCATATAATTACAGTCGAGAACTGCCCCCCTCTGTAATTATAATTGTAAGATGCTAAAAATTTGTCATGAATAATTAAATTGCCAATGGGCCCACAACAATCTGACAGAAAGCAAATATTTTTTTTTTCTACTGGCCCTATGGAAAAATAGGCAAATCTGTTGTTTGTTTGCCAGCAAACCATTTTGTTATTAGTGTGTGCCCCTTCCAACACGATTTCATGTGTTTAATGGCACGTGCATCTTGTGGCTGCTGGTTGTTTTCTGTAAACGTGCACATGTGCTGTTAAACTAAGTATGCATAATGCGATTAGAGAGTGTGCATGTTTAGTTCAAGGTTACTGAAGGTGAAAGAATCAAACTCCTGAAAGACTTAAAGCTTCAATCTGTGTTTGGTTTGATGAGCTATAAACTGAACTGTGGGTTTTATTCTCTGAGTGCAGCCACTGCACCTTCACCTTGGCTGCCAGCGTGTGTGTGTGTGTGTGTGTGTTGGACATTATGACCACAGTTTGTTGTTGAAGCTGACAGGTGTTGAAGCGGTGGTGACCTTGAGTCTGGATATAAACTGGAGGTCAGACAAACACACACACAACGACACACACACAAACACACCAATATTACAATTCCTGCTTTAATTTCAGCTTGATTTGGTGTCAGAATAATCAGCGGTGGGTGCGCGTGGGGTGGGTTTGTATTACCACTGTTCACCCCACTCCCCACCCTAAAGCTGATTATGCGCTGCAGCTTTTGTCACCCGCCGTGTTTTCTGGATCCGTTTGGTCTTCGTAGTGGAAAATGTGTTGAACTAAGAGTGTCTGGTAATGAGATCAAGAGGCTTTTTAAAATTCTGCTGAGTTTGGTGTTTACGTTTAGTGTCGCCCTGGGGTGTGGTAAACCTACAGCTTCAGTGAATCCGAGTGATAATGAGGGATGTGTGAATGTGAATGATTACTCATGTATTATTACATGTTACACTGAACGATCATGATTTTACTGTGCTGCTGATGATAATGATGATGAAGGAGCGACTGTGCGTCTGTGACACAAAGGTTGCTGGTTTTAAATTGGAAGTTGAGCCAGTCAGAATGTGTAACAATCTAATAAATGAAGTGTCCACTTATTCCTCTCTCTGCAACATGGTGTATTGTGTATTTAAGCTCTCATTGCTATGCTCATTTTATCACTGCATGCCTGCAGCCACACTGACAAGCAGTGATGTAAATTTAGTTAGATGGAGCTATAACAGGCAAAAAACTTTTATACATCAAGTGGGCAGGTACCAAGTTGACCTACTTTCACATTTGAAGTGATGCAATCGAGGCAACTGGAGAGTCTGATGCATTTGATTCACATATGATGCAAACACAGTTCCCCAAATGTTTACCTCAAGGATACCCCATCCATGACTCTGGTCCATACCACCAAAATTCACTAATATAAAACATGAGCAATGACAGCAAGAAGAGCTCCATCCATCCATTAGCAATGCTTTAATGTACTGCTTGTGTCATTCAAGTACAAGAGGGTTACCTAGGCCTCAAATATCCACTAGCGGATTACTGTCACCTACAAAGAAGCTGGCACAAGATGGTCAATCCAATGTTCTGCTGGACAACTTTTGGACCTGACATTCATTTGTGTGGATGTAACATGTATCACCCACCTAGACCAGACCAGACACACCCACCCCATAGCAATGACACTCCTTGATGGCAGCAGCCATCCCCAGCAGGATGCAACCTGACACAGGCACAAAAACACTTTAGGAACAACTAAAAAAACATGAAGAACAGCACAAGGTGTTGACCTGGCCTCCAAATTCACTAGATCCCAAATCCCAGATCACTGATTAAGTACCGTAATTTCCGGACTATAACCTGCTACTTTTGTCACTTCTTTTGGACCCTGCTGCTTATACAAGGGTGCGGCTTATTTTTACAGCTAACAGTCACCAGGGGGCGCACTATCATGAAAGCGCAAAAGCGAGACAGACAGTTCGCGCCAGGTAACGAGAGCAAAACAAACCAAATGAGCCTAAATGCAGTACGAGAGCAAGACAGTTTGCGCCAAGAAGTATTCATGCACACACCCTCATTATGGAAAACAAACGGAGCATATGATGCTGCTTTTAAGTTAAAGGCGATCGATCTGGCTGACTTTTCTGGTATAGTAGGCCGGTTATTTTGATACAGTACAGTACTGCACCTTTACTGCCACGTTACAGGCAAGCACTTTTAAAAACTAATTAAATTTAGCAATTTAACTTTATTGCCTCATCAAGCATTGATTTGCTTTTTGTTGTACTGCACTACTACGGTACTGTGAATGCAGGAAGTGCGCTACGAGTCACAACTGTCTTGGAGGCGCAAGGGAGACCTATACAATATTAGGAAGGTGGTCGTAATGTTATGTCAATATACACAATAAACTAAAAACTTAATCAGTTAGCAGTCAGAATTCTGACAAAATGGTTAACATTTGACATAACTTGGGCCACATTTGTATCACATGCTACGGCATGTTCACAATAACTTAATCTGACCCTGCAACTGCCTGGAAAGACCGTTAGTCAGAGTACTTTATCATTATGAATTAGATTTACACTACAGCTTTAGCCTTCCGTTGCTTTATACAGGGTTTGAGGGAATCATGTAATTATGTGTTGTTTATGGGCACAGTTGACAACTACAGAGGAAAGTTAACCCAACTAAAAACCTGCTAGTCTTCATATTTCCTTTCATTTTGGAAAAAAAAAAACATTACATACTGTTTAAATGACCTTGCTACACAGTTTTTCTTGGTACTAGACTAGCCGAATTTCAAAAACGCATAGTATCTATTGAAGCCATCTGCAGGCTACAGCATGTGATATTCTCTAACGTGGATTTTAAAACCAAATGAAACTTCCTCCAATGATGAGTTTAGTCCTTCAGAGTGTCCACCGGCAGTCAGTGCTCAGGGACGACTCTCCCCTCCAGTCCACCTCACGAGGAGCAGAGATCTGACCTTAATCTCAATTTTGGGTCTCCTGCTAGGCTGTGAATTAAATCAGCCCTATTCCCTGAGTGTGTGTGCGCATGTGTGTGTGTGTGTTAAGAGGGCAACACCATATGGCCAGACTGATCATTAGGGAGGCCGCCGGAGGCAAAAACCGCTGGAGCTGCTCCCCTTACACACATTTACACACACTCACATTTACACGCACACACTAAGCCGCTCGGTGAGTGTCACGACGGATCGTGCTCAGAGGCTGTGACGGACCGGTGCACTTAAGCTTTTCCACATACTCACAAGCACACATACTCTCCGGTGTCGTAATGAAGGTCCTCCATGTCTCTACAGATGGTGTTTGTCTCCTAAAGTCTCCTTGGTGCCGGTAAACAGAGAGCAAGCTGGACCCAGACTGATCTGCCTCTGGGCTCTGAACATGCATCTGTGTATGTGTGTATGGGTGTGCATGTGTGTTTACCATGTTTCTGTGTGTTGGCATTTCTTCACTTCATCAGGAAAGGACAGGAGAGAGGCCAGGAAAAGAAAGGAAAGGGGAGACGAAGAGAAAATCAAAGGAAATGAAATGAAAAACAATTAGAATTATCTAAGACAGAGTCAGTGAGAGTGAGGAAAGAAGAGAAGGAAGAAGAAGAAGAGATGCCAAGAGAGGAAATGAGGAAGGAAGGAAGGAAGGAAGGAAGGAAGGAGGGAGGGGTTAATACATAGCGGGATGGATGGCAGGAGAAGAGAAGGTATGAAAGGAGATGTTCAAGACCAGAACACAAAAAGGCATGAAGGATCAGAGGGAATAAATGGAAGGAAATTGGTGGTAGGCAACATAGGAGATAAAGTGACATGAGACAAGAGAAGCAGAGAAGAGAGAAAAGGATGGACAAGATGAGGAGAGAAGATGGAGATTACAAGGGGATCAGAGATATTAAATTCTAAGTCTGCAACTTCTGTGAATGAAATGTGTGCCATTGACCAATAGCATATCATCTTGACAGCACTAATCTTTGAGGAAACAGAGCAGAGAGATGTACTACAGTGAACAAAACGATGGGGGAGTAAAGAGAACATAGGGAGAGGAAATAGAGGTGAAGCTACTTGTTAGTAGTTGGCAGACAAAATTCTCCCAGTCTCCAGGCTTCAGTGGATCAGGCTTGTTCCAGTGCATCCCACAGATACTTGATCAGTTTGGGATCTAGTGAATTCGGAGGCCAGGTCAACACCTTCTTCATGTGTTTTTGTGTGTGTGTGTCTGTGTCAGGCTGCATCCTGCTGGGGATGGCTGCTACCATCAAGGAGTGTCATAGCTATGGGGTGGGGGTGTCTGGTCTGGTCTAGGTGGGTGCTACATGTCTAAGTAACATCAACAGCAACATCCCAGCAGAATATTGTGTTGTCACAAGATGGTCAGTTGTTTTTACTTCTCCATGTCAGTGGTTTTAATGTTGTGACTGATCAGTGTGTATGTATGAATATATACACACACACACGTATATATACATACACATACACACACATATATATTTACACAGTTCAGGTGAGGAGAGCTGTACCACTCTTTGTTGTGATTTGCCCTCAAGGAGGAGAGGAAAAACAGCGGGTGAAGATAGAAGGCAGCGAGGTGAGAAAAGGATAGAGAATAGAGAAATAGAGAAATTACAGTTTGGACGGGTGTCAGCAGGATGAAAGTGAGCTGCCTTTCCAGGTGAAGGTGTTTGTTTATGAGTGTGGGTGAACTGGAGTGAAAGACTGGGAGACCAAGTCAGCAGTAATGCAGACGTTGTATCAGCCTGTTGTGGCGAAGAGGGAGCTGAGCCTGCAGGCAAAGCTGTGGGTTTACCAGCCGATGTGTATTCCAACCCTCACCTGTACGCATAAGCACTGGGCAGTCACAGAAAGTATCTGTGCCCTCCCTTAGAGAGAGGGGTGAAGCGCTTACACAGCTGGGGGGAGCTTGGAGTTGAGCGGCTGTTCCTGTGTGTCAGCAGGGTTGGTTGAGGCATTTGATTATTATGGATCCATCGGAGCTGCAAGGAGGAGGAGATCCCCAGGTCGGGCCAGAGATGCCATATATCACATGTACCTGCTGGAAAACAATAGGGAAGACACTCCAGGGAGATGTAGCTGTTTACTCTCAAACCTTGTTCTGGGGACCAAAGAAAAAAAACTGATGTAAATCAATAGGTTGTATGGTGAAGACTTTATGCATGGGTAAGGTTAGGTTGAGGTTATGGTAAGTTTCTAGGAAATAAAGGCAAGCAATGCAGTGTCCTCTGAAGCGATGAAAACATGTGTGTGCAGAGAGAGAGAGAGAGAGAAGAGGAGGTGGAGGAGCGCAAGGCATCTAATGAGTCCCACTGTGACATAGATGCCTGTTTTCCTCCCAAATATTTGATATCTGTTGCTGCTGTCCACACGGGGGTCATCAGTCTGTGTGCCTGTGCGAGTGTGTGTGTCTGTGTGTCCGCTGCCAATCAAACATTTGTTTGTTTATATTTTCTGGCTGGGAATCTGTTCCAGTATCATTCAAAAATGCTGTTTTCACAATAAGAGCGCCCCAGACAGAGTGTTGTTGTAAAAGACAGTAGCTCAGCTGAGCCTTTGTTTCTGATACGATGGCTTAAAAGGGAAGTTACTCTGTGGTTACTGTAACGACATTTTAAATATATGTCTATATTAATATAAACATTGTATTAACACCATGTAGCTGTGGTTATTGGTACATTCATTTTGAGATTTTGATTAACAGTTAAAAGTTGTAGTATTTAGAGAAAGTGGTTCTGATCATTTTGACATCCCTTTCCCAAACACCAGGCCAGAATCATCTCTGAAGAAGAGCACATCTGTGTTCAACGTCAGCTTAATTTAAAAATTCTCATATGCCACTCAAAGGTTAAGAAGGCAAACAACAAAAGCTGACCAGTACCTTTACCTCCACCCAGGCGCCAATGCCAAGCTGCGGTACCAGATCACCTCGGGAAACACAATGGGCACCTTTGACGTGGAGCCAGAGGTCGGCACCATCTTCGTGGCGCAGCCCCTCGACTATGAGATGGTGCAGCGCTACGAACTCCGGCTGGTTGCCTCTGATGGAAAGTGGGAGAACGAGACGCTGGTGGTGGTTCAGGTGGTCAACCGCAACGATGAGGCTCCTGTATTCAGCCAGACGGAGTATCACGCCGCCGTGACAGAGGAGCTCACTCAGCTTCCTGTCTTCATTCTGGAGGTCAGTGCTCATGTTTGCATGGGGATAATATTGTATTAAAGGCTTATTTGATGAATCTTGCAGTGCATTATGGGTTGAATTACCTTCACTTTCTGGTTTATCTTGCATTTGTGAGTAGCTTACAGAAAACTAGAATAACATTTAGATAGGTCTGAATTTATCGAACTGTGATAAACGTCCTATTACTGAAGCGCCAAGGTTGTACTCCTCCTTTCGCCCAGTGCATGCTGGGATATGCTCTTGCCTCTGTGACCTTGAAGTGCATAGGCGTATACACAAATTGGATGAATGAACGGGTTGGTTGCATGGTAGATGGTTATTTATTGCTGAGCTAAATTCTCTAACCATAAGCACTGATCAGATGTCCACCCAGTCCATATGAAGCTGTTTAAAATGTAACTCTAAGAGAGAAGCATCTCCTGAATGCACCTTCACCGTTCAGGAGATTGTCAAAGTTTATGTGAACAATATGTGAGAATGTATCAGATTTAACGTCGACAAATCTAATCATATTGGTTATGCTTCAAAAATGGAGGGGAGATTAGCCTGGAGCAACACCTCAGCAGAGATCCAGTGTCCACATACTAACACTTCACACATGTGTGACACTTTTTAACACAACATCAGCTGATAAAGGCCCCAAGGTTTGACAGAGCCAAAACCCCTCGACAAGGAGTGCCCTTCATCTGAAAAAGTTGCTTCAGAAAAGTCAAGACTCCTTCTTCTGTGGCTTTTCAACCACCTTTCGTCACACCTATCTCCGGTAATTCGCAGTAATATGCATGTGCTGCCAAGCTAAATCAGATTAAAAAGGTGGAAGCGCGTCTGGGAGGGCAGGGAAGTAATCCCCGTCAGAGAGGCATGTGTCACCCAGTCCTCAACCTGGGCCTGCTTCCCCTTGCCTGCTGGAATTGATTTGATGTGCGTTTCGGTTCTTCTCTAACGCTTTCAATAGTTTTTCTGGCGGCCGGGCCCTCCCTTAACGCACATTGCTTTCAGCCCCATGTGCTAATACAATTCAGCAGATAGTGAAATCCAATTTGAAATGAATATTTTTTGACTTCACCTGTGCGGCAGCCTCCTCTGTGGCGCTGGGACTGCTCAACTTCAATATTGTGTACCTGCATCACGTTGTCAGGAAACGCAAAGACCCAACATGGGGGAGGTGGCTGCGGAAGAGGGGGGTGACTTCAAAGGCTTCTGTAAACAAACCCTCTGGTGAGAAAAGAGGAGAAGAAAGGGTAAAAGTGTACTTTTTCTTGCTTTTGTCGACGTCTATTAACTTTTAATTGCATTCTGTGTCGCAGTGACAGATGTGAAAGCTTGTCTCGACGCTGCTGCTGTCCCCGTATTCAGAGAGATAGCAGGAAGGCAGGTTAATTAAGCAAAACAGGACAAAGCAACTGAGAAATGTTTATTCCTGTGTTGCAGAGTCCCTGTGTGCAGGGACAGCTGCTGCAATCAGCTCCCTGCCTCATGTCCTATTTGCTGGGCTTGACATTTGTACATAATGAAAAAGCAATTCAACTGTTTTGATAAGAGACTCCTTGGCATAAAAAAAGAACAAAAAAAACCCTCTCTTTATTTACAGGAGAAGAATAGGAGTGAAAAGTCAGCATGGCTGCTTTGACCAGCTTGCTACTACACATGTTCAGCCAATGTCTACAGCCCTCATAGAATGTGGCCCCTTTAGTTACAGAGAGAATGTGAACTGGTTGATCTTTGGGTGATGTTTACATTTATACATGTTAGGTGAAGGATTTGTATAGGGAATCAGAATTTTTATTCCTGCTTTTAGAAAATTAGGTCTTCAGCCAGTGTTGGTGAAGAATGTTTGAACATTGTTATATACCTTGCTTGATTTATTTCATATTTTTGTGTCATATTTCTACTGTATCTTCTCACAGTTTGTTCTAATGCTGTGAAAACAATGTTGACCTTCCATTTTTATATTGAACTGGGAATAGATCATGACCATATGACCTAAGTAGTCCACAGTGTTCAAGTGATAAAAGACTCATTTTTGCCTTTTCCTGTCATTTTTGCAGGTGTCAGCCACAGATCCGGATCAGGAAGCCGACCAGACGGCTCTCCGCTACTCCCTTCACGGCCAGGGTGCTGGTGGTGAGTTCACCATTGACGAACGTACTGGGAGAATCTATGCTCAGCGTCGCCTCGACCGCGAAGAGCGCCCTGCCTGGAGATTCCTTGTCCTTGCCACAGACGAGGGAGGAGCGGGGCTCACGGGATTTGCTGATGTGCTGTTAGAAGTCAGAGACATCAATGACAATGCACCCTTCTTCCCGTGCCCAGCTCTGGAGGTAGACGGATGTTTTGTTGGCCAAGTGCCTGAAAATTCACCCGCCGACACCTCTGTCATGGAGATGCGTGCCATGGACCTGGATGACCCCAATGAGGGCAGGAATGCCATGCTCACCTATAGCATCATCAAGAACATTCGCAACGAGATCAACCTCAACCTATTTTCTATCAACGCCACCACAGGGACCATCTACACAGTGCTGCGTTCTCTGGACCGTGAGACAGAAGACCGGTACCTGGTGGTGGTGGAGGCTAGGGATGGAGGGGGTTTGGCAGGCACAGGGACAGCCACCATAATGGTTTCAGATGTCAATGACCACCCACCCGTCTTCACTCAGAGGGTCTACACCACTCAAGTGAGTAACTCTGTCTAAAACATATCTAGGACATTCTCTTAACATTGTCTTTAGTAATAATAATAAACCATGTGTCTTTCAGGTGACCGAGGATCTTGAGGTGAACAGCGAGGTTCTTGTAGTTTCTGCCACAGACGGAGATGAGGGCGAGAATGCTGTGGTGACTTTTAGTGTTGTCGGCGGTGATGAGGACAGAAAGTTCTTCGTGGAGACAGACAAAGTGAATCGACGTGGTGTGCTAAAACTCAAGAAGAAAGTGGACTTTGAGAAACCCCACGAGAGGACTTTCAATCTGACCATCAAGGCTGAAGATGCAGATTTCTTCAGCCTGGCCTACTGTGTAGTTCAAGTAGAAGACTCCAACGATCACGCTCCCGTCTTCTTCCCACAGTTCTATGAGTCGCCTGCTATGTCTGAAGATGTACCTGTGGGGACTATTGTTGCTCAGGTTACAGCCTCAGATCTAGACTCAGGACAAAATGGACGCTTTTCTTACAGTATTTCCAAAGAGTCAGACCCCTACAGTCAGTTCCTGGTGGATCAGTCTGGTTGGGTGGTAGTGGCCGATTCTCTGGACAGAGAGAAAATCTCACAGCACAGGATCATGGTCCTTGCAACGGATGC
The DNA here is from genome assembly GCA_005024645.1 of Planiliza haematocheilus. Taxonomy (NCBI): domain Eukaryota; kingdom Metazoa; phylum Chordata; class Actinopteri; order Mugiliformes; family Mugilidae; genus Planiliza; species Planiliza haematocheilus. The sequence continues at coordinate 3,229,320 of SRSE01000806.1, forward strand.
TGGGAGTCCTCCTCTGACCGGTACTGCCATAGTCATGGTAACTGTGCTTGACGTTAACGACAACGGGCCAGAGTTTGAAGCCGCCTATGAGCCTTTTGTATGGGAAAACACTGCAGCACCCCAGTTGGTGCGCATGAACAAAACTTCCTTTCTGCTTCACGCAACCGACCGCGACACCTCCACAAACGGTGGCCCATTCTCCATACGACTCCTCATGCTCACCTCGGATGCCACCAACTTCAATCTGACTGACTTTCGAAACGGCAGCGCAGCCGTCAGCGCCCTACGCACCTTCGATCGTGAGCGGCAGAAGGAGTACCGCCTCCCAATTCTCATGATTGACAGCGGCTCTCCGCCAATGAGCTCCACCAGCACACTGACAGTTGTGATCGGTGACAGAAATGATCACCCACACTCACCTGGACATACCAACTTTATTGTCTACAGTTATGAAGGTAGGTTCTTCTGTTTACTGAGGTTAGAGCGGGCAGATTAACAGAACATGTACTAGCCCAGGGTACTTCTGTAAGAAATCTGCATAATCTATACATTTTGCAGTGTTATGGTGTTTTGCTGTTGGATAGTTTCCATTGTGGGTCCAATGTTAGTTCATAATTCGTAAAGCAGAAGTGGACAGGGCTACAGGTCTTAATCATTCCTGGCTCTTGAACTCATTTTAAGTCCCGAGTTCAATCAATTAGCCATACTCACCTTGTCCTGTGGGGGCCACAAGGAACTAATGCCCGTCCCAGCTGGAACTGAGTAAAATCCCAAGACAACATCCAGTTTAACCCTCGTGCTACCCTCCTGCATGCTCTCTATCTGTCTGTCCATCCAGTTGGGGTCCCAGAGGTAGCACGAGGGTTAAGACCCTGCAGGCAAAGGTTTTGGCCTTTCTATGTGGAGGTAACCTCTACAAAGAAAGGCCAAAACCTTCCCTAAAGCTATTAAAGTTATTGTCTTACACGAAGTCCATCGCCTGAGCTATCTTCATGTCATTTTATTTATGTCTATAGAATTGTAAAAGTGTTAACCAATCAAAAAAAAATCATCTGTAGTCATGATATAATTCTTTTAAAAACATCTGATAAAAAAAATGACAAAATCTGATATTTTGAATTCCATATATTAACTACATTACCTCAAGCATAACTAGAGTTTGGATGCGACTAAAGTCATCTGTTTGTCTTGCTTTAACAGTCAAAGTTCAGTAAAACTGGCATCTGTTTTTACTAAATTTGCAAAGTTTGAGCTGTGATTTGCATCTTGCTCATTTTAACACTCATCAAAACAAATAGCATACTCGTGCATAAGCATGCAAGAGCCCTGTAGGATCTACAAATCTGTTATATGCGAGCGACAGCCACTTGTGAAACGTAACGCTGCTGTTCTTTTCGATCGTGAGCAGTACCTGCACATCACTGTTGTGAAATGGGCCCAAGGCTTTTTTCTAATTTAGCTGGGGATCAAAGGAAACCAATGTAAAATGCAAGTAAAGTCGCTACACACTAAACGCCACATTACGCTGTTTACACCGACAAAATTTGGGGATTATTTTCTTCTGCAACTTTATAGCTACTTTTTCTGGAGGTTTTAATATTTTCTACATAGTAACCTTCATCTATCCAAGATGCTGCTTTATCTGGTTTCACACCTGTGAGCCTAACCTTGTACCACTGACTCTAATGGAGAAGTTGGGGGTGGACTGCCTTGCTCGAGGGTAGTTGTAGATGAAGAGGAAGACATTTGTCATTCAGTCAAAATTGATTGTCCCAGGTCAGAGGTCAGCAGCTGTTGTGAGGCGTTCAGACTGGTGTCCTCTCTGATCAGGGACTCATTCCTAACCTTCAGGTCCACTAGTGTCCCTCCCACCACCTCCTGAGTGTTCTGTACACATCTTGCTAAGACTGTACTTGTCACAGTCGACTGCTCACAGCCTCCTGCTCCAGCCCACATCACTTATTTAGCGTTTCATACCATCTGTCAGCCTGCTGTAATTTGCTGGAAAAACTAAGGTTTTCCGTTATGTATTTTTAGTGGATTCCCTCTCCAGGGCCTTTCCACATGAAAGTACATTAACCCACTAATACGGATCCATCACGTACCTCAACAACATGCCATGAAGCAAACAATTAACTCGAGCTTAAGTCCCAGGTTTGACAGGCACATAAACAGGAGGCATTTTTAAAAGGCAGCTGATTTCACAGCTAAAGAGATTACAGCGCTGTGTTCAGCTTTTTTTGGGAGAGGGGGGAAAACACTATGTGAGCGCTCCTAATGTGTGCACATCTTCCTGCTGTGATGCTAACCATGACCATGCGTGCCAATGAGGCGTCGCCCGTCACCTTATCTGCTTTAAGAAGCCTCCACTTTCCTTCCCTTCACTCTTAATATTTGGGTTGTACCTCAAAACGAATTCTTCTCAAAGCTAATGCATTTTTTTGACTTTTTTTTTGTCTTTTAATTTCCGCCTTTTGACAGGTATTCTCCCGACGACGGTGCTTGGGCGAGTTCAATCCCCCGACCTTGATGACTGGAGTGAGAAAGTATACCGGTTCGAAGGCAAACCTACCAGGTATGCAGTGCTCATGCGGTGGATAACTCTGAAAGGTGACCCTGCAAGAAGAGAGCAATGGAAGTGATAGCAGAGATGGACAAGTAATATAGCTGGGCATGTAGAATAAGTAAAGGGAATAAGAGCGGATAGAAGGAGAGCAAAGCCCCAAGGTAATATAGCAGGGAGACGGCAATTCAGTGAAAAGAAGAGGTAGAAGGATAAAGTATTGAGGTAGGTAGAGCTGTGAGGAAGGAAAGCAGATCAGGAGAGACAGCTGAGGAGAAAAGTGCTTAACACACATACCCAGAGCTAAGGAAAGGATAAGAATCTGATGCAGTAGACGGGTGGTGATAAGAAAAACGGTATAGAGAAAAAAAATTATAGATAAAAGAAACATGATGCACACACTAGACAAAAGATAGCAAGGCAAAGAGAAACAGAGCAATAGGAAAGATGTAAATAAGTGGTTTTAACTTTTTCCTTAACAGAACAAAGGAACGCTTGTAAATCTTCTTGCTTTCATTTAGAAACTAGAATCAAACAACCAGTGGTTTTGATTAATTACAATTAATGTCTTTCAGCAATTTTCTTTGTGATAGATAAGTGCTGCCTATTGAGATACTCTGTTTCGTCTCGTTAATTCATCACACAACATTAGGAAACATGATTGAAAAGTTGCTGTTTATAGGTTACACAAGTAGGCTTTCTACTTCTTACTTCTACTCAAAACAATAGTTTAGGGGCGACTGTAGCTCAGTAGGTGGAGTGGTTTGTCCACGAACCAGAGGGTTAGCGGTTCGATCCCCGGAATGTGCCACATGTCGACTGTAAACACGCTCTGAGTACCAATAGGTATAAAAGCAAGGCCATTTACCATTTACCATTTACTTACCTTACCTACTTGATACTTTCCTTTCAATGACCAACATATTAAGACCCCAAACACCTGCATCATACGCCTGCTATAAGAACCACAAATGAAAATGGCATTTAAAATGAATGACAGGTTTAGTTTTCTGTGGAGTTTGCAGAAGAGAGTGAGTCACTCACGCTGCCACCTGGACCATCTTCAGCGTAAACGTACACACTCCTGTCGGGCATATTGTGCGCAGTTTCGGATGAAAGAATCCAGAGTCGGCAGATGTAAAGCAGTTTTAGGATGTGTTGGAACTAAGACGGGAAAGATTCCCTTCCAAAGTGTCCCTTCTCATGTGACACACAGCAAGAGACGCATAAAGAGGCAGGGATAAAATAAAGGAGCTGCACGGGAACTGACAGATTTAAAATAGAGAGGGAGAGACAGTACAAAGGTGCAGTGCGACAAAGAGGAGAAAGGAAAATTGGGACAGAGAAACATGCAGTTTGAAGGGAGAAACAAAGAAAGAGTGGAGGAGAATGAAAGGGCAGGGGACGGGGAGGAGAGAGAGCGATAGAAAAGGGGATCTGACTTGTCAGGAACAGTGCTATTAATACTTCATAACCAGCGGTATTGAAAATTCCCAGTGAAGCGCGGCAAGGGCTCACTCATTTTGTTTGATGAGGCGAGGCTTCATGCGGACGCATTGAAAGGAGAGCCTGATTGCGCTCCCTGTCTACCTTTGCTTCTAATGAGATACCTATAAGGAGGAACGACAAGAGACGACAAGAAACAGCCCTGAACAAAGGAACCACCACGAGAATTACCATAGATACTCTTGAACCGCCGCCCTTCATCACTGCATCCAGCAGATAGCAATTTGTTCATTGCATGGATCAGGTTTAGGTTGAATGTTATTTACATATAAGAAAGATTAAACTGTTGAGAAAATAAGATGCACCGAGTGAGGTGAGGAAGCCCCAGTGGGCCAATAACAACATGTCACCAACACAAGCCTCACGTTAAATATAAGGATGAGATGATATCAGCATCCTGCCTTGGTTGACAGTAATTTGTTTGGAATTGATCTGCACTTTATATCGTTTCATTTGTTTCCTGTCAGTGAAGCGTTGTGAGTTTGAAATCTTTAAAGCGTGGTATTATTCCAGGAGACGGCACATAACAGTTTCTCCTGCAGCAGGTTGGGTCCTGAACTCATCTTGGCCTCGATTCAGTAACGCTTAATTAATCCGTCTGGTCTGAGCTCTGAAGGTTGCCGCAGTGTGAAGAGGTTAAACGTTTACATGGGCCAGTGGCTCATATTCTGGACCAGGTTTGGGGTGGACTCTGCGGAGTAGTAGATGAGAGAGTGCCAAAGCTTTATAGATCAAGAATCCCCCACATGGATCCATGTTCAACAACTGACATCTGGTCAGAGTTTTGACTGGAGAAATCCCATCTGAACCAGGCGTTACCCACATTTAATATCTCATGGAAAATACATGAGTGGAGGTAATATCATTACACCTGATTTTCCAAGAAGGAGGAACACTTTCCACAGAAGGACACTTAAGATTTGGCATTTATCCATTTCAGTGCTTGCTGCACATAAGGTTATAGCAGTGTGTCATGTTATATTGGCAGCTGCAACTCCAAATTTGACATAAAGAAACAATGAGGTAGTGTAGTCTACGGTGCATTCCTTTTCTTACTCATTGTTAACCTTTTGTATTGTGACAACAAAGTCAGAAATGTGGGACAAAGTCCACATTCACAATCCAGGGAAGCATTCTCTTTTGGAAACACACAAAGTGAAATAAAGTAGCTTTTAGGACTCGACACAGCTGCAAAAGAAGACTGCCAGAATGATGATAAATTTGTCAAATACTACCATAAACATAAACAAAGCTTCTCACATTGCATTGCAGTGCTAACAGTCTCAAGACTCTGCTAGTAAAACCAGCCATATAAAATGGCCCCTGACTAAACAGACTTCTCAGTGTCTTTAATCACTAAAACAGAAAAACACATCAAAAATTAAGCACATTGTACTAAATAATTTAGCCCTTAAATCATCATACAATGAGCAATAAGATATCCTGTCTCAGGATGGGCCTTATTTTCTGTGTGACCTAAAACACATAACCAGAAAATAAACAAGAAAGCTAATATAATGTACGTGAGTATGTTTTAATGTTGGTTTCTGCCAAACATCTATACACAGTTGTATATTTTATATCTAGCTGTCTATTTAACAGGAAATGCTGAAAAAATGCATAATTAAACGAAATGCATCATACAAACATACAGTATATACAAATGGTGGAAGAAAAGCATCAAATTTCAACAGTTCAGCTATTCTCTCTCTCTCTCTCTCTCTCTCTGTCAGGTGGTTCAGTCTCAATCACAGTTCAGGTCAGCTCAGTATCAGAGAAGGAACTCCTCCTGGCTCATACCGCCTGCAGGTGCGCGTGTCGGACCATGCCTGGCCCGATGTCACCTCTACCGCCCAGGTTGATGTCACGGGGCTGCGGCAGGAAGCTTTGCAGCACGCTGCCTCTGTCCGCCTGACCAGTGAGTCTCACACTTGTCATATCAAAATGTTACAATATCCAAATGCACATTCTTTAAATTAGAAAACACTAGATCTAATGTTGATATTCAAAGCTTTTGAAATAACTTGATAGCATCTTAACAAAAAAGGCTCACATTTTCATGCCCCATTGGTTGTCACGGTAACCCCAATTGATGGGGCACGCCGTTGCACATCCCAGAGTGCCGCGGGGTCCCAGTTTCCGGGCTGTCATGTCCCTCAGGCACCATCATCACCAACAGACAGAGAGGCATGATGGGAAATAACTCCCAGTTCTTCTCCTGTCTTCTCTTGTCTTGTCTTCCGGTTTTTTTTCTGCCCCATCTTTTTAGACTTTGTGTTTTCTTCTTTCTATTCAACTGTTTTCTTGTCTCTTCCGATTTCCTTCTTCTCCTCGTGTTTTTGTTCAGCTTGCATTATTATGTCTCTATCAGTCCACTGCTAGCTGCCTGTGAAGATTTTTAAAACTAGCAAATACATCTGCCATACTCCTCTTCTTTCAGACCTCACAGTGGATGAGTTTTTCAGCAGTGGCAGAGGAGGTGAGGAGAGTCGGTTCTCCCGCCTGGGTCGAATGTTGGCTGAAATTCTGCAGACCTTGCCAGAAAATGTACAGATCTTCTCTGTGAGTGACGGCAGCCAACAGGACGAGAAGGCGGTGAGTGTTTGGTTTGCTGCCCACGGCTCGCCGTACTACAGGCCAGAGAAACTACACGGCTACGTGGCTGCAAACAAAGCCAAGGTGAGTAAAGACTGTTTAAATGATTTAAATGTGGATTTATTGCTTGCAAGATTTCTAAAGCCAAACTAATAACAATTTCTATTCATTTGAATTATTTCCTAATTCTAGTTTTATTAGTCTACTAAGCTTTTCAGTATGAACAATGTTAAGATATTTACCCTTTAAAACAATGTAACTTTCAGTGATGATTTCAACTAATTTTCTCTTATGTGGATGGGTCTACTGTTGCTATTGTCAGTCTGTCAATACCTACCATTGTACAAGTGAGATCAATATCTCAGGATTTGTTTTTAAAATGTATTTTAAGCAAATTGGAGCAACTTCCTCCTTGATGGAAGCATCAACCAGCTGATACAGTTTACTGTGATATGACGCAAACCAAGCATTTACTGCAAGGACACACCATCCGCAACTTTGGTTACTGCCACCAAGTTCACGTTCAAGCCAGATGGAGCAGTAGCTTTGTTTCACAAATCTCTAACAAAACTGACCAAAGACTTAACACCATTACTATCTCTTAAACTGGCAAGATACTTTTCTGTCATCCGAAAAAAGACAGAAAAAACAACAAAGAAATGGGTGAGAAGTAGGTGAGAGGAAAAAATGAGTTTCATATCTGCACATACAGGTTAATTATCCATGAATTACATATCAATTAAACATCACATTCACACGTACAGTTCAGCAGCCACTTAGAGACACTTCACACATAGAGTAAGCCATATATACACATTCATGCGAGAAAAGGTTAAAGACAGGGGTTACATATTGACTCGTGGACACATCTTTCCACCAAGTGGCTCTTTCTGTGATACATTCCCACACATGCACATGCAAATTCCCATGTGCGCATGCATACATATATATGAATATTTCAGGTCCATTAAAGGCAAGAGAGCTGCTGCTGGTCTGAGCTCAGTTCTGCAAGAGGCAGGAAGGTGAAGACAGTGAATCGTGCAAACACACATGTGTTAACCAAATATTGTTCATGTACACACACAGACCACAGAGGCAGGTCAGTTAATTAAACTGTCTCCTTGATGAGGTTTAGTAAATATGACAGTTAAAAATGTCCTAGAATGACTAAAGGGATAACAGAGAAGTGACAAAATGACATAAATCAAGCAAAAATACCAAAAACATATTCAAAGATGATATATTACAATGTTAATGAATATATTCAGTTCCTATGTCTAGAAATCAACTAAAAAGATTCAGCAGTATATTAAATGCCCCACTGTTGAGGGACCAGCAGTCAGAAATTGTCTCTCTGTAACAACATTCTTTGTCTGTAACATTCCACAAAGTGAAGACAGTTTGTCGCCCAGAAATATGTACTGGGGAAAGAGTGATTTGTTAAGATTGGTGCTGTTTCTCCATGAACTTGAAACCCAGACATGACCTTAGTGTATTCTTTCTATTCTTTCTAGCTGTAGGAAAAGTCCTCATCTCAAAACATTGAAAAACACTACAAGGGAAAAACTGTAAAATACACCACCACAATTTCATGTTTCAAAAAAATATTGTAGGCATTCTTATAGTGTCTAACACACTGCACTAGACTGCACTAGTGGTGTTCTTATAGTTATGGAATTCTTTGTTGTTTTACTGTTTTGCATAAAAGTGATAATAACCTTCAACAGCATACAAACTTTGTTTCGTTCCACAAGGTTAGTGCATCTAATCAAGTCTGGTACATAGTATGTAATTTGTCTGCAATGCTAATTTCAAAACAAATATTTGAAAAATTGAGTATTTATCTGGGATTTACAGACAGAAGCTTAAGACTTGAAGCCATCATGTGTCTTGTCAAGGTGTCAGGATAGACACAGTTATAAAGCAACTAGGGGAACATGTTTCTAAATACAGTCACAACTATTATTAGGAATAAATAACAGTCCAATAATAACTTTGCATCAAATGCTGAAGAAAGGTAGAAATGCCATTATCTCAGGTTAAAAGAAAATTGTATTCCGGTTAATTGAAAACAGGAGTGTCAGATAAATACAAACTCGTCACAAAAGAATGACGATGTTGAAACTGTTTGGCTCTAGAGCCAAAAACTGAAGCCCTGCCTGTGGAGTGTAAGTCACTGTGGATAAGAGTGTCAGCTGAATAACTAAACTCCAAAAAAAGAAATACACACAGTCGGAAGGAGACAGGAAACCCTGAGGGACTGATGAAAAACCTCTCACCCATAAAGACAAAAACGAAAGAAAAGAATCAGGATGACAAGCTGGGAAACGGGTGAATTTGGCAACAGAAAGCAAATGACAGCAAAACTTTAACAAGTAGGGGAAATGACAGAGAAACACCAAAGTGCATAAATAACATTAAGGGAGATAGAGTAAATTCAGATATCATTGGTGCTGGTAGATATCAGATCAAAGACAACTGCTGTCATTCTCTGAAATTCTCTAATAAGTTCAAACGCAGCTCATGACTTCAATGCTGTGAGTTTATTTTGTTCCATATCAGTTTTAGTTTCACTTACTTTTGTCAGTTTTATATTCGCCATGCATTTAATTGACATTTAATATGAGTTGAAACTCAAATTAAATTAAATATGACTTTTAATTGATTTCTAGTTTGATTTTCATGTGAAAAGCTTTTATTAACCTCTTTGGTCCTACTTTTTTGTTTCATTTGCCTGTTCTGAAACAACATTTCAGTCAATTTCCAGTTGACGTTTCTAAAATACTCCTCGTTAATATTATTCCAGCTAGCGTAATAGTTTTAGTGAGGTTAATGCCAGATAACCCTTGTATTAGAGTAACTACTTAGTTTCATTTAGCTTGTCATAACACTCTATTAATTAAACATACAGTATGTGCTAACATTCATTTTAATATTAGTTTGTTTTAATGCTACTTTTTTGTTTATTTGAGGCTAATGCCATTGTTAGCTGTAGTTACGGTTCATTGAGCTCTCACTGCCTTCAGTTAGTTTGATACTAGTTTCAATTGTTTTCAATCATTATTTGGTTATTTTTATAATACTTTCTATATTTTTTTTAAATTAATTGTAAATATAATGTTATTGGCAGGTGATTTTAATTTTGTAGCATCATGCTAGCTTGTTTAGTTAGCTTTATCCCTGGTGAACTTCTGTTAGCTTAGTTATGTTTACAGAAGTTCATTGTAGTTTTACTGTTGATTAACTACCTCCTAGGTTTCCTTTGATGATAGGTGTATTTAGTTATTTCTCCATAATTTATGTTTGTGCTGGTTTTAATTTCATGTTTCGTTTTCTAATGCTAAATTTTTGTTCTGTGCTAACAGTCATGCTATTTTTCATTTTTTTTTTAGCTTGCTAATTTGTTCCATGCTAGTTTTCCAGTTGGTTTTCTAGCTTAGTCGTTACTAAAAGACCTTGTGTTTTTTTCTGTTTGTGTTTCATGTACAGTTGGAGGCCATGTTGGGTGTGTCCATCTCTCAGGTGGGTGTGGATGACTGTCCATTCACAGACTGTAGTCAGTCCGGAGGCTGCAGCAATGAGGTTTCGTTCAGCCAGGCCCCAGTGGCTCTCAGCTCCGGTAACATCTCTCTGGTGTCACTAACGGCCTCTTCAGCGGCACAGTGTGGCTGCAAGGGCCGGGAGATGATCCACCTGCCCTGCTCCGCTTACACCACAAACCCTTGCCTCAACGGGGGCACCTGTCAGGATGGACCGCTGGGATACCGGTAGGTACATAGAGGTGGAAGGACACTTTTGTGTGTATTTATGTATTTTTTGCAGCTGAATTCCAATTCTACAATGCATCCAAGATGAGATTAAATATAAACCAACCAAGTTATCTTTTAAATTTGCCTGTCAGTGCTCCCTAAATGAAACTAACTCAAAAATAATGTTACAACAAAGAAAGTTTTTATTTATAATAAATTACTGTAACTCTTTTATTTGTCCTTCTCTCACTGTGACAGCTCGGTGCTTCTATAATTTTCACCTGACAGCACTGATTAGAATTTTTCTGGTCGTTTGCAGCAGCCTCAAGTTCCCGACTGTCTTTCTAAAACAAGTTGGGACTGATTAGTAAATCTGTCAAACATTTTTGGAGTTTAATAAGGTGCGAGGTAGTAGAGTAATAACTCTCCAAAGGCCTTTTTCATCTGAAATAGATGCTGAAACTATTATGATGAAAAAAATGAACCCTTTCTTGTCTCTCAGGTGTAAGTGTCCTCCTATGTTTGATGGCCCTGAGTGCCAGCAGACCAAGCACAGCTTCGGGGGCCAGGGTTATGCCTGGTTCCCCCCCATCAAGCCCTGCTTTCAGAGCCATATCTCTCTGGAGTTCCTGGCTGAGTCAGCCAATGGGCTGCTCCTCTACAACGGGCCGCTTGGTCTTGTCCAAGCTGGGGAGCAGGAGGACTTCATCGCCATAGGTGAGTTTACTTCTAAGGTGAAAAAATAGCTACGCTCATAAATCTTTATTAATAGCAGTTAATGAGGCATTTAACTGTATTTAACTGTTTTCCTCTTCCATCATACATATACTGTATTATATTATTATAGTATTTCCATTTGAGTTTTATTGCAAATATATCAAAGTTGTAGGAAAAATGGTAAATTAGAGTACTGAAGTTTTGTCCCATAGTCAAAATCCATTGATATTGAAACTCCAAGTCTAAGATCTACTTAAAAGGTAAAATTCTGACAAAGATGAACTAATCTCAAAAGTGAGGTGACGCGATCGAAGCAACAACCAATCATCAAATCCTCGTTGTCAACTATGTCAAGACATTATTTACATACATTATAAATAAATTCCATGTCAAGACTAAGGGTCTTCTTAAGGTATAAAAGTGTCTGCAGAGAGACTGCAGTGCTCATAATATGAGAATTATTTCTTACAGGTTCCAGATCTTGAAAGTTGAAAGTGTTTTTCTGAAGCTGGAATGTTATGGTCTGGGTTGACCCATGAGCCTTTTAGAATATCTATTGAAATTAACCAGTGAACAAGAGGGAAATCCGTTAAATCCGTCCGTAATCCATCTATAAAATATCTGCTGTACTTCACCCTTTGTTGACCTAGTGTTAGAGTCCTTTACCGGTTGATTTACTGCAGCACCTATAGTGATGCATCATGTGAACTGATACATGCAGCAACAGGACAGGATGTTATCCAACCCAGTGAGATTTAATATATTTTGCAACTGACCTAACTTTGGTTCCAGGTCTGGTCTGGTGTAGCTGTAAAAACGTCTTATTTTGAAGTTTTAATTGCTGAAATGACCAACTGACCATTGAACTATGACCAAAATAGCAACTTACATGACTGTTGTATCATTTCATTATATTATATTATGCTTCTGACACTGGCCAGGCTCTCCTCTTTCTATAAGAATAATACAAATTCTACTTGAAATGCAATACCCAACTGCTAAGACTTTAAATATTATTCTAACTTCTAAGCTGTATAACAAACATACTAATCTCGCAGTGCTGGTGGGAACATGCCGCTGCTCATTCATTTCAACAAACACAAAGCCTTTATCAAGCCGCTGCTGTAAAGACAGTTTCTCAGTGGATGAAGAGCTTCATAAACTCTAATGTCAGCTCCCGGCGGTCCTAATGTGGCGTTAACGGATTAGCCTGCAGATGGCCTTTCAAACACTTCTTGCATAATCTTGTGGCATTAGAGTTATGTAATTATCGAACCCAGGCTGTTGCCGCATGGATCGGGTGTGGGGAAAATCAAAGATGGTCGCAGCATTGATTTCTCTGAAGCGTTTTTCACTTACGTGTTCAATAACGTGACAGGTCACACATCTGATAGGGACGGGAGTTGAGAGGATACTGGAAGATACACGCACACACAGAATTGATGGAAGGGGATTTCTGCAGTTGTTGATGGGATTCAGTAGCTTACACAGCAATACGAATAAGTAATGTCAAGGCATGCCTCAACTGTTCAGACACATCTTATTTTCAGTATAGCCGCAGTTGTGCAGAATTTTATTTTGTGGTTACCAGACAGCACAACAACACTCAAAGAGGCAAGGTTTTAACTCGACAAGGACAGGTTTCAGTGCCAAGAAGTGTCCTTAGTGCTACATTTGTTCAATTTTACTGTGGCTAGAAAAATAAAAAATAAGAATTTCCTCTCTCCGTTCAGAGTTGAGGAACGGGGTTCCAGCTCTGAGCATAAACCATGGATCAGGAACACTGACCCTACAGCTTCCAGCAAAATCCACCATCACCGACCGACGGTGGCATCGCCTTGACATCATCAGTGATGGAAAGGTAACACAAAATGATGGATAGATGGAGAGATTCATGGTTTGTTGGCCGGTTAGACGGATGAATGGAGGGGTGATCTGTTCACAAAATACAGGTCACTGCGATGAGCTGCAGAATTGAAATATTAAATGCATGCAGTCTTGGTTTTATACAGTCATGCATAAGTTGATAAATGTTGATATTTGCAACATTGGAAGTCTTGTACATTGAATAATTGGTATCTGAATCAGATGGACATTAGCTGTAAGTCATGAGCACTCCACTGCAAGGCAACTATCTTTAAAACCCACCACAACAGTGTAGCAACCACCTAGTTTAATGAGGCCACTGAATATCAACCTTTTCAATGTATCAGTCCACCTCTGCTATTTCTGACAGCATCACCAAACATTCTATCACAATTTACAAACTCTGACCTTTCTGAAATGCCCTCTTAGAAGGTTGTGAACAAGAGTGGAGAAAGTCAAATGGTCTCTCTTCATGAACACACCTGAACCCATATGAAGGCAGCAATTTTCTGTCTGTTCAGGCGGTCCAGCTGATCCTGGACCAGTGTGGAGGTGTGGTGGTGAATGAGGTGGAGGGTGCTGGAGGCGAGGCTCGGGAGACAGACGAGTCCAGCTGCAGAGCTGCAGGAGAGACACCTGGGAATCAGCAGTAAGAGCAAGGCTGGAGATGCTAGAGACGTTCAGGATGTCACTGCATTTGCTGCACATATAATACTGACATTTTAAAACTTAAATTTGGAAAATGTTATTCTTCTCCTTGTCCCTCTTCCTCCTCTTCTACCTCTTCCATCTCAATCTTTGTGCTTCTGTTTTTCTCTCTCTCTTCACTATCCTACTCACGTCTTTTCATCCTCTACCCCATCTCATTCACATTTTGTATACTCCCTGTACATTCTTATCCTCCTGTTTTCTTGATACTCTTCCTCACCTCTGACTTGTTTTTTACCTCCTCACTTTCCTTTCTCCCCCTCTCTTCCTATTTTAACTTCACTCCATGTGCATGCCGCTTCTCTTCTTTGTCTATCTTCCCTTTTCTCCTGATTTTGTTGTTCTTCCCTTCCCCTCTGCCTTCAATCATTATTTTCTTCCTCCTGCACAGGTATCTGAATGTGTTCCAGCCTCTTCAGTTGGGAGGGGTGAAGGAAATGTCTCCTCACCGACGTTACCGCAGTTTCACCGGCTGCATCCGCAACCTGGTGGTGGACAGTCAGGTAATGCTTCTGTGTGTGCGCTTGTATTATTCATGTTCTGGGGACATAAATCTGTTTACACAGTCAAGCTGTGGAGTCCTGCCTCCCATGTGAATCATTACACTTTAGTACAAACCTTTTTAAGATTAGAATAAGGTCAGATAATGTCGTACTTCCATCACTTCAGGCAGCAGACAGCACCACTGTGTGTGTGTGTGTTTGATGCCAGACATCATTAACATTTCCTGTGTGTGTGCTTCTCGCCTTTAGATGCAGGTTTAATGTCTGTTGGTCTGCATCTGTGTGTATTTATACATGCATGTATTCACTCCTCACAACTCCTTGGTCGGTGGTGTGTGTGTCTGTGTGTATTGTATCTGCGTGTGTGCGCTTGTGTCTGTGTACCAGTGTACCATGGGGACGGTGGTCCGACAGATGGTGGTCTGTGCTTGGCTCATCAGCCAAGGCCAACATAACAACATCACAGTCCAAAATGTAAAATAAATGAAAAGAACCTCCCTCTTCCCCCTCGTCCTCCTGAAACTCAGCAGGCTGCTGTGGCTCTTTTGCTGCTGAGTGAAAACCTCAGCAACCTCCCAAAGAACCCAGAATATTCCCCAGGAACGAGTTCAGCCAGCTTTTAGATGAGAAGATGACACTGTGCATTAGCATCAGCCCAATACAGCAGCAACTGTCTCAATGTACCCACAACCCCTTGTGATTTGGGATTGTTTCCTGTAGTCAGCTGAGGGCCTGGGATCACATTTTTACTCTTTACGAGGATCACCACAGTTGTCATGTTAGAGGACTAAGAGTACTGCTGTCTTCAAATACAGGCTGCATTTTGTATAACACACATTTGGTTGGGCTGTAAGAGGTTTAACAATTTAATACTTCCTTTTTTCAACATAAAACTGTGAACAAAAAGGGGTCAATAGCAAAAGTAATGGAAGTGTTTAGTACTTGTTTATTCTTAATCAATAGAAAAACACCAATGTAGCATTATAAAACTACTTTGATGAAAAACCTTACATTAATAATATTTTAAAAATAAAAATAAAATAAAATAAAAAGCCCATAAAGGGCGGCACAGTAGCGAGGTGGTTAGCACTGATGCTTTGTGACTGAGCCGACTGGGCCTTTCTGTGTGGAGTCTGCATGTTCTCCCTGTGTCTGTGTGGGTTCCCTCCAGGTACTCCAGCCCATGGAATGTCCATGTACATCCAAAGACATGCTCATTAGGTTCATTGGTGATTGTAAATTGGCCGTAGGTGTGAGTGGTTGTCTGTCTCTCTGTGTTATCCCTGTGATAGTGTTCTATGTGAAGTGGAGCAGTTTAGCTAAATGTTGTCAAATTGACTAACTCTTCCTTATAAAATACTTGATGTATTCTAACCACACACAATGCCGTTCTTCCAGTTAGCAATATTAGACATAGATTGCCGCTACATGGGTTAAGAATCATGTATTACAGGCATATTTGCATATTTACAAGCTATTTTACAGTCCTTGGAACAGGCACAATTGACTTGATACCAAACTGTGTCACATTATAGATGTATTGACACAAGTGTTTTTGTCAAACTACAGATGTTATACACTTGAGGCTTCAAAGAAACACATAATAGACATCCTACTGCTGCTGCTGCTGCATGTCACTACAGTCACAGATGAGAGCATCCACCTGTCCATCCTAACCTTTGGTCCATAGTGAACGATTCTTAGAGGATGAATTTTAATGTTTATTGATCTTCTGACCTTTACTCTAGTACCTCCAGCTTTTGTCCAACAGGACAATATTGTATTTTGTATAGAGTGAATGTCAGATTAGTACGACAAGAGTGCTGCGAGATTTACTGAGCACATTCATGCTCCCTGAAGAAAGACCTTTTAAATCTTTGAATATTTCACAGCTTCACTTTCACTTGGCCAAATTTGTATGACAAAAGAGAGCTGCTTTCAGAACCATAAAAGAAGAGAAACATAAAGAGAAACATAATCTCCAGTACATGTTTTTCTTTTGTCTGTAATCAGAGCTGGTTCCTCCGTCAGAAAAACTCAAAACACATTTTGGAGTTCATGCATTAAGGTGGATTGACACACCACAGAATGCAACCACTGTACGCTTGCCAACTGAAAACAATGGGCATGTTTAGAAATTCGGTGCATGTCTAATTCAGTCTTCTTGCATTTCAGACTGAAAGAAGGAGAAATGCACAATTTCCAATCTAATGTTGGCCGTGAATGCATCTTTGATCACATTACTAGATCTTGTATCACTGGGCTCTTTTACACAGCATGTCAAGAAAGTGTGCAGGACTACAACAACCTAACAGTTTGTCTCACATCATGCCTCCTTTCATCCCTCAGGTGTATGATCTGGCATCTCCAGGTGAGAGTGTGGACAGCGCGCCAGGATGCAGGCTTACAGACGGAGTGTGTGTAACGGCAGCCGGCCCCTCTTGTGGTGTTCAGGCCTCCTGCTTTGCCGAGTGGGGCTCCTTCAGCTGTGAGTGCCACCCAGGGTACATTGGACACAAGTGTGACAAGGGTAAGAGACAGACTGTATGTGTATCTGATTTTCATCGTGTACTATTACACTTCTCACTGAAATCTTCAGTTTTGGGGTTAATGTAAAACTAAATTTAAAGTCTTTCAGTTCTCATACTCTCCCTCTGAAAACATACACCGATCAGCCACAACATTAAAACCACTTGCCAAGGAGAAGTGAACATTGACCATCTAGTGACAATTCAATGTGGGAAACTTTTGGACCTGGCATTCATTCATGTGGATGTTACTTAGGCATGTAGCACCCACGTAGACCAGACCAGGCAATGACACTCCTTGATGGCAGCAGCCATCCCCAGCAGGATGCAGCCTGACACAGACACACACACACAAACTCTTTACTGTAGTAACAACTAAAAAAAAAAAAAAGCACAAGGTGTTGACCTGGCCTCCAGAGTCCCCTCCCCTCAACCCATAGGACCCAAAGGTCCCCACTAACAACATTCTGTTGCAAAACACCACAGGACACCCTCAGAAGGCCCATGTCCATTCTCTGATGAGTCACAACTGTTTTGGAGGCACAAGGGAGACCTACACAATATTAGGAAGGTGGTCATAATGATTATGATAATGATTATGATTGATCGGTGTAAATAACTGACAATCTTGTGTGCAAAGAAAGCATTATGTCTAACAAATCTGAGGGACTGTAAAGTTTTCTTTACATGTCTGTCATCCTTAGCAAACTTTAGCACTGCATATGCAGCCTGGTGAGACCATTGAGTTTTATAAACTGACTGTAGAGTAGTCTTACTTACAGATTTGAGAATCCTTCTAAATTGAATCCCTCACATGTTTGTTCGTCTTGTGTTAATCAGTTTAAACATGTGTCTCCTCCTCCTCCTCTTTCCTCAGCCGTCCCAGAGTTCTCCTTCGACTCAAACAGCATGGTGCGTTTTCAGCTCAGGGGAGGGGGCAGCTCTCGACGCACCAACATCCAGCTGCTCCTCCGAACCAGAGCCACCTCAGGCACCCTGCTGTCAGTGACATCCCGGGAGGCCAACGAGTACATAGTCCTGGAGGTCAGTACAACACTCTGACCTTTGACACATGACTTCTGTACACAAAAATGATCTGGCCTATATAACAGTTTAAACTTGTACTTATTTGAGCAATACTTGAACTTTATATTTTATTTCACTACAATTCACAAGTGCAATATTGTATTTATTACTCACAGTAAACAGTGAAATTAGAGAAAAGTCTTTAAAATGTAATGTAATACTTCCCTCTAATGGATTATACTCTCTAAATGAATATACTCTCTGTCCTGTCAAAGGAGACCTTTTACAGCAGAAGATGTCTTTTACTTGTTAAATCTGGCACAGAAGCTAAAATGCGGTGGACTGGGTGAGGGGATGTCTCTTTTAAAGCGTGGGGTTCTTCTCTCTCTCAGATCATGGAGGGTCATGTCTCGGTGCGCGCCAACCTTGGTGACGGGGCTCATGCGCTGCGACTTCCCGGACAGAGGGTCGACATCGGGCAGTGGGTCCTTGTCAGCCTCAGTCGCCATGACAACATGTTCACCCTGCGGCTAGAGCAGGGCGGGGGCTCACGGGAGGTCCGAGCGCGTCTGGGGAGCCGCAGGGAGATTGTGGTTCACCCGGCCAGCCTGATGGTTGGCAACGGACCAAGCGCAGGAGACAAAGCGGATTTTCAGGGTGAGAGCTGGATCTGATCTGGATTCTGCTGTTCTCAACAAATCATTTTATTTACATGGAGGTTTTGAATTGAGTGAACTGATACTGAGGTACCTAACAGTCACGATGAGAAATATTAAAATAAATGTACTTTATTTGTATTAGAATTAGTTTTTATGGTACTTTAAAGAAAGCATTATGTATTGAAATGTTGGTTTAATTATAGTATAATTTCACAGTGGGTTTATAACCACCACGACTTTTAAGGACCAGTACACTGTCAAAAGTTAAATACATTTTGCTTAACTGAACATTTTCTCTTCCAGGCTGTCTGCGGGACGTTCGTTTCAACGGTCAGGTCCTTCCTCTGGACGGGCAGAGCAGGGACTTGATGTCAGTTTTGGAGAGGAGGGGTGTGACCTCAGGGTGCTTCAGCGATGCCTGCAGCAACCAACCCTGTCGCAGCCCTCTGCGCTGCATCGACCTGTGGAGGAAGCACCAGTGCAAGTAAATGACACATAAATACAACTAGTACACATACACAAGTTCCACTGAAGTACAGTTAATTTATTCTTGTGTCATATTAAGTCAAATATTCAGGTGTGCAGAAAGTTTTTCAAGTTTGAAGACTTTATTTCCATTTGCATTCTGAAGCCATTCACTCATCTTGTCATTTGTCCTGATCTCCATCCTCTCTCAGGTGTCCTGGCTCTCAGGTGATGGTGACAGAGGAGTCGGGTCACCAGCGCTGTGTGCCGTCGCCCTGCGGACCTTCCTCCTGCCGTAACGGCGGCATCTGCCAGGCGCTGTCGGCGGATAGTTACCGGTGTCGGTGTCAGGAGGGTTTCAGGGGTCAGCGCTGCGAGCTGGGTCAGGTCAGAGGTCAGCGGCTTGCAGCCCTCAGCCCCAGCTCCATCCTGGCCATCAGCATGTGTCTGTTGGTCTTCTTTGGTAAGAGAAGAAAGTATTTAATAGAGAATATTTACAGGGAGTAATTTGAGATAAGCTGTACTCAACTTTTTGTGTCAGCTGAATGGCACAGTTTATCACACTAATGTCTATATACATATACCTACATCATACATAACATACATAAAAGTACACTTTTCGTCAAGTGTGGTTGAAATGGCTTCAATTATCATTTAAGTCTGCTTTGTCCAACTAGAAGTCCTAAACGAATCTATTTTTTTCATCTGAGTGCAAATCATGATGAGTCATCTCTGATGAACATCAACCTTATTAGACTCTAACCATCAGATCAGCTTGAATGAAGCTGATTATCTGAGCTAGAAGCTGGAAAAGGAAGATGGAAACACATACATGTACACACACATTGTTCCTCTCATGACCTTTCGTCATGTCTTATGTCATAGTTTGCAGATCAATCATTTTCCCATTAGCATTGATCATGAACGCACAGTCAGTGCTGACGCAGAGAATTCAGTTACATAAATGTTACATAACGACCAGTTGTTTCATTTGTAGCTGTTGATGTATACTCTGATCTATTTAACTGTTTGTTCTGAGGAGTGGATTGTTGCTTCCCATAGCTCAGTACCAACTGTATTTCCTCAGCTATAAGATATTTCTCAGCAGTTCTGTTAATGCAAATATGTTGGAGGTGATTTCAGAACAGATGTCCTTTTGAATCTGACCTTGTAGCTCCAAATGAAAAATCTCTGGAGTCTGTCCAACTCTGATACCCCTCCCTCTAGAGGCCTCATTTGTTTTTCACCTGTTTGTCATAATTACACTAATGTTCCTAAATGAACTTAGTTCAGATTTATTAAGGCTAAATGACTCCACAGAGCAGCTTTAATGAGCCCCTGCCAGAAATGTACAGGAAGGAAATGAATGTCTGCCCCGGTGGTGCAGCAGCACATTCATGAAAAGATGCATATTTATACTCTCTCTTCGTTCATTTGTGTGTGTGCGTGCCTGTAAAGCGGTGCTGGTGGCAGTGACGGTGTGGAACCAGAAAGGCAGCAGAAACAAGTTCAGGAAGCGAGGAGTTTACCACATCCCTGCTGAACACGAGAGCTGGGAGGACATCCGAGAAAACATCCTCAACTACAACGAAGAGGGAGGGGGAGAGCAGGACCAGGTACACAAACACACACATTATATTTCACCTTTTACTTGACAATGTGTTTTTTAAATAAAGGACCCTGCACACTGTCAGAGGCTTGAAACTATATCACATTTTTGACAGCGAGTTGAGCCAGTAAAATTTTCTGCTTGTGTTGTGTGTACAAACACGCACACAGACATGCACAAAAAATGTAAATGACTAGACTTTGAGAAGACCTTCATATGAAACTTAAAACTAAAGTAAATGGTTTTTGTCAAGACCACAGATCTAATACTTGTTTTAATGCTCGTTGCAACATAGTTTTTCTAAATAAAATTTGTCAGAAAGCACTTGTTATAAATTGTTATGTAAATATGAAAGGATTTATTACTTAATCTCCTGGTTCAGTGACTGTATATAAAGATGATTTCCTGAAGAGTGCTTTGTGACCCACAGTACGTGGAGGCTCTTGCTAACTTCAAAAATGAGCAAAGTGCTGGAGTCAAGGTTAGGTTTAACCCGGTGAAGGCCACGTTTATGGTTATGCATAACCATTAGAACAAAAAATAAATCCCCCGTCCAGAAAACACAACCTTTTATTTGTACCAGCCTGTAAACATTGGACAT
The DNA here is from genome assembly GCA_005024645.1 of Planiliza haematocheilus. Classification (NCBI taxonomy): domain Eukaryota; kingdom Metazoa; phylum Chordata; class Actinopteri; order Mugiliformes; family Mugilidae; genus Planiliza; species Planiliza haematocheilus. The sequence goes on from SRSE01000806.1 coordinate 3,250,415, forward strand.
TATCCCAGAGGTCTGTGGGGACTGACTCACTATTGGAGCCGGCATCAAGTGGCCATTAGGGCAGCTGCAGTTTTTGGCATTTTCCATTCGCTTCATTTTTCAGCCCCGTTAGTTGCAGCCCATGACAGGGACTCACAATAGTCTCACAGACCAGACCAACCTCCTCCTTTTCACACTGTGAAGTGTAGAACTATCTCTAAAATTAGCTGAGGAGTCAGTGTGTTCATTAGTGTCAAACCACAATGCAACACAAGCTGCAGCTTTTTTTGACAGGAAATGTCTACTTATTTGCTGTTATTTTTTTATTTTTTTTTTTTTTTTGTTGTCATATACTCTGTAACAACGCAGCATCATTACCAGTAATGAAATTCTTTGTGCATGGAGCCCGTTCAGCTTCACAGAAGCAAAAATAGAATAATAAACAGAATAAAAAAACGTGACAAAACAAGATACAATATAAATAAAAGAATAGAAATAAAATAGAAACAGAATAAAAGTAGAATTGTGCATGTGTATGTGAGTGTGTGTGAGGCAGTTCAGCAGTTCAGTATCCTGATGATTGTTAGTTAGAAACAGTCCCTGAACCTTCTGGTTGGAGTCTGGGTGCTCCAGAACCGCCTTCCAGACAGCAGGAGAGTAAATAGTCTATAGCTGTGGTGGCTGACATCAGAGGATCTGCTATTAGACCATTAGCCTTTTTATTTACCTCCCTGTTTTTCTGATGGACTGACAACATGTGATTAAGTCTTGCAGCCAGAACTTCACCATTATTGTTGTTGCAGTTTTGTTGCACCTCAACCATTCGGCTACACATTCACGCTTGACTGCAGACCATACTTTATCTTTTTGGTCCACATTTGCCCCTCAAGAACATGCCTTTTTTCTGTTGTAAAAAGTTGTGTTGATGTAGTGGGTCTAACTCCGTGTGGTGTTGTACATTGATCGGGGATTATGCAGCCTGGTTCTTGACGACAGCAGCAACAGAGGTAGCATTATTATTATATACCTACTTATTTGGCTTGTTAGACAAACTCATCTGTCACATTATGGGGGTCACTGGAAATATGTACGCCAGACTGTTATTTTGATATGCACCCTTCAATATAAAGGATTCTGCATACGCTAAAGGAATTTTTAATGATCTATTTATAATTTAGTAATTGCATCACTACGCTGATCTAAACATTATCCAGTTGGTTCAGACTTTGTTTAAGATGCAGTAAGGGCAGTCTAAATGTGTGCTCTGAAACCTTGAGGTAGTATCATTTTAGTAACGGTATACCCTTCATTTATCTCTTTCTCTTTCTTTCTTTTCAGAACGGTTATGATATCACAGAGCTGAAGCGTCCACTGTGCTCCAGTTTGTCTCAGTCGTCGTCCTGCACCACCGCCCCGCTCATCAAATCCTCACCAGGCTCTCAGGAGGAGGTCCATCCGTCCAGTTCCTCGTGCAGCTCAGGAGCCCCCTACCTCAGCATTCCACACCACCACCACCACCACCACCACCACCACCAGCAGCAGCAGCAGCAGCACCCCACCAACAGTGATGCAACCTACGCCAACTGCACCGCCCACCCAGGCAGAGATGTGGAGACGAGCCAGATAGGCGGCTACGCTGACGCCCCATCTGGCTCGCGCTCCAACGTGGACTTTAAAAGCTACGTGGCACGAATCATTTGGGAGGCGGACAACGACAGCGAGGCTTTCCCGCCGGATGCCTACCACGTCTGGTGCGTGGAAGGCACCGGGTCGGCGGCAGGAAGCCTCAGCTCACTGGGGTCGGCTGTGTCGTGCAGAAACATGGAGGAGGAAGATGATGAAGGAGGGTTTGTTTACGACAGGCTGTCGCGGTGGGGCCCAAAGTTTCAGGCGCTGAGCGAGATGTACGACCGGCCTCAGCTGGCTCTCACATACAGGGACGCCATGGCCTACATACAGAGGAGCCACAGCCATGACCCCCTGCCTCACCACCACTAGGGGGCACTACACAACCTGCAACAAACTCAAACAGGTGTTTCTGTGGGTAGAAAGGAACAGAGTGCTGCGTTCATGTCAAATCTAAAAGACAAAAAAGCTTCTCACTAAATCATATACATAAAATCTAGTTATTATCATTAATTATTTAAATCTCATTAATGGGAATAAACATATGTCATATGTATTTACCCATCATCAGCTGATTTCTTTAACCTAGGATTATAAATTCCACAGTCTGTACAAAAAGTCTTTGTACAGATTGGTCCGAATGTTTCCTCATTTCTTTAGGCTGATTAAATGCCAGACTAAAGTTCACATCAGGGTTTACTGGAGCAAAACGCTTGACATCCAAACACTGCATTAATTAAAAATAACGAGGCACGGGAAGCAATTAAGAGCAGGAAAACAACGGAGGTAGCAAGAGAAGCAACTGGACCAAATCAACAAAAACTGGTGGCATACACACACAGTGTTACATGTAGTGGCAAATGAGCAGCCATTACGTGTCAAGTTCTAATGTTTGAATTACGCTGTTGCACCCACAGTTACAGCAGAGTGACTAGCAGAAAGACGTCAGTCAATCACAGCCTTGAAAATAGATCAAACAGAATCAGGTGGAAACACTTTTTGGACGCGCACAGATTCTGATTGGCTGCTTCAAACAGCAACTGGAAATCCTCAGCTGTGATTGGCTGCTGGCTCTGCTAAGGAGCAGGACAAAGCAGACAATCTGTACGCCTGTGATCTGTAAGGCAGCAGGAAATCACAGCAGAAATGTGAGGAAAACCAAACTGCTGAACGTCTCAGATGCTATAGATCACAACTGTTTGCATGGATTTAAAGGTAAACACATTATTTTGATTGTACAGTTTAAAAAAAACAAAACATTTTGAGTTCTCTGTATTTATAGTGAACCAGTTTGCCTCTGCTTGGTTGTTGATTATTTTTATGTGGCAGCAAATTAGTTTGATTTAATTCAAAGTATCCCTGTGTCACCATAGCAGTGGGCATTATTTTTAGACAGATAACAAATTTAGCAAAGCTTCAAAACACAAATAGTCTCACCTCACCTGTACGATGTTTCCGTCTCTCTGTAAATCAGATGTGACCTGAACGCAGCTGCTCAGTTCCTTTGTGTAGTAAAGCAGAGACACTTTCAGGGCCGGAGGTTCATCCTGTGGTTCTCGTGTTTCTCAACATAGAAAACAAGATGCAGGACGGAGACGTTAGCTGTGGTTCAAAAGCTTGAAGTAAAAAAAAAAAAAAGCACAGATTAAACTTGTTATTGGTTCTTTTACCAGCTTTACATACAGTAAGAACCCAACTTTATTTATATTGCTTTTACTCCCTCCTTTAAACGCAGGTCTGTGTATTTATTACATGCTTTTTTCTTTTGTGCAGTTTTTTGGGCCGCTGAATGTTCTTGGAAAATGTGAACTTTCAGGGTCAAAAGCTTGTTTTCTGGAAGGAACATGTGTTCAGAAAGGGTTCAGGGTGAGCCGAGCTGGGTGTCAAAGAATTATTCTGGTTCTTTTAAAAACACTGACAAGATTAAGGCCTTGATGTTGAAAGTCTTACAAAGAGAACCCAAAGTTCTTCTTTAAGGGCATTTTAATGTAGCACTTCTCTCTTTCTATCTGCAGTTTAGTTTTGACCCCGTGACACAGCCCAAAACCTGCAAATAAGAAATCCTTTTCCACAAAGAAAGTCTCCCAAGGGCAAACGTTTCTTGTGCAGTCATATTTTCTTAAGAAATATCTATTGGCCTCCCTGCTTCCTGCATTTCCACAGATATTAATCAGACCTCAGAAAAACTCAGTAACCAGCTAGTAAGTTTTCTTTTCTATCCTCTTGTTGCACTAGTAGGTGATTCAGAGTCCTCGGACAGGACTGAGGAATCCATTTACCAGTAAAAAGAAAGGAGGAAAAAAAAAAGTGAGAGATGCAAGCCTTGTGAATTCATCGGGTGAAACACTTTTTACCCCACCATGTAAAAATCAGCTTTGCTAGTATGTTTTCAGATGAGAGATTATTTTTGTACTCCCTTTTAGAAAACCCCAGGAGCTTCTTTCCACTTGGAGTTGGGTGTGCACCGTGTTAATGTGCTGGATGGCGTCACTTTGACTGTTTTATGTTGAAACGGCGAGCCGGAGCAGGCACTTTGTTTTATGTTTAAGTTGGATCTGTGTTTGCAGAGGCTGAACTGTCTTCAAAATGCAGAAATTGGTTACACAGACACAAGCGTTCCACTAATAACCTGAATAAAAATGCCTCAGGTGACCGCCTCAATCAGAACAGACTGACCTGGTCAGATGAGGTGGCGTGCCTTACATGTTTTGATAATCAATTAGAAAAGAAAATGTCTGATTGTTTCTCTATGATTAGAATAAATCCATTCTCTATGTCCACGTTGGCGCCACGCGGGCTAAATGTCAGGTGATGTAACAAGTTGTCAGGAAGGACAGAAACATGGAGGTAGCAAAACAACCAGTTAGCAAGTCTGTGAAAATATGAGGAAAGGTGGTGAAAACTGAAACTGTGAAAAGTTGGGGACCGTTTTCCATCAGATTTGGCATTCCACAGCAGACAGAACCACTTTGTCTTACAATCTCATATTTAACATCCATGTAAATAGTTCATTTGGGTCCTCTGATCCATGTGGACGTGCCTGCTGAGGCAGACATTACAGCCACTCATACAGCAGGTGGAGGCCAGAATAGTGGCGGCCCCGGGGGACAGAATCTAAATCACATTTAGACACTGGTGTCAGTTGAAGGCGGTAAAGGTGAGATCTGATCATCCGGCCATCTTTCAACCACTGTGGATAAGTGAAGGTCAAATGTGCCCAGAACTTAATTAACCCCTTTCTGCAGACACTTAAGGCCCATTTCAGGCTGATATGAAATCTATTTAAGTTAATAACTTTTCCTGTGGGGATCACAGAAGCAGTGTTAATGGCTTAAATTGAAGAAGACACTTTTACCACACAATGGCCACGGAAAGATGACTTCATTTATTTAGGCTGGCTTTATTGACTTCATCTGTCTGGTAATCCAGTTCTCCAGCCAGAGCTGAAAAGCTTATCTGTTCAAAACAAACAAAAAGAAGGAACTAGCCTTGGCACTTTGAAATGTCTGATTTTTTTTTTTTTTTTTTATATGTAGCCTGTTACATGTCCCTCTGTTGCCAGTTCTTTAGGTACATCAGTGGAGGATGTATACTGTGGTGCTGTTATTAGCCTAGCACACTGACTACAGTTCAATCCAATGAAAACACAGTACAATCAACAGCTTTGGATGTTGTTTGAAACAAAGCCAAGATTCAGTGCAGGACTGTTATATTAGAATGCATTTGTTTTCACTAGTGTACCTAATGAATTGGCAAGTGAGTGTCCATACTTGTTGGACATCAACACGTTCAAACAGTCCCATTTGAATTCGTTTTACTTCTAATTCAAGCGAGCATCAGCAGTGTGTTGGGTGGTGGCTGCAGGCTTTAACCAGCATCGTGTCCAGCCTGCCTCTCGGCTACGTCCGTCGTCATTACACCGTCTCATGAATGTAGTTTTGTCTGGAGAGCGTGACGAGACCGGTGAAGGGACTCCGAGCAAGCAAAGAGTACAATCATAGAAGAAGAGTTCATTTGAAACTCTCCTTTGATACACGCGTAACTCAATCTTCAGCCGACAAAATGGTAACACAGGTCCAGACCTAGGTTTGTTTTCCACTCCGTGATTCTCTCCAGAAACAGGAATTAAAACCCAGGATTGATTTTAATCCAAAAGTCAGAATACGTGCAGCTGAGCCAGAGACTTTAAAGTGGAAACAGATTCTAAGATATTTTCCATTCAGACAGCGGTACAGTTTTTTGTTATTTCTCTTGAGCCCTGATAGAATTGTACTCCAAGCTATGCATCCAAATGGAAAAACACAGGTGTCCTTTTCTAAACCGATGTGAAGCTCCAGATGTTGTCTTGAGTTCTGACCTGTGCTGTGTGCAACATCTGTGGATGTCTTTAAAGTCCAGTGTGTTTAAAGCAGTGTGAAAGTGTTGATGAATTCACACACATTTATTAGACGGAGGGTTCAAAGTGTCATTCAGCTCTGAGCAGTGTTGATTTGTATAGTACCATGTAAATAATATGGAGCTTTTATAGCAACCTGACATGGAGCATTCCTTTTGTATATGACTTTTAATAAAAATACTTTTTCCCCAGAAGCTTGATTTGTGCTTTTGTTTTGGTTGGAAGTGGACAAGTGGACAAGTTCAGAGTGTTTTACAAGGAAACTGCCTACTGATAAAAAGAAGGAAAAACTTTAAAATGTATGAAAGTTTGAAACACTAATTTCAAATGAAATAGGAAAATGGGAGCAAAGCCTAAAAGACCATTTAAGAAATAAAATCAGTTCCTTGAAGGTGTCCTTCTGCCTTACATCCTTTAATGCTCACACTCTCCTTTAATCTTAGTCAAATCCAGCATTAGAAAACGGAATTGTTGCAATTATCATTCATTTATAGAAATAAAACTCACACATGCAAACAGAGTTTTACAAAAATGAAAGTGCATTAGTCCCTCAGCAGTGATCGGTGCAGTGGTAGGATGTACTACGATTACCGAGTGCTTTTATTTACTTTAGGACACATTTGTGCAACTTTTCTGGGCAAATACTGTACTTTTTGCTGCACTGCATTTCCCTGGCGGTGTCAGTTACCCTACAAACAGACAGAAAACATTAAATATTACAATTTGTCAACAAGTTTAATTACCGGACACTGAAAAGATGAGCAGAAACTATTTTTCTGTGACAATAAATGTGTTGGAAGCCGTTTGAATTTAGTGTTCCGGTTTTGAAGTATTGACCAAGTGAGAAAATAACCAGAGATTCAGTCATGATGGAAAAAAGGAAGGAATACTTTTACCCACGACTGAGTATTATTCTGTGGAGTTAATATTTGAGTGAGATATCTCAATATGAATCAACACTAAAAACACTTGAGTAGTGTTTGTTCATATAACGCATGCTACCTAAAAATATAAACAGTGTTCAAATACTGATATCATAGGTTCTTTGATTTCACAGGTTAGTACAAAACAGTGCATTTAAGTGTTTTGTCTTTGCACTAATGATACCATTAGTATATAAATACACTGTTAGTAGAGCAAATATGGTGCACTAAGTACATTAATCATGGCTGTATGTGGAAGTATGTCAAGTACGCTTAATGGGATTAATATTTTATTTTTATCCGTCATGTTCAAGATGTCTTTGGTGTATATGTTTTGCATTTTCTTCCAGTCAAGTCACATCAGCCCAAATTACAAATCCACCTGTGAACTGAGATCGGAAAGGAAAGAACTAGACGTAATATTGCTAAAAACCAAAATAATCAAGTTCTGCACATCTTTCACAGTTCATTGCTGTAATGAATCGACACAGGCTAAACATTTTACTTCATTTTGAACTGGTTTCAAGGTCATTTTTGCGGAGGTGAAGCAGTGGAGTGAATCACCAGCTGACAGATGTCGGGGGTTGTGTTTCTAGTTGGGGGGGTTTAGCCCTAAAGTCACTACGGTTCAGATTTAGTGATTATGGTACAACACTGCCTCCGTGTGGTGGAAAATGAAACTGCACATACAGTACAGTTGTCCCTCGCTATAACGCGGTTCACCTTTTTAGTGTAATTTTGCATGCTTTTTTATTTATTTATTTATTTATTTTTTACAGCGCATTGTTTTCTGCGTCCTAATTGGCTAAGGGACTGCAGACCATTGTCAATCTCCACGTACGGTGTCTCTTGTACAGTACAGAATGCGTTCAGCTTGCTAAATTTACATGAAATGCTATAAATTCCAACTCAACCAGCCACAGCTATAGTATTAATAGTAGTTATTAGTAGTAGTATTATATCATAATAATAGTAATTACAGGACCAGTTTTTATTAATCACATGTAGTTTGCCTTTTTATATTTCTGTGTAAGTGATGGATGATTGCAAAGATTAAAATGTTGGAAAAGTAACTTTGACTTTCCCTGTAATGGAGTATGTCTACTTTTACTGAAACAGCCTGAATGCTTTGACGCGTCGTGTTACTGTGTACAGCAATATATGACTACATATACTACCTAAGGCAGAAAAGCCTCTTCTTCTTGAGGTCGAGCAGTTCAAGGGTTCTTGGAAGGTTACTGGCAGTAAAACTGACTTATTCACAGCATTGTTAGTGTTAGGGGCCAATGTTTCATCCGATAAATTAACCTGTAACTGTGACTGGAGATCAGAACGGACTGGTTTAGCTTTGTTTGTGTGTGTGTGCAAGAAAAATATACAGGATAAGTAAAAATGAAGACAAACAGACCTCTACAGGCTAGACCCTGCACCCTGACAGCACCCTGACTAAGTATCAGTTATTAGGATCAAATCCTTGAACTCATTGTCAGACCTCATGCTGGTTCAGAGGGTCCTGGGTTCCTCCGACAATGCCTGACCTCATGTGGTGCGAGTATGCAGGCAGTTCTTGGAGGATGAAGCCCTGGTCCAGGTCTAGGAGGAAATAATGAGACCAGGACACCATCCGTGGTCTCATTAGGAGGATGCCCAGACGTCGTCAGGCAAATATACAAGCACTTGGGGGACATCCAAAGTACTGAGTAACTGGACTAGCCTGCTGCATCACTATTTCACTTTGAACTCAGCTCTCTGCAGCGGATCATTGGTTCCTAACACCTTACCCACATATACCCTATGTATATATAATTTCTAAACTTTAAATATTCATCACATTTAGCCTCAGAATAAAAAGTGAGTCATTGTTTGTTGGGAAAATAACCTCTGACCCCCCGTCCCTCTGTCCCTCTGTCCCTCCGTCCCCCTCCCCTCTGACACACATATAGAGCGGACATCGAGCTGACATGAAGCATATGCATCATTGCAAACAATGAAAGGAGGGTGATGCCATGCAGCTGCTGTTAATAGTCCTGTTATTGTGAGGAGCAGGTCGTAGCTCATGAGGACTGCTAGAGGACTTCCTTCACAGTCATTATCTGCTGTTAGGGAAACGACTGACTGGCAGATTAATCAATGAGAACTCTAGCACCCGATAAACATTCACACTGGAGAAGATAGAAAAGATAAGCAGCTCTGTCCTTCACATGTTAAAACATTTTATTATTTGGGCTGCTAATACATTATCTCACCTCAAATTAAAGGCTGGCTCTGTATTTCTATATGTATGGTTGTTGTCAGTAGATCAATAGAGCTGTCACTTCTGTCATGTGATGGTGAAACAAAACTCAGATTCCCTCAAGGTTAAACTGAGCAAAGCACTGCTATAGGGGGAGATTGTGTGTTCGTGTGTGTGTGTGTGTGTATGTGTATGTGTGTGTAGGCTGAGGCCACGCTTTCCCAGGACGACACAATACAGCCTCTCCAGGGGAGGTGCACATATATGGAGGGAGGGTGGGGGGCCTGTCTGCCAACACACGTATGTCTCAGCCACATACACATGAACACAGGGGTGAACGCCACGGTCACATTCAGCCTTTTGTCGTGTTTGTGTGTCTGCTCACGCATTACTGATGTTATGGGGACATGTGTCTGTTTATACAATGAGGGGAATCTGGGGAATACTCTTGGGGAGAACAGGAACATCCCCATAAGATGGGGGTCTATAGGGAGGACTGGTGGTGAGTTTGGTGTTGAATTTAGGTTAAGATTAGGGTCATCTCTCTGGGTTAGGTTTTGGGTTAAATTAATAACATTAGGTCAGGTTTGTGTTAGGTCAAATTCAGGTTTAGAGTAAGGAAAGGTTGAGTATAAGTTAGACTATTAAATTAGAACAGAGTTGTGTTAAGGGTTAGGTTAAGTCAGACTTAGGTTTAGGTCAAAGTGAGGTTCAGAGTAAGGAAAGGTTACATTTAGGTTAAGTTAGATCAGGATTTACATTATGCTAAGGTTAAGGGGAAGGTCAGGTTTAGGTTAAGGGTTAAGGGTTAAGGGTTAAGGGTGGCTGTGTCTCAGTAGGTAGAGCAGGTTGTCCATGAACCAGAGGGTTAGCGGTTCGATCCCCAGAATGTACCACATGTCGAAGTGTCCTTGAGCAACACACTGAACCCCCAGTTGCTCCCAGTGTTTGGCACTGGTGTGTGAATGTGTGTGTGTGCTTGTGTGAGCAAATGGGTCGATGTGTCTGTGACTGTAAAGCGCTTTGAGTACCAATAGGTAGAAAAGCGCTATATAAAAGCAAGGCCATTTAGCATTTAAGTTTAGGTCTAGGAGCAGGTCATCTGTGTTTTCAGGTTTAAGTTAGGTTAGGTTTAGGTCATTTTGGGCTATGGTCATGGTTTAGACTAGATTTAGATGAATATGTTAGGACTGACTTACACTAAGTATACGTTAAGATTAGTTAAGGTCAGATTGTAGATTGTGGTTAGTTGAACATTAGGTTAAGGTCGGGTTTAGATTAAAGATAGATTATTATCAGTTTAAGGTCAGATGATGCAGGGTCTCTGTTCACATATTAGCTCGTATACTCTGTGTGCACCACAAAGACCAGGAAGTGTATCTACTAATACATTAATCAACGGTCTTTAATGGTCTTTTCTGGCCATCTTTCATAAAGGAACTGCGTTTTGTTTTATTTTCTGAAAGAATGAAGAATAATTCCATCATGTTGAGAAGGAACTACAGGATGCACCGTGGCCTGAAACTTTCATCCGCAATCCTGGGAAATTCAATCAGATGTGGCTACAGGTGTGACCACACCCGGGACCAGTGATAAGACCTCTGACTATGTATATAGAGGTGATCTGAGATGCTCTCTGACTGCATTCCTGTAGCGTCCTGTGTCACATCAAAGAGCTGAGAGCTAAATGTTCCTTTCACTAGTTGTTTATATAGAAGTATAAATATCCAGGCTGATGTGATGGCTCTGCAGCAGCTTGTAAGCTCCTGAGGTAAGATTTTCAACACTTCTCAGGCTTCAGTTTTTTCTCATTAGCACGTGAATGTTTTTCTTGACACATGGGGGGTAGTCCTTTGTTTTCCGTCAGGCTGGTGAGATGACAAACGTCACACTAAACCGAGAGCTGCTGCCTGTTTGGAACTCTCCTTCATCACCGCAGTGAGGAAGCTTTTACTGTATTTTGAGAACAAAGCAACATTCTTGTTTCTGTGGGCTGATGACATTAATAAGTGAGGATTTAGGACAACGGGCAAGTCTGCGCCAGTAATCTTAGGTTTCAACGCATTCAACAATGTGTTTGATAGCTTACAGTTCAGGGGAAACATTCTGAGTTGTTTGTATCCGTTGTTGTGAGAGTGCTAGACGCCCCAGTTAAGCCTTGACTCTCCACCTTCTTTCAGACTAACAGGGTTAAAGACTAATCAAACTGCTCCTTCAGCCATTTTAATGCCATCACTGCAAGACTTGTTACCACACCTAGTTAATAGGCTGTTATTTGCTTTTTGGCTACTGAAACCACCCAAAACAATGCTCAGCTCAGCTTAATTTGAATTTATATTGCCTTCTTTAAATTAGAGCAGTCAGTGAGGCAGGTATGGATGTGTCATGCATGCACTTACATTTACAAAAATCTTTCTAATCACAATTATACATTAGAAAAGACGAGTCTTAAGATGGAGTCAGTGTCATGATGTTATTGAAAACATTCATTTATTCAATATAAAAGAAAACAATTCTGAATTCTATGTACAAAAACATATTTCTTTAACATCTACATACAGTTTACACAGTTGTTTGTTCACTGCAGGGGCTTTACAGTCGCAGGTTTGATCGATCCCTGCCTTCCCCACTTAAATTAAGTAGCCATACATTGAAATTCTTTACTTTATAAAAAAAAAAAAAAAAAAAAAAGGCACTAAAAGGCACAGGCTAGCATACAACATTTCATGAACTGAACTGTAATCCAAAAGAGCAGAATCATAAATAGCTTGCACCTTTGGCAATGATCATACGGAGCTCATTCAATGCTGAAAGACTTTACATATGAACAGACATTTGTTTTTTGTGTTTTTTTTTCTACATGCTAAGGCTTATCAATAAATACAAGCATTTGAGAGACGAAAAAAAAAAAAAAAAACGAAGCAAAAGCTTAAGTCATCAAGTTTCCCAGGAATGTAACGAGAAATGTGCAACCAGGTTGCAGCAAAAGATTGAAAGGCAATGACTGAGCCACAAACTGGTGAGGTGTGTTCAAAGCACCTTGTCACAATGAACAGAAATGACCGATTGATCCTGTGGCTCACGCAGTCGCAGAGACGCTTTGTAGTTCAGGAGCAAGCTGTCGTTCCTGTGTGGCAATAATACATAGTAAATCTGCACATATCAGATTTAAAAATCAGATGGGGACATTAATCTATTATTTCTGTTTGGTTATTTAAAAGAAAAACAAAAAAACACACACACCAAACCTCCAAGTTCACCGGTTCAGACTGGAATGAGATTGACTGTATTGGAGCAGAAAACCCTTCATTTCCATTATTCCTGAGAATATGACTGAAGCACCATCTGAGAGCATTGACGTTTCAATTCTTAGAACAGCACCAGTGAGGATACTCCACAGGTACAAAAAGGATCTGTTCCCTCCCAAACCAAAACCTGTTTACGAAAAAAAGAGCGAGAACAGCTGGCTTCCTTCCTCCGCCTGGCTCCAGCCTCAGGCTAAACACATGTTTTGTGCAGGTAGCTGCTGGTTCAGACCAACATTTGTAAATAAAAGTACAAATAATAAAAAGGTTTTGTTTCCTGCCTAAGAACTGTTATTCTTGACAATATTCATATTGAAGATTGACAGGATGTCTGAACTTAGTGTTTATAAAAAAAATGCTACACGAGGTGTGTTTGTTTAAAACTGCATCCAGTCCATCCCGTCCAACCAGAGGATGCTCTGAGAAATCTGCCTTCGGGTCAGAATGGGGAGAGGTAGCAGGTCTCACTCGTCATGTCCTACTCAGGGATTGGCTGGTTTCTCTGTGCTGTTGGGTGGCGTCAGCGTCATTCCCATGGCAACAGGCGACAGCTGACACTCAGGGCTGTCGATCTGATGTTCCTGAGCTTTCCTCTGCGAGAAAGAAATCACAAAAGTTCAATATTAGTCAACCAGGACGTAGTATTGAACAAAGAGCCAAGATGCCTAAAACAGCCAATACATACATTAAAAAGTAGAATCTAAAGCAGCTTCTGAATTTTGAACATTGCGTTCCACTCACCAGCATGTCTAGATAGGACACATGTGTCTGGATGTTGTGTCTGTCATCAGCTTTAACTTTGGGGAAGTTCTTGAGTTGAGGTTTGGCTTCACGTTGCAGCGTGTCCATGAAGGGACTCATCCACCGAACGCAGGGCGACACACTTTCCCACGTCAGGCCTGGCAAATACACAGAAAGGTCAGTCTAATGCAGCAAATAAAAGCAAACATCAGGTCTATTAAAGTGAACCCATGGAGGCCTGTCAGGTTCATTCAGTTAAATGGCACACTATGAAGGTTGGTCACAGAAAACTACCTGAGACTTTATGAACAACGTCGAAGGTGGAGAAGTGGCAGAAGGCAGCCGCAGCAAGAACATTGTAGCTGTAGTCCAACGAGCCAATGTCCATCATACACAAGTCCAACAGCTGTAACACACGTCAAAGGTCAGTAACACGTTTGTTTTTCATTTACATAAGATCAGAAATATATCAGAGTGCGGCGTTAACGTACCTGTGTGATCTGGATGTAGGTTTCCTGGGAGAACTGAGGCTCCAGGAAGTTCTCTCCATCCTTCTGAGCTTCAACCTGAGCGTAAAGCTTCAACCAAGAGATGGGCGTCTCCGGACAAAGGTTCCAGTCCAATGACTGTAAGAAGACAAACATGCAGGTCAATAGAGAACAACACATAGCTACGTACAACTAACCGCAAACAGCTTTGAGTTTATTCAAGGTGCGTTTTTGTGCTCGTGTACCTTTAGGATGTGAAGCTCTGTGCGCTGGATGTCCCACATATCGCAGGCTCCGTCTGTGACGTAGGCAAACTCGTAGATTTTAGGAGGGTAGATTTCCTGAAGAGAGGGGAGTGGTAAAGTTAGGAAAAATAATTCACTGCATAACTTGTATGCCACATGACACACAAATACACACAGCCTATATGCATGGAAGAGGAGGAACATACCTCTATCTTGGAGGCGATGAAGAGCGCCGTGATGCCGATGAGCTGCAAGCAGTCTTTGCTGATGTCCTCCTGAGTCAGCATGAAGCGGTCGAAGTAGTCCTGAGCGAGATAGGCTGTCTGTCTGTGGAGGCTGTACACTTCACTCACCTGCACGGAGACAAGGATACAGTTTAATTACTCGGGATAAAAAGCCAACCCAGTAGCATTTACAGTTCAGAGCTGCCACTCACCTCAAGCAGCCAGTCCAGCAGAATGGCCCTCATCTTGGGCTGCAGTTTGGGGTGCCGCTGCAGGTAGCTTTTGTCGTGGACGTACTTCAGCTCCTTGTTGAGCATTTTGATCCAAACGTCGTCTGAACTGGCCCAACTGGAAGAGAAAGATCAGGCTTTTAAATCATCTGCTGTTTCAACTGAGAAGCAGCACTTCACTTTTATATGTTCCACATGTGGTCTGCTCCAAAGTTCACAGTAGAAAGAATAAGCCCCATCTTGTACTGTTGCAATATTAAATGCCAGAAATCCAAAGTGACAGAAACTTGAATGAGCTTTGTGAAGTTAGTTTCTTAGTGAGCATACATTTGCTGACATTTATACTTTTTCCACAACTTCCCTGAACATAAAGCAATAGTTCTTAAATGCATATAGCGGGATAAAACCGAATCCGACTTCCCAAATTCAACTAAAGAGAAGTGAGACTTATGGTAAATATGAGCACTGAAGTCCAAACACAGACTTGGGTGGAGTAACGGCTCGGCAACAAAAGAGAACAGCTCAGCATGAAGTGTCGAGCACTGGCAGCCTCATTGAGGTGTAAAACGCGCCCTTACCTGAGGCGAGGAATGGGGGAGGCCTTGATGAAGAGGTTCTTGAATCTGTACTGCTTGAAGCTGGTTGGGTCAGCAGGCTCCAGCTCTTTGTGGGGAGTTTCGATGAGAATGCACGGGCTCGCTCCATTTTCCGACCAACACTTCTGGAAAATAAAAAAGCAAAAATGTAAATATAAATCTTCAATACACATCCGAGTTGAGTATAGTATAATCATTTTAGGCTATTTAATCACTATTAAACAGAATTTGCCAGGACTTTTGTAAAAGAGTATTTTCTTCAAAGGTAACTTTTGTTTGTTTCTTTAAAGTTAGTCACTGTAATTGTATCACATTTTATTAAATATATTCTGTAAATGTTACTTCTGCAATAATCTAATGTGCAGCTCACCCATTTTGTCTCCCAAAGAAAACTGACCCCCACCAAAGTTTCTAAATCAAACAGTGACACCTTCTGACAGAAACGAGTATTGCAGTCATTTCTACTTTCTGAACCATAAATGTGTAACTTAACAGTGCAAAAACAACATGAAAGAAAGAAAAAAATAAAAAATAAAAATATATATAGACTTTGACATCAAACTAAATGGTTGCTGTGAGCACAGGAAACCATTCATAGAAGGCTACTAACCACACGTCTAAACTCTGAGTTATGTGTTGCAGTTTAAACTGGGCAGGACACACTTAGGGGCAGGGCGGTCACAAAACAGATAACTAGTAACAACACACACTGTGGGTTGAACCCTTATCAGTTATAAACACACAATCGTTTAAAGATGATGCGACTAACCTGTATTTCATAGCTCTGCTTCTTGGCGGCAGGTCGTAGCTTCTTGGAGGGCTGAGGAAGAAAATTAAAATAACCCAGTGAGTCGACGTTGAAGCTAAAAGCAACAACAGGATAACCTGGAGACCAGACAATAGGAATATGAAAAGAAGGCCGACATGTAGTGACCAGATACAAACCTCAGACTTCCTTTTCTTCAGTGTGGCTTTGGTGGTCTGATCAGGTGTGTTTGAATCTCTGGCTTGAAGTGTAATGCGACCACTACAATAAAGATTAAATCAAATCAGCATACATGTTTTGGTTTGGAACAATCAAAGATTATATTATTTAGAAAAAAGTAAATATACAGAGAATTTGAAGCTTTATCATGTAAGTCGATCAATGCCTCAACTCCACACTTCCTATATGTATAACATTATTACTGTTTAGTAGAATGATATTATGACCAGAACTGCTGTAATTTGTTGTTCAAGATCAAAGATCTGTCAGAATTGTGATATTTGATTAATAGTTTGTAAGAAGAAAGACTGTACATTTGCTAGATGAGTGGTCCCTGTTGGTCTTACATTACAACAAAATGTTTATGTTGATTTTAATCTAACCAAAAGGTAAAAAAAATCATTGCACTGGACTATAGGAGTTCCAGTATCAAAATAAAGAATTGTGGGCCAGATGTAGTGCGTACCTGCGTCTGGACATGGTGTTGACCGTATTTATGGCTCTGCTGCAAAAGACAAAGAGAGAGAAAAGGGTAAGCTCCAGGCACAACTTCAACACTATACACTGACATGAGATGGGGGATTTTATTGAATCTATATAAATATATATATATATATAGATTTAAAATATTATTAATCCGTTTCTTTTGGAACCATTTCATGAGTCCTCACATGAGCCACTGGGCCCCAGGAATCAGGAGTACACTACATGCTACAGATTACTGGTGAGGGGTAATTGATGAGGTTGCATAAGCATGCGATGACCCAGAACCAAGAGGCCAAAAATAACTAAAAAAGGAGTCCAAGTGGACCCTGAAAGGTCCGTGGGGAAGGACAGAAGGTTTTAAAACAAGCAGGGCTCCTGAATAAAACTTTACATCACATTAAACAGACTCAGTCTGAACCTGGTCTTAAGCTGCAGTTAGCTTAGGATAACAGATATAGTGTTAGCTTGTGGCCACCAACAAAGAGTCACAGTGGCTCAAAAAAAATCTACGAAGGACGACTCAGAAAGCTAACATCACATAAACCCACTTCAGGAAAGACATCGTCTCATTCAAAAGAGGTAAAGGCGACAAAATAGTGATAAACACAGGGCCAAAGTAGCCACCCTGGTCCTGTGAGCTAGTGTGGCGACTGCAGCCAAAAAGGAGGGGGGCTGACTGTTCCCTCGATTTCAAACAAAAAAAACTCAAAAACGCCGCGTTTCAACTCAAATGCCTCACCGTCAACGACGAAACAAACATCTCTAGATACGGTAGGGGCAGTTTGAGTGGCTGAAATCGACGAAATATTAACTTAATATGCGAGTATTGAAACTCAAAGAGGCGCCAATTTCCGCAGCGCAGAAGCGGGAGGATTTGAGCCCTGCCTCCACAAACTTACCCCTAGTCTGTAGGGGGAAGCTAGTATAAAAGACCGCTACGATCAATCATATAGTCCTTGAACTAATATCAACCGATAGGACGATCCCCTGACGAGCTCATATGTTAATAAAAACCTATTCCAAGTCCATTAAGCGCCAATAAAGTCGGGTTAACCGAGACCGCAGCGAGGCTAAGATGTGGAGTGGAGCTACTGTAATTAGCAAACTTGGCCCTATAACTGCTAACTAGGTCAACTATAACCATCTTAACCCCGATGTGCAGATAAACTTCTGGATCCACAGCTTTCTAGTGCAAATGGATGAATTATTGCTAGATTGCCAGGAAAACATGCGACAAAACAAGACAGCCAAACTACTTTGTTCGAGGTTTGCAATGAGAGCAACCTCAGTGTTTGTCCTGATAAAACTTCAGTAAAATACCAGATTCTCAACTAAGCACACATCTAGGATGTAATGGAAGACGAATCTGAGATGAAGCAAATAGCATTAGAAGTGGAATCCAAGTGCAACAGTCTATAATATAAAGTTAAACACGAAGATACGGCTTCAATACCTGCAGTAATGGTTAGATTCTAGATGAAGCTGAAGCTCGCAATGCAAAGTATACGAGGTTGTGAAGTTAGAAACATGTTACAATACTTAAAATATTAGTAGAACAGTGCGTTCGAGCTCGGTGATCTTACCTCCTCAGTGAAGAATGAATGAATGCATCAGCTGTGGCGCCGGCGCCAATCCTTATATCCGCATCTGCCAGACTTACTACTGCGCATGCCCGTTCCCGGTTAACAGAAACGCGCTAAATGTTCAAATCTGAACTCAGATTTTTACAAACGAGCAACACTGAGTGGTTTAAAAGGAGTTGATATACTCATCTCCACGATAAAGCGGCGTTTTATAAACGCCAGGACGCAGTTAAATGGGCGGTTTACCGTGTTTAGCCGGGGGTTACATTGACTTCTAACGGACACCGAGTTGCAGGAAGGTTTTATGAAGTAAACACCGATTTCCGTACGTTCCGGTTAAACTTTAACGACTCGGAAGTCGCTAAAAAATGACCTTTTAGTGGATATCTTCAGTATTGTTCACGCTCTACAGAGAGATTTTCGATTTTTTACGCGGCACCGAAACTGCTTCCGTATAGGAGTCCCGCCTGTGGGAGGGCTCTCCGTGACGTCGAGCCAATCAGCATACGAGCAGCAACAGCCGCGTGGTCCAGGAGCAGAATGTAAACAGAAGGAGCACACGGAGCAGCTGTCAAACAGAGGAGTAGAAGAGCGGCTGCAGTCATAATGATTTATTTCGGCTTTTAACCACGGAGGGATTACTCAACGAAGGTACTAGTGGTTCTGCATAAAACATTAACACTTCTATTCGATAAGGTGAATAAAATCAACACAAAAATTCTTCTAAATACCTAAAAAGATCAAATAATACCGAGATGAACCATTTCCACGAAGAGATGCAAAACAACCCCAGAAGAAG
Organism: Planiliza haematocheilus; assembly: GCA_005024645.1. NCBI lineage: Eukaryota > Metazoa > Chordata > Actinopteri > Mugiliformes > Mugilidae > Planiliza > Planiliza haematocheilus. Next base: position 3,269,254 of record SRSE01000806.1, read on the forward strand.
AACAAAAAACTCAAAGACATAAAGCTAACACAGAAACTAAACTGAAAACAGAAGACAGAAATGTAAAATAACAATTATAACACTATTAAAAACAGCCATTCTAAGGGTGAAGCTATAATCCTGCGTGTTTGTCAGCCATTTTGAAACGCATCAAATGTAATAATGCATACATGCTAGTTAGTCTGATTTTTGTTTATACTATTGGGAGGTCCTAGAATGCATAGTATTTGATTATATACAATAAGTTGAATTCATTTTTTAAATGATTTTTAAAACAGCTGTCCCTGTCATTGTGATAATCGGTGAATCCAGGCAAATGGAAATAAACATGCAGATAGACCACTCATTCATTCATCTTCTGTAACCTCTCTCTGCTTGTTCCTGTGATGGGTTGTGGGGTCAGCTGGGTGAGGCAGGGTACAACCTGGACAGGTCTCCAGTCTACCTCAGGGCTAACACAGAGAACATACTCACCTACAGCCAATTTAGAATCACCAGCAAACCTAACAAGCACGTCTTTGGATGGTGGGAGGAAGCTGGAGAACCTGGAGAGAACCCACACAGACACAGGGAGAACATGCAGACTACACACAGAAAGACCCAGTCAGCCCATGGATTAGAACCCGGGACCTTCTCGCTGTGAAGCATCAGTGCTAACCACCTCTCCACTGTGCCGCCCGCAGGGAGACTATACATGTTAAAAAAAACACACACATTGAAAACACCACTCATCCAAGTAGCTTCTTCAGTCTTCCTGTTTCTTCCTGAACTGAAGAAGCTACTCAGACAAGTGGTGAAATATCTTTCAAAGAAAAAACTCTACACTCCAGTTTCCCTTTTAAAACACCTTTTTGGATATACCATATACCTGGATGACTGAGAACCTTCACAGACAGACTACACATGGATTAGTTTCTAATTGAATTCAGTCAATATCGGGTTTGATTTCATCAAGGTTGTTGCTACAAGAAATGAAGTCCTAACCTAAGCCAAGGAAAACAAGGTCAATAATCACTCTAAACGGACTAAAGAAACACACAGAGATGGAGATTTGTGTATGAAAACATTTATTGTAGGCTAATAAGAGATCACATGTATTAACTATTACAGTTCGAAAACAGATGACCCCACTTTTTAATTAGCTTTGTTGCTTTGTTTTTGTTTCTTTCTTTCTGACATCAATACAGACTGAATTGATCTATCATACATCCAAAAATACAAAGAAGGAGACCAGTTATGTTGATAAATATAAAGTTAACCCTAAAAGTCCTACACGTTTTTTTTCTTTTTGGCAAAGTGCTGTATTATTCCAGTAAACTACACATAAAAGCAAAAAAAAAAAAGAAGTCTAACACTTGGTGAAAAATAAAAATGCCACCAAATAGTCTTCACACATTTTTTTTTTTTTTTTCAAATAAACAACAGGAGAAAAGAGGTTTTGCTACATCATTCTGTCTGGTTTGTTGAGTCATTATAAAAGCTGGGCGGATGGTGGTGGTGGCGGTGAGAGCATACAAGCTTCCTTCGTCCGTGTGATGCATAGTTGGTATCTGATGTCTGTTTGTTTGTTTTTATTTATCACGTCCCTTTCGGAACGTTAAAAAAAAAAAAAAGAAAAAAAAGAAAAAGAAAAAAGTTCAAGTTCTTCATAGATGCATTGTCATTACAACATTTCAACCTGGAAGGCACGAGATCCACAAATTTCAAGGCATTGAACAAAAACATTACAAATCCCTGTTTGTTTGATGATGGAGAGATGAGCTGAGAACAGATACTATAAAACAGATAAAAGAATTTAAGGCTCCTGACAGCAAGAGGAGCCTCTAACAATCTCCTCCGATCCCTTCTGTCTTTAAGTTCGTCTTTTTCAAATCGTAGTAACACAAAATAACATCGTCCATGATTGCAAAACTCACTAGTAGAGAGAGACATTCGAGAGATAAAAGCTTAAATACACCAGAGAACCACTCCACTATTGATTATTTACAGCAAACCACACCTAACAGTCATTTGTTAGTGCTTTCTTGATAATGCTATCCTCCCATCAACAGAGGCAAACTGAAATTCAGATTTCAAAGGAGATTCAGGAACCACACTGCAAAATGTTTTCATCACGTGACCGAGTATTAGTTGAGCCTTTAGTTTTGTTTTTATTTTCTGGGTTCATACTCTATGAAAACTTAAAACTAGATTTAAGTGGAGTTACCTATTTCAACATTGGCAACTTTAAAAGCATTTGTTGTGTGAATAAGCAAAAAGTAAAGTTACATAGTCAGGATGTTATTTTCCCAGAAGTCCCGTAAGAAAATCTTGACAAACATATTATATGTTCATTAAAGACAGAACATTAACATCACTGTAGTGAGTTACTGAAAACCACTTCTAGTTCATGCCAATCCATATCTCTACATTTGACTTGTTTTTGTCCTGGCAGTAATGGCCCATCATAGATTTCAGTCACTGTTGCTCATCTCTTTCCTCCTGCAGTGTGGTAAATCTGCCCGGGCTCCACTTTCCCTACAGCAGACACATTAAAACATTAAATAGTCCACCATTTCAGAGCACCGAGGCCAAGAACGGTTGAAAAACAAACACATAAAAGTTAAACAACCTAAAAGAACAACATCAGTATTATAAACTAGTGAAAGGTTAAAGATCACTGCTACTTTTTTTTGGTTTAAATATTTTAACAGTTTAACAAAATGTAACTAAGTTAACATGGAAAATAGAACAGTTAAAAAAGCATAAAGCATATTTCTAAAACCAACATAGGTACACTTGAGCAAAGAACATATATAAACATTGCTGAAAAAAACAACAGCTTTTCTCCATCTTGATGGATATCCAACAGTCGACTGACAGCGTCAGGAGTTAATTTTCACAATCCTGGGACCGAAAGAAGTTTCCAACACACAAAACTAAAAGTCAATTATTTCTCACAAACGTTTTTTTTTTTTTTTTTTTACAAGGGAAGGCTCGCATGGAAAGAGCCGGACAAGTCCGGGTTCGCACAAAGAATCATCAGCCGTCAAGTAAATCTGCATTTTCCTAAAGTGTAAAGGTGATTGGTTGTGACCCTGAGAAGTGGACTGCAGATTTGTTTTAAGAACAAACAAAAAGAAAACCCATTTTCTTTTTTCCACTATCGTGACACTAACACAACTTTATAACCATGCAACAGATCGCACACTAACATAACCAAACATACCTAAGCAAGAAACCGTAGACGCATATATACCAACTTCATACTGATATGTAATTAGTTTTTTTCTTTTCAAAAAATATTTTGGAATTTTTTTTTACATACATTTTTTTTTTTACATTTCTATTCATCTCAAAGCTACCGTTAAAACAAGGCGTTTAGTGATATTTAACCCAGTAATTTTTACTGTCTTTTTTTTCTATTTTTTTGCTTCAAAAAAATATTGTGAAAAGTACTGAATTATAAAGTGGGAGGCAGGTTCAGGTGGTGCAGCAGGACAAGCAATGAGGAAACGTTGCATTTAACAAGATGGTGGCTCTGCAGGGCTCAAAAGAGAAAATCAAAGAGACAAATTCCCTTAAAAGTGATTCAACACCGTTAAAATGAGTAACTGGTTTTGCGTTTTGCATTCCTGGCTTCACTGTAACTGTGTTGTTCTTATTCACTGATCAAATACAGACAAAATGTGTTCAAGTGGATTCAAAAGTGATGGATTCCTGCCACAGTCGACAGTCACAAAGGGAGAAATACAAACTAAAAATCACTGACTGAAAGGTAAAGCAGCTGCAGCACTGGACCGGTTATGAGTCAGATATAACCCTAATTTAGTTGAAACTTTCTGTTTTGTTTCTCAGTTTTCAGTTACTGTACCCTCCACGGAAAAGGAATCTGTGAATCTTCACATCAGGGTTTCTCTCAAACCTGTAATACATAACTGGAGGTGCAGTAACATGTCCTCCTGTGACTACTACAGAAAAACAAGGAATAACGCGTCCCAAAACAAGGATTTCAAAGTACTGTACTGAACTTCTGTGATAGAATTCCAATGAAGTTGCCAAAGCATCAATCTGTGACACCCTGAAATGACACCTCTGGACCATCCTGCCACACCGTGAACCTGCCACCGTGTAAAGTGACCTACAGCGTTGATTCTACACATTAAGTTGTCCATAAAGAACAAAAAGAAGAAGAAGGAGGAGAAGAAGAAGAAAGAGGAGCAGGTGTCACCATCTCTTCCTCTCTTGTGATTGGACGCAAACTAGTTCAAAGAAACAGAAGAAGAAACAGCTGGATGAAAGAACACGATGACCTTTTCTCTTCACATCCCTTCTTCTCAGCATTAATATTAAGGAGGATGGATGATGGAGGGATCAAGATGAGGAGGAGGGAAGAAGAGGAAACTATTCACTGGCCACATGACCTGATTCAATAATAATTAAAACAAAATCACCAGCCACGGTCCCTATTTCACCGTCCAATCAGACTACAGAACAGATCAGGCATGTCTTCGGTGGCTGGTGATTTAATTAACTTGTTGCTGGTGTTTGTGTCTTGATAAGAAGAAAGATAACTGAGGTGGGTGTTTGTGGGTGGCCAGTGTTGATTCCTGTACTGCTTATTGAGGTTGATGATGGTGTTGATGATGAAGGTGATGCTGTCAGGACGCCTCAGAAGTTGAGGTGTCTCTGGCTGGGCTGATGCAGGTGCATGGTGCTGCCCTTCGGGGGGCGCAGCAGGTTGAGGCGACGCAGGGCCTTGCGGGACAGCGGCTGGGCGCGCTGGGCGGCGTTACCCGGCCGCTGCTGCAGGAGGCTGGTGTGGGCGGAAATCGCTGCAGCGTAGCAGGGGGAGTGGAGGCTGGAACGCCGCTGGACAACTGCCACCTCCGGCCTGCAGGGGGCGAGAAAGACAGGAGCACAGAAAAGATTAGCTGACTGAGAAAACTGAAAACTCATCAGTGAGGTCAAGAGGAGTTTTCTGTCTCAGCTCTGAGGACTGTACCTGTGACGAGGACCTTCTAGCACGCGTCTTGACTTCTCCTTTCCACCTGAGGCTGTCGGGGCAGCGGCCATATTGCCGGACAAGAAGTCCCGTTCCCGGTTGAGTGAGCGTCGTGGCAGGGGGTCGAGAGTCAGTCGCGGGGGGCTGTGGTGGGCGTACACGGACATGCTGGGATGTTCTATCAGCAGGTTCTCCAGCGGGCTGGTCTCCAGGAGGACAGGCTGGCTGCCGCGGCCGGTGAAGCAGGGCGGCGGCGTTACAAACCAGCTCTCCTCCATGGAGCAGGCGTCCAGGCGAAGGAAACCACCCTCCTCGTCATTCTCATCATCGTCGTCTTCGTCCTCCTCCGCGCCACCGTCTGGGTCGGTGTCAGATGTGGAGTTGAGGGAGGTGCAGGAGGCGTAGCGGATGGGGGGGCTAGCCATAGGGGAAGGGATCATCACAAGGTCTTCCTCCTCCACCTCCTCCACCTCTTCTCCCCCGGGGTTGACAGCGGATCCTGAGAGGTCATCCCCACACTGACCAGCGCAGGCTTCAGCTGCAGAGAGAGAATGAGGGGGAATTAACCTCCATTATTCTGTGATGGAGGCAAAAATCTCACAGACTGATATCCAAAAACCTGGACAAATTACCTTCAATATATGTTTTAATTCAGATTGTCCCTTTACTTTTAAGACCTCATTTTTATTTATTCTTTCAAGAACTGTCTTTAAAAGTCTTGGTTCTTCAGGCCTTTAATAGCTCCAGCTGTTTTGCTTTGGTTTGTGACAGAGTAAGGTCTTCTTCCTACCAGCAGGTGGCACTGTAGCTTGCCTATACAGCAACAGAAGAATTAGTCGGATGTAAACAATCATTTTCTGGCTGCTGAAAAGTCACAGAGCTGCAGACAGCCTGACAATTCAGCATTACCAACCCAAGTCTGCAACTGAAACCACGGTTGCATTTTTTGTCTGTTATTATGCGCAAACACTCCTCACAACCACTTGATCCTCGACATTTCCTCTACAAGTAGCAGCAGAACAGCAGGAACGGCTGTGCATTCTTTTGTAAATCAATACATGGAGTGCCAACTTCCTGCACTGCCACACTTCTAATTATGCTCTGGGCAATGCTGGAGGCCTTCCAAAAGCTGCAGGTCGGAGTCTTGTTTTGATCCAGAACCTGGTTCTAATGATTCACAGAGAAACAGGAAGTTATGAGACAGAAAGGCAACACGATCTCAGGCTGGCGGCCTGTACGATAAAAATAACTCGGTGTTGACTAAGCAGATGTCTCTGTTTGATTTCAGTCCTGGTTAAGGACATTCTATTTTCTGCAGTGGTCAAATAAAGCTTGTACATAGCATGTCATATTTGATCTTTATCAAACCATGCTGTAGGAAAGTTGGTAACTCAGCTTCTCCATTGAATCTTCTCTCGACCTCTGTGCCCTCACTGTTTACTGTATGCTTTTAACTTTGTTTGTTTCCATGCATGCCAGTGTTTGGAGCTTATTTCCACACGTGACAGACATCCTTGTTTACCCACAACAGGTTTGAGAGGCTGCAGAGTGCTGACTCAGTGCCCAGTAGCTGATCTGCAAACGTTATCCTCTCAGCTATGACTGCCCAAGTCCATCTGCAGTTAGTGTCTTCCTGCAGGCATTCATGATCAGAGAGGTTCATGCGTGCAGAGTCTACCTAAGCACGGGTCTCTACAGCAGAAGTTAGGCACCATCATTTGTCAGGTCCAGCAGTGTTTGGGACACTCTGGCTGGCTGTGTGTCGGGTTAATAGGGTCAGTCTGGATTATGAACGAACCAGCTGACCCTGCACATAACTCTGTCTCCTCTAGGAACCACAAAGGCTCAAAGTCTGCTCAGTGGAGCAAACAGCTAACGTCGCTTTCTACCAGACCCTTTCAACTCCTTTCCTAATTTGAAACATTCAAGTCGTGTTTTGCAAGAACATCATTTAATCTGACTCACTCTAATACAAAGAAAAATGGCCCAATGCATCCATGCATGAGCTAATCAAAGCAAATTGACTTTGCAAGCGACAGTCTTTTGTAAAACATGATGTTGTAAGCACCTGCAATGCACAATTTCAGCACTTCGTGAAAATCTGTTTTGTAAACAGGCCTCTCCCATGACATGCTCAATAACACGGACATGCATGGAGATTCGTTTGCAGCACATGTTCAGGCATGTTCACACATGAGCAGTTGGTGTGTACTTGTTTATTCATTGAAGTGAATTGCCAAATGCCATTGCAACACAGCACTGTTGTCTCTTAGATTCTGTGAGATACCGCACCATATGTACAGTAGACTGCGTGAGAGGCTGGTAAAATATAGTTGTTTTAATTACACCTGCCTTAAACGGTAACTTCTGTGCAATGTTTGAATACTCAAATGCAAACTTTCAAAGCACAAAAGCTGAATAGTACCCATAAGGTGTATAGCTCAGAAATGTTGTAGCTCGTAGCAGCAGCTTTGTTTAAGGTCAGTTCAAGTGTTGGTTTATTTAGAAGAGATTCACATCAAGTTGCAAACCCAAGAGAAATGCCAACGAACCATCTGAAAGTCTGAGGAAAAGCAGTTGGAGCTATCTGCGTTTGTGCAGGACTCAGCATGATTCCACTTCACGACCACAGAAACATCCAGATGTGTTCAAGGCCGCTTTGTGCCCATACATGTCCACCTCCTCTGGCCCAGATCGGGAACCACCGTGATCTATTTTTACCTCATCTGGTTCCTCAGGCACTCCTGCTTGACCTGTTTACAGGTTGCCCATAAACTGCCCGACCCCCTTTCCCCTCGCCTGAAATGTGCCAAAGAGCGTCTGCCCCCCTCCTCACCCTCCTACCTTAAATATTCACACGGCTGTGGAATAGGACACGGGTCAAATCAAGGCAAGATTGGTGGCGGGTGAACGGTGGGACAAACCAATGCCGTGCCAAGATTCACTTAGAACCATGTGGGAGCCACTGCAGTGTGTCATGTTTCTGTATACAGTGTGCGTGACTGCTTGAACTTCCCTCTGTGTCGTGTCTGTTTTGACTGGGATCTTTTCTTGGTCACAGACAGCTCTGGAAACTTGGCACAACTTTCACCTGCTATTACAACACTCAGTATCTTTCCTTCAGATTTCTTGCTCCATGTCGGTTGCACATAAAATGCGTTACCCATAGTGTGGCAAAGCAATCAAACCAACCAGCCATATCGTCTTTTCAGAGGGTGGATTTTGTAAATATATGATTTAAGAATAAAGCTGCAGACTGCTGTAAGGTGGAGTCTGAAGTTGGGCTTGTTTGATTTACAGTGTTTCAGGAAGAAATGAGACACAAACTGCTGGAGGTCATTAAGTTTGTTGACTCTGCTGACTGAAGTCTAACTGTCAAAGTCTGTATTTACTTCACCTCTGTGTACATTTACTGCCTTTTAACCTTCAAAGTAATTCATACTTTGATCACATTTATCTATTAATACAGATCATAAACATTAACTGAAGATCTGCCTTGGACTCTGGGACATTATGAAGTAATGTAACCACCCCTACACTGGCTTCAGGCTTACCCAGGTAGTTAACCAGAATCCAGTCCTCCTCCTCTTGCTCCTCCTCTTTGCTGTCTCCGGGTCTGCTGCATCGACTCAGCTCCTCCACGTCGTCCCCGAAGAGAGCGCTGGCGAACCTCTGGAACATCCCGGGACGTCCTGCTGGGCAGTGCGGTTGACGGAGGGACGGCGGGAGGCGCGTGGCTCGGGGCAGCGGCGGGGAGGCGTTGCGGTCGCTTTGGTCATCAGCTGCAGGGTTCACAGCGGGAGGAAGGCTCCGGAAAGGTGCTAAAGTGCATCAATGATGTGTGGTCATGGATCATCTGAGGACCAGCAGACAGAGGCTGAACATCGCTCAACGTCGGGATCGATTCAATGAGTGCAAAAGTACAAAAACAATAACCCTGGGAGAAGACAAGAGAGGGACAAAAAGTCAGTCAATAGAGTCCTGACATAACAGTAATTTTCAACAGGAGCAAGCACCATTCATACACAAGTAATTATTACAAAATTCTGCTTGTTTTATTTTGGGAAATGTTTAAGGTGGTAACCTAGGCAACCAGTTTGGCACTGTTGCAAACACTGAGACTGAACCAGACAGTAAAGGGACTGCGAATGCAAGACTACGAGGAAAGAAAGAGGCTGGAGGTTAATCTGTTGGTTGCACAGAGATATCTGATTCCCAGCTAAAAATAATTGATTGGTGTAGCTTTGAGTATGACCTGAGAGCAGGTCTTCCAATTACTGGCCAGAGACTTTCAGCCCAGAGATGGCTCCAGCGGGTACAAATACAAACTGCCTTTACAGTGTCATTTACAGTGGAGACCAGAAGCGCATTTGCAGCATATGTTTTTGTCCCAAAATAAAATGCGAGTGAAAGCCAAGACTCCCAGCAGCCAGCCAAGTAATTATTAAGTTACCAGTGACCTCTCCAGCCCCCACAGATAACGCTGCAGGTGACCCTTTGATATACATCAATAGTTTCTATATAAAGGTGAGAACATATCTATGCATGATAGTGGGCTGAAAAGCCGTTCCTTTGACACTGTTTTCTTTTCTTTTCGAGTCGTGTTTTGTGTAATATAGCAAAAATAAATTTTTAAAAAAGCATCCCTGTCCAAAGATATTCTATTTCCTTTGAACTCCCGTCTTGCAATTTTGTAACTATCTAGAGAGCTTGTTCAGAGCTTAATCATAAAGTTAACTGCCAGAGACAACTGTCTGACAGCTACTTTTATAACCAATGGATCATTAAACATACAAACATTTTCTGGTTCCAGCTTGGAAATTGTGAAAATGCAGTGGTTGGCTTCACATCACCATCATCACCACAAACTGGGTGTTTGGGAACAATAAGACCCTTTGCGCAATTACACCTCTGATTCCTGAAAAAAATGACGCTACATAACTCGACAAAGAAAGCTGAGCTCATTAAAAGCATTACATGGTGACATACTAGTTTTGCATACTGTCTGCTGACTGTATGCTAATATCTGGTCATAAACTGTAGCAGGTGCTGTTTTTACCTGCCGAGTGTCACATCCTCATTCCATACAAAAAAAAGAGCTGGGATAAACACACCGACCTTAATGACCGCCCCATGTATATTCATCTGAGAGATGCACTAATGTCTGAGCTATAAAGGGTATCACCATCACTGGATTCGTTTTCTGTTAGGCCAGATGAACGCGAGCAGCAGCAGCTCCAGTTTCTTCAGTTATTGATCTGATGGAAGCGAGCGGGAGAGAAGCCGCCCTGTCTGTGTTGTATTCACTCGTAAATAAAGAGATCTGCTGTCCTCAGAGGACACGCAGACACAGCTGGCTGGCAGGCTGTCTGCTGAACTTAGTACAGTCTTTCACACTGGGAAAGTAGAGTCCTTGTCCCACTGCAGCTGCTGTCTAAATGCTATCAACTGGCACAATATTAATGGATTAAATCCCCCACCCTTAAAGCCCCTCTTTTGTCCACCATTTAGTTTCACTTCACTAAAATCTCTCTAAACAACATGTTCTGATTGTCCAGGGAATAAGACCTAAATATCCATATGAAGAAAAAGCTACATATATACAAACATATATTGTGTATAAATCAACATCATTATAAAACTAAATGATTTTAGTTCAATAGAACTCTGTCACTCATTTATTCTTTCATCTTCTGTAACCCTTCTATTTAGAACTTTATTTATGTACAAGATTTCAAGAATTTATGTTAATAAAATATTAATAATATTAGAAAAGTACAAAAAACGATATTCATTCGTTTGCCAATGGATTTGGGATTAACAGGGAACTCCAGTATTGTGTATTTAACCTTGAATTGTGGATTATGTCTTAAATATTTAAACTTGCTGTTGTAATAACTCGTATCACCACTAGGGGTTCTCATCAGCAGCCAACAACTTGAAATCCCAAATATCCGGATTCTTTACGCCCGCTCTTGAACGCGCAGTGTCCTCGAACAGAATGCGTCGCCTTCTATATACAGTCTATGATGGTGCGTTTAATTCCTCCCGTGCATGCTCTTTTTTTCTGAACCCTTGCTTTGAGGTAGAGCAGAAAAACAAAAGGTGTTTTTTTTTTTTATGAACAGTCAAAATACGCCTCTAAACATCGAGCCGATGTGATGAGCATAAAACAGAAAAGGTTTGACTTTAAAACTGACATCAACAGGCTGATAATCTGCTGCACCTGCTTCTCCTCGTTCACCCTCCTCTTCTCTGACAGGACATTCAAGAGATAAATACTATACATAATTGCAATCTCGCATTACAGTAATCACCAAACACAAAAGGAGGGCTTGTTTTAAGGACGATTAAACAGATTAAACGTTTAAACAGGTCACTGAGTCATAGCTTTCTGTCGAACGACAGTAGAAGCATCTATTACAACAACAGATATGTAAAACCAGCTGTATGAAAGGTGGGCTATGTAGGACACTTGAAATCCTTCAATCTGATGTCTGCAGGCTACAGGATTAGGGGACGAGACAGCGAGTGCCCCATAATCAGGGATGTATAGGAGGATAAAACCCGATTACACACGTTATAGTTGGCAAACAGAATATTAAAACACTATGTGCACTATGTATTTAATCTTTTTTATTGTCCTTAGAGATGTAAAACTATATAAATGATAAATTGCTACTTGGTCAATAAAATATCAAATGGTGAAAACACAAAACAACACAGTCGATTAATCTGTTGATTAACCAGAAGAAAAAAAAATGTTAAAAATTAAAATCAGATACAATGGCATAACAAAAGCAGCCAAGCTCCGTTATGGAAAAGCTGACAACTGGTACTGTTTGACATTTTTACTACTTAACTGAATAATTAACAAAGCAATTCTTGATTAAGTGCCTTGTCGATGGACTGATCGACTAATCGGCTAACTCGCTCAGTCTTGATGTCATTTATAAATCAGTCTGTAGGGAGAATATGCCAAACTGAGCTAATATAGTGCTGTGTGGGGGTGGTTAAACAAGGGGAAGGGAAGGGAGGAGGCTGTAATTCTACACTGGCAGGGCTGGAACGCATAGCCTGGCTGTTTAAACTTTTATCTCTGCAAATATGTTATGAAATAGTTTTAGAATATAATAGAAACGTCTTGCGAGTTAGTTGAGGAAAAACGCGACTAAAGCAGCTAATGTTAGCTAAAAAAAAAAAAAAAGCTAGCAAGATTTAAGCTAACACCCTTGTGTAAGCCGAATAAAAATGCATTGTTGTGGTTAAATAACGCGACGTAATTCTGTAAATGCATCCCTTTTTACTAAGTATAAAATGTCACTACTCCAATGCAGTAGATAAATAGATAATTAGTACAAAAATAAAGAGCAGCGGAACCGTTAATGTTCACCGAGAAGAAAACAAAGAACTCACCTGCGGCAGAAGGGGGAGATGTAAACGAGTTCAGATCGTGATTAAAATCCTTGAAACTGAGGTAGATGTGTTACTTTTCGAAAAATAGAAAAACTTGAGGTTTCTTCGCGGAAGAAATAAAATATAAAACGATTAATTTATGGACTGTACATCGGGAGTCACAGTGCTGTTGAGTTTTCTTTTTTTCCTTTCAGTCCGTTTCCTCCTCGATCCCCCGACTGCGCCTTCTTTTGTTGTTGTTGTGGAGCTCAAACAGCTGATCGTGGTGACGTTGAAAAGGACAGCCTATCGCAGGGGACGGGCCAAGAGCGGCTCGTCCAATCCGAATGCGCGACACTGACTGTCACTAACACACGTGACTCCCCCTCCTTTCCTTTAAAAAAGGGCATGACTGGGCAAAGCCACTGGGCAAAGCGCTCGGCTAAATGGGACTAAATGTGGCCTTTCCCCCCTCAAAATAACAAATGTTACATAAACACGTCCAGCATCCGGGTTCAACAGCTAGGTTTCCTGTTTTCTATGTACCCACCCACCCTATTAATATCAACGTTTTAGTGGAATAACACAGAACTGTTTGCATAATAAAGTCATAAAATGTTCACAGCTAAGAAAAAATAGGTGGAAATTTTTCAAACACCTTTGACTGGTGCATGGAGTTTTATGGTTGTCTTTTTTAGGATCATACAGTAAGAGTTATGCAATAGCCAGGGCCAGATCAAACCTTTAAGGGGCATCAGGGCAAAAGAGGGCCCCTTTTAGCCCCCAACGTGCATCTTTAAGACAGCAGCCTACGCTATATTAGAACATTTATAAGCACAATATAAACAGACAAAATATTAATAAAAGAACAAATGTGCAATATCACAAGTTACAATTATTATTATTATTTTTTTTTAAAAGTCACTTTAAAACGTCTTTATATCAGTTTGTACATATAAATGCTAGATAGGTCCTAAAGTAAATTTCAAATGTTAGAAAGTATTTTGGAGCAGGGAATTCAAGTTAAAAACATCTTTCAAATGAATAAAATCTGACTTGTGAGGTGTGGAATGAAGCCAAATTTAATATCCAGGATTAAACCAAATATAAAATATGATTAGTAAAAATCCAAGTTATCCTAGATTTTTCCTATCCAAAATAATAAGAACACACCTGTACTATTTGGACATTGCAACTCTCCCTGAACACACAGAAACACTCATTCATTCATGTAGTTCATTTTGATACAGTCCCATACACACACATGCTGCTACCACAAGTACTTACTAGAGCATCAAATAAGAATAAATCTGTTTCTAAAAATAGTCCCAAACAAAAGAACAATTTTGTTAACACTAGAGGAAGACTGACTATACGGTATATTTTCAAAAGGCTTTAATAAATGTACATGTGAACTACAAAGATGTTTATCCCAAACAATAATTTACAGCTCTCTGTAAAGACACATGCTATAACATGAGTACAGGACTTTCTGTTCTTGGATTTTATGATCATCGCAGATCTGTCTGCGTATTGTGATCTTTGACCTTGTGAAGGCTGTCCCTGCTGCCTGTAAAGCACACTGCTTATAGAAGAACATCAACTAAAGATCTAAAACGCACAGCAACACTGACCTATTGTGAAACCCTATCATGACAGTACACAAAAAAGCAGATAGACAGGCTGATGAAAGACTGTGCAGCTCTGTCAGATTCTTGTCTCTACGTGTTTATTAGAATGACAGTGAGCATTATACATGGGCCGAGTTGACAAACATCACCAGGTATTTCCTCTTTCAACTTACTGTGGATACCTTTGAAAAGGAATTTTGGGTTTTGGGTTACTTATTTTTGGGTGATTTCTTACAGTACATGTAAGAAGCATTTTATTTATTTATTTATTTATTTTTTTCATACTGCAGTGTTTTCAGCTCGACGGATGATCAGTCAAGTGTGAAATGTGCAGCGCCAATAACACAACTGGAAGTGACTAATGCAGCTACAAGTAAAGGTGAACAGCCCATTAATAAATAACACACAATAGGAAGATTTCACACGGCAATAATAGGCAGCTGTTTTGAACTTGTCTGTTAGGTTCTGGTATGGGGAGGTGGTAAGTAATTAAGTAGTTATGTAGTAGTCCGCACACTTGCATGTGCAACTGAAACATAGGTAACTGGATTACGTTGGCTTAATATTATTTTATTTTGCAGATAAACAATAACCTGGATGACTAAGAACCTTCAGAGACATTTACTCAAGTACAATATCATTTTAAGTAGTTAGTTTTGTGTCTTCTCTTTGCTGCACTTTTGTTTGGCTCCTCTGATTGTGATGTGTATCTTTAGTGTGGTAGTTTTGCCATCTTTTGCGTCTTTGGGAACTTTTTCTGTATGTTTGGGATCGTTTGGCCTCTCTTTGGTGCAGCTTGGTCTGTCTTTTGCTTGTATTTGTGGATCTTTTGTAGTTGATTTGCACGTCCATTGGTTCGTCTGTGCGTCTTTATAGTGATTTTGCATCTGCTGCGTCTCTTTTTGCTGTTTTGTGCTGTCTTATGTCTTATGGTCTTTTGTTGTCCCCCTTAGTGTCATTTTGCATCCCTTAGCATCTTTGTGGAGTATTTTGTTATGGGAGTATCTTTTCCATCTATCTGCTGTTACTTTGCATCTCTTTTTTTGTTGATTGTGTGCCTTTGGAGTGGTTATACATCTGTTTGTGGTCAGTTGCACATTTCTGGGGTCACCTGGGGTCTTTGTGTCTTTTCTGCAGCGTTAATGGTCACTTCAAACAGAAGCTCTGACCCAGTGGGCCTCAACCCAGGCAGCGTCATTTCTGTGGATGATGTGCAAACTCTGTCACTGGCCTCCTTTTACATACGGAAGACGTGTGAATCATTCCAGCTAACAAAACAGAAACTGCTGCTAAACATCCATGTGGAAAAACACACAAAAAAGTAAGACACAGGGACAACATGTTACCCTAGATTTTTCCATTCCCAAATAACACACTTGTACTGTTTGGTTGTGTCAGCAGTGATAAGACGTCCTCCACTGCTCCTGTACTGTGTTTTTCTCTTTCCACAGTGTGTTACATCACCACTGCTGCATCACCACAACGTATGTCCCTAAACCTAAACTGGACGTATTACTTAAAGTGCAAATGAGTGAATAGAAATCCTGAATTGTAGACATAAAATACTTGTTTTAATTATTAGAATGAGATCACACAGGGGAAACAAGAGACATCTTTCTTTAATAAAACATCTACAGTAAAGGAATTTAGTTTTAGGTTTGTTTATTCAAAGTACAAGTGATATTCGGGAACTTCAACAACTTCAGGAAGCAATACATATGAACAAAACATATTAATAGGTATTGCACCTCTATCAAAGCTTAATATATTCTATTCCTCTGTGCCATAGAGCTCCAGACACTATTTATCTGCGAGTCCTTCACTGCATGAGTGCACACATACTTGAATGTATTTTGACTCAGTCCCTCACTCATCCACATTCCCGTTACCACAAGTAGTCACCACTAAATGGAAGAAGATAGAAAATAGTCCCACAACAGAACTACAGTTCAGTTAGTTTGTGAAATCAATAAGCTTTTTAAAAGACAAACTCCAGAGGACTTTGACTCCACATAACCCTTAATCTAACTTCATAAACTTAAACCTGTGACAAACCAAGCCCATGGTCAGCTATTCTGTCATGTCCCCACATGTATACCTTATACATATTTTGAAGATTTAAAGGCATTGCTGACTTTGTTGAGTAATCCCAATCGAAGATTTGTCCTTTACTTTCAAAGTGAGAAAAAAGTGAGGTATGAAATTATACTGAAGTAGCCATTACTTTAAGGTAAGGGGTATATATGTAGATAAAGAATGATTGAAATGAGTCTCAAATTCAGTTGGTTGCTGTTAAAGTGTTTCAAACTGGATTAATTGTGTTGTCTTAGTATCTTTAGTGTAAATAATTGCGTTTTTGCTTCAGTTTAACATTATGATGAGGTTAGGTTAAGGTTGGGAGTCATGATAATGTCCTCCAAAGTGACGGAAACACACCTACCTGTGATGTGTGTTCGCGTATTGTGTTGAAGGGAGTGTCATGAACAAAACGTCCCTCTTGCCAACATAATAAGTGATCAGTGTTACACATCACTTTCATCAGCCATCCCAACAACGCGCAGTCGCCTTCCGTCTGCCGCGTCCTTATGTAATCTGGCTAATGTTTGCTCTCTGTGTTGCACAATTCTGTTTTTTGCGATTGGAGGTCAACGGCCTGTGTTGTTGCCACTGACGCACTGAGTAATCCTGTAGAGATGTTCTCAAACCAAAGTAGTACTCATTTCCTACATGTTTGGATGGTGACTGTGTAGGCAACTGTAATTTGCTTCAGGGATGTTGGTTATAAGGGTTTTTGAAACTGCCAAGAAAGACAGTGAAGGAAAAATAATGTGTTCTCAGATTTATGATTCATTTTCCCTAAATCTGAATTTCAGATCCAATTACAAACAGAGGAAGAACTTTCTAGATATTTTCAGTTAATCAAATACCAATTAGTCTTTAAATCTTTTGCATCAGACTTGAGTTGAGTTCATTTTTATTTTCATACTGTGTGTGGTAAGCAGTTGATTAAACTCTGTATTTGCCTTAAAAGAACAAAAAACAGTATTCTAAGAGAATCCTTTATTTATCCCACAGGGGTCACAGAAATGTTCTAGCTAATTAAATTTTGTATGTCATCATCTTTTCACGATCAAAGTTTAGCATCTTTTTAGCGTCTCTTTGTGAGTCTTTTTTCTTTGGTGTCTGTCTTTGTGTCTTTGGAGTTATTTTGCAACTCTTTTGGCGACATTTGGTGCCTGTATATTCTCATTTTGTGTGTCTCTGGGTGGGGCTTGTGCTTCTTAGAGGTTGTTGTGCATGTTGTTTGGCCCATTGTGTCGCTTTCGTGTCAGTAACAATGGTTGTCAGAAACATGAAGAGGCACATTTCCCTCTTCTAATGTGGTAGATACATAAAATACAAAAGACATTTAGTAAAGCACAAATACAAGGAAACGTATGCCGTTCCTCACAAGCCCTTTGTTATAATAATCTCCAGGATGTCAAAGATGACACAGTGTTTTTGAAAAAAAACATGTATGGTCCAAAATAAGAACAACTTAAACCCAATCTGCTCCATGAATTAGTTATTTGGAAGCTTCTGCTCCTAAAATAAGTTATTTTTTCCTGTACAAGTAAATCTTGCCATATTTTTATGCCATTTATTTGTTACATCTAAAGTAGCACATACTCTGTCTTTTTCAGGATCTCATCCAGCTGTTGACTGTTACCGTGGAGATGAGTCAAGGTTTAGGCGACGGGTCCGTTCAGGACGTAAACATGCCGAGAGGAATGTGGGCCTGGCTGTGTGTAACACACTGACCTCCGAGGCGTGACAGTTCACAGCTTTACAACCAAGCAGGATCAGTAACAGCGCTGCCAGATTAACCTCCAGCGTGCAAAACATCCTACAGGACCTTACTGGAACTAACCTGTCTTTTCTGTCCCAGACAGTTTTTATTTTTTTATCTTTGTATTAAGTCGTATTAACAAGCAGTTAATTCACCTTGATAACTTTCATTTCAAATCACTTATATATATATATATATATTTACTTTATTTATTTAATGGTCTCTTTGGTAGTTGTGTGCACTTAAACATCCCTTTCAACACGTGTGATTTTGCATTTTCAAGTTGGCAAAATCCCCATAAAAAATTGTTCATGCAAATTGCCATGTATTACCGTGCCCCTCACTTGAGCAGCTTCTATTGAAGACTGAGACTTGAGAAGACTGTTTGCACCTACATGACCTCAAGCTCAACTTCCCAGCATCTGAAAAGCGTATGACAACAAGTAAGAGGCTAAATATTCTGATAGTTCTGATGCTTTAATGAGGAATCCAGCTTACAAACATACAGCTGAACATACCTCCAGCTGTACATTCAGCTGGAGGTATGTTCCAGTTATACATAGATATAATCCTCAGTATTACTGTCCACATACTTCTGGCCATATAGTTTGTAGCACTAATGCCAGAGATGAAGGTTAGTTTAAATCCTCTGTGAGAAGCGACTGAGCCGCCGTTCATCTATAAAGAGGAAATGAAACGTCGACAGGAGCCGTGTGTTTGCTAGGCAGATAGATTTTGGGAGGAGACACACTTGAAGTTAAGATAAGCTTTGACACTCAAGACCACAAACACAAACATGTGAGCACACCCAGTTCAAAAATGTAGCATGCAAACAACTGACTGTGGAAAATAAAAGCTTATTCTGTCTATTTGTTTTTGCTTTGGCAGAAGAACACGGGGATAAAAACAAAAAAATACTCCTCTCACACTAAAACCTGGAGGAGAAACTGGAAAGTGACATCCTCCTCTTGAGTTGCATCAGCTGAGCCAGGCAGATCAGGAGGCGGGGAAAAGCTGCGGAGAACCGGCAGGCCATTGGCCCTCGGTGTCCTGTCATTCATCTCTGTGCTGGCCGGGCTGGAGTCCCGCAGCTCAGAAAGTCAGTTAATAACAGTGGTGGAGCTATAAATCACAGCTCGTTTCCTGTCTCCATCAAAACAACATCAGAACAGCACATGAGAAATAAAAAGAGCCAGTGCCTGAAAAAATAAGAGTTTAACCGTGTAGAGGTCCACTGCTAACAATGACACTGTCTGCGATTAAATGAGGAACAGATGGGTGTTTTTCTGCTGCCTTGTTAATCGCTAAAAATGCACGCGGCCTTGTTTACAGATGAATCTGTAAAATAGTGAAGTCAGACCCAAGTGTTTCCCTCCACAGATGATCAGTGCAAACATTTGCCAGTGAAATTGCTGCTGCAGCTGTGCAGAGCAACTGTCAGCGTTCACTCAGATAAACGGTTAATCACCACCTTAAGTCATCCAAGACACCTTAAGACACTGAGCACAACAACAGAGTAGTTATAGAGAGGAGGCAGAGGAAGGTGTGACCATGACAGAAAATCCCATGTAAGAAACACATGCTGATGATTTGAATTGAAAAGATACAGCCAGCCAATGGTTAGCTTAGCCTAGCATAACAAATGGAAACATTACACGCTCTGAACCTACACTTATGCATCAGGTTCAGATCTGTGCCATAGCCTGCTGCACACCTCTCCAGAAATGTAAATACAAATTGCAACTATGCAAAGACAACTGTGGCTGGTCCAAAACACATTTGCCTGACTCTCGGTGGCTGGACAAGCACAGAAGATTTTCCCTTCGTCTGCTTCCAGGACACCATCTACTCAGAAGTCTTCACTCTTTTCTCTGTTGACCTATTTTTTTAGTTCCTGCATGAGTCAATAAGTTCATTTTAGCAGCGCAATTACAAAATGATGCTGGAACACCAACAGAGCTCTGCATAGACTGTTGCAGAAGTATATGCTCAGCTTAAGTTCTCCTTTAGCCCCTTTCTATTTTGAGTCTATTCCTGCTTCACTGTCAACATCAAAGAACAACAGCTAATGCCTTAAATTAAAAAAAAAGACAACTGTATAATTTAAAATGAGATTTTATTCATACCTTCGCATTTAGCACTGCTTGCCACTCTTCCTGTACTCGAATGTGCATTGATATGTAAATAAAAACAGTTATAAAGTAGACATGTACTAAGTCGATAGGTTCAAAGACAGCAGAAGCTATAAGTGTAAAATGTCACAAATTTGCAACCACAATCGAAGTCCATGAAAACTGCATTTATATCAGACACACTTTACAGTGACTTGTTTCACATGTTAACAACTTAACCCTCGTGCTACCCTCCTGCATGCTCTCTACGTGTCTGTCCCAGAGACCCCAAAGGTAGCACGAGGGTTAAAGATGCTGGCATTCATACACCAGCGGGCGCTACACAGAGACGTTAATTTAACAAAATACAAACTGTTTCCGTCTTTTTGGTATCTTTGCTTACATTAATGCACTTAAACTAGTGATGTTGTGTCTTACTATTCTTCTAAATTCATTACATGTTTAAACAAACGTCTAAAATATCTTTAAAACTAATGTCAGACTGATGCATTCACACTTCTCTGTAAAACATCCCAACCACAACAGGAGAAAGTCAAATGTTATGGCAAGTATTAGCATGCAGCTGATGAGTCAGATCAGCTGAGAACCACTGATGTAATATTACATTGCTCTTGCATGAACGTGACTCTCATATGTGAGCTGCAGGGCAATGCTCCAGTCAACTGAACACTTCAGTGTGTGCCTTATGTCTGCATGTGGCCTGTCAGTCATACTGTCAGTGAGAACCTTATATAAACACAGGGCAGCTCCTGGAGCCTCAATGTGTAATGTAGTTTCCTGTTTAGGATGATCCTATGATGCTTTTTTTATTTTATTTTTTAAAGCATAATACATGATAAATGATAAATGTTATGGTGCTGTAAATGGAACATTTTAATTGCATTTGAGGCTTGAATTTTATGAGAGGCACATTTAAGTCATTTGCTTTTCCAAATATAGAATCTTAAATCGAGCATTTAGACACAGCATAAAAACTTCCCTCCTTTTCCTCTTATAAATCTAAACATAGTAAACATGAACACTTTTGCATCACACTTCGGGAGAGTCTCACTCACCAAACATTCAAGTAACAGATGAAAAGTTAAAGACAGGAATTTAAAAAGAGTTCAGAAATCAGTATAGAAAATCTAAATGGGGAAACACGACGCTCATGGTCGAGGTCAGAGTTCAAGCGAATGCGCCAGTGAACTGCCAGTGGACAGAAATGCCCTTAAAGGTGCAGTGACCTGTGGGTGAAACTTCAGTCTCAGCTGACCTGGATTTCTCTGCACATAAACAACCACGTCTGCATGGAGCCACACCCTAGTGTCCTGACGGTAACATAACGCTGCTGCTGGGTGGGAAAAAAAAGCCAGGATTAAACCAGTCGGTGAGGCGGAAAAAGACGGCTTAGAGTATTTAAAATCCATCCACCATGTGTTTTAACAGTCAGTTAAAACACATCCAAGCACCCTGGGAACACTGCATCCACAGTAACAACATGTGTTTTTGTGACACTTCCTTTCACACTGTTTCTAACAGTTGTGTAGAATTAGGTGAACAGGAATCAGAACTGGGATATGAGACTTGATCTGGAACAGTACTAAAGGTTTGGCAGTGTTTGTCTGTTGGTCTATGTGTCTAATACGCTGGTTCACTGTGAAATATCTCAACAACTGTTCAAACATTCATGTTCTCCTCAGAATAGACCCCACAGGCAAATCACCTGAGCTCATCTCAAAAACTTAAGGTCTAACCATATCAGGATGAAAACTGGACTCAACAAACTCAACACAGAAACATTAAATTGCAGTATTTTTCCCAGAAAACACCAAGAAATACACAAAGTTCTTCCCATTCCACATGCACATTTCAACAAACTACATTTTTGTTGATCAAAAAAGTGTGCTTCTTTCATTTTTATTTTAATCTGATTTCTAGTAACTCACAATAGATTGCATATTGACCTCACACTTATCTAATATAAATAAGGCCCTCGTAGGCCTGCTTGTGCTGAAAAGTACGCTTGATTAAAAAGTCAGGTCCTCAAGGTTTAAGTTTGTCTGATTTCACAGCAACAAGATGAAAAGTCCACATAAAAAGGAGTACGTGCCATGAAGCAAGTTCAGCTGAGTTGAATGAAGGGTTCAACCTGGGTCTCCTGTTGTCTCTCAGCTTAAACACTGCTGATATAGTGCTCCTCCAAATTCAGTTTAATATTAAATAAAATACCCCATCAGCCAAATATGAACAATATCACTCAAATACTACAACGCTCATATAGCAAGTGAAAGTATTTATGGAAATGCATATTATATTTTCATCTGTACCTTCCATAAGCACAAATTAATATGAGAGATATGATTAAACGCATGATTAATTTAATCTATTAGTTGATAATCAGGACAAAAAAAATACTGCGGTCTCAATTTTTCCAGTGAGCTGGTTGATCAGTACTATTGTTATTGGGTGTTACCGTGGTTATCTACCTGGTTACCATGGAAATCGGAAATCGGAAAATCTGAATCACAGTCACAATAGGTGGATAACCTACGCACCTCATTTTGTAATCTCAGTGTTTGATTAGAGTTCAAAGGTTGTCAGTTTGTTTGGCAGAAAATATCAAAAACATTATCGTACCTGGATCTGGCATAGATACACTGTGATTGCTGCCAAAATAAACCACTTGCAGTTCATCATCAGATTCAAAAGCCTTGACTACAAACAAAAATCTTAAGCGAAGACCTGAAGAGCTGCCAAAAGCTTCCTGTGAAAATACCTGGAGGGCAGTCTGATGCCAGCGGAGAGCGTACAAAGAATGTGGCAAGACTGCCGTGCTTTGTTCTTTAGTATCGTTTCCTTTCAGTGGAAATAAGTAAAGCAGAGGATCACTGAGTTTTTTGTGCAATTATAGCATCCTCTGTCCTGACAGCTACAACCGCCCCGAGTGCGACGGAGACCAGACCTCATCCTCAGAGCACGAGCCATCAAAATCCCCCTTTTCTGACTTCCCTGCGCAGTCTCTGGAATATGAAGCCGCTCCGTTGATGTCGTTGAGTGGGACGTAGGAGTAATCCCGCCGCTCTTGCAAGTGGGGTGCCACAGAGCCGCGGCACACTCGGACGAGGTGAACGATCAGGCTGGCTGAGAGGAGAGAAGCCAGGACGAAGGTGATTATCAGCCACGATCGCCTACGGGGAGAAGGAGGTTGGGTCAGTTTCAGGACTCTGAGGCTCAGGAAGACAAGCTAAAAGATAGGAAACACTAAAATCTAAGAGGATGGCGTGAAGAACCCAGAAGTCAGATGACACTTAGCAAGACTTACAGTGTTGCTTGAAGTACTGACTTCATTTATCATTTAAATTTTTTGTCAGCTGTTTTCTTAATTAACCTATAAGTTGTTTATCTAATGATGAGTGCATCCTTATCTCTTCTGTCTTTACATACTGGGTCTAATTTTGCAACAGCAGCTTGCATTACATCTCTGAAGCACAAACTGCACTTGTGAATGTAAATGATATACCATATTTATCTACAACTGACATAAAATGACCAACTTCACCTTTGCAAATGATCTCCAGAACAACTTTTGCTGCCTGGAGAAATGAGGGACACAGAGACAATGGACTGATATACAATATCCAGGAAATAAAATGAGGAAAATAAAGCTGTGGTACACCAAGAAACAGAGCCTTTGTCACATGTGAATGAGCTGAAAGTTATGCTTTGAAAACACACAAAACAAGTCACCAAAGCAACTTTTTTTGTGCTTCCAGGGAACATTTGAAGCTGAATATGTCTGTAACCCTTCGTTATCTCATAACTGATACTTTATCAGGACTAATTCATACATGGGAACATTTTCATGGTGGACAGAGGACAACTGTATCCAACACAGACATTACATATAATATATAGAAAATATGGAATAAAGGTACATGGGTTCAAACAGTAGCTCCTCAATGACACAAAATAAATAAATAGTTTAATAACAGCTGAGAGATAAGTTTAAGATGTGGTTTGGCGGAAGGGTATTTCTAGCCGTATCCAGCCATCTGACATGTACTTTGGACTGGCCATAAATCCATCTCAGGGCTGCTAGTGTCTAAGTTGGAGAGTTTCCAAGTTCTGGTCAAACAAGGGTTAAAACTGAAGTTCTTTTTGTTTTTTAAACACCACCCTACATGTCTGTGACCAGAGCGCCCCCTCACAAAGCGCTTTCTAGAAACCATAGCAACAATAACAATCCCTAACTTGCATGTGAAAGGTAAGGAGGCTAATGAATGCATCCCATCCCCACAGCTTCAGCCTTGTTTATATGGAAAAGAGGGTCGAGCTCTTCTTCTTTTATAAGACAGGCCTGATGCGTTCACATTATTCCTGACTAAATATGTAACGTCAAACTGTGAAATATAGGTTGCAAATACCTCTTTTGACATATTTAATTTTATTTTATAAAGACTGTTTTAATAAACCTTTGGTTAATTTAACAAAGAAATCTGTATAAAATATGCATTCAAGCGACTGGAAAACAAGACAGTTCAGCTGTGGATTAAATTTACATGTAATTAGGGGCGCATGTTGGAGTTTTTTCTTGCAAGTCTCCCTAACATTAAGAAAGTCACCGATATTTTCAGCTGTTTTTTGTTCTTATTCTATCTTGATCACAGTGAGAAGTATTTTCCTCACATGCTGAATTTAACTCAAGATATAAAACTGCCATAAGATTGTCCTTAAATAGCATAATGTTTATTGGACAGACATCCAAGGTGGACAGCACAGGTGAAAGGTCAGAGTTGAGCATAGGTTCATATGACTTGACCTTTGACACTTACTCTGTCAGATAAGGCTGATGTCTGTGAGCCTCTTCCTGTCGTCTCCAAGATGTAAACATCTGTTTGGCCAGGCAGTGTCCGGCTACGGAGGGAAAGAAAAAAGATGAGTAAATGATAGCCATGGTTAGCCAGCGTTTTAACCCCACTCTGAGTAGACGGTCATTTTCCTGCCCTGTGGTAATTCAATTTTTCAGAGAACTGGCTGCTGCTCCTGTAATAAACACTGTGTCCAGAGCAACATTATTGTATCATAAAGCAGAGCGTTTCTGCATTAACAGCTGCTTTTGTTTTGTTTATATCAGCGTAGGATGAACTGAGACTTTTGAGGTTGTAATCTGATAAATGGAATCATGCTGAACACAAATACACAGCTCAAAGAAATTAATGGAACACATCACATCTCAATGGGAAAAACAAATCATGCTGAATATTTATACTGATATGGACTGGGTAATGCATGGGGAACGGAATAATCAACCTACTGAATTCAAAGGGCTGAATTCAAAGACACCACTTTGAAAAAATGATGCAGCAGGTTAGTCCAGCTAGTCAAAAGGGTACTCAGTAGTTTGTATGGCCCGGGTATTAACGTGGACCAGACAACAGATGCAACTGTATATGAATCTTTCCAAAATGTAGTAGAAGGTGAATTTTTACAATCTTCTTCCCTACTCCTTTGTTTCTTGCGATTCAAATAATTGTGTTTAGAATAAATACAGAGGAAAGGCAGAGAGGAAACCAGTGCTACACACAAAAATTACTGGTAGGTGATTCCATTATTTTGTCCACTTATACCAAAAGGGTCATCCTAAATATCAGGACAAATCGGTCGCACAAAAAGGATCACCCAGTTGAATCAACATCTTTCTCAAACTGAACAAAGGAAGGATTTAATGCAGCCTGATGTATTAGTTAGAGCTAAGTGTACTCAATGAATTGGCAGCTTACTGAAGGACACAAAAGAATCAACAGCTATGGTACTGAGCAGGTTTTTGAGAGCTTCTGTGCAGGTGAGTAACATTCACCCACTCTGAGTTGACACAGTGTTGCTTTGTTTGGACAGGCGGCAACAAAGACCGAACTGTTTTCACTTCTGCTCTATGCAAATAGTCAACCATTAGCTACATGTGAGCACAAGAACACTTAAACACAGATGAAGTGTCTGCCTTTTCTCCCAAACACACAAATAATAAGGCTGGCATGCACATGCTGAGAGACACAACGTCTCTGTGCATTAAAGTGGAGATAAACATAGTGTATCATCATTGTTTAGTTCAATGGGCAGAAATAAATGAACAGTAAATGATAGGAGGTTAGTTTAAAGATGCAGCTGACAGTCCATCATCTCTGTAAGCTAGCTAATGTTGTAAATGCATCTTTTTCTTTCTGTATTCCATTCAAACTAAAAACATCTCTACACTGTGTAATTACCGTAATAAGTGTTAACAGCTTATCCAGAGCACGTCAGCTGAGTGAAGGCAGGGGGTAGCACAGAAAATAGTATGTTACCTCTAACTTTCACAGTCATACTCCATTTTAATGCAGAAGATGCGTTTGCTAAATGTAAAATTAGGAACATATTAGCAGCTGCTGCTTGTTCATGTGCTATAGTTAAAAACATACTTACATATCTGTTCATTTGTCTGTTAACAAAAACACAGAAATATTTACAATAAATACCAACAGCTGCACTGTGGATTTACTGTGATAAGACGCAGTGTGAGCAACCACAGAGGTAAGGGGGAGACTAAATAGAAGAGTTAGAGTGCAAATATCTGGACAAACTTTCTCTAACACTCAGAACCACTTAATGCTAACATAGACCAAAGCATAGAATGATTTTATCGTTATGTGATGTGGTCAGTCGATCTTTCTACACAGCAAACTGAAAAATGGGTGAAGTAGACAAAACTTTGCTTTCATGTTGTTCCAGTGTTTCTGTGGACAACCAACATGGAAGTGCTAATGTGAAAGCAAAGTATTTTGGCTGCCAACATGAAGGCAGGGCCCTGTAATGTGACTCTGTAATCAGATGAATTAATGTGACAACGGGTAACAATGTATTCACACACATCTTATCTCTTAGTGTAATGTGAAGTGGAGATGAGAGAGAGCAAACAAGAGATGCTGCATGGAGACGGCACACTCAATCATCTGAAAATAGATCACCATCAATCAGGACCACATTTCATCCTCAGACACTCAAACACCATCATGGTTCCCCACTATCCTTCCAGTTTCTTAACCCATTTTTACTAGCGTCTTTAATCTCCTTAGATGCTGACCCTTCGCAAACAGACTAACATCTTTTCCATTACCATGGGATGTGTTTTTCAACATGTTCTTTAAAAAACAAGAAGTTACTCATTGCATCAGTTGGGGTTACATAACTTCAGCCAGCTGTAAGATAATCACCCATGCAGTAATTATCCAACAGGAGTCTCATATCTATTTGCTTAGTTAAATCCAGGTGGTGAGCTTTTTTTTTGGCCAGGCAGTGTATGTATGTACCTCTGTGTAGAGTGTGGTTGTTCTCTCCTGACAGAGTGGCGTTGCAGCTTCCTGTCTGTGGGTCACATGGACACAGGTTGTCACAGCGACACTTCTGAGCACAAGACTGGCCGAAGAAACCCAGAGGACATACTGAAATTTAAATTAAAGGGACATTTTTAACATTTGACCACATACTGACACCTGTTCCGTTGTCATGCAACATATCTTTTGAGACGTCTTTAGCTTTGATAGTTCATCATTGTTAACCGTAAGAATTGGCTATAATTAAATTAACTTGACAAGCCATGTGCTGCGTATCCTAACAGCTCACCAACACACACAGAAACCTTTTATAACATTACTTCCTACATGAGACAACAGACAACATTGAAGCCTGTTGTAAATTAAAGATCTTCTTCTCTTCTAAAGATCTGACTTACTCTGACTTGTAGCTGGTAATCAACATAATGCCATCGACACAAATCTAAACAGTATAGTTTAACACAGCGCTACCTTGTTCGCAAGCATTGCCATGGAAACCAGAAGGGCAAGTGCAGCGGCCGTGGACGGGGTCACAGAAACCACCGTTAACGCAGGAGCAGGTCTGATTGCAGCCATCACCGTAGAAACCTGGGAGGCACTCTTCAAAGACATAAATAAATCAATCATGTCATGAGTGAGTTTCATCATTGTGAACCCAAAGTTTCTTTCCTTGCGAAGCATTTCAGACATATGTATTGTGAGCAAACCAAGCATTGTACTATGTAAACCAGCCATATATGAAATTAACAAGACAATTATGACAAATACAACAAATGAGAGAGTCCTGAGAGCTGACACCAGGGTTTAAAAGAAGTTGCTAGGCAAACTATGTGTTTGCTGTTGGTTTTCTACCTTTATGAGGCCTAATATGAGTTGTAAACCTTGTTTTAAAACTAACTCTGCAAAATCAGTTCTTTTTTGTGGAGCTGTTTGTATTTGGAAAGCTGACAAACCAGAGTCTACTGTATTATTTCCCTCAAAAATCAGCTCAGTTAAAGCTTGAGTGTTGGAGCGAATTAGTCTTTAAAATAAGACTAGGGGCTAGAGAATGTAAAGCTTGGCATATACAGATCTACACAGACCCTGCATTATAGCCAACACAATTCATGCTTGTCATAGCGCAGCTGTTGCAACAGCTTGCACCCTGCCATCTGGAAAAGCCCAGCTTGTGAGTTGGTGTGTTGGCATCTTTCTGTCACAACTGTAAGCTGCTAAAATGTTAGTTATCAGCTGTGTTCTCTGTACTTCAAACATCGGCAGGTGAAACTCAGTGCCTGAGCTACACCGTACCTGAGGTGTTCAGTTCAGTTCAGTTTCAGTTATATAGCATCAAAAACAATACAAACTGTCTCAAGGCGCTTTACAAAATCAGGCCTGAAACCTCCAGAGCAAGCATGAAGGCGACCATGTAGATCCAAAGTAGATGCATATACGTACTTTTATGTCAACCACTAACACGTGAGGATGATTAGTCTGATGTATTTGTGACTAGATGAAGCTCTTTATTACCTTGGCTACAGTTGTGTCCTCTCCATCCAGCATCACAGACACAGCCATCTGCAACGGTGGAGACAGACAGAAAGAAATGAAGCACTGTAAACACATGATGACAACACTGAATGTTTACTTAAAGATTTCCTTAACAGATGTTTGAATAACAGTTTGAGATTGTTTATTCAAGTTCAATTACCTGTTTAAAGTTTCTTGAAGTAGTTTGAATGAAAATTAAAATGTCAGGTTAGCTAACTGAAAGGAACAAAGACGTATTTTTAACTTCTCCTAACCGTGTCCACATGGGTCATAGTTGAAGAGCTGATCGAATACACCTATCTGTAACAACAGTGTGAGTCTTCACAAAGCGTTTCCTAAAAAGGTCCAAACTTTATGTTTCTCTACAGGTGGATGCCGCTGAACTCCATCTCCAAACTCACTTGCAGTGCAGACACCATGGGGCCCACAAGCTGGTGGCTGACACACCAGAGAGTCACAGGCTGCACCCGTCCAGCCCTCCTGACACCGACAGTGTCCGTCCACACAGTCACCATGTCCGCTGCAGTTTGCTGGATGGCAGTATCGCTGATGGACGCACAGGATGGTGGAAACCCTCCGACCACAGCGCCACTTGTCATCTGATTCGCTGAATTAAAAAAAAAAAAAACATTTATAAAAAGTAACCATTTCAATTACATCTAGTGGTGGAAATTTCAACATTTCACTGTAGAGAATAAAGACCT
Organism: Planiliza haematocheilus; assembly: GCA_005024645.1. Lineage (NCBI taxonomy): Eukaryota > Metazoa > Chordata > Actinopteri > Mugiliformes > Mugilidae > Planiliza > Planiliza haematocheilus. Next base: position 3,298,808 of record SRSE01000806.1, read on the forward strand.
TTCAGGTGTAACGGTATAATGTTTGTGAAGGATTTATTGGCTCACCAATGATCAGAGGGGTAGCTGGCCAATGATCCATCAATCACATAGGTGGCAGACCCGCCTCCATCCAGATTAATGGCATTGATCACTCCATATTTCTTTAAGAACTCAGCCACCTCCCAAAGGCTCATACTGTATGGACATAAAAAAGACCTTTGGTAAAGACGGCAGTATGATGTTAACAGGAACCAACCAAGAGCTGAACAGCTGTCCTTCAGCCACAACAATATATCAAATGTAATGCAATGGACTAAACGCCACTAACATGACAGACTGACCAACAGCTGACCAGTGACTGAGGCCATAAAGAGGTAAAATAAAGACAGCAGAGAAATGTTCCACATGTGTTCTGTGTAAATGCTTTTGCAAGTAAAAGGTGCATATTTAACAGTGTGCACAGACAGTACTTCATGTAAACTTGTCTTTTTCTGTTTACTTAGGGACCTGTTAGGAGCGGCTCTGGAGAAAGATTCAGTGGCAAACACAAGTCCCCAATCAAGAGAGAACCTGTCCTAAATGTAACTAAATGTGAATATGATTTTTTTCCAACAGCTATGAATGAAATTTGTCTAATAATATTAACTGACTTATTTCCGTTTCTAATTCTCTGAGCAGTAACATTAGTTGTGTGTGTGCATTGCAAAGCCTCTGAGTAAAATACCACAGTGCAGCCTCCACTAGAGCTACCTGATTATTCCACAGTACATGCTTGTTGTTCATGAGAGACTCGGGGTCGGTCGTTGAGGTCACTGTTTAGACCGAGTTGACTTTACATGTTTTATTGAGCAGGCCATGGCCTCATATTGAGTGGAGATATGCAGATTGAGGCAGACATGGTCAGACATGTCAACTTGTTGTGCTTTTCAAAGCCAAATCATTAACACCAACACATTCATCTCTGAAGTCACTGCAGGTCTGCAGGGTCACAGCACAGAGGGTGGAAGGAAAGTCTGATCAATACAATCGATTGGTGGGGGGATATTAGTGGGTTCTTGTGACATGAGCTTAATAGCATCAGTTAATCTCACAAAGTAGCTCTTACAGAGGTTAAAATGCCCGATGTCACTGCACTCCAGTTAATCACATTCACCATCCGACTGTTTTGTTCCCCTCTGCTTCCATTTCCTTTTTAACAACATCTCCCTCCATCTTTTGTGTCTTCTTGTTCCCCTCCATTAGCATATATCTGTGCCTTTCTCTTTTGTGTCACTTTCTGGTTGTGTTTCTATATTTTTTATATTGTGTCTTCTCAGTTGTGTATGTGGCAAACTGGTCATCTTCTCCACTAGCTTTCAGGGCTGGGAACTGAACAAGCTGTACACGCTGAAATGTCTGCTTGACACAACAGACACTACAAAACATGGCATTGGATGTTTAGTTACATAAAGTGTGTTGTTTAATTATCCTAGTAAGACATTTCCTGACCTCGTGCAATCAACCCCAACTATTTATTTAGGCAGAGTCTTTGTGTAGCTCCACCATCCAAACACATTGGTAAATAAAATAAAGAGGTTACATGTCATAAATATTTCTTTCTTACTAGATGTTTAGAAGGGAACAAAAGACAGTTGTAAACATTCTTCGGCTCGCTTGGTTTCTTACCCTCTTATTTCCGTTTGTCCGTCAATGTGGAACAGGATTAGCTTTCCCTCTGCATCGTGGCCTACAGCCGTCCTGGCCGACACCACATCCACAAACTTACGCAAATCCCCTGTGAAAGTATGAGAAAGACATTTTCTATTATGGTTATCATTAACAGTAGGTCAAATCAAAATTTATTGATCAACTTTGCATCTCTTGAAATGAAAAGGATTGTTGCATTTGACCACAAACACACAACTGTGACTGGTCCAAAATACACGTTCTAGAGTGGCTGGACCTCAGTCTATGGGATGGACAAGCACAAGAAATTGATCCTCTTTCTAACCCCAGCTCATCAAAAATGATGATGACACACCGGCATACAAACAGAAATTCTTATAAAGGCTGAGGCCACTTGTGTGGTTGGGACATAGTGTCTGTGTAGATTTGTTGCAGAAGTATAAATCAAATTAGAAATCATGTCTTGACAGCTGTGGATGCTGAGCTGTCACATCTGTTGTAAAAAGACTGAATCAAGCCACAGAACAAATGGATATGTTGCTCCTCATCTTTCCTCTGTGGCTAGGCAGTAGGAGCTGAAGAAAAAAGTGACTAACACAGCTCAGTACAACTGTTTTAAATTTAAAGCTAGTCTTGCACACTGTTGCCTGTTTAACAGCCTCTCTGTATTTCTTAGTCATTACATATAATGATATTAAAGCAGGTTTCCCCAAACAGTCCTTATCTAGGGTTGAGGCATTTGTACAGTCATTCACACCAAGGGCATATTAAAGGTAACTCCTGAAAAGCTTAGAAACCACCAAACAATTTGGCTACTGCAAGGACAACAATACAACATATGGTCTGTCTGGAGTCCAAAGTAGGGCTTATTGGAAACATCACCATCAGTGGATAACAAGTGACAGACTGCACCACCTTGATCCTTGTGATGATGTGGTTATTTGTGCATCTTGTCAATTCACCACACAAGGCTTGTTAGTTCTTGTCAGTTGAGTTGATTTGACGAGATCTTCAGGAATGTAATGCTACAGTCGACATTCTTGTTAATTACACACTAACAGGGTGCAGCCACATATGCTACACACGTTTCCTGAGTCTTTACTCCCTAAAACATCTCTCAAGTTTGACCGATGGAACCCATGAAGGGCTTTTAAGAGGGACTGTGTGCACACAATATGAGGGAATTTTAAAGCAATTACTGTACTTACTTTACAACGTGTTTACTATCAACTTTACGAATTATTTTGATTGTCAAAAGGTTGACCAGCTGTATTTAATAAGAAACCTAAAATATCTGGTTCTGATATATCGATGCTGATCGATGCTGGTGACTGAAAGATAGTCTGTGTTGTTCAGAAAAACAGTAAGCCAAAGAGGTAAACACACATGAATAATAAATGGTAAAAAAAAAAAGCAAATGACACCAACACTAAGGTTAAGTTTCAGTTTTACGTAATCACTGACATATCAGTTCTGGGGAAACTTATCCTCATCTATTTTACAATGTCTATGTGTGTGTGTTTGTCCTATGGAACTGTTTGCAGAGAAGGAACCTGGTGTGAACTTTGGTTGGTGCACATAGTTTCACTCTTGTCACTGTTAATCAAACATGGCACCACTGTGTTTTGGTGATGTGGACAGAGGGGTTTCTGTGCTAAGTAAACATTGCTGGGCAGCATCTGAGATATCATTACATTTAATTGCTGCTGAACTGAAGCTGATTGCAGTCTGGACTGTGGTCATGGGAACGGATCCTGGGTAAAAGTAGGGCATTCTAGAAGGAAGGATTGATGTGTTAATTCAATCAGCTGAGCTCAAATACAGAGAAAATTGATTTTCTTCTGGAAAGCTGCTGCTCCATATTTACTTTCCAAAACCCAGGGTCTACACGACTTATTGTGGTTCTGATTCAATATTTAGTCTCTTGTTAAATATGTTTGTCAAATCATAATATTTAACTGATCAAAAAACTCTTGGCCTTTTTCTGTTCACTCTTTTAAGACAGTATTTGTACCCGTCTCCTGTGTCTTGTCACATTCGGCCTCGAGGCTCTGGTTGATGTAAACCTCGCCGTTCCTCAGCAGCCACACAACACCGCTGACCAACTGCACAAAAGGGTTGGACTGGTCCAAAACTTCGTCCTGTGACAGGTACCTGGACGGGAAGAGGGGAAACAGAAATTCACAACACCACAACGGCTCATAAATAACACTATTGTACATAATCTTTACACCTGTACAGTTAATCAATATTTGATCCAAACTGAAACGTCTCAACAGCTTTGGAATATATTGATAAAACATTTTGCACAGATATCCACGGTTCCAAGAGGAAGATTATTCCTGAGTTTGGTGTTTTAGCGCCGCCAACAGGTGTCAACATCTGTCCAACTAGCCACCTATCTACCTATCTATCTTTAACTATTTAATGAGGAACAATAATGTGTATAAATATACTAAATAGCAATATTAAGATCCTAATTAATTTCCCGTCCCCAGTGTCTCCTCCTTTACTCTATAGTATATCATTCTGTCAACCTACAATATCCATCCTATCATCTGAAATCATTACAAACTAATATATGAGCAAATTACCCATAGGAAATGGTAATACACACACACACACACATGCAATGTAAAGTTTTGCTTAGCTGAAATACATCCTTTTAAAAATATTAACTTCAATATCAAATTTCCTTGTTTTTGGCTTCAGCAAGGACTGATCAGTCACGTGCGATAACAGACTTCGCACAAGGTAACCTACAGCAACAAATCACCTTGTTGATGTCTTTCAGCAGCTGTTGATCTTTGATAAAGCCCATAAAACCCACACGCTGATATCAACAGTTAGTTGGCTAAACAGCTGTTAAGACTCTGGACTTGATTTGGCTCAGTAGGTCAAAGGTACTGAGCATGTGGACACCGTCTCTACAAGAAAATTCTGCTGCTGAATTCTGGAATTTCTACCAAATTGATTGAGAGGTGTACACACAAACCAGCTGTTGCATCACACTGAGACCGCAAGTTGCTAGAAGTTTGTTTTTAGCCCGGCTGACAACACAGCTGGACAGTGAGAAGCTTGTATTCTAACTCCACCATCTCTGGTTGTGTGACCACCTCTCAACACAACCGCAGTCAGGGTTGCATCATGTAGGAATTCCTGCGATTTCTGACCTCAGATATCAAATAAACAAGTAGACTTTTAAATAGACATTTTCATGGTTTTAATGACAACATGTGTTTGTGTGTGCCATGAAAATGTGTTGTTCATTGTGGTATTGAAAACATCTAGCTCTACTCTAGGAGAATAATCAAGGAATCACTGGAACAAATAAATGTACTTTGTTTTCTATAAGACAGTTTGATGGATGATTTATGCACTGTCCATTGTTTCCTTTTAGTAATGTTACCAGGATTAATGACTGGTTGAACATTGAGTGTTGAGCTGGCCGTTAAACTAGAACAGAGGTTAAAAGCTTCAGGCCCACACAAACAGGAAGTCACTGAGCTGCAAATGCAGTTTACCTCAGACACAACTTGATCAGCGGCCAGTAGAAGAGTAGAGAGAAGACAGGCAAACAGATGGAACTAAAAATGGCTTCTGCTTGAGCAATAGCTATTTTCTGTGTGTTTAACGACCTAACACAGATGATAACTTGTAAAAAAAATGGTGCCCATTTAGATTCTGGATGTTGTTATCGGCATGTATTTCCATTTCTTGTAAGTAATATTTATAATTCGTGTTTGTGTCAGTATTACAATTAATAGGGCAAATATAAACAGGGACTAGGGAGCATTCATTAGGTGGCCAACTGTTGCAGGTTTCAAAGTAGCTAATATGTCATATGTGTTCATTCCAGTGCATCGCAATTTATTTTATGGCCTTGGTTTTTTTCCGTTAAGGTCAAGCTGACATAACATAAGAAAAGATCTGAAGCGAAGAAAAGAACAGAAGTGATGAACAGGTGAGAAGGATCGTACCTGTAAAGCGAGCTGCTGAAAAGGATTAAACATGCTGAATCTGACTGCTGTTATAAGGTTTGATTAAGTTTGGTCAATCCTCAATGCCAACTAGATGATGCAATTTAAACAACAGCTGTGTTACCTACAGCATCTATCTATCACATCCAAGTACGGACGCAAACTGAACATGGGTTACAACATTTGTCTGTGGTTTTAGCATTTTTTTAAGCTGTTCATGACAATGTCCACATGATATGACTGCTGCCTTGAACTCGGGTTGTGTGTACCATGCTCACGAGGAGAATCCAGATGAAGTGGAAATATTCAGTAAGAAAAGCATTCACAAGCAGTCAAGTTTTCAGAAATGACAGGGCTGAATGGTATGTTAATATACAGTGATTTAGTTTTATAGACTTTTCTTTGTACTTTTAGAAATATGTAAATATACTATGTGTTTCCTATATTAAGATAGCCTCTTGTTAGCTTACTAAACTGCTAGCCAAGTGACTTCCAGACGCCAGCAGTTAAACTCTAGCAGCGGTGTTGTCATGTGACCTCTTGAACATCAAGCATCGTGTACGTTACTTCCCATTTCGTAACCACAAGCTCATGAGCTCCAAATGAGAAGAGAAACCGCACTCGAGTCAAATCATACATATGAACAAGAAGCAGATCCTGTTGCTAAATAAATATAGCGCTCTAACGATTCTTTTCCATCTCTCATTACTCCTTAGCACAAATAACACATGAACACATACAGCACATTTTGTTCATTTTAGCACTCAACATTGGGGCCATGTTTATCAGCAATTTAAGTCTGACTAGTTACATCTGAATAATCAGAGTTTTTCAGTGTTACACTTCCAACCTGGATCTCTTACCCAAACACCAGGCTGCCGTCCCTCCTAATTCCAAACTGGGCATTTTGCACTCCGCCGCTGTCCTGCACTATTTTTCCATCGCTCACAACGTTGCCCAAACATTGCCCGGTATGTGTATTGAAGAAGCCGGCATTCTGGGCATATAGACAGCCAGCAGCTTTGGCTGTCTCCTCCACCGACACCTTCTGATCCATGTTGCAGCCGCCCGGCCCTCCCGGCTCCAACACTGACACCGTCCTCAGCGGGTCGTGGACCACAGTCATGTGACCTGAAAAAAAGATGCAGTAGAATTAGATAAAAAAAATGATTATTTGGTCACACAAAGTAAAACTCTGCGTCCCCACCACAATCTGCATTATTATATACACCGATCAGCCACAACATTAAAAACCACTGACAGGTGAAGTAAATAACACTGACCATCTTGTAACAATAAAATGTTCTGCTGGGAAAATTTTGGACTTGACATTCATGTGGATGTTACTCTGACATGTAGCAGCCACCTAGACCCGACCAGACACCCCCATCTCATAGCAATGACACTCTAGTGTCACTCTAGTGGGATCTAGTGAACTTGGCCTCCAAATTCACTAGATCCCAAGATCCCAGACCCAGACTAGATCCCAAACTGATCAAGAGGCCCCTCCCCTCAACCCATAGGACCCAAAGGCCCCCGCTAACAACATTCAGTTTCCAGACACCACAGGACACCCTCAGAAGGCCCATGTCCATTCTCTGATGAGTCACAACTGTTTTAAAGGCATAAGGGAGACCTGCACAATATTAGGAAGGTGGTCATAATGGTATGACTGATCGGTGTGAAGTGACAACAACATCCTAAGAAGTCAGAAACAATTTAATCAATGTGTGGTTATGTCTGCAGTAATGGTATATGTTTTATAACGAGTTCTATATAACGACATGTTATTTTACGTCCCTTTGACTTTAAGGACAGCACATAAAATGTGTTTACTTTGACGCCTGTGAGCATCATTAAGAACTTCACAATAAAACCACCAAAACAAATAAGAGATAAAGCAACAGACATAAAATGCAGAAAAACCAAGGCTTTATAGCTGACCATAAACCCATCGGGAGGTTCCCGGCACGTCCGACACAAACACTGTGGACTCGGCGACCGGCTGCCCACTGTGGTTACTGGAGGGCCAGCTTTCATGGGTGGTGTTGCCATGAATGTTGGACTGACAGTCTCGGACATAGCGGTGAGAGTGGGAAGGGCCGTGTCCGTGGGCATAGGGCAGCAGGAGGTCATCGTCCTTAGACCATCTACAAAGAGGGAGAAAATAGTTCTCTAATTGACGACAGAACCGCAAATTACATCTGATGCGCATGTGTACAATTCTATATAATAAGGGCGTGCCGTCACATCCAAGTTGCGTTCAAAGTACCTGCACACCAGTATGCTTTGCATGTTCACATTGACAGCACTTCGCATTGCCTACTTGTAGACAGTTTTCCACGCCCAAAGAAATGTTTGCTGCTGTAACAGAGCACTGAAGTTCACTGCAAATGATTCACACAAGTGAAAATTATGAGAAAGGTCTCACAGTGTATTAAAGAGCTAAATTACAGAAGAATCCACAGTGAGTTAGTGATTCACTTCAAAGTTCTGCCAAAACATTGTTCAAATGTTTGACTAAACTTCTCAAATACAGAGTCAAGGTGCTTTTCTCTGTCATGTATGAGCCATAAATATATCTTTGGGTTTTGGACAGCCAGTTGTGAAGGAATATGAAGATGTCAATTTGGGTTTCAGGAAATTATATTAAAAATGGTTTATTCAGCAACTTAAGTCATAGATTCATGTACAATGAAAAAAACAAATTAGTTGCATTTGTACTTTATTGTGTCTGCCAAAACAAATTTCTATTTATTAAATAAAAAAATCTACTATAAAACTAGTAACTTATTGTCCATCTGTTAAAATACTTCAGGGTGTATTAGGTCATTGCTGAGATGGATAAAGATCAATACACATGACTGCTTTGTGGACATAATAACAGCTCACTTGATCAATGTGAGTTGTCAACTATTTATTTTCCTAAATATTTCCTTCTGTGTGCAGCCGTTCTTGACCTTATAAACTGCATCAAATTCCAGATACTGTAATAGAAGATTTGATTCACATTACCTGAAGCTATTTTTCTAGAAAAATAAGTGGCCCAAAATAATGGGTCCAGAACAGCACACCAGTGTGTTCAGTAATGTCAACAACCCCTGTAGTATCTCACTGCTGACTCACTGAGAGGAAGAAAAACATTCCCACCAGTCTAATAACAGATAATGAAAAAAAAAAAACTTCCACTGGTGGATTGTGAAATAAACATGTTTTTGTATTTTTTTATTTTATTTTTTATGATGACCTGTTAAACTCTTTTAAGGATGCAGATTTGATCATACTCTCTCAGTTAGTCAAATCAGAGTTCCATGACATGAAGGAATCCCAGACTCAGCTTAAAATTGTCTGTGAACAAAGTAGTTTTTCTGATTTGACTACTTTAACATGTTACTCTGTAAGGTAGGTTCCCTCATGAGGCATTTATGTTGGAATGAACATGTGAACTACAATGAATTCAGAATTGGCAAATACATTTTTTTGCTTAACCTTCCAATTTTGAAATGAAATGACTGGCTTCAGACTACAACAACAACAAAATCCAATGACAAGTAAGTAAACAGTAGTTTCATAAGTTTGAACTCCTGGATCTGATTTTGGGAAGATGAGTATGTGCAGACTGTCTGGCTGAATAAAAGTTAGTATGCGACTTACTGTACTTCTAAAATAAGACCTTAGATGTTCCATCATATTTCTTTCTCTTAATGGTATACAGAACAAGTGTATATTTGGAAAGTGTTTTTATTTTTTAATAAACTGGAAGAAGCTGAGTTTCCTGAAATAGAGTGGCAGATGGAGAGAAAAGATTTTAGAATTTAGTTTTTGTAGAAGAAATATTTTATAAGAGTTATTGACTAGACTGTGTTTCAATATGAAGATTAATAAAAAATATAAAGACAAAGTTTGACTAAAAAAACTCAAAAAAAAACTCAACTTCCTGACAATATCAGTAGATTTGTTTACTCTTTATCGACATAAGCAATGCGTTCTCAGTAGCTCAAACTGTATTTATCCTTCATATTCCAATTTATTTTGTTTTTGTCCTTGAGGTACATCATTGTTTTTTGCCAAGTAAATCAATGTAAATCAAATTTCTAAAAACTTAACGAATAGCAGTGTGTTTACTTTAACCATTTCACATAAGCAGATAAACCAGAGTTAGCATGTTTATTCAGTGACTGAAAATCAGGACAAACGTTACAGGGGAGACACTGATGGACACATGTGGTCAGTCACTAACCAAAATGAGGAATAATAACAGACCAAGACCATGTGACTAATCAATTCATTGATTAATGCTTGCAGGTCTACGTGGTTTCACTCTGACATGAAAAGCTATCAGATTATTATTTACGAAAATGGCATCCACACGAACAAGGTCAAGCTGGGGTCACGACTGGACGTCAAGTGTTGCACAATGACAACCTCAAGGACAGAGACAGACTGTCTGTGTAGAGCGACATGGCCCACACTGAAAGATATACATCAGCTTATGTATGTGTGTATATATATGCATGTGTGTGTGTGTGTGTGTGTGTCTATATATAGACACACACACACATTTTGCATGAGTTAGTCTGTTCAACATTTGCTTATTTCATGTCTAGTTGAAAAATTACTTTCATATTTAATTTAGGATTGTTCTGTTAATCTCAGAGTAAAAAAGCATACAAACAAAAAGATGCACAACTCCTAATATACAGTCCTAAATACACTCGTCTGAAATAGTGTCTTATCTTCTGAGTTGAAGTTTACTTTCCATAAAGGCAAGAATCATTTCAATCATTATTTAAGCTTTGGCTATTTTCTTGTTGTAAAAGCATCATTTAATGAATTAACAATTCAAAGTCAATATTATTTATTTTTTTATCATATAATTATCAGTGATGCCTCAAATGTTTATATTTCCTACTTCTATACCATAGTTGATTAATGAAAGCGTTTTAGTGAAAAGGTATTTAATTTTGAGTTGTTTAATCTGCACATACATAATACAGTTGCGCCACCATGTGGCTAAAAAGTCCAACGGCAGCAACATGTTCATAGAAACTGCTTCTTAGAAGTATGAAACTAAAACGAGACGGCTCATCTCGTGACTAAAAGTTTGATTTCAAATGGTATGTGCTGGCGTGATCCACAAAACGCATAAACATTAAAATGTTTTCATCAGTGACAAATGAAACCAATACAACCATAATTATAATACAGTGATGGTGCTAAGTTTTTTATTTTAGTATGCTTTTTTGCATGTTCATTCAACGGAACGGACTAAAAGCCGTTTTGTATCTGAGGTCAACTCTGTGAACTTTGTACTCAACTATCCTCCTGATAAGTTAATTGTTGGATAGCTGTTGCCCAACCGCTGTGGTGTGAGTTTGTGAACTACAGTTTCGTCTGGAAAACTCATTTTAAAATAACTTAATTGTACACTAAATTGTGTTTGGTCAGTTAACTAACGAAATGTGTCACTTACAAGTAAAGTACAACATTCCGGAAATACTTCTCTCAATCCTTCGGTTCGGCTAACAACAAGTAACTCGCTAATGTTAGCTTAAACAAGAAGCAGCGCTCTTACCGGGTGTTTCTGCTCTCGGACAGCCGGACACAGAGCAACAATAGTAGCCACATACAAGTACATTTCACCGAATCTGCTGCCATATGCAGGGGGTAAACTAGCCTGCCACACTCCTCTCTCCTGCTGGATCATGACACATGACGCGGAAGTAAACACTACAAGAGACACTTCCTGCTACATTACAAAATAAAAACATTTTGGATTGACAATAGAACCAGTCACGTTTCAGGAAATTTTGAATACAAATGATCATTATTGCTCATTTTGAACAGATCACTACACAATGATATGTTATATCATAACACTTTTCATGATCACTTTCATGTTTGGGCGTAGTATGTTCATGTTTGTCAGAATTCCTGACAATCTCTATATTTGCAGACTATCTGTTTTTATATATCCGAGATTGTCATGCTATTTAAATACGTAACACATTGGGAAGTCATTATAACTTGTTATGCATTTATTGGCATTTGTATCATGGTTAGAAAGACAATATTGTATTTGAACGTTGGCCTGTGTTGGTACTCTTGAAATTTAGAACTTGTTTACATTGAGGTCCCTTTTCATAAATTGTGTTAAGTCTACACTAAGAACAAAGCCAAAGGTTTGGCCATTGCTTATTCATTGTAGAGTTTATGTATTAAGATAGTGAGAGACATATTCCTTTCAAAAGCTATCACACAATGAAAAGTGTTACATTTTGTACATAGATGGAATTATTTAATCTATGAATGACAAGTAAACTCATTCCATGGATAAAATATATTAGAAGAACTGGAAAAAAAACTAAAATGTACACTAAGAAGCGTTTCAGCGTGAATATATCCTTTTGAGACAATCCCTTGAATTGCGCAGTTTTTTTTTGAAGGACAGTCACGAAACCGGAAGTTTTGACGCAGTATAGTAAATGGACGTGGTAAAGTCACGTGACTTATTTTGGCATGGCTTCAGTCTCAAGTCAACTGTGGACATGCTTAAACCAAAAACTGTTAATAAACGTGGAAGCTCAATTAGGAAGTAACGCGATAGTACTATAGAGAGTACAACTTATAATTCAAAGCAAATACAATAAAAGAAGCATTTGTGAAAAATATTTAAGTTCCCATCAGAATATTTTTGTGCTGACTTGGAAAAAAAAGCTGGAAGCAGTTGTAGGCCCAGTTTTTTTTCATATGGTCTACATCCATAATCTGGAGTCATCAGTTCAAGATTCAAGTTCAAACTGTGACTAAATTCTATATATCTGTTAATAGAGAGTTTTGTTTCTCAGGTTTGATCCATTTAGGTTCCTCACCACTTTGAACTGAAGTCATTTACTCAGTGATCACATGATAAAATCACATTTCAAGTGTTGTGAACATGTGGAGCTCAGCTCATTTTAAGGTATCAGTGAAGCTAAGTAGCTGCTGATGTCCATTAGTGAGACATGTATGTAGCAAAAACTGAAAAAGGAATCATCAGCAGAGAGAGGTGAGTTCATCAGCAGCTTAAACTGAATTAATATTTAAAATGTAATGATGTATGTTTCATATTAGAAAAAAAAAAAACAGTTATTATCCATGGGCATCTTTAAGTTGGAAGACCTTCAACAGAGGTTACCTGAAAGACTGCTGGATTGTTTTCTTCTGATAAATCAGAAGAAAAAAAAGAAGTATTGGCACCCCTCAGTATTTTCAGTGTTTCTGCATAAAACAATTCTCAACATTAGTGGATTTTCACAGTTCAAGCGATGATTTCAATTTCATGTCCTGACAGAGATCGGAGTCAAACTAATGAAACCGGGATATTGTGCTTTTGCGTCTGTTTATTCAAGAAAATTAATCTTTCCTTAATCCTGTATCTGTGAGGTGCAAAAGTAAGTGAACACTTGTTTTCAGTACCTGGTGTCACCCCCTTGTGCAACATTAGCAACAACTAAACACCTCCGGTAACTTCTTATCAGTCGTCTACAGCAACTGGGAGGCGGCTTTAGTTCTGAGATGTTGATGGGTGTTCTCCCCTCACCTACTTCCTTCAGCTCCTTCCACAACATTTCTATTGTATTACGGTCAGGACTTTGACTTGGCCGTTCCTGTTGTTCTTCTTTAACTGTATGTGTGAACACTTTGTCTTGTTGACTGACCCAGTTTCTCCTAAAAGTCTTCTCACAGACAGATGTCCATTTTCTTTTAGAGTTTGCTAGTATATTTCAGAATTCATTGGTCCATCAACAATGACAAGCCATCCTGGACCAGATACAGCCACCCAAACAACGACATTACCACCCCCTTCAGATATGAGCCTCTCATTTAAGAAAACATAATTCTGTTTTCTCATCTGTCCCCAAAACATTTTCCCTGTAGTTTCCTGGCTTGTCCACATCATGATTAGGAAACTGCGGACAGGCAGAAATGTTCTTATTGGAGAGCAGTGGGTTTGTTCTTGCCACTCTGCCATGTACACAGAGGTGGTCCACAGTGTTGTAATAACAACCTCCCTTGTTTCCAATCCTAGCTGAGCCGGGGTATAATGGCATTAAATGAAGTTGTTGATGTTGTGTTTTCTGTCGTCGACTACACTTTGACTACAGTTTCTGCTGTTTTTATGTTTAAAATTGTCACTTAATGCTAATGCAACAAACTCTGGCCCACCATGAAGGCACCCCACAGTAACATAGCACAAACTTCAGGGACATTCACCTTTCCATTAGCATCCCAGACGTTGAAGTAAATCAGCTGTAAATCATACTTGTTGTTACATAGTGCTGCTCTACCTGGTGCTCAGATGTTTCCATAGAAACCAGGAGCACATGCAGCATCCATTGATGTGATGATGCAAGATGCACGATTAAAATATATACAGGTCTAATTGCAGCATCACCATAGTAACCTGACAAGCACTGTTCACCAAGGAGAAAGAAAAGAAGTGATACAGTCCCCAGTGTCCGCTGAACAGTGAGTGATCAACTTTTCATAAAACATTGCAAAACAGTAAATAGACTAATGACAAGCAAATGTGCACAAAAATGTGGACATATATAATAAATAACAAAAGCTTATACTGCAACAATTGTTTCAGTTGGAGAAGATTTACATAATTGTGTTATTAAGTATTTAGCTTACAATAGACATTCCTTTACATAATTAACAGGGACAACCAACTTGTCCCAGTTCTTTTTTTTCCTTTTTTTTTTAACCAGACCAAATTTGATTTTGTAGCAAATGTGAGCATTAGTAGCATCCATACAGGGAGCTACAGCTATTACAATGATCACAACGCAGACTAAAAACATTACATTGTTTTCAGAAATAATAGAAAATTGACGCACAGACCTAATTTGATCAGCAATTGGTGTTAGAAAAATAATAACAACACAGAAGCAAAAAAGGATGTGTTTATGTATACTGGTTCCTCTGAACGACCAGAAGATGCCCCTGAGCACCTTGGCCGTCTCTTCTCCCCATACAGCACCAAGTCCACCAAGTTTGGAGTTATTTTTTGAGTTATTATGAGTCAGAATGTGTGTTTCTGTATATTTTGTTGCATATCAAACACAGGTGGTAGATCCACCGAGGGATCTTAATTTCATATGCTGATAACTTTCAGTTTGTCTTCTTTCGCAAACCACCTGGTTGCAAGTCCACTCCACTCCCTCTTTTCTTTGATTCTCATTTGTTGCCTGGTCTCTCATCATCTGGTTTGTAGCTTTAGTTAAAAATTCATACAGACTTTTTCCGGGAAGACATACTTACTATATAAGAAATCCACGCTTAACAGATGTTGATGATTTACAGAGGCAGGTGTTTTCAAATTATATATTTACAGAGGCTTGAACAATCACTTAATTTCACCACCTCTGATAAATAACTATTGCTTTCCTGAAGTCTCCAAATGATAGATTGATACTGGAACTGGAATTAAAATTATCTTAAAAACGAGTGTACCAAACACAAGTCACATTCAACTTCAAAATAAAAGAATTCTATAGTGCAATTCGAACCTCTACAACCCCATTAACACACGTCAAAACAGGTAGAAAAACAATTTGATGTCAGCTCAATTTATTTTCACACCCAATTTACATCATCGAGGGATTATATAATTGTATAATACTTCAAACTCTTATTTTGGCAGTAGTACCGGCTAATTTCCGGTGTCGCACTATATTATGCACTTAAGCTGCTTTTTGTGTTTGTCCACCTAGTATTTTATGTTTGTTATCATTAGATCATTTTAACATTATTTTATCAATTTATTTTCTTTTAACGAATTATCTACATGTATTTTAGTCACGTTTAACTTAATTTAAAGCCGACCGCTGCCGGCTGGTCAGGGGGAATGTTTTAATGTAACACAAAGCAAGGGTGTAAGTTGAAGGGGAACATGGCAGCTAGTATTAGTCTTAAACATGGACTATTAAGCAGTAAAACCTCGTTAATTTACGGTGCATACAGAAAAATATCGCCAAACAGTGTTTGTATCCAGCGGGCGGCTGAAATACAAAGTGTAAGAGCGTCAACGGACGCGTCAGTAGACTCACAGCATCATGAAAAGTACTGTTTGGACTTGGTCAGGTGAGTCTGACTGCCCTCACTGCTAATAACACAAGCTAGCTAGTTAGTTAGTTCGTTAGTTAATTTAATCAATATTTACAAAGTAGAGATCAGCTTATGGCGAAATGCGTCCTCATATTGTAACCCCATAGAAGGATAAATCACAGGTTTAGTGGTACTATGGTTTTGTAGTCTTGACATCTCCACGCCACACTCTGTATATATCCGGTATAAATATCGACAACGCAAAAATGTATAACAGTAAAAGTATTTTGAAACTTATTACGTGATTTAAATGCCGTGTTTACTGTTAAATTCGGCTCACTCAGATGTTACTTTTGAATATAGGAAATCCACCTTTTCCAACTCCATCAAGTGTAACGATCAAACTATATTTATAAAAGGTTTTACAGAAAAGATGTTGGGTTGATGTAGACGTGGTTTCTTTGTGAATATCCATCAGTTACGTATTGCTGCGTTTCCTGTAGAGGCTTGTGGGGTGTGGACACCTACCTCAGCTGTCACTGGATGGGAGAAGGGGTACATCCTGGACAGGCTGACAGTCTATCACATGGGCAGCATGGGCAATTTGTAATCACCAGTTAACCTAACATGTTTATCTTTGGAATGTGGGAGGAAGCCAGAGCTTGCAGATACAAGGCACCTTCAGCAGATTTGAACCCAGAACCTTCTTGTTGTGAGGTGAAAGTCCTTAGTCCTGAGAGTCCTGCACTATTAGCTTCATGAAGGTTTAGGTATTCAACATTTTAAAATAACTGAGAGAGCTGGTTTGTAGTACTATTGACAACCCCATTTAAGACAGTGGTCTAGGCTTTCCACCAAAATCAGTTTTGTGTTTAATCTAGTAATGGCAGCACAAACTATGTTATGTCCTCCAAAGTGATTATACATTTGAATTACCACCTTTCAACAAAAACTGAACATTTAAACCGTTTAACCGAGGAGGTTTAATGCAGGACTGTTAGATTAGGATGCCTTTGTTTCCACTTGTGTGACTAAAGAACTGGAAAGTGAGTGTAATGCTTTGACAGAAATGTAACCACGGCATCTTGTCACTCTCACATCTCTCTTTGCCTCTCCTTTTTCCTTAGGTCTAGAGACTATGAAGGCTTTTTGTCCTCCCTTCTCCTCCCAGAGGATGCACGGCGGTCGTCTCTGGCTCTGAGAGCCTTTAATGTAGAGCTGGCACAGGCAGGTATTCCTACAGTCTGTCTGGATAAGGAGTGATTATGGATGATACTGCTGTTATTACTCCACTACTCAGTGTCACTGTTGCTACTTTTACTGCTACCGACACTATTGCTGTTACTACTGCTGCTCCTGTAGGAATGCCAGTCCTTTATAGACAACTTCATCAAACTTTGTTTCTCTAATTGCTTCTCACAAGGTGAAGGACACCGTTTCTCAGAAGACCATTGGTTTGATGCGTATGCAGTTCTGGAAGACGGCCATAGAAGAAATTTACAGAGATAAGCCTCCAAGCCAACCAGTCAGTGCCGAACTGTGGAGGGTAAATATCAGAATAAACAATGTTAGAGTGTCTTGTTGTTCTGTCTTTAAAATGCATTGCAGACTCATTGCTGCTGATTAACAGTCTGGTTGATGTTTTTCAGGCAGTGAGGACACACAACCTGACAAAGAGGTGGCTGCTTAGGATTGTAACCGATAGAGTAAGACAAAACACTTCTCAATGTGATAATCAGTACCTTCATTAAATCCAAACTGATGCAGTTGTCCTGATAAGAACAGATATACCGCTGATGAACAATTTAAAAATACATTTCAATAAAACTGCAGTTTAACAATCTTTGCATGCATATGTTATTTACTGATAGTATTGTTTGTTTGTTTAATCAGTGACTTAGAGAATAACAGAATCATTTCACTCTTATATTTAATAAACATTGTTTCACAGTTTATAGACACAGTAGACAATACCTCATTTCTTGTAATTACCAAAGCAAAAAGTTACTATTAACATTAAAAAGTGAGGATAATGGCCTGTTCTGTCTCACTAGGAAAAGGATCTGGATGACAGAGCTTACAGGAACCTTCAGGAACTAGAGACGTATTCAGAGAACACACAGTCCTCCTTAATATATCTGCTGCTGGAGTGTTTAGGTAAGAACAGGTGAAGCTACTGATAACTATAAGCATAAGCAGTAAATGTTATAAACTTGAGATCTCATTAGCTGATCCTAAATATTAGTATATTAGTATCAGACATCCAGGCATACATAAATGAATTAGTATAAGCTAAGATAAAGCAGATCAAAATCTGGTCCTTTTATTTCTGACCTCTGTTGTCCTCTGCGCATTTGGCTGCTTCTTTCCCCGATGGACGGTGAGCTCTATACTGCAGTGTTCCGGTGGATGAGAGAGTGAAAGTTACAGTGTGTGAAAAATGATTTGGTCACATCAGTGTCTGAGTCTATACAGACTCAGGGCTTGGCAGAATTTGCTAAGCTCCTTAGCTCAACAAATCCCTTATTTCCTCCTCTTTCTCATTAACAAAGAGGTACAAAACATTCAGCTTTTCATTTAGCCGGAAACGGTTATCACTTTCACAATTTAAGATAACCGTAATTCCATTAGTAACTTAATTATGGTACCCCCCAACAACTCCAACAGTGTGAGATGTGTTCTCACTAGCTAACTGAACACAGGGAGTCACATTATTACAGGTTTCTTCTAACATCATAATTGAAAACTCTTCAGTGTAATACTTTTAAACTAGAGCCTTCTGTATTTTGTTAACTAGCTTGTGAAAATCAAGGTGTGACGTTTAAGAGTCTACAGGTTTTATTGCTATGTATCTGATACATATTTAATCAACAGGAAAGTCCTAAAAAGTATAGTATAAACTCTCTATAAACTCTAGTATAAACACAGTTTGTGAAATACCTGTTGAAATCTATCTTTCTATAAGAACTACAGATTCTTTCTGTGTTTTTAATATACAGCATTTTAAGTGAAACTAATGTAATATAATTCGTAATATGAAGTGGTGAGAGTAGTACAGAAAGAGTAATTATTTTCAGCACAGGCTCTAACGAGAGAAAATTAGTGATGTCATAAATTGTTATTTTTTATTTTTTCAGGTGTGAAAAACGTTCATGCGGACCACGCAGCGAGTCACATCGGTAAAGCTCAGGGAATTGTAACGTGTCTGAGAGCGACTCCTTATCACAGCAGCCGACGGAAAGTCTACCTGCCCATGGACATCTGCATGCTGGTGAGTTGCATACGTCACGCCGATATCAGCAGTGCTAAGTCTGGGATGTTCTGTACAAACCGTAATGTCTCAGTTCAGATGTAGCAACTTTTGATATTTAATGCTTCTAGTGACATATTTTGGCCAATATGCAAAACTATTGATCTTGTGGTTTCTCAAAGGTTATCATCCCTCAAACCTTAAAAGGTTACTATGTTTTATATAAAAGTTAGGGCTGTCAGTCGATCAATTAATTTGGGATTAACTGCATTTTTAAATCTATTCTGAATGTACCATAAAGGGATACTTCTTCCAAGTTTTTACACTGTCCACACGTTTGCTTGCTTTGAGCAATTTGTACAATGAGTGTTATCATTGCAACAGTCTAACACAATGACAAATACAATCCAGAATATTCTCCAGAATAACCTCAAAGTTATTATATGTTCAAAAAATGCACTGTGTCTATTTGGAGTGGTTTGTCTTTGGTGAGGATAGGAGGTTAAAATTGATTTATTAACAAAGTATTAACCAACAAACAACAAAACTGAACCTGATGGTCAAAACATCTAAAGAAAAGAAGCCAGTGAGGCCAACGCACAGAGGGCCACAGCCCCTGGTGTCTACCCTCTAACCCAACAGATCAAGTGTGAGAGAGATCCTCCCCTTATTTAATGGATTCTTCCTATTAATCTGGATCATCTTCACCTGTTAGAGAGAACGCAAGGCACCATGAGTTATACTTCTGTACAGCTTGGCCAGAAAGTGGTATTATGTGCTCGGTGGTGGTTCTCATTGACAGTAATTGCTAATAAGTATGATCTGGTCAAGAAAACCCTCTGGCAGGGCTTTGAAGCGAAATTTACCATTCAAAAAAAAATTCTTTCATTCATTTCCCGACAGTGGTTTCCATCTACAACATTACTGCTGCATCGTTTCCAAAACGCTGAGCAGAAGGTCGTAATGCATGTGCAGTAATTGATAGAGTGTTAACTTTGACAGCCCTGATAAAAATAAAACCAATGATTTAAGTTTTGTATTTTTCCAAATAGTTAAAATGTGTAATCCGTGACTTTACTTTAGTTTAAACTGATGTTTAAAACAGGCAGAATGCACTTAATGCAATAAAACCTTAAACATTTAGCAGCTCCAATGCTCCCAAATCTTTGGATGTTCACAGCTCAAAGAGTTTAAAGCGTGTACCTGCGAGCAAGATTGATGGCTTCACAATTAGTTTTGAAGCTGGCCCTGGTTCAGTAGACATAATATGCACATATATAATGAATAATAGCGTATTCATTTATTCTGGATTTATCATTATTTTTCATTAAGGGAAAATGGGCCATTTTAAGAATTTCCAACCTGGCAATTACATTTCAGACACAAATTATGACTCAAAGCAGATCATCTTTTTATTCTGCGTGTGACAGATATCCTTGAGCTTTATTTCCCTCTCAGCTGGTTAAAAGTCAGAGTTTTCTTCACAAAGATAGCATAAGGCAGTCCCACACACATGCCTTCAAACGTTTGTTTGACTCACGACACGGCTGTGACGGGATGTTAGCTGACATTCCTGTCGAAGCAGTAACGAAGTCGCCGCCCAGCGCAAACCAGCGAGGGATCATTACACAACAACCATATGGCAAAAAGCAGAGAGGCATAGATTTTAAACCCTCCTGCCAGAGATGCATCCACAGATAAACAAATAATGCCGCAAACAATTTGCAACCTTTGTATGGACCATCTGTCCCACATAGAGAGGAGGAAAATACTGCTGCTGGACGAAATTAGAAGAGAGGAGGGGGGTCTGTTCTGTGCACATGTATTGGTGCTGATGCTTGAAGCATTCAGGCTGCCCTTAAAATCTTCAGCTGGGGAGATGATGATTCTGACCCGAGGCCTCACGAGTGCACTTACCTCACATTCCCTCTACTCTGCTGCCTGAAGAGGGCGCTAGAGATGTGTTGTAACCCCCTGCAGTCTTACACATGAACCTTTTAGCTCTCTATCCAGGGTTCCAGGCTAACTTTCACATGAATAACAAACTAAAGCAAGTTTAAATCAAATATTCCCTTAATTAACAAACAGAAGGCAATTATCCAGGACACAGTGGACACACAACAGATGGGATACATTTTCCTGTGATTCACAACTGATCTTGCATAATGGTAAATCACAAGGGGAACGCATATAAAACGGGGGGTGGGGTGGGAGGGGGGTAAGAGTGAAGAGCCACTCTCATTTAAACAGAAAATCAAATCACCACAGACAAAATCACGCCCTTACTGAAAAATGATTTCATGCTTAATTTCTCATGTTGAACTTTAATTTTCTGAAGTGTTTTCTGATTTCTTATTTTTTGGATGCAACACTTGGATTGGCCCAGAACTGTTTTTTTAATATGTCTCTTAACATTTAATCAGTGCTAGATATAACATGATTTAATATTTGTATATTAATATTAAAATATTAGATTTTCATCTGTATTCTCTAGTCTTTTGCTTAAGAGGCAGACCTCTTAGGCTATGAAAAATTACACTGAGCAGCCATAACATTATTATTGTGTATACATATACATACATACAGTTCAAGAAACCAGTCTGAGATGATTCCAGCTTTATGACATGGCGCATTATCCTGCTGAAAGTAGCCATCAGAAGTTGGGTACATTGTGGTCATAAAGGGATGGACATGGTCAGCAACAATACTCAGGTAGGCTGTGGCGTTGCAACGATGCTCAATTGGTACCAAGGGGCCCAAAGAGTGCCAAGAAAATATTCCCCACACCATTACACCACCACCACCAGCCTGAACCGTTGATACAAGGCAGGATGGATCCATGCTTTCATGTTGTTGACGCCAAATTCTGACCCTACCATCCGAATGTCGCAGCAGAAATCGAGACTCATCAGACCAGGCAACGTTTTTCCAATCTTCTATTGTCCAATTTCGATGAGCTTGTGCAAATTGTAGCCTCAGTTTCCTGTTCTTAGCTGAAAGGAGTGGCACCCGACGTACTGTGCGTTCAGAGATGCTCTTCTGCCTACCTTGGTTGTAACGGGTGGTTATTTGAGTCACTGTTGCCTTTCTATATAGATAGATATATAGATACACTATATTACCAAAAGTATTCGCTCACCCATTCAAATGATCAGAATCAGGTGTTCTAATCACTTGGCCTGGCCCCAGGTGTATAAATTCAAGCACTCAGGCATGCAGACTGTGAAACAAGACATTTGTGAAAGAATGGGCCGCTCTCAGGAGCTCAGTGAATTCCAGCGTGGAACTGTCATAGGATGCCACTTGTGCAACAAATCCAGTCGTGAAATTGCCTCGCTCCTAAATATTCCACAGTCAACTGTCAGCTCTATTATAACAAAATGGAAGCGTTTGGGAACAACAGCAACTCAGCCACGAAGTGGTAGGCCACGTAAAGTGACGGAGAGGGGTCAGCGGATGCTGAAGCGCATAGTGCAAAGAGGTCGCCGACTTTCTGCACAGTCAATTGCTACAGAGCTACAAACTTCATGTGACCTTCAGATTAGCCCAAGTACAGTACGCAGAGAGCTTCATGGAATGGGTTTCCATGGCCGAGCAGCTGCAGCCAAGCCACACATCACCAAGTGCAATGCAAGGCGTCGGATGCAATGGTGTAAAGCACGCCGCCACTGGCTCTAGAGCAGTGGAGACGCGTTCTCTGGAGTGATGAATCACGCTTTTCCATCTGGCAATCTGATGGACGAGTCTGGGTTTGGAGGTTGCCAGGAGAACGGTACATTTCAGATTGCATTGTGCCAACTGTGAAATTTGGTGGAGGAGGAATTATGGTATGGGGTTGTTGTTCAGGAGCTGGGCTTGGCCCCTTAGTTCCAGTGAAAGGAACATTGAATGCTTCAGGATACCAAAACATTTTGGACAATTCCATGCTCCCAACCTTGTGGGAACAGTTTGGAGCGGGCCCCTTCCTCTTCCAACATGACTGTGCACCAGTGCACAAAGCAAGGTCCATAAAGACGTGGATGACAGAGTCTGGTGTGGATGAACTTGACTGGCCTGCACAGAGTCCTGTACCTGAACCCGATAGAACACCTTTGGGATGAATTAGAGCGGAGACTGAGAGCCAGGCCTTCTCGACCAACATCAGTGTGTGACCTCACCAATGCGCTTTTGGAAGAATGGTCAAAAATTCCTATAAACACTCTCCTCAACCTTGTGGACAGTCTTCCCAGAAGAGTTGAAGCTGTAATAGCTGCAAAAGGTGGACCGACATCATATTGAATTCTATGAGTTAGGAATGGGATGGCACTTCAGTTCATAGAATGAGTAAAGGCAGGTGAGCGAATACTTTTGGTAATATAGTGTAGATAATATAGCCAGTGAGTGAACATCTTGTGCACACAGTTGATGTTAGAAGCACAAAAAGTGGAAGGATTTGAGCGACTTTGACAAGGGGTGAATTTTGACAGCTGTACAACTGGGTCAGAGCAGAACAGCAGGTCTTGTGGGGTGTTCAGTCAGTCAGCACCATCGCTGTCTGCCCTGCTGCTGCAACGCACATGCAAATCAATGTCTAATAAATGGCAGAGCACAGCAAAAACTGAAATGGATCATTTATTCATCCATGTAACCATTTTCTGTTGCTTGCCTGGATGATTGTACTTAAAATGTATTTAAATGTACGTTTTGAAAACGGCAAGTTTGAATATACATGTCTTAAGTTTTCAAACTTCTGGCCTGTATTTCTTGATTTAATGTCCGTGTTATTCAGAGATGGATTCACTGCAATCACACTAAAAGTCTTCAGAGAATCTCTAGCAGCTTGAGTAGATTTGCTGCCTGGATTGTCCCATTTCCTCTAATGCATGTTGATGCATCCGGTGGTTGCTACATGTGTCAAATTAAGTTTATTAGGTGCAAGCTATGCTGACAGTGAAGATCACTGTCAGCATAGCTTGCACCTTGTCACCATAAGCTTTATGCCTTTGTCCCATTTCAGCTTACAAACTAAATCTGAGATATTGCAGGTTTTCTATAGGCTGAATATTCTTTGTTACCTAGTTCATGTTACATACATATAGGTTTTTAGGTGGTGCACATCTAAACTCACATGACTAGGGTCTGCGACCAACACAATATTCACCGGCAGTGAGAGGATGTTGTTCATTTAAATGACAAGGGACACTAGGGACAGTGCAAAACGTCCACATGTTAGACAGAGAAGACATGATTTGAAAGAGGAGCAAAGAATGTAAAAATTGAAAGCCCCTCTACTTAGGGGATTTAGATTGAGACACCACTTATGAGCCACTTACAACACAGTCCCTGGATGTTCCCTGAGCTTTCGGCTGGACCAGTTAAGCATGGTTTATACCTCTGCAGGACATAGACGGTGTAACCTATGCACGTAGCCTATGCCAGTGTGAGCCATTTATACTTGGCGCTGGTCAGTCTGGCTCGCTCTGTGAAAATACCACCCAAATGCTGGTTGGTGCTGTGTCTTTTTTGCCTTTCAGGTTCATTTTTGTTTCTACTTCCTGCTTCACTTTCTACTTCTTGCTTTGCTTTCAACAATAGCTAATTAAACTTTTGGTGAAATTTCGCAGAGATGGAGAAGCAGCCAGAAATACTAAAGCGGAAGCACACTACTACCAAGTGGACAGTCGTAGCTGTTGTGGTCTGCTCCACTGTGATACTTAGTCATATTTCTAGTGAGGTGCATGTCAGGCTACACTGTTAGGGTCTGGGCTGATACCATAGCTACGGCATCAAATTGACACAGAAGCATAAACTGCACATAATGGTGGACAAAAACAAAACAAAACAGGATATTCCCCAAGTTATTCTGAAGCACTTCTTGTAATTCCAAGAAGAACTGGTTCATTAACAGGCCCTAGTCAAACGATCTTTAGGTAGGAACTAACCACAGATGTTCCAAAATAAAAACCTCAAGCTCCCAGCAGTCATTTCAAACTAAAGAAGCCACTTTGATGATGATGTTGATACCTCTTTAAGAAAGCTCAAACTAGTCCAGCTGCCTTTGTCTTACCTTTGTTTTGGGATGTAGTTGATTATATTCAATGGCTCTGCCTTTGTTTGATATTTTCGAACATTTTTGATATGGAATGCAGTTGTGTTGAACTGAAGACAAACTTGAGAAGTTATGCCTGGGAGGCTAACCTGAGTTCAAGAGAATCTCTCAAGGATTTTGCTGCAGGTTATAAATATTGTGTTGTGAATCCAAAATGAAAAGATACTCATCATCATAGTAAGTTTCACTTAATACTACAAGACTGTGTTGTTTTCAGATTTAGCCTAAGTCATTTGTGTCAATTAAGATTTCGTTACTGTATAATAGTAACACATTGTTAGTGACATTGTTAGTTGAATACTTTGAATAAACTGAAATATAAATCATAGAACTGAAGGTAACATCTAATCCAAAAAGAAATGAGTTCCTCCAGCCTCTCATAGCATTTTTATTTCTATCTGGGACTTTCTTCTTGCCATTGTGGATCATTGCAACACATTTCAATACAATTTGTTTTATAGATTTCTTTTTTTCTCCACAATATCTCAGTAGGATTCACAATACCAAAATGGTTGCCTTTGATGCTTATAGAGAAACTGTTTTTCCCCCTTTCCTTCAAAAGCCTCTCAGCCATTTTTCTCTTTTTTCCGAGAAGTTTAGTTTTTGAAGTTAAACTGTGAACCTGTGAACATCTGAGGAGATGCTGTCAAATGCAAAAGGGAAATATTCTAGTCAATCCATTAGCAGCCACACATGCCAGTCAAAGGATATTCTGCAATTAATCTAATGAAGATTAATGTCCCTGAGGTAATAATTCTCAAACGTATCATGTAAATGTCACTTTTGATCCTCTGTAGTTCTAGGATGTCTTCTCTGGGCCCATTTAGATCTGGTATTAACTTGTGTCCTTCATCACCTGATCACAAGTGGGCAATTTGAATTATTTGTGTTACCACCTGGCATTAAAATGTGTCTCTACATGCATCTAGAGGGATGAGTTGTGATCTGATCACGGCCCTGTACTGTGTAGACACCATTTGTTGCTCAGTAGAATATTGTGTTAAAAGCCCTCGGCTTCAGTGTGTGAGCTGTTTTTTTATTCATTTATCTCTCCCCCAACATTAATTATTTTAGAGACTCGCAAAGATCAGATAAGTCCTGTTAACTGCTGCTGTGAGAATGAAAAAGATTATGTCATTATTAGGAAGGACTAGTGAAAGTTGTATGGACATTGTGAACTGGGTAGAGCTCAAACCAGTTAAATGAGTCTTTTATAAAGGCTATGGAGGTATTAATTTGGAATATTCTTTAATGTGTCTTCTTTCCTGCCTTAGGCATTAGCGTTACTCTTGTATCAGTGGAGTATGCTGAAGAAGGCTTCAGTCATTCTCTGTTTTGGAAAGAAATGTAACTTATTTTGCATTTTTATGATCTTATTGCAGCGTATTTGGTGCCAGTTTATTTTAATGAATCTAAAAGCAGGACATATTGAAATGGAGTTATGTCATGAATGTCAGTTATTGTAGGCCTTAATGTCTCTTGATGGTTAGTAGTTAGTAGATAATGAAATGGATATTAAGGAAAAATGAAAACAATCTTCGCTGTCAGTATGACAAAAGCAGCTGGGGAATTATGATGATTAACGGAAACACAAAGGAAAGCAAATCCATTTACATAAGTAATGACAATCATCATTAGTTGCAGTCTTAAACATTTGCATTAACATTTATTGCCATTCATTTGATACAATCTGGATGTAAAGTCCTGAAGTTTCCAACTTTTTGAGGAGCAGCCAATTACAGCTTTAATTATGCTTCAGGTTTTGTAATCTTTTATCTCAAGTGATTTCAAGATAAACCATTTAAACCAGCTCACTGATCTGCAGATTTTGGTTCTTGACTGTCAGTTACTTAAATGTGTTATTCAGCATTATTGCTCATCTTTAATTATACTTAAGGAGGAACGTGGAAGGATTTAATTTGATCAAAATGCAGCAAACATCCAACCACTGGGATTAATTTGTTTTTGAATTCAAAACTCTACTTTGATCAACTCCTTTAACAAGTAGAAATGACCTTTTTTAGATCCTGAAACAGTATTTTTTTGTACCGACAGTTAGTAAATGAAGTAAAATGTATATTTTCTATTATATAGCTAGATAAAATGTGCATATGTACTGCATATAGGTTAAACAAAGGGAGGTGCAAATTAAAAATGAATATGTAAACCAAGTCTATCTGAAGTTATTATTTTATCTGACCAAGAAGTGAGATAAGAAAATATTGTTTCATCTTACTAGCTAAATTAAATTTAGGATGATATGACCACAGTCCTAAACTGGTATTATCCCACAGTCTGGTGCTGTGTGCCAAATCTATGCTGTTTAACCTTCTTTTTCAAAAGATTATGGACTGTTGTATGGAGTGGAGCCAAAATGGATGCAACTGAACTGCAGAGTTGGGCTTTGTTGTTAAATTGACACATGAGCTCTGACCTCAAAACACAACCATTATGGGCTGTTAATTTTTGATTTGTGTATTTCTCTAGCACGGAGCTTCTCAGGAGGACTTCATCCGCGGCAGCAGAGAGCAGAACATTCGGGATGTTGTGTATGACATCGCCAGTCAGGCTCATGTACACCTGCAACACGTATGTACCACACTTATCTTTAAGATCAGAAGTATGTTGGACATGTGATTGTAAAACCTGTGGGCTTTAAAGTGCTGCTTTAATACATAGTTCATCAGTTTTTGAAGCCTGGCAGCAGAGATTCATGGATATATTGACATTTATTCACTCAGCAGATGATTTTGTCAAAAGCGAGGTACAGTCCAAGCCACAGTAAATCAATAAAAAGCCTCCTTGGAGAATAATTGTCTCATGTACCTGCATGAAGCAACACAGAGTGTGTAGCAGGTGATCTTTTTTTCTTTCTCTTGTGCGGAAAAGTCAAAAGAAAGATGAGCTAAAGTAAATACGCTCACAAGAGATTGGTCTTCAAGTGGTTTTTGTAGACAGTGTGAGCGCACACTAGAAGAGTCTGAGTTATTGTTCCTTAGGGAGCATCGTAACAAACAAGAAGGCTCATCAGTTAGAATATGGTAATTTTGTTGTTTTTGATCATTCAACCACAAGAGTGTACTATATATGTGGTCCATACTGATGTTGGGCGGAGATAGTCTTTAGTCCTGAAGAATAAATGTAACATTGTGTATATATTTGTTTATATTTTTTAAAAGACAGTCATTTCCTAAAGCATTTGGCCATGGTAATATTAGAAATGTCAAACAAGAGAAAACAGGCTATTTTCAGTGGCACTTGAATCTACAAACCCCAATTTCAACGAAATTGGGACATTTTGGGAAAACAAATTATTTGCAATTTTTTTCAACCTATATTCAATTAAATGAACAACAAAGACACATTTAATGTTCAGACTGGTAAACTTTATTGTTTTGTTTGCAGTTTTGTAGTTTGTTTTGTTTGAATTTGATGCCTGCAACATGATCCAAAGAGGCTGAGACAGGGGCTTCTGGCCTTTCTGCTTACGTGTAGAGATTTCTCCAGAATATTCAGAATCTTTCAAAGATATTAAATTGATGATGGAAGTGGTGAACCCGTGCTTGTGAACAAATGAGTCCTTCAGGAGGCTACTTTTGTACTAAACTGTTCTATTTTTTGATCATTCCTGAACTTTACCAGTCTTTTGTTGACCCTTTCCCAGCATCTGTGGAACTTGTCGCAGGCATCAAATTCAAAATTCAAAAAAACAACAACAACAGTTTGAACATTAAATATATTGTGTTTGTTGTGTATTCATTTGAATATAGATTGGAAAAGATTTGCTGTATTCTGTTTTTACTTACATTCCAACTTCACTGGGGTTTGCATATCTTTTGCTTTAATGACTTTTCTGACAGCAGAACAGTGTATGTGGGACTGAGCCAAAATCAGTAGCAGTGTGTGTTTGTTCACGTTGCGAAAGGAACAATAGTAGGGCTCTATGTCACAGGGCAGTAATCAGGCCATCAGACTCTGGATACACACAGTACCTGTTAGTAAGAGATATTGTTAATTTTGCCCTTTAAATACGATTTGTTAACAATAAGAGAGACACTTATAAGAACGTAGAACATAACCAACCTTTCTGGTTGTGTTTACATGGACAGTATTCTATAAGACCAGGTGAATCATTCTCACCAGAGTTTACATGGATGCTAAGCTCCAACTTTATTGACAACACTAAATGCAATAGTAGAAGATGACCAAGACCAACATCGATTCCAACTGTTCATCTTCCATACAGTTGTTGGTTTTCTACTTCCATGTTTATGTCCCTCCTGGAAACTCTTCACATCACCTGATGTGACATTAGCAGAAAGAATGGATTCATTCCAAACAAAGAAACAATTTTATAAAGCTATTACGTGGTTGTAAGGCCAGATATTTAGCTCTTGAATAGTTTTTTAGTTTACACCACTCCTCTCCTTCTGATCGAGGTATATTAATTCAGATGGTGATTGTTCAGATTATTAGAAGAACACTAGTGTCAATGTAAATGCAGTGACTGTTACCATGTGTCCTGGAAGACCTGGAAAAGTTAAATTAAAAAATGTGAAAGCCCTGGAAGGTTGAATTGTTATCCTAGAGGAAAAAGGTGTCCTGTGGTGCCTTAGAGCTGCAGCGTTCAACGCTCTTGAACACCTCTCAAGCCACTCAAATGGCAGGAACAAAATGGCATGCTGAAATTTCTTAATGAAACATGAGTGACACTTATTGCTGTGAAGGGTTGTAGGTGCCTGCACCCACAATACAGTGTGCAATGGAAAATGTCCTGGAAGTGTCTTCAATTTTAGTGCTAATGTAATAATGTAGCTGTGATGAGGTTGGAGCTAATTGGTTTGAGATTTATTAGCCTCCACTTAAATCCCTGAAGGATTTTTAAGGCTTTTTTCATTAAGCTGCTGCCCAAATATTTATGAGCATTTATGTTTTATTTGGCCTTGTTTATGCGTATTAGAGTTGTTGCCATTGGCACATGTGATTAAATTGAGTGTAAACAAAAAGAACATGAATGATGACTTGTTTGTCCTGTGTACTGTAGTGATGACAGGCTGGAGAAAATCTTTAAATATATCTTTATGTGGCACTTTGAAACATTGTTCATCTTGATTTTGTCAGATGACTTTAATAAATTGTGATTTGAGCAGTAGAGCAGGAGTTACACTATATTGCCAAAAGTACTGGCTGCCTTTACAAGTTTATGAACTTAAATGACGTCCCATTCTTAATCCATAGAGTTTAATAAGCCGTTGGCCCACCTTTGCAGCTAGAACAGCTTGGGAATTTTTGACCATTCTTCCGGAAGAACATATGTGAAGTCAGACACTGATGTTCATGATACAACGTCTGGCTCACAGTCTTCACTCTAATGCATCCATCTTTTTATGGACCTTGCTTTGTGCACTGGTTCACAGTCATGTTGGAACGAGAATGGCTCATCCCCAAACTGTTCCCACAAAGTTGGGAGCATGGAATTGTCCAAATTCTCTTGGAATGCTGAAGCATTCAGAGTTCCTTTCACTGGAACTGAGGGGCTAAGCCCAGCTCCTGAACAACAACCCCACACCATAATCCTCCCTCCACCAAACTTCACACTTGGTACGATGCAGTCAGACAAGTACTGTTCTCCTGGCAACCACCAAACCCAGATTAGTCCATCAGATTGCCAGATGTAGAAGCGTGATTCGTCACTCCAGAGAACACGTCTCCACTGCTCTAGAGTCCAGTGGTGGCGTTCTTTACACCACTGCATCCAACGCTTTCCATTGCACTTGGTGATGAATGGCTTGGATGCAGCTGCTCTGCTATGGAAACCCATGCCATGATGCTCTCTACACACTTTTCTTGAGCTAAAGGCCACAAAAGTTGGTGAGTTCTTTGCACTACACGCCTCAGCATCCGCCTCAGCATCCACTTTGCTATAATATCACTGACACTTGACTTGGGAATATTTAGTAGCAAGGAAATTTCCCGACTGGACTTTTTGCACAGGTGGCATCCTATCACAGTACCACGCTGGACTTCACTGAGCTCCTGAGAGCAACCTATTCTTTCACCAATGTTTATAGAAGCAGTCTGCATGCCTAGGTGCTGGATTTCATCCACCTGTGGACATGGAAGTGATTGGAACACCTGAATTCAATTATTTGGATGGCTAAGTGAATACTTTTGGCGATATAGTGTATGTTTATGAGCTGCCAGCATATCAATATCGTTCTCATTTTATTCCCTAACAATAGAAAGAGAAAAATATGTAAATTATACGTCTGTGAGAGGACAGGGCAGATGGTGAACCCAGTAAACCACAGTGTCTGTCTGTTCACAGCAAACAAAGACTAATAGATGTATCTGTTTTCCTGTTGTTTTGTGTGGATGATCTCTTTAAAAGCAACCCAACAAGACTGATGTGGGTGTGCATTTAAAACTTTAGCCTGGATGAATTCTTTAATCTTTCTGTGTTCCCTCTCTTCAGGCACGATCGTTCAGCCACAATGTTCCAGCAGCTGCTTCCCCAGCCTTCCTCTCCACAGTAAGTCAAACATTAATAATATGTACTTTCTTGTTCTGGGAGAAACTGATGCCAACTCAACTCTTTGTGCCATTTGAAACCACTGATGTCTTTTATAGGAGGGGTGTCTCAAACTCTAGTCAAGCTCTCATGGAAATGTCAACAAAAATGACAGCATTTAAAAACTCATATTTGGTTTATTCAGATTGAGTATTTGTTCAGCAGCAGTGTCAGAATCTCAGACTAAGTCAAGCTTCTATCGCACCTAAAACACTCTCACCACTATCACTATGACAAGCAGACTTTTAAAAAAGAAGCCTCTATCTCTGTTAGATTTATGGTGAGGCTGAAAAAGTATAATAAAGTCTCTGAGCTCTAATCAGATTCTCCTTGAGCATTAGTTTCACTGAAGGCACATAATTGTCATTTTTATTCCTGCTATCT
Organism: Planiliza haematocheilus; assembly: GCA_005024645.1. Lineage (NCBI taxonomy): Eukaryota > Metazoa > Chordata > Actinopteri > Mugiliformes > Mugilidae > Planiliza > Planiliza haematocheilus. The sequence goes on from SRSE01000806.1 coordinate 3,330,820, forward strand.
ATAGATAGACAAAATCTTTATGCCCTCAGTGCAGATGACTGTTTTTCACTCTTTCAATCACTTATGGAGGTTTTAAAATGTTCAACAGTCTTGCCTAGAGACTAAAAATGAAAACACGTCATGGCTTGTTTCGAAGCAGTAGGAGTTAGGGGCCTTCGACAATGAAACTACGCAGAGGATACAGATCACAGATCTGATTATTCTGTGCATGATGTAAATTGCGTGCAATCATTAAAAAACAGTCACTGCATTCTGCTTGAAGGAGCGAACATTTCAAATCAGAGCATGTGTATTTACGTCTGTGTGGTTTTACCCAAGGATTAGTTCATCCATCTGTTACATAAGATATCTCCGAAAACACAACTTGGTTTTGGCAAAATATCAGAGAGATCTTTGCTTCACTCTGGGATATTTAGTTAAGAAACACATAAGAGAACTGGATTATAGTTCACTAACAAATTTACAGAAACTTGATGTTTAGCAGCTGCAGTAAGGGAACTGTAGCCATTGTTAGACTGTTGTTAGATTTACAAAACAGCATCAATAGGAGAGTTAAGTAAGAGCAGCATCACTTGAGGCTTCTGGAAACAGACCTGCAGCAGTAGAAACTAGAGAATTGGCTCAAGTTGAGAAATGAGGGAAATAAGACAGACTGGATCTCAAGGTGCTCCCACCTCCACTGTGTAGTTTGCATAGAGTAAATAGTGTTTTATACTAGTACCACTCTCCACCTGCATGTACAAAACCCCTAAAAGGAATAGGTGTTTGACACTGTGGGTTTAGCACACTAAGATGATGTGGCAGTACGGAGTGGAAGTATCTGTGTACCAGAGTCACACAAATGAACAAAGTTCATGCAAGACCAAATAGTAGCTTTGCTTTTGCCATGACGTGGATGACTGAGAAACTTCAGACAACATTTCAAAAGTAAATATAAATACATAAACATGAATGCAACTCTGAAGTGAAAGTATTAATTTAGCAGTAAATTGATAAAATAATCTCTTATAAGTGTTGGAGGTTAGAAATGATTAATTTAAAGCCATACCCCAGAACTTTTACGTAGTACTGACACATGCCTGTAAACCTACAGTCTACATTCCCTTATCCCCTTCAGCTATAGCAATGATAATCCATGATTGTCCTCACTGTTGATCAGTTTCCTTTTTTAAAACGCAACCCATCGTCTGAATGCCGTTTCTTTTGTTCACAAGCATCAGAAACTTTTCTTACAGACTTCCAGGATTATATCATTTTTTTTCTCGCCTGCCAGTGGCGGTGGAGTAATAGGGTTTCACACTTCTAACCTTGTTTCTCTGCCATACCCTTAGATGCACTGGGCAATGCTGGCTTCTCAGCTCTGGCAAAGCTGGTTGACATAAATCACATCCCCACTGGTTTGTGAGCAGCAAATGAAAACATTTAAAACATTTATACTGTGAAATGCAGTAAGGCTTTAACTGCTGCCTGTTATCTTAGTCTCACACTGTACCTTCAAACTGACTCTAATCCGGGATTGGTATCCATACACATGGAGGAGCTGTTCACTGCTGCTAGAAAACACTGATTCCATAAGCAGGATTCTCCACTGTCCTGCTATAGAAGGATTGTTGCTTTCCTACAGTCTGCTCTCTGTCGTCCTTAATGTAGAATTCTGATTTTCACGCTGCATTGGATCTCCGCGGTTCACCAGAGATTCTTTTTTTCCATATGTAACCATATTATTGCGTGTGAATCTCCGTCAGGTTGCCGTGCTAGTCCACGTGACAAAACAGCTGCTCATGCTTTCTCACTGCGCTGAAAATTTAATTCAGAACAATCGCAAGTTTGGATAAGTGTTATATGACACAGCAGGAAAGAAGAAGTGAAATTACTGACAGGCTTCTGTCTCTCTTTTATTTCAACATATGAAGGTTCATTTTTTACGAAATGGAACAGGTGCCACCATTAGAGCTGGTATCAGTCAAGAAGTAGCTTCAGCTTTTATTATTAACAATGAATCACAAGCACATGTGTAACAAACACATTTGTTCTACAGTTAAAGTTTTTTTTCAGTCCTGTGTTAGCAGCTTATTTCATTCATTCATACATTTTGTAACCACTTGTCCTCAGCAGAGTCGCAGAGGGCTGGAGCCTATCCCAGCAACTTATTTCCCCAGGTTAAAACGTCTTCAATTGCCTTGACAAATGTTATATTAACTGTTCCGAACAGCCACTACTGCAGCGTCTATGATATCCCATAATGATATCCGAGGAAGATTTGTTACTCACTATGGATTTGTTTGCACAGAACACAGCATTAGATTTAATAACGTGAACACAATGTCCGGATGAGGCATGAAAGAGTCAGTTCAGTCTAACCACTAAGCTTGATGAATGTGCGTTGTTATTCTGGATGTCCCAGCTTCAGGCTCACGTGATACAAACTAAACTTTCACACTGTGGTGTTGTGTACTGCAGGTAGGGTTGGAGGACTATCTACAGAGAGTGAGGAAGGTGGATTTTGATGTTTTCCATAAGAGCCTGCTGAACAGAAACCCCCTCCTCCCCATCCAACTGTACCTCCGCTCCTGGAAGAAGACCTACTGACATCAGCTCTCCTCCCTCTCCAGTTTGTTTGACTACAGCGTTAGAAATCTGCTGTACTGAAGTCCAGAGACCTGGCCTCTTTGGGGGATGCTGCCTGGAGACTGTAGCAGGTCCAAAAACGAATTTTGTACCACAGGACAGCGGTGGTGCTGAAGTCTGACTCTACGATAGAACACAAAAATACAAGCAGTGCTCACTAGTCACAGTTTCAGTTCACTGGCGGTTCTTACAAGGACACATTTCTAGATGTCGTCTGCAAACATCAACTATAATCCTGGTTAATTTCAACTTGGATCTTTTTTTTTTTTTGGCTCATCAAGCCTGTTTTATAGTCCACTCAAGAAACTAAGAGTCTGATTAACAGGAGACTTATGGTGACCATGGGTCAGATTTCAACAATCACAGTGAGTGGAAAGTTTTTAGTGGGATCACTACCTTGCAGCCTGTTATTGTGGAGCTATAAATCCAAACACAACTGATGAGGTCTGTGAAAATGGTGTCTGATGTCATATAACAGAAGCTGGGTGGTGAGGAAAGACGACCAGTCAGACAAACAGACTTGGAATAAAACAACACAGAGGTGAACAATAAAATAATCACACAATCCAACTGTAGTAAACATCAGCCAACCTGCTCAAACACTTACCTTGTGAATGGAGACTGAACCACAGTGGTTTTTTCTTCTGTACAGGAAAACAACACATGGGCCAAGGCCTCTGTCTTTATTCAACATTACATTACAATCTTGAAATGTTTGAGCAGTTAATCGGTCATTCTGTTATTGTCATCATGTCGCCATCAAGGCCTAACTGTGCTTTCATATTAAAACCTACTTGATAATGCAGGATGTGTTAAATAAACAGAAGCTTTATTTTTATTGCAGCGATGTCAGGAAACTGTGCAGCTGCTCCTGATAAATGGCTGTCTTCTGGATATTAATTTGTCACTTTTTTTGTCTTGTGTTTCTGAGTCACTGATCCGTGCTTCCTAAATAAATACATTTTGTATCTGTGTCTTATCTTCAGTACGCCTACCTAGAAATGTGTGATTCACGCCGCTGCATTGTTTGTGTGCCTACATCAGCCCACGGTGTTGTGTTTTACCTGGAATGTAATAAAGCTCTGTCAGCTTTAACGTGAGAACATCAGATTTGCACGCAGGCAGAGGCAGCGTTCTGGTTCAAAGCTGCCATAGCTGTCTACCGGCACAAGTTGTCCTCTCACGCTTCTGTTTCCATCACTGTTAATAGGTCGTGCTGTGAAGCGTTCAACCTGCAACAGTATTGGCCCTTCATGCACCGTGTTCAGTGTTTAATTGACTGATGAAATGAATTGGCTCTACCGTATTTTTTGGTACAGCCTTAATTTAGAACATTTCTATAAATTGATTTGTTCTGATCTGGTTTGTTCACAACTTGCCTGATTGTCTCGCTGCTTTGTAAAGAAAAAGATAGACGCTCTACGTTTCCTGCTCCACATTTGAGTGGTTACTTTTCAAATTAAGATTTTATGGTTAGAAGTTGTTAAATGTTTTTATAACATACACTACACATTTTTCAAATTGCATTAATTTCCCTGGTGAAGATGAGGACTTTGATTAAGATGAGGTGAAAATTATCCAGCGTTTCTTCTGTCATCTCCTGTTAATTACTTCACCTCCTCAGATTAATCTTGCTACTTTGGAGGTGTCAGACCCTAATCCCATCCGCCCTAGTTTAGATAATAGGGATAACAACTTGTCTAATTGTCTCCTCTCTATTACATATGAAAAATGTAAGAATTAAAACTGTGGGCTTTTTTTTTTCCATTTTTAAATGCCACCTACAGAGGAATAAGCTGAGAAAAAGAAGCTCTAGAAGGCTGGAAAAGGCTGATCAGTCTGGCACCAACATGACAAATCCTGGTGGAAAATCTGCTGTATAGCCATCGTGGTTACTATGGTAACATAGGGATTTCAGTTATCCATAACATCCTGCAGGTTTTGCAGGGGTGTCTGTCCCTAAAGCTTCAGATTTAAGAAACTAAAAATGCATCGCCACAAACAACACTCTAGGTTTAAGTGTTGTTTAGATTGTCTTAAAAGGATTTCTTTTTTGTGTCCTTTTCTCCTCCTGGATGCAGAAACGTGGAGGCCACATAGGAAAATATAACAAAGAGCTTTGATATAATTTGGATTTCAAATTCAGGAGGCTAGTAGTGCTGCTCAGAGGAGGCAGCGGCTATCAGTAGGAAGAAGACAATCTTAAGAGATAGTGAGACAGATGAAGTACAAGCTGGCAGCATCAAAGACGAAACGGCCTGTCTCTAAACAGACTAAACACAAAGTAGCTCTCTGTGGAGCTGTCTGAAGTTTCCTGCATAAATACGTCGGTATGCTCAGACCGGTCCTGATTTCTGTGTGCATTAGTCATCTAACATAAATCATATCTTCTGCAGCTTTTATCAAACCAAACAAAGCCCTGATTGGAAAAGAAAGAGCGGCTCAGCCTCAGTTCAGACTCACACTGGCGCTTTAAAACATCCGGGAAATAAATACACCTCTGTAGAATGAAACACAATCACACAAGCCCGTCTGACGTGCCTGTAGTATGTAATACTAAAGTATCTTTAAATAAATAAAATATGAGTAAGGCTTTTTTCTTATTGGATTGACCTGTCTGTGACTTGTTTCCACTAACATTCCATCAGGAAATATTACAATTTTTACTCTTTTTACCTGCTCTTCACATTTTTACCTGACAGCAGATTCTTTTCAAATCAATGTTTTAAAAGACACAAAATACAGTGCAACTTATTGCAATTAGCTGGCCTGGTGATGTCGATGGAACTATTTAAGGTCCACAAAAATAAAATGATCATTATCTTTCATCTCCTCTGAGTCTTCTCACAACTCCTTCTCAGATTAATCTTCTGACCCTTTTTGAGGGCCTGATATTAAGAAACCTAAAGGTCTCAGATTAGGGGACTAGACTCACTAACTGTAATATGATTTAAAGAAATTTAAGTCCACTCCACATGCTGCAGCTTAAACAGTAAAATGCTGCCACTGACAGGAGAAGTGAATAACATTGACCATAGTGACAATCCAGTGTTCTGCTGGGAAACTCTTAGACCTTACATTCATATGGATTACGGTTACTTAGACATGTACCAGGCACCCCCACCCCATAGCAATGACACTCCTTGATGGCAGCAGCCATCCCCAGCAGGATGCAGCCTGACACACAGACACACACACACAAAAACGCTTAAGAAACAACTCAAAAAACATGAAGAACAGTACAAGGTGTTGACCTGGCCTCCAAATTCACTAGATCCCAAACTGATCAAGTATCTGTGATGATCCACAGAGATCCCTCCAATCAGCCCATTGGACCGAAAGGCCCCCACTAACAATAGTTTTGTTTTGGATGCACAAGGGAGACCTACACAATATTAGTAAAGTCACCTTACTAATATTGTGTAGGGTGGTCATAATGAGGTGGTCATAATGTTATACTTGATCAGTGTACAATAGGTTTTTACAGTATAATAATATCATGTATAATGCACACTTCTAAATGCAGGACATTTACGTTTTATGGTGCATTCAGTATTTCTCTCATTTTGACTGGATCTCACTAGTTCCCAGACCATCTGGACCAATCTGGTTTCTTCCTTCCCATCAACAAATGGCCTTTGAGCCACTCTCGACTTCTAAACAGTTGCTCAGAGTGGCAACATGTTTTGTACTTTGTGAATCTCAGACAGGCTGGTTTTAAAATCAGTTTCTCTGTCATCCAGGTTAGCTGGACTCATTGAATTTTCTTGAAGATGATTCACCAACACCCGAGTGGCTTCTTCAGTTCAAAATAACTTCTGGGGTTTAGGTTTAGGTTTTAAATCCAGAACATCTGTGGGTGGTATCCTCTTCTTCACAGTAAATGTTTATCTAATTATGAGCCTGAAACCACACTGGTTCACATGGGTACTGAATGAAATATCAGAAACTGTTACGACCCAGCTCAATGGGACCCAAGCTAAATGACCGTGAAATGAACCAGATGACAACAGGTTCTTAACACAGTTGATGGATGGTTAGTTAAGAGTAGATTTACTGAATAAAAACAAATAGACAAAAAAAGTGAAAGCAGTAATGGTGAGAAGTGAAACCTACTCAAACTTTGTTGAAGTACTGAAGTCTGCTCAAAACCAAGCTTCCTTTTTTTTAAGCTCTTAAAATAGGCCGAACATAAAACAGGTGGGAGCAGCACCCCAGTACCTAGCATCTGTAAACATCAAAACACTACATGATAGCAGAAAAATACAGAACAAAGTGCGACAACCATGCCCTGACTCCATTATACAGCAAAAATGGCACAGGATAATATGTGCTTCCACAATGTGCACAAAGGGTCTAATAAAAACATCAACAACATTCTCCAAGGCTAAGAGACACCAAGGTGAGCTGTTCACAACACTATGACATTATGACTATCTCAAGCAGCAGTCAGAAGTTTTAAGCAGGTGTCCTGACAGTGGCAGCGGTTTGCCCAGAGGAGGATTGGTGGCTGCTGACACTCAAACACAATGAGGGAATGTTGGAGGCAGAGGCAGAGATTTTCCTGGCCTGTCAGCATAAACACACAGGTTAGACACAGAGACAAAAATACATGCTGTAACAAACACACAAAGCTGAAACAACAAGCCCACTGGACTTGCTGTGTGTCTTGAAGACATTTTGCCGCTAATCCACGCAGCTCCTGCAGGCTCTAGTCATGAGTTTCATTGTTATTGACATCAATCATTTACAACTAAAGAGGCTACATGTCGTTTCAGCTTTGTTTTGACAGTCCTAACATCCAACTGAAATGCAGGTGAACCTGATCTACCCATCAGTCACTGAGAGCATCCACATGGATGAGTGTTTTATTGATTTTATACATAATGTTACAGTTTGTAAGCAACTGAAAACCTGCTGCTGAACTGGACTTTGAAATGGTCTTGTCATCCAAAGACATGCTGGTTAGGTTCATTGGTGATTCTAAATTGGCTCCCATCTCATCCTCAGTGAGGATGCACAGCAGTAAGTACTGTAATGGTAAATGGTAAATGGCCTTGCTTTTATATAGCGCTTTTCTACCTATTGGTACTCAAAGCGCTTTTACAGTCAGAGACACATCTGCCCATTCACTCACACAAGCACGCACACATTCACACACCAGTGCCATGCACTGGGAGCAACTGGGGGTTCAGTGTCTTGCTCAAGGACACTTCGACATGTGGCACATTCCGGGGATTGAACCGCTAACCCTCTGGTTCGTGGACAACCCGCTCTACCTACTGAGCCACAGTCGCCCCCTGTACAGTTGATCAAAATGGTAGTGGGTCACAAACTAAGAATAAGACAATAATAATGGAACATATTACAATATATTCATTTATTTATTTCACTTCTGAATATTTATACATTATTTTAGAAAAACAGAGTTGGCTTGCCAATGCTAAAAGAAACTAACAGGAAACTTTACTTATCACTACCTGAACCTCTGGGGTATTTTTTACACTTTATTGATTGTTCTCCTTGTTAATGAGCCTGTTTATGAGCAGATGGGTGTAGAGAAGGTGGGATTAATCATTGTTCCCAATGTTTATACCAGATTTCATGTATGTATCAGCAGGCAGTCCTTACACAAAGATATGCAAAGCAAAGGGCAAATTATAATTTGGATGTAGATGTGCATTTTGTGCGCATAGTGAATACATTTTACTCCACTCAACATACCTTAACCTTTGCCTTGTTTATGTCCTGGAACAGAAGCCCACTAGAATGATGTTGAAGTGAACTCTGTGGATGTTCATGGATTATTGAGGTGAAAGTACCTCAGTCACACCCATCAGATATTATATTTTAGAGAATCCGTACATATATATTAAATATATAGGGCATATATATTGATTCAGAAAAAAATATATGAAGAGAAGCTGAGAATTTATGAATAAGAAATCTGACTCATAAATTAAATATTGACTCATGTTTAAATGTAATTGTAATGAATGATTTATGATGTATGTCCACGTGACAGTATATGGGCTGAAATGTGGGCTGCTTGTTCATATATACATTAATTATACATTTAAAAATGATTAATAGAAAATAAAGGAAAAGTAAAGAAGCTGTTTTTTTCTGTATAATACATGTATAATCTCTCTGAACACTGACAATCTTGTAAATATATTTCAGTTTGCACTGGTTATTCATTTTTTTAATTGTATACATTTTTCTTTATTCTTACTGTGTATTTTATGTCTTTGTTGTATTTCATAAAATATTCGTATTCATTGATTTTTAGTTCTTTTACCATTTGTTTCTTCTTGTTTGATTGCCTGTCATTGTCCAGAGAGATACACATGCTGCACACTGAAGATAAATTCAGTGTGGTATTTTCAAATGCCCTTTGTGTCTGGAGAAGATCTAATTAATCAAAATGTTGCACAGAAATAATCAATAAAACACTGGGGTTGCCATTTTCTTGCCATGAAGATTTATTATTCAGTCCTAAACCCTCCAACTCCATGTGTTTTACATTTTTTCCCCCTCAGATTTTTACAAGGCCTAAGCTGATTAAAACCGTATCCTGATAAAAAATCTAAATATCAGTTGTTATTATTAAAACATATATTTCCAGAACATAATACTAATATGCATAGTAAAGATCAAATCTACACTACAAACATTGAACTAAAAAAAAGATGGAATTTGTTTGATATTAGATTTAGTTTCATTGTTGATTCAATGTTTAGATTTATGCATGCAAGTCTTGCGCATGCTAATTTTGCTTTCCTTGTTGTGTTGGTGTTTCTTAATCTGTCTCTGCAGCGGTTCTTCCTCCACAGACCTTCTGTAGAGCACTACACTGAAAGTTTAATTGATAGAAATGTAGATAGGTGTGCCTTGTTCACATAAGTCGGGGGGAAAAAAAACAAGAGGAAGGCATGACACTGAAGATGAAGTCCAGTTTCCTTTTTATTTGTAAAATATCTGTTCCTTCTCCTGTCAGATACTTATACAAAATAGGACTAAGGAACGTTTTATGGCATAGTCTGTCACAGAAGACACACAGCAAGAAAGATAAGTATGAGTCATGACAAGTTTCACTGCAGCAACAGTATTTTTGGTCAATGTGGGAAGGATACAACCTATATGTGTATCTTCTTAGCAGAATAAGTGACAGGTACGTGCAGCCCTCGTGTAGCTATAACAACAGAAAGTGAAGAATTATATTGTGTTTTCCTTCAAGCAGTTTATGCAAAGCAGGAGGATAATGATGTTTTCACTCAAAGCCCGAGCCTATAAACACATGACAGGTCAGCGAGGTAACTCATAAAGGGGTTATTCATCTAAACAGCCTCGTGTCAGATTTAAGTTTTCAAGCAGAGGTAGGTGAGTGTGGAGGTCCTTCATCTGGCTTTTTTACTGAGACATGTCAGGTGCCTCATTAGGCCTTAATCAATCCTCATCCCCTCGGCCTTAAACATCACTCTCAAGCACGGAGACCTGTAATTACCAACTCTGACCAAGGAAGCCTCTGCTGTTTACATACACAGCTGCTTCATATGGCAGAGAGAAAAGAAAACATTAATTAGGCCATATCTGCCCTGTCACAAATAATTACAGTCAGTGAGACACCCGTTTGTTTGCCTTTACTTCTTAGAGTCAATATACTTTAAAGCTGCGTTTATATGTGTTTTTACCACAAGGGGGCAGAAGACCCGCAAAACAAGCCAAAATGTAAATGTAAGATAATTGTTTTCTTCTAACACTATGTCAAGAAAGGCATATGTTCGCAGTGTCATACAACTGTTAATAGAAAGATAGATGGCATTTTGCTTTATGGATTATTTGTAGCCTCAGTGTTGCTAAGCTAGCAAGAGTTTGTAGTCAATTTATAACTAGTCTTTTAGTGTTGTTTTAGGTTTAGTCTCCGCCATGCTGAGGATGCACTGTAAAATGGCCGAAGCCTTGCATTAATTAGTACCAAAAAGGATATGCAACGCTGTGCATATAGGCGTAGGCGTCTGTGTGACCCCTAACAGAAAACATAAATTGACTTTCAGTCCTCTGAAAAGTGTTTGATTAGCCCAGATTAACCTGCGGGAGAACCTGAAGGCTTGCATATAATGTTCTGCTGCCACTGAAGAAATGAATTCATGACAAAAAAAAGTCAAAATATCCATAGCGTGTCTCGACGTCATCAGTGCAGAAACGAAGCCTGAAAATCTTTCAGAGAATAACAGCTGTCACAGATGTTGAGCTTAAAAAGGTAGTTTGTGCAAAATCCCAACTGGAGCCTGTCAGGAGAGAGCCTCTGACGAATATCCATATTTCATGTTACAGAATAGAAAAGTCTTCAGAGATGAGGGCTCCTTTCTTCTTGGATTGATAACAGCTCATGGACACCTTCCTGACAGGATAAGTGTCAAATAATTCCTCCACAAAAAGTCTCTTTCTTAAAGACGGTTGTTGAAATAGATGAATCTAAAATTAATTCGTTCATTCATCTTCTGTACCCGCTTATTCCTCTTAAGGGTCACGGGCATCTGCTGGGGGTCTGTGTGTCTGCCGGAGCCTATCCCAGTTGTCATCGGGCGAGAGGTGGGGGTACACCCTGGACAGGTCGCCAGTCCATACATTTTTACGTAACACAGAGAGACAACCATTCACACTCACATTCACACCTACGGCAAATTTAGAATCACTAATGAACCTAATGAGCATGTCTTTGGATGGTGGGAGGAAGCCAGAACTGAAATTGAAATCACCCCAAAGGAGTGGGCCAGCAGTACTCCATGGGGTGATGAAGTAAAAATGCTAATGGTATGTGACTTTGTCAACAACACAACAACAATCAACAACAGTCCCAGACACAAACAGTCCCAGACACAAACAGCCAAAAGCTGTGGCAGAATGTGGTAGAAATCATTTCTTTCTTGGTCAAAAGCCCCCGTAATGTGTGACCTAATAATTTTTAAATCTAACAACTGCATGTGTTTTCAGATTTTAATTTTGCCGTAAAATATGCTAGCTCACGTTATTTGCTCATTAGCAGAATTAAAAGAAAAGCTAAACTCCAAGACTTCCTAAAATAACATTTATGTTTGCCACCTGGACAGAGTACAGCAGATTAGTCAGCTTATGCTTATCTCCAGCAATGAAATCTTTCTAGCCTAGAAGCAATGTTTGTGGAACTCATTTTCCAATCCACAGACACAGGAATGAAGCATACTGCCTATAAATTTGGAAAGTTGGAATCATTTTGTTTTCAGACATGTTCCTCTTTTCATTCTTATTTTTACACATCAGTTATATGTTTGGAAAAGATTGATTAATAAAGTTTTGTGAGGATATACACTTTATCTGTCAAGAATAAGTCACATCATTACAGTCAATCAAAAAATATTTTATTCTAACTTTATGTGCAACAGTGTATATGAAGATTAGGGTAAAGTTCAATAGAGAACATCTGTTCCCTCATGATCTGTTCCCCTCTGGTGAATGTGGACTATCCTTTTTGCCTTACCTCTTCCATTTTCCCATGTGGTCAAGATCAGTTCATCGTCAACTGGCTTGGTAAATGGTCTGGCTTTTATGTAGCGACTTTCTACCTACTGGTACTCTACACTTGGCAACTTCTTCTTCTCCACCCCCGCCAGCATCTCGACTCCAAAATTAATTTGTATTACACCATCACTCTGAGTCTAACCAGAAAATATTATGTTGCACATTCATGTTTGTTTCCTCAATAAATGTTATTTCTTTATCTTCTTGATCTCTCCTTATTGATATACAGTATGTGGTCTTTGTCCTAAGTGCCACTGCAGCATCAAAAGGGAAGATTTCTTCTATCCCACTGACTGAAACAAAAACAGTCTTTACAAGTGACACGTCATTTTAGGAGAAAGTGTGATTCAAACTGAGAAGATTTTAAAGACGACAGTTTAGCCCTTCAGCCACAATGACAGATTGATTCATCTTGTGTAGCAGCTGGGGCTGAAAGTTAAAAGCTGCAAACAACAATGGACATGACTGTCAGCTGTAATTGGGCCATAGACACTGGGGATTAACAGACCAGCTGATAAGTTACACAAACACAAGGTAAAAGATATAGATTGGAAATCTGGGCAAAGATAAATAGTTCAGAGATTTGTCTCATGAAAGCAAGAAAGAAAATATAAACAAGGTTATTTTATTCTGGCACAGAACAAAACAACAAAACATGACCAAAGCAATATTGAATTTCAGACATGTAGCAGATGCTTTTACTTTGAATGATGTAGCAGAGAAAGCGTGCCAGCACACAACAAGACAGCATTTATTAACTTTTTTTGCGTCACACATTCTGAAACTCAAATAAAATGAACCCAGGATTTTCAGCTGGCCCCACAGAAATATTCCAATAGAAGCCTGAGGGATTGTGAAAATGCATTCAAATTCAACCCTCCAGTAGTAAAAATGAATAAAATATTTAGTGTCTTTACCTCTGCCACAAGGCATACATAGTAATTAAATACACATAAAGCACCTCCTGTCAAGATGATTCTATCAGCATTGTTACCACGGCTAAAGGTTCCCGATTTGGGAAGGATCCACATGTTTGCTGTTTATAACGTCTAAGGTTAGCTCTACAACAATAATAATAATGGAAATACTATGTTTGTTTAGAATATCTATTACCATACTACTTTAATGACATAGCACAAGACTTAATTTTTAAAACATGTACAACAAACAGCTAACTAGCTCACCACTGATGGTGCCAACCTAGCAAGCCAGGCTAGCTAGGTTAGCACCATCAGTGGTGAACCAGGCTGAGTGTTATGTGGTTTAGAAAACACACAATTAACTACTATCCCAATCCACTCTTTTTAGTTTTTGGTTAATGTTAGCATCACTGTTCTTATCCACGAAAATAGAACTAATACTTCAGTTAAGCAGCAGATTTATATCTTCTGCTTTTTACGTTTTGATAACACTGGAGTACGTGCAAGTAACCAGATTGTAGTGGGTGATGTCTTTTTAATGATCAGTTAAAGAGTGAAAGTAAAGTACCTACAATAGTGTTACAACTGTTTACATTAAGAAAACAGCTCAGCAAGATTATATGAGAATGAAACCGATCTGCTGCAGTGTTTATAGGTCTTCTACACTCACGCTTTAGACATTCAAGATTACTTTTTTACCAGCGGCCCTCTAGCACAGAGAGTTTATATTTGTCATAAATTTCTCCTTTTGCTAATGGATCAAATGTTTATGTTCCCCACAGGATAAGCTATACGACTTTGGTAAAACGCTACTGTATACTACTGTGTAGTGATGCTAATGTTATCTGGCTAAACCACACCAAACAGTATGATACACCTTTAGATGTCAGCATGAACCATGAACATGTTGCAAAATAATATCATTTTGCATAATAGCTTAATTTAACTCAGTTAACTAAATCAGTTATGATAAATATTAGCAATGCTAATTTAGAGCATACATACCTATCAGTTGCGAGTCTGTTTGTACCAGTGACTGATCTGGCTGATACTGGAAAGCTTATGAGGATGCTCATGATCATAGTTTACTTTTTACTGTTAGTTTGTTGGCCCTCTGTTGAAGATAATTAGAATACTTGGCACCCGTCCGCCCATCTCACGGGCTGACTAAACCCTATTTGTTCAGTGCTGACTGTCCACAGTGTTTCTGAGGTTCGTGAACATTCATGCAGGCGTCACAAATGGCAGAACCGTAGATGCCTGTTATACAAGGTCCCTGTCTTTCCCTCATACCACCGATGAGTCACCACCTCCAGCCTCCCATATTACCTCTCTGCAGAGCCATACCGCTGTTGTTGGTGTTGACAATGAGACCATGCATTAGTAAACATTAAAGGCACACTGGTCACTAATGACTGACACCGCTGCACAAAGAAGCCACTGTAGGAGAATGACTGAAGCTTTTACAGGACATAAAGTCTGGATCATTCTCTCTGTCTCAATCTGCTCCTTTAGAATAATCTCCATTAGTGAACTGAAGAGCGTATCATGTTTTAGCCCATTTACCCTGCATAATGCATGCTTTACGTTACTATAAAGCATTTCACCATGAAAATAATTATACATGAAATAGTGAGTTTAATATTAGTATTAATCTTGGAATTTATAGTGTGTTATATCTATTTTTCTGTCAACAATGTATGTGTGGATCCAAATCTACGTGTTAATCTGTCTCACATTATTTTTACTTGATTGCCTCAGAACCCAGAGCCTGAACCCCAAAAGAACTCCCTCTCAACAGGCAGAACCCTTACGCATAAACCAGCTCACACGGGGGACCCATCTGCTTCTAGTGAGCCGGGTAGAGACAGAAAAAAGAGGGAGGTGGCACAGATGAATAGGAAGGAGAGGAGGAGAAGAAGGAAGCAAAGCAACCAGAAGACAAAGAAATCAGATCAAGAGTAGATGACGCATGATTGATCATGAAGATAGAAAGGATGGATATACTGTAGGCAGCACTGAGTGTAATAATTATATAATAGCTTAGCAGGTATGCAATGTGCTCATCAGGGGTAACTATTAACAAGAACACCCAGATAGAACACCTTGTCAGCAAAGATAGTCATTTATATTACAAGTGAGTAGGCAGGGATAATGTGTGAGAATATATCTTTTCTGTATCTGGCAGCTTTAATCCAATTGGTTTAAGTGAATGTGTGGCTCACACATATGTTTCAGATATGTTCTGGACAATCTGGATAATCTGCTACCAACAATAATAAGCTATACTGTATGGCTCAGTGGAACGAGATACAGTTAACAGGTCATAATAGCTTATGCGATGGGAAAAATACAATATCACTGGCTTTAACCTTCATATAAAATTAGTTAAATTGAGCAAGTGAGTAGCACGCAAAGTCCTTTATGAGAAAGCAAATAAACACTCCAAGATGCTTCAGCACCAAAGTGAAAAGAAATCAAGTCAGTGGAGTTTGAAGCCTGTTTTTCCAGCTAACTGGAGCTATCGTCAGTGTTAAAAGTAACATCTGGTTAGCCTAGCGAATCCCCTTTTGAAAAGGAATCCTGCTTCCCCAAGCATAAAAATAAAGGCACATGGAAGTCAATAAATAAAAATTGGAATTGCATACATTTTCCCCTTGTCTATTGTTACACGGCATCATACATTTCCAGCGTCACTGTTTAAATAGATGCGAAATAAAAAGATCTGATGAGATAAGTGCAACTATGTCAATCAGAATATTGATTTGACATAAAGCAGTTCACGATTATTGGAAGTATAACAGAAGAAAAAGAAGTATTTGCCCCAATACATTCTATCGAAAAACATGGCAGAGACTGACTCCATGTCAAAGTCTTTCCAGGAAACTCCTGACTTCCAACCACAGAGAACAAAAGTTACTCAAAGGTAAAACTAATATTACATGCATTTCTAAAACAAAGTACAGCAGAAAAAAATTGGCATTTTAAATATTAATATTTAATATTTGCATTTCTGGAGGAAGACTATAAAATTCAACTCTTCAAATTGTTGGTGCAATGGCTCAGTATCCAATACAAACCCAAAAGCACAACTCAAGGACACGCAGATAGAGTTCAAGTGGAAGTCTACTAGAAGAATGTACAAAGAAAGTTCGTGCCAGGCAGGCAAGCTGAGGATAACAGACAAATCTGAGATGAGGGAGAGCAGAGATCAGACTCCAAACGATGCCAAGTAATCGAGATGGGAGAACAGACAGCCTGGAACAGAAGCTTAAGAGTTATGACATAAACATTAGCCAAAAAAAAAAAGAAGTGAAAGAGGCTGGGATACACAGGAGGGGACTGATGAGAAGTGTGGAAACAGGTGAGTGAGTCAGAGGAAGGATGAGATTAAGAGAACGGTTGACGTGGATAGCTCTGAAATGACAGCAGAGTTAAAGTACAAGATGGAAACAAGCAGGAAGAAATTAATGATTCAGAACACATTTAATATTATTAATTACCAACACATCAAAGACGCCACTGATCAAATGCCCATTCCTTATGTTTTTCTTATTAGTCTCCCTCAGTAGTGGTTTCTTTGCAGAAATTTGACCTCTAAGGCGTGATTCACGCTGTCTCCACTGTCTCCCCCTAACACTTGATGCTGACATGTGTCTGCTATTGAACTGTGGGAAGCACTGACTCTAATCTGATGCTGTTAATTGGATATTTCTGAGGCTGGCAACGCTAATTAACAGTAACTCCTCGTATTCCTCATCACCGTTTTTGATGGACTTTGCGGCGGCGCTTTCATAGTCATTGAAATTTTCCAGACTGACTGACCTTCAAGTCTGAAAGTAACAGAGGACTGTTTCTCCATTCTTAGTTAAGCAGTTCTTTCTATTGCATAGATTACTGCTGTAGCTGAAGAGGATGTCAACAAAACCAATTTTGAGATGCATCATCAAAGAACAAACATACAACAAGACTTCCTGTTGACTCCAAACCGTTCCATTTGAACAAGCTGGTTACTGGTTGTAAGATGATACTCAAGAATTTTGCACATACCCATCACCAAGAAAAAACACTGGCAAATCTAAACTATGAAATATAGCTTGCAAAGTTTAGCTTGCTTTCTTAAGAAAGAGAAGGAGAAGCTCTTGTTTGTCTCGTTTCTTCATGTGTCAAAGTAGTTTCCTAAGTCATATTTTTATCATTTTCAGAAACTCCTGTGAAACTCAGTGAGTCAGAAACCCCCAAAGCAAGAATTAATACATTTGATACACTGGACCTGTTTCCAAAGAGAGGGAACTTGTCATTTGCACCATGATCAAGCAACATTTAGAAATAAGTTAGTGGTATAATATATAGAGTGAGTCATTTTATGGCACTTCTGCATGATTTGTGGATGTTTGTTGCACATTTCCAGTGCTATTACTCTTTGATCTGGAGCTGCTGCACCAAAAATGAAATTCAGTGAACTGAATTTCTTAATTATTTCTTTTTCATTCATTCTAAAATAATTGTCTTTACAGCCAAAGGTGCTGAACTGATGAATGTAAGTCATTAAGGGGTTACTGATGGTATCGCTACTACAGAAGAACAGTGAATTGTTCAATGCTATGTAACAATTAGCAAGTCCTCTTTTTATATTAGTCATTGTAAGGGGCAACCTTAGACATCGCAGCAATATTTGACACATCGCCTTCCCTGCAGATTTGGAACAGCTACCACTGGTCATATGTTTCTCCTTCATTACACCTCTTGAAAGTTTAACAAGTCACTGAGTAAGTGAAACCCACAGTCGCTGGAAGGTACAGTATTTATCAAATGGGAAGGATGTGGATTTTTTCCTCGTAGAATTTTATGGCAGTGGATTAAAACTAATTCCCTTTCATCTCTTTTAATCAGCTGATCGAATGAATGAATTAATACAAAGCAAGGTAGAAATACATTTGAAATGAAAAAGTGAAGAGGGCACATTAGGGCAGGTCGACCCTGTTTGGACAAACATGCAGTGGGCTCTTGGTTTTACAGTGCCTCTATTATTTAGCACAATCTCTTCTGAGCTCACTTTATATTAAAATGACAAAGGTAATCCCAGGGCTTCTGGAAAAATTGTACTAGTGCATTTCAAGACATTTTGCCTCTTCTCTGTCCGTTCTTAGCGTGCCACCTTAAATTTATTATCCGTAATTGTGACAAATTAAACCCTCTTCCTGGCCTCCCTTTTCTTCTGGGTTCGTCATGTTCTGGATGATAAGTAGCTTACCAAGGGCAGATATTTTAATTGGACCCCCTGAAACACTCACCTGATAGGCGTCCGAGTACTTCCATGGGTTTTTGCAAAGAGACTCTGATGCACACGTCAACATAATTGGTTAGATAAGGTGCTGCTTCCTGCACGCCTTTGATTCTGCAGCGTCTCCGTCACTCACAATTATTTTCATTCTTTGTTTCTTTTTCAAAACACTTCAAGACGTTTACAATATACATGAATCGGAATGCAAGAAGAATTGCGTAAGCTTCATGTATAGAAGGAACACTATAATAATAATAACAGTTTTGCATTTTCCTTTTAGAAAAATGAGATGACAGCAAAACACAAAGGTGACAGAAAACACATAAGGGGACAACATGTCAGCAATAACTGAACATAAATGTATTTTTCCTCCTTACTGCACATAACCAGTGCCTCTTTCCTATATGGGTTCTGATTACTTGTTAGAGGTACCGCTTTGGTGTTTTGGTGCGTACAGGGTCAGTGAATCATGTCAGGTTTTCATCACTCCGGGCTGGTTGCACATGATTCCACAAGCTGTGCACATAGAAATATTTGGTGTAACATCAGCTTTGCACATGTCCATTACAGGGGCTGCACCGTAGACAGCTACAATACTTGTGCGCTAGTGTGTGGGCACTGTTCTGCAATAACGCCACTAAAACATTAGTGGGAGATTAGTCAGCTGTGTGGAGTTTCTCTGTGTGCTTTGAAATAGCAGCAGCTGGAAGTGGGTTGCTCACATTGGAGTTGATTTACGTTGAAATCACTGCGACCCAGAAAAGAGAGAAGACTGAGTGGATGGTGTGTAAGAGGCAAGAGGAGTAGGAATTTTCCAGACACTGAGGTTTGAGATCAGTCAAAGTTGTTGCGTTGTGCATCATTTCCAGGGAGGTGCAGGCAAGAGAGATATGCTGTACTTATTCCATAGACCTCACACAGAACCATAAACCACTGCTAGGCAAACACTGGCATCAGAGGACACCGTGAGCTCACAACGGGATAACTTTATGTTTAAACGCAACATCTGCCATTAGTTGAAAAGTCAGTCAGTCAGTCATTTTCTATACCCGTTTAGTCCTGTTAGGGGTCAGGGGGGTCGGCTAGAACCACCAATTAACCTAACGAGCATGTCTTTGGATGCTGGGAGGAAGCCGGAGTACCTGGAGAGAACCCACACAGACACAGGGTGAAAATGCAAACTCCACACAGAAAGGCCAGCCGGCCCATGGATTCGAACCGGTGACCTTCTTGCTGTGAGGCATCAGTGCTAACCACTGTGCCGCTCGTTGAAAAGTCAGCAAACATTAAAAATACTTGTTCAAATTTCCACTTACAAAGTCCTAATGTTACATGCTCCAGGGTTTCCCTCTGTTGGTCGATAGCAGTAAAGATTTTTTAAAACTTGTGTTCCCTTTCTAATCGGGAGGATCCCATAAATAGGACGAGGAACCATGACACTCTCTCTGACATCGTCTTCTGTTACTTATGTAGCTTTTGTTTTACTTCTTTATTATGTTTGATGGGTTTGGTAGTCTTTTTTTGTTTGTTTTTTGGTCTTATTTTGTTTTAGGGTTTAGTGTGGTATGTTTAAGGCTAGGGGGAAAACAGCAGGTCCTACAGTCCTTTGTGGGCTGACCAGAGTCGTCTTCTTTATTTAGCTTATTTAACCGACCCATTGTGTTTCTTGATTGTTAAAGTTAATAATAATCTAAATTAATCACAGTTTAAAAGCAACTTCTGCTTGTGTTCAATCACTTGATTGACTTGCGACCGGTGGCACTCACATCACATCTGATGAAGACGCTGGAGCGGCTCTTCCTCAAGCTCCTCAGACCCCAGGTGCTGCACGCTGAGGACCCTCTACAGTTTGCCTACTGGGCAGAGGTTGGTGTAGAGGATGCCACCCTCTACCTCTTATACAGAGCCCACTCGCATCTGGACAAGGGAAAAGGCACTGTCAGGATTACCTTCCTGGACTTTGAGTTTCGAGTGCCTTCAACACTATCCAGCCCATGGTACTCCAGGAAAAACTCTCCAGAATGCGAGTGGACCCCTGCCTGGTTGCTTGGATTTCCAGCTACCTCACCGATAGACCACAGTACGTCAGGCTGAAGGACATCATGTCTGACACTGTGGTCAGCAGCACTGGAGCTCCACAGGGGACTGTACTTTCCCCTTTCCTCTTCATCCTGTACACCGTGGACGTGTCACATCCAGAAGTTTGCAGATGACACGGCCATCGTGGGGTGTGTCAGTGGCGACGAAGAGGAGGAGTACAGGAGCATGGTGAGGGATTTTGTTGTCTGGAGCCACACAAACAACCTACAGCTCAACACCTCAAAGTCTATGGAACTGGTCATTGACTTTGGGAGGGACAGACCCAACCCCAGACCAGTTCTGATAGGAGCAGGGAAAGTGGAGGATGTGCAGACCTATAAATATCTTGGGCTGTGGCTGGAAAACAAGCTGGACTGGACAAGCAACACGGGGCAGCTGTACAAGAAGGCCCAGAGCAGGATGTACTTCTTGAGGAGGTTAAGATCCTTCAGCATCTGCAAGAAGCTCCTGGGGATCTTCTACCAGTCTGTGGTCGCCAGCGTTCTGTCCTACACTGTGGTGTGCTGGGGTGGGAGCACCTCAAAGACAGACCTCTCCAGGTTGGAGAAGCTGATCAGGCGGGCTGGCTCTGTGGTTGGCACGAGGCTGGACCCTCTGGCTACTGTAGCAGAGAGCAGGACACTGAAAAAACTAACGTGTATCCTGGACAATGCCACCCACCCTCTGCACACGACCATCAGTAGCCAGAGAAGCACCTTCAGCGAAAGGCTGCTCCTCCCAAGGTGCAGGACTAATAGACTGAGGAACTCCTTTGTCCCCCGTGCCATTAAACTGTACAACCACCACTCACTTGGGGGGAGGAGGACAGAAAGGAAACAGCCTGAATGACTTTTTTAAATTAACCTACAATAGTAAAGTGCAATAACAATGTACCTGGTATTTCTCTATTTATAAAACAACCATGTATGTACAGTCACTCTATCCATCTATGCATCTATCCATCCACTTAACAATAAATACTACTAGATGGGGGGGCATTCATTTCTCCTGAACATAAAGCCATTTGAAGAGAGCATTATACAGAGGTACAATATCAGACCAGTACTGACTTCTAAATGCATGTCAATTGTGTTTACACCTCTATAATTCTAAAATAATGTTTACTTAGACTCTACACTGGTTAGTGAGTTGTAACCACAAACCTTCATTCAGTTTATTCTACAAATTCCAGGATGACATGCTTTGTTTTCCACTGGAATATCTTATCATTGCGTCCTGTGACCACAGTGCGACTACAGACCCCTCACCTGTTATTGAGCATTATGTGAGGTTGAAACTATAACAAGCAGGCTGTCACGGTCAGGTCCGGGGGAAGTGGTAGGACCCAAGTGCAGGACTTGAGGAGGCAGGAGTAGGCAAGATAAATTTTAATAAATAAAAGAAACAAACTTACAAAACTACAGTCACTGCTGACCAGGCAGGGAATCCAAAAACCAAAAATCACACAATAACATTAAACATGGTCTACACGGAGTAACACAGGTAACAAGTATGACGTGACAAGGAACAAGGGAAGGCAGGGCTATATATACACATGAGGAACAGAGGGATGACGAGACACAGGTGAAACAAATCAGGAGACAGGACAAGGTGAAACCAATGAACTAATCAAGAAAGGCACGAACCAAGACAAACAGGAAATCAAGAACTTAACAAAATAAAACAGGAAACATGAAACAGAACAGAACCCATGACTATGAAAAACAGACTGAAAAAAGACAAAGACGAAAGACAAGACAGAAGACATGACAGAGAACATGGCACAGACCCTAAACACTGCAGGAGTCAGGGGTTCTAGGTAAAGACATATGAAATCTTAACTGAAAACAGTAGCCTGTAAAATAAAAACTGTCAAAAGTAAAAAGTTAGTTATGAACACATAATTGGGTCAAAAGTCGTTTAAGACAGTATTTTCATCATTCCATACCAGCTATGTTTTTCCTGCCCTTTAGTTTAAATTACCTTGAAAATGTGTTTTTTTTTAAGTCAACCACTCTTATACTATAATTACCACTATGTCAGTCTAAGTGTTGTTCATTGTACTGTAAAATTAATAAGAATTACATTTCCAGAGAGTAAATGGAGGCATGAGGAGAGAAGAGAGAGAGAGACAGCAAGGGATACAGATAAATGAGGACTGCTAACTCTTATAGACAGTGAAGTGACTAGCTTTGCCCCCAACATTGATTCATGGTAACGACAGTGATTGCTTTTGATTCAGGACTGCTTTGGGATAAGGGCTGAGAGGTTTATCTTTTCATCACCACAGCATGTGGTAGAGAAAGTTGCTGTCACATCCTTTATTTTACAATTTTGACCCTGACCAATGCACACATAGCCAGTTCTGCAGGTCTTTTCTTGCACAAGATAAACGACTGAAGATTAATAATCTTTCTCTAATTAAAAAGGTGATGTAGTTGTATTGGGAATTTCATCTCCTTAATGAGAGTTCAGGTTCTCCTAGAAAGTTTCAGGTGGTGTATCACTAATATGAAAACCATGTATGAAATACGGATGATACAAGTTGTTTCCTTGCTTTGTAGAAGCTGCTTTCATTCTGACACTATTACTGTTTGTTACTAATGATGACCAACAGTTCATTCATTCATCATCCAAAGGCATTTTCAAAAACCGAACCATACACTGCAAACGTCATAATTGAAGAACTGAACAAGACGTCAAGCAGCAGTTTTGGTTTGATTCTCTCTTGAAGACAATTTGCCCGCTGAAATTTGGCAAATGGGACACAACACAGACAAAAATATCTCCGTGGGTTTTTGTTCAGGAACTGATTACAGTGAAAGTAAAGGAGCCGCTTGTTAAAAGGCACAAAAACACACACAGGAACATACAAAGAGAGGATGCGAGAAACACCGCTGATAAATTGGGTCTGATCTGTTGCCACGGAGACCCGTCTCGCCTTTCATCTTGTCACTTTGACATTTCGAGTCGTTTATTTCCATTTATTTGCCCGGTGAATGTAAAATTTCCTGAGAGGGTCATAAATCAGGGCTCCGATAACACCTGCAGCCAGACTTCTGATGAACCAGAACCTGCAACAAAAACAAATTAAATCAGCTGCAATAAGCTGTGAAATACACCATCACTCCCTGAACCTCTCACGCGTCCATTCTGTTCAGATTTCGAGGCTGACTTTGAAAATTACAGGAATACAGTCACTCCGTATGCCACCTTCATGGAGCTTGCCGGACGTGGCACAAACAACAAGGTGAGACAAAGGGACAGGGACACACATAATTTTTTGTCACAACTTTATGTTCAAGCTAGCAGCTCAAACTTACAGTGTATCCAGATTAATCAAGGGGTATAAGCCATTTAGATGAGAGGTGATGAAACCATTGACTATATATTAAAATGGAGGAGCCCTCCATGATGCCGCCCTGAACAGTGGTTTGGAAGCTCAACGTGGGTGGCTCCGGCTGTCGCAGACTTGGCAGTCTCGGGTAATTCTAAAAGCGGCAAAGAAGTGAAGCATGTGCAGAGCTGAGGTGGGAGTTGACAGTAAGCAACCTGTGATGCCTCCCACGTGTCATTCAAAACGGCCACAGTCTTATGTATGCATCATTTTGAGGCTGTAGCTAGACTTTGCCGGGACATAATCCCTTCCCAGTAGAGAAACTCCAAACCAACTTTCCCCCAGAGTAATAAAAAGGGGTGAGGGAAAGTTCATGCTGGCTTCGGGGCTAAATTAAAATGGGTGTATTATAATTATTAGTATTAGTATTATGTAAAAAAAAAATGTATTACAGTTGTCATGAATAGGGAAATTAGAGCTATAGAGACCAACATGGTATAGTACTAGGCTGTAAAGATGTTAACATTCATTTTAATATGATGGCTATGGGGATTTACTTGCCTTTGGAAGTAGCCGTAAATGGTCATTTGAGGAACTGCAGTATTTGCAACAGCCACATTTGACTTTTTCATCCCTGGATGTTGCTGTTTACTGATTCAGGCAGCAAGCACAACAAATTTTCACCTATAGTCACTTGGCCCAATTTGTCCAAAACATCCGGGTAGCAACAGCTAGCTGTAAGCTAGCCAGCAACAGATGCGCTTGACTGATAGTTTCAGCTGACTTGATATGCACTGCATTCAAATTAATTTCAACTTCTTTCTCATGAATCCTCTTAAATATGCTTTATTTAGATAACATGCTGAATTTTAGCATACACACACTGAACTTGACAGTTGCATGCTGACATTAATCCATTAGTTTGGAGGTATTTGATGTGTGTGGAGGTATTTGTACAGTGTTTTTTGGCAGTTTTGTTCCTTCATGTGTCTTTCCTTTGACATAGAATCCACTGCATTCAAATTTGCTTGAATTCCTTTCTGAGTGTCAACTTAATTTTAGCTAACATGCTGACATGCTATATCTTTAGCAGGTAACCTATAAAAGTGTAGCATGCTAACATTTGCTAATTAGTAACAAACATATCAGCTTGAATGTACTCCATCATAAACCAAAGTGCCGATTCGTCATTGAAATACTGAGACATTTCATTAGTGAAAACTCTGACCTGGAGGTCATCACTTACATCTCTGATATATTTCTGGGCTGATTAATGTCCGATAGTTGTCTTTCAGTCCGGACAAAAGAGCAGAACTGACAAGAGTTTTCTAAATCCTTAAAGCCACACTGCTAGCATGGCAGACTCCTCTGATGCTGGTGGGTCAGAACAGTATGAATATCAAACATTCGGTTTCACTCGTTTTTTGATTAAACAAGTGGCCAGTGATTCAGAAGTTTGGAGCCAGGACAGGCCTTCAGTTGTTAGTTTACCTTGTCAGATCTACATTCTATGAATTTCCCCATCAGAGTGAATGCATTCAAAGTGAAGTTTCAGTTTTATTAAGCACTACTTTTTTTAAAGCTTACCTTGACTTCAAAATAGACCTCATCAAACTAGAAGAATTAATGATTTTTTATTTAACTATTCTGTTGCCTCCAGGGACTTTGGGACACAGAATACAGATTGATGGCTGATTGTTTTCACCTTGAGTATAATACTATCTGGCATAATATATTCTCTGATTACCAGGCTAATGCTAATGCTTCAGCAGGGACACGAAGAGACAATGAATTCATCTGGCGCACGAAGAACAGCAGAAATCAACATCATATGTGAATAATGATGTACTATGATACATAAGTACTACAAGAAGTGTGCAGTAAAAGTAATAGTTTTTAACTACATTTCTTTTTTACATTTTTGGGCAATGTGCTGACGTCTCGTCTGCAGTTTTATGTATGTTTATTTCCCTGCTTGTTTCCCCTCACCCTTGTTTTAGTTAGTGTTAGATGAGAAAGCCTGCAAACTAACACGGGCTATATTTGTTTAAATCCATGTAAAAATAAAGCATTGTTCAGATAAGATTTACATGAGTAAAGATATGTATTCAAACCCCTCTTTTTCTGGCGTTTAATTAACTTCCAGAGGCAAATAAGCACAAATGTATATAAATTCCTATTTGGATTTCAAAAGCACAAAAAGACGCCTCACCCCAGTTGTTTGGTAAAAATTACATTTTTGTTTCTTTATGTACTTACTTTATTAAGTCACATCTGAAATACAAATGATAACTGCCAATTGTAAATGATTAATACATTTAATGGCCACACTTAGGAACAGATATTCACCAGTCAAGCATAACATAACAACCACCTTCCTGATATTGTATAGTTTTCCCTTGTGCCTCCAAAACAGTTGTGATTCATCAGAGAATGGACATAGGTCTTCTGAGGGTGTCCTGTGGTGTCTGGTAATAGAATGTTGTTAGTGGGGGCCTTTGGGTCCTATGGGTTGAGAGGAGGGGCCTCTGTGGATCATCCCACAGATACTTGATCAATTTGGGATCTAGTAAATTAAGAGGCCAGGTCAACACCTTGTCCTGTTCTTCATGTTATTTTTTAGTTGTTCCTAAACGGTTCCTGGTGTACACGATCTGTCAGTGGTTTTAATGTTATGTCTGACTGGTGGAAATAAAGAGAATAAGTAAGTGACATTACAACTCTCCTATTATTTCCATCATCGTTCTGAGTCCCAAACAGGTCCATATGCTTCCATAGCATGTTGTGCTAACATTCTTTTATGGCAGACTTGTTTCACATACAAAAACTAAATTTCTCATAATGCTGACAAACTCCCAAAGGGAGCATTACAAGATTACTTGACTGGGCAGGATTTAAATTGAAGGAAAGTGAGTTTTAAACTTACAAGCTAAAGTAAAATAATTGACCCTGAGAGGCTATTTTAAAACCAACCATTCTCCTTAAACTCCTTAGACTAGGGCCTTAAACTGGTTTTGCTGATTCTAATCTTAAACCTGCGGTAATGGATTTTTTTCAAATCCCAAACAAAGCTGTTGTGGGGCTTGTGTCCTGTTGAATGTGAGAGCATTCCTCTTTATAGCAATTTTTGGTCTCCATCAAGCACTGAAAAAATGATCTGTCTCTTTAACTGTTAAATTATCTACTATCTTCCAACTTTGACCGTCTGCTATTTAGCGCAGGTAGTGTGCCGTGGATTTATCTGGACTTGTTTGATGCTCTGCTGCTGAAACTGAACCATACACTGCAGTTTCAGTTGTAAAAGCAAAAACAAGTTGTAAAAACAAGACTCTCTGAATGTTTATATTTTAGAGCCATCACTGGTCGATCCATTATTAAAATTAAAATATTGATGATGCTGCAGTGCTTATTAAACAGTGTTCTTCACTGGTTTTTTTTCTAAAGCACTGGTGCAACAAGGTGTATTTTCTTCAGCAGCTAACAGGTCATGATGTAGGAGACGGCGTCCGTCGTCTTTCAAACTATATTCAGAGCTAACATGGTTAGTGATCAAAGAACTCTGAGTCATAAAGTGACAAGTGTCTTATTTTTAGAATACTTCAGGAGCCTCTTTTAGCACTGGGACATTTTGTGAATACAGACACAAGGAGTGCATTTAAAGACACAGTTGGTTCTTGTAGTCAAGATGGAGGCATAAAGACCTGTGCCACTTCGACAAAATTGATATCGGCTGGGTTGAAGTAGTCTTAGAGGTTACGCTAGTTCAGCAGTGATAAACCCAAACAGGGACAAACCATGAACCAGGGATCATGTTTTGGTACGACACAAAGGACCAACAGCATATAGAGGAGGTGGTCATAATTGTTTGGCTCACAAGGGTTATCAGACTGGTGGAACAAAGTGTTCTGTGTTGTGTAGACACTAAGTGATCTAAAGTTACTAAAAATAATTGTCTTTTTGTTAATTGGAATTATATTAAATCTGAAGTTAATGGTTGATTTAAGAAGGATGACATTTTTATCAGGTAGTAGACTCCAACTTAAGTGAATTAAACAAACTCAAAAAAAATAGTTAGTTGTGCTATATATTTAGGTAGTAGTAGTTAAGTAGTACTTACTATGTTACTTTTACTTTAGTAAAGTAGTAGTAGTAGCTTTACAGTTCATGATTTTTACATGAAAAGCTAGTCACCAAGACGATGAGGTTGCTATTTTTTTCAAATCTGTGCAAAGTGTAACACTGTGGATGTAAGTGTGTTCAGCATCAGCAGATTTTCCCCTGGTTTTGACCTACTTATATATACTGTGAAGCCATGCATCAAATATTGCAACAACAGTACTAATTCCCTCCTTTAACTCACTTAGAATTCTAAATGTGGATGATGTGAATGTCGGACACAAACAGGTCTTTTTTATTTGTAAGCGGACCACCTGGAGGCAGCACATGACTCCAGCAGGACTCTGCTCCTTTACGACAAAACCTTCCTGAATAAATGCAGTTTATGTGGTAAACTCAGATAATGACGTGGTAAAATTCACAGAGTGGCCCACTTTGAAAATGCACCTGTTCCTTCTGGCATCAGATTTGCGTTTCATATTTACATATCCTCCAAACTGATTCACAGTTTGTGTAAACGAGGAAGTAATGAATAATTACACGGTAATATAAAACAGGGCCAGGCTTTAAGAAAATCACCAGTAAGATTCAGCAGAATGGTCTTGATGAGCGGCCGCTGGAACCAAACCATCAGTGAAATGATTTTCTGAACATCAAGGAGCAGAAATTGAATCTTTCTGCTCCTGATATCTATGGCTCGTAGTGGATGCTGATTGCACTTCCCAGCAGAGCGTCTTTCAAAGGCCGAACCACACTGAATCGATGCTGTGTCTCAGATAAGAATCACTATTCTCTGAGGAAAAGTCACAAATTTTTATTATTTTCTTTCTTTTCCACATCTGGTGGTTGGGTACCCTCCACTGTCTATAGAAAGAGAAAGGCACATACCCTTCAGCCACTCTTCAGCCACTCTTCAGCCACTGGATCCTGTTTGCTGATTGAACAATTTACTCACCGAAGGAAGACTTGAAGCCAGATGCCGTTATTATTGATTTTTACTTTTAACTTTGCTGCAAATCAGCCTAAATTTATTCAGATTCAGGCTCCTGAGAAACTTACAGTTACTTCGTTGTATTTCACTCCACCGCAGCTAATATAAATAACTACAATAAAACTGTCACTGTATTTGCTAAAGGCAGAAAAGTAAAACCACCTGGATACACTAATATTTGTTGAATATTGTTACATACCTTGAACAACCCAACACCTTATAAGGCAGATTAAACCATTTTTTCATATAATACTGTTTGTAATCCACCTGTAAAGGAATGGCAACCTGTCCACCTTGCAGAACTGCAGACCCCCAAACATTGTGACCCTCTGCAAGATAAAGAGGATGAATGTTTGCAACCATTTCCAGAGTGTACTGCTATCAGTAACAAAATGCAATATATATATTTTATTTCCAAAAATGTCACAGAGGTGAAGCATGAGTAGAGCTGAGTACGCACACATCTAGCAACCCACATATGTGTGAGTTATATAAAAATTCTCATGAATTATGAAATGACCTCTAGAGACCAAAACTGTTTGGCTGTAAACATGTTTATTTCTCCCGTTAAAAGGATAAGACACTTCCAGCATTTGCCAACTAAAGAATTTATAACAACACATCCATCCAGAGAATCCAGAGAAACTTTTGTGATTTGCAGCCACAGCAGCTAAGTGTGAAATTTTCCAGGAGAGTGCTTGTCTCTTGCGAAACTTGCTGGCTTTCAAGAGTGAAGTGTGTTCATAAAAACTGCTTTGATCCTGGCGGCTGAGGTAACTCAATGATATTCCATTATCAGTCCCAACATGGGACCACTAATAGTCACTTCCATGCTCTGGTCCCACTGTTAAATGGACAAGCAGACCATTAGCACAAAGACTGAGGTCTTAAAACCCGAGATCAGAATTGTCAGAAATATTGCAGGGTCCTGTGAATATTTTTGCCCTTTCTGCTGCCAGTATTGATGAATATAATATAGATGTGGCCTCTGTCACCAGTTCTACCCCTCAACCTCCCTCTATCAGCCCAATTACCCAGGCAAGATATTAGATGTGTCAGTCTGTGGTGAAGTAGACTGAAACCAAAAGCTGCACCAGACCCTGATTTTATCCTCCTTCTTGAAGGACATTCAGTACCTGCACAATAACGTTCAAAGATTCATACAATTATACTGCAGCTGGTTCCTTCCTGCCCTTGCTGTAAGGGCTTCATTTTCCAGAGATTTAGACTAGATTTAGACTAAATCACTTAGCAACAATAATGGCATTTCTTTCATTCTTTCTTGCTGCTGAGATGAATGTCAGCCATTAAGAACTCTCCTGCCTCAGCTTCTAGAAAATCTTTGCAGAGCTAAAATTCAAAAGTGCTCTCAAGAATCTATAAACAAGATTGTGTATATAGATATGTATATGTTAATGTGTGCGTAAGAGCTACTTATATAGACAGACTTGTCCTTAAGGGGGACCATTAGATGATTTAAGACTTTTCTAGGTGACATGCCATAGCTAGCTTTAGGAACCAGAACATAATTGAGCAGTTGAAAAAGCTGCATTAGTGGCTCAGCAGCAAACACCAGACTATTTTTTTTAATGGCAACAGGCTTTCATGTTGATAAGCGCTGATTAATTGCACTAAACAGCACTAAACAGCAGACCTGCACAGATAGGTGGTAAACGAAAGTAGAGCATTTAGATTGTTTTTTCCACAATAGCTGGTAGAGACCAAAAACAGAGCTAAAAAAGAGAAAGTTACAACTGCAAATGAGTGAAAATGTTTGCCCAAAAAAAGGCAAAAATGAGGGCAACTGCACTTGTGGAGTTTATGGATTAAATGATGGGGCGTGATTTTAACTGAGGATACCACAACATACCGCTACAACCAAATAAATGGACCTACAACCTTCAACTCAGATGACTTGTGTGACTGCATCGGTGTTACTCTTTTGACAACATTGCTGAAACAGTTTGACTGGTCCAGCAGAGTGACAGACATAACCACTGATGATGACATTTGGAAGGTCTTTGACAACAACCACAAGGCCATTACCTTCAGATTGTCTTGACCTATATATACAGAGGGTAAAATAAATATTGAACACGTCACCATTTTCCTCAGTAAATATATTTCTGAAGGTGCTACTGACGTGAGATTTTCACCAGACGTCGGTAACAAAATCAAACTTTAGATGTCCATAAATTAAGTTACGTGTTAAAAAATGGAATGGCAGGGAAAAGGTAGCGAAATGGAGGCGCAAAAAGGGATGGAAAGCAAAGACACCAAATGAAATTGTCACAACGGAGGTAGCGGAGATTAGGATTTTCAGACCCAGATGCAGGACTTGAGGCGGAGTAGGCAAGATATATTTTAAATAAAGAAAAGAAACTAACATACAAAAAAAACAAAAAACAAAAGCGTTGCTGACAAGGCAGGGATTCCAAAACAAAACAACTCTCAAACTATGACTTGGCATGGCAAAAACACTAAGGCATGGTAACAGGCAAAAACAGGCAAAAACAAGACATACAGGCACTGTGACATGTAGCATGATGTGACAAGGAACAAAGGGAGGCTATAAATACACATGAGGAACAGAGGGATGACGAGACACAGGTGACACCAATTAACTAATCAAAAGGAACACACAGACATGACAAACAGGAAATCAAGGAACTTAACAAAATAAAACAGGAAACTGAAAAACTAAACCATGACTATGAAAAAATCAAGAACTTAAGATACAACATAAACACAAGAAACTAAACCATGATAGAACTAAACAGAGACTGTGAAAAAAAGACAAAAAAGACAAAAGACAAGACAGAAGACAAGACTGAAGACAATCTATCCGTGATTAGAAAGCAATCCTGCCCCTTGTCAGAGCACATAAATATCAGCTGGTTCAATTCCAACTGATGGCCTATGAAGAGGTGTCACATAAGAAACGTCTCATGATGAGTAAAACCAAAGAGCTCTCTCAAGACCTACACAAACTTATTGTTGCAAAACATACTGATGACATTGGTCACAGAAGGATTTCTAAATGTCGGAATGTTCCAGTGAGCACTTCTGAGGTCCTAATTTGTTATTAAAAGAATTATCAGAAGAGTTGTCCAAGTCAATCAGAATCGAAATACTTTATTAATCCTTCAAGGAAATTGTTTTGTTGTTGTTGCTCCCATAAAGTGTCAGTTGCAAGGTGACAGACCAAATATAATAGAACAAAAAGTAATATAAAAACTAATAAAAGTAAGATGCACAAAAAAGGCTGCAAATAAATTAACAGCATCTGTTGAGAGTGATCAACTCCTCCCACCCGTTATAAAGTTTGATGGCTGCAGGCAGGAATGACCTCCTGTGACATTCTTTGGAGCATTTGGGATGTAACCTGTATTAAAAGTTTCTTATCATGAGTTGGATAAGTAGCTTCCAAGTTTTAAAAGTCATATTATGATGCTGATGTGAGGTGGCCTTACTCCCTGCAGATTACAGGCTGCAGTGAAGATGGCAGAAGAAGATGATTGCAGATAAAAACTGCT
This sequence comes from Planiliza haematocheilus, assembly GCA_005024645.1. Taxonomy (NCBI): domain Eukaryota; kingdom Metazoa; phylum Chordata; class Actinopteri; order Mugiliformes; family Mugilidae; genus Planiliza; species Planiliza haematocheilus. The sequence goes on from SRSE01000806.1 coordinate 3,363,272, forward strand.
GGAGTCTGTATTCCCATCTGCTCTGGAGGGATTTGGTCTATTTAATAATCTAATCAGACAACCAATCAATCTAATCAGTCAGTCAGTTTAATTGAGCCTCTCAAACCAGCAGCTGCTGCGGTTTCTCAATCAGACCAGGTCAACTTTTTTCATCTTTAAAAAAAAAGAGCTACTTGTTAAAAGACTCAAGGAAAACACAGGTGTTTTTAAGAGCATTTGGCTCCGTGTTTATCTTTAAGTTGATGCACATAGTTGATGCTTTTAGCCACAGAGACGCAAACTCTGAATCCAGTTCAGTGGCTCTGCTGTGTTTGTCACTCAGAGATAGGAGCAGTGAGAGATAAAAGGAGAGCCAGATGTATGTTTTGTGTCACTTTGACCAAACTCCCACTGGCTTCAGCAAACCACTTTGAATGCTGTGACCTTAAGGCGGCCTGTGAAACGGAGTTTTGTGCTTATTCTACATACTAAAACTCCTACAAGATGTGACACAAAACATAGAGAGATACTGCTGAGAGAGGAGAGAGGAATCAGGAAAGCCTTGATAATAAATGACTTGAGTAGTGAATGAACAACTCTGAATAGTGAGTTACTGGAAACGAGAGTGGGGATATTATACTAATGAAGCATTGTGCGATGATTTGTTCATAAATATCTATTTTTAAAACATCTCCTTCTTCATTAGAGGTGACCGTTTAGATGTGAACTAGCCACAGAGCGACACAGCCATTCATTCATTACTCATTACTTTTTTTAATGCTCCACCAATCATATCTAAAAGTTACAAACTAGTTCATCAATACTTCGCGATTATCAGACAATTACTCGAAGAAAAGCACCATCAGACAAAACCAATCAGTACATGCAGATTAAACTGAACCATGGGCAATTAGCTCATTGAATAAGGAATAACCAGAGAGAGCGGGACAGTAATGCGATGCCAACACTGGGCGTAAGCCAGATGCACCAGTTGCCAAAGTGTTTGTTTATTTCTTTTCTTTTCTCACAGAAATGTGAAATCAATACTCATAAAAACACACGAGAAAGTGAATCAGACAAAAGCAATAATGCATTTAGGAATGTGTTGAGGAAAACTGTGAATTATGTCAATGGGAATAGCCACATCAGGCAAAGTTCTTGTTCTTGTAAGTTCTTGTTTTTGTTGTGGAGCCTGCTGCACGTACTCCTCATTAGTGTTCCTTCTTCCTGAACATCTATGCTGACCACACAAAAATGAAACTCACTTTTTATTTTATTTTAGAGACATTATTGTAATACAAGACTTTCAAAATAAGGAACTTAACGATTACAAAAACTGTTGGAGATGTCCTGACAGCAGTTTAACAGATATCTCTTTTATAATGGTGGTTTTCTTTTAGAATATTTTTCAGGTCATGCGGACTTATTCTTTTTTTACTACTATGTCTTGACTAAGCCCTGAAACGACTTTCCGCAAGGCTGGGTAGCAGCAGCACATCAGACTGTCTTAATTCATATATTCCATCTTGAGCTGCTTCAATTGGAAATCTCCCTCTTGTTGTAAGGCGACAATTTCATTGGGACTGGCTTCTGGGATGGTTGAGAATGTGTCTCTGGGTGCGACAATCTTCACAAACAATGGGCAAAGACAGACAGAATAGATGAAAGATTGTTTGTCTACAACATAAATTATCGCAGCTAACATGCTGTAGGAGCTGAGAATAAGAATGGTGAATGACATGTGTGCTCTGTCCTGAATACAGTGCACATTTTTATATTTGTAGGTCATTATGTTTCTGGAAATGGGTGCATGCCACATAACTACAGTAATAATGTTGTATATACAAAATTCAACTGCTGCTGTTTTTCTAAACATAGTCAATACTCCATGATGAGCTGATCATTTACGTATGCCCGCAAAAACCTGAGGAATTTTGTAACAGGGTTAAAATGATTTGACTTTGGAACTCTAACATAGAAGAACAATTGCGTGTGTGCATGTGTGTGTGTGTGTGTGTGTGTGTGTGTGTGCTCTTCATATCCTCAGAGCAGCAGGACGCTTTGTTCAGGAGCTTTAGAGCAGCTTGTGTGGATATGGATTTAGTGTCACAGTGTTGAAGCTGCACAGACGCCTCCCTGCCCCTTAACAGCTAACAGCCAAAACCAAATGTAGCTGCTCCAACTGGCCTCTGACACGGCTCTTCCTCTTTGGCTCCAGGACACTGACCCAAAAGTTGTGTTTTACATTGGAAATGTCACAGCAATGTATTGTTTTGTTTGTTTGTTTGTTTTAAAGGCGGTCATGTGTTAAATGTAAAGCCGTGCTGTTGGTGAAGGTATTTTCTCTAAACCTCTGTAAGCTGTTCCTTACAAAAAGCTAATTACAGTCTGGTAAACAAAGTTGTTAAATATTGAATTCAGCCATTCAACTAGTGTTGCTTTCGTCAACGAAAACTATGACTAAATATTGTCGTCAACGGACCTTTATCACGTGACTAAAACGAGACGAGACGTAACGTAAATGCTGGTCGTGCAACGATGACTATAATTAAATGTATAATGCAATATTGTTGACGAATAAAAACGAGACTAAATGTGGTTTATGTTATGGCCTGGCTCAAGTGGCCACAACAAAGAAGGAGACACACCACGGTAACTGCAGGGAACAGGAACAATTATTTATTTATTTAGACAGTGAACCAAAAAGGCAGCTTAAACCACACCAACGACACCTGCAGGAGGGAAACAAAGAGAAGTTAGATGGTCTGTCTCACAAGAGCGTGAGCTCTCACACAGCCCCTTTTTAAACTGCAAGAGTGGTGGCAGCTGAAGACTCCTGGTCAATGGACACAGGTGCCCGGAGTTACTGTGATTAGCCTCAGGGAATGCAACCACACCCACACATGCCCACAGGGGCATCACACCCCCCCCCTTAGAACAGGGGCTCCCACAAAGACCCCTGAATCCATTAGGTATGCCCCCCGCCAAACAAAAGAAACCAAAACTATACCAAACCAAAACTGAAACCTCTAGCGAGCCAGACAACACGGGACTATTCTGCTGGACAATGATAAAATCACTGCTTGATAGGAGGGGTGTCTCCCACATCAATATCATGCTCTATGAGATTTGTGCATAAAGGGACATCACCAAACAGTACCAAAAGTTGATCAATACAGTTAACTGAGCGCTGAGATATAGTTCGATGATTCAACAAGCGATCAAGCTAGCCTAGTTAATCAGAATTGTTCCACACATGATAGACATATCCGGGGCCTTAACCTCTCCATCCACATCCAACCCTGCCTCTGAGACAACAACATCTGAACCCACAGAATTAACCACCATCACGGGACTAACAGCCACATCCTGAGGGACAAAATGGAACGCTGCGTTTGAACCACATGCATCGTATGGCTTAAGCAAGTTGACATGGCAGAGTTGAGACTTTTTCATCCAACAGGGAGTAGAAATCATATAATTTTGATCTGAAACCTTCTTCTCAACAGTGTAGGGACCTGCAAACCTAGCCTGAAACGGTGAAAGCTGGAGAGGCATAAGAGCCAACACTTGGTCCCCCGGGCTAAACTCACGGTACTTTGATTTCTGATCATATAGTCTCTTCATTTTAATTTGGGCTCCTGACAAATTTTCCCTTGCCAATTCAACAGCTATGTAGAGGCGACGACGAAACCCATTGACATAATCCACTAAGTTCTTAGGCGGTTCCTTTTCCACCAACCCATCCTGAAGGACAGCCAGAGGACCACGTACTGCATGACCAAAAACCAAATCATTAAGGCTAAACCCTGTGCTCTCTTGGACAACCTCTCTAGCAGCTAACATGAGCCAGGGCAAGCCCTCCTCCCAGTCCTTCCCCAGCGTCATCCCATACGCACGCAACATGGACTTCAAGGTCTGGTAAAAGCGTTCCAGAGCCCCTTGGCTCCGCGCACGATATGTTGATGAACAGTTATGCTTCACTCCCAGCTGCTGCAGGATCTGTTTAAACATATGGGAAGTAAAATTAGAACCCCGGTCAATTTGAATCACACATGGAATACCAAAGGTAGAGATGAACCGAGTTAAAGCCTTAACTACTTGCTTCACAGAGATTGAACGTAGGGGAAATGCTGCAGGATATCTTGTAGTCTGACACATGATAGTCAACAAGTACGCACAGCCAGACTTAGATGGAGGCAGGGGACCCACACAATCTATGATTAGATGTTCAAACGGTTGGCTAACAGCTGGAATAGGACTCAGGGGAGCAGGCTTAATTACCTGACCGGGCTTCCCCATGACCTGACAAACATGGCATGATTTAACATAATGGGCAACATCACGCTTCAAACCAGGCCAAAAGAAATGGCGTAGGACACGATCATAGGTCTTCTTTATACCCAAATGACCACAACTGTCATGGGCAGTTTTTAACACGCTGTCCCGAAACCCATCTGGGACCACAACCTGAAAAACTGGCTCCCCCACTGAGTCACCAATACGGGGCACCCACTTACGCACCAGCAAGTCCCCCTGAACAAAATAACCCTGGGCTACCTCTCTGGTCTCCTCAACTGACAACACCTTGTCCCAAAGGGCTGAGAGAGATGGATCGACTCTCTGGTTTTTCACCCAGTCCTCCTTCAGCACAGATGGAGGAAGGTCCGGCAGTGAGACCAAATGCTCCCCAATAACATCAGACTCTGACCCCGGCTGATCGGGAACAGGCATTTTATGGCTCTGTGCACGCGTCACAGCACAAACTGGAAAAATATCAGAACACAAATCCCTTCCATCTGGATCACGAGAGGTCAAAGGTCTGGAAACAACCACAGGGGGTGGCACACCTGCCCACACAGCACTGCCAGCTAGGTCGTTACCCAAAATCATATCTACCTCAATAAATGGCAAGGCCGGACGTACCCCGACAGGAACAATCCCCTGCACCAGATCACAATCCAACACTATTGCATGGCGCGGTACAGGTACCAAACCCATCTCCATCCCTCTCATCAGGACAAAATCCCCTGTTGCCGTCACTGGTGAAAATGGCAACACAGACTCCACAATAAATGAGTGCTTAGCAGCTGTGTCGCGCAACACCTTAATTGGAACATGCTCATCATTGCCAACTAGCGACACTGTAGCATCTGTGATAAATGCCTCCAATACAGACTCAGAACTCACGTCAACACACGCCACTTTGTCAGGTAAGACACCTGTACCTATACCGTGATCTGCATCTGACATCTTTCCCATTAACACAGCCGAACAACACATAACTGGAGCACAGGATGACAAAATCTGCTTGTCACTTGATTTTAACAACGGACACTTATCCTTCCAATGACCTTCCTCACGGCAGTAATTACACACTAAGGAGCCCCCAGCTCGCCTCGTCCCCGCAGGCTTACTGGAGGGACCAGAACTGACCAACTCTGCACCACCACGAGAACCTTTCCACCCCACTCCAGAACACGCATCCAAAAAACTTCTCTTATGCGTCAGCACAAATTCATCAGCCAACTCGGCTGCTTTAAATGCGGTGGGGGGCTTCTGTTCACTCACATACATGGCAATGTGATGTGGAAGTGTGTTTTTAAATTGCTCTAGCACGATCAGTGCTGCAAGATCGTCAAAATTGTTCACCTGTGCTGCTGCACACCACCGCTTAAAATGGGAGGTTAAATCGCGGACAAACTCCACATTGGACTGGTTGTCACCCTTAACCCAATTTCGGAACTTTTGACGATAAGCTTCGGGAACCAAATCATATGATTTTAATACGGCTGATTTAACCATGTCGTAACCTAGGTCAGCTTCGCCACAAATCGCTGAGTAAGCCTCCTGTGCTCTCCCGGTGAGGACACACTGAAGTAACAGCACCATCTCCGAATCCGACCAGCACCTAGCCTCCGCGACACGCTCAAACAGAATGAAAAATATATCAGGGTCATGCTCATTAAATCTTGGCACTAACCGCAAGTCCGAAATAATATCACCACGTGTAGAACCTCCAAGACCCGACTGGTGAGAGGCAAGCTTGCCCTCCTTAACCGTCTGTAGTTTTGAGTGTTCTAGCTCCAGCTTCATTCTTTCTATAGTATGGCGATTTTTTTCCAATTCAATTTGCATGCCCAACATCTCTTTTTGCTGCTCAAACGACAAACCTGACATCTGAGCCATCGCAGGCGCAGACACCGGCATAGATTTAGTTTCCGCAGCACCAAGCTCCCTTTTCTCCAAAAACCCCTTCTCAACCAAAGCCAAAAGAATAACATTCTTCAAGTCATCCTTACGTTTGCTCACCGAAACTTCAATGCCATAATGCTGCGCTATTTTGACCAACTGCTCCTTCTTACAACCATCAATAAATACCTCTGAAGGGCTCTTAAAAAACTCATCCAACGAAGCCATGATAACAACTCTAATTCAACCAGACAGTAAAGTGCCAACTGCCGACACGCATGGGCAACCATCCACCCAACAGGAATACTTCCCCCTAACTGCCTAGCCAAATCTACCTACTACTCACCCCTAGTCTTCATGCAGCTGGTGGCGGGTACTTACGCACGAGAAACCAGCGGATATGTGAAACAACCTGCATGCAGGCAATCCCACAACATCACACGGATGTGCCCCCGAGACAGCCTGTCCGAAAACAGCTGACACTAGCCACGTTACCACAACACTATAAAAATAACAAACCTGACGTAACCCAAAGAGGTAAACGCCACTATGGCCTAACGGGGAAATTCCTGCACAAAGCGTATCAAAACAGTAGCACTTACCTTCTGATTGACATACCCAAAACCCAATAACAGTCCTGCACTATACGGCTTCCTGGGAACCAATACACGTGATGCATCTCCAAAGACAAAGGACCCAAAATCAGTACCCAGCTGGGTCAAATTAGCCAATTAGCGACACCCTGCACAGCGATGTTCCTAAAAAACACAAGTTTAGACGAGCCCCCATTTGTTATGGCCTGGCTCAAGTGGCCACAACAAAGAAGGAGACACACCACGGTAACTGCAGGGAACAGGAACAATTATTTATTTATTTAGACAGTGAACCAAAAAGGCAGCTTAAACCACACCAACGACACCTGCAGGAGGGAAACAAAGAGAAGTTAGATGGTCTGTCTCACAAGAGCGTGAGCTCTCACACAGCCCCTTTTTAAACTGCAAGAGTGGTGGCAGCTGAAGACTCCTGGTCAATGGACACAGGTGCCCGGAGTTACTGTGATTAGCCCAGTGGCGTCATTAGGCCTATTTTAGGGGGGCTTCAGCCCCCCTAAAATATTCTTAAGCCCCCCTAAATAATTTTATGTTCATTTATAAAAAAAAATTTTTTTTTTTTTTTTTTTTTTTTTTTTGCAAAAAAGTGCTGACAAATTCAATATAATGTGGCGAGAATTTGAGTTTAGATAAATAATCATATAACCAGTTATTATTAACTTAAATGTGATCATAAATCTTAGTTTCCCTTATGCAAGCGGTAGAGAGTCAGAGTCAGTGCGTCGTTATCGAGTCCATTCCACTTGTTCATATAGAGCACGCCCACATCACTGAAATCCAGGCCACGTTTTCCCTGCAACCTAGGTTGCACTGTACCTGGGCACCTGCAGTGTGTGTACCGGGAGCGGAGCACACAGAACCGACTAGAGCAGCATTAGGAGAAGAACGTGAACAAGAATGGACATACGACATTTTTTCAAGAGAGTAAGTATCACTGCTGATAGTAACAATAAGTTAGCTGCAGCCCCCCAGCTAACAGCAGAAAGTCCCACGTAATTGCCAAATGCTCCCTGTTTGACAAATAAAAACCTGGCTTACACACTCTGTAGCCGAGAGCCCCCCTGTACAGGAGGCAGCATGAGATGCGTGCTGTATATCTCTGTGTACGTCTTACCTTTATTGTTTGCGGTCAAAAGTTACATTTCAGCTCCAAAAGAACTCTGCTACTTACAGTAGCTAGCTAGTTAGTCCGAAATGCAATGTGAAGGTCCTGGTTGTTTATAGAGTTAGGTGTGCACTCTTCATATTATCTTTGGGGTGACTGTGGCTCAGTAGGTAGAGCGGGTTGTCCACGAACCAGAGGGTTAGCGGTTCGATCCCCGGAATGTGCCACATGTCGAAGTGTCCTTGAGCAAGACACTGAACCCCCAGTTGCTCCCAGTGCGTGGCACTGGTGTGTGAATGTGTGCGTGCTTGTGTGAGTGAATGGGTAGATGTGTCTCTGACTGTAAAAGCGCTTTGAGTACCAATAGGTAGAAAAGCGCTATATAAAAGCAAGGCCATTTACCATTTACTTCCTTCTGGAGCATCAGATGCACACCGTGAAACAGCTCATTCACGTATGATTATGTGGATAATAATAATAATAATAATATTTGCCACCCTTAAAAACAGACGACATTCTTTGATGCTTCCACCCACCAAGTAACTTCCAATTGTAGCCATGTTATTTTAAAATGGTGTACTTTCTGAGAACACAATGCTCTTTTTTTTGCATACAGTTTTGGCTAATACATGTGGGCTCTTAATGAATAAGAAGCATTGGTTAAATACGGCACTGTAACTATGTGGATTTCTTTCTTTTTGTTGTTGTTGTTAATGCTGTAAACATACAGTACTTCCTGTGTTTGTTGTTGTACTGTGTTAAAAATGTAATGGTGGCCTAAAACATTTGCACAGTAAAGTATCTCTGTTAAATCTGTCCAAAACGTGCAATTTCTCAGTTTTTGTAAGCTGTTTGTGAAATTAAACGTTCGCTCACATTCTGTGCATCTCCTGGGGGCTAAGCCCCCCCTGTCCTTAAAACCTAGTGACGCCCCTGGATTAGCCTCAGGGAATGCAACCACACCCACACATGCCCACAGGGGCATCACATTTACAAAATAAAAATTATGCTAAAATGTCTAGTGCTGCTCCAGTGAGTCTGCGACTCTGCGTGAGTACTGAGTAGCGAGAGAACTTTGAGTACTGAGTAGCGTGACAGAGAAAGGGAACGATGGCCGGCCAGCCAGGGGTCTTCGGTAGAAGAAGAAGTGAAGACATTTGGAAAAACTTTAAATACATCGTAGTGGAAAATAAAACCGAATGTCTTCTACCATGTTTGGTTAGTAAAATAAATATGTTGTAAATTCAAAACAGCGTCTTCCGTGTCTGGAATGGATGCATTCTTGAGTCTATAAGGTAACAATAATATAATAAGAACCTTGTTTGAAATAGCTTTGGCTAAAAAGAAATTTTGGTTTTGTCTATACTAAAGTACTTATACTATATTGAGTGGGTTAAATAGAATTGTATTACTAAAAAGAATAAAATACAATTTTCATTGACTGAAACTAGACGAATAATATTCTGACTAAAATAAGACTAAAATGCTCAGACTTTTAGTTGACTGAAACTTGACTAGACTTAAAGGAGTATGAACATGACTAAAACTAATAAAAACTAAAATGACAGCTTGACACAAAGACTAGACTAAAACTAAAATTAAAACAGGCCGCCAAAAACAACACTACATTCAACAAAAAATAATTGCACACCAATCAGCCAACATTAAAACCACTGACAAGTAAATAACATTGACCATCTTGTTACAATTCAATGTTCTGCTGGACCTGGCATTCATGTGGATGTTACTTAGACATGTAGCACCCACCTAGACCAGACCAGACACCCCCACCCCATAGCAATGACACTCCTTGATGGCAGCCGCCATCTTCAGCAGGATGCAGCCTGACACAGACACACATAAAAATCCTTTAGGAACAACTAAAAAAACATGAAGAAAACATGGATTCCAGGTGATGACCTGGAATCCAAATTCATTTCTGTTGCCAGACACCACAGGACACCCTCAGAAGGCCCATGTCCATTCTCTGATGAGTCACAACTGTTTTGGAGGCACAAGGAAGACTTACACAATATTAGTAAGGTGGTCATAATGTTAATAATGCCTGATTGGTATATGCTCTGTGCCTCTGTGAAAGAAAAAAACTCTTCATACAAGAAGGTGGCGGTAGTAAAGGAGCTGCAGACTGTCGTACAGAGTTGGCATCCTGAGTCATGCTAATCCACTGGTCTACAATTTGTCCATAGAAAAGTGGACACTTGGACATATATCAGCATTACATTAACTACCTGAAATGACAGATACCATCCTCAAAAAATTGCAGCCTGTATTGAAAGTTATATTTTAAAATAGTTTAAGGATGCCAGAAATCTCTGCATTAGTTGTTTTTTGTTGTGTTCTCACTGTCTCTTTCAAGATGAGAAACACACATGCAGAAACGTGATCGATAACCAGCCTGCCACTCCTCCTCCTCCTCCTCCTCCTCCTCCTCCTCCTCCTCCTCCTCCTCCTCCTCTGAGGGAAATGAAAAACAAAGCCACGCTGATGAAACCTTGTAACAAATCTGCTTTAACCCTCGTGCTACCCTCCTGCATGCTCTCTATCTGTCTGTCCATTCACTTGGGGTCCCAGAGACCCCAAAGGTAGCACAAGGGTTAAGTAAAGCGGGGAGTTCCGTGTGAGAGAAAGCGTTCTCTAATGCAAATGTCAATAACAGCTTGAATCACTGAGGACCACGCAGATGATGAGCCGGGCTAAATCAAACACTCACTGACAGAACAGAACGAACTAATACAGGTTGTTGTACAGGGGGACAAAGGAAAGCACAGGGCTTCAAATAACACATGCTCAGTCCTGACCGGGCGGCAGATACTCTCTTGTGAAAGGGTCTGTGAGCAATGTACAGCTTAAAACCTTGAGATGACTTACAGTAATGTAAGGAATGTAAACCAGAAAACATTTTAAATAATTCAACCTGTGGACATTTTTAGGAACAAACTAACCTCAGAGCCTTGTGGTGTTCCATTCATCAAAGTAGACTCACACACTTCGATATGACCATGTATAGCAGTTGTGCTTGTTATGTGGGAATGAACCGACCCTTTGGTTAGGATTTAATCGTACAGATGGCGTCAGTGCCTGAATACACTGCATATTACGATGCCGTGTTGCAATACAACACATGTTTCCACCACAGGAACTAAAAACCTTTTCAGAAAGTCAGTTCTTGTACTTGTGGTTCAGCAGATGAAAAACAGGCTCTAAATTGCATTCCAGGGAGGTCACGGCTCAAGGTGAGATTTGCGGTGATTAAAAAAAACAAGCTGAAAAAAGAATTTGGTTATTTTCATTACACCTCCACATCACAGCATGCATCTGGAGCTGAAATCCTGTGAAAGAAGAACTGATGTGAAGCCGTTTTAAGAATTTAAGATGCATCATCACAATTGTTACTTGACCTTTAATATAAAATGTAACTAATTGATAGCAAAAAGGAACCTAGTAGTTTCTAAGCTCCTGGACTTTAGCTCCCAAAACCAAAGCATCCAATTTTTGAACAGGACTGTGCTTGTGCTGCAGCTCATCAGAGCCCTGTAGGATTCTAGTGTATCTAAAATGTTCACACAGCAATTACTTTGGAAAGTTGCACAAGTTTCTGGATGAAACTTTCATGAAACAACGCTCCAAGAGAAAGGCCTGTTTCAAGCCTTTGGAGTACGAACATGATTTGAGGTACACGTCAACTACAACTCCTTGTGGCAGTTACATAGTTAGCTCCTCCGCTGTACAATGGAAGTCAAAGAACAACTTTAACTTTAAAGTAGGCAATAAAAATTCTGTTTTGCAGGGAGTGGAGCCGTGGTGACACTGAATGGACAGAGCACATATCACCGCCCCACTCATTTCTGACCTGTTGTACTATCAACTTTCTAAAGTTTGCAAACCAAGGCAGCCTTCAGCAATCCCGCTGTGTCATCCCATGTCTGCTGAGCGGCTCTAAAATCAAGACAAATGAGCATCAGCGGCATCAATTGTGCTGTATTCATCTGCGAAATCCTCATGGGAAATCTGCAGCTGCAGAACTGGAGTCTGAACCCAACACAAATGATCAACACTTGGAAAATAAAAGAGCCTCAGCGTCAGTACTTTATGACTCCTTGACACTGCAATATGATGACGCCTACAGCTACTGATTAAATATAAAGACATTTCTGATTACTGCCAGCTTTTATTTAACTCAAATGTCCAAGATCTGTTTTATTCTGGATGAATTTTGGGGGGAAAAAATCAGACTAGAGCAACTTTCCTTTCAGTCTAGTGAAGTAACTTCCAGACATGCCCTAACAAAGAAATAGGCAGAGTTGTAGACAGATTAGACATTTCATTATATCCCTGCCACCACAAGTTCTCCAACAGAAAAAGAAGTCAATTGTTTGTTTTTTTTTGTTTTTTTTTAAGGAATTAAAATGGGCAGAGATTTAAAGTATGTGAGTCAGGAGCCACAGATCCTCCTGCAGCACCAGTAAGTAATGTTTTCATGCCAATATGGACTTGTGCTTTTAACCTGCCATCATCAAGTCATAACAGAGCGCAGGATTCATGGTGTCTGGCAGCACTGTTTCCACTCATCCGTCATCATCATTGCACCACTGCTTTGATGGCAAACCAAGGTTTATTCTGTTGAACGTGTTCATCATGTTAATCTGCTGTTAAAGGACATTTTGTTTTTGGATTGTTTGACTGAAGTATTTATTAAGAAGATGTCTTTTAGCACAGCCTGTCATTTTTTCTGTTTAACTTTGCTTTATGATGCCAGTGCCAGTCATGGAAGAAGACAACGCTGCGGGTGAATAAGTGAATAATAACTGGTCAACGTTAAAAAACAGGATATTTTGCTTGTAAGGGAATTTTCCTCCCAGTACAGAGGCTCATTTATCCTTCCACTTCCCATCACCCACCTGCAGGCTCAGATCTTTCAAACCTCCGGGGGGGATTTACGCTGATCATCTGCTGTGCTCCTGTCTGCTGCTCAGCATGATTCACAGGAGGGATCTGACACTACTACAAGTCATGACACCAAAAGAAAAAAAAAAATCTAAATGTCACTCACACAGTTCTAATTTGAGCTCAGGATTTTCTCCTTCATCTGCCCACATTCACCTGTTCCCAATCTCATCCAGTGTCATTTTAATAGACATTTTATTTCCTACAGCTCAGTGTTTTACACTTTACACTGAGGTCTCTTTTGAGGATGCCGGTAGTACATTTGTGTCTCATTTCATCGCATATGGGATGCTAAAACAATCAAATGATGAAGATATCTTTCCACACTGTCACTGCTAGTGATTATGCATACTGTATTTTCACCAAACAAATAATATGTATTAAAGATAAAAGTATTATCTTTAAAATATGCACGAAATAGCTGTTTTGTTTTGTCACAGTGGTGATTGTACAGCATAATGGCATTTGAAAGTAGTTTTTAAAAAAACAAAACCAAACAAATGACTGCTTCTGTTCTCATTTTTTATTAATTGCAGAGGAAGAACAAGGCTGGACACCAAGTTTCAGTTTTATTTCACGCCAACATGCAGGCAGCCAACGTTTACAGAGAAACTATTTCTTCTAAAATGTGTAACTGAAACTTCCTTCTTCCCAGTGATATTGTTTGTACATGTTATATTCACATTTTAGTTGCCATATCTCAGATACATTTCCAGACTGCACTGACAAAACGCCATGATGCCGCTGACCAGGCGATGTTGTTTCGGCCCGATGGTGAAAAAAACAATTAACCAAAAAAAAAAAAAAGGCCTATTTTCAGATTCTCACTTTATTCGTCCAGACAAATGACATTTTTGGTTTTTGGCCACAAACCTGGAGTGGAATCTGTGAGAACTGGCCAACAGTGGCTGTTTCCGGATAGCTGTGCTGAAATGACCATGAGTGACTCCGTCCTTCTTCTTCTGTTCTTTCCATCTGCCTTAGTCCTTTTTCTAAGCCATTTTCCATCAATGAGCTTTATTAATATAAAAGTCAAGGACAACTCCTGGCTTTCATCTTTTTCTTATTGATTCTGACCTTGGTTCTTTCATCCCTTCGCAATGTGACTCACCGGTGTCCATGCATGTTGCAGGACATGGCAATCTTTCCTTTGATTGTGGAGTCTCTCATTTACCTCTGCAGCTTCTGCACGGCGAAGACTGCTCAGTGGCGACAGCTTCCTGACAATCCTCCAGACTTGTCACAGTTTGAAGTCAGTACGCATCAGAGATAGGAGCAAATTTACAAACCAATTACATAGTTGCAAAGTATCGTATCATTTTCGAGTCAAATGACTTTTATTTTCAATCAAAGCTATTTTGACAGATTTTCTTTTATAGCCGCGTTCCTTCGCTGGTTGTGGTGGAACGGATGCACTGAAGCAGCGTTTCTGGCATTTTTGTGATTTCATGAAGCGAGAAAAATGTAATTTCATGTGATTGTCAACCAGATATTTATTCATTTATATATCTGTTTATCTATTTTTAATGCAGCTGTGTTTAATGTTTAATGATTTCATTTTTCATTCCTCTCTAGCCATTTTACTGGAATTGGAACAACACATCAGGGAGGGAGCTTTAACCAGAGGACAAATGATGTCTGTCTCACCCCCTTAGACATAAACACACACATAACGTTATATTTTATATGCAGTGTGGCTCATTTTGCTGTTTGGCATGCTGATATCAGCCGTTGCTGGATATCTTTATATCTCCTCACCAGACAATAAATCATTTTTATAGTTTTCCCCCTGTGACCCTCATACCTTACAAATGGAGCTAATATCTGGGCAAAAAAAACCTCATAATCCAAAAACATAAATTTTGCTGAACTCTTTTTCTCTCCCCACAAGTTTATTGAGTTGCATTATATGAAGTGAGATGAATTTTAGTCCGGGAAAGATGCCTGCAGTAAACAAAAATGTTTGTGTGACTATGAGTTTTTTATTGCCTATATTTGTTTGCATTTGATCAAAAAATGATGTGTATAATGCAAAGAAGATTGAACAGCAGTAAAGGTGATGGGTTGAATACAGAATGATGCAGCTAATCTATAGAAATCCTTGTGTGATGTGTAAACTGGAACGCAGAGTTGTGATTCAACCAAACGCTGCCTGAATGACAAAGAAGTTTATGAAAAGAGCAAGACTGTGTGTGGTCCTGCTTCTTCAAGCTGAACTTGAGTGTTTACCGAATACAGAAGCACTGCTTAATACAGTCCAACCTTTAAATCCATGCTTTCAAAGCGCGTAATCATGTTCTTATCGGTTTTTTCTTAATAATAAAAAAAAAAAACAATAGAAACTTAGCTGTGGGCCAAAAAACAAGACCGTAATAGAAAAATCAACCATTCGTGGAAAATCAACTTTTGCATTATTTGTTTTACATGATAGAACTGCTTCAATAAAATCAACAGAGGGAATGTGGTGGATGAGTTTTAGTGCCTTACAGTGACCCTAGAGGCTACGCTGTCCGGGGAATTTTGCCCCTGGAGTCTCCCAAGGCAAACTGGTCCTAGATGAAGGGCCAGACAGAGAACGGTTCAATCCAATCCAATCCAATCCAATTTTATTTATATAGCACGATTTAAATAAACACAAAGGTTTCCAAAGTGCTGCACAGCAAGATAAAATATAATAGGTTCAGAAGAACATTAAGGCAGAAGAAAGTGTACCTGGCCCGGGGGATTACTGGGCCCCCAACCTGGAGCCAGAGCTGGGGTTGGGGCTCATGGGTGAGCACCTGGTGGCCAGACCTTTACCTGTGGGGTCTAGCTGAGCCCAGCCCAAACTGGAGACATGGGCTCACCTCCCTGTGGGCCCACCACCTGCAAGAGGAGCATGAAGGGTCCAGTGTGATGTGGTTTGGGCAGCAGACCAAGGCGGGGGCCTTGGTGGTCTTATCCTCAGTTATGGAAGGTGGCTCTTAGAATGTCACCTCTCAGGCAGACTCTCTGATTGCATGTTGGGGTTCTCCTGAGTGGACAAAATGCTTGTTTTCCTGTGCCTTCCTGTCGGGGAACGGGTCCTAACTGTTGTTTGTGCTTATGTGCTGAACAACAGTTCAGAGTATCCACCCTTTCTGGAGGCCCAGGACAGACATTGGACTGCGCCTCAACTGGGGACTCATGTGGGCAATGACAGCGTGACCTGGATGTGCGTGATTGGGAGGAACGACCTGCCTGATCTGAACCCGAGTGGTCTTAACTTATTGGACTTCTGTGCAAGTCACAGTCTGTGCATATCTAACACCATGTTTGACCATAAGGTTGTTCATTGGTGCTCTTGACACCATGATAGCCTCGGTACATACGTCCATGACTGACTATATAGTCATGTCATCTGTCCTGTGACAGTATGTTCTGGACACTCGGGTAAAGAGAGAAGCAGAGTTGTCAACTGGTGAGTTGGATCAGATGGTAGTTGTGGCTTCAAAATCACTGATGCTGGTTGCGACGGTAATCTTTGAAACCCGCTGGTGAATACCAGTATAAAAATTCAGCTGCATTAAAAGAAATCTGCATCATCGCGTTAATTTTGACTTCGGTCTTGTGGCGACAACCACCTAGCAGGGCTTTGAAGCTCAACTTACCATTCAAGAAATTTTTCCACTTTTTTATCCACTTCTGCTCAAAGAGATTTGTTCCTGATTCCTGAAGCTATGGGTTGGGCCAAGGGTCAAATCGCAGAATGTGCCTTAATTGTGCGTCAGAAAAAAATCTGCGGCATTAAAATAAATCTGCGTTATTGTATTCATTTTGGCAGCCCTGATTAACATATCCCCCTTAAATTAGAAAAAAGGTTTTGTTTTTAAAAGGTTTTAATTTGTTACAATCAGGTAAACAACCATTCCACACACTGAAACAGGCCTTGGTTATTTAACGTTACACAAAACAAGACAAAGGCCCACAGAGAGGGACATTCAGATCCAACATCTGCTTTTAACCGATGTAAAAAAAAAAAATGTAATTTAAACAGCAAGCCACAAAACATGCAAACACGTCTCTTGACGAGACCCAGGATCTGTTTGACAAAGAGTTTGTGTGACAAACATCTAAATGACATGGTCCTCTTGGTTTCTTAAGTTTTGGTGGAGGTTTTTCTCTGAAAAGGCATAAGGAGTTTGTGCGCACGAATCCTGAACTTTTGGTCTCTCACACTGTAAATAATGACATTCCAGCAACTGTTAGTGGCTAAAATCCAGAAGGCGAAAAATGAAAAGTTGCACCATTTATTTCCCAAAACGTTCCCAACAACGAAGACAGCTATGGGTGTGAATGACGCCGTGAAGGCCACCGTCAGAGTCCCGATGGTCTTGGCTGCTTTAATGTCTGAGAATGTTGGTTTGGTGGTGTTTTGGGATTCGCTCTCAGCTAAGTGTTTCCTGCGTTTTGAATGCTGTCTGATGCTGGAAAGAGAGATTATGTTAATGACCACAGTGCCGCCTAAGAGGGTGAAGTCAAACGCAGGGAAGAGGAGGAGGATGTTCCAGGCCTGGCTGGGGAACTCGCCGATTGTCCCCAGAGCGTAGTTACACATCCGGCTGCAGGAGTTATACTCCAAAGCAATCTCGCTGCTGAAAATCATCGGACACACAGCCAAGAAGAAACTTCCCACCCAGGAAAGGACAATCAGGATAGTGGTCCTTTTCCGAGTAATCACAGAGTCCTTGTGCAGAGGTCTCATTACAGCGATGCTTCTCTCAATAGTAAGCAGGAAAATGGTTGTGATGGAGACCAAAGTGCATCCAGCAAAGATGGGGCCAATGACGTTACACGGGTGGAAACTCACTAATTGCGAGTTATATGACGTCCACTCGGGTGCAGAATCAGTCACCATGAGGTAGACCTCAGCATAGACAGACAGTGGCACCACAAATATCCCAACCGCCAGATCAGCCACAGCGAGGGATGCCTTCAGGTAGCCCTGAGGCGTGTGGAAGTGTTTGGTCCCCAGCACCACAGCCAGAGTCACCAAGTTCCCAAACAAGGTGGCGAAGATCAGTAGCACCATGAAGAGCACCATGAGGATTTTGTTGGCCAGAGTACAACAGCACACAGTGCAGTGTGCTGGTTCAGCTCTGTCCAACATGGTCGCTGTGCTGGTCTCAATCATTGGATAAATTGATGCTGCACATTCACATGGTGACCTAAAATAAACAGAAATCGATATCAGGCATGAGGGATTTAAAAAAAGATAGAAATCATACAATATTTAAAACACTAACATTGAGGGGCAAATGAGAAATTCAGCTTCTGAGATACACAACCCTATCATGAGACACAGTGCCAACAGAGGAAGGACCTTCATAACCAGGGAATACTTTTAATGACAACCTTTTTGTCATTTGCCATTTCTAAAACATCAGCAAGTGAAAGGAAAACATGGTCATCTCAACAACTGTTAAACTTTAGGACTTATTTTCCTGCATTAAGATTGAATTTGTAATGCGACACACACACAGCATGTTTGTTCATGTCCTCTTCCTTAACATCAGTGGCCATTAACCCTTCAAAGCACATTTTATCTACTGGATCAACACACCATGGTTACTTTGCGTCAAACACTTCTTCATATCTAGGTTACGCCACAGGTGTCAGATGATGCAAGGAAATGTAACTCAGATTGATGTGTGTTTTCATACTACTTCCTTACATGACCAGCACCAAAACTATATCCCAACTTCCTGTGCTGGTGCTAAACATTTTCCGTCAGATCCAGTAACGTAAAGCAGAATTATTCTATAAGAATGTATCCCCAATAAAAAATGGTTGATAAGTCGGCAAGGGTTGTGGGTAATAGTATATATATATATTTATATATATATATATATATATATACATAACACAAAACCAACTTGCTACGTCTGCCTATTGATTTAGTAGAAGGCTGCTGAATCTGATCATGATAATAACTTCCTCAGTTTGAATCCTGATTGGTTGACCTTCTGTGATGTAACAGCTAGTCTTGCTGTTGCCTTTGCTTCTCTTCCTGAACCAAAAAAAAAACACCACCAACATGTGTAACATTTAGACATTTAGAAAAGAAAATGCCGCAGAGCATAGGAAAACTCAGCCACTGAATCTGAAAATACAGAAAACATTTGACAGATAATGCATAAAATGATAACCAAGTGAAGATGACTTCAAAAATCTGCATATGGAGAAGAAATGAAAAAATATGAATATTTTATTTTAGCAGCTTAGTACCATGGTTGGAGAAACCATGACCTGGATGAGAACACGTACACTCTAAACAACGATATGTATCTATGTGTGTGTGTTTGTGTGTGTGTGTGTGTGTGTGTGTATGCACTGACGTCATGGCGTAATGACAGATGTGGTTTTACATCGCTCACGTGAGGCCTGGCTGGGGAGACCTCAGCGCTGGATGGATGGATGGATGGATGGATGGATGGATGGATGGATGGATGGATGGATGGATGAGACTAACCCCAGCCCGTGGTGAGGTAACGTCATAATCTGGCCGGACAACAACATCTGTAGCAGAGTAGTAAACAAAACCCAGCTGACTCTCGTAGCTGCGTTAATCCAGAGTCAGGCAGTTTCCTGGACATCCTCCCACTGAAACTCCTACACTCCTTTGATTTGGATTTTAAACGCCACAGACAGTTTGATTATGTCTAATTAGAAGCAACTAGTACGGATTAAATTTAAATTTAAATTTAAATATAGTGAGTTTATTTACGGCGTTGTCTCTGTTTTCTCCCGATCTAAATGTCCTTGAGGCCCTTTTGAGAGAAGCGGTCAAGCTGAAACCTTTAGCCCTGCAAGAAGAACCCGCACATGATAGTCACGAAACAGTATCCCACAATGCAATTTGATCCTGATTTTCTATTGAGAGATGATATATATCAAGTTACATGTATGGTAAATAAAACAACGATATTTTTTTAAGAATATCCGTGTGCGTATATGTAAAATACAAAAACAAACAAAAAAAAGCTATAGGCTACCCTGTCAGTATTTGTTTTGCCTTTGAGTTTTACATGTCCTTTCCTGAAGCTGTTTCTTCACTGTATATCCATCTACAGCGTGCAGTCATGCAGAAACCTCACGCATATCCAGCCAATCTGGATACAAAGTGAAATCCATAAAATAAAATCTGCTCCGGCGCGCACGGATCAGCGCAGTCCATCCAGACCCTGTGCGTCTTACACATTACATCCACTTTTCTTAAAACAAACAAACAAACAAATACGCTTCCTATGTGTACCATTAGTTTTCTTACCCATTCATTCTCATGTATTTAAAGAATTTTCGTTGTTAGTTTAGCAAAACGCACAGCTTTCATGCACATTTAGAGATCCCAATCAGTAGTTTACAGTCATCACTAAAGATAAACGCATCAAGTCTGTCAGTTCCAATTAATACGATATGCACAGTCTGATAGTATAACATATAACAGTTAACTTTACTCACTTCCAGATTTAAATTCCCCTAAAGACGCAGCAGCAGCGAGCTGTCCGTTGTAAAGCAGCATCTCCCTGTTGGATAGCCACACAGCAGACTTCCAGTACCACTTAGAACAACTCCAGCCTCAAGAAGAAAAGTAAGAAGGAAAAGAGTTCATCGTGAGGACCAGGGAGCTCTCTCTCCGATGTGCAGATGTTACATGTGCGGGGTGGACTGGTCGGCGGCGCGAGGCGCTGCATGCGCTCTGGTCCGCATCGCTCCGGAGAGATTGTTAAAGTGTCTCCTCCGCTGGTTTCTCCATTGGCTGAGGACGCTGATGACAGAGGAGTCCACCGCCTATAACATGACGCCTGCTACACGCCGGGGCGTGGGTGTCTCAGGATGAGGAGGGCAGTGCATCCCGTGGTTGTGTCCAAGTAGTTTTTCATCTGCCTGTGATGTCTCCAATATATTTCTTTTCATTACCAACCCTGAAAAAAAAAAAGCCTCATTCACAAATTTCCTTTTTCTTTTTCTTAATTTCAAGCCTTACTCTGTTCATAGAACTGACCTGAGCACTGCAGCAGTTTTTTCTCAGCCTGAGTCACTGCTGCAGCATGTCAGTGAGGTCCAACACTTCCAGGGACTCGTTTTTGTTTCTGTTAAATTACTTTTCTGACAGGACTTCCTTTGGTGGCAAGACTGGATAAGCAGACAGGCCATGCAGTTGTCTTTACCCACAGCAATACAAAGTCCCACAAAATTGAACGTTTGGGAGCACTAAGGCACAGCACAAGATGACATGACAAAGGCTTGAAGGCAGCCTCTGAGCACGCAGCCTTCAGAATGGTTCTTACATCAGAACGTGGTGTTGCTGTTTTTATTATCTGACAAACTACGACGCAGCCAGTGTGCAGACGCAGGGAAAAAAGAAACACATATTCTACAGATAATGATAGCGGAGGTGTTTGTCTATGCCACTTTGAACCTATAGTCAATTAATCTTCATCCACAAGTTGCACAGTGCTTGAGATGAGACAGCCAGAAAAAGAAGAGGGTAACAATTATCTGTCCTCCTGATGAACTGAAGATACACAATATATGAATATGGCTTTGGAAATTATCAAATGGGCGTTTTGTTGAAGTCATTGCAGTTTTATTAACTTAAAACAAAATCAGAGTCATTTCATCCTTGGCCTTGGAAACCACAGTCGGCAGTAGGCCTCGGCCCACCTACTTATTTGCTGTCAGGCTTTTGACAGCATCGCATAACTTTCTTTAATGAGAATCTTTTCATCCGTTGCTGTTACCAAATTGTTAAATACAGCTTGAACTCAAGATGGATGAGAAGTCCATAAACAGGGGCACAAAAATAAATGAAGATAAATTACAGTAACGCAACAAAAACATTTCTTACATTGCGAGACCTTGGAAAACTTAAGCAAGATTTCACAAAAGTTGAAAATATCAACAATGGAATAACACATGCACACCTGTAGCAGAGCCTCACTGAAATGTATTTTGAGACTGGGCTCAAATACAAAAAAAAATGAAATCCGCGCTTGGCAGGAGGTACAGTTTTCACATAAGTGAGAGACATTTGAAGGTAATACTTAGTGTAAGGGGACACTTTAGTAGCACGGTGTACTTTGACCTGCCAGACTTGAATTACTGGCAACCAACAGCAGTACCCTGGATAGTTTCCCAGTGCTAAAGATGTGTGCTAAAAGCAGGGAACGAGGATGTGTACGAAAAGAAGAGTAATTGCAGTAATTGTTTTGGTATTAAAAGTTTCACAGAGATTTCTGGACATTTCACAAAAGTACATCCATTGTTGTTTTATCTTTAGCGATTCTTTACATAGCAGTGCTCTGAATAACTGAAAAATCAAGCCATGCCTCGACAACATCAGCTGAAGATGATGCAGTGGGCAGCAGCTGATAATAAATGTGGATTGATTTAAGTCAATACTGATGGAAAGGAAAATGAGAAATACCACAGATGCACATGAGGCATCTATTTGAAACACATTCAGAAAAAATACATGGATACAGGGTTGTTGCACACGGCTCTCTGGACCAACCAAAAGATCAGATGACCTGTCCGAGCAGCCAGACATCACATCTCTGCTCCTCTTTAGTCTCTCAAGTCTTTTTCCTCCAATTTCAAAATGCCCTTTTATTCCCTGCCTTTCAGGGAGCGTTAAAAAAGTAGCAGTAAACACAGTGTATGTGTTGTAATAGTCATGTGTATCTGCAGGTTTGGCTCCAGTCCGGCCGTGGATGCTACAAAACGAAAGCATAATCCCATGCTTCTCTGCATGTGGTGGGTAATCCTTAATCCAGGGGTCATCCAGTTTGATGCTTCAGATAACAGCGTGGGGAAGTCTGTCTCTGGAGTTTCTTTCAGCCGTGCGGCGACATGAAACCTGTTAGCTGCTCTGATTTAATTTATCTTTTATTACCTGTCTCCATTTATGTATGATGTTGACTGAAGGGGGGTTACACCTATTATAAAACACCACATGAGTAAACTGAGAAAACACTTACAGATAGATCTAAATATATATATATATATTTCACAGATTTCATGTTAATAAATTAAAGGTTCATTATATAATCACATTCCAGTGGGCTGGACGTTTATTTTACAGCTGTCTGTGCTTTAAACAACTTGGAAACGTATAGAAAATAACGTGGTGGCTTTAGAAGCTTCTGACAGGTTATCATTCAAAATGTTTTTCAATCGCAGCATAAAGCTGTTCTCACTTTTTTCACAAGAGGTATACCGAAGGTATATTTGCAAGGTTTTGCTGTACACTGCAATGTACAAGTAGCATTTAGTTGATCATATTTTTAGATTTAGACAATTATTCATACAACTTTTAAGTCTGACAACATTCCAGTTACAGAAAAGATTGTCCTACACTAACAAAAATTTAAAAAAGGACCTTGTCCATTAGTTCACTAGATGGAGATGGATGAATAATAACTACTTGAATATGTGTGGACTCACACACTCAGTTTTTCCTGCAGTGCAGTGGATTTTCTTTCCTTTGAGCTAACAATCCTGCAAAACACTTTTGAATTTCATCTCACCAGCTCAAATTTACTGCAGTGTCCTGCGTCAGGATTCTGTTAACCCTGTACATTTTAGACAACTGTACATACTCCTCCTGCCAAGGCGGGTCCAAGCCTTGGCAGGAGGAGTATAGCTGAAATTTATGTAAATAACACATTAATAATAATAATAATAATAATACATTTAGAGGTTATGCTAACTGTATTTCATTGGCTCTGTACCCATACTCTACACAGTGACAATAGAGTTGAATCTTATCATTTGAGTCAAATGGTGATGTATTTTAAAGTCTACCATTAAACTAGGTGCCTCTTTATCTGACATCATGAGAAAATTAAAGGAAACCCACCAAGACCGTACAAGTCTGCTTCATGCTTCAGAGCAACACCATGGGACCACACTGCCGTCACACATGAGGGAGACGTGTTCTATATGCTTGTCAAGGACCAAGCAGTCAAGGACAAACAGGAAAAAGTTTACGTAGGACAAATAAAAGACTAGTCTAGATCACTCCTCTGGGGATTCAGGATTTATTTACTTCATCTAAAGTCCCTCGTGTCTCTTTTGCTCTTACATCAATAAAGATATTTTAATCTACACATTCTGCAGCCGCTGTGAGTCGTTAGCAGTTGTCTCATTACAGTTTTTTACAACCGCTATGACCCGTTTGTCAGACTTTTTTTCAAAACTGTTAACGCACATCACACCTGAAACACACAATTCCCCAAACAGTTAATTTCACGCTCAAAATCATGCAGTGTAACTAAACACAGACACACACTTCCAAAATAGAATAATACACTAACACAGTTCACCAAATCTACCAAAGCACTGACACACACCGTCTTCCAACAGAAACATTTAGTCAGTCACAGCACAGTGTCCTAAAAAACACTGACAACTGATGGAATAACACAAACTGAATCAAATTGCATGTGTCAAATCTACTTTTTTCCTTTTTATTTTACAATCAACAGATTATTGTATTGATCATACATGTAAATTAATGTTTGTGATGATGTTCTTTATTTTTCATTTGTTGGGCATGAATTTTGTTCCTTTTTTTGTACAACACTTTGTACAAAAAGTGAACGACCCATGTCTGAGCAGCTTTGCAGAATGTTTATGAAAGAAGAGACAGTAAATGACAGGATTTGCGCTAAACACTTTACTGTATTGCAAATGAATATGACTTACAGTAGAGTAAAGAGGAAAAAAAATCAGCATTTAGCTGTCATTCATTACTGTATTGTCAAACACACAAAAAGAAAAAGGAGCAGAAGAAATCACTGTAAAAGAGGAAGAAAAAAAAGCTAATCTGCTCGGTCATTAGCATTGGGCCACATATTTTCATCGACATCACACCTGATGTCTTCTCTGGCCAGGCATCTTGGGAAATATCTTTTTGCATGCCTTATCCAGCCCTGACAGTTGTCAGCTGTGATGTCCTGACATGCAGCAGCCATTACATCCAGGAGGGACATTTGGTCATGTGGATGGTGATCGAATACTTTCCACCTCCAGGCTGAAAAAAAACTCCTCTATTGGGGTTGAGGAAAGGGGAGTAAGGGGCAAGGAAAAGGGACATCATCCTGCGATGGGCATCAAACCAAGCTGTGACTGCATGTGCATGGTAGAATGCAACATTGTCCCAGGTGATCACATATGTTAGCGAGTTACCCCCCAACACCCTGTCCCCTTTCCCCCTCAGGTACCAGTCTATCATACAGCTACACAGTAAATATAGGTGATGTGATTGAAAAAAGCCCAGCACCTGAGCTGGGTGAGACAGAAATCAGCTGTGATCAATGTAATCTTCAACCCATTAGTTTTGAACATGAGGTTTTCTGTTTTGACAAACCGTGTGAAAGCAATTGAAAATTCACCAGTTAACATCCACTGTTTTGGTCTTGATTGAGCTTGTGTGTAAAAGGAGTTAAAACTAATTTTAAACGTGTAAAATGTGTGTATTTCGTGTCAAAAGAATAAGAATTGCGTTAATTGTATAGCCCACACAGGCTGATGTTGTGGTAACTGTGTGAAGAGTTTTGAAAAAGCATTAAAAGTATTGAACAACGGGTCATAGCGGTTGTAAAAAACTGTAAAATGATGCTGCACCGAGTGAGGACTGGCATCCTTTTTGGTGAGTAAAATCCCTCCATCTTGATGGAAGCAAAAAGCCATATTAATGATATGGACAGCACCCCGTTATGCTCCCCACATGTCAACCAGTGACCTAAGGGCAAACCCTCAAACATTGAGAGGCTAAAAGCAGCTTTTAGTTAGAATAAAACTAAGGGAAATTGGAAGAGTGTTTCACAAAGTATTTTTGCTCTAGATAATGGAAGTGTGAGGAGAGAGGAGACAGCTCTTGTGTCACTGCTCAGCGTCTCTGGGCTCAGTCCGCGGATAACGAGCTGTGACAAAGATATCAGCCTCCATCTTTCTGTCTCAGCCTATGTGCGTCACTGGCCACACACAAGGACAAGATTTCTTCAACCTGGAGACTCATGGACACAGCGGCAACCCCAGGTCCTGGGAGGCTCCTCGCCAAGACGTACTTGTGCTATCTTCCCCTGCTCAAAACAAGCAAAATCTGTCATAGAGTAGACATAAGTGGGGCCGTCCTGTTGTTGGTACACTGTAGACACTGTGCAGCCTTCATATGTACGGCTTGTCGAGCTTGTTATGTTTATATTATACTAGAATACTGGGTTATTTGTGGCCATGTAAACGCAGCAGTTGACACAGACAGGTCGTCAGCTAATCACTTGTCACCCATGCCAGCAGGGTCAACCACAGCGCATGTCTCCCAAGTATCTCCCAGCATCTTTATGATTAGATCTCTAGAGGATGCTCTCCGTGAGGAATAGAGCTGTGTCTGCGGTGTTAGTGGTGAGAAAAGATGCTTTGTGATATATTTACCCATCAGTCTCCAGCCTGCACCCTTCTTCCCCATTAGTCATTTACCTTATACGAATACATGCTGCCAGGTTCCTCCTCTCTCCAGTTTGCCTCATTGCTGTCTAGACTTTATTATCCTGGTTTGTTTTGGTTAGAAACACACAGAAAAGTAGCTGCTGGGAATCATCAACGCCTCCTCCTCTCCGCTACAGGTGAGTATATCCATCAGAACGTCACCTCTAATGCACCTTACTGCTTCTCTACTACACAGAGATGTACAAAATAACAAGCTCTGAGTCACATTTATTTACATCTGTCACCGTTTTGCTTCTTTCATTCATGCCGTCTTATTTGCTGTAAGTCTACCAGCACTCCCACCTGCTGCAGACCCGTTCATGCTCTGCTCATTAGTCCCTCAGTTACTCTTTTACACAGTATTGTTTCACCAGTTACACATTGCTTCATTGTTTTTGACTGTGTTCCAGATGCTTGTTTTTTTTTTTTTCCTGCCTGTTCTCTGGTTTCACTTCTGTAGACTTTGCTTGTCATTTGAGTTTTGTTTGTTTAGCAACCTGCTGATCCATTCAGGCTGCAAGCTCCTGTTTGCATATTTGAATAAGGCACCATCACCTGTACCTGTCTGCCTGGTGTTGGTCTTCATTTGGGTCCTTCCTTCAGCTCTCTGACGCCCCTTTGTGACAATACAAGTCTCCTTGTGGATTCAATTGATTTATTTGAGCTTTGTTATTCTCAATCATGCTCCTTGCAAGGGATTGCTAATTGCTTGCTGCCACGTTCTGTTATTCTATCCTTAACTTGGTCAACGGCCTTCATGCCCATTTCTGTGGGTTTTGCAGATTTTTATTTTTTTTTTAGAGCCAAAAGTTTATTATCAATTTTAGAAACAGCAACTCTGTCATTGATTACTTTCACATAGGCATTATTTCTTCTACACAGTTGAATTTTTTTCAGATTCCAGTTTATGTTTTCACATTCCCCAACACAAGTAATTTAACAGAAAACTAAATAGTCTGGTCTGTTCTGATTGAGGGGTTTACAGAGATGTCTAGACTGGCATCAGGGTCCAGACCAGGCAGTTTTAAAATGATCACCTCTTCTGTAGTTATGTGTTTAAGCTTCTGCCATATAACAAAACTCAGTGCATGTAGCATCACAGTGTCTTCTTCTGTTTTTATGGGTGGATGGCTAGCATCAAAGCTGACAAAAATGAAGTAAGATGAACCAAAGTCACATGACTAAACATGCTTGCTGTGTGGGAAATGGAGTCAGTCTGGCAGCAATTTGTAAACCGTGCAAAGTGGATTTCTGGCTAGATGGTAGTAGGAGATCATTTAGGTCTTTTATTGCTACCAACTTTATATGCCACCTACTAAAAGATTCACATAATGGAATATGTTGCTGTGATTAAAAGAAGAGAAAAGTTTTCCTTGAGGCAGCATCAAATATTGCAGAGAGGGCTGCAGAGGTTTCTGTTGAGAAAGCAACGGTCGGTTGGAGTATATGGAGCCAAGATACAAGCTACAATCTTGACACTATATTAGCTTTGACAGGTGCACACCTGTTAGAGGAGAATCCATGTAAGAAAAGACTTCTCCAAGAGAGGAAATCGGACTAAGCTCGGCCAGTAATCGGCAGTGGATTATTGATTGGCACATTACATGAGTCATTTGTATTCTGATTATTAGTTGATCACTTAATACTATTGTTCATGTAAACGTAGTAACTGCAATAAGTCTGTATTGTGATAGATGTTTGTCTATTTCATTTGTGCCAAATGATCCAACAACACATGTTGCAGCATGTAGGCTGCAAATAATAATAAATGAATTATTCCAATAGAAGAACAATAATGAAGAGCATGTTTAAAATGAAACCTTAAAATAAGAGATGTCTCCTGCATCAGTTTTATACATATCCTATGGGATTAAATTCAGTTTCATAAAACTCTGTTGGTTGTTTCTGTTCCCAGTCTTACATTCCAGTAGAATCATATATTGAGGGATACCGACTGAACTCCAGCAATCACAAACAACATGAAAACCAGAATAATTTCCATTTCCCTTAAAAGAAGCAACCAACACAATTTGACAAACAGTCTAAGTCTGTTTTCCTTTCCCTGCCTCGCCTTGTCTGCATAAAAAATAACAGATGCATCACGTTTCTGTCAAATTCAGCACAAACAATGTCTCATCCTCCCTCCGTGTCGTCTCATCGTACACGGAGTGAAAAACCCTGCTCTGTCAGGTTATTAGACATTTAATTTAAAAGTCAAGTGGGCTCAGTGAAATAACAGCAGACTTATTAATGCTGCTGTTGGGCTGAAATGTCAGTTTGAATTTCATTACCGCTGCTTTCAAATGAAGCGCTTATTAGGTTTAAATGAAGAGCACCATTGTTCTGGGGTCGCCAAGCTGTCTGTAATTACTTTTACTAGTAAATCATTAAACTCTTGCACGTAAACACACTAATTATGTAAAGAAGAGACACAGTTTGCTGTTCACTTCAAATATTGACTCAAAGTCGCAGACGTGATAACCTGCCGAGCTGTGTTTAAATGTGCAAGCAAACTTGATCTAGAAACGCCTGTTAAATAAACATGTGCAGTTGTATCTGTTCATTACCCACAGTGGTGTGTTAAAGGGTCACCAAAAGTGATAGTAATAGTGAAAAACTAATGACCAAAGCTTTAATCCAGCCAATGAGCTGTTATCCTGGCAAAAATAGAGAGTGGAGTTTATTGTTGTTAATTGTTCATTTCCTTGTATTCACAGTGTCCACACACCATGTGGTGTGGTTACGCTGAAGGTTTATGCATTGATTCACTGAGAGCTACACATCAGACACGGGGACGACTAGGAAAGGTGATGGATCCAACATATTGGATGTCCTATAGTGCTCTGCATGCATGGGTTTGAATCCCATCCTCATGGCATACTATGCTTAGGGGGGATCTGTGAAGTATTTACAGCAGCTTTGGAACTGAGGAGTCACAGGTTTGCATCTCTTTACGAACTTTTCTGTCTTCTATATGGAGTAAAAAAGATGAAGAGACTGTTGCTGTCAACAGGTGGCAGTAGTGAGGCATCCACGGAACGAAGAACTTGTCAAAAGTATCCCACTACTTTAAAAATATAAAAATACTACCGATCTGTTCTGATCTTTCAACTTGAGTATAACATTCAATTAAAAACTAAGTTTGAAAAAAAAATTTTTTTGGTAAGTATGTTAGCTTTATTTCATCTTAAGATCAGCTTTCATCTCACTGTAATGTTAACAGCTGAATGACAAATGATTCCAGAGCAGAAGACAAACAATTTTCACTACCTGAGCGGCTCATAAATTCTCCCTTGTCGTGTGAAATTAATGATGTTGAGAGAAAGATTAATAGAACACATTTCCACCCAGACACCCACTGCTCTGCAAAGACGAGACGCATGCAATCCCTCCACAACCTCGGAGGGATTCACATGTGTGAAAGCCAAAACTTGTCATGATTGATCTTTCCTACCAAATACCTCAAGAAATAAACCTTTGATGAGGCAACAGCTACGCGTGAATTGCGTGTGGCAGTTTTCGGATAAATATACGAGAATAAAATGAACGTAGAAGCATTTTTTAAACTTCAACTTGAATTCAAGCTAAATTTCCCCATTATTCACATTTACTTGATTGGTCAGCTGTGTGAGAAGTGAGAGAGGAGCAGAAGATTGTGCATCTCTAACATGTTTTTCTGTAACTACGTAACATCTGGTCATGTCCACCTGAAGTAGCTGAGGTTACTTAGTGTAATATTGCGTGTTGTCGTAAACTGATGTTTTTTCAGCTTGGTAGAAAGTCTTGGTGTGACACTCCAAGATGACATTCAGCTGTTGAACCATCAGTGAGTGCCAATGACCTTAGATTTATGTGTCCCACACCGCTGACACTAATGGGACCCTGTTGGCAGATTCAGCACGCTGAATCGGTGGCAAGTTGGTCAGAGAGATCATTAGGTCTGTTAAGCTTAGAGAACCTGTGCGTGAGAAGACAAACAGAAGTGATGAGAATAAACAAAATGACAAAGTTCACAACAGCACGATTTCAAAACTACGATTCTCAACCTACCTACCTGCCTAGACTCCCAGCTGATAGTAGCTCTTTGAATTTCCTCTTCCCAATGATGAATACTGACTACTGCCACGTGCTGGGTATCTCACACAGGCTCAGAATGAATGTACCAGCTGATCCTTGATGTACATGAGGCGACATGACATTCCAGTTGGTCTATGTCATATCTTCAAAAGGATGGGGTTCTTCAGTTGAGTCCACCATGTTTCTACTGAAGCTGAGGATGGACAAAGTGAGCACTGGCTCTAAAGAGGGCCTTGGTGTTTTACCTTGAAATAGCAGTAACCCAAAGGTGTTTCATACAAGCTTGGAAAGAAAGGGTTATTCAACTGTTTGCAAACTGCTGTCCTGTCACCACATCTCAGTGAGTCTGTCATCAATTTACAAGTACAGTAAATCTAGTTTGAATTCTTAATCTTAAAACAGCTGCCTGAAAACAAGGTTGTGAATCAAAGCAGAACAGTTGCGGGTCAGACACATAGACTGTATATAAATATGGACAATGCACCCCAGTAGTCATCATGAAAACAAAAACTTATCAGAAAAACTGACACTTGAATATACCTCAGTATTAGATAGATAAATAGATGTGACATGTGTTTAACTGTTCGCATTCATAGCTTTCATTTTGTGTTTTAGTTCGGCCTAAATCCCATCCATAAACATGCAGGAAGTGGAGCTTATGACCTATACTACAGCCAGCCACCAGGAGGAGCTCTACTTGTTTTGGCTTTACTTTGAGGAGCTGTTCCGCCTCCATCTTTATTTACAGTCTATGGTCAGACACGTAAATGCTGAGCTACAATATGTACTCATAATGTAAAAATATTGATTATGCAGCTTTGAATGACAGTGGTCTGCATACATATGGTAAGCATCAAACCTGCCTGTTCACTGATTACTATTCAAGAATTTCAGTCTGTGACTTTTGTTTCTTCAAATTGAGTCTGGTTTAGAGGAGAAGCTCTCATGAAAATTTACCAAAATTGTAGCTGTTGTGGCAGAAAATGTTGTCCTCATTGTGCAAAATAGATTGTTTTCAGGGACTTTAATTGCAGGATTCCTCCATGCTGAGCATGATAAAAGCTCAGCGATGTTTTTTTAATCCACCACAAAACCTCCAGGGGTAAGCACCGGCAGATGACGATAATCTTCAAGTGTGTCTCATTACGTGTTTGAACAAAAATAAAAGCTGCACATGCTCTCTTGTTGTTTTAAATATGACTACTCTGGCTACATTATACATGCATTCATGAAAAACAAAGACTATTGGGTTAGAAATTGTTTTTGGTGAGTAAGTAAAAGCAGAAGCTGCGAGTATGAACCAATCCATTTCTTTCTGACACAGTGACAGCTACGTGGAAAAACACACAAAGAGAATTATTTTGTAGCATAAGAAATACAAAGGTATGGAGAGCAACCAACAGTATTATAAATAATGAGTGTAATCTTAAAATCATATGTAAAATTCATTATGGGACAAATGAAGGAGTTCATAGCAAGAGCTTTATAATCTGACATACCCTCTTGGATAATCAAGACAAAAAAAGCAGTTACATTTGCCAGTATTTCCTCACTCGGCATCATATTTGCGAAATGAAAAGAAAAGAGAAATAATGACAATGGTTAACTCCTAAAGTGGCTGATAAATTAGTAGCCTTCACCGGCATCTCTCGGTAGATAGACTTCGCTGAAAGACAGGAAGACAGCGACCTGTGCTGACCAAAGATAGATGTGTTATATAATCCTTATCTAACCACACTGAATGACTAACAATAGTCTTTATTTAGGGTACCCTCTGTCATTGTTCACTTCAACTCTATAACTGTGAATCAAGAATCAAGATTTTGACTTTTTATCAAAAATAACTGCAGCTTTCTCTTTATGATGCCAAAGAATCAATAATAATAATAATAATAATAATAATAATATATATATATATATATATATATATATATATATATATATATATATATATATATATATATATACACTACCGTTCAAAAGTTTGGGGTCACCCAAACAATTTTGTGTTTTCCATGAAAAGTCACACTTATTCACCACCATACGTTGTGAAATGAATAGAAAATAGAGTCAAGACATTGACAAGGTTAGAAATAATGATGATTTGTATTTGAAATAAGATTTTACATCAAACTTCGCTTTCGTCAAAGAATCCTCCATTTGCAGCAATTACAGCATTGCAGATCTTTGGCATTCTAGCTGTTAATTTGTTGAGGTAATCTGGAGAAATTGCACCCCACGCTTCCAGAAGCAGCTCCCACAAGTTGGATTGGTTGGATGGGCACTTCTTGCGTACCATACGGTCAAGCTGCTCCCACAACAGCTCAATGGGGTTCAGATCTGGTGACTGCGCTGGCCACTCCATCACCGATAGAATATGAGCTTCCTGCTTCTGCTCTAAATAGTTCTTGCACAATTTGGAGGTGTGTTTAGGGTCATTGTCCTGTTGTAGGATGAAATTGGCTCCAATCAAGCGCTGTCCACTGGGTATGGCATGGCGTTGCAAAATGGAGTGATAGCCTTCCTTATTCAGAATCCCTTTTACCCTGTACAAATCTCCCACCTTACCAGCACCAAAGCAACCCCAGACCATCACATTACCTCCACCATGCTTAACAGATGGCGTCAGGCATTCTTCCAGCATCTTTTCATTTGTTCTGCGTCTCACAAACATTCTTCTTTGTGATCCAAACACCTCAAACTTAGATTCGTCCGTCCACAACACTTTTTTCCAGTCTTCCTCTGTCCAATGTCTGTGTTCTTTTGCCCATCTTAATCTTTTTCTTTTATTGGCCAGTCTCAGATATGGCTTTTTCTTTGCCACTCTGCCCTGAAGCCCAGAATCCCGCAGCCGCCTCTTCACTGTAGATGTTGACACTGGTGTTTTGCGGGTACTATTTAATGAAGATGCCAGTTGGGGACCTGCGAGGCGTCTGTTTCTCAAACTAGAGACTCTAATGCACTTATCTTCTTGCACAGTTGTGCTACGCGGCCTCCCACTTCTTTTTCTACTCTGGTTAGAGCCTGTTTGTGCTGTCCTCTGAAGGGAGTAGTACACACCGTTGTAGGAAATCTTCAATTTCTTAGCAATTTCTCGCATGGAATAGCCTTCATTTCGAAGAACAAGAATAGACTGTCGAGTTTCAGATGAAAGTTCTCTTTTTCTGGCCATTTTGAGCGTTTAATTGACCCCACAAATGTAATGCTCCAGAAACTCAATCTGCTCAAAGGAAGATCAGTTTTGTAGCTTCTGTAAAGAGCTAAACTGTTTTCAGATGTGTGAACATGATTGCACAAGGGTTTTCTAATCATCAATTAGCCTTCTGAGCCAATGAGCAAACACATTTCACCATTAGAACACTGGAGTGATAGTGGCTGGAACTAGGCCTCTATACACCTATGTAGATATTGCACCAAAAACCAGACATTTGCAGCTAGAATAGTCATTTACCACATTGGCAATGTATAGAGTGTATTTCTTTAAAGTTAAGACTAGTTTAAAGTTATCTTCATTGAAAAGTACAGTGCTTTTCCTTCAAAAATAAGGACATTTCAATGTGACCCCAAACTTTTGAACGGTAGTGTATATATATATTTTTTATTTTTTATTTTTTTTTTTAACTTGTGCACTCACTCGAGACTGGATTTATTTAATTAATGATAGTAAATCTCATATTTTATTATTATTATTATTATTTACATTTCATTTACTATTTCAGTAAATATCTTCCATTCATGTAGAGGTTTCAAAAGTCTCTGTATATTATGGCTGTGTAGAATCAGATACTGTAATAGTTTATTATTATTATTATTATTATTATTATTATTATTATTATTATTATTATTATTATTATTATTATGTCATTGGGCAAGAGGTTGAGGGTGCAAGAGGGTGCACCCTGGACAGGTCTCCAGTCTAACAGAGAGAGTTTAAAAAACACCAATGAACCTAATGGGCATGTCTTTGGATGGTGGGAGGAAGCTGGAGTACCTGGAGAGAACCCACATAGACACAGGGAGAACATGCACACTCCACACAGGCTCAGTCAGCCCATGGATTTGAACCCAGGATCTTCTTGCTGTAAGAAAATGGCAAAAAACCACAAACGAAGTAGACTGTGCAACATAAAGAAAAAGTTTTCGTTGAAGAAACAACACCCTCTAGTGGTCACAGTAGATAAGGCATAAGCAAATAAGCAAAGAAGGAAGTTTAAGCCACTTAAGGGGAATTACCATTTTTTACAACATGGACCTTATTTCTGGCAGTAAATATGATCATTTACTCACCCACATAACGTTGGTGTCTTTTGAAGTCATTTGGACGATACTTAGATCCAGTGGAGCGTTGCATATATCTATATAATAGGAGTGACTGGGGCACCGAAACGCAGTCTCTAATAACACATTACCTGTCGCGCAATTTGTTCATTTCACCAATAATTTGCTATGATACACAAGTGCTATTCCCCATTGAGTCTGGAGTTACCTGTTATCATCATCCTGGGTCTGTAGATTGACCTACTGACCTCTGACCTGGGTGATGTAATCTCTGAGTGCCACGTGCACCCACAACGGTCAGCTTGTTTACCTGTAATTTGCTACTCCTAGTTTTTTGCAACACGTCTGAATATTTTTCAAGGTCTCAGGTTGTAGATTCGACTTGTCTTACTGTTTTGAGCCAGAGTATACGGCTCCACTGGATCTAAATCTCGTCCGAACGAGTCCAAATGACACCAGTGTTATATGGGTGAGTAAATGGTCATATTTTATGCCAGAAAATAAGGCCCAGGTTGTGAAAAACAGTAATTCTCCTTTAGGCCATTTAGACTTTCCAGGGTGTGGTTTCCTAGATAACCCTCCTGTATACTTTCCACCCCAAACGTGTTGGAGTGAAGCAAGCAGAACGAAAAAAAAATTTGTGTGGACGGAGCTAGCACTTCATGCTGCCACTGCTCTTTACCTGAAAATAAAATACTGTCAGAGACACCGCCGCTCCATCTGGGTTCACCTGATGCTCCAAGCCCACTGTCAGCATGGGGAATTTGGCTGTAGGATCAAAGCTGTGTCACATTATAACACTGAGGTAAATGTTTGGGGAACAGTGTGTTTACGTCATGTGTCAGTCAACTTTATCACCCTCTCCCGCTGATCGTTTCCAATGCCATCATCTCTACAGCTCTCTGCATTTTATTAAAATGACATGATCTCTTGTCGCCACAGGGCCTTTTGTCTAGGGTAG
Source organism: Planiliza haematocheilus (assembly GCA_005024645.1). Lineage (NCBI taxonomy): Eukaryota > Metazoa > Chordata > Actinopteri > Mugiliformes > Mugilidae > Planiliza > Planiliza haematocheilus. The sequence continues at coordinate 3,398,952 of SRSE01000806.1, forward strand.
TTTTAGGGCAACTTGGCTGGTCAGGGAGGAGGTCAGGGTGGATGAATGGGTTCACAAAATCTGTACAGTTCAGCAAATGTTTGTCTAAGATTTACAGAACTGGCAGACCTCTTCAAAAAAACTTCGATTTTATTAAGGTGAATACATTTGTCTGTATTTTTCTGTTTTTTTCAGTCGACAAAGCTACTTATCCTCAGAACTGAATGGATTAGACCTGGGACTGAAACACATGATGTCAGGAGAGGATTACAATGATTATAATGTATGCATAACTCTAGAATAACTCACTCTGGCAGACTTGTTTAGGATTGAAATATTTTTCTCTCCTGCAGTCCCATTAGTACCAGCTTTACTGCACTTCATTTTTCCCTGCAAAATCAATAAACCAAATTTCCCCTCATCATCTCTGCCTCCGCTGCAGGAGGCCACTGAATGACTGACTACGGCCACTTTGTGCTGACTGGGGCTTCACTGAGAACTTCAGACAATGGAGGTGATATTTACTGTGCACTTAGTGAGCAGCACTGAGCAAGGTTACATGGAAGAGGAGGGGGTCATCCAGAGCAAATATTAGCAATGTGAAATCTGTCAGCAAAGGCAGCAAAGGTGACGTGGTCAACGGGAGCAGAGAGACTTCTTTAAGATGTCTTTCATATCGCACACATTCAGAAAATACATATGAGTAAAACTTCCTATTTTGTCTCATTTTCAAAAGCCAACCAGAAGAAAGTTATTTTGGTACCAACATGTGACCTCATCAAAACAGCACTACCTTTCTGTGGTGGATTTGACGGTCAAGCTGCTTCTAGTTTCAAGTTGCATTTTTCAGCAACACAGCCGGTTGAACTTGTCTTTTTTTTTCTTTCTTTTTTTTAATGAAGCACAGCTAGTTCTACCAAAATACTAGACCAAACAGAGCAGAGCTCCACTTCTTTCTACTCTCAAACTGTGGAGGTGAAATATAAACGGCCGCGACTGTCATGGTCATTTCACAGGAATGAACTCTGAGGCACTGAACTGAGCCTTTCTCTCTGTGGATGTTGTGCTGGCATTTTCTCGTTGTAGCAGCACATTCACTGCTCAGCCTCTGTGTCACAGTGTTTCAAGACAAAACAAAAAAGGGATGTGAAACTGTTGAAATGTCAGCTCTGCGGGTATCAGTTCTAAAGCGGACACAAAACCAACACCAAGGGCAAGCTGTCTTTGCAGACGCGCACCCAGAAAGCTTCAAAAACAGACAACCTCAAGTCAAAGTCCAAGTCAAAGTGTGAAACTTCTCTGTCATCTATTTAAAAACAGGAGCAGTGGTCCGTGTTTTAGATAGTTCCGGAATATCTCTCTAGTTACTTGATGTGTTTCCTCAATATAAAGTACAGATATATGTACATATTCCAGACTGTGACATTTAATTACCTAAAATAAAAGGCCTCATGTCATTTTAATATTACACTCCCTTAATTACAGCTCATGCAGCCGACATAGCTAATCTAGCCATCTACCTTGTTTGATGTGAGAGGCATTTAAAGTGCATGTGTTAAACACCACCCAGACACTAGTCAGCAGCTGGGTTAATTTTGATTTCTACTCCCTGCTTCATTTTCAGCAGTGGAGACTGTTTGTATCGCTGAACCTAATCAGTTAACCTCTCCTCAATGTGTTCCATCTATATTGATCCAAAACAATCAATTCTAAAATTGCAGAGATGGAGAAGCAGCTGGAAACACGCTACTACCATGCGGACCAACCACAGCTCTTGTGGTCTGCATTGCCGCAACGCGTAGTTACATTTCTGGGGATGTGCACGTAGGCTCATATTGACGCAGAAGTATGACCCATGCATTAGGCATTCTCGACAAAGGCCTTTATCTCTGATAACTGTTCATCCCTTAGTTATTTCTCTGCCAATATCTTCTACAGCAGACGTGTTTGTAGACTCTAAACAACTCCTTTCTCCAAGAGCAGTCAGTTTGTTGTAAACAAATTCAACCCAGTGGCACTTCTTGTATGAGTGCTAGCTGATCTGGCCTCCAGACCACTCTAAATTGGATGAGTGTGCCACCTACTACCACAAGGAGAATCTGCTGCAGTGAAATGTGGTTTCCCTTTTTTTTGTACCAAAGAGCTACTGAAAAGATTAAGATGTGTCATTTATGTTTCATAACACATTGGCCAGGCTGCTACATGAAGCAAATAACTCCTAAATAGGAGTTATCCTAGGGATAGTGCGCACCACTGTGTTTAAATGTTAGCATTCATCCTCCATGTCTGCATACGTGTGATGTGGGACTGAGCAGAAAATCAGTTTGACTGGAAACACGTGAAGGATTGTTCCAGTTTTGTTACGTGCATGCAGCATTTTAATAATACATGCTTACAGCAAAAAAATAAATCATATAACATACACAACAAATATCTAAATCTGTTGTTAGGTGAATACTGGTTTGTTTGTAGCATCTTTTTGGTTTGTTCTTTCCTTCATGAACAAACCACAGCCCCCTAAAAACACCATCCCAGGAGGACATGAATGAGGTGCAGACTCACAGAAGATACTGGCAGGATGAAAGAGATTACCTCTAAATGCTTCACCAGTTTTATCAAATTATCGCAACACAGTTGAGAGCAGGGATTCAGCGCAATATCCTGAAGTCCAAGATGATTAAAAAAGAAATGCTGTCTTTGTAGATAGATTGGGTTCCCGTTGGAATTTTGTACGAAATTAGCACATTTAACAGAGCTCCGGGGCTGTAGCCATCACACCGAGATCATGTCTTCATATTTTATCTGCAAATCTGGGAGGTTTAAGCAGCCTGCAAATGAAACGGCTGGATTGGTCTGGATGGTGATGTTGGCACTTAGGGAAATAAAGTAAAAATCTTCAAAGTCAAATTAGAAATTGGCTGAAATTTGCATTATTACTTGGATGGAAACACAAACAAGCTTATACTGATTCACCTGTAATGAGCAAGAGACCGTAGGACTGAGCCAATTATTCTCTGCTTATTTACAACCTTCACGGTCACATTAGGCTTTGATGAATGTGTCAGTTGCAAAAGTTGAAGAAAAAAGAAAAAGTTGATATTAGCAAGTACATACATACATTTTGCTGCATTAACTATTTAACATTTGGATGTGTGTTTGTGCTGTTTATACATGTACCCTGAACCTCACATGGCTCTGGATTCAAGTAAAACATGATGATGATGATAAATATGTGGCAGAAATTAAATGTAAAATTCTCAAAAATGAATCCATGCATCTGAAGAATTTATTCTTCAGTCATGTTGGTGTTGGAATTAATTATAATCCAGTAGGTTTCCAGGACCATTGCTGCTCCAGATGAACGTGTCATGCATGATCAATCCATGCAGTGTTTTCATTGTTTATCTCAAAGCCATGTCAGTCACTGGAGAGACATCATCATGGAGTCAGTTTAAGTGTCCAAACAAGTATTAAAATGCACTTTTGTAACACATCTTGACAGTTCTAATCTCAATCTGAAATATACCTGTCTCTCACTCATGCCACTTTCCAGCAGTACCAAGATGGCTGCCTTTGTGGCTTCACATAATTCTTTTGTTTTAGGCATTATGTGGGAGCTGACAACTTCTGAGTTGTGCTGCGGCTTGAATGTAAGCAGGAAACCACTCGACCTTTGCATGTGCAGTGCAGCTTGTGACATGAAATTGCCTCTTATATATCCTGGGAATACAATTAAGCTTAAGCATGTCAAATAGGACATTGAGCATTATGTAGTCAGTTGCATATTTTGTGTTGTTCATTGTATTTATCAGGTAATAAACCTTATACCAGGTACTAAAATGAACAAGAAATTGAAGAAAACAAGGGTGGTCTAATAATTTTTTCCATGACTGTATCTTCGCTGTCATCGTATATTTACATGTTGGGGGCTTTCTAGAGAAGGGCTGTAATGGAGCACCTTTCATTGTGCCACCTATTTTGGTTTCATTTTAATAGACACCAACATCAAAAACATACTGAGTCAGTCAGAGAGCAGGCTTTGCTCATCTATAACCAGTGCATTAAGCGGGAAAAAATGAGTACAGGTTCTCCTCTTATTCATGCAAAAGCAGCCCTCATTAGAATCAGAATTAGCTTTAATGGCCAAGTATGTACACATACAAGGAATTTAACTCCAGCAACTTTGCTCTCTAGCACAGAAACAACTTAAATAAGTGACAGAAAAATCAATAAAATAAAATAAAATAAATCATTCTCCTTGACCCCCTTTGAAGCTAGGCCAACATTATTGACCTTTTATCACTCTATTGCTTTTTCCCCTTTTATCCATAATTGAGTCATGAATAAGTGTGTAATGTTACACATTCGAGAGAACAAACGACAGAACGTCATAAGGGACCAGTAATAGTGAGTGCTAGTGAGAACTCCTGATACTTGACACACCCAAGGGTAAAATTAAGAAGTGGCAGTACTGTATACTGGGGCATACTAGCTCATTTACAGCACTGATTACGACCATTTGCTTTTGAGATTTTTGATAGAAAGAGAAGGGTAATGCTTAAAGTACTTTGATTTAGTAGCTAAATAAACCAAAGCAGAGCTCTGTGCAGGTGGACTGTCAAAACACCATGAAAAGGGAAGTGATCTCTTGTCAAGCTCATCAGTATTCAAGAAAAGCCCATGACAAGCCATTTAGGGAAACCAGAAGAGCTAGGACGAGCTTCATCGTTTGCTTACTTCACTTCTTCACATCTGTTTCGTTTCTCATGCACTCACGGTTTGAGTCAATATTGTGAACTGGAAGTCTGCCGTCGTCCATCTTATGGCAACTGTGCGGGACGCACTGCCAAAACTAAGGTCACAGATGCTTATTGACTGCCTGACACCAGCAAATAGTAAACTGTCATCTTAAAGTGTCACAACCCTGAGATGTTTTTATTCATGACACAATACCATCAGGGAGGAACCTGAGCAACTTCGAATTCTCAGTCACTGTCATGACGTGCTGTCCTCAGTGACAGGAAGGCTGACCACACCAAAATATTTATCTGCTTTGGGTTTTTGTCAGTTTGCTACATTTAAATAATTAATTGTGTTCTGCTTTGCCAAGCTCACCATGGTTCAAGAAAGACTGCATTATTTTTTACTGCTGTTGATTGTCTGGGAATTTATTTCATAAATTTTATTAATGGCCGTAGAACTTTGGATTTCTTTCAGTAATACAACTTGTACTTAGTTTCCTTTTTTTTTCTCCAAGGTTCTCTTTTGAATCTAGATAAAAGCAGGTAGATGGAAATGTGTTGACATGCTTTTGCTATGTGACAAAAATAGGTCTGGTGTCACAAGATAAATGAAGACAGACCTGTTTCTCCATGGACATTTTGAATTGTCACAGTGGGGAAAACACCACTGTGCTACTGTAATGATAGTGAAACAGCATGCAGAGAAGCAAGACTTCCCCATTAGGTGAATGCAGTTATCATTAACAGACCTGTGCTTTCCCCAATGTGACAAGTGTTTGGATTTTACCAGCACTGGAAACCTCCACGAACACAGTGTGCGCTGAGTCTGTCAGTTGACAGTTGTATGCAATAAAATCCTGGAGTGTAATATGCAAAGATTCTGAACTGAACTGAACTGATTATCTTGAATGTGTTTAATATTTGTCACTGATATCCAATAACGTTGCTGATGTGTCTCAAAGAACTAGGGAAAACACCAGTGTCAGCGCAAATGTCTCTGCCTGTCTGTTTGTTATGGACATTGTCAGGTGATTTAATATTTGTAAAATACTCTTTCAAAGGAATCACACCAGCCATTGACATGTTAACAGTCAGACCCATAAGGTTATATGGTAAATGGTTTTGTTGTACAGCACTTCACAGTCACAGACACATCTACCCATTCACTCACACAAGCACACACACATTCACACACCAGTGCCAAACACTGGGAGCAAGTGGGGGTTCACTGTCTTACTCAAGGTCACATTACAGGGATTGAACCGGCTTGTGGACAACACACTCTGCCTACTGAGTCACAGCATCATAAGTAAGCCATAAGTACTCAGTGGCCCTGTTCAGACCTTGCATTTAGATGCAATCTGGGCTTGCAGACCTGGCGTTCCATCTCCAAAGGCATCTCTAGCCAGCTCTCCAGTTCTAATCTCAGTTTGGCACTCTCTATGCAAATAAACCGTGACATCATCTAGGGTGGCTTTTCCTTTTCAGGCGATAATTTCTAATGGCGGCTGTGCGTTGTTGTTGTTGTTTTCTGAATGGAGGCAAAACTCCACTGATGCAGGAGCACACCTGTTGGGTAAAGGCAGTCTTCAGTGTGACTCAAGACGCATTGTGTTCACTACCAAAAGAATGTGGACACACGCAGATGCATGCAATCTAGGCCACCTCCAAATATGGTCAGTGATCTTTGCCCTTGAGGTGTTCACGCCTGTCTTTTACATGTTTGGATCATCCACAATGGATCTTAATGTGAGGTCTGAACAGGTGAGAGATCAGATCTCTCAAATGTGATCTCAATGTGTACTGGAGGTGTTCACACCTGTCTGGGGTTTAAGCTGGCCAGCTGGCCAGTTAACCTAGCTTGGATCTTAATGCAAGGTCTGACCAGACCCATTGAGTACGTACTCTGACCACACATTCTGATCTCAGCTACACGCCTGTAATGTTTCGTGACAGCTTCTTACACAATTGTGATGTTTTTGTTCAGATGGACACAACAACACCTGCTGAAAGAGTTTGCTGTAATCACACACACACAAACACACACACGGACACTCTGAAGGACAAGGATGCCAGCCAAGCTATTGTGGTGATAAGCGTTATTTTCAAATGTTCAGACGTGTGTGCTCAAGTCACAAAAACTGTCCACCAGTAGACAGCCAGTCACAAACACCTGTCAAACTATCAAGACTGCCTTTGTAGCTGTTCTTTCTTCAGCCGGTGTCTCCAGGAGCACATTTTGCCATGATGCGACACACATACAGATTTTCGAAGTGAATACAATAAAGACAAAGCTGTCACGGCAGATGAAAAAAAATCTGTTCTAATGGGAGGTTAGAGTCAGTTTTTACTGTCTTCTGTTTATAGGTTATAGAATAGTACTGTGTGAAGGTTTTTGATATTAGAGGTCAGGACGCACCAAACCATCATCAAGTTACTCCTCCACCTCTGACATTGCTTGATTTCCCCTGTGTCAACAAAGTTGCACTTAACAACAATGCCAGCAAACGGACAGTCAGGTCCATAAACATTGGAACATCAACACAATTCTAATCTTTTTGGCTCTATACACCACCACAATGGATCTAAAATGAAATGAACAAGGTGTGCTTTAACGGCAGACATTCAGCTTCAATTTGAAGGGTATTTACATCCAAATCAGGTGAACTAGGAATTACAACAGTTTGTACATGTGCCCACTTTTTAAGGGACCAAAAGTAATGGCACAAATTAACAATCATAAATCAAACTTTTACTTTTTAATACTTGGTAATACAAACACAGCCTGAAGTCTGGAACACATAGATATCACCAGATGCTGAGTTTCATCCCTGGAGATCCTCTGAGAGGCCTCTGCTGCAACTGTCTTCAGTTCCTGCTTGTTCTTAGGGCATTTTCCTTTCCGTTTTGTCTTCAGCAAGTGGAATGCATGTTCGGGTTCAGGTCAGGTGATTGACTTGGCCATTGCATAACATTCCACTTCTGTGCCTTAAAAATTTGGTTGTTTTCGCAATATGCTTCGGGTCATTGTCCATCTGCACTGTGAGGTGCTGTCCAATGAGTTCTGAAGCATTTGGCTGAATATGAGCGGATAATATTGCCCAAAACACTTCAGAATTCATCCTGTGGCTTTTGTCAGCAGTCACATCATCAATAAATACAAGGGAAACAATTCCATTGGCAGCCATACATGCTCATGCCATGACGTCTGTCATGTACCTTATGTAACCAGGGTTAATAAACCCCAGGTTGTTTATAGTTAATTATATGTATATGTGTGAATGTTCAAAATATTCTATAAAATTTCAGTTCGTTAATATTTTTCCATGAGAGAGGACCAGTGAAAATAGCTTCTCCTATGAACAAAACCGTATGTGTTACTGTCTCTTTAAATCAGGTGAGTTTTCGGTGCGCGAAAAACTGACGCTAGTGAGCATCTCACCTCTGCACTGACCTTTGCGAGTCCCTCTCGACGATGTCTGGTGTGCGGTGTGAGTAGCTGGAAGAGAAGGAAAAAAGTAGAAAAACGAACTTAGAGTTGAACTGATAATAAACTAACAGAAGTCAGAAAACTGAAAACCGAGAGACAGAAGAGACCATCGGTGTGCCGTGAGTTCGAGTAGGAAGACGTGAACGAACGTAAACAATAGGAATCCCGGTGAGTCACCATTGGTGCTCGCATTAGCATGCTATCAGAGTGCTAAATACCGAACGATTAGTCTTGAATAGTCTCTAAAACCAGTCGGGACAGAATTGAACGAGCCTGAACGATTCGTTAATTGGTTGTGAATATTGTGCTGCTAGTTCGTGGTTGTGTGTGTTTTTTTTTATAGCCGCGTGGTGCAGGCTAATGCGGTGCTAAACCAGTAGGCCTCAATACTAGAAATTCATGCAGCTGAGCTGACGAGAGTGTTGGGTTAAAAAGAATGTTTTTCACTGTGTGAACTGTAAAATCTGTGATTCATGTATGAATAACACGATCTGTATGCTAAAAAAAACAGAGGCTAATTATTTTTATATGCTAAATGTGAGTTCATGTGTGTTTATTGAGCTATGATGTGTTACCAGTTCATGGGGAAATGTTGTATTCATAAAATTCATAAAAATAGTAGTAACAAAGTAAAATGGACACTGAAAAGCAGTAATTTTATTTAAATACATTCGAATGGACTTATTATTATTATAGACAAAATGAGTAATTTTCTGCACGGTTGTGTAGACTGGTTTTTTTTGTAGAGTCCTTCATCTGGGTCCTTGGTTCACCTGCTGCCATCCATCTTCACCTCCATCTCCGTCCTGGTTGTCCCCCCCGATTCATACCTTCACCCCCATCTTCACCCCCCCTGCAATACTCCCCACTGGACATTCGTTAATAAGAGGGCGGTAGGACTGAGTGCACTCATTTTATTTATTTATTTTTTATTCATTTGAACTTTTGGGACAATTTACTTTCATTACCTGAGATCTCAGAGGGTTTTTTTCCTTTATCATTTTCATTTTTTTTTCAGGTTTAAATCAAACAGACATTTGAATGACTGTGAACATTGGTTGTATTGGTTACACTATTGATTCTGTATAACACTCATTTTGTGTCACTTTCCTGTTGAGATCCTGTGCTGCGAAAGTTATTCAGTGAGTTCAATATAACTCCTTTAAACCTTCAGTCTGTGTTCTGTGTAGTTCTTGGGGTAGGTGTTACAGGCCTAAATCCAGCAATCAGCCTGCTATAGGTCAGCAGTCTCCTCATTGGACCTAGAGTAAGTTAACCCTCATTTTTGTGTGATATGCTGCCTCAACATTAAAGGTGCAGTACGGGGTTACAAAAGTGGCGAGCCAGCCAGGAGACTGCTGTAGATTAAGTTAGATCCTACCCCAAATAGTCTGAAATAAGTAGTCTCACACAGACGTTAGAGTTTAGTTGATGTGTCGCGCAAATTATCATTGACCATAAAACTCAGTAAACTTAAGTGCATGATAAAATGGATCTTTGCAACCGGTTTGATGTACATGGACCTAGTTGCCTTTATGTTACGGGCATAGATGAACAGTATACTGACGAAGAAATAACCGACTTCTTTAAGATTATCGGGGACATAAAGAAAATGGTCAGGGTTCCTGATGTGCCAGATAAGCCAAAAGCCAGAACCCTTGTAGAGTACTCCTCAGAGCAGACAATTTCAAGGCTTGATCCTGCAAACCTTGGACATGTGCCTAGCCCCCGTGACCCCAACATCACCTGGCATGTGAGGACTATTCGTGAGATATGTCAAGAGGAGCTTGGGAGGGAGCTAGCCCAAAGATGCTTAGCTGACCTGAGCACTCTTGCTGGGAGCAGTAAAGCTGGTTTTTGGAATGTGCTTCAGCAGGAGTTAGAACGCGTCCCACCAGATCCCGTTCCCCCACTGAGCCCCGATACTCACCTCCAACTGTCAGATCAGCCTGTTCCTGCAGCAAGTAGTGGCAGTAGAGCAACTGATGAAGGTCCAGCTGACAGCCCTGAGCCAAGCCCAGCTGATCCAGCTTCTGCTTCTCCCCACCTCAGCTCCCCCACAAGTCCTCCACTTCTGAGTGCGAGCGCAATTAATCCACCTCAAGTCCAGAAGGTTATCGTTGAACATTTCATTCGCAGTGATGCCACACCATCTAGCTTCAGCCAGAGCAGAGTCCGGACCTTCTCGGGACGACTTCCAAAGCCAACCGGCGAAGTGGATTACGATGCCTGGCGCACTCAGGTGGACCTTCTTCTTAATGATATTTCATTATCCGACTCCCAAAAGGTAAGAAGGATCTTGGAGAGTCTTCTTAGCCCAGCTGCTGACATTGTCAAGCCTCTTGGAACAAGTGCACCACCTGCAGCTTACCTCACTCAGCTTGAATCTGCATTTGGAGTAGTAGAGGATGGAGAAGAGCTATTTGCGACATTCTTGGGTTCAAACCAGAATTCTGGGGAGAAGCCCTCTGTCTACCTAAACCGCCTCCAAACCCTTCTCACTAAAGCCATCTCCAGAGGGGGAGTTTCGCCTGCAGAATCAGATAAGTACTTACTCAGGCAATTTTGTCGAGGATGCTGGGACCAGAGTTTGATCATTGGCCTCCAGCTTGAACACAGGAAAACTAGCCCCCCCTCTTTCCCAGAATTACTGCTCCTATTGAGAACAGAAGAGGACCGGCGGTCTGCTAAGATGGACAGAATGAAAAAACATCTAGGAAGCACAAAGGCTGCAGCACATGTTCATTCAGTCATGAGCCTTCCAGCATTTGATGAGGAACCTAGTGTCACAGTTACCAAAAAGCCTGATGCAAGTTCCAAACTTGAAAGGGAAGTCGCAGAACTTCGGAAACAAGTTGCACAGCTGCTACACAAAGAGAGAAATGAATTCAAATGTGAAGGGCCCCCAAGCAGTTCAACAAGGAAGGAGACGCCCTTGCAAAGAGAAAGCTTAGTAGTCCGTGTCACAAATCCTTCGACGCCCCAAACTCCCACTCAACCAAGACCATGGTTCTGCTTTAAGTGTGGAGAAGACGGCCACATTGCCGCAAATTGCACCAATGAACCTAACCCTGGTCTTGTACGGAAAAAGAATGCAGAACTCAGGGAAAAGCGTGACAGATTCTGGGCACGACAGGGATCCCCTGAAGCATCTTTAAACTTGTAGAGGCTCCTGTAACGGGACGACCAGGAGCTGAGGACGTCAATCAGACAAGTCCCACAGCAATGACCCACAACGTGGAAGAGAAAACGGGAGTTGAAACCCCGGATGGTGGGCCTCCCCACACCTTACCTCCTGGGCTGGTGGGCCCTCGCTGTGTCTCTACAGTCTCCGTAGGGGACACAAGATGTCAATCTATCCTCGATACTGGATCTCAAGTTACCACCATTTCAGAGACTTTCCGTTCCAACTACCTGGCATCCTTCCCAATTCAGCCCATTCATCAGTTGCTCGAGGTTGAGGGGGCGGGAGGTCAATCTGTACCTTACCTTGGCTATGTTGAGGTCCCTCTAACCTTCCCCGACAGTGTGACTGGTGCGGAGGAGCAGCTAACTGCCCTAGCGCTTGTTGTCCCCGAGTGCAAGTTTAATAGCCGAATTCCAGTGTTGGTCGGTACAAATGTTCTGCTGCAACTCCACCAGCGCGGGATGGACCACGACAGGCTGTCATTCCAGAGGAGGTCAGATAAGTTTGCCTTGCTTCTCCAATACGTTGCCAAAGTATATGAAAATGAAAACAAACCTTGTCTTGTGAAGTTGCATGGGAGGTACCCCGTCACTGTTCCAGCAGGGCACAAGCTGTGCGTGGTTGGGGATGTCAGGGTTGGGAGGGAAAATCCCAACACATCTTTTGTCCTTGAACCCCCTGAATCTCCTTCCTTACCTGGCGGACTGTTCCTTGAATGTGCACTTATGAATATCACCTGTAAGGCCTCCACGAAGATCCCTGTCACTCTCAGAAATACGACAGATCACAGTGTTACTCTGCCTCCAAGGTGTGTCATTGGCGAAGTCAGTGCTGTTCAGAGTGCAATGCCCCTGAGTGCCATGCAATCCGTGACCACTGATCCTCAGATGCAAAGTGAGAGGCTTTCATTCAACCTTGATGACTCACCTATGCCTGAGGATTGGAAGGAGCGAATTTCAGACCAGCTGAATTCCATCCCAGAGGTCTTCGCTGTCGACGAGCTCTCCTTGGGCCACACCACCGCTGTGAAACACCATATCCGCTTGCAGGACCCGACGCCTTTTAAAGAGCGCCCAAGGCCAATACACCCAAGCGATAGGGAAGCTGTAAAACAGCACCTCAGGGAGCTCCTCGATGCTGGGATAATAAGAGAGTCTGAGAGCCCCTTCGCCTCACCAGTGGTGTTGGTTAGGAAGAAGAATGGGAAGATTAGGCTGTGTATCGATTATAGGAAGCTGAACACCCGCACTATAAAAGATGCATACGCCCTCCCCAATATTGAGGAGACATTCTCAGCCCTGAGTGGAGCAAGGTGGTTCTCCGTGATGGATCTCAGGTCTGGCTATTATCAGGTGGAGATGGCAGAGGAGGATAAGCCAAAGACAGCGTTCACGTGTCCCTTGGGCTTCTACGAATTTAACCGTATGCCACAAGGCGTGACCAACGCTCCTAGCACTTTCCAGCGCCTCATGGAAAGGTGTGTTGGAGACCTGCATCTCAGTGAGGTTCTCGTGTTTTTAGATGACCTCATAGTCTTCTCAGAGACACTCGAAGAGCATGAGACGAGGCTCATGAAGGTATTACACCGTCTCAAGGACTATGGCTTAAGACTGTCACCTGAGAAATGCCATTTTTTTAGGTCATCTGTGAAATACCTTGGTCATGTGGTGGATGCTCAAGGAGTCCATACCGATCCAGATAAAGTCTCCGCTCTTAAAGACTGGCCTTGTCCTGGGAATAGAGAGGAGCTGAAGCGTTTTCTGGGCTTCGCCGGATATTATCGGCGTTTCGTGGAAGGCTATTCTAAAATCGCCAAGCCCCTCAACGCTCTCACTGTCGGATACTATCCAGCCAAGAAGAGAGGTAAGGCCTACAAAAGAGATCGTCCGAAGAACTGTGTCCATCCGAAAGCTCCTTTTGATGAAGAGTGGACGTCTGAGTGCGAGACCGCTTTCAGAACACTCATTGACAAGTTAACGTCAGCTCCTGTCCTCGCTTTTGCGGATCCCAGGCTCCCGTACGTGCTACACACAGATGCTTGTTGTGAAGGCCTGGGCGCTGCTCTTTATCAGGAGCAAGGCGGGAAGCTTCGCGTGATAGCCTACGCCAGTAGAGGCTTATCAAAGAGTGAGAAAAATTACCCAACTCACAAACTAGAGTATCTAGCTTTAAAGTGGGCGATCTGCGAAAAATTCAATGACTACCTCTACGGTACAGATTTTACTGTTCTGACAGACAATAATCCGCTCACCTATGTCCTTACCTCCGCCAAGCTTGATGCAGCAGGACACCGCTGGTTGGCTGCCCTGTCAACTTTCAGATTCAACATCAAGTATCGAGCAGGACATACCAACAGGGATGCGGACGGCCTGTCTCGACGGCCGCAGGCTCCACCTCAGGAAGACGAGGACTTCATACAGGAGAAAGAGAGGATTGAGGCGATGGCAAAGCGCATTCTAGAGGGGGAGGAAAAGGAGGTTCCCGCAGATGCCATCTCTGCACTCTGTCATCGCCACACTGTCATCTCCCCGCAACTTCCTGTCCTTGCAGAGTCCCTCGCCACAGATGCTTCATCAGTGCCTGAATTGTTTGCTAGCCAAGGCCAAACTACTCTGCCTGGCATGACGAAGGAATGTTGGCATAAGGCGCAAAGGGAGGATCCTTCAATAAGGAAAATCATCGCCTTTTTGGATGGTGCACGGAAGCCCAGTTTCAAAACTGTAAGCACTGAGGAGCCTGAGGTCAAATTGCTCCTCAGAGAGTGGAACAGGCTTGAACTCAGAGATGGCATCCTCCACAGAAGGTGCTATGATCGAGGAGACATCATCTATCAGCTTGTGCTGCCTGCACAGTATAGAGACAGAGCTCTTCATGGGTTACATGATGAAGTCGGTCACCTGGGACCTGAGCGTGTGCTAAGCCTGGCTAGAGCCAGATTTTACTGGCCAAGGATGAAAGAATCCATCGATAGGAAATGTCAAACCTGTGGAAGATGTACCAGGAGGAAAGCTCAACCGCAGAGAGCGGCACCTATGGTAAACATCAAAACAACTTACCCATTACAGTTGGTCTGCATGGACTATCTGTCCCTCGAACCTGATAGCCGTGACACCCGGAACATCTTGGTCATCACTGACCATTTCACGAAGTTCGCGGTGGCAGTGCCAACGAAGGATCAAAAGGCCAGGACGGTCGCTAGGGCCCTCTGGGAGAACTTCCTTGTCCATTACGGATTCCCTAGCCGCCTTCACAGTGATCAGGGAAGGGACTTTGAATCCCACACGATCAAAGAGTTGTGTTCGTTGATTGGAGCAGATAAGGTCCGTACAACACCCTATCATCCCCAAGGGAATCCTGTTGAGCGCTTTAATAGGACCCTGCTAAGCATGCTCGGAACCTTGGAGGAGAAGGACAAACAACGCTGGAGAGATTTCGTTAAACCCCTTGTACATGCGTACAATTGTACGCGGAATGACACAACGGGGTATTCGCCATATGAGTTGATGTTTGGCCGGCAGCCGACCCTCCCAGTTGATCTTATCCTGGGCACCAAACCTCATACTGAGACTCAAAAGACACATTCGGAATATGTGCAGAACCTGCGTCAACGCCTCCATGAAAGCTACGCCCTGGCAGCTGAAAGTTCCAGGAAAGCAGGAGAGAGAAACAAGGTGCGGTTTGATGCCAAAGTCAGAGCTGCTGAATTGGTTGAAGGTGACCGTGTCCTGGTGAAGAATGTCAGCGTGCGCGGGAAACATAAGTTGGCTGACAGGTGGGAGCGTCCTGTTCACGTTGTTGTGAAACAAGTTGATGGTGGACCTGTGTATGTTGTCAAACCTGAGAAGGGCAGTGGGCCGCACCGTACCCTTCATAGAGACCTGCTTTTGCCCTGTGGGTTTCTGCCTGTTGAGGAACCTCCAGAGCATGGACCCCAGCTAAACAAAGGAAGGAAAATGGCCTTGAGGAGCAGTAAAGTGAGGAATCAGCAGGCGGAATGTGATCTGGAGGGAGATTTGACAGATGAAGAGGAGATTGATGATGTTTTTGAGGGATCACCACAAATCACTTCATGGGGACCTTTTGTTCAGGAAATGGAGTGTGTACCCACAAGACAACCCCTGACCTCACTCAATCCAAACGCTCCTGACTTTCACTCACAGCACCATCTCACATCCAAACAGTCAAGTCCTGACCAGTCAAGCAGACCTGTAGATCCACCTTTTGCTCAATCTACGGATCATGTCGTTGTGGACATTCCAGAGTGTGATGCACTTGAAGAAGAAGGGAGTGGAAACAACTCAGTAGTTCACGAGGAAAGTGAGATGGTCCCTTCTGGACAGCAGCATGAACCTGCCCCTCAAGGGCCTGAAGAGGATATAAATGTTGTCCAAGAGTACCACTCATCAGAACCCAGACGTTCTCACAGAGAGAGACGAGTTCCACATAAGTTCACCTACGATGAGCTGGGGAAACCTTTGATCCTTGCCATGACCTCATTTTTTGAAAGCCTGCGAGATATTGTTACCCCAGTGTCTAGTAGCCCCTATCAAGTCCCTTGTAGGGTTTAATGTGCATGCAGGGACTCATGCAGTAAGAGGGGGAGGGTGTAACCAGGGTTAATAAACCCCAGGTTGTTTATAGTTAATTATATGTATATGTGTGAATGTTCAAAATATTCTATAAAATTTCAGTTCGTTAATATTTTTCCATGAGAGAGGACCAGTGAAAATAGCTTCTCCTATGAACAAAACCGTATGTGTTACTGTCTCTTTAAATCAGGTGAGTTTTCGGTGCGCGAAAAACTGGCTAGTGAGCATCTCACCTCTGCACTGACCTTTGCGAGTCCCTCTCGACGATGTCTGGTGTGCGGTGTGAGTAGCTGGAAGAGAAGGAAAAAAGTAGAAAAACGAACTTAGAGTTGAACTGATAATAAACTAACAGAAGTCAGAAAACTGAAAACCGAGAGACAGAAGAGACCATCGGTGTGCCGTGAGTTCGAGTAGGAAGACGTGAACGAACGTAAACAATAGGAATCCCGGTGAGTCACCATTGGTGCTCGCATTAGCATGCTATCAGAGTGCTAAATACCGAACGATTAGTCTTGAATAGTCTCTAAAACCAGTCGGGACAGAATTGAACGAGCCTGAACGATTCGTTAATTGGTTGTGAATATTGTGCTGCTAGTTCGTGGTTGTGTGTGTTTTTTTTTATAGCCGCGTGGTGCAGGCTAATGCGGTGCTAAACCAGTAGGCCTCAATACTAGAAATTCATGCAGCTGAGCTGACGAGAGTGTTGGGTTAAAAAGAATGTTTTTCACTGTGTGAACTGTAAAATCTGTGATTCATGTATGAATAACACGATCTGTATGCTAAAAAAAACAGAGGCTAATTATTTTTATATGCTAAATGTGAGTTCATGTGTGTTTATTGAGCTATGATGTGTTACCAGTTCATGGGGAAATGTTGTATTCATAAAATTCATAAAAATAGTAGTAACAAAGTAAAATGGACACTGAAAAGCAGTAATTTTATTTAAATACATTCGAATGGACTTATTATTATTATAGACAAAATGAGTAATTTTCTGCACGGTTGTGTAGACTGGTTTTTTTTGTAGAGTCCTTCATCTGGGTCCTTGGTTCACCTGCTGCCATCCATCTTCACCTCCATCTCCGTCCTGGTTGTCCCCCCCGATTCATACCTTCACCCCCATCTTCACCCCCCCTGCAATACTCCCCACTGGACATTCGTTAATAAGAGGGCGGTAGGACTGAGTGCACTCATTTTATTTATTTATTTTTTATTCATTTGAACTTTTGGGACAATTTACTTTCATTACCTGAGATCTCAGAGGGTTTTTTTCCTTTATCATTTTCATTTTTTTTTCAGGTTTAAATCAAACAGACATTTGAATGACTGTGAACATTGGTTGTATTGGTTACACTATTGATTCTGTATAACACTCATTTTGTGTCACTTTCCTGTTGAGATCCTGTGCTGCGAAAGTTATTCAGTGAGTTCAATATAACTCCTTTAAACCTTCAGTCTGTGTTCTGTGTAGTTCTTGGGGTAGGTGTTACAGGCCTAAATCCAGCAATCAGCCTGCTATAGGTCAGCAGTCTCCTCATTGGACCTAGAGTAAGTTAACCCTCATTTTTGTGTGATATGCTGCCTCAACATTAAAGGTGCAGTACGGGGTTACACTTAGATGTTCTTATCCATTGCACAGAACCATCAGGGAGGCATCTAAACAGCCTCAAACATACAGGTAGTAAGTGACAAGGAGACATGACACACCGTGGTTATCCTCTGTCTGATCTATTTGCAAACCTCAGAACACGTTCTCACTGACAATATTGTGTTCTCACACAAGATCTATACTTCACAACTACTGTGTAATTTTTGGGAAAAGCATGGGTTTGGTTTATAATAAAGTGCATTTTAATAGTAGTTAGTGTGTGAGGGGTTGCAAACTCTAGTCTCCTGAAGAATCGTGTTTTGGCACCTTGCTGCATGAAGGATCTTACTAAATCTTGCACTGGCAGTTTCCAGTTCCTTAATTCCTGCTGTGTGAACTCCCACAGGCAATATAGCCACATTTATACTATACTACATGTTTGCAGTGGTGAAAAAGTAGTGTGTAATATTAAATGAGCGGTATGTTTTGCTTTTGACTGTCAGAAGATACAAAGACCAAAGACTCAAAGGAGGAATCCATTGCAAGTTCCGAATGTTTCTCTGTCACCACGACATCAAAAAACAATGCAGAATCAGAGCAGAAAATAAACCGCAGAAGAGAAGAAGTCAAAGGAGTGAATTATACAGTGTAGAGAGATGGAGATCATTACTGTGGAGTGGGGGGAGGAGAAGGGGGAGGTTGACACAGCAGCTCGCAATGGCAAGGACGCCCAATCCTACGTCTGCAGCCGGCAACGCCACCAACGAGAGTTGGATTAATTCGCTCTGACTGTGACGCGCTCACTTGTCTGTAGGGAAAGACAAGTGCTGTATCCCCCACCCTTCCCTTCTTCCCCCACTCCATAGCCTGACTCCCCCCTCCTCAAAGCTTACTCCCAGCTCAGCCGTAACTCCCCACCCCTGCTGGGTCAATCTCTGGAGCGCTGATGAGGCTCTGCTGGGGGTTGATGCTGTGGATTTGAGGCGACAGATGGGAGAGTTTGCAGTCAGCTGAGCTTCACGCCACTCTGGCTGTGCACGGCCGCTTGAGTCACGCTTGAGTGTGCTGTGATGTCATCTTAGTTGGGACTAGAGAAGTGGGTCGCCTCAGCTGCTGCCCTAAGATCATAACAACTGGCACAGCTGGGCCTCAACAACTTACACTGTTTTTCCAGAGTAAGACAAAATGTAGATAGCCGCTGCAATTCAAATGCAAGATGTTTGTTCATAATGAGTAATTTTATATTGCTCCTTGTTGTTTCTGTTGGGGTTTAACTTTTCTAGTTTCAGTCTTTACAGCAGATATTGCAACCTGGCTGCAGACTATCCATCCCATCCAGACACGAGAGCATCAGAACCAAACGTGTTTGATAATAATAAATGCTTCCAGTTATCAAAAGTGGCAGCAAAAATATTCTCCATCATCCAACTTGTTTACACACTTAAAACATTTTCCACTTTTTTTTCGACTTTTTGACATTTTTCTTTAACCAAATTAGTAATTCATTCACAAAAAAAAGAAAAAAGAAAATCAACAAATTAATCATTGGCATTGAGCATCATTAGTTACAGTAGTAAACATCATTACTGAGTCTCTGCACCAAACTGGCTCAAAGTTCAGTTCATCCCAAAACTGGTGACCAGGCTTGATATCTGGACTCTTAAAGTGAAAGCACTCTCAGAGTGAGTCTTTCACACTGTGAAAAATATTTCTTGCACTGGAGAACTGTTATGTTGACTTAACTCAAATTGTCGATGTTGATTTAATATAATAATATAGTTATCATATATAATGTATCTAATAAAAGGATCTATGTATGTGTAATCAACATTTTTTTGTATATCTAAACTAAAATAAAAAATACAGAAGCTTTTATTTGAATAATTTTAAAGAAAAAGTCGTTTTCATTGTTCTTTTTGGGAACTGTCCCTTTAATAACTCTGACTAACTCTGAATCGAAATCTACATTTTAGGCGTACATTACACAATAATGACATATAGTGGCCTTTTTTGTTGTTTTTGTTTCTGAGGAAGCACATTCTGCATAATTCAGCCACCACAGAAACTAACACTTTCATCCATCAGCAGCTCACAGGTCCTTCCACCACTCAGTCAAAGTTAGCTGAGTGACAGCTGCACTGATGCATTGTGGGTCTGCTGAGTCACCTTCAATCTCCGGTCTGACAACCTGAGCAGATCACAAACACAGAAGTAGAGCATTGAGTCGATAGCCTGTCCAGTAAAGTCTGCTGTGAGGTAAGGAAGGTCAAACTTCATGGGGTGACCTCAAATACAAATACAAATCTGAGTAAATCTAAGGTAAAGAAAACACCTGAGAATAGTTTACATAAATCCACTGCTTGTTTTCTCAGTCTGGCTTGTAATGCTCAGGAAAACTCCACTGCCCCTTAACCTGCTTTAAGACACATCCAGCAGGCACAGAGCTTTGTGATCACACACAGATTTATACAAAACAATACACAAAACAAGATCAATCTTCACTACCATGAATACACACAACATACATCTATGGCCCCAAATATACTAAAAGATAAAAGTCAGTTTGACATTTGTTAGAGACTCGCCAGCTCTGTTGAGGAGTGTTTTAAACAAGAAAGACTGGCTTGTGGCTGAGAATCACAGACATCCCTGGTTTGGATCCATTTATGGCATTTGTTGACTCCAAGAAAAACATAGCATTAAGCCAGCACAGGGTACTTTATCACATTTGAAAGCACTTTTTGTATGATCGACAGCATCAGTCGGAAACGTTCATGCAGTCAGTGTATACAGGCTGTGTGTCACTGTAATCACGCAGTGTTTGTTTCCAGTAATGACAGAGGAAGCAGAGCACCGCATCCAGACAGTGACCTCCTGCAGGGAGCTGGCGCAGCGGCTGTACAGATCCTCAGCACAAGTCTATCTGAAATGACACGCACTTCAAAACCACGTATATACCTCATATACATTATCAAGGTAAAATTAAAGACTTGACTCACAAAAATACTCCACAGAGGAACAGTTAAACCTCGGTGAGAAAATAGAGTCATTCCTGACTACGTTTAACTCACTCAGTAACTACAAAAGCACTAAAAACAAATCAGAAGTTTGGCCACCACAGAGATTTAAGGCCAATCACACTGAAAGATTGAAGTGATCCTTCTAAACATCACACTTATGCTTTTGCCAGTAAAATCTCAGCGAACAGTATTGTTATCTAAAAAAAGACACAACAATGAAGTCAACAAGTGCAACTCCTAGAGGTATTTTAAGCCTCCACACACTGTGTACCACGCGGCATGTCTATGGACTCAGCAAAGCCGCTGCCTCACCCTTGTTTTCTCTAAGGAGCTGTGAAACTATTGCAGAGAGCATGGCAGACCTGACAGGCGAAAAGGGACAGGTGGAAGTCAAAAAGTGAAAAATCTGTCAACTCCCACAGCGCAGTGAACTTTCACACTTCTTGTCATGCTTTAGTTTCCCCTTTAAGGTTTTTAAAGATCATCTTTACTATCTTCTGACTCTGCATGAAGCGTCACATTATAAACAACTTTTTCGTTTCAGCCTGACACATTT
Source organism: Planiliza haematocheilus (assembly GCA_005024645.1). Classification (NCBI taxonomy): domain Eukaryota; kingdom Metazoa; phylum Chordata; class Actinopteri; order Mugiliformes; family Mugilidae; genus Planiliza; species Planiliza haematocheilus. Next base: position 3,420,103 of record SRSE01000806.1, read on the forward strand.
AGTGTGTTTGAGATCTGAGTTTAAATCAATCTACTTTTGTCATCTGACTCCTGAAATAAAGAGTGAGTCAGAAAGGAAACTGCAACAACCAGACAGTAAACTGAATTCAGACAAGATTAGAAAGACCCAGAGCTCTGAGGTGTCATGACCCCTGTGTCATGTCATGTTCATGTGTAGCTGTACTGATGGCAACTGTAGCTGTATTACAGTTATTCATCTTGTTTGATTCAGTTTGATTTTTCAAACAAAGGCATGTTGACAAATTAGAAATGGCATGTTTTCTCTTTCTATTTTCAAAATGACCAAAAGTGTTCTCAGCTCACATGTTCCAAAACTTTGGTCCAAAGACTTGACTGCCTGAGACACAGTTTCCGACCTGGTAAACTATGAGGAAAAATATCATAAAACTAAAGTTGAATGGAAAAGTCTCAGCTCAGACCTTTCCAGGTGCTGGATGGATTTTTCTGGGGCCTGTCCAAAAGTAAATACTTCTTCTTCTTTTTTTTTTTTTTGAACATTTACCCAGAATTAGTGATTGTATTCAGGACTGACTTTATTTTTAATTGAGTGAAACTCCTTTTCTGTGCTTCTGCATTCAACATGCACCAAGATTAAAACACAGTATGTAAGTGGAATACTGAGAGTACGGCTGTTAGAAAACCAATTAAAAAGAGAAATGTTTCATCCCAGCTCCAGAGGGTATTATTGATATGAAATCTTTGTAATGGAAAGAATCACCTTTTTTACAAGATGTTCAGGAAATGTATTTCCCTTCATGTGTTTGTTATATTAATATTGTTATATTAAGAAATGACAGTGTAAACTAAAGATGAGTGTTAGACGGCTTTGAAATGATTATGTGAGTCCAAATGAATCCATAAATAAAATTGAATTTGGACAATAAGACAATAAAACAAAAGTAGCTGTTTCTATTCTCTTTGATGCCCTCAGTTCTTGTGTATTCTTGTGTATAAATATAAGATTAAGCGTGTGCATTTCCAGTCCGCATATAAAACATACTGTAACGTGTCCATTCACTGGCAAATTATGCTGGACATCTTTGAAAACTTACTGACCTTGCAAGGAAAAAAGAGAAGGGGTAATGCAGTAAGACAGAAGCTGAATTCACATTTTAAGTATTAATGGTATGAGTAGAGGTGATTGTTGACACTGAAAAGAAAACACTTTCAAAGTGATGGATAAAGTCATTTTTGTGCAAATGAAGTCTATGGCAAAACAAGTGGAACAAAGGTGTTATTTATTTGAGATAATTTCTGAACTGTGCTGATTAATGAACTCAGAAAGTTTAATGAACTTATGAGCAGGCCTTTTAGACTGCAGTAAACGAGACTCCACTTAGCACCGCCACAAATCTCAGATGACTGAAATGAGGCATGGGTCATAAACTAGTTTTAGAAAATTAAAGGAACGAATTTCCCTGTGCCCTCACGAAATCCACCGTGGTGTTCCGTTAATTTAAGTTAAAGTACATGCTGTTTTCGTTCTTAGTATACTGGAACTTAATTTGCATTTAGATGACATGACGTTCAAATTGGGGTGAGCAGTTTGGGAGCTGGTGCCCCTCTTAGGGTCACAGAGCTACTGATGGACACTTTAGCTGTTGCCAAGAGTGAACCTGTAACCTTTCTGTAACAGAAAACACTTTTTAGATCACCAGGCCATTCTGCCCCCAATTAAATCTGCCTCCAGAGATTGCTAACATCCTTCTGTGTGGCTTGTGGCTCTGAGAAGAAACTGTTACGGCAAGGAAATGGAATTTCCCTTGTGGACTACCAATATACTGGTGTCAGACTTAATGACAAACCTTCAGCTGTTGTTGGTCAAACAGCGTCAAATACATTCAAACATCAAACATTTAGAAATCAGAAATGTAACTGAGAATGAAATGAGTCACATCCTGGTAATAATCTGTCAAAAAAAAGCCTTGCTGGTGTCTGAGTCGGAGTGCAGTTCAGTGCCCATTGCTGATCCAGCCACGGGCCCATCCATCTGGTGCATCAAGAGTCCCTGTCATTTCATCAGTCCATAAAACCTTTGAAAACCTGTCTCCAGATATTTCTTGGTCCAGTCGTGCCATTTTAACTTGGTTAAATGGTTTCAGCCATTCTTACCTTGGCTGTGCCTCTCAGCACTGGACACCTTGTACTTCTGAACATTCCAGGTAGGTTGCGGTTCTGGAAGATGGCAGCACTAGAGGATAATGGGTAACTGGTAGCTTCACGTTCTTTTCAAATCCTTGGCAGTTAAGTTGCGCCTTTTTCTCTCAACATGTTTCTTGCAACCCTTTCCCATCAAAACATTTGATGGCTCTGTGGTCATGTCCTAATATCTTGGCAATTTCAGCAGTGCTGCATCCCTCTGAAAGATGTTTTATAGTTTTGGACTTTTCAGTGTTAGATCTCTTTCCTGGCCCGCTTTGCCTGAGAAAAAGAAGCTGCCTAATGACTGTACACACCTGATTTAGGTATCGATCTCCTAAGGCCACACCCTACCTCAGGACACAAATGAACATCACCTAGTATGGTTAAATCTAATTAAATCTAGGCATTTAAGTTTATGCAGCTTGGAGTTGGAAAGTATCTATAAAAATGATGATATGGTCAAAATACTCACTTGCCTAATAATTGTGCACGCAGTGTAATTGATGTTGCGCTACCAACCACCCATATCACACTAACATAAGCGTTCCTACTGGTGTTGCAAATGCAGAATACAAGTCGCTTAAGTCGTACAGTGAGAGACTCACTAAGAAATCACTGACTGGCTGTTCAGCTTCGTGAACCAGTGCATGAGAAGGGTCCAGCATGTGACTACGCACATGCAGGCTGCTGATCAGCATGATTCAGGAGAGACTGGGTCTGTATGATGGTTTGGAGTTTTTCTTAGCTTCCTAGCCTTTAAGTTCAGTTCAGTTTGATTTTGTTTAACATCAATAACTATACAAATTCTCTCAAGACACTTGACAAAATGCGCTCTGAAACACAACCTGAAACCCCCAGAGCAAGTATGAGGCTGACGGCGGCAAGGAAAAACTCCCTATTAACAGGAAGAAACCTTGATCAGAACCCAGCTCATATAGAGACAGAAAAGAGAGAAGAGAACAGCAGGAAAATGAGATAGCTTGCTAATAGTAGCTCTTCTTGTTTCAGAGAACTGCCAGCTGCTAGTATGTAGGCATTCATGCTAGTTCTCCTGTGCCTGGACTGCAATGCTGTGTTAGAGACATGGGCAACATCACGATTGGCTTATGCAGGCATTATTTCCTTGATCTCAGTTTTTGTGTGTGCATAAAAGTGTCCGGTGTTTTGATTTGAAAACACCTGGCTAACTCTGTTCTCCCTGTGTCTGTGTGGGTTCTCTCCAGGTACTCCAGCTTCCTCCCACCATCCAAAGACATGCTCATTAGGTTCACTGGTGATTCTAAATTGGCCGTAGGTGTGAGTATGAGTGTGAATGGTTGTCTGTCTCTTTCTGTTAGCCCTGTGATAGACTGGAGACCTGTCCAGGGTGTACCCCTGCCTCTCGCCCGATGACAGCTGGGATAGGCTCCAGCAGACCCCACGACCTTTAACAGGAATAAGCAGTTACAGAAGCTAAATGAATAAACGTATGAATGAATGAACACCTGGCTAACTCCTTAAACTGTCAACTCCAGAGTTGGGGTATTCAGATCCAGAACATTCAGATCTTATTTTGCACATTTTATGCACATATTACAAAACAAAATATATTATGCAGGAAAATTGGAGCCCATAGGGTCACTATGCGCCAGCCTTCGCTCAAACAAATCTAGTGTGAAAGTGTTTAAAGCTTTTAGTCAAAAAGAGAGTGGCAGATGTGGAAACTAGAAAAGACAAGAATGAGCTCTTGGATGAAGCTAATGGTAAACTTGCACTTGTGCTGTAAAAACTGTAAAAAGTCTATTTTTTCAAATTATTTGAAATCCTGAATATCTCAAGCAGATGGGTGTTAGGCAGCATCTGTTGCTACATCAAGTCAAATACGTTAGACAGCTGTAGCATGAGCGCTCTCCCTCCCAGCACTGTGCTGACATTTGTAGTTTGCAAACCACCAGGTCAAGATGACTAGCAGAGCAAGACATTGGAAGAGTGCTACTGCAGACTGTTCAACAGGAACGGCTGAAATTCATTTTTGGAGCCACTGTTAAAGTGAAGCCATTGACTTCAAGCTTTAGGACAGCGTTATTTTCTCTTTAAGGAGCAAGGTCTAATTCACAGAGGGTCTTATAGCTCAGGCAGCTGTAAAGATGCTACACTGCATTATTCATTAGGTGGTATTCCAACAGGCTGAGAGTGAGGACTGGGCCACATGTCAAGCAAGTTGGAGAAAATGCTCATGAATAATGCTAATAGCTTCTGAAAACAGGCTGCTGTAGGACTGAGGAGAATCTGATCTGTAAGGACAGATGGATTTAAAGCAATCTCAATTTTTTGGTGAATAAAATGTCACAGATATATTCAAAATAGGCTCATCCTTTATCTAGTCTTCTCTCAAAAATCTGTTTCAGCTTGACATTTGGTTGGAAACGAGGATGGAGAAAAGGATCGTGTACGCTGGATGGAGGCAAGATAATGATTTAGCTGTATGAATGAAAAAGAGGCCTAAGGAGAGAAGATCAATGTAGAGCAAAAGAAAAACTAAACACCTTCACCTACAAGTTCCCACAAGGTTCAGGTCATTTGAATCTCCCAGTTACAGGTTGTAGTAGGCAAGTAGTGGAAAAGCAGAATTAGAGTCTGGGTCCCTGAGTAGTTTCCTGGTTTAATCCAGTCTTGAATGATAGTGAAACTGGTCTCCTCTTTGGTGTTATAAGAGGTTCAACACAAAGCAAACTGTACATCCAAATAAAAGGATTCTAAATGATTCTCTTTAAAGTCTCAACATAATCATCTGGTAAATATATTGTGTAATGTCTTGCAGGGTCTAAAAGGAATAATTCCAGCAACAGTCCTGTCAAGCCACTGTGGTTTTTGAAGAGAGGTGCTTAGTGCTGCTATAATTGCCTAATCTGGTCTAGGTCAGGGCCTCAGTGTAGCGTTAAGATCTGTGATGATTCAGGTGAGTGTTTTAGCTCCCCTTGGATCTAGGAGCTGTGATCAATCGGGTTTTCTGATCCTCTTAAACTCTTATCAGTTCATCAGGGACAAGTCTGTTTTGGCCTTACTGTATCAGCTCCCAGACTGGCTCAGTTTCTGTGCAGGAGACAAGTTGTCTCCAACTTTTTATCCTTTACTGTAATTTTCATTCTGTTAATAATGTTTTATAGTCCGCTATTTTAGTATATCCTTTAAAAAACAAATTCATTCTTGTGATTTCAGGCTTGTGTCTTGTTCATATTTAGTCTTTAACTAAACTGAACACAGGGACAACATCTGACTGGGCTACAAGGTCTGTAAACTGGGTCTTCAAACCAACATGGATGTGGATTTCTTGTTCCTACCATCAGCAGCGTAAAAGACCTTTATTGGCTTAATCTCCATGTCAGTGAGCCACAGCAAAGCACACAAAAATAAGAACCTTCAACATTTAACGTCTCTTGATTTTTTGCTAGTTTCAAAAACATTTTCCGTGTTTCCACCGCTCTCTTGGTATTTCTCCTCTTTGGGTCATGGTCAGTCATATTCAATCACATTTCTACCCTCTGTGTGAATTTTCTCTTTTGACCCAGAACTCAACTCAGCAGAGGACGTGAAATTGAGTCTGAGCTGTCTGCGCTGAGCATCCTCTTTTCTTCCATATGTTGTAGTTTTAGAGTTACCAAGTTTGTTATATGCCTATGGGCAAAAAGATAGACAGGCTTTTAATGAAATATTTACAATTTTCAACCTTTTTTGCCTCAACAAACTAAAAAAAAAAAAAAAAAAGGTAATCGTGATACACATTCAAAGTACAGGACTGGGGTTTTGCCAGCTTGGTCAAGTTTTATAGGTAAGCATTCATTCTTAACTTTGAAATCAGTTTACTTCAAAGAATTAAAAACTATGAACATCTGTAATTGGGGTGCAGCAGCTATTATAAAACCAGCATATCTGCGTTGCCTTAAAATAAAAGATGAATACATTTAAAAGGTCTGAAAAAAGCCGATAAGTGGCCCTCAGTTTGGGACAGTTTTGTGAAACAATTTCAAGAATGAACATTGGGCCCCTAAAAACTAGTCGGGTTGGATGAATCCTGAGCCCTGACAGGCTCATGTGGGACACAAGATGCAGAAAAGCAAGTGCCCTGCTTAAGGGCAAAGCAGTAACAGCAGCATTTTAACTCTCCAGGATTATGAAGTATGGTGAAAAGGTGTTTTTGTTGCCCAGGGCGAAAAGAAAAACTGTTAAAAAGTGCAGAAGACATGAAACTAGTGGGAAGATTTTTTTCTAGCCTTAGTGACAGTGCATTTTTGCCTGGTAAGCATGTCCTATCCTGTTTACTACTTTAAACCAGGTCTCCTCCCAGCAGCACAGCTTCTGGCCCCGCTCATGCTGCGTTCACTGCACGTTGGAACAACAAAATGATTGTGAAATGAATAAGTACTGCATAGAAGTAGACATGTCTCATTATTTGTTGAAGCTTGGTGAATGCCTCTAATGAATATGTCCTCATGTTCTGTTTGAGTCATAGATTCAGTAAATCACAAGTACAAGCACCACAGAGACAATTTGACTTCAATCCTCAAATGACATTTGAAGAAAAATCTGAGATTTGGCAAAACGGACAAATAGGGGCTCTATCTGACATTTTATCAGTCATGTTATGCCCTGTAACCATAACAGAAATCATATGAAATAATGATGAAATAAGATGATACATTCCAGTGAACATGTCACAATTAAAACTTTCTATCTAATAATGTCATGGTGATGGCAAACCATAAAACTTCCCATTTTTTTATTTTAATAATATTTCTTAATTTAATACTTCTTTCTCAGATGTCATTACTGTATTACCCTAGCCATACTAAACCATAACTATGTGAAAGGTGGGGCAACATGGCAATATATAATGCATTGCATATAATATTATTTTATATAATTTTTACATAATTATAAGGTATTTCATTCCTTCATTTTCTGGTCTTTATGATCTTCTTCTTTCATCGTTGTTTAACAGTTTCTCAGTAGATTTGGGGGTAAATTTAGTACAATACAGGTTAACACCTTACTATAAAAGCAAATACTTGTATAAATAATAGAGAGGGAAACTCTCCGTCCTAGAATTTCTCACAACAGTGAAATGTGATGCAAGGCCCTGACTAGATGCTGTATTTTTGTAAGTGGCCACATGAAACACAAAGATGGGAATCACTGAGGAAATCTCCCATAAACCACTCAACGTAATATTAACATGAAGTAAGCATCACTACAGAATCCCTTCTCTGGAACTTAACTTAATTAATACTTAATACTTCAGCATTTGTGTACACTCCCTGTCTTGTTTTAGCTCATCCACACACAACCAGCACAGTCCATTTGCTGTTTAAAACCAGACTTTTTATATATCTGTTGTTAATTTGGCATATTTGATATAGTTCCCTATGTTTAGTACTATGTTTATTGCAAACACCAAGACAAATACCTCCATGCGTGAGCAAATCAGATTCGAATTCTTTTGAGTTCCATACATTGACATGAAATTTTAATCCAAAAAATAACTACTAGTAGCTAAGGATGTCAAATAAATGTTAATACTCTTGCAAGCTTATTTAATTGCTCCAATGATCCCCAAACATTACATATTCAATTTTCATTATTCCAAAGTAGTACAGACTCCATTTAGACCAGCTTTTATTAGCAGATTATTGGATTTTATTTATTTATTTATTTTTTGATTGATGACTAGCATGATCAGTTATTAAAATAACTAATCCTACCACTTATTCTAAAGTGTGTAGTGCATTAAAGATTACTTCTTAAACAGATGAGCTAAACAAATTAATAATCAGTTATAATAATAAAGAAATAAAGTAAAGTAAATGAAGTAAACTATCAAAAACTTGACAGCCAAGTATAGTAAATATCCAAACAATGTGCATCAGAATTGTACAGTAATTCAGTAAATGCACCATTCGTTGAATATTTCCCGACGGTCCAGTGCGCCATGAACGCAGCGCGGCGCTGCCATGTTGTTGTTTTATTTTCTGGGCAGTAGTTTCAAGCTGCTCTGCGGTTAAATCGAGCTCTTTCAGAGAGTGAGACTCTGCTTTACTCACATTATCTGGAATACAGCGCAGCTTCGAGTCATTGCAAAAGTTACTGGAATTCAAAAGCTGCTGTCGGGTATGTATTTATTTAGTTTTCATTTCATTTAAAAGTCACATCTGTTGCTTTTATGTCACTCTTTTGCTAGGACTAGCTGTGGTTTGCTCCGTGGTTTGGAGCTACTTTTTCCCATTCATGCTAACATGGAGCCGTTTAGCGAAACCGCTCCCCGTTGACTTTTCTTCAATTGTAAACTTAAAAATAAAATACTCGACAGTTCATAATAGCTAAGAGGACAAAATAGAGTTGAGTTAGCTGTGACACAGATAGCATTAAATGAGTGCCGTTTGGGAAGCTAACTTTTGAGCTAGGTGGCTAACGCTGCCAGCTGACATCGGTTTGACAAACTTGGCTCATAACTCGAAAAGTTATGGAAACATTGAATCAAATTGTATGTAAAAGTCTTAATGTAAAATGAAAAAGCAGTTCACACGTGTCTCGCTTCTATTCGCTCCACTTAGGCTGTGGGATGAAGTCATTGTGGTTTATTTATTTATGCCAATGGAGGACGGACTAGAAACGCAGCATTTACCGAGTCCTCACGGGCTTAAATGGCACTGCTTGATAACTGATTAATAACTTTTCCAAGAAGTACAAAGTTTAAAACTTCTCTGCGTGTACTCCAGCCGCCTTTACCCTCTTCGTGCAGGTAGCCTGTAATCAGTTAGAGGTCCATACTCTATTATTACACCCTTGTGGAAGTGAATGTGTGATCCTGAAAGCTGGTGAAACTTTTTCTACCACAAAAAGGGAAGTTTGTAGGTCTTGTCATGTCTGAGTTTCTTCAAATCCTCACTTATTTTCAGCTGACTTGTCTTTTTACATTGTGCGTTTAAAGTAAATGGCTTGCTCACATTTATTTTGCATTGCAATAATTATCCATTTACATTCTGTAGCATTGTTTCTTAGAAAGTAGTTCTTGATACTGTCTGCTGTGTGGGTTAATCCAAAGCCACAAGGTTCCACTGTACTGCTGATGATGGTTTTCATTTTTAACGAGTAGACGAACTAGTCTGTTCATTAGAAATGAGTCAGTAAAGTTTAGAAAAGCTGACATTTACATCTCCAAATCTCTTATTTTATCCAAGTATTGGCTGTGACACACCAAGCCGTAGGTCGTATTGGGCCAGTGTGTCTCTGAGCATCAGTGGCTGTAATCAGACCCTTGGTGGTGATGGAAGACGTGGAAGACCAGTGCACGAGGAGATGTAAATTATCAGACTTGAACATTCAGATACATAAATATCATCTAGAATGAATAATTGGTAGACGAGCTGATCAGCATGATTCAGTAGGGCCTTACTAGCATCGCGGCTAATAGTCACGCTTCCTTTTTTCCCATTTCAAATGACTAATACAGCCTTATGCCACCTGTTGGTATGAGGAGCTAATTCCTGTCTTGGAGATTCAGGACTTGTGTGCCTGCTGACCATTGGTTGTTGTCTTTGTGGTGCACTCGCATTGAAAGTTTTTGGTCTTAGACAGTGGCACCGTGATGCGATGTGACAGTTGGCTTCCATTGTGTTTCTTTGGTGTTGGTATGGTGTGTCCTTACCGTAACAGTTCAAAATATTAAGAACTTAAGGCATTTGATTGTCTCAGAGCAACAGAGGCTGATATTTACAATGAATGAATGAATTAATTAATTAATAAATGAATAAATAAATAGATTTATTTTCTGTTGATATACTGCTAAAATGAAATCAGCTCATACACTCAGTTTACTGTCATTGCTACTGCTTCTTCTTCACTCATGTCTAAAATAAAAAAGTAATTAACATTTGTTAATTATTAGATTGGTTTATCTAATAATGGCTATTTAATGTAATGTAATGAATTCTGTCTTTTATGGGTTCTGTGTCATTGTATCATGCTGGTGGCTGCCCTGTTATCTAATCTATTCATTGTATTGCTCTGTATCTGTGCCATGCCATTCAGTTAATGATTTTAGATTTGGAACTGTTGGGCCAAAGAAGCCATTTGAAACATTATCATGTTTTTTTATGGACTAGTAACTAGTCATCTTGTTATGACACACATTTAACCAATAAACATATACATTTTTGCAGCTGTACACGCTCTTGGTGGATGTCAGATTTTGAATTTATTATTTAGCACACTAAATAAAAGGTTGTACTTCTGTGTGTGTGTGTGAGAGAGAGAAAGAGAGATTTTGCATCTCTGCAGGAAGACAAAATTAAAGGAAGTGGTGGTTGAGATAAGATAAAAATTGATCTTGTTAATAAAAGCGAGATGTGTACAAATTGTCGGGTCTATTGCCGCTTGGTTATTAAATTGGTGAAATTTTGTGTTTAGAGTTAAAGCAGAATACTAACCCATGACTAAGACTTAACAATAAGATTTAAAATCTGACAAACTGTCCAAGAACACTGGGGCTGCAGTATTGATTATTATGATTTTCCTTATTATAATTGAAACCAAGGTGAGACTATTTAAAATGTCGGTGACTTGACAGCCAGTGCTGCTCTTACATCATCTGTCTTTGGAGGGTTTTCACTTTGCACTTCCTTAGAGGACTGAAAAATGGAGGCTGGGTAGGAATTTAACATCACGTTAGTTAATGAAGAACTGAAAGGGAACTTCTGATTACTAATACCCAAGCAAAAGAAACTGTCACTTTCCGTTTCCAGTCCAGATGAGATGATAAAGCTAAGTAAATTAACACCCTCTACTTATCAGCAAAGTAGATAGTTAATATGGTTAATCAGCCGCGTCAGCTGGTGAGTTTCCTGTTAACAAATCTAGTCAACCAAGTCTTCCTCTTTGTGTCTTAGCGTTGTAAAACTAGTTCTGCCAGAGCAGATGAGGGCGCGGTCAAGTAAAATGAACCACTTGACAGGCATACTAAGCCTTCTGCCTCACCTCAAGCACAGGCGGTCTGCTCCAGCTTCCTGTGTAATCCAACACCCAGGGCATAATCCAACTGTGTCTCGGTTTATAAATGGATGCAGATTACACATTAAGGAGAGTAGGTTACTTCCTGTCTGACACCTCAAACAGATCTCCATTAAACAAACTGATTTCCAGATCATATAGCCTGGTTGGATGTTTGTGATAATTAGTGTCATTACCAAGGAATAAAATCTGTAATTTTACTTCTGTTTTATGTAGTTTTTTTTTTTTTTTTTTTTCCTCACAGAGATCATGGTAGCATGATTTCCTGTGGTTCGGGGAGGAGGTTGACATACAGATGGTGACTGACTGACTATCTTGTGCATGTGGGTAGTACAGGAAAAACAACTTGTCCTCCTCTACTGATGAAGGCTTTTGTGCTTTTACCTATAAATGTGAACAGGAAGCTAGCTTCTTTAGCTGGTTTAAATGAATGTCTATCTGTCCTTGAAGAGCAAACTGCTGTCCTGTTGACCTTCCTGAGATTTCTAAAATGTTTTTACATTTGAAAGGTGTTTAGGTATTCAGTTCATTTGATTTTTTTAAGGTTATTTCTTATATTTCATGATTAAAAGGTAGTGTTAGAATAGCTGTTTCTTGACTGGTTGGTAGTTTTTTTTGTCACGTCTCATTAATTATGTGCATTGACAATGAGTTCTTTTTTTAACCCAACCCTGTTGGGTACTATAATCCACACTGTTGACCTAATTCGGATAAAACCATTTCACCCACAGTTTTCTCGTTTTGACTTTTGTCTCCATACTTGATAAACAAGACAACTCTTCTTCATGTCAGGACGTCCCACTCATTTTAATCTAGTGTGCATGTGTGGAACGTGTCCTTGTGCACGTTCTCTCACTTGGTGTCTGTGTATAAGCAAGTCAGCTGTTTTGAGTTCGCCAGCTGTCTACAGATGTAGACAAATGTTTGCACAAACCGAATGCCAGACTGCTAAGGTAGTTAAAGAACAGAGCAAGGCCTAATAAAGGCAGCAGAGTGTAGAGTCCGAATCTACTTTCAAAATATACACTTCTCATTTTCTGACCTCATACCTGGCTACACCATTACTCAATGTAAATGTTTTATAGTAACTCACATTTTCACTTCTGCATTTTTCACATGGCCTCATCAGAGGATTTACACCTCTGTCACTATAGACAGTTTTTGTCCATTTTTCAGTGGACACCAATTATTTAGAAAACATTGGTCTGACTAAAAAGCTTTTGACTGACTGTCAGTTTGAATATGCAATTTCATAGAAATGCTCTTTACCAGTTTTGGTCCTGATAGATGCATCCTAGATGCAACTATCAGGGGATTTCACTATGTCAATAAAACGCGTACCTATTTATTTGGCGTGTATGGCAATGTTTGCTGTGTTTTGTATTTAGAGAGAGAGCGATTGAAGTTATAAGTGAAAGAAACTGTTTTGTCGAGGGGATGACTGCAGTTTGATATATTCAGAAACAATAATGTTTATACTTTTTGTGTTGCAATAATGACTTTATCATTTGTCCGTAGGATGCATACAAACAAACAAAAATGCTCAAATGCTTGGTGCAACATGAAGTAAGTTTGTTTTGTTTTTTGACCTTTGTGGCTTTTTCCAGAGAGTTTTCCATTTTTGATTTGCAGGATGATATGCCTTCAAGCACAAGGTTTAGAATTAGAATTAGTTTTTTTTTTTTTTTTTTTCAAAGAATGAAAATGCAGGATAATCAAGGAAGAACTGTAAATGCCATAGCATGTATGTTTTTATGCAAAGTTCAGGTGGAAAAGAGTGGTATCAAAATTCCCCTCCTGTCCAGTTGTGGGGGAAATTAGTGAAACATTTTTATTTCTGCTGGGAAGCTGGATATTTTCACACAGAGGACTATAGGGATTGACTTATATTTGGAGACTCAAGCAATCTGTTTAAGGAACTGCCCTGTTTTTGGGACCTTCAGGTTTTTTCTTGTGACACACAAGGCGGCAACAACAAAAACTAAAAAACATAACTCGAGCATTGTTTCTTTCTGGAGATCATGTCCCAGTTTGTCAAAAAAAATACACAAATCTTGTAAGCAGTTTTATATATAGAATACACATTCTGCCAAGAAAGAAATGTGGATGCATGGATCAATCCCATAAATTCTCAATGGGGTTTAGGTCTGTACTCTGTGGTTGCCAATCCATGTGTGTAAATGATGTCTCATGCTCCCTGAACCTCTCTTTCACAATCTGAGCCCCATGAATCCTGGCACTGTCATCTTGGAATATGCCCGTGCCATCAGGGAAGAAAAAATTGATAGAATAACCTGGTCATTCAGTATATTCAGGTAGTCAGCTGACCTCATTCTTTGTTCACATAATGTTTCTGAACCTAGACCTGAGCAACTGCAGCAACCCCAGATCATAGCACTGCCCCCACAGGCTTGTACAGTAGTCCAATCTTTATACTCCCTAGCAAATTAGCCCTGAGTTCTACTGTTGTTTTTCTTTGATTTGATTTTACCCAGTGTTAGTCACTATCCTTCCAGTTTTTAAAAATGCGTTGGACAGTTTTTAATCCAGTTTCACTAGTTTCTTTAATCTCCTTAGATGTTTTCTCTGCTTGATGCATGCCAGTAATTTGACTCTTCTCAAACAGACTAACAACTTTTCCACAACCACAGGATGTGTTTTTAGATATGGTTGTTTTAGAAATGAGAAGCTACTCATTGCATCACATGGGATTAAATGACTCATTGCCAGCCGGAAGATAATCACCCATGTAGTAATTATCCAATAGGAGGCTCCTACCTTTTTGCTGAGTTAAATCCAGGTGGTGGGAATAGGTACAGATGCTTTTAGTGGAAAGTATTATAAATATGTAGTACTATACATATAGTTGTGCAATATTTGTTGTGCAAGTGTCTTCTAAGCTGAAAGTAGCTGGCACAATGAGTGGGAGTTGTATAGGAGTGCCTTGGGTGTGTGTTGATGTTGGGGGTGGGTGAGACTTTGGAGCAGGAAGAGTGGGGAACTGTTGCTGAGACTGAGGTTCATAAAATCGTCTGATCAATTTTCTGAACACTCGTTATTTCCTCCATCCTCTCATTAGAATACCACGCAACAAGAATGTTTAGTGTGTGATGGAGATCCAAAACATCCACCAACCTTAAGAGCACCATCGTTCCTGAAAGCTGATTGGATTTATTGGGTCCCTGTGACTCAGATCAACTGAGAAAATGAGTAGCAATATCTAGCCTAACGGTTGCATGTGCATCACTACATCCAGTTACACACCAGATGACATATAATGCTTCCTTATCTGCCACAGTAATTTAAGTAATATTCTGTAGTGTGTGTTTCTCTCTCTCTGTGTGTGAAGCAAACTGAAGCAAAATGAGGTCAGACTGAAAAACACCTGTAGTGTGAGCCCAGCTTAAATATCAGAAGAATTCCTGCCACTCTGGCAGATAAATGATTGTACCAAAAATGGTCATTTGGCACACAGTGTTTTAGTGTCATTCACCTGCTTCTGATTCTGTCTTTTGCTGATGGTGTTAGAGCGTTTTCATCATTGAGAAGCCCTACTCTGCCTCTGATGAAGAGGGTGCTTGCAGTAGAGATTTGATTAAAATGACTAAGCATGCTGGGTTTTACTGTACTTTTCTAGATTTGGGCGGAGAGATATTTCTTTCTGAACACATGAGTCAGACAAATGGGAACAATGTACCGGTAAGCTCTATGTTCTTTACCACCGTGTCAGTTATTATTGACCTGCAGCCACTTATCTCTGACACACAAACAAAATAAAGAGAAAAGAGGTTGGAAAAAAAACCCATTTCACTTGAGTTGATCAAAAGTACAGTAGTTACCAGGGCCGTTTCTAGCTTTGTGGGGGCCCTAGGCAAGATGCTGTTTGGGGCCCCTAGTTTGTCAAACTATGATAAAGAGATTCCTAACCCTTTGATGGTCCACTAAGACGAAACAATCTGTAAGACTAAAAATTAAACATCTTAAGTTGAGCCACTCAAGCAAGTTAAACTGATAAAAAAAACTTACAAGGAAAACAACAATCCTCTATATTTCAATAAAAACAGATTCTTAAGGTTTTTAAAAATGTTTAATTTAAATAAAAAAAATACAACAAACTCACATCTATTTTAAAGTGCAACAATGAAAAACAAAAACAACACTAAAAATAATGCTTATTTAACATCAGTCTCACACTTAAAGGATAAAACGTAATAGACTTAATCAAAGTAAGAATAGTTAATTCTCAGTAACGGTCATTTTTACGGTGACTCATTGTTCTCAAAATGTCTACTTTCTGGCTTTTTTTATTTGCAAAGTCATCAATGATGGCCTCGTATGATAACTGCTTGCCCATTTCATGGTTGATACTGATTATTGCAATACCAGTGAGGCGATCCTGTCCCATGGATGACCTTAGGTAGGTCTTGATGAGCTTCAGGTTTTAGAAGCTCCTCTATGCTGAGGCCACAGTCACAGGCAGAGTACAGGCGATTCTCAGGGCAACCCACAGATTGAGATACAGTTCCTCCAAATGTTTTTTGTGGATGAAAATGAGGAGCTGAAGAGCAGTCGTGTTATCAGAAGGCAAGCTTGGCAAGTTTTTGACCTCCTTTCCATCAATGTCACTTTCATCTCCAGTATAAATCACTTAAAAAACAATCCTTTAAAATATTGATGTAAATTATAAAACAGAAGCACACTTGTAATTAGAGGCATTTCAACCAGGAGAGACTTACAGACTTAAAGAAATAAGGGAGAAGGATGTAAAATTGATAGATGTAATTTATTGACAGCAGTAGGTAAACTTTGGCGCTTAGACACCGGTGGGATGTGTATAATCATGGTGAGGCAGCCCATGATTAAGGAACTTCCGATGTGAGGAAGGATCCCCCCCGGAGCCTAGACCTGGTGGTGGTGGTGAGGAGAAGGATGACTGATGATGGGCCAACTGGCTGGAGGATGAGATGATCTGAGGACCAGGAGAGCTGGAACTCTCGGGCTGAAATGACAGCTGGCTGACAGCAGAGAGAGAAGCGCTTTTAAATCCGACAGTTTGCAGGTGATTGGTTAGAAGCGGGCGTGTCAGATTGTGATTGGATGAAGATGGAAATGAGTGGGCGGAGCTTATGGAGAAACCGGAGGTTGTGACTTAGGGGCGTGAGCAAGGAGATAGTCTTCCATCTTCCTGACTGAATTTTCGCTAAGCTTCATATAAAACACACACTAAACTTTGTAAATGAATCCTGAATAATACTAAAATAATGTTAAGTGTCAAAAATCTGAGACACAACTTTCACTGAACACTTAAATATAATAATATATGAATAAACGGATCTGGAGTCAGTCAGTCATTCCACAGCTGGACAAACTGTCCATTCACATGAGACATATTCATTTTATAATAGGCAACTTTCATGAAGAAAACGCTAAAGCTGAGTTCATGACGAACAAATCCGAGCCAGCTAGCTAACATTTATCCAGGGCTAGCTAGCTGGCTAGTAGGACAAATAAACAAACTTGCTAGAAAACGGCGTTTCACCTCCACGTATCCAGCCCCACATCAACAAATGCCTTACCTTTATCTTCCTCCGTTTTCTTTTTCTTGCGTTTTTCCGTGATACTGGAATAACTTCGTTTCGCTGCCATCACTCTATTTGTTTTACTTAATTAATATTTTCACTAACGGTAATGATGGGTAGCGGTCAATCATTCCCATCATACCTGTCGGCGGCCCGCTACGTCGTTTACTGTGCGACAGTGCGGTCCAACGAATATGATGCAATAATGCCACAAAACACCAGCCACAGCTTATCATTGAAGTTTATTTTATTTATATCCTACGTTTATTAAGCATATAAAGGACGTAACAAACAGAGATAGCTACAGATAAAGACAGGACATTTTAATTCTCCTCAGAATTAAGGGGTTCTCTGAACATCCAGCTTTGGGGCCTCCTGGTGGCTTGGGGGCCCTAGGCAGTCGCCTAGTTCGCCTATAGCAAGAAACGGCTCTGGTAGTTGCTTTAATAATAACTTAGTAAAAAGTCATTAAAAGTGATAAATGTTAAACAAGCTTCAACAAGCAGAACAATTCTGTTTTCATTGGTGAGTGCTTAGTAACCTTATCTCTATTTCCTGCATTGAACAAAAAATACAAATACACATCTAGGCCTGGACAGAGGATAAGGGACATGCAGGCCAAATAAGCAATTTAGACAAGAAATATCTGCAGGCTTAAGAGGGCCAGATGTAATTTCAGGGTTTCCCATACCATGTTAATACTCTGGCGCCCCGCCAAGGGCTAATTTACTCCGCCACAGTCTCATAATTAATCGGAAATATTTTTGCACTTTTTAGACAACATTGTGCTTGCGTTGTTTTTCCCTATTGCTTCCGAAAGCATCTCTCCCTCCCTCCCCTCCCCAAGGCTTCATCACCCCAGCCCCTACACGCACACAGCAGTCGCTCACCTGCCCTGCATTTAACCTGAAAAACTCACGCACTCACATAGGATGTGAAGCTATTTGTGTTTCAACAGCATATGTTTAGTATTAATGTACACAAACTGCACAGGCTGCTGTTATTTGTTGCTAAATCCAACTTCTGTGTTATTATGGTCATTTAAAGGGACAGATATTATTTGCCTTTTGTTTGGGACATGAATTGTTAGTTGTAGCCATTACCAGCTGCTTACATTATTTTTTTTAAATGTAATATTCTGATAATCAGCATTGTGTCTGCACCTTCTGCTACTCTGAGGACTGAATTTGGAGCCTCTTTTTTTTCTCTTCTGTTTGGATTGTGTGGAAGATTTCAGGGAAGACATTTAAAAATATTTATTTTGAAGGTACTCGCAGAAATGCTGTGAATGAACAATGAAGGCATGGAAAATGTACACCTGAAGCCGAAGCTCAGGTCTGCTACCTGTTGGGTTTATTTGCACTGGAAAGGCTAAAAGGTTGATTTGCTGCACACGTGAGTTCAGCTGAATGAGAGGAACAGATGGAGGCCTGTTCAGAGCACATTCCTCAAAAGCTCCATTCTGACGGTCTCATTTTTAGCGCACACCAACAGTATAGACCAAGCTATAAAAGTGTGTCACTGTGTTTTGAAACTGAGACCATGTACACTCTAAGCTGGCTAATAGCTGTATACATTTATGGTATAGTTAAATGTTCCACTAGTAGATGATGTGTATCTTCTGTTATGATGATCTTTTTGTGTCCTGCATTGTAACATGTGGTAGCAGAGGTAGTCAGAGTAGTGAAATAATGCAGTAGTCCAACTGGACTAGAACAAACAGCATTTCTGTATTTTTTTTCATTAACATATTGTGGAAGTGATGAATCTAAACGGGGTCTGTTTGTTTCAGTCTTCTGTGCAAATGAAAACACCATTAAACATCATTTATCCAAAACAGCCTAAAAATCTAAAACTCTGAAGTAGTTTGAAAGCTCGTTTAAAGTACAGCAGGACTAGATGCTGTAACTTATGCACGTAGCTTATGCTGGTGCCATTTACGCTTGTGCGCGTGTCAGTCTGGCTCACTTTGTAAAACACCACCCAGACGCTAGTCAGTGCTGTGTCTTTTTTTCTTGTCAGGTTAAT
Organism: Planiliza haematocheilus; assembly: GCA_005024645.1. Taxonomy (NCBI): domain Eukaryota; kingdom Metazoa; phylum Chordata; class Actinopteri; order Mugiliformes; family Mugilidae; genus Planiliza; species Planiliza haematocheilus. The sequence continues at coordinate 3,438,914 of SRSE01000806.1, forward strand.
TGTTCTTTCTACTTGCTGCTTCACTTTCAAATTCCTGCTTAACTTTCAATAATGGCGACTGAAACTTTGGCCGAAATTTCGCCGAAGACGAGTGTTTTTATCTCCAAACCTCCCCAGTTAATCTTTCCTTAGTGTGTTCCATCTTTATTTATCCAAAACAATTGATTCAGAAATTGCAGAGATGGAGAAGAAGCCGGAACACGTTTCCACCAGGCTGACCAGTCACAGCCCTTGCGATCTGTGTCACTGCGATGCGTACTTACATTTCTTGAGAGGTGCATGACGGGCTATGCCATTAGGGTCTGTGTAGGGTTTGCACTGTCGCTACAGTGTAGCGACAGTGTAGCTACAGTGTTGCTACAGTGTTGCTACAGTGTCGCTACAGTGTCAAATTGACCAGTGTAGTTTCTGTAATCACGTTGGTGACAAAACAGATGTTGGCATTAATGCAGTAATAGTTTTTAATTAAAAAGAAACACAATAACTACAATGCTTTGTTGACTTCCTCAATGATTACATTCTTCTGACGGTTCTGTAAAACTCAGCTTTGTCTGTGGGCATTCTGTACATAGCCAGTAGAAGAAGAGCAGATACTTTTTTCTTTACAACTTTGACGGTGCACCTTGTAAATTGTACTAAGTGTGATGGTGCCGGTGTCCTGCAGAGTGTGTGGCCAGGAGGAGAAGGAATTTACTAAAATCAAATTAGAACTTCAGAAGATGAAGAAAAATTAGAAAAAAACTGTATAGTTTCCTGTTTGTGACCATCAGCTTTGAACACTGCTTGGAAAAGTTTGCATAAATATACTGAGAACTTTAAAGCATTTCTTGCATAATGTACATCTTTAGACTTTGTTATAGAACTTTAAGAAGTGGTGGTACCTAATTTGGCACAGGTGCTTCCAGTCCAGACTCATTAGCTTGTAGGCTTGCTTTTTACAAGAACCTCATAGATAAAATGGGCATTTGAACATATCCTTGACTAAACAGTTTGCTATATTGCCTCGATTGTTCACTAAATCTGCTTTAACCTACATGAGTGACTGATTAAACTTGCCCTGCTGCCTAATGGTGAAGACAGGTTAGTCAGGATAACATGAGGAAAAGCAAAACAAAAATATCAGTAAAACAAATCATCACTAGTAATGCTTGATAACTGTGTAATGTTTTTCTTTTGTCCAAACAATCAGAACAACAGGACTAAAGTTTTTCTAATGACAAAGAGCCCAATGAGCATTTATTTTAGCGTGACGACGCAAACTTAAACTGCCGCAGCTGTCCTAATTCTTTCTGTATCACTTTGAACAATAAAATGGATTCAGAGTCAGTAAGGGTAAGTTTAGAGTTCACAGTTGTTTTTTCCAGGATCTTCTTTTGAAGGATTTGTTTATTGGATTTTATTCCCATGGGGATCGTCTTTGTATGGCCTGAGTGCTTCCTGTACGGTCTATGTGATTATAACAAGAGAAAAGGTTAAAGAGAAATGGACATGAACCTAACTACCTAACTAGAGCTTAAATGATTGCTTGATAGATGTTATTGCAGTTATTTCAATTGTGATAGTTTTATCGGCGTACGGCACTTTGAGGGAAGAATGGATGTTTCTTGAGTCAGCTCAGACTAGTTGTAAACTAGTGCAAGATATTGAAATACCACCGATTTGAAGGTAACTCCTCACTTAAAAGCTAATTTAAACATTTGTTAACTTTACTCTAAAAGTTTCCTTGTGTCTATTGGAAGTTGCATTTTTGCAGATGTCAGCACCTTTAAAAGGGAAAGAGTTTCAGTTGGTAAAGGCTTTTAATCTCTGTCCTGGTCAGCGTTTGAAGCCGTCTGAGGTCAGTGGGGGGAGCAACTGCTGGAAATGAAGTTTCTAGAGGCTTAAAACGAAGACTAGAAAGCTCTGCCTGGTCATGTAATTAATGACTTTTACTCTTGAAACTTTAGCTGCATATATCTGTTTTTGTGATGTCTTCCTGAAATAGTTTTCATTTGTAAAAGTAATCATATTGGGACCAATAAGATAATACAGCTTGTGTGGTAATCATTATTTTTTTACTGCTCTCTGACATTCAGAATTTAAGGGAAGACTGTCTGGCTGTTGATGTCGGTGTGGTATCATGTGGTTTGCTCTGTTATTAATCTGACTTTACTTCTGAAACTGCCCCCTTCAGATCACTACGTTTTTTTAATCTTTGCTACTTGCCTTTCCTTGTGAAACCTCTTGGGTACAGAGTGTTTATGAGATTGGAGGCAGCAGTTCTGATGAACTGAGTTAAAACTTTTCCTGGATGATAATAAAGTAGGAAAGATAATTTTGCTTTCAGATATGACAACCCCCGCTGCAGTTGCAAAACAGCGTATTAACACTGATGTTAAATGTTTATGAAAGGAAGGAAGTACCAACATGATAAAATCCCATTGGGGGTGTCCAGAAAAATGACCTTTAACTTTTTTTCCACAGTTTTTGAAGTACCAAACGCACCCTTGCTCTAGACTTAGCCATCGCAGGAGGGGTGCACGGCAGATTTTCGTGAAGATTTTCTTATGTGCCAAAGGGGGGCCCAGCAGAGAAAGTTTGGGAACCACTGCTATAACCCAACCTGAAACTGGACAGATGATGAGACATTTTATCTAATTGACAGAAGTGCCCTTAAACGTAACTCTGAGACTACAGATTTTTTAACCAAAACAAAGTTTTTAACACACAAATCTAACTTTTGGCTGTCCCAACAGGACTAATATTTATTTCTCCATTATTGGCAATAATATCCACTGATCAGCCACAACATTATGATCACTGACAGGAGAAGTAAATAATATTGACCATCTTGTGACAATTCAGTGTTCTGGTGGGGAAACTGTTGGACCTGACATTCATGTGGATGTTACTTAGATAGACAAAAATTGTTTAGGAACAACTCAGAAAACATGAAAAATGGCACAAGGTGTTGACCTGACCTCCAAATTCACTAGATCCCTGACTGATCAAGTATCTGTGGGATGATCCACAGAGGCCCCTCCCCTCAACCTACAGGACCCAAAGGCCCCCACTAACAACATTCTGTTACCAGACACCCTCAGAAGGCCCGTGTATGGAGTACTGCAGATGTCCAAGCAGAGTTTGTGTGACTTTTACAACAGTTTCTTCTCTGAAGATACAGCAGTCTGATTTTGTGAATTCAGTTCCAGGTTAGGTAACAATGGTTTCAATTTCATACAGTCACCTCTCACTACAGATTAGCCTCCAATCCGTTTATCTGTGTTCATTTTCACACCACAGCTGTGTAATCCTGTGTATCGATGTGACAGGATGTTGTTGACACATAGCAGTAGAACACAATGTTCAGGTTAGCCACAAGCTGATAAGGGCTTCTTCAAGGAGGCTGTCTGTTGTCAAGGAGCTGTCCTGCTGCATGCATGTATATCCACGGGTGGTAGGTACTTATTCATGAACCACAAATAAAGTTAATCCCTTTACAGTGGAATAAGGCTCCTTCTTACAAGCCACAAGAGGAGTAACACTGGAAAAACCTGTTGTTAGAGCTAGCAATGGTGGTCAGTTTCCTAGTCCACCACTGAAAGATGGAAACTGTTGGATGAACTGCTTTGGCAGTACTTTGGATCAACTACAGCAGTAGTATTTCTTATTATTTGCTGGACACTGGTATTACCTGAGGGACCTCCAGTAATTTGTAATAATTACAGAGTGATCTTAATCCCATGCAAATCAGCCATGACCGTTATTTGTAAAGTAAAAGTTACCCAGCAAATTTCCAACACTGTTTAATGGAAGTCTGGTGACAGTACTCCTCCAGTGAGTATTGTCATCTCTGTAATTTGGGATGCGTTTTTACTTTTTCCAAGAAGTTTTGTTTCTGCCTTTTCTTCTCTTATTATCCTACATGTATGGAAGCTCATCTTTATGTATTGGATTTTATTCGTTAATTCATTCATATGTAATACAAGCTTACACACTGCCAGGCAATTTATGAATTGTCAATGGAATCAGTACAGTGCTATTACATCATGTTTGGAAAATACAGTTTGTATGTATAGGGATGTAATGATTGCCGGTATGACGATAAACCGTCCGTCTCAAAGTTTAATTATCGTTTAAACTGTGATTGATTACCGCAACTGATTACTGAAAAACTCACAGTGATGCTGCTCATTTCCTGGAGAAGCAGCAGCACCTGAACGTCACTCTCAGAAGCGGGCGCGCACGCGCAGTTTTCACTGTCTGTGCAGTGAAAACATGGCTGAAGCCACCCGCGCTCCAGAGATCCCCCAGTAAAAAGCACAATGTTGACGATAATATAACTGAAGACAATTAACCTTTGTGCAGAAAATGCAGAAAAAAAATTCTCCATGATTTGATGAGCCATCTCTGTGAAGATCACTCACAACTTTTCAGCAAGCGTAGTGCAGTTATCTCTTATTGCCATAAGGTGCCATCTTGCACAATTTCACATATATTTTTATTTGTTATTATTTTAATGTTTCTGCCACATTACTTTGTTTAAAATGGTAGTGTTGCTTTCATATGCACATAAAACAGGTTTTTAAAATAAAACTTGCTTAAAGGATTTCAGTGTGTGTTCAGTACATTTTGAACATTGTGAACACATCTAACAATACCATAATAATAACGATAACTGTGATAATTTCCGTCTCAATAACCATGATATGAAATTTTCACATCGTTGCATCTCTATTTATGTATAAGCCAAATCTACAGGCTACTATATCCCTCTTGGGGCAGGTGGTAGCAGAGCTCTGACAAGTAAAAAAGGTGCGTAATCTTTAAATCAGCTGATGTCTCCAATCATTCCAAGCGAATAGTGCTTTAGTCTTGTTAAAACAGTTTTTTATGTTTGTTTTGGTTTTACGAGACAGATTTGGAAGGATGCTCAGGACTCAGTTTTACAGTACATCACATTTTGGTTTGAGCATTTAGCATGGTAACTTCTCTTACTTGTTCATACATCCAACTGTTTGTTTTGTTGTCATTAGAGGGCTTCCAGGGTTCATTTGCTATTTGCCATTTGTTATTTTCATTTTTTATATTACAAAATCCAGTTTTCATGATATGTAAAGCTTTGTAGCTACCAGTCACTGCCAGAGAATGCGTTTTATTACATTTTATCACATTTTATCATAGTCTTTCTTCTGTATCGTGTTGCTCATAGCTGGAAGACAGAGATATACAACAGACAAGGCAGGAACAATGACAGTGCGTCATCCTCGACAGCATACCCTCACATTACCTCCTCGGGATAAATGGGTGTCCTTGTTTCTGTGGTTGCTGTTTACAGCCTAGAGAATCGCTCTTTCTCTCTTCAGTCCCTGTCTTTGTCATCGTCACTTTCTCCCTTCAGCGTCTGACTCACAGCTTCCCTTCCTTCCCAAGCTTCCCATTGTGGTGCCGCTGGAGGTTTAACTGCAGGCCCAGATGAAGAGTTGACAGTCCCATTTCATCTTTTTGTATGCCGGAGATGTTCTTCTTTATCTCACATATCTTATTTGTAAACCCAGACCAACTCCTCTTCTTCTTATTCTCTTAGGGTTAAAATATATCTGTGGCATTTCCCCTGCCAAGCAATGGTAATTTCCCTAACCAGGTGGCATATTCATGTTGTAAACAGTGGTTTTTCACTGGAACTGTAAGACTCATTTTTCAAGGCCTTTCCATGACATCTTAAAAAGAACATCTTAAAATGGAAAATACTTGTGCCTAACATCAATTGCCAAGTTATGTTGGGTTTCTTGCAGAGGGTATGGAGTAGATATGAATGGTATGTGTTGTAATCCGTAGTGAAGTATGAGATTTCTTCCATTAACATGTGCACCGCAACACAGTAGTGATTTATCATGCTTGACCAAGCAAATTAACACTTTTTCTAGGGTGTGTTTGAACTCGGCTGGTGGTGTGGTGTCCAGAGGACAATAACACCAGTTATTGTCCTCAGTTAACTGGTGTTATTCTTTAAATTATATTCTATTGCTGTGTTGACATTGTTTGCATAGTACCTGTAATGCTAGCTAACATCAGTGTCTTCCTGTCTTGTTACTTAATATGAGACTACTTGCATACAGTACAAGCACTGGGTTTGTTTCTTTTAACTGCAAATGACAATTCAGTGTCTTTGTTATATATACTGTACATTAGGTAACTGTACTGAGGCACAGAGTCTTTCTCCAACTTCCTTAATGTTGTGTCTCAACAAAAGCAGAAGAAGACCAGTCATTGCTGTAGTAGGTGTAACTTGTCTATGGTATATCTACAGTATGCTTGCAAGCTCGGAAACAACGCAGTACCTCTTTCATAAATCACCCATTACTGTACGGGGAACCATCTGTGCACTCTATGAAGCTGAGGAAGTGTGAGGCTGCTCAAGAACCTCAAGCAAGAGGCTCTGATACTCCAAAGGACCAAAGGAACGGCCTGTTAATAAAGGCCTTGGTATACTTCAAGGATATGCAGAGATACCATTGACAAATTGGTTCACGTTCACAATGGAGGCATCAGTTTCTTTTTAAACAAAACAAAACATTCTGTCCTTTAAGCGTGTGCCCTACACCCCCTGTTGTGTGAGGTCTTTGTCCCATCTGTTGCAGAGAACAAAGTGCCTTGGTTTTAGATTTTTTTTTTTTTTTTTTTTTGGATAAGGTTTATTTTGGCCTGGCAATAAATGACCGGATCTTGTAAACTGAGAGCGAGGACAGCGCTCCTAATGAATTAATCATTGGGCTTATCTAAAGCCACTGCTGTTTCTGTAACCCAAGGTAGCACAGCCAGTCGCCATTGACATTCAAAACAACAAACTCCAGCTGAGTGTTACAAAACTACCCATGTACAAAAAAAGCATCTACTTCTCTGCCTTTCTGAGTCTTTCTCTAGTTTCTTATCATGTGTGATTGATAAAGTTGAGTTGGTATAAAGCAGATGAATAACTAGATTATAAACATGCTTATCCACAAGACTGGGTTGAGTTGAAGTTTTCCCATCAGTGCGTGCACACACAGTAACTCCATCTGAGACATTCAAGCCAACGTCTGATATTTAAACAGATAAAGGTGTGCTTCAGTTTATTATGCCTCCGTGATGGCAAAGCTGAAAGATTTTTGTTTTTGGTTTATGTACAATGCCTGGGCTTTTCTTATTAAGACAGGGTTTCAGAAACTCTTTTAAGGCATTCTTTCTGTGATTTGGGGGTCAGAAGCCAAGGTCACTGTGGCCGCACAAAATGTATCTAAAAAGTTAATCAATTTCCTGGGTAGATTAAGAATGAATTTGTCAGCACACAAATCAGAGCAGATTAGCTTAATGTGAAAACAGTTGTGTTGAAGCAAGCTTACAGATTGTTTTTAATAATAAACGACAGATGAAGAAATGCTTACACAGCACATATTTAAACCGAGGTCTTCTGGAAATCAGCCACTGCTTTTAAACAAATAACCAAACGAAACCAGACATTTTGTACAATTACTACCAAGTTCTATACTTTTCTTTTCTACATCTGAAATATTTTGTCAGGTTGTTCTGCTGAGTGACTCAAAGGATATTCAAAGCTCTGACCAGGCGGGCTGCTGTAATCTGGTCTTCAATTAAACATTTTTCCCCGACCTGGCTCAGTTGCAGACTGCAGCTGTCTGAGGCCACAGATGGATGACCGATATGCTCATTTTCTGACACAGAAGTGGGTAAAGTTTAGCTCCACAGAGGGTGATGCTGTCATGACGGGTTCCATCTGCCTCTTTCCAGTTGGCTGAAAAGCCCAATCTGTCCTCTAGGTAGGAAACTGACACCAAGCACCAACGTAATACAGTTAAATAATTGGTTCAGGCTGTGAAGGTTTCTCCTTTAACGGCTGCATTGATAGGTGGATAGGTAACCACTCACCTTCTACATTACATTTATATTTATGCAGGATAAAGCCAATAAAAACTTTCAGCAGGGGAATCTGTGAAATGTTTGTTTAGAGAGCAAACAAAATGTAAATAGTGTTTCACTCTGCATCCTACAAAGTTGCAAAAAAAGCTGCTCTTCATTAAGTACCTAGAATTTTGATAGTTGATCACTAGTTCAAGTTCAATTCAATTCAATTCAATTCAATTCAGCTTTATTTATATAGCGTCAAAAACAATACAAATCGTCTCAAGACGCTTTACAAGACCCGGCCTGAAACCCCCAGAGCAAGCCCGCAGGCGACGGTGGCAAGAAAAAACTCCCTTTTAACAGGAAGAAACCTTGAGCAGAACCCAGCTCATATGGAGGGACCCATCTGCCTAAGGCCAGCCAAATTCAAGCGAATTTAGGGTCTTATTTAGATTTTGGGAATATTATTATTTTTTAGACAAACATTTGAATTAATATTAATATTAGAACCCCCCCCCCCCAAAAAAAAACAAAAAAAACGTACTTGCACAAGAATCAAGTTCCTTTTTCTTGCAAGAAGTGGTCCTCCACATCACTGCTGCAGCCACACTCTTCTCATCTGTTAAATGTTTATGAGGCAGGTAAATTTGTTCTCAGCTTGTATCAGCAGACTCTCTCCCTTCATCCCTCTGGAATTTCTTCATTCCTTTGTTTCAGTAAAGCTTGACAGCTCAAAGAAAAGGAAAACAACCCATAATCCACAAGAGTGAGCCCAGAAGACCACAAACCAGTAACAGTTCTAATAGAAGGAATTATATTGCAGTAAATGGATTAGTTAACTGATCACTTATTTTTCAGGGGAAAAAAAGTTTGCTACAGATGTGTGGCGTGTTTGTGTTTTATACATTTTGAGTGTAAGTTGGACAAAACAAGTACTCTGAAGACTGTTGAACAAATGTCATTATTTTTTTAATTCCATTTTTCAGACTACACGTGATCAGTTTTTTAAATGATTGGTCGATTCATTGCTAGAGTTCAGTGTTTGCACAAGATTTGTGAGACCTTGGTGTTATTTGTTTTTCTACTTCGATCCTTACTATTAGGATTAGGATTTATACAGCATATGAAACATCTGCACAAAAAAATGGATGCTTTCAGAGGCAGTAGGAAAAATGATGCGAGCACGACGTTATTTGAAATGTCCAAAAAATATTTTTAAGGCTAAGATGCAACTTCATGAGTTTTGCCAGCTTGTGATACTGAAATATCTTTGGGTTTATCAGTAAATTATAGTATATAATGGTTATTCCCTCAGATTGGTTTCCTCTTGACTGTTTTCCTGTCCTGCTCATAAGGGCTGTCATTGTCATTTATTGCTGCAGAGCATAGAAAGCTCATTCTTTCTCCTGTTCTGTGTATTTTTCTGAATATTTCATCCCACTCTGTCTCAGTTTGATTACTGGGTTGGGAGCCTCCAGCCTGTATTTATGCATGTCTCTCTTAGGAGCCTTTTGCTCTTTGTGCCCTCAACTCTCTGCTGAGGCAACTGGTTGCCCAGTTGCCTCAGCAGTGCGCAAAAAGCCCTCGCTAACGGGGTTGACATGTCAGCAGACCCTCTGTCCTCTTCAGTGCTTTCAGTAGCAGCTCACTCTGGGTTATTAGTGTGCAGATCACTGGGGAGCCAGGCCCAGGCTGCACTGGCATCTGCTGGCTAATTAACATGGGGTGGTTTGTTTTTAAAGGGCAAGAAAGCACAATCACACCTACACTCTGCTTTCTATATGTTACGGTTAGCTTAGCCATGTAGTTTCAAGCGCAGTCCACCCACAAGCATCTGTAAGTTAAAGCCACAGCACCTACTCAAGGGCTTATTTGTTATACGGACTTGTACAGACGGGTAACCTTCATCCAGTGAAGGTTTGTTGAGTTAATACAGCAAATCTGATTGTAGTCTGTGTAACTGGATGGTTTATGGACTTGTCCTTGTCCTTTTCTTTGTCCGTCTGCTTTGCTTTGTGTTATATAATAGTAAACTTAAGTGTCTTGGAGCGTTAAGGAAGAGTCAGGGGTTCACTGAAATCAACAGGATACATCCTGCGTGGTTCATGAATGTCTGTATCAAAGCTGTGGACTAAACAACAAACGGTACCATCTCAAAGAAGTGATATGTTAAGCAGCAGTAGCACCTGACAGATCAATCATACTTTCATTATCATTGCTTTTTGAGAAATCCTAATAAACACGTTGCAAAAGATTTGACCACTTGGGTGAAACCGGAGCTAGCTGTCAGCTACCCTCAGATGTATCGATTTGGTGGTGAGGCTAGTTAGCATGATGGCTAACCGAGAAGGATTTAAAAAGAGGAGCCATAAAAATAATAGTTTGCTACAGTTGAAATTATTTATGGCGAGTTTGTTGTTAACAGTCAAATATTCAACTTCTGTTAGTAGATAAAGTAGTAAATATCTGGCTCTGTAGCAGAAAAATGCTTCACTAGAACTAGTATTTAACCTTCTCTGTTTGCTATTTGATCTTGAACAGGCAGTGGGTGTTTAGAATTTTTTTTTTTCCATCCAATTGAACAGATCTACGATTGATGTTAGCTAGAAGTTTGGCATTTAAAGCTCTTGCTCATGTTGAGGTTGTTATTTTTAATAAAAAAAAAAAAATACTTTGAGTGAATCAGTAGTGAGCTCTGATGCGTCACAGGAGCCTGGCTCATTAAGGCTGACTGGGAAGTACCAGATGTAATGCAGAAAAAAAAATCTAGTAGTAGCATAAGGAACCGCAGAAGGAATGATAAATAAAAAACACAAATAAAGATCTGAAGATGAATGAACCTCAGCATCGTATCTGTATAGACAGAAGAGTTATCTGTCTATACTATATTGTGTACAACTGTACATGTGAGCATCCTTCTAAGGTCACAACTCTGCACTCAAGCTTCCCGGGCCTGGCAGAGAGCGCCAGCAGCTTTTAAGATCCATCATCACTGACCTTTGATCTCCTTCACCGTGCTTTAAGAAAAGCCAAAGGGAGGGCCTCGAGTTCTGCTGGGTGTGCTGCCATCTGGGTCACAGCAGAGAGAAGAATCCTGCTGGTGTTGGATGTCAATTGAATACTCTCTAAAAAGCTTCAGACCTAAGCCTTTATTATCAAAGGACACTTACACACCTTGATCCAGGCTGGGTTTTTAGATGGCTTCTAATATAACCCCAAAAATAGGATAGCAGCGTGTTATATTGGCTTCTGTGTCTGTATTTCTTGATGTTGTAGCAACAATTTAGGCAACTTTTTGTACTGACTTTAGTGACGCTCCTTGGAACAGTCCCTAGTATGGCAGCTCAGATGTAGGGCCATGGTTTTTTTGGCCCAGTCCTACCTCAGTTAGAATGCACTGTTGTTGTTGGAATTACATTCACCACAAAGTTGCTAACAGCATTAGGCCTGAATTTGTTTCAGATACATCACTTTACACACACATCGCATTTTTGACTTCCTTCAATCACTCTTTCTTACTCCGTCTGTTGTCTGAGAACAAAAACTCTCACCAGGCAGACAGACAATGCTGTGGTGTCAACATGTTATAGTAGTGTGAAACAAAACACAGCGATTTATTTTGATCAGTCAGTTTTAATGAAAGTAGTGGAAATTTCAGATTTGGGGCTGTATTCAGAAGCCCAGTCCTATATACAAATGTTCTTTGTGATCTACAAAAACATGCCAAGGCCACGGTGAGCTTCCACTCAGTTTAGCCTTAATGGAAGGGTTATACCTGTGCTATGTTTCTCACACTTTGTAACTAATGACAGAGGGTGGGCATTTATCTGCTACTTTTAGTAATTCAGTTGAACTTCTTTGCTCACTTACTGACTACTTTTCATTCACTTTAAACTTCTGTGGGCTTCAGGTGAGATATCTGAACTAAGGCTAGTGGGGGGCATGGCTTCTGCAGGCAGCAGGTTAAATAATTTCTTCACATACTCAGATGCTGAGGTGGTTGGTCTGAATATTTGAGCTGACTTGGTTTTCTCTGCTGCAGCATTAGCCTCTAAATTGCGGGACATTTTTTTTTTTTCCATCATCGAGCGTGGATTTTATCACCAGGGGAACAAAACGTTCAGAGGTTTGCCACTGACAGTTCAAGTGTGGCTGATTGGTGCTTTTGGTTGTCTAGCAATACCGGACATTACTGGTTCACATTGTAAACTGCCTTTGTCCCAGTGTCCCTTTAAAAGCACATCTGATGAAGATTCAACGTTTACTCCTCAGTGTTCTTGGCAGATTGCTGCAGTCACATGTCTCATCTCACACAGATACGCTGTATAAAACCAGATTTTGTGTCATGCAGCCAACATGTGACGAATGTCTGAAATGACCTAAGACGGCCGTGGAAATGTTGGCAGTTTGAGTGAGTTACAACATGGGAAAGAAGAACAGTGAATTAATGTCACAAGAGAAGAATACACAGATGTTCATTTGAAATACGGCACATTTCATGTGCAGAATGCTTTCTGTATTAAATATGCAAAATAATTTTTATTATGAAAAGGACAATACGTCAGCAATATGCTGGCTACAATAATACAAGTGGAATTTTGACCTTGGAGACGCCACTCTGATTGCTTTGTGGGTAAATTATTTATGACTGCATCTGGTTGATTCATGGATAAGTGGAGCCATATGAAATCATAGATCATCTTAGATATAGAAATATTGTCTTATTTAAGGCTTATAATGGAGGTCATTGTGCCATTGTCTAGTAATTTCCTCCTTTCAAAACCTTAGACCGGTGTTGGAAAAGTAGGGGAAAAACAGAATTGTAAAAACATGATGAACTTGATGTCTCAAAGTGGAAACAACAAAGAGACGTTTTCTAAGACTGACTCTAAGCTTAGATTTATTTGGAAAACAGTATCAAGGTAACTAAACGAATGGCTTCTCCATATCTGGTTTAATTTGCTTAGTTGTGTTAAATAATTGCGGCAGCATGTTTGTTCCTGTAAAATATATTTTTAGAGACACTCATTTAACAGAACAGTGGGTAAAAGTATGTGTTTCAGACTTTCCCCTCTTTTCATCTACCCTCTAGGTGAGGTGAAGATGGTGGACCGGCTTGCGAACAGCGAGGCCAACTCCAAGCGGATCGCTGTGGTGGAGAGCTGCTTTGGAGCTGCGGGTCAACCACTGGCCATCCCAGGGCGCGTGCTGATTGGCGAGGGTGTCCTTACCAAACTGTGCCGCAAGAAGCCCAAGGCGAGGCAGTTCTTCCTTTTCAACGACATCCTGGTTTATGGCAACATCGTCATCCAGAAGAAGAAGTACAATAAGCAGCACATCATCCCGCTGGAGAGCGTTACCATTGACACGGTACCGGACGAGGGCGATCTGCGCAATGGCTGGCTCATCAAGACACCCACCAAGTCTTTTGTCGTGTACGCTGCCACTGCTACCGAGAAGTCTGAGTGGATGAACCACATAGGGAAGTGTGTGGAAGACTTGCTGCAGAAGAGCGGCAAATCTCCGACAGACGAGCACGCTGCTGTATGGGTGCCAGACTCGGAGGCGTCCGTGTGCATGCGATGCCGGAAGGTTAAGTTTACGCCAGTCAGCCGCCGCCACCACTGCAGGAAGTGCGGATTTGTGGTTTGTGGGCCATGCTCGGAGAAGAAGTACCTCCTGCCCAGCCAGTCGTCCAAACCCGTTCGCGTCTGTGAGTACTGCTACGTGCAGCTGACGTCAGGAAGTGCACCGCGCTTAGACTCCATCAGCCGGCCGGGGTCAAAGTTCCACAACCTCTCAGACGACGAGGATGAAGACGACAGCAGTGACTGAGGAATGCCCGTTTCTCCCGACGACCTGTTGCGACTCCGTTGAGGAGGAAATACTCTGCTGATGATTTTCTCATTTTATTTCTTCTTTTTTTTTTTTTTTATCCCAGATGATTGAATCATGTTCCACTGTGAGAGGAATTCCACTTCTGAGGATTAATTCATTAATTTGTCCCGGAGTTCCCGTCTACAAACCAAAATATTTTTCCCTCTAATGTAAGAAGGGATAGATATTATCCTGAACATATGGTGACATATGGATTTAACTGGGTGACCAGCAGAACTTTGGAAAAAAGTCTGACTGTTCATCACAGCCGCTCAGTCTGCTCTTCTCTTCTGCCTCTTAATTAGGCTGCCGTTCGTCACTACAGAAAACAAAGGTGCTAATGAGAAACCTCTGCTCTGTCCTCCTCTTAAGTTAATTTTTTCTCTTGATGAACTAACCCAAAGTGATTGCATGTCATTTCTGCAGGGAAAAGCAAATGTTTGGGCTTTAGCCTCTATCTCCTTTGTTCTTCAGGTATTAAATCAGACAAGACTTAATTGTAACATTATTCTGGCATATTTCTGCCCTATTTTATAAACTCACACCAGCTTAATGTAAAAGTACCCCTTTATGAATAGCAAAATGTAGATATTACTCTAAACGCAGGGCTTTTGTAGTTGACGTAATATAGTTGCTCCTGACAAATCAACTAAGCTTGTCCGTAAGTGTAAATGCTTAGCAGCAGCCCCCAGCAGTGAACTTCTGCCTGTACCCTCACGTAGTGCCTTGTAGAAAATTGAGCTCAGCCTTCAATCGGAAAGAGGTTATGAGTTAATGAAACCAGACTGCAAAAAAACAGGAACTTCATGATAGGTTGCCTCGGAAACACATTACGCTGGTTGGAGTTTTGTGTGTTAGCAGCCGAAAGACAGGAAGGGTTCAGTTTGGACTTTTCCTGGAAACCCTCGAAAGACACTTCCAACCTTAAAAGGTTCTCCGATTTAGCTGCTAATAATTTTTCTACCACGATCTACCTTGTGTTTCCAGACGTTCTTGCAATGCAAGATTGATTCAAGGTTTGATTCAACTCTTTTCAAAGCAGGATACGAGTTAGAAATGGTGAATTGCAACATGCTTCCTTGCTCATGCTTCTGTGGAGTTCCTGTCTGAACACATGCCCTGCGTTGTTACTTGGCTCATTTTCTGTGTTGCGAACAAGCTGTGGCATTGCACCCTCCTGACAACCCGAGTACCTTTCTCGGAAGGTGGATTAACATCACGTCATTCATGACGTTCAGTGGCAACTAAAGACAAAAAGTGGCAAGGGCTACACTAAAGGGTGTGAATCATAAAGTTGTCAAAGGAAAGGCAGTAGTGAGGAAGATAGATAAAGGGTTGAAGTTTCCTTGCACCTGTTTTGACCAGAGAGGTGTGTTAAAGATTGACTGGGCTGTTCATAATTATCATAATTATGATATGAAAGAACAGATGATATACAGAATAATCTAAGGCTTCACTGAAGGTGCTAGGGAAATGAGCAGCTGTGTTTGTGTAGAGATTCTTTAACACTCAGCTGATACCTCCAGTGATGGAAATGAAATGCAATAATCAGGAAGTGTCGGTGCCTCTTCTGAGCTTTCCTTTGGAGTCACGTTGTTGTGTGGCGCACTGTAGTGTGTGGAGTAATTCCTCTCGCTTCAGTAGTTGAGGTGATTTTTCTGGAATGAGAGTTGGGAAATCAGCAGACTTCCTGTCAAATAACTCTTCATCGCGCTGCGCCGAGGTCAGAGGAGCACTCGGCGTCATAAAACACGCACCTCCTCTGAACTCCACTCCTCTGCCAACACAAGCTAACATGGCTGTCCTTGCTTCCCTTCTTCCTTCCTCTCTCAGCAGCAGAGCTTTGCCGTGTAAAGCCTAGTGCAGTGATCATGTGACACCCTGCTTGAACTCAGTCATGTGATCAGTCAGTGAACCAGGAACTGAGAAAGGCTGCTGAAGGGGATGTTATGGCAACTACCTGCCGCAACCTCTGGAGAATTCAGACTCTCATATATATTCATACCCTGGGTTTCAGGCAGAGTTTCTCTTCCCACTGAGTCCTCTGAAGAGTTTCATTCCTTTAATTGGCAGTTTTCATAAAAAATGGTAAGGAGGAGACATATATTTTTAGAAATGAATCGATAAAAGTCAGATCAGTTTCTGTGATCATGTCCTGTCACAGTTTTTTCTCTGCAAAGTGGTCTCCATAGGCATACTGGGGAATGTTGTCTGCATGATAACCTGAAGGTGTGTGCATTTAATTGGTTCCATTTGGATGTTTGATAATATTGCCTGAGCAACATCTGGACTCGACATTTTGTCTGAACCATTTGCAATTTAAATCGGCACAAGAGCAGCAGCCGCGGTCATCTGTCAGCCTAAAAACAGGTGGTGTGGTCACTCCTGTTGCACAGAAAAGAGCAGACTTATAAATATGCAGCTTTGAGGTCTGTGTACACGGCTGTATTGATCCCACTAAAGTGCATCTGTTCAGTCAGACAGCATGAGACCAAACAGGACAACTGAAACGCCTCCTCTGCTCGTTACACCCGACACCGTCCGAGTAGACTCTCAGTGTTCGACCTCATCAGGCAGACTGAGAGTGAACTGTGGACACGGCTGCTCATTAGGTTGCAGAACATTGTGGTGCTGCTTGTCTGGCTGCATTTTGGACCGGGTCAGACCTGTCCCCTGTCTATTTAAAAAGAATACACTCAGGTTTAGGGAATGAAACTCCTCAGAGGTGGCATTAAATGGTGAAAGTAATACATGTAGAGTGTTGAATCTTGAGTCTGGAAACTTAAACAATGGAAATTTTATCAAATAGGGAAAAAATATGTGTTTTAGCTGCTTCTAAACATTTCGCTCCCGATGATTACATACAGTTTGACTGCAGACGGAGCATTATCTTTCAACACGGTGAATTATTTGCATGTTTGAAGAGGTTACACCTTTTTAAACTGCAGCTCACCAAGCAGCAGAACAGGAAGAAGAAAGGGACTATTTTATTTGTCTGTCTTTAGAATTTTACAGATTTTATTTGCAGTTCATGTTTATGATGCTACAATAAAGGTAACCTGAGTGATAAGAGAATAAAATGCTAATGATCACTAACCAGCTGTCCTTTATACTGTGGCTGGGGTACTGGCGGAGGAGATGTCTCCACCGCCAAACCTAGGAGCACAAAGTCCGTCCTCAGGTTTGCTGTGGATTGCACTTAATTAAGTCTGCACATGGACTCTGATCCAGGTTATTACCACATACTGTCAGATCCACAGTGACTCTGTTGGATGTTTTAAAATGAATCTTCATGTTGTTTTAATCCTGTTGATTTTTTCTTTTTTGTACATTTGTACAGATTTGTTTTGGGTTATTGTGTTTTTGTTGAACAGTTCTGATCAGTTCTGAAATGACGCTGTCTCAGCCCTCCTCCTTTTCCTCGTCTCGGTCACACCAGCAGGATCTGCTGCTTTTTAACATCACTATTTGTGAAACAGTAGGGAAGTAGTCACAGTGGCAGGTTGATTCTGACATTCACCAGCCAGCTACGTCTGTATTCTAACAACCCCTGTTCCTCGGGGAGTTCAGAGGTCGGCAGCAGCAGCTGGCAGGGATCCCGTGATTAAAGACACTTAAGTAACCTGGTCACAGACAACTTCCTCCAGTAAAGTGATGTCTTGAACATGAGTCCTGGTTTTAAAGCAGGGTAGGGAAAAAGAAGTCTAAAAAAAACAAAGATTTCTTGTCAGTGTCATTTCTAGTGTGCAGTGTCATCATGGCTGCATTATGTGGCACAGAATTTAGCCACGCTCAGAGCTTTTTTTTCTGTATTTAAAATAAATCCATCTACAATTCAACCAGACTCTAGCGCCCAAATAGATTTTAAGCTTTAATTTTTTTTTAAATTCCAGCGACCTCCATTAGGAAAGAAAAGTCATCCTTGCCTGATCCAAATGCACAGAAACAAAAACATCTCAATATGTTTGAATGACCCGGTTACTTCAGTGTCTATAAACACATTATTTCTTCTATCCACAGTTAAATCTGAAAGCTATAAATACAAATTATCATCTAAATATCAGCTGCTTAACGAATGAAGACAACGTCACACACTGCTGGCGTTAGTACTTTATTTTCCCTCTTGATCAGGACTCCTGTGCTTTAAATAACTTGCTCCAGCTGTGTGTGTGTGAGCAGCATGGTTGGCACGAGGCTCTGTTGTGTCTGATTGTTTTTTGATTGCGTCCATGAGGCTTTGATTACGAGAAGGACGCGTGTAAGCCAATGACACGTGTAATTACTTTGACATTCGTCGTTATGTGGAGGATTTATTAAGTAACAAGTGCAGTGAAGGTCACGTTAATAAAAGATAAGCTTGGCGGTGGCTTGTTCATTTATTTTTTCTTAAGTTTGCTTCCTCTTTTGTTTTGAGCTGATCCATTCTCAGCAGCATTTCTCCCTAAACATCAACATTCACAGCTTGTGTGTTTTCACTTTGTGGATATGCTCAGGATCAGGTATGGTGTCTGGTCTAACTTCACCACAAGTACCCGAGTCTATAACAGGATGCTTCTTTTCGTGACCGAGTAGCTGTGTAACAGAAGGATCCCGTGGCTCTTGGACGCGGCTGAGTTCAGCTCAGGTTGCTCAGTGTGACATTGTCTTCAGGTGTGACTATCGCTGAAGGTGAATTTAATAAGAGGGCTGCAGATCCTGAGGTCTAAACGTTTTCCCTAGGAGACAGCCTGAGACAGCTGAAAGAGGGATCATTGTGTCACCGAGTTCAGTTTTGTTGTGCGAGCTGCTCACTTGTGGACTTTCAGTGTCCCCTCTTGGTTGCTCTTTGATGGTTTAATTTTCTTTTTCTCTACTTAGTTTCAGTTTTGGGGTCATTTTAATTTTTTTTTTTTTTTTAAAAAAAGCTTCTTAAAAGGGCTTCAATCAGAATGTAACCCTGCATATCAATACTAATTCCTTCAGAAATCTTTAAGTGTATGTTATATATAAATAATGTATTGCTTAAAGTCAGCCTCTTGTCTTGTGTCGTTTTTATTAGGCTCTTAACAACTCTTAAACAAATATACTGTATGTATATATATATACATACACACACACACACACACACACACACACACACACACACACACACACACACACACACACACACACACACATATATATAATGAAGATATTGTTGATGTTTTTCAGATTCAAAGAGACCTGCACTTACAAATAAAACTGGAATCTTTATTTCTGATATTTCAGTTCATCTTCATCTTCTGTAACTGCTTGTCCTGTGAAGGGTCGCAGAGGGGTTGGAGCCTATCTCTAGTCTATCATAGGGCTAACACAGAGACAGACAACCACTCACACCTACGGCCAATTTAGAATCACCATTGAACCTAACCAGCATGTCTTTGGATGGTGGGAGGAAGCTGGAGAACCTGGAGAGAACCCACACAGACACAGGGAGAACATGCAAACTCCACACAGAAAGGCCCAGTCAGCCCATGGATTAGACCCTAGAACCTTCTTGCTGTGAGGCATCAGTGCCCTCAGGTATTGTTTAATAAAATAATTCATTCACCTGACGCTGTACAAACACGCTAGTGAGCGATGCCAAGTGCTTTTAAAAGCTGACATGGGACATATGTGAGGTCAATGAATCAGATTCTCTGAAAGCTGCTCATTACTGGCCGTGATGGGGAGATTGTGGACCGTAAACTTGAATCTGGCAGACTTTTAAAAGCAGGGAACGCACAGGTGTATTAATGATGGGTGGCTGCACTTTGTTACTGTTATTTTTCACTGTCATTTTATTTCATAATATTTTCCTTCTTCAAACAAAGACTCAATAGATAAAAGCTCTGTTGCTTACGTTTTATGTCTTTTAAAAAACATTACATTACTATACAATTCCTATTATTGAAAATATATGTTGTTCTATTACTATATATTGTTATATATTACTATATGGTTATACCTACATCATTACAAGACATGTAGGTAGCAATGATTTCTTGTCATCCCCTCCCCTCTCTGTTTACTGGCGCTGCATTTTATTTATTTAATTATTTTTCTTCACTCACACACACAACTTGCACATTTCATGTTGTTCAATGTTCTGCACTAACTATTTTGTCCCTGTCCTGTAAGTGTTTTGGTTGTTTTTCTTTATAAATTAAAAAAGAGAGAGCGAGAGAAAATAATAGGCAAGAATCTACATATATATATTACAAAAAGAATAAAAAATAAATAAATAAATAAAGATGGCTGCATTACACTTAGGGGGCACCATGTTTACAAAAATACTTAATGGATCTGAGCCATAACTATTTCCACTTGTGCTTTGCTCCTATGACCAGTCAGAATGTGTGTAGTCTTCTCTATTAATATGCTCTTATTTGTTATGTAATACATCAAATTCTGACTGCCCAGTGGAATTTTTTTCTCATAACTGTATGAAATTATCATGGACAGACTCCAAGCACTGTAACTACACCAATTTGTAGCTTTCTAGACTGTCGCTGTGAGTTCCAGCTCATTGTTTGGCCGTCCTGCTGCTCTTGACTCTCTCATAGTGTCGTCGTCAGGCACAGCAAGCAGCAGGTTTTCAGTGGAAAGGCTCAGGGGGGGGAAAAAAAGCCACTGGTCATTGCCATGGACCAAAACTGCAACCTTTTCTTCTCATGTATGTCACATTCGGGGATAGCACAGGGACACCTCATTCAACTGCTGCCATACCGAACTCCCTGTGGTGCTGCTCTGCCACACAGCTCCTAAAAATAAAATTCACAAGAGCCCGGTGGTCACTGAAGGGCACTGTCCGTTCCACCTGACAGACTTAAAACATCCTTTGCTATTTTGGCAGCCAATTTAACCTAAAGCCAAGTTGGATCAGGTTCCATTTAAGTAAAGACTGACTAATGTTTTATATTTGGTCCCAGCATCAGACACGTACTGTGGTCTTTCTGTGTCCATCGCTTTGTGTGTATTTGTGAGGGTTGTGATCAGTTGAAATGATTTCTGGTTTATGATATCATATTGTGCACAGCTTCAAATGGCTTCTAGTTTCTGTCCCTGCAGAGACTGGATTGTGTCACATATAGACACAATTCATGTCAAAGCAAGGAACAAAATAACAGTCCCACTATTTTTCCATGGCAGGGCTAGCTGTCATCTCAACTTGTATGTACACTGCATAATTGAAAGTGCCTTCTGTTACTGAGACATCATCACTAACCTCGCCTGTCACTGGCCCAGTTTTCTGACAAGAAAACAAGAGGGATGATGTTGAAATAATGTCAGAATTCTAATCCCAACAACATGGCCCAAAACATGTGGACAGCTTAATAACAATCTATCCGTAAGGGAAAGTCGAAACATGTGATTTTAAAACCGGATACCTCTGGCTTCGGCCTCTCCTCCAGGCACTTCAGTCACTGGTGTTGTGTGATAAGGTTTAGCTCAGTGTTCCAGTTCATCCCAAAGGTGTTGGCAGGACTGAGTTCAGACAGGTCTTCTACACCAACGGCTATAAAACTGTTAGGCCTTTTTCACACCCGACACTTTGAATTGTCTGAGGAGGGCAGGACCAGCCGTATTATTAATGATGGCAGCATTTCATTTCGGTGAGGTCCTGCTTTTGTGCATCCTGATTCACTGCCAAACGGCAACCTTTGAGGGTAAAAAATGAAGCCAAAGTGCACGCCAAAGGCTACAGTTGAATCCCCATAGGCCTCCATGTTATAATACTTAATATGACAGCAGACGTGATTACAGACTGGTAACAAAAACACACTTAAGATATTTTTAGGCAATTTCCCCATTCACAACAACAATACAGGCTCTGAATGTGAATATATCTCACCACTTAAATTAAATCAAGGCTTAAAGTTATGCATGATTAAGCGTGCAGTCACTTTGAGCGACAGGTGGATGCAAACAAGGGTCGTTCAGGCTCCCTTCGATTATTTCGGAATTAGCAGAGAGTCAGGCGGAGTAAGGCGCTGCCAAGATGAGCTTCAAAAACGCTCTTTAATTAAAGTCTGTGGTCATGACCTACTGGGCTACTTGCTGGAATTCAGCCATCTTTAATACACCTGTACTTTTGTTACCATGAATGGTCAATGTGTGCTGCAAAAGAGCTCTATTTCTGTATTCATGGGGGAATTGCCCTGTTGAAAGAGCAAGGGGACAAACCCAACCTGTGCTTGCAGTTTCTTATTCAAAAGAGATTGATTTGGTCATGACGTGCAGAAAATAAAATCACAGCAGATGTCAGACAGCTTCTTCATGTGCAATGTGGCCTGGAGGCTTCACAGATTTAATCTCTTAAACCTGCATCAGTACCAGGGGGGAAAAAAAGAAAATAATCTTCACCAGCTCGAGAGGTAACTGTTACACATGATGATGAATAAATTATAACACGTCAAAAGACATTTCAAACACAGCCTTGACCACTTTTTCAAAACAAACCTTGGATGAACCAAAACACCAAGTTCAGGTATTAAACATTAATTGTGTATTAATTATATACTGTCAGCGGTGTCAGATGCTTTCAGGACTGTAGTCACCCCTAGACGCCTCCATCCATGCTAATGAAGGTGGCAATGCAGTGAAGGAGAATACTAAGACGTGAGGTTACTTTATTAAGAAAAAAAAAACAGAAGAAGAGGAGAATAAAAGGTTTTCTTTAGTTTTGACATTTATCTTTGGCTTTTAAAAACATGAATTATATATTTACTGTGGTGCTTAAAAGTGTTTCAGTTACACAACTTAGTATTAACTTAGTAAAAATAGTATTATTATTCAAGACCCGTACACAAGTGTAATTATGAGTATAATTCATTTCCATTATTATGCATTCCCCTGCAATGGACTGGTGACCTGTCCAGGGTGTACCCGATTGACTGTATATAGGTGTACCCCCGCCTCTCGGGCGATGCAAGAGACTGAATAAAGTTCAATTCGGTTAAATATTATACAACAATTTTTTAATTTTTTTGCACATTTTTCTAACCCCTAAGAAAAGGAAAGAACTTGCACAAAAGAAGCCGTCATGTATTTACTCCCGCCGCCACAGAGGGCGCTGCTGAGGTAGAGCCGTGAAAACAATCCGCAGGGCGCCGTGTGAGTGTGAATGGTTGCCTGTCTGTCTGTTTTAGACCTGAGATAGACTGGAGACCTGTCCAGGGTGTACCCCTGCCTCTCGCCCGATGACAGCTGGGATAGGCTCCAGCAGACCCCCGTGACCCTTAACAGAATTAAACGGGTATAGAAGATGAATGAATTAATGAATGTTGTCAGGGACTATTGGTCCTCAGGCACCTTTCACATTATCAAATCTGGCCCTCCTCACAAAAAGTTTGGACACGCTGATCTAAAACAACCATGAAAAGGTACATTTTAAGGCCACGTTCCTAAACACTGACTGCAATTGCGTAACTGCCATCATCGGTGCCGCTAAGGAACAAATTTTTGATGCTACTCTACACATGCATTTTAATGGTATTTTTGACCCCCTCAATCATGGGCCCTAGAATACGTCTCCTTTTCGGCGCCCCAGACTGTCATGCTAGCAGAACAGCTAACAGGGTGCTAGCAATGGCCTCAATCAACTCACCTACTATGTCAGCTAGCACTCTGTAAACAACAAACAAAGATTTTATCGCGACTTCCCTGTTAAAACAAAGCAACATTCACCTGCTGAAGGTAAGGTAAACTGTCTTTTTTTCCCACCTGTTGAGGCTCTCATTCTATTTACTCTAAAACAAGTTTGATAACTTAAGCTATCAAACTTGTTTTATCAAAAGGAAACTGGATAAGATACATTGGTTACAAAACCTTGTGATAACCTAACCTAGCTTTAGTCACTTATGTGTACACCTTGATAATGATAAGAGAACAAATATTTTTTAGGTGTGGTATTTACATTTCCTTTGAGTTAGTGGAGACTAACTATTATCTGTTACATTAGCTATGCATTAGCTTAACCTTTACTGTAATTAAATGGCATATAATGTCCAGAAACCTGTGGGGTAAAACTTATATTATTGTTGACATTACTATGTTTACATTTATTTAACCTGACTGAAATAATTCTGATCAGTGATTCTAGTTTAACTGTTTACGTGGACGCTAATTAAAATGATCTGGTGTGTGTGTTTACATGCACTGGAATGTCCATCAGAATAGAACCTGGCTGATTTATTTATGTCAATGTTGCTGCCTACATCAATTACTATCTTTGTCTGACTTTTTAAAAACTTGTTTGATCAACTTATTTCAAGCCTTTCAACCATTTTGGTTGTAGTTCTCCAGTGAGAAGAACATGTTGTTAATCACATACAGACAGGAGGTTATACGTTTACATGGTTATTGGGTCCAACCCTTCTGTTCTGACCGAGGTGGTTACATGAGGCATTTTTATCTGATTGGACTATCATTTTGAGTAATCATGGAGTATATATCTTAAGGTAAACATTCATTTAATCTTCATCTGTAACTGCTTGTCCTGTGAAGGGTCGTGGGGTGCTGAAGCCTATCCCAGCTGCCATCGGGCAAGAGGCGGGGTACACCCTGGACAGGTCGCAGACACAGGGAGAACATGCAAACTCCACAGAGAAGAGCCCAGCTGAGCCTCAGTGCTAACCACCATACCACTGTGCCACCCTTAAGGTAACCACGTTTGAGTAAATTTACTTGGTTACAATTTTCCTTTGGCTGTGATATTCAGGAGTACAGAGAGAGGCACGGACAATGTCCTGCAGAACAGAAACTCATTTGTGTTGGCTGAAAGAGTGAGACGGATATTAAAGAGAAGCCGATGGATCATTATCAGACCGAAGGCAGACTACAGTGGGTGGATTCTCAGTTTTCCACTTTCCTCCTCACTACATCTGTCCTACAAAGACACCATCTACTCTCAGCTCAGTCTGCTACTTCAGACTGTCACTCTCGATGGAGCGATATTTATCTGTGCGTCTGATTATGAAAAACATGAGAATTTCTGTTTTTTTTTTTTTTAGTGTGGTCTTTTTTAGTATATTCCTCTGCTTTAGAGTTCAAACGGTAGCATCCATTTGAGTGACAGGTAATCAAAGCAAGCATTAGCCATTATTAAGCTGATAATGAAAGATAATAGCAGTAATCATGGAGGTTATTTTAAAGGGATACTAATCCTGCATTACACCAGTGCTAGATAAAGTTCCAGGTCTGACGGAGGCCACGGGCTCTGATTTCTGCCAGGAGCTATCAATTTAAATTTGATATACTATAAAACTGGATGTTCTTTATAGCGTTGAACAGTTTTTGTAGTACACCATATTATGACAACTACAACTTGCATTAAATTTAGTAGGAATGTGTATGGTTTTGGTAGGGGACAAGGCCTTTAAGAAAGCCTTTAAGTTTTTGCCTTATCATCTCTGACTTGCTTGTAAAAGGGTGTTCTGCTTTATTACTTAATGTTAAATAAAGCAACTGTGAAGGGAGAATTATTTGTCTGAAAATGTCAGCATGATTACAGTTTTTAAGTACGTCTTCAAAATGATTAAATCTAAAATGACCCGTTTTGGGCAGACACATTGTTCCTAAACCGTACAGATGTCTCCAGAACAAGACCTCAACATTTCATTAGCTTCGGAGGCATCAGGAAATAATTTTATTAAATGCTACCACAGTTTTTGAAATTGCAAATGGGAGCTGCCACTTAAATTAAAGATATAAGATATAAAAAATGGAAAAATAACAGTTTGTTTCCTGTAGTTCAGGCTCAACCCTGAACTGAAATTCATCTCTAAATGGAAGAATAAAGAGCCGAGCGTTTCTCCCTTCCTTTGAACAGATCAGTGATGTGAAGCTGCTGCGCTTAATCACCATTATCACGAAGATGCTTTAAAGTGGTGATGAATTAACATTGCATTCCAAGAATTATATTGTAGGTTGGTTGACACAAGCTTGCGTCATGTGTCAACCATTCAAACCCTTAGGATTCAAGGATTCAAGGATTCTTTATTGTCATTTCGACACATGTTGGTACATATGAAGGAACGAAAATGGTTTCTCTGGTCCCGTTTCAAGCCATAGTAAAGAAAAAGACACGTATAAATATAGAAAAGTATAAATATATATATAAATAAATATATTTAGTTGTCAAGGCTGAGATCAGTTCATCTTGTTACCTAAAGTTGCTAAATAGGTTATCGCCTATCTTTGTAACAAATTGCTGAATTTCATAAATGTTTCGTGGTTTCTTGTCTCCAAATTACTGCTAGTTGCTTCCTGTGTGTACGCCTCTCAAGAATGTCACGTTTCTTTATTTCTAATGCGGGAGCATTTGCTGGTTGTTGGAATTTGGTTTAAATGGTAGTCTGAACTCTTCTGAAGGAACGCTTTCCCAGTGCACATCATTTTGTTGCAACTTTCGCAGATGTGGTGCAGAGTTCTTTTTAAAGAGTTTCTTGTACTTTCAGTTAATTTTTTAGTTCAGATTGTATCTCCACTTTCTCCCTGATCTGAGTCAGAGCTGCTGAATATTAATTCATAAACCTGAAAGCTACAATTTCCAAGCAAAGTTATACTGTATCAGTGTTCAGTTATCGTTATCAGATTTACATTAGGAGAAAGCTGCACTTGAAGGTAACTTCTGTACTACGACTTTTTAATTTTCTTTAAACTCTCAGATGATGAAAAATATCTGTGAACTCTCTGAGTGTATGTATATCGTATTTAACAAAATTATTTTGAACAACTTCAGGCCACAGTTGTAACTACATGAAGGCCAAACTAGGAAACAAAATTAAAAGAAATGTATTTCTTTATAAAAATATGACAAATGTTCTGTAATGTAATGTGTAATATTTAACTACGCAAAGGATAAGACACAGCATGTGCATATTAGAGGAAGAATGCTGACATCCACTCCTGTAAGTAGGTTTTAAAAAAATGATGGATGAACAATGCATCGTTACTGTCGTCATTGTCTGGCAACATTTCATATTTAAAGCATGGTGACGAGACTGAAATTACTCTTTGTATAAAAGCAGTTTGATAGCCAGTTATTACCCACACAGCTTAGCTCTCCACTTCACACTCCACTGAATAGAGTCTAATCAGGAGCTCATTCAGGCAGCCGGACACCAACACAAACTCTTCTTTTGTTGTATTTTTGCTGCATTCGTCACATTCTCTGTGTCCTTGGAAGGCTGCTATTAGGACACACTTTACTGAAAATGCTGACAGTGCCTTTCTTTCCCTCAGGAAGACTACTTTTTTTAGTTTGACCCCAACATTGTTTAAGAACAATTATCAACACAGACTAAAACTGTAGAAGGGCCGAGATTGGAGCCGGACCATAGACTGTTCAAAAGTGAAGTCAAACCAAGTAGAGCTCCCCCTGGTGTCTGGCTGCAGTATAGGCCTTACGCTCCACACCCTACATGTTAGTCGATGGGATTTGTGCCAGACTAAAACATACACGTCAGATTATTTATTTTACTAGCTGCCTTGCAAGACACCCCATAAAGCAAAAACAAGTACAGTTGGCTGTGTAGCTAGGAACTTCAAACTGTCGTACAGAGCTGGCCTCTCCTGAATCACTCTGATCAGTTGGTCTGTAGTTTATTCATTATAGATAATCATGTTGTTGAAGAAGATATTTGAATATTCAGAGGAGGTGAAGATGTAAAACAAAAAAGCCTGCTGTGTCTCATTTGAACTTTGTTGTTTTGCTTACATTCACCTCTTCTGTTTTTCTTCTTGTGCACTGGTTCACTAAACTGAACAATCAGAGTAAGCTCTCTCTGCAACTTGTTCCACTACCAGTTCAGTATGCTGAATGGCCAACAGCCAACCATCGTGTCGTGCCCTTTAAAGGCAGACATGTCATTTTACAGTTAATAAGTTTCTATGCTATTAGGAAACAAAGACTAAACACATATTGGTGTCATGAACATTATTCTGATTCATCTGACTTTGTTAAAGCAGGGCAGGACATTCCCTGATAGCACCTCTATTTGTATTTATGCAGCATAACTCAAGACTTCGCAAAGTGAATAAATTCTGCATAAAAATGAACTTCCTCCAAGTCTAATTTAAGACAAACAAACTGAAACAAACTCCTAAACCACTGGGATGGTTTGGAAAACGGTCAACAGTGATTATGTGATTTGTGGTTAATGGAATAAATCACAGGGAAAAGAAACAACTTTATGGTCCATTACATTTAAATTGTCAGTTGTCAGTCATTCTCTGCCTCCTCACAGAGCCACGGGTTCCCTGCTGAACGTGGGCAGACTTCCATTTAAATTTGTATTCACAAACAGACTCTGTAGTGTTTCAGAGGCTGCTTTTTTTTCTTCTTTTTTTTTTTTTTTGGAGGCATCACAGTTCAGAGAATAGGTGTGACTCATTCCAATCGCTCAGTTATAATGGCTGTGGCGTCACAAGGCCATGAGAGAGTTCAGACTTACAGCTCACTGTTCTGTCACTCAATATAATTACTGTGTCTTGTGTCCTTTCAAAAGCGTCCTTACTTTCTCCCTTTGCAGTTTAGTCTTTGTAACCTCTGAAAACACACACACTTACACAGAAGTCAGAGTCAAAAGTTCATCACAGACACTTCCAGGAGTCAGTCGACTGATTAGTCACGACAGAATTGCAGAAATGTGAAAGTAGGTCAATTAGAAACAGTGTTACCTTGAGGTTTAACACCACCTCCTAAATGCATAGTTTTCAATCGGTTTGGGGGACTAGAAATACCTTTCTTGCAGGACAGATTATATCTTTCGATGTGTCTTTATAGGAAACAGGGCCTGTATTCCTAAAGATTCTGAGAATCCTCTCAGAGAACTCCTAACTTAGCCTAAAAATTCCTAGCTAGGAGTCTTAGCTTAGGATCCGAAAAGTCTCAAGAACTAAAGGATGGAAGAAACCATAACTTAGTGAGGAGTGGGTTGCCACCGTTGTAGGATGAGTCATAGCTAGAGGGATAAGTTCTAAAGAGTAAAACCTATGACAAAATCATTTTGGTGATAGCATAGAATAGAGTCAAATCAGTAGACTGTTCTATGAAGACTGTGTAATTAAAATAATATTTACTAAATAATAAGATAAGCAAAATGTGTGAAAACTCCCACTTGCACAGTATTCACATGCTGATAGTTCTATGTATTTGCTTCCATTCATTTACCATGCTGGTCATTTTTGCCCTTCACCCCTTTGGTATTAACAAGGGTAAAATGGCTCAGCTTTCATTGGCTCGGCTTTCATTGCTAACCAGCCTAGAAGAAGCAGTGTTAGTTGGCGTTCAAGTCTTCCACAACCCCAACAGTAATGGGGAAGAAATTAAGTAGGAAACCCAGCTGGACAGAGGAACAGTGCTTGCTTCTGACTGAACTGGTCAATGAGAATAAAAGTGTTTTGAGATGTAGATTTGGCTCCAAGTCATCACTGCTGTATTCTTGCATTTTTCCTGTTGCTAAATACCTCAATGTTGTGATGACTTTCATTTCCGGTGATATTGCAATTGTAACAAGGTTGATTGTCATTCAGTGTTTGGAGAATATCTCTCCTGACTCTTTCAGCCGTTTTCTCCTCTGCTTAAGAAACTCCTAAGGCTCCTAAAAGTCCTCCTCCCTGCTCTTAACAGATCTCACCTTAGGAGCTCTCTTAAGAGCTAAGATTCTTTAGGAATACCTTTTATCTTTACTAGGTTCTACTCCTAACTTTGAGGGGAAATTCTTTGAAAGCATCATGATTCTAAGAATTTTCTTAGAATTTGGCCACTAGGAGCAACTCTTAGCGCTGAGAATCTTTAGGAACACTTCTGCGCAACTTTTCTCTGTTGTCAAATGTTTTAAATCCAATCAGAGCTGTAGCTCCAGCCATGCTTTGGATCTCCCTCAGACACAGACAGGACTAAACTTGTGCAGTCTTGTGAGACTGGTTGTGTGAAGTAGATGGCGTTTCACCTGTTGGACTTTCTCACATCAACAAATTAAGTTTTCACTTAACATTCTGGAAGAATTTAGGTCTATAGCTAATTATGTTTTTCATTTTTACCAAAGCTGTTTGTTTTTATGATCTGTGAATTGACGTTGTAAATGTCAGAAAAACATCCATAACAAGTTCCCAGGGTCCACAATGACATCTGCAAATGTCATGTTTTGTCAAGATCCAAATATATTTAGCAGAAAAGCAGACAAATGATCAGTTATCTCCATTCTCAACTATCCAGCAGGTTTAAGGGGGCAATCAAAAAATAACTGTATAATCAAATAGTTTGATTCTGCTGCTACATCTCAGCCTGCTGGCTCTGTCTGTTGCTGCCTCCATCCCACAGTCCCAGTGTTAATTGTCAGTCTTCACATTTCGCAGCCCGAGAAAGGTATCTGTGTTCTTATCAGATCAGGGATAGATGGAGAAAATTTGCATCTCTTTGGCTCATGAAACTGTGATGAGCTCAGGAGCTGCTGGGAGAAGTAGTAACGGGAATTAGAAGTAGTGATGCAAGACCTGTTGCTCAAAGGCAGCAGCAGAAACACTTTAATTTCCTCTCACTGTGTGAGAAGAAGTTGTGAATGCTGAGTACAAAACATCCAGAAGAGACTAGTGTTTGGTATATGGCCCTGGAGGCAGGAAGCAAACGGCAAAGAGCTGATGCTGCACGGGGAATGAAAAAAAGTTTCAAGTGGCTGGTCTGGTTTATTTTGATACTGACTTCTGTTTCAGGACAGTGTTTTGTCTCCTGGGACAGACTATGACAAAAATTTCTATCTAAGGTAGAGGTAAGGTGAATTTAAAAGGATCAGCAGTTTATTGCTGCAGAGCAGATGGCTCTCAGGTTGCAGCCATCTGCATTTTAACAGCGATGTGGGGAATATTTGACAAAGGTGCCTTTCAGAGAGATTTGAACACAGCCCTGAGCAGTTATACCTAAGCCAGGGAAGGACCCTCAGAGTGTGCCAACCATTGCCCAATTTCTTTGATAAATGCTGATCTTAAGATATTCTCCAAAGTCTTGACTAGTAGACTTGAGATGGTGGTTGGAAAGACCAGTAAGACTTTATTAAGGGCCATTTATCCTCGGATGACATTTGTCGACTCCTGCAAATAGTCAATGCTACTCACAAAATTCTGCCCAGCTGTGGCCTGCTATTTGTCGGCACTTAAAATGGAATGGCCGTGCCTGTAGAAGGTTTTGAAGGAGTTCAGGTTCAGTGATAATTTTATCAAAATGGAACAGACACTGTATGCTAACCCCTTAGCCCGTGTGTGTGGGAGGAGGCCTCTCAGCGCTGTTTGATATAAGACGGGGCACACGACAGGGGGACCCT
This sequence comes from Planiliza haematocheilus, assembly GCA_005024645.1. NCBI lineage: Eukaryota > Metazoa > Chordata > Actinopteri > Mugiliformes > Mugilidae > Planiliza > Planiliza haematocheilus. Next base: position 3,469,993 of record SRSE01000806.1, read on the forward strand.
TTGACCCCTTTGATTTTGACAATATCTATTGAACCCCTGGCACACTTAATTAGAAACTCTCTTCAGAACTCTGCCTCATGCGCTAAAGATGCTTGAACACTTCGGTCGTTTTTCAGGGTATAAAGTCAATCTATCGAAGTTGACTGATCAATGCAGATTAAAGTAAGATTTCTTTACCTCCTTAGATTCATGTCACAAAGGAGGTCCTTTACCTAGGTATTAAAATTTGCTCCTCTCTGTCGACGGTATCAAAGACGAATTATTCACCAACTCTGAAAACAATTGAAGCCCTGCAATAGACCCATGGCAGCTGGGATAGGCTCCAGCAGACCCTGCAACCCTTAACAGGAACAAGCGGTTACAGAAGATGAATGAATGAATGAATTGGTAGACGGAGACAACTGAACATCCTACCACAAGCTTCATGATTCCACTTGCTCATCTTTCTTAAGCTTAAACGCATATGGTGAAAAACATCTGCGGTTTGGAATAACAATAATCTTTGAATGGGAGGGAAACCATTCACTAATAAGAACTGGGAGAGGAAAGGTATCAGTGTCCTCCGGGACATCAACGGGGACAATTCTATCCTTGGCTTTCAAGATCTTGTCTCAATACAACGTCGATAAAAATTCTCCCCTTTTTTACTTCAGATTAAGGTCAGTTTGTAAAGCCTATGGGATTCCAGGGGGGTCGAATTTGAATGACCATCCCATTTTTGACTGAATACGGACTTCACCTAATCAAACTCCTAAACCAATGGTGTCATACATCTACAACAAAATGAAATCACACACATATGTACCCACATCCTGGACTGGAAAACAATGTGACGTATTGTGTTTAGAGTTTCCTTTGCACACCTTGTTTGGGAATGTCAATCATCAATCCAGTGATAAGTGCATCCTTTTTGAATATGCTTGGTTCATTGAAAGGTGGTGGGGGATGGGATGGGGTGGCCTTGGGCACGAGGTTCATTTGAAATTGTAACTGGCTAAGTTGTAACTTTTGACGTTTAATAAAAACTGAATGAGAGAAAAAAAAGAAGAATATTTGCTGAGATTTGCTCAGCTGAGACTGAGGTGAATAACTCAGTGATGGGAAACACAGAGGATTCAGAGGAAATTGGAGTTCACTCCAAGGCAGAGGTACAATTTGTCATTATATTTGAGACATTATTGTCCAAGGGGAGTCTAATGACACGTTCCAGACTCAAGAAAGGAAGCAGTAAAGTATGAAATTAAGTTTTCCCTGCATTCGTATTCCATTTCATCACTGGTCACTGCGTGTTGAGGAAGAAAGAAGCAGTGCTGAATGGAAATATACGTTGGTCGTTTTATTGCCTGTTGGATGGTATGAGGGGACTGTTGATGACCAATTTGTTTTTTATTTTTTGCAGACCAGCAATAGAAGAAATAGTGGAAGAACACGTGTAACTAAAAGCAGCTTAGTGTGCACTAACAATCATTCACGTGTTTTTGCATGTCATGTCTTCATCCCTGTAGTTTGAGGCATGTTAGGTGATATAGTGGGTGTGTAGTGAATCTTGGTGCTGTGATGTAAATAGGGGCCTTCTTCTTGTATTCCCCAGCTGTGTCACTCCTGTACATTGAAAATACAAGTCTTTTCCAAGTGTTTATGTTTCTTCCTAGTTTATAACCTTAAAATTGTGCCTGCCAATATATTCTCTGCCTTTTCATTTTGTATTCTGATTGGTTGGTTATAGACATGGATTATAGTGTTAAGCCCTGTATGTATGGGACTAGAGGTGTGTTTTTATTTTATTTTTTGTTTAGTGTACTGCTTTTTTTGTGCCTATTTTGTCCTAAGAGTTATGAAAGCTGTGTTATAAATCAAAGGTTGCACAGCTGTTTGGGTGCAAAGTCAAGATGTCTCTGCATAGCATGCACACCCATTCCAAAAATAAACACTTACTTATCCTGTGCGAATGAGCTACATGAAACACAAATGTAGGGAGATCATTTGTAAATCATATGATTCCCTCAGGTAATATGAATCCCATGCAAATACTGCTTTTGTCATACTAAGGGTTTGATGCTAAATGTGGTTTCTTCCGCATGCTGCATGTGGTGGACGTGTCTCATTTTCATCATGTTTCTCTCATGACTGTCAACTTGCCAGGAGCCTTAAGTGTCTGCTTTGGTGCAGCGATACTTTTAGCCAGGGGTGTCCAAATGCTTTTCACCGAGGACCACATATGGAAACATATACAAAGGAGTGGGCCATGCATGTGGGAAAATTATGCTTGATGTATGACAATGCTTTAAGAAAAGCAAAGCTTTACTTTATGAAAATAAGTAAGACCTGAATACTGTGGCATAACAGTTTCACAGTAACTCATTGTTACTTGTAACAATGTTGTACACAGTGGGAACAGTGATGTGGGACTTGGGACTGAAGGATGGCTGACAGGGTCCTGGCTATTGTGGCATTTCCCCGTGTGTTGTTAGCCTAGAAAAAAAAACTATTGAAAAAGAAATGTTGCCGTGCGTCAGACTAGCTGCCATGTGCTTATCTTTCTGCTGTTGTTGGGCACCAGTGTAGGTCTGACATTTGATTTCATAGTGTTGTTGTTTATTATTACTTCATCACAGCAGCCGTTTCATTGCATATCAAACAGACACCCTTCCACTCATTTTCTGTGAAGAAATATTCATTTTTACACCGTGATGGACATTTTATGAACTCACTATGTTGTGTTTCTTTAGTTCTGGCATTTTTAGTCACCTGTGACAAAAGTCAGCTTTGATTAATCATATTAATCATAGGCCACCTACAGTTAAAACCAAATCGTACAATACAGTCAAGTGCAAGTTCCCTGTGTGGGCCATATTCCAATATATGACAATGCAATGGCAATGTTTCCAGAGATAATGTTTACCAAATTCATCATCTTAGTTCATATATTTATGTAAGAATGCATGTTAGCATGTACTTAAATAGGTACCAGGGACAATACTCGTTGTATCGATTACACTGGAAATATTACAAGAAACAATTCTCCTCAGTGATGCCAGATCCATTGCCATTTTACTGTTTGTCAACTCTCTTCTTACACTGGTCACATTATAAGTGAACTCTGTGCTGGATTTTGCAGTTGTATCAATCAGATTGATTAGTTTTATAATTGTAGTGTCCATTGTCTGACTGGGTGCTGATAACAGGCGTAGTATTTCACAAAGTAGGGTAGCTTTTTATGTGATTAACATGGGTGCTGATAGGTCTAATCAGAAAAAAGCTAATTAACACTGGTTGATACAATACGATTAGCAAAACAGACTGTGTTAATTTATATGTTAAGAGTCAGGAGGATCAAACGCAAAATAGAGCACTCACGAGATCGTAGACGAAGGCTGTGGAAAAGACTTCCACCCTGAAATATATTAACTAAAAGGCATTTGGACAAAAGTTCTCGAAGTTTTGGATCAGTATTAAACAAACACCCAAGACCTGCTAGCTTTGGACATGTTTTTTTTTACTGTCTGGGACTTTCTAAACAATCAGTTTCTGTCTCCAGCAGCTACATACAAACATGTTTGATGGGTCTCCTGTTTTTTCCACCAGCAGGCTTTTGAAAGCTATTCTTTGATATTGTCCATCCAAGTCCCTGTCTCCCCGAACAACCTGCTGTCTGATAGCTGATCTAAGTCCTGTCATGGTTGAATTTTTCACCTTCTCGACTTGTTTCATGCTGCCTATGTGTCCTTGTGTTTTCTGGAAAATAATACCTTTTCATTCCTGTTGCTTTGTTCTGTTGAAACAGCTACAATTAAGTGAAGGTTTCTGTTTTATATCTGTGAAAATTCACTCAAAAGCTGAACCTTAAATAACTCATATTGAGTAATTAAATACTCTGTAGTTTTGTTAAATACTGTGTAGTTTTGAAGAGCTGCTATAAGGCAGCTATATTTGGATCCTGGGTTGGTTTCCTGTAATTGTAATCCTTTCTGAAGAAGCAGTCAAGGTTTCACTGAGCTCTGTTTTGGTTCACATGTTTTATATTGAAACTTCCGTATTGAAATATTAAATCAAATGACTGTAGAAAAAATGACATTTTCAGACCATTAATAACCAGCAGTGTAGGCAGTAAACAGCCAAAGTTCAAAGCCATTGTGTGATGTGACATAAAATGTCCTCCAAATGTTGAATGGATGCTGTTGAGAGAAAAAGTAATTACATTTTCAACAGTGAACCCCTTGGAAACAGTGCAACTGAATGATGTTCAGTGCTACTGTTCATTGTGCTTTAATGCCCAAACTGTTGGTAGTTCCGGACAAGTTCGTCAGGGGACTGAAAATAAACCTAGGTCATTCAGAGACTTTTAGTCACTGAACAGAGCAGCAGTCCTTTCAGAAATCTTTGGCTGTTGTTGATTTGTTTTGTTGATGTTTGGTTCTGCTTCTAGGTGTTTGAGTCTCATTCACACTTTGGTTCATTCATGCATCAGTCTGTTCCATCTCACTTTATTTGAGAAGTGATGATCAGTTTAATAAGTTACATTTTAATGCCCCTCATTTCCTGGATGTTTGTCACTGTCACTGCAGAGGAACAATAATGTCCTCTAATTGATAAATCCTTATCTGTATTGAACGTTCAGATGATTTAAATCTGCTCCATGTGTTGACCTCTTACACAAACTGCACTCCCTGCAGTGGAGTGGGCACTAATATTGATTAGAAAATAAGATTCATATCTGCATCCATTTATAATGGAAGGGTAATTAAGTGTTTTGTTATGCTTTAATTGCTGAACTGTACAACTGTTTGCATGGGATGGTAGTTTTCTCTTCAGGCTACACTGTTACACACCTGCTGAACTTCTCTCTTCTTGTGAAAATAAAACTACACAGACAACTTTTGGTGAATTTGCAGTTTTATTTAATAACAATTTCCATAACAATGGAGAAAGGGGCATTTGTATCATTTTTTTTTTCTTGGTTGAAGACTGCCAGACTGTCCCTGAAAGTGTTTTTTGTTCATTTTAAAGCAGAAGGTAGAGAACAGCACATAAATGATTTGTCAAGGACGAAGCACATGGAAGCCTCCATTGGAGGCAAATATTGCAGACCTAATCAAAATGTCATGAGCCTATGAGTACGATATCACTTGTTGTGAAAACACTGAAAATCGAACAAACATAATGTGAAGTTTCACTTGTCACTAATGGTTGTCAATATGTGAACCCACGAGTGAATCACCTACTACTTTCTAAATACCTGGGGAAGTCTTGAGCCTGGGAACAGGCTAACAACAACCAATTTGTACCACTCCAAATTTTCATCATTTAGTTATCAAGTTTAGTTATTGTACCTTCAGATTGCTCCAAATATGTCCTGTCCCATAGTTATTTGTGCCTCCAAAATGAGTTCATATTATGCTTTTATCTGCTGAACTGTACAACTGTACAAGATATGAGTTCATATTATCTTGATTAAAAGTTTAAAGTTCTGTCTCCTCACCTACATGTGCTGCATAATGATAATGTTATCACAGTTTCAACTTAGAAATGTGGATGTATTTGGCTGGAAAACAGTTCTTTGCCATATCTGACATAACTTGGATACATTTCATAGAATAAGAGATCATAATGAAAACCCATACGTAGCAAAAAGTAATCTTTAGTGACATGGTACAGTATACACGGCAAAAGACAGTCAGTGGGAACCTTTATGGATACTCTTATTCAACTAATAATCAAAATAGTAGACTAATCATATTACAGTTGCTTCATGTAACTATCTTAATCAGAACAGACTGGTAAACGTAATAAGGAAATATTACTGTCTAATAACCATGTAAACACATCATTCAGTCATTTCTGTCCTGCATGTTTGCCCACGTGGGATAAACATCAGGTGACAGGTTTTCAGGAACAACATAAAGGTTGCAAAGTAACTAGTAATTGAAAAGATGAACAAAGCTGGAATCAATGTGGACATCAGTTTCGAACATGTGGGTCTGTCTCAGTGATCTTCATTTAATAACTTCAGTGTCAATAAAGGTAAAGAAAAAACAACTTATTCCTTTAAACTTTAAAAACTAATAAAGCGACCTTTCTTAAAAGCAAACTCATTGTCTCAAAAAACAAAGCAAACTTAACATAATTAATCAGAGCTAAGTTGTTTAGTGTAATAATGAATTACTATTTCTTGAATAATACAACTAACTTTAATTTTAAAGTTAAGTTTATTTAAATTAATTTCATTAAGTGTCCTCTACTACAAAATTGCACCCTATTTAAATAAACCATTTAATTAAGGCTGACATCAGGAACCACTTCTGAAAAAGGTTTGGTCCAACATGGGGCCAGATTAGGGCCAGATAGGGTGGAACAGTTTGGCTGAGTTATGGGCCTTATGTATGTTGGATAACAGATGCGTGCCACTAAAGGACTGCAATTCATTCATGCATGTGGGCCAAGTGCAAGTGGGTTGTGTGGCCCATCACTGGGCCAGACTAGTTTTGGTATGTGGGACAACATCTTGCAAACAGGACAGTTAATATTAGAAATGCTTCAGCACTGCTGGGACTCTATTATGGTCTTGAGTGGAAACTCAATACCATTGTTTTGAATAAAAAACTCATGGAAATGTTGGAATTTAGAATTACAATATTATCTACAGTTCACTGATGCATAGTAACTGTTTAAAAAAATGTTTTTATATAAACTGTCCTTCACTGAATTAAATGGTTGCTAATTGAATAATTCCACAAATAATTAGCCTGACAGAATTTCTCTTAACATTTCTAAAAATCATTTAGATCACTGGTGGAGCCATGTTGCGTCTCTGAAAAATCCAGAGAGAGGTGTGAGGTATGCCACCCTGTGTAAACTCTCCATTTTCACAGACCTTAAAATGTTTTAATCAAATTTTCGATTGTAGGTCATCTTGTACCCTGTTTAGCACAATGACAAAAAGTTGTTTACCAAATTGCCTACTGTATTCGTTGGACCCACTGCGCCCCCACGCCCTGGAAAAAAGTTCACATTTTTTTACTTTAAGCCCGACTCTGTAACAATAGGATTGTTGTTGTTGTTATAAGTAGCGCCTTCCCAGGCAACATTGTAAATGGAACACTATGGTTGCCAGGTTACAGTATCACCGGTAACAGCGGATCTGGGAACATTCTATCTGTCAGTTATGATCGTCAGTTGATAATAAAACAAGTAAGCAAGTTTATGCTTTAACCGTACATCCTGTAGTTTATTATTGAAGACAAAACAGGACAGGATGAAACATGGTGGCAGCGTGTGAGTAAACACCGACGTCTACAGTTATCGACGCGAAGAGAAAGTTTCAAGAGTTTAAAGTGCCGCCAGCTCGCAGCGCACCGAGAGACGACGGACGTTGAGATGGAGGGGTTGAGACCACCGCAGATTCTTGCTTTGGACTCGAGCAATTTGGCAAAGACGTGGACGTCTTGGAAAGAAGAGTTCACATTGTACACAGAGATTACAATGCCAGATACTGAGGAAACCACCAAGATCAAGCTGTTTCACTACCTCATCGGACAGAGCGGCAGGGAACTGTTGAACACCTTGTCAGATGACGACGCGACGGCAAGAGTTACAGTGAGCGCTTTGATGAAACTGTTTGATGACCACTGTAACCCGAAATTGAATGAGACTGTGGAGAGATACAGATTCTTCATGAGAGATCAAGGAATTGATGAAACTGTAGACAAATATGTGACGGACTTGAGAGTGCTGGCCAGCAGCTGTAATTTTGGTCAGCTTAAAGACTCGCTGATAAAAGACCGGATCGTGTGTGGCACCAACAACTCTGCGCTGAGGGAGAGACTACTCAGGGAGGAGAACCTGACGCTGGACAAATGCTTGAAAGTATGTAGAGCTGCGGAGCTGTCAAAAGAGAACTGCAAAACACTACAAGGACAGATGGTGGAAGAGGTCCATGCACTGAAGCACACCACAAGAAAAACCCGGGATGACGAGGTTTGCTGTAAGTTTTGTGGAAAGACGCATGAGAGAAACAAAAGTAAATGCCCAGCTTTTGGAAAAAAGTGTTCAAAGTGTGGGAAAGAAAATCATTTTGCTTCTAAATGCAAGACAAAAAATGAAAATGTCAAGAAATATAAGTCAGTGCATGCTGTTGCAGAGCAAGACAGTGATGAATTTGAGGACATTATGACCATAACAGTGGCAAATGAGAAAAAAGAGACAGTGAACCAAATGAGGGACAGCCGTAGACAAGAGAAACAGCTCTTTGCAGGAATGCTCATTGACAAAACACTAGTCAAGTTTCAGATAGACTGTGGAGCAAGCTGCAATGTCATTCCTGTACATCTCCTAAACCCAGACACAAAGCTGGAACACTCAGACAAAGTGCTTATAATGTATAATAAGACAAAGCTGAGTCCACTTGGCTCATGCAAAGTCAAGATCAGGAACCCCAGAAACAATAAATTGTACAGAGTGTTGTTTCAAGTTGTGGACCTGGTCAGTGGAATTCCAATCCTGGGCAGAAAGGCCAGTGAGGACATGAAACTGATAAAGATACAGTATGAAAACATCATGGCTGTGGACAGCATCGTGACAAGAGAACTGGGGCCTGTAATAAAAAAGGACAGTGCTACATGCATGACAATGGAGACAATTGAAACAGAGTACATGGACGTTTTCACTGGTGATGGCTGCATGGAGGGACAATACAAAATTGAAATAGACAACAACGTACCTCCAGTGAAACTGCCGAAACGCAGAGTGCCAGTGGCTATGATGGAACCACTTAAAGAGGAACTCAAAGATATGGAGAAAAGAGAGATCATCGCACCAGTGGAGCAAAGCACGGACTGGATAAGCAGCATGGTCTCAGTGAGTAAACCGAATGGGAAGCTGAGGATCTGTATAGATCCTAAACCACTGAATCGGGCACTGAAAAGGAGCCATTTCCCTCTCCCTACCATTGATGACGTCCTGCCAGAACTTGCAAATGCAAAAGTATTCACGGTCTGTGATGTGAAGCACGGTTTTTGGCACATCAAACTGGAAGAGGAGTCAAGCTACCTGACCACGTTCTCCACTCCATTTGGCCGTTTCCGTTGGCTCAGAATGCCAATGGGAATAAGCCCAGCACCAGAAGTCTTTCAAAGGAAGCTGACACATGCATTGGAGGGCTTAACTGGAGTTTACATCATAGCTGATGATGTGCTGATCACAGGAGAAGGGAGGACACAGGAGGAAGCCAACAAAGATCACGACCAGAAACTCAGACACTTCCTGGTCAGATGCAGAGAGAAAAACATCAAGCTCAATAAAGATAAATTCAAGCTGCGACGGCCAGAAGTATCATATATTGGACACCTGCTGACTGCTGAGGGACTGAGAGTCGACCCAGAGAAAGTGAGAGCAGTCAAGGACATGCCGAGACCAACGGATGTGAAAGGGGTACAGAGACTGATGGGTATGGTCAATTACCTGTCTAAATTTTATGAGCACCTGTCAGATGACTGTGAGGTTTTGAGACAACTCACACACAAAGAGAACATGTGGGAATGGACTGATGTACAAGAAGAAGCCTTTCAGAGGTTGAAGGACAAAATAGCCAACACACCAGTCCTGAAATACTACAACCAGCAAGAGGAGCTGACGCTGCAGTGTGATGCATCAGAAACAGGTCTAGGAGCTGCCCTTACACAGAGAGGGAAACCAGTAGCATTCGGGAGCAGAGCCCTTACACCCACAGAGAGGGGCTACGCCCAAATAGAGAAAGAATGCCTGGCAATTGTGTTTGGGATGGAGAAATTTCACCAATATACATATGGCAGACAGGTGACTGTACAGAGTGACCACAAACCTTTAGAGAGCATTCACAGAAAACCCCTGCTTAGTGCACCAAAGAGACTGCAGAGAATGTTACTCAGGTTACAGAAGTATGATATCTGTGTAACTTATGTACCAGGCAGAGATATGTTGTTAGCAGATACACTGAGCAGAGCATACTTACCAGAGAGTAATAAAGAGGACATTGAGACAGAGGTGGAAACTGTAAATATGATCAACCACCTGCCCATCTCTGCTGAGAGACTGAATGCAATAAGACTGGCTACAAAAGAGGACACAGAACTACAAAAACTGATCAATGTGATCCTGACAGGGTGGCCAAAGAACAAAAAAGATATCCCAGCAGACATTCACCACTATTACTCATTCCAGGAGGAATTGAGTTACCAGGATGGCATAGTATTCAGAGGAGAGAGAGCAGTGATTCCTGATGTGCTCAGAGCAGATATCACCAGCCGTATCCATTCTTCTCATCTCGGAGTAGAAGGATGTCTCAGACGAGCAAGAGACTGTGTCTACTGGCAAGGGATGAATGAACAAGTCAAGACTTTTATTATGAAATGTGATGTATGCAGGTCAGTAGACCCCAGGCAACAAAAAGAGACACTGCACCCTCATGACATAACCTTGAGGCCCTGGGCAAAAGTTGGGACTGATCTGTTTTCATTTCATGAAAAAAACTACTTGATTACTGTGGACTACTACTCCAACTTTTGGGAGATAGATTATCTACAAGACACCAAGAGCAACACGGTTATCAGAAAACTCAAAGCCCACTTTGCACGACAAGGGATACCAGATGTGGTAATTTCTGATAATGGCCCACAGTATACCTCACAAGAATTTCAATGCTTCAGTCAAGCATGGGAATTCCAACACTGTACATCCTCACCTGGATATGCACAAAGTAATGGGAAAGCTGAATCTGCAGTGAAAACAGCAAAACGTCTCATGCAAAAAGCTGCAGCCGCTGGAAAGGATCCATATCTAGCAATACTGGATCATCGCAACACACCAAGCCAAGGTCTTAACACCAGCCCAGCACAAAGACTTCTAAATAGGAGGACAAGGACCCTTCTTCCCATTAAGGACACTTTGTTGGAGCCAGAGATTACAAGTAACATACAAGGACTGAAGCACAACAGACAACGACAGGAAAAATATTACAACCGCACAGCCAAGAACTTGGACACTCTGAAAACAGGAGACAGGGTGAGAGTACAGCCTTTTCAGCCTCATAAGGTATGGAAAACAGCACAGGTGTTGAGACCTGTAGGACACAGATCTTATGAGGTGAAGATGGAGTCGGGAGGTGTTTTGAGGAGGAATCGACGCCACCTCAGACACGACCATTGCACTTCTTCTACACACACACAAACAGGGACTGAGATAATCACACAAAGAACTGACACGGTCAAGCAGAGTCAAACAGGAGACCGACCCACAACCACTACCAGGTCAGGCCGTCAGGTGGTCAGACCACATTATCTGAAAGACTATACACAGTGAGGACATTAAAGGGGACTCTTGTAAAGACTCTTTGAAAAAAAAAAAAAAAAAAAAAAAAAAGTGTGTATATGTATATTTTGAGTTGAATGTAATCTTTGATAGGCATGATAATATTTGTTACATTTTTAACTTTATTGAATGTAATATTTGCTACATTTTCAACTTTATTGAATGTAATATTTGCTACATTTTTAACTTTATTGAATGTAATATTTGATACACATGATAATATTTGAGATCTTTAATTTTATTAGAAAGAGTGTTTGCACTTTGGTACTGATAATTGCTACAGCTATTTTAAAGATTAATTTGTTTTATGAGTGACATAGATATCCTTATTGATGCTAATCAATATGTCATTTGTGTAAGGTTAATGTTCATTAAGTTATTTATTTTTGGACAAAGGAAGTTACTTCAAAGAAAAAAAAGAAAAGATGTAACAATAGGATTGTTGTTGTTGTTATAAGTAGCGCCTTCCCAGGCAACATTGTAAATGGAACACTATGGTTGCCAGGTTACAGTATCACCGGTAACAGCGGATCTGGGAACATTCTATCTGTCAGTTATGATCGTCAGTTGATAATAAAACAAGTAAGCAAGTTTATGCTTTAACCGTACATCCTGTAGTTTATTATTGAAGACAAAACAGGACAGGATGAAACAGACTCCATGCAAGCAGCCGCAACAGTCCTGAGCCTGTGATCCATCCATACAGCTGCACCAGCAGTGAGACACAGCAGACATTCAGCTTGCAAACTTGTGAGTATTTACTCATTTTTCTCTGCTAAGATTAGATACATTATCAGGACATTTTTAAGAATGGTGACACTATTATCTTGTGTGCTAAATACTTTAGTAGATTGCATTAGATTGAACATGTATTTTATACTATGTCTAATCTGTCTTTCCTCCTCATTTTATCCACAGCCCTCTTGCGTAATATTTTAACGAATCAGGAAATGATCATGGAGCAAATGAGAATCATCTTTAAGACCCTACAGGGTATGAAAGCCACTAATGAGGCCGAGATGGGCCTGGATCCACATTTGTTGCCACTGCCAGATGTTGGTTCTCTCAAGAGCCTGGAAAACAACTGCAGAGTAGCCCTGACCTTCAGAAACAGTTGGTATGTTGGGATATCGTATACAGTGACCACATTTCATCGAACTGATACGGCTTCCCTGCACTTTCTTGTCTTAAAACTTAACTGTTTACCAACTTTTCCAGTGTCTATTTATTTCTCTGAAAAAAAGAAAGAAAACGTTAATAAATATGTGATAATATGATTTCATGAATGTGTGTGGAGGATCATGCATGCGACGATCACAAACTCCCTGGCAAGAAACATGAGAGGGATCAATGGAAAAATTGGTTTCCAGCGCTTACACTTAAGAAATGTTGTTATTGGTAAGCTGGCCTATGTAAAATATGTTAAAGTATTTCCCCCCAAAAAAACAAAAATATTGACTTAAACAAAAGAACAAGAGTTCAAGGTGTACAGCAGCTAAACATGGGTCAGTCCTGACAACTGCTGTCAGCTGAGCCAGAGAGGTTTGTGTTTACAAACGGCAATGAACCTACAGACTCTGTTTTTAAGAATCTTAAAGTTATTTATTACATACTGATACTGGCTACTCACAAACAGCGGTTTGTCTAACACTGTCAATGTGTTTACATGTATAAATCAAAAAACAACAACAACAACAACAAAAAATGCATTGAAATTTCCTGTACCAAGCAGTAGATGTAGGGGAAACACTGGAGATCTGACCCCAGAATATTGTCATCAGGATCAGTTTTAATAGAATTACAGTAGCCATATTACGCAATGATACAAAAATCATTTGTGCTTTGTGCATGTATGTTTCAGCTGCTGTAAGGCGTAACCGCCTAACTTCTGGGTCACGGACCAGGAAATAGACTCAGTCATCAAAAGATGGTTACATCTGGCTCCAGACAGAGATGGTGGCAGAATGGAGAGGATGAAGAGAAAGCAGGGAATGGACAACACCACAGCTTAATCTCACGCCGAGAGTGGGGACAATCCTGTTATCCGTTTTTCAAATCACAGTGTTCAGGAATTTGTACAATTCTGGTGTAATATTCTAAATGTTCAAACAGTCTGTGTTAAATGTGCAGGTGTGCATGTGTACTGTGTGTGTTGATAGGACTCAAAAATAAAGAAGCATTCGCTTATAATACTGTACTTTTTTTTTATGACATCAGGAACCACTTCTGAAAATGGTTTGGCCCCCTATAGGGCCAGATCAGGACCAGCTCTGGTTGCAGGATGAAGGATATTTAGGTTATATAATATGAAATGGATACAACATTAATGTTGTTATCCATTAAAAGCTCTGTAACCATGGATACTCATACATTTTCAGTTTCTGGCTCCCTACAGCCCAGATAACATTTTGACAACATCAACCATGGTAAGATTTGTTAGTAAGAGAGTGAAACGGCAATACATGTGTGAGTCAGACTGTGATAATGTGGTTCATGTCATTCAGTCATCATTACAATAAGTAGTAAGATGATGTAAGTGTTTGTTCTGAAAATGTTTATAATTGAATCAAACAAAAACAGAATGTTCCAGGATTCCATGTACTGGCAGAACCTGCCAGTCACACACTGATCTCTCAGAGGGAACATACTCATAGTTGTTTTTGCTTGTGAACTATTTCATAGTGGGGCGGCACAGTGGCGAGGTGGGTAGCACTGATGCCTCACAGCAAGAAGGTCACCGGTTCGAATCGGTTCTTCTTTCTGTGTGGAGTTTGCATGTGTTTGCATGTGTCTCCGGGTACTCCGACATGCTCATTAGGTTCATTGGTGATTCTAAATTGGCTGTAGGTGTGCATGTGAGTGTGAATGTTTGTCTCTGTCTCTGTGTTGGCCCTGCGATGGACTGTCCATGGAGTACCCCTGCCTCTCACCCGTTGACAGCTGCGATAGACTCCAGCAGACCCCCGAGACCCCTAACAGGACTAAACGGGTATAGAAAATGACTGACTGACTGACTTTTCAAAGTGGAGCAACATGAAGGAAGTGCAACAATTATGACGTAAGTAACAACACTACTGAGCTACTGAAGTTTTTGATTCAAAGTGCTTAAATGCATAACATTTTTTGGAATCAGTCAGTAATAATACTTTTATAGACAGGAAAACCCTTGTAGGGTCATTGGAGAATCCAGGATACTGATGGACAAAAGACATAGAATGACGAAACACATGTTCAGAGACTTTTACTACAGAGACATCAACTACATTTTACTCTGCACTCTGCTGTAAAAAGTACACAAACGTAATCTATCGAACTATTTATAAACTCTTCCAACAGACAAAAATGACGACCTCCAGCCCATTACCTGGAGGTCTGTCCAAACCAGCAGAAGACTTCTAGGTACAAGTCTTTCTTGGCAGTCAGGTGGCTGCCCTTGCTTGCAGTAAGGCTCTAGTGTCAGGTGACAGACACGAGACCTCACGACATCTCACATCTCACATCTTACATCGCACATCACAACACATGTTAACGCATTTCACATCGCACATCACCACAACAGTTCACACTGTACATCTCACACTTCACAGGACACATCTCAGACCTCCCATCAGTACACACCTCACACTGCACTTCACAACACATCTCACATCCCAACACACATGTCACATCACAAATCATACGTCACCGCACATCACAACACAAACCATATCATACATCTCACATCACACATCACCACGGTCTCCCATACAGTTAATTCTGTGGTGGCCCACCAGGGTC
Source organism: Planiliza haematocheilus (assembly GCA_005024645.1). Lineage (NCBI taxonomy): Eukaryota > Metazoa > Chordata > Actinopteri > Mugiliformes > Mugilidae > Planiliza > Planiliza haematocheilus. The sequence goes on from SRSE01000806.1 coordinate 3,485,110, forward strand.
AAATTTACTCCACCATGGTTGCATAACCAATCAGAACACACCCTGTTGAACCTTTTAAACAGTTTAGTTGCAATATTTTCTTCAGTGTTTTGAATGAGGGGAAGTTTTTTGCTGTCCAACAGGAAAGAAACAGTGACAACAGCAAGAAGCAGCAACCTGTAGAGAGTCTGTCGCACTGCTTTACACTGCTCTGCAATCCTCAGACAACTGGTAAGACGCTAGACAGCTGTGTGTTTCAGAAGCAGTTTAAACTTATCTAGCCATGTTGGTGTCACAAAAGCAAATGAAGTGTCTCTTCCTCATTGAGGAGGTGTACAATAACTCATTGTTCCTGTACAGGTGAAAAACCAACACTCTACAGTTGCATGTGCAGCTCTGAACACCTTAGCAGAGCTATATGTTCACCTCCAGATGGCTATGATCCCAGAGGAGGAGGGAGCAGGACGAGTCTTATTTCCGTTCAGTCATCACTGTAAGAGAGCATGGCACAACACTGGAGCAGCTCACATCTTCTACACTGAGCACTTCCTCATTGGGTTCTATACACTGACTTGTCAAGGTTTAGAGCTGCATTCATTCATTATTCACTCTGAATGAAAAGTGTAACACTCCAGACACCACGGGCAGATGGTCCTCGGAGAGCTGGCTTTACGCAAAGACTTTCTGAGCCTGTGGACAAAGATTGCCCCTGAGAAGGACAGGTGCGTTCTGGACAAGGTCGTGAAGAACACCAAAGCACAGAGGACACTTGTGTCTTCACGACCTTGATTGAGGCCGACTGTGAACATGTAGTTTCATCTGATGTACTCTTGATTCACTGTATTTACACCCATTCAGATAATCTAAATAGACTTTTCTGCATCTTGATCTGGATGCTCTTTGTCTTATGTGCATTATTTAATTCTCTACTTAAAAGTCTAAGAATCTTTATGGAACAGTTTTATTTATAAAAACAACAGCCACTGACTTAATACATTTATCATTCTCTCCTCAAAGCTTAAATGACACAAGTAAAAGGGCAGCCAGTAGAGATGGACTTATTGGCACATGTCCATCTGTTTAAGGGGATTGAACCTAAAAAACAATGAGTTAGTCCAATTTTTTGATTCTCAATCTCTGCAAACCTGTTTTTAGTTGGTGTAAACAACAAGTCCACAAAGACTAAGTTAGGGCCACTAAATTTATTTGATATTTAATCAAATAAATAAAACATATTATAATTTACAGTGTATATTTCTGGCAGATTGAACACACCGCAGCGAGTAGAAACTTTAATCAGAATGATTTTGATCGGACTGAAGAAATACTGTCCTTGTAAATGTACATTGATGAGCTGAAGAAAGGTTTATAACTTACAAAATAATTCAGTCTTTTTGGAGAACAATTTCATAATTTTTTTTTGCACCATTAGTGCTGACCCTCGGATGGACAGCCAGAGTCAAAAGCAGACGAAGCTATTGTTGCTGCTGTCCTGCACCATTTACTCTCAGTCTGATCAGAAATTCAGTAGTGAAGGAATAAGAGACAGAACAGGGCAGATGAGGACAGAGGAAGAGTTGAGTGTAGAACTTGAACAGATGAGAAGAAATGAGCAACCTGGGAGAGTCACATATGGAGGACATTACAGGCCTGTTCAGTCCTTGGATTAAGATTTGATCTGGGCGATCTGATCACGTAAAAGGCAGGTGTGAACACCCCCAGGACACAATGAGAGATCTCTGACCACATTTGGAGGTGGAGGTGTGTCAGCATTCCTTTGGGAGTTGGAATGATGGTAATGCAAAGTCTGAACAGGCCCTTGGAGTACGAATGAGACAGATATGCATGAGACATGGTAGAAAAGAATAGTTTAAACCCCTCGACTAGACACACTGTTTAAAAGCATCTGATTTCAAAACTTAATATTACATCATTTGAAAAAAATTACATCATTCAAGCAAGCCCCTCATAATATCTCAAACCTTTGTGCCTTTATTTAGTACCAAAAGAAATGAAATGTCTAAAGGGACCAGCTAAGTTAAATGATGAAACCTGAGAAATAAAATGACAGAAACAACAGCATTCCTTTAACTAAAACTCTCAGCGCTGTAGTCATTGCCGCATCGTTACGTCACAGATATGTTGGGTTGTGACACAGATGTCGTCAGGATTTCTCTTATCTTAATCCCTCTGTTTTCTAGCAGATGGTGTCAGCTCAGATATTAATGTCTTCAATGTCTGATACAATCTTGATGTATTTTCAGCAGCTGGAATGTCCTTTCTTGTCTCCACTTCAATATAAGATCTTCAATAACTCTATCATGATTTGATGAGACTTGACAGTATTTCAGTCAGCTCCAACTTTATTGACGTGATGAACGCATTAATGCACCACTAAATAAAATCCAACACCTCAAAATATGCTGCCACGCAAACCATCCATCTCATCATCCTTTACAGTTTTGTTGTTCTGATTGTTTCGGACTAGTTTTTTTCTGTGAATGGGCCTGCATGCTATGCAGTAACAACAAGCTTAGATTTATAACAGACTTCATAAGGTTTGAGTGAAAAGAGGCAGAAAAAGCTGTGAATCAAACTAAAACACACTAAATTTAGAGATACCGATTTACACTGGATTAGTATTGTCACATGACCTCTGCCAAGAGAAATATGGTTTGGTAATTTGCAGTGTGATTTTACTTTACAAATTATGGATGTGTCTGATTAGCATGGGATTAAGATCGCATATGATCTCCCCAATTATTACAGTTCCTAGGAAAACCAGTCCCGACTGTTGTAAACTTCTGCTGATGCTGAAACAGAAAAGTGCAGTTCAACTGGATAATCATTTAAATGATGTGGTTTGAGCACCGTTAAGCTATTCATTAATTTAGCATAGCCTACTGACTAAAATAATAATAACAGAAAAACGTGTCATACAATACAATACAATTCACTATTACTACAAACCACAGGCTCCAAAATGAAAATTAAATCAACGGCTCTGTTATTTGAAAGAAATCCTGAATTCCAGAACCTTCATGCAGCACTGTTGTTGGATAGAATGGATCTGTTTACACTAGTGAACCTAATGCACGGCAGAGCGACTCTATTACACAGAATCCAGATGCTGTGGTGTTTTTGTAAACTCTAAAGCTAATGAGACCAGTGAGCATTGTGACAGATATTCTGTATTAAACTTTAAATAGTAGACATATGAAAATAAGTGTTGAAAATGTCAGTACACGTGTTGTAGATTATAACCATCTAAAGCTGTTACCAAGAACACAAGTGACTATGAAGGCAAAGTTCTGATTCATTTGAAACAAATGTGAAACAAATTCTGCTTATTGATGTTTTTCCAATTTATTTAGTGACATTCCAGATCCATTATTAAAAATGTAGGCAGTGTTTAAAACCACAGCAGAGAGTAATTCTGGAGTTTGTGGAGCAGTACTTAAGTAATTCCTTGAGTTTATTTCTTCCCCCTCGTTGCAGGTGAACTGGATCTTTCCTTTGTTCCTGCTGCTGGACTGTCAGCAGCTGTTCGATCTGGATCTACCCAATCCCAGACATGGACGGAGCCGTCTGAGGCTGCAGACAGCAGCGTCTGTGGCCGCTCTGGATGCCAGATGTGTGAGGTGACATAGACAGGGATGCTGTGGTCAGTCTCTGGTGATGAAACCACATGTCCACGGTGCTGAAAGAGCGGCTGTGCGTCCTGTAGCTCTGTCCTCCAGGAACGCGTGTTGAAGATCTGGACAACTCCACTGAAACCTGGGAAAGAGGAAGATGGCAACTTTAAAAGCATTTAATGAACAAAAAATCTAATACCCCTGCGATATTACATTTTAAATTAGGCTAATCTATCCGTGCATTTTCATATTCAGATCCTGAGAATGTTTAATGAATGACATTATTGGGTAATATCCTGTTCACCAGGTTTGAGGACGACGCGGCTGTGATGACTCTCATCAGCAAAGGAAATGAGACCAACTACAGGAGCAAAGAGGGTCACCTGGCTACGTGGTGCTGAGACAACAGTCCCTCTCTGAACATCAAAAAGATGACAGAGATTGTCGTCTTTCCAGTTTTAACACATAACTTAATTTATGGACATCTGAGGTTTGAGTTCTAAAATAGTGGCGTGTTCAATACTTATTTTACCCGCTGTATACATGTCAGATGTTTGTATACTGGAATAGATTATAGATTTTCCAAAACCGATCTGATCTTATTTTATGCTACTGTTAAGGACTGAGACAGATTTGGAAAGACCTGCTGGTTTATTTGCAGATGTCCGTACTGTGATTTTAATTATTTAAAGGCCAACTGGAAGCCTCTAAAGGTTACGATGATTCATTTTACCACGAGCAAAGCTAAAAATGTGAAGATTGTCTTGAGGGTGGCATTAGAAAGGAAAGGTCATGGGGTCTCTGAAACATCAAGTGGGCTCATCCTCTGGGAAGCAGTAAAATTGTTAATGGCTTTGGTAAATGGTAAACAGCCTTGTTTTTCTATAGCACTTTTCTATCTATTGGTACTCAAAGAGCTTTACAGTCACCGACATCAATCTATTCACTCACACAAGCACACACCAGTGCCACACACTGGGAGTAACTGGGGGTTCAGTGGCATGTGGCACCAGGGATCAAACTGTTAACCCTCTGGTTTATGGACAACCTGCTCTACTGAGCCACAGGCGTCAATCTGCTGCTCTGATCAGTCAGCTGGAGATCTAACTATTGACCAGATGTACGTCACATGCTCAGATGCCTTCCTGACTAACTACATCTTTAATTCCACTAATATGAAAATGCGTAATGAGTAGCACATCACCACGGTGTTAAGATGGCGATGGAAATCACAGCCTTGAAAGGTTAGTAGTTGACCTTTAATAACATCAACATCCAACAGTCAACCAAATTAAACCCTGGTCCTCCAACAAGAAGAAGAAGAATTGTACTTGATAGTCTGCATGCTTCCTCTAGATCAGTGGTTCTCAATTATTTTCTGTTATGCCCCCCTTAGGAAGAAGAATATGTTGCGGACAGGAGCAGTTGACCATGAGATTACAATGGTAATGTCCAATACATTTTACCTAAGAGTTAAAATACAGAAAATCAGGCTAAAACCCGACAACTGATACAAAACCAGAACACACTAGTAATATTAAAATCCAAAGAAATTAGGGCTGACAATAGAATATTTGGCATGATTGCCATAGTGAACACAATAGTGCAAATTTGCTATTAGTGCAAATGGCATTTTTCTTCTGTTTTAAATGTACCATGATGGCATACTTTCTTTGTATTAACTTTATCAATATGGGGTGGAAAAGTATTCTTGATTTATACAAATGTATGTCATTTGTCCAGATTATAATTATCCAGGTGTCTTTTATAATTTATCCAGCTGACTGATCCACAGAAGAAGCATCTGGCAGTTTTGAAGCTGAACTTGAAGCTGAAAATCCACTGCCACATCGTTTGAGATTTTTGTCTATTTAGACACTGCAGGGTGAAATTATTTACTATAGGGACACTTCAGATTCTGCTTGCTTTCCACGGAGTGACTGCTGCTTTGATCTCTTCCAGATTACTGAGGGCACGGTAACAGAACGTGTGTGTGTGTTAATAAATAAGTGCCACTAAAGGAATGAGTGTAAATATCTGACTAAAAGAAACACAACACACCATTAAAATTGTCGAGCTGCGGTGGGAGGCATAAATTAGATCAGGCTAAATGAGTTTGACACATAACATTTAAATTAAAGTCTGACTCACTGGACCTCCATGAGAAGAGCGGCAGCTTTCAACAACCACATGACCTGTGACATTATCTAATAAACCAAACAACAGCACACCTCTCAAAGGTTTGACATAAAAGAACAGTCAGGGCTTAGTGTAGTTTTACGGCCCTGCCAGGGATTCCCTCGTCTGCAGCTGGCTTTGGTTCCTGATGCTGACTGGTGTGGTGCCTGATTCTCCTCTGCAATCAGCACTCTCATCCTGCTCCATTGTGATATTTAAGAGCGTTTCTGATGTCATTCAGGGTGACTATGTTTAAGCGGCCTGGATGCTGGGCCTAGTTAGCTCCACGCTCACATTTCAGTCAGTTGATGAACTGGACAGGTAGTATAGGTTTTTATTCGTCATTTATTATGTAGCAAAACTGCCTACTAGATCATTTGTTAGCAAACTTTGTGTGCTGTTCTTTGCTGAGCTCATTAAATTGCCAAAGAAAGAAAAACCTTTACTTAACCACTTGCAACTGGTTTAATGTTGCTTCCCTCTTTCCCTAGAACAGCTGGGTCATAATGGTAGTTAACAGAAATGTCACCGACTCAGTCTGTTGTTATATTACAGGAAAACCTCAACATCTGGACCAGTGTGCGTCCGTCAACTCACCCGACACTGAGAGGCAGTCTTCCAGCGCCGGAGCCCACGACACTACAACATTATCCAGGTTGCAGAGACGTGTTTGGACGTCCAGCTGAGCCTGACACACGGCTTCTCCCAGGTTCCTCAGGTCTGACACCACTGCCCGTCCAGAAGAGGAGAGCCTGATGACCCTGGGGCTGGACAGATGTGGACCTGTAGAAACATCTGTCCACCAGAGGACAGCTTCGCCCGAGGATGCAGGTGAAGGCGAAAGCTGAGGAGCAGCCGACGCCCGAGTGTCGGCCACGCAAACACTCCCTCTACAGCAGCCGGCGAGGAAAACTGTGTCGCTCACAAACTGTAAGGAACTCAGAGGATCTGCTGAGTCTGTCTCTGTCGGGACAAAATAACACCAAAGGACCTGTGAGACATTATATCACAGGACGAAACTTCAGCTGAGAGGACACCTAAAGCCTTCATCAAGCATCAGATCAGTAGTGAGCTGGTAGTATTGATAATATTCATTTAAAAAAGAAAAATTAATATGAAGTCCACTCCATCAGTGGATGTTTCCTTTAACGTGAACCCTCTCAGAACACAGAAGCTGTCAAAACTATCACTTAAATCCAATGACAACATGTAATAAACCGAACCAGAGAAAGATGGAAATGATTCCCATGGTTACTTGATCAAATCTCAAATGACACTTGTGGCTTCATTGTTAATATTTGATAATGTACAATTGGCCATTAACACACACACACACACACACAAATATATGTAGAATGTATAGAATGGAGCATTTTCCTTACAAAAACCAAGCTAGGCCTATTTCACTGCCAATAACCCACAATCATGTTCCTTCAAACATTGTGTAATCATTGTCAGGTTTGATCGTTGTTACATTGTTGGTGATGCAGCCAGTCTCAGGACACAGCTGTGCGATTCATTTGAATGTACAAGGTCTATCCTGCTCATCGCCACCACAATGACTCATGCAACGGCGTCTTCAAAACGCGTGCGTCGGAAATTAGGAGAAGATGGACAGTGTAAAACCGAGTGAAACGCCTACAGTGTCTCTTGCTAACAGTCCAACACAGAGGGGTAGTATTATGTTCTTTTGCAAATTGTAGGCGTTTCATTATTTTTCTGCCAACAGTGTCCTTCTCCCAGCTTCAGGAGCTTCTGTCATGTGTTCTAATCATTTTGGCAACCACTGTATACACTCGAAATATCACTGTTGTAATGTTCAGTTGATGTTGAAACAGCGTCAGAAAGGTGGGAAATCAAATGGATGATCACTGTGGAGGAGGATGTTGTTAAACTGGACTGAATGAAAAGTGTTTCTATTATTTAGCTTAGCCCACTGACTACAATGAGACTAGAATGAATGTGTCAGGGCAAGACAATACAGTTCAACAGCACTACAAACCACAGCCTCCACAATCATCTGAAACAAATGCTGAATACCATAACCTTCACTGTTACATCCCTCTGCACCCCCACTGGTCTTGCAGTGGCAGTGCAACAGTCTTTGAGTGATGCATAATAGCCTCACCTGTAAAAGACATGACTGAAGAGGTCTAGAAGATGATGCTTTTCAGCTGCAGAGGCTCACCCTGTCTGAAATGTCACATGTCTATTCATTTTTTTCCAAATTTCTAGAAATAGACCACTTATTTTTGTAAATCTTATTGGACTCCACTTCATGTTGCAGCCCTGTCATATTTGCTTATATCAGAGCATCAATTTTAGCATACAAGGGCATATATGACAGATCCAGCAGTGTTACCTAGGGAATAAAGAGTCTGGCCTGAGGTCAGTTCAGTCAGCTGGACGTCGCTGCTCCGACCTCCATGAAGAACTTGCGCCGGTGTCGAAAGTCGAGCTGCGATCCTGCTGCCTCCTTCTGACTCACTCCTCCTCCCCTCGATGCTTCCCGTTCTCCTGATCACGTCTGCCATCAAACGACGGGACACAGTAGATTAACCAGTCACGTTTTTAAGAAGTCACTGACGGCATTTATGATAAAGTCGGTTCTGCAATTTTAAGCCAGTACAGTTATGTGGTAATAAATAATAAATGTTTGTAAAATCAGGCAGAACTCATCCCAAAACACCTCCTGCCAGAAGAAATGATACCTATGAAGCATTTTTTGCTGCTGCAAGACAATTTACTTTTTTCTGATAAATAATGCTGCACCATGAATCATCTTTTCTTCATGTGATTTAACCAGCCAACACCAAATAAATGCAGCGGGAAGTTTCTTCCACATATTTGTTTTCCAGGTGCTGTGTTGAATAAAACTTTCAAAACAGTACACATATTGCAGTAGACCGGGGTATTGGGCATTTCAGGGAACTGCGTCTAACGTTCCACGGAGGAGGCGATTCAGGAAACTCACCACTGTCATCTCCTCCAAGGTCCCACACCTGCAGGTTGGAGCTCAACCCATCGTTGGTCACGACACACCTGATAGACAAGACAATGATGAAACAATAAACCAATGTCTCTTCTTAGTGTACATAAGGTCTGACAGAAAACATCAGTCTGCACAAGCACTACGACTGCTAAACTAACTCCTCCTCTGTTATTATGAATTAATCTGATTACTGATTATTTTGGTGATTAATCCTATTTGCCTACAAAATGTCAGAAAATAATGAGTTTGAAGTGTCTGCTTCAGAGACTGTGACCGAGGCACGTTTTTTGGTTTTAACTTGAAAAATTAAAACAATTAATCAAAAATCTGAACTGCTGCTGATTATTTTTATTTATTTATTTTTACGCCCTGAATAATGGATTAATTATTAATCAGCTCATTTCAGCTCTGAGGATGAAGATGCACTTAACAGGTTTTGAAGCTCAGAACATAAAGAAGAAAGGACAGCAGCATTGATTTATTGTTGAGAGTTTTTCTATGAATATCATTAAAGTGGATTAAGTCTAAGAGCGAATAAACTTATTTTAAATTGCACTTTTCAAACTCTGCCACCAAATTAGCAAAAGTCCAGACAACATAAAACAATAAAGATGGAGGATGTATTTTAAGTGTTCACTGTGAACATTTATGTAGGAGGTGGGTGGATGCTGAATAAAAGATGAAGAATTCCTCATTATGTCTTCTTTTTAATGTTTCTTTTCATTTACATATTTGTCACTGCATTAAATCAATTTACTTTAGAGCAGGTAATTCAGGCCTTGTCCACACGTACGAAAACTTTCTTTTTCCTATCCGTTTTCGCTGGCACGGTTTCAAAAATATCCGCTTCCAGACGGATCGTCTTTACATGACTCAAAACGCTACTTCATATCCCAGGTCTATAGGTGGCGCTGTTTCAGTTTCAGAAATTCACCAAAAACGGAGAGGAAGAGGTGGAGCATGCGCATAAAGCTTGAGCGCTGTTTACAAATCGGCTTTAGAAGAAACCAAACTCAAGGAAAAATTAGATTTTGCCCCAGTAACCATAATAGGCTCAATATCTTCTCCAGTAATAACGCAAGCATGTAGTCCGCCATTGTTGTTGATGTTGTTATGAGACGTTTCGCGAGATATAAGAAGTGGAAGGCTGCTCGAGGGGTGTGGCCATGGTGGCCATGGTGGCCATGACATCACCGTTTTCCAAAATCTCCAGTTTCCCCTGTCCAGACGGATTCACAAGAAGTGCGTTTTCCAATTTATCCACCCTGGGACCCGGTTTCAAAAAAGTGCGTTTTAGGGCTATGCGTTTACGGGATTCGTCTGGACGATAGGCCAAAACGATTAAAAACATCTGCGTTTACGCAAAAATGCGGTTTCGTGTGGACAGGGCCTCAGACAGTGTCAGCACTCACCTTGTTCCTGGGATGTGCCTGAGGCGGCGAACGGGGCCATCTGTGAACCCACCATGGGCAACTTTAAAGTCCCGTTCTGCGCAGAGACCCTGAACACATCCACACACAGCAAAGCCTCAGAGTTACACTGAATCACCTGTTTACCAAAAATACAAAGTGGTGATTTTTACCTTGTTTTCATCAGCAAGAAGTTTCAGGGGAAGAAGAAGTTCCAGAATTTCATTTTTAGATGGACTGAAGCCTGCGACGCAGACAGCTGTGAAAACAACAAATACTGATAAATATTGACAATTTCAGCAATAATTAAAAGCACGGAAATCTGAAAGATCGGCTTTTCATGCTGTGAAAACAGTCTCCTCTTGTGTAAAGTTGTGCAACATAATCATATAACACAAAAGTGTTATATTACTACTGAATAGCCTGGTGTGAGTCAGTCACATAAATCCACTCACTCTTCCCTGACGTCCATTCGATGACTTGAGTGGGATGTTCCAGCTGATACACATGAAGATCTTTGTACCTGAAGGCATCAGACAGCATTTAATGTCTGCAGACAAAGTACTACACAGCCACAGTCATTGTAATAGTTTACCTTGATAAACCACTTATTATTTAGCCTGCATATCATTAAATCTGCACATACTATTGGACATTCATGCCATGGAACGCCCTTCAGATTAAAAAGTCCCAAGAAAAAAGAATTCATCACAATACGAAATTCCAGTTCTTTCAGACATCTAGATGTGTAGCAGTGGTCTGGTAACAGTATAGGATGTTTAAATATACATATTTTAGGTTTAATTCTTCAAAACTATAGTCTTTTTAACCTCCACACCAGACTCTATAAAGACATTTTAATATTCAATGTGTTCTGTCTCAGTGATCAACGTAGACGCGTCTGCTGTAAACAGTCATTTGGATTCTATAATCGTCTGATAATATCTTTTAATTCGTCTCAAATATAATACTAGCATTCACGTAATTTATTTTAAAAATCAACCAAATCACACATGAATTTATCTGGATCTGGGTTGTACCTGCTGACGTTAAACGTGTTTTAGGGACATTTATATCGTGATGTGCAATACGAATAAGCCGAATTATAAAAGGACGAAAAGTTCAAAAACTACTGGTTGCATATTTATAAAGAATCCAAACCTGCTGGTGGGTAAAAGTGTACGAGTTTAAGTCGGAGTTTGATTTGTAGAGCTAGAGTAGCTAGCAGCTAGTATGACAAACATTACAGTTTAACAAAACATTTGAAATGTTTGCTCACGTTTTCAGAGACTCGATAAACCAGTCGTCTAAAACATCATCAAACTCCGTGTCTTCCACTTCTCCCATCATCTCACGTTACAGCAGGCATGATGTTGTAGACCCGCCAGCTTCTGTTTAACTTCCTTCGCTTTTAACTCTTCAGATTGAACTAATGTTGAAACTCTACTGCGCCACCTGCTGGCCCGGAGTCATGTAGGTCGAATGGGACTTGAGATGTAAATATGGAGATATTCTTCAAATTTGTTTCAGTCTTTAGTGCAGAGAACAAACATATTTATTGTAAATAATTTAAGAACATTCTTTAATGAAAGGTAAAATACCTATTTATATATTTTCATACTATTTCAGAAGTCACTTATTTTGACTTATTTTGACTTGAATGAATTGCATTGTGTTAGAGTAAAAACTGTTTTTGTTGCATGAAGATATTATTAATGGTAGGAACATGCTGTGTGTGTTTTATACTTGTTATTGCATGAAAATGGAAAAGAAAAGAAAATCTGCATGTAAACATATTCATCTTAACTGATTCAGTTAAACTAATTTGCCAACACCACAACTCCACTTTAATTATTCACTCCAGTCTGGTCAGCACATGCATTTGGTTAGTTTGTGTATCTCCTAGATGTTTTACACATAACACACATGCATAACACAATGCTGTGGTAGTATACTAAAAATATAAAGAGCAGTTTAAAAAATGGCTGAAAACAAAAATGCATTTTGTTTTCTCCTCCTCTAAATAAATCATGACAGTTGTTCATGTATCATGCTCTCAGTCTAATGTCTGTCATTCTTAATTAGCAAAGTAAAGTGAAATGCGTTATTTTGTCATTATACAGCATACAACAAAACTGCATAGTCAGATGGAGGGTTAGTCCTGAGCCGCTGTGACCACACACACTGCCACTGTGAGCCAACCTGACCCAGCACGTAGCATCCATGTTTTGGAGTACCCAGAGAAAACCCACGCAGACACAGGGAGATCATGCAAACTCTCTACAGAAAGGCCCTGAGAATCAAACTCGACGTCGTTTGCTGTGAGGCACCAGCACTACCCGCTGTTCCACTGTGCTGCCCATACTTAGATCTCCCGTCATTTGTCTCAGTGTCTGCACCATTTCTTGTGTTTAAAGAATAAAACACTGATGAGAGACTTGAGGGAAGAGGTCACAACCTGAGGTATTAATGAGCTGTCTCCAGCCTAACACAGAATACCAAGTCAGAACAGGCATTTTAATGTGTGTCACTTCGCTCTAAATGCAGATTTGTCAACATATGTATTTTCAGATGGCTGCAGACACTTCATTTTAAAACAGCATAAAGCAGCTGTGGATAACAGATATTTGTATACTGAAACACATAGGAAGGTTGTGTTTAATTGTCATGGAGATTTCTCTGCTCACTTCAGTGTATCATCCAGAGTAAAAGTTGATTTTAATGGTGTTATGTAATAAAGGAAAAAGTGTTTCAAAACACTCACACCACCAGTGCACCTCTATTTAATCCTGCTGGGATTAAAACGAGGTGCACTGGTGGTGTGACAGCCGGGATTTCATCCTTCCCACGGTGTGCAGCGCTCCCTCACTCCGGCTGTTGTTTTCCTCCTTCCTCCTCCTCCTCCTCTTCAGCAGGCCTCTCGATCTGTTCGTCCTTCTGTCTGACAGGAGAGAAAGTGAGTCACTTTTCTGTAACTCTGGCTTCCTCTCTCAGCCCACCCTACCTGGGAAACACAGAATGCAGCTCAGAGTCAGATTGACAACATGGAAACTGATGCTTATGTTCAAGGCTGCAGCTACTGTTTGAGGAGAACCACTGAATCAGCTCATCATTTACAGATTCATATCATTTCAGAGGCTCTTGCCATGGAGTAGTATCAGTGTCACATTCTAGTTTCTGAACAAATGGATTCTCTGAATAATGCACACACACATGCAGATTTAACCTGAATGGTTTTTGCAATGCTAAAGAACTACTGCTAAGGAAACAACCACAACAGAAAGCAGGCAGAACAGAAGCATAATGACAAGTGTGCATTGAAGTCAAAAAACATTTGAGTGAATTAATACAAAAATATAAAGTGAAGGTTATTAACTGCCTGATTATAAACACTGAGATGTCTTGTCAGAATTCCTAATGTGACTTTTCAGATTATGTTTTTCTTTTGCTAAGAAAAAGTATGTTTAATAAGTAGACACATGCCCCCCCAAAAAGTTAACTGTGACTTAATCTTACTCCTTACTCCTACAATGATGATGACAGGTGTGAATAACAAACATTGTGTGGGTGTAAAAGGCGCATCATATTTCCATCATGTCAGTAATACAGTGTACGCAACACAGTTGAAATTTTCACTAGTGACAGTTGCCATGAACATCTGTTCAGCACACAAACTGAGTGAATTGTGCTATCCAATATTACAATCTACAACACAGAACAGCTGAAGAGAAACAAATATGGTGATTAGGTTTTGTCTTCTTATATCTTTGTTTTTACATGAACTGTATTATGAATAAGGAGTAAAAAGACAGGGTTTGAAGCATTTGAGGCCGTGTACAAAGCACTGACCTGGGCATCCTCTCTGATTACTGACATTGTGCTGAAGTCTCCCAAACAGAGCTGATTTGAGTCCAGTGACGCACAGAGAACAGGCTTTTCACCCAACACAGGTCACTTACATCATGAACCCCTAACATACATCTGACTGATTGCGCTCTGATTGCACCATGAAAGAGAAGTGACAAACAGTATGTTTTTACAAACTGCTCTTGTGCTTTGTTTGTATCGTATTCTGAAGAATAACCATGGTTATAATAGTGCAAGTCTGGGACATCACAGTTATACCTAAGTTGATGTATTTGGTTACTTTGTACCACTGAAAAAGTCAGATTCCTGTTTTTTTTAAATTGCAGTGGATATAAACACTTTTGAGTTTTGCCAGCCTTTGGCAGATGAAGAATAGAGAGACATGTGTCACATATGCCACAAAACGAAAATAAAAGGTTGCACATCTCAAACTACCTGCGCCAAGGATAAAACACTCACAGTTCAAGTGTTATTTGGCTGACACTGAAAAAAAATCATGTCTTTCAGCTCAGAGCTTTCCTTGGATCATTGGGTATACGGGTTCAGTTCATTCATTCATTCACCTTCTGTCCTCTGCTGGGTCACAGGGGCACTGGATCTTATGCCACTGAGTGACAGGTAGGGTACACCCTGGACAGGTCTCCAGTCCATCACAGGGCTAACACAGACACAGACAACCATTCACATTCACACCTACGGACAATCATCGAATCACTAATTAACCTAACCAGCAACACTGCCGTCATTTTTCCAGGTTTATTGGTAGATTTGTACTCCCCACTGTGCTGTACCTGCACTCTGATCATCATTTAAAGGTGTCCCAACGACTGGAACTCTCCTCCATCACATGTCCATGGAGGCCACTTACTGCCTCAGAATTACACCAATATTTTAGGTTGTGTTATGACTGTTGTATTGCTACTTTGCTCTCATTGCGTATGTGTGTGCTATACCCAGGAGGGTGGGAAGGTCCTGGCTCGTGACTGGCTGCAACCTGGAGTCACCTGTGTATATAAGAGACCAAGCTGGTGAGCGGATGCTGGCAGCAGGTATTCCTCATCTCCTTCATTTCCCAACAGGCCACAGCTTTTGCTTGTTTGTTGCTTATTAGTTCTGTTAGTTTTCTTTGAGTAGTAGGGGTGGACCTCCAGTTTTGTTCCCTTCTTTTCTCCTGTTTACTTAGTTAGGGTGTCTGATTTATTTCTAGCTCGGATTGTTTTGTTTGTTATTTTGGCCTTAGTCCACCCTGAAGTTACAATCCACTCACTTTTAATTTGTTTCATTCTTGTAAATAAATTACTTTACTTTATATTGGAACAATTTGCACCTTGGTGGCTACTTGGGATTTGGGGAAGATGATGTTGTATCCTAGACACCCAGACGGGGCACTCTACATTTTATTAAAAACATTATTTTGTTAAAGTAGATTAAACAAGGTACTGAAGTACACTTTAATTTGAGCTATATTTCTGTGTTAGTCTGATTATGCAAAACACACTTTTTTTCAGATCCTTTTAACTCGTCATTCTCGTCACACAAACAGAATTAACAGAAGAATGACTTTTTATCCCCTCTATAGCTAAATAATTCTGCATTTAAAGTATTCTCTACAAATTAAATGTACTACTTAAAAACAGAAACTTATTGGGTGAAATATGCTTTTTGCACCTCCCTGTGTACTGCCAGAAACGTAACTCTGATGATGGTACCATAAGAAAATTCACGTAAACGTGTCAATTGGATGCGCAGCCTGTTGGCCAGCGGCAAAATGCTGAAAACCAGTTTAATATCTGCAATGTGTGTGTCTGACTTTACCGCTCACCTTCTACTATTGTTCCATGCCTGTGGATGTTAAGCAGCCGTGGGTTATTCATCTGTGCAGAGGAAGGGTGCTACCTGCCTCTGATTAATACACCACCACTGTGAAACAGTCACACAACTGTAAACACTTTTTAAACATTACTAAACCAATATTCAAGTTATAACCACTGCTGCCAATCTCTCCTGGAGCCAACAGAACAAAGAGCATGGTGTTTAATATCAGCTGTCACTGCACACATCACATCACAGAGAGCTGACACTCTCCTTGCCTCTGCTGTTTCTCACTCGCAGCAGGAAAGCCTGTGTTTTCTTTGGATATGATAATCGTCTATCTCTCAGACGAGCCAGAAGCCGTCCCTGGCTGAGCGTCAATAGGATGCCAGCAGGTGCTAATAGTTTCTGCCAAAATTTCAAAGAGGATAAATGGTGTGCGGGATCTCTGTGCGGAATGCTTTTGATCAAAACAAAATATCAGCACTGAAGACAAGCAGTTTTCTGCAGCCGCTGTGGTTATTGTGAATGAATATCTGTATTTATCAATTATAATTCTACGGCTGTTTTATTATTGATTGCCACAAAGTCCATTTAATTGTTGTTTCTGTTCCACTTAGAGGTAGTTATTTATTAATGTTAAAGTATATTACCAACCCAAACTACAGCTTCTGGGGCCGGTACTAAAACCAGTTTTGGTCTCTATAGCAATTTTTTATTTTTTTTTACTCATTGACATTATATCCAGGCATAAAGACACGTATCATCGAGGACATTGTCTCTTTGGGTGCCCTGTTACCTCCCGTTCCACTACATCCATTTTCTAACTGTCATGTAACATCATTAGTTTGTACCATAGCATCCCACCTGTATGCTTTAGTCAGATGTGTGTATCTATGACAGATGTATGTTTATCTTGCTGTTGTCTTTCTCTGTCTGTACCCGGCTGGCCTTAGGCAGATGGGTCCCTCCATATGAGCTGGGTTCTGCTCAAGGTTTCTTCCTGGTAAAAGGGAGTTTTTCCTTGCCACCGTCGCCTGCAGGCTTGCTCTGGGGGTTTCAGGCCGGGTCTTGTAAAGCGTCTTGAGACGATTTGTATTGTTATTGACGCTATATAAATAAAGCTGAATTGAATTGAATTGAATTAGCCGGAAGTTATGTGGAGTCAGTGAAGACGGCAACAGACAGAGCACACTGAGCTCCATAAGCTCTCTCAGCTCTCTGGGTATCCCATACAAATGATGGGATGGTATTAAAGAAAATATCAATTTGCAACATAGCAGTCTACTGCTAGCATCATTTGCATGGAGCTGTTGAGGACAATTCAAGTTGGACAAGCTAGCTAGTTAGAGAACCAAGTTTTTCCCACATTAAGTGCTACAGTCAAGCGTTTGTCAGGACCAGCCTCACTGTCCCAAGATCAGGTGGTTTCATGATGAACTGACTGGTTTTGAATTGGATTTTATGGATAAAAACAGAGTTAGGCTTACTCTTCCCAAGACAGTGTCTGTGTGAGCACACTGAAGGTGCAGCTGACCAAGTGACCAGCATGATTCATCTTCCTATTTTCCCAGCTAATCGCTGTTTCCTGTTTCACCTTTTGAATGACGTTAACAGATTACTGCCGTTGATGGTATGAAGTGTTATTTCCTGTAAATCAGATGGAGACTATATTTGGAAGCTGCTTACTGGCTGTAGTCTTTGCAGTTTGTTCAAGTGGAACTTTTTGGACCATATACCATCAGCCTTTTTACTGACAGTTCTTCAGGTTTGAAGTGTCATACCCTAAAGCTTAGGACACAATACAAGATTGCTGCCAGATTTTAACCATGATTCCCAGTTGGGCAAAGTCTGCACTATGACACTCTGCATGGGTAGTAGTCACAGAAATCTGCAAATGTGTGAGAGGAACTGACCTGACCTGACCTGACCTCAAGTGCAGTCAAACATGTTTGAATTTTTTGAGCAGAATATGTACGCAATCGCATAGTGTGAACTGATTACCACCCCAAAAGCAAACACATGTTTCCAACAGGCAATGAAAGAGAGAGGGTGGAAACAGTCAGAAGATGACGGGAATTAGTGGGAAAATCAAAACAACAATGGAGAACAGAAAGAGCAGGAGAGTGGTGACCAAGCAAACCTGGAACACAGAAATGGAGAAGTATGAGAGTGTCTACATATTGTTGGTTGCAGTTTACACTGCAATTGTCACCCTCATGAGTTTGTGCAAGTCTTTGGAGCATTCAGTTTGTTTCAGTTGGCTGGACAAATCATATAGTCTATGAGGTGCATTTCATTAATGTGTGATCCAAGGTCTTTTACTCGTCATTTAAAAATCTGCTGAAACCTGTTAGTGAGACCAGAGACGACACAGTCTGATGGCGCCCCAGGCAACAATGTACACACTGGACTTGGTCACAGACAACAGAGCTGGACACACTACTCTGCTAGCCAAGTTATCAAGTTTTAAAATTAAAGAAACAAATAACAAAAGTTATTTTATGCAAACCTTAATCCTACACATATTTTTTCTCTGCGTCCTCTCTTTAATTCTCCACTCCCAGAGGGATAACAACTTCTTTCTTTGTGATCATAAAGCACAGATTTAATTGACATCTCAGTGATGCAGGACGCAGCTGGTGTGCGCTGAGTGCAGGCGTATTGATGCGCTTCATTTGCCACCAGCATGTGTTGCCCTTAATTGATCAGATTTGCATTTCAAAATCATTCTATTTACTTTTTTACTGATGGAAAGAAAGTGACACCTGTACCCGGAGAGAACCCACACAGACAGTCAAAAATAGGATACATATATATATATTCATTCATTCATTCATTCATCTCTGTAACCACTTGTTCCTGTTAGGTAACGGGGTCTGCTGGAGCCTATCCCAGATGTCACTGGGCGAGAGGCAGGGGTACACCCTGGACAGGTCTCCAGTCTATCACAGGGCTAACACAGAGAGACAGACAATCATTCACACTCACATTCACATCTACGGACAATTTAGAATCACCAACGAATCTAATGAGCATGTCTTTGGACAGTGGGAGGAAGCTGGAGAACCTGGAGAGAACCCACACAGACACAGGAAGAACATGCAAACTCTCTCTCTCCGTGAACAAATACCAAAGGTTTCTCACTGACCATTAAAAACCTCAGCTGTCAGGCAGAGCCAGAAAAAGGGTATCATATCACTCCTGTTTTAGCAGTTCTCCTCTAGGCTCCCATTGTGTTTTAGAAGTATTTTTTCTTCATGGCTGTGCCCCAGGCTATATCACTGACCTGTTTGCACCACACAGACAAGCGCGTATCTTGAGATCCTCAGGCAGAGGTCTGCTGTCTGCTCCAGAGGCACAACTGAAAGCAGAAAGGGGACAGGGAATTCACATTTTGAACCCCACGGCTGTGAAATGAGCTACCGGAGGAAATCAGGTCAGCAGACTGATCTCCTTTAAATTTCTAATTGCTGTCTCGGGTAGAGCAAACAAGTGCAAGGCACATCATCAGGAGGAAGGACAAGTAAACAAGGATACCAAACTGGATAACAGAAGGCACCGAAACACAATGCTGTGACACAAGCTTCTATGGGAGAGCCTTTCCTGGTTTTAACTGAGATTTTGAATAAGTTTCTAGTGTTTTATTAGTGTCAGTTCTTATTAACTTTGTTTTATTTTGTCTATTTTTAAAATTGCATTTATGTATTTGCTCTGTTGGAGCTCTCTGTAGTGTTGATTTTTCACTGTGTTAATCCACCCCTGTAGATAGTCCCTAACAAATTCCTAACTCTTCATGTCTGAGCTTTGCTAAAATCTACAGTGTTGAGCCATCATTTAGTGATAAAGCTATATAATATGTGAACAGTTTTTAAATGGAGTAGTTTTTAAACACCAGTTCACCTCTAACCTTTTCTCACCAATAAATTTAATACACTTTAATAAACCTTAATAAAATTTAATTAACTGTTTTGTGAAGTTTTTACCTGACCAAGTCAGTGACCCTCAGCACACATCCAGAAAAGCCAGCCCTCTCCACCTCGCTCAGCCGCTGACACAGCTGCTCTTACCCTGCGCAGCTTAGTGTGTGTTTGCAGCTAAACTAAAAGATTTAATCTCACTAAACTGTGACTTGACTTGAAAGCACAGAGTGAAATTTCAGCAGGTCGCGTCACACTGTCATCACTTCACAAGCTGTTACTGAAGACCAACGAGGCAGAAAACGGCCCGGCTGCCGATTCACAACTTCAAATCAGAACGAAAATGCAGCTTGCATGAAAGTCTAATCACCAGCAACACGATGAGTCCTCGGCATGTCTAACAGGTGCATTAGTCTATGTGCTAGTAACTGATGAACTACAGACCAAGGACTGAGGAAAACAAGTCATCATGAATGCCACAGATGACATCTGCTGATGTGACAGTTACCGCAGGAAAAAAAGGAAACATGTAGAATCACCAAATCAGCAGGATTTTTACTGAGTGAATGATTCATTGATAGAGTACTTTCAAATAACAAAATACATCTGGAAAACATGAATGGTCTCAGCTTGAAAACTTGAAAGACATTATTTACTTAGTATCATGTAAAATTATAAGTACAGAAATATGAAATAACATTTTCCACACAGACGTAGATTCATGTTCCATTATTAACCTGATGATGACACACATGGCAATACATGCTCTGAGGGGATCTTTAAAAATGATGAAACCAAAGATTTTCTGTCCGTATCATGTCACGTCAGTCCTGGTGTTTTCCACACACCCATCTGAGCTGAGGTTGGTCCCTGAGGTCTGTCGGCTCCAACGTGGAGAACCAGCTGCACTGACAGCTGTACGCCCTCAAACCTCTCCTCTTCTTCAGCTTGGCTCTGAGCTTCTGACGGTCCGGCATGTTGTTCCTGCCCACAGGGACGAAGACAGAGACAGAATGTAGTTAGACTTTAATCATTACAGAGGATATGACCATAGTGTTCATGGCTCCTTAGCGCTCCGACTGTGCAGTCACAAAGTATTTTTCTTTCCATTTCAGATGAAATAAGAGATACGTTTAATAGTGTGTCCTGGGTGGTAATTAAGATCCGCCGTGAGATCTGTGGTGTCGAGATGAAAGGACTATAAAAAGGAATCTTGCCCTGAGATAAACTCTTAGCTACAAAATGAACAGTGTGAGCTGCAGCAAATTATCTTCATAGTGATTATTGTTCCTATTAATCAAACACTGGTTTCTGTTGTAAATGTCTCCACAGAGAGCCATCAGTGATGTTTTCTATACCTTCCAAAAAGCACACACAGCAACACTTCCTCCCAACTTTTCTGTTATAAATGTCACTATGAAGGAGATGATCTGCATTTAATGACCCCAGAGAACCAGAAGATGAAACAACCTGGCAGAATAGTAAAGCATGAAGGTGGAAGTTGCACACAGAGGGGTGAACATCTTTATGTTTAAGATTAAGACAATCTGAGTCTGTCAAAACCAGGAACTAACAACTCCATCATGTCTATCAGCTCTCTGAGCAGATGTCAGACAAGACTGATATATACACAAAAGAAAAAGCTAATCTCTTCTTTTTTCCAGAGGGAAGCAGGAGAACTGAGTGAATTCAAGCATCAGTTGTGAGCCCCAGCAGGCCCCACTCACAACTCACAACTCTTTACTATACGGGGAGCTGTAAAGGAATGAATAGAGGAGCTTTAAACTAGAGCCAACACTCTGCACCCAGTCTTCTGGATCAGCTGCCAATCAACAAATAGACTGGAGCTGTAAATATATATTTACTTTATTTATTTATTTACAATGTGTGTGGAAGTTTAGATCATTTCTTAATGTTTCTTTGGAGATAAATACATGATGTTTTAGTCTTACTGGACACCAGGACAGCTGTTTTGGTGTTTAGCTGCTTTTTAAAGTAACATCTAACATCTACGTGGCCTTAAATCTTTTTCACTGGTTAATTATTGTTTAGACTTATCTATTAATTAAGTTACTTAACAGCTACAAGGACAAAACATTTTAAAAGGCTCTCCCAGCTAATGAACAGACAACACTAATGGTGTTTTCCGTCACTCATTCAAAAATGCTGGGTGTGTTCTGTGTTGTTTTTTGTTTTTTTTGTTTTTCTGAATGAGGGACTTAAAACAAGAGGACATCAGCTGAGTAGATGATCCGTCACTCTACATTGTGCAGCACATTCACGGTCATGTTCAGTCTCAGTGTTTCAGGTAGCATCCGTTTTCATCACACATCACTGATGCAGTCTGTAGAGAGAAGTGTAAAATCCAAGAGCGGAAAAACAAGATATTTTTCTCAGATGATGCTAGACACGGACACCTCTATAAAAATGAATGACAATGTGACTGTGTAACAGCTTCACTCTCACTGACACTTTATCAGGAAACATGTTCTACTGGATTCAGCTCTTTCTCCTGTTTATTAAACCACTTCACAGTGACTTTTGGTCTGTGACTCCAACCTAACCGTTTATATGGAAACTAAATGAAATGATCCAAGACAAACGTGTTTTTATGCCAGAAGATTTTAAAATGTTTTTGACAAAGTGGTTCTACTCAAGTGCTTTAAAAACAACTCTAAAAGAAGATGACCTAGAGGGTTATCTTTAAAAAACACTTGGTTGTTTTGCTATGTTTCTGTTCCTCGTGAAAAGTTGCCACAACATGTGATGTTTACGGGCGGAGGACATGCAGAGAAAGAATGCATTTATTACGAATGGAGAGAAACATTGTGATCTAATATTCTCCTATTTAAGAGATAACTGATCGAAAAAAGATTTTACAGCACCTCTCCTAATCCGTGAGCTCAGTGCCACTTTTAAGTGCTGTTTATTTATATTGTCACAGCATATACTGTGTTTGCAATTGGACCCCATGATGAAATGGCTGCTATAATACAGGAGCTAATGGAGATTCAGTGTGTCTCACTAACAAGGCAATAAGATGTTACCACACTTCCCTGACCAGTTATTAGCAAACATATTACACAGGCTACACGAGGGACAACACCCTCAGTTGTTTTTTAACCTAGGAGTTACATAGACTCCCACTTACAGACGGAATAGCACATACCAGCTCTGCTTCTATCATGGGTCACTCCAATGACTGAGAGGCTTCACATCCTCAGATGAAACATGTTTACTGTCACCGTGCTGTAGTTTTCAGTGTTTTATCTTTTCTCTCCTCACTCTTATTGGGCCTAATCAAGGAAGATTGCCGGCCACCTTGAGTCTGGTTCAGTGTTCTTTAAAGGTACATTTCCCTCCCTACTGTTGCCACATTCTCCAGTTGAGCTCATTAGCAATCAAAATTCAGTACTTCAGAAACCAGGTTTAATGGGGTGACCTGTCTGCTTAAAAATGGCTGGGTAGAGATTGAGGAAAGGCTGAGGTGGGACACAAGAGAAGGGAGGAGGAGAAGCAAGCAGATAAAATCATCCATGCATCTGGACAAGTCATACGTGCAGAACATGATATAAAAATGATTACATGTATGTATAGTTGCTGCACGATAATTGCCACTATTGAGAGTGGACTTGTCTCTATAATGCCAAACTGTACTGACATTTAAAATGTCCTGAGATGTAATTCAGATTAAAAAGTTTTCTGTCTTACTTGTTTAATTTCCCAATGTAAAATTGCTATCATCAGTAAAAGTGTCTAATTAATGACCTTGATTTACTGTCCTACTGTATATTCTCAAAATGGAATTCCCTTCATCTTAAGTAATTAAATGCATGCTGGTGGAGACAAATAAGTACATTTAGCTTGAATGCACTTAACACACATTTAGTGCTTTTGTCCTAGCTTTGTACTGTTTGAGTGTGTTTTGTTGCTGTTCTCTGCTGGAAATAAAAGCACTTCAGACAAGTTGCCTCATACTTTCATAACAGAAGAGGTCAAAAGAGGGCTCCTTTCTTCCACAGTAATGTTGCTTTTTAATTAAAAAAGTGAATGCCACAGCACTGACAATTATGGCAGCAACAATTAATTAATATATGCAATTTATAATTACTTTTATGCACAACACATTCGTTTCTGCTTTTAAATTACAAGTTAGAACCTAAGTACTTATTTCAGTGTTAATATTCATGGATAAGCCTCAACAACTAATTAAATGAAAGGTGTGGGATGTAATGGAAGTACACTATCCATTCTGTCAAACATTCAAACAAATAAAACTGCATATTTAAAGGACTGAGAAGATGGCAGGGAATACAAAACAATTCACTCTTAAACTGCTGAATCTGCTGTTCAGACAGAAGTAATCAAACAAATTTGTAAATTGTGTGAAGTTAAGTTACAGCTCAAAAGTTTAATGTAAATGTGAGATTTAGTGATTGTTTTGACTGATGTGACTGATATACATAAAACCCCTTTCATCAAAGTGTCATCGACACCTTTCAGAACACAGCAATCTGCAGTACAGAGAAAAGTGTAAAGCTGTAGCTTGTAAAAGGTTGCTCAAAGACAATATATATATATATATACACACACACACAGACACGCACCACGCACACACACGTACGTATATAATGTGGCGCTGTACAGCTGAAGGACCAAAGCTTTTTGGATTACACTGTTGTGACAACACCAAGGCCAGACTCATCATCCTGAGTGCTCAAAGTGTTTCAGAGTGCTTTAAACTTAACAAAGACACACTAGAAGTAAACTGCACACTTGTGGAAAAAATGATCTTCAAGCACCAAATTTTAACCAGAAAACAGACGGACAAACAACCCTCAAATGTATCCCTCACACCAACTACACAACCTTTATGAACTTCTTCTCTCCAGCAAGCAACAACAAACATAACATCACCCTGATAGCAATATTCCCAGGAGTAACGTATATATGGAAAAGACAAGTGTTTACATAAGTGTTTACATGCCCCAGAATAACAATAAGAACATACGTTCTTTGACATGTGCCAAGTCTGCCTGCACTGGAGCGCTTCCCTCCTGGAAACTTAACATAACGTAACGTTTAAACCACTTGAAGCAAACACGCACAGGAAAAACGGATTTATTCCAGCCAAGTAGAAGTGTTTTCATACTTAATGATGTTCAAATTGCTTCTGACCGTGTCTGATCAGGTCAGTCTGTTCTGATTGAGGTGGTTACATACATTATTATTCTGATTATAAGTGGAATATCTGTGTCCATATAAATGCAGCAAGTGCATCGTGTTTTACTTGTATTGTCCATAAATGATGTGAGTATTGTTTTTATTGCTGGAAATCCACCAATGTTCAAACACAAAACACATCATTTTGTGTTTTTACTGTATTTATATAGACTATTTGATTTATATTAATCTCAGGCTTTAATTTATTGTCCAGTGTCAATCTTCACCTGATATGACAACCAATTAGTCCACAATCTGACTCAATTCTAAAAGTGTCTCGGTTAAAAAATCTGCCAAATGCATGCAGTGTCTTAAGTATCAGTTTTACAACTAACTGACTTCCATCTGTTGATGGTTTAGGATTCTGCATTAGTGACGATGACAGAACATACAAAGATCCATGGCTTTGTGTATTTGGGGCCAGCTGAAACTCCGTCAGAGCAATGCTGAGGAATCCAAAGAGCTGGAGGTGGACCTGCAGGTCCAAACACTCACATCCAGCATGGTGGTAACATCCATGGTGTTCACCTGGACAATAAACTAGACTAACACAACAAAACAGCCAAGCAGATCCTGTGTTCTGGACACTCAGGTTCTTTGGAGTGAAGGGACCACTCTCTTGGACCCTTAGAGCATTATTTCCTGGGATCCTCAATGGATTCAGTGGAGGTGGAGGAAACATTGCTATCTTTGCTAATGGGGAACATGCCTCATCCCATGCATGGGACTCTGGGAGCACTGGGTAGCCCCTTCAGTGACAGATTGCTTCGCCTGTGGTGCTTGAAGGAGCGATTATTCCTTCCTCCAAGCCTGCTCCCAGTAGACCACACACACAACTGGAACCACTCATGTCAATATTGTGTAATAGCATAGTGAAACAGGTTAGCAATGTCGATATTAAAAATATTAATAAGCAATTCCAATATGCAATAATGTTGACCCAGTGCTGAGTCCTCAGTGCAACTCTTCAATCCCCTCTGCTGCTGTAGTGTTCCCTTAGTGGGGAATAAATAAATGAATATTATCTTACATAATTTAATGATAGATAGGGTGTTTCAAGTGAGTAACAGCAAAGTTGCCATGTTTAAACTCTAAACTAAATAAAAATATAGAACTACATAAAATTCCACTGACTCTTTGTGATTGTCACATGATATAGTATCAGCAGATGTGCTGACAAGAGGAAGAGAACGATCCTCCCCAGAGGAAGATAAGAGACAAAATCAATTGTTAGTGTTGAGGCAAACTCTCAGACCGCCTCCATCCTGTCAGTCGCTGTTACTGTAACAAATGACACAGTGTCACCAGGAATTAGTCTTTTTCCCTCTCCCTGCTGCACATGAAGACAAAGTGGGACCATTATCAGAGCAATTTAAATACGAAACGAGTGTCATTGTGTCACCTGAGTGATGTCACCACACGATTCCTGGATTTTTTTACTGCACTAGCTATGAAATTATAGAAAGCTAATATCTCACATGCAAATGTCCAATGTTCATCCACCGCTTTTTTAAACTGGCGAGGTGGTTAGCGCTGATGCCTCACAGCAAGAAGGTCAACGGTTCTAATCTATGGTCCAAGTGGGCCTTTCTGTGTGGAGTTTGCATGTTCTCCCTGTGTCTGTGTGGGTTCCCTATAGGTACTCCAGCTTCCTCCCACCATCCATAAACATGCTCGTTAATCACAAATGATCAAACTGAATTCACTTTGTTTGTCTGGTAGCTTATCTGTGCAGCACAGGAACTTCCATAAGTTATTCCAAAGATAAACAGGGCCATTAACGCAAGCAGTGCAGAGAAAGTCTAAAGAAATAAATCATGTCTGTAATTATAAAATCAGAATACTCACTAGGGGAGTGTCTACTTGTACTCCGTTTACTCTTACATAATGGTTAAGCGAAGGTGTTAAAGTGAGATGGTGTAAAGTAATTATTGTACTGTTTGTTATTCTTCTTGTTACACTGAGCTGCAGATGCAAAGTTGTTCCTTTTGGGGGGAAAGTTAATGATGTTAAGTTCTTTCAAGAATGTGGGTGTCCTAATGTTTTTCAAAGGCATTTAAAGGACGAGGGAACACACACATCTTCTAAAAATATGTTTCCTCACCTTTTCACTTGTTTTACATGCAGTGATTGAATTGGAGTTAAGAAATTACTGTGAGGGAGAGAGTTACTGCTCCACAGCTCAATACTGCCTCCTCCTGGTCAATCTGAAAAATGTGACAACTGCAGGGTTTACTGGAACCACTGAGCTCCAGTAAACTCTTACTTGTCAGTTCATTAGGTGCACTAGTGAAAACCAAAACACTGCAATATAACAGACGCCAAATGTTGAAACGGTGTAAGAAGGGTGGTAACTCAACTGTATGATTATTTTGGACGATGTCGTATGTGCTGCTGTAAAACTGTATTTTGTTATTTGACTGACTACAATGAGGTTGTCAAAATAATTGAAATGCTGTGGTACAAAGCATCAAAATAGCTCTCTCAGTTATTTTAAGCAATTTCATGGATTCAGTGGATGATTTTTAGTAAATACGAATAGATAACTCTGCCATCTTAATCACAGCTGTAAAAAAACACAGTGTTAAGCTACATGAGCATACAGACCACAGATTCATTGTGCACCTTTTGAGATGATTCTGCATGAGATGACTGAGCCAGCGTCTTTTGTGACATTGTTAGCCCTGCTGCATTGACACAGTGGCCACATTCAATTTTACACAGTGTTGTTATCTTTCCACACACAACGTACTGGCCAGCAGCTTGCAGCAAAAGGCAATTGCACTTCACAGATATTGAGTGGAGCCTTTTTCTATTTCTGCTCTCTGGTTGTGGTTGGGAAGTGGTGTCGATATTAAACTGGTACCATCAGAGAACGGAGCCATTACTGCAAGCCTTACATCATCAATATAGTGTTAAATGAGATCAAAAAGAGTATTGTGGTATCAGCCGTTACAAGCAAGTCAATAAGAACTCCTGAGGCACTTAACTTTTAGGGCAGCAGTTTGCAACCTGAGGGTCGGGACTCCAGAAGGGGCCACAAAATCAATTTAAGGGGTTGCAAGATGAACAGAAAAGAAAAAAATGCTAATGGTTAACTAACTTAAAGCAAAGGGAAAATCAAACAAAACTGGTAAAGAGGACCAACAGGTGTCTGTGTATTACAGGCTGGTTGCACAGGCAATAGCAAAAAGTACAAGTTAAGTGGCTATTATCAAATAGAAAAGCTATTCATTTTTGTGTAACACTGAGGCAACTCACCTTAGGAACAGGTAATCACAGGACGAGTCCCACTCACAGTCATCAAACATCAGCACACGAAAGTCACAGGATATACACCTCAGCTGGTCGCATGACCTATTGATACACATTACTATTCAGTTACTATCTATAGAAAACAGCCGTCATCTGTCATCAATATACTGAAGTTTTAAACCTCTGTATAACCAAAAGTAAAGTATGGATACTGGAGTAGTTCTGTGTCTTTGGAAATGAAAACAGACAAGACATGACAGACGCACTTGGTATCAAATTATTTTTTCACACCTCTTGGATGTGGCTGTTCCAACACCATTGGCAACAGAGCTTCCGCCAACGAAAACAGGACAGCACCTGCATGCAGAACAGACCGTGCAGATTGACTCACAGAGTAAGGAAATCAGCACATTCAAAACCTGGGAAACATATTAGAGATATACAGTACTTTCGCTTTCAACACTAAACTCTTATTTCTGTGCTTGATAAAGTCGGGCAGCATCTCCACTAATACCAGCACAGTACATTTCCAAAACAAGGTACTTTTATTCTGGTAGTTAATTAATTGTTGAATGGTATTTAAACATTAATTATATCCCAAACATTTTCCACGCATAGCTAGAACTCAGTCGAAGGAAAGATCCTTAAATCCTGGAATTTGCTGAGCATCTCACAACTACATCAAAACACTGAAATAGTTTGAGTGGCTTTTCTCCATCTGCTCACAACCTACAACCAATATTTTCACTGACTTACTTTCTGCCTCCAGAGTGAGATGAGAGCTTCTTTTCCACTTGTGTTTCCTTAGGAAATGGTTCAGTCTAAAATGAAAGATAAGAAGGCTGCAACATGACAACAAATCTAACATCAAAATGTAACATTAAAACATGAACTCACTGTCATCAGTTGCTTACCCTGCCCCTTACATGTGTAGTCAATAATTCAACATGTATATGGCTTTATTCACCTCTGCAAACCCAAGTGTTTGTGTGATTGATTTCTTGTTCTTAGTGTAGGTATAGACTTAGAGATGAGGCAGCAGCTTGGTGAGCAGGCCGAAAGTTTCCACTGCAGCCACCTGATCTCCATTCCTCTGTGCTACCCACAGCCCTGACCCATTGAGGCATGGACTCCACTAGACCCCTGAAGGTGCGCTGAGGTATCTGGTGCGTGCCCATTTTTTTCTGCTACTAACACATCAACTTCACATCAAGGTCAAAATGTTGAGATTGTAATAATCTCTGTGGTTTTAGATGCTATATGCACAGGAAGCAAAGGAAAGGATGTTGCATTGTCATTCAGAAGATTGACAGCAAATACAAAATGAAGTATCTCCATGTACTAGTAATAGTAGTAATATGTACACAGGTTTCTCTGTCTGCAGTTTAACAGAGATGAAAAAAAACACCTTGGTCCTTAGAAAACATATCGCACAGTAAATTTAATTAATAGATGGCGTGTGAAATTGTGCATCTGATCTTATTGGCAGACACTTCAGGGACCAAATAAGGCAACACAGAGGATTGTCACAGATGTAAAATAACCTTTGGAGGAGGGGAACTGCTGTCATCTTCCTCCAGTAATTCCTTGAGAAGAGCATCAATATCTTCAACGACACTGCTTATCGGCTTGTCAGGTTTTGTGGCACTAAGTGAGATGGAAAAATATCTATTAGTGTTTTTGTTTTTGCAGCAGCTGGTGACAAATATCAGTGAATGTCTTTGACAGTCCATGGTTCAGCACTCTTTTAGGCAGTGTTCTTTCACAAATGCAGCACTTTAAGTTTAGAGTGCCACAGTACTGCATGAAACTTTACAGCTTCTCCCAAATAATAACACACACTCACTTGCCAGTTCTTTAGGTAGACTAATGGAAACAAATTCTTTCTAATATAATAGGCAAGCATTAAATCTTAGACTTGTGAAGGTTATACTATCAATCAATTTATTAGATTTTACAGTCGTACGTGAACTGGCATCTACATGTGAGAATTAATTGATAAAGAATATTCTGAACCTTTAGTTGTCTTGTAGCATAATTAGCTAACGTTTAAGGCCCTGAATCCAACGCTCCAAGTGCTTGGTTAGAAGCTTAAGTAATGTTTACCGTTTGCTTGTAGCTGACATGTGCTAGCTAACCTAGCTTTGTTTACCTGTCTTTTCTCCGTTCGTCACTGTCTTTGCCGCATTGTCCAGCCTCGTTCGAGTTCGCGCGAGCTGAAGATCCCACTGAAACGTTCCGACAAAACTTCTTTTCAACTTCATCCAGCAATTCGTCTAGATCATCGTCAGCCATGACTAACTGCCCCGGTCTATCCGCTAAGCTTGGGGCTAACTAGCGCACAAGGCAGCTACCCATTACTACTCAGAGCGTTCGTCGTTGCTAAGTAACGACAGCGGTAAGCGGAAACGAAGCAATCCTGATTTCACAATAAAGGTAGCAATTGAGCGGCGCCCCAGCAAAATTCCTCGGGAATCATACTAATAAATACACACCAAATCTGTCACACGAATAACACTGTGAGTCAACCATACACACCCACATGTACAATGGGGGATGCGTTTGATGTCTGCTGTGTATTTTAAACCCTGATTTACTTGTACGGTGACCTTGGGTGCTTTGAAAGGTGCCTATATATAAAATGTATAATTAGTATTATTATTATTTTATTATTATTATTGTTATTATTATTAAGTTGCAGTTTGCAACAGCATGCAGAAATGACAGAGATGTAATAAATAATAGATATATTGTGCATATTAAGAGTGTTCATTGTGGAGCCTAACAGCAGCAGGAAGGAAAGACCTTCTGTATCTTCACACATGGAGGGTGAAGCAGTCTGTCTCTAAAGTGCTCCTCAGTCCTGTCAGGTCTCCATGCAGGGGGTGGGACTCATTGTCCAGCATGGAGGACACGTTTAGCCAGGACTCTCCTGTCACCCACCTCCCTCACTGAGTCCAAGGGGCAGCCCAGGACAGAGCTGGACTCCCTGATGATCTTATCCAGCTTCTTTCTGTCCCTCTCTGTGATGCCACTGTTCCAGCAGACCACTCTGTACAGGATGGCTGATGCCACTACAGAGTCATAGAAGATCTTCAGGAGTGTCCCTTTCACTCCAAAAGACCTCCATCTCCTCAGAAGGTAGAGTCTGCTCTGTCCCTTCCTGTAAGAATAAGAATAAGAAAAACCTTTTGCAGAGTGTCTCAGTGTGGTGAGTCTAGTCCAGTTTGGTGTTGAGGTAAACACTCAGGTACTTAAAAGAGTCCACTTTCTCGGTGAGGAGGCCAGCTCTGCCTGAATGTATCTGAATGGAAGTAAAGCCAATAAAACTCAATCTTTTATCTGAATACTTCAACTATTAGAGTAGAAATAATAATAATGATAATAATAATAATGATACATTTTTTTGTAAAGCACCTTTCAGGTCACTGTGACACAATACAGTATATTATGAATAAAAGCAGGGATGAAAATAATAATAATAAATGATATAATAACAACAGCAACAAGTCTCACACTCCCACCAGGACTTGCACCTGGAATCTTCCAATCAAAAGAATGGATGTGTTACTATTACACCACAAGAGTTGTGTTTTTTTGTTGTTCTTCTTCTTTTTAATAACAGGGAGTAACAAAATGTACAACTATAACTATATAAAATCTATTTACAAAATTATATGTATAACTATATAAACAACTGTGTAGGTACACATAGTGTTTATGAGGTGCTTTTCCATCAATTGATGGTTTGTCCAGATGCTGGACAGTACCACTTCCCCCATAACTGAGTATGGCCAGTTAGTTTCGTTTTTGACTGGCTAATTGCTTTGCAGAGATAATGATAGTCATCTTACCGCTGTCGCTTTATTGGCGGCTCCCCCTTGTCTCTCGCTCCTGATCCTCAAGAGCAGCCTTTTGGAGTCTCTACTCACGATGCCAATTTGAAAGAGCAGGACCTGGTGTTCCAGGTGGCGGTGACTGTTGAGGGGGCTGACCTTGACAGTGTGGCCCTGCAACTGGCAGTGGCTGATAGGAGAACCAGTTCCAAGGGTCAGGGGTCAGAGGTGGTGATGGCCGGGTAAGAGGCCAGCACTGAGGGTCAGAGGTCAGAGCTGGGGATGGCCGGGTAAGAGGCCAGCACTGAGGGTCAGAGGTCAGAGCTGGGGATGGCCGGGTAAGAGGCCAGCACTGAGGGTCAGAGGTCAGAGCTGGTGAATTGGGATTAGGGATCAGCTGTAAATTGGCTAGTTCATGTACTATTGAAGGATGAACAGAGCACAGATTGGGGGGTGCGGGTGTCCTAACTGTACGTTTACCGAACAACACACCGGCCAGATTTTTAGATTATGACGGAACAAATTACACTATGACGCTATTACACTATGGGAAACACTGGATGTTATAGCGGTTAGCGGTTATAACAGTTAGCATTCGCGGCTAGCGCTACCAGCTCTATTTTCACAGCGTTTTCAGGCTATTTCCTCTTAAACTAATAAAAAAATATCTGCGAGGCATAAAAACTATGCAGTAACGACAACATTAAACGGTGCAATAGTGTATTTAGTGACACCACCGTGTTCGCCTCTCAGCTAGCAACAACTGTTTTGGAGGCAACAAGGGAGACCTATAAAATATTAGGAAGGTGGTCATAATGTTATTTAGGATGAGAACATATACTGTCTCTACTGTGATATGGGCATGACCAGGGAGATGACCTGTAAGGAGTTTAAATACTCTCCCATCTATGAGGCAGAGCAGAAGAAAATGATGCATGTTTTGGATACGGTTTGAGGGATTACATGCAGTATCTAAATATGAAGTACACTATATTACCAAAAGTATTCGCTCACCCATTCAAATGATCAGAATCAGGTGTTCTAATCACTTGGCCTGGCCCCAGGTGTATAAATTCAAGCACTCAGGCATGCAGACTGTGAAACAAGACATTTGTGAAAGAATGGGCCGCTCTCAGGAGCTCAGTGAATTCCAGCGTGGAACTGTCATAGGATGCCACTTGTGCAACAAATCCAGTCGTGAAATTTCCTCGCTCCTAAATATTCCACAGTCAACTGTCAGCTCTATTATAACAAAATGGAAGCGTTTGGGAACAACAGCAACTCAGCCACGAAGTGGTAGGCCACGTAAAGTGACGGAGAGGGGTCAGCGGATGCTGAAGCGCATAGTGCAAAGAGGTCGCCGACTTTCTGCACAGTCAATTGCTACAGAGCTACAAACTTCATGTGACCTTCAGATTAGCCCAAGTACAGTACGCAGAGAGCTTCATGGAATGGGTTTCCATGGCCGAGCAGCTGCAGCCAAGCCACACATCACCAAGTGCAATGCAAGGCGTCGGATGCAATGGTGTAAAGCACGCCGCCACTGGCCTCTAGAGCAGTGGAGATGCGTTCTCTGGAGTGATGAATCACGCTTTTCCATCTGGCAATCTGATGGACGAGTCTGGGTTTGGAGGTTGCCAGGAGAACGGTACATTTCAGATTGCATTGTGCCAACTGTGAAATTTGGTTGAGGAGGAATTATGGTATGGGGTTGTTTTTCAGGAGCTGGGCTTGGCCCCTTAGTTCCAGTGAAAGGAACATTGAATGCTTCAGGATACCAAAACATTTTGGACAATTCCATGCTCCCAACCTTGTGGGAACAGTTTGGAGCGGGCCCCTTCCTCTTCCAACATGACTGTGCACCAGTGCACAAAGCAAGGTCCATAAAGACGTGGATGACAGAGTCTGGTGTGGATGAACTTGACTGGCCTGCACAGAGTCCTGACCTGAACCCGATAGAACACCTTTGGGATGAATTAGAGCGGAGACTGAGAGCCAGGCCTTCTCGACCAACATCAGTGTGTGACCTCACCAATGCGCTTTTGGAAGAATGGTCAAAAATTCCTATAAACACTCTCCTCAACCTTGTGGACAGTCTTCCCAGAAGAGTTGAAGCTGTAATAGCTGCAAAAGGTGGACCGACATCATATTGAATTCTATGAGTTGGGAATGGGATGGCACTTCAGTTCATAGAATGAGTAAAGGCAGGTGAGCGAATACTTTTGGTAATATAGTGTATATAGGAAACCCACCCACACTGATCAGCACTTATTATTTGACTCCCACCACCCCCTGGAGCACAAACTAGGGGTCATCAGAACACTCCAACACAGAGCACAGACGGTACCCACAAGACCGGATGGCCAGGAGAAGGAGCAGAAACACATAAAACGGGCACTCAAGACATGTGGTTATCCTAATTGGGCCTTTGTAAAAGGCTCAAAAAGATACCCCAAAAGGGACAGGAGGATTTTCAGAAATCACCGTATTCCAGTTTATTTCAAACCAGGAAACACACTTAGGCAGAGACTGGTCCACCCTAAGGACAAAACACCCAGACAGAAACAGAGCAATGTGGTGCACGCTGTTCAGTGCAGTGAGGAGTGTACAGACTTGTACACTGTGGAAACTAAACAACCTATCCATAAACGCATGTACCAGCACAGGAGAGCCAGCTCATCAGGTAATGATTCAGCGGTCCACCTACACCTGAAGGACAAAGGACACTCTTTTGAGGATAACAACGTCCAAATCTTAGCCAGAGAAGACCGATGGTTTGAAAGAGGAGTTACGGAAGCCATCTATGTCAGACTGGAAAAACCTTCACTGAACAGAGGAGGTGGACTGAGATTCAATTCCATCTATTTACAATACAGTTTTAACTTCTGTCCCCAAGAAGTTTCGGTCTCATTCACACCTTGACACTGGAGCCTCAGACGGACAAGAGTCATTAGAGAACCATTCATAGAGAAGAGGATGGGGACCAAAACAGTCCCCCCCTCACAACAGGTAAGTACCCAGTCATTAGTGGGAATAGCTGCACCAGTTTCAGGTTATTAGCATAACAAGCAAGGTTTCTCAGGAAGAGTTTCTATTTAAACTCAGACTTCCCACCAGTCCCTCAGAAACTGAAGAAGCTACTCGGATGAGTGGTGAAAGTCTTCTCCAAAATCTACAAGTCCAGTTGCCTTTTTTGAAAACTTTTTTGGATTACCATGACCTGGATGACTGAGAACCTCCACAGACAACAAAAGTATACATATTCTAATCTCAAAATGATGTTGTAATGATCAAATACAATCAAACGTAATTGTTCTGTCTTACTTGTGAAAAGTAATCCCGTGGGATCGGGTTTCGCTTGTCATTCCACTGAAACATTTCCAAGCAGCACAAGAATGAGGCATCTTTCGCCGGGTGATAGCTGCAGTTTGCCTCCTCCAATATGGCGGCGACGTTGACGTACGCTCAATGAGGCGTCTATGTATATATGTCTATGGTCATGAACTCAGCTTTGGCGTTTTCTTCGTGAGAGTTGCCCATTATAAAATGAATATGTCTCATGTGAATGGACAGTTTGTCCAGCTGTGGAATGACTGACTGACTCCAGATCCGTTTATTCATATATTATTTTTAAGTGTTCAGTGAAAGTTGTGTCTCAGATATTTAACATTATTAAGTTTAGTGTGTGTTTTATATGCCTCTAATTAGAAGTGTGATACTGTTTTATAATTTAAATCAATATTTTAAATGTTTTTTAAGTGATTCATAAATATGTGTTTATTATTATTGTGTTTAATATTTTGGACTATTATGGTAGTGGATTATTATCTTAGTTTTATTTCATTAACTAGTCCAATGTGTAAATTAACGCAGAAAACTGTGATTACAACAACTTTGTAATTAGGTACAAGTTTTAACTAGTTAGTGTTATAGATTGTTTCGTCATAGTAGACCATCAAAGGGTTAGGAATCTCTTTATCATAGTTTGACAAACTAGGGGCCCCCAAACAGCATCTTGCCTAAGGCCCCCACAAAGCTAGAAACTGCCCTGCTGGATGGGCTACTAAACTCTAACACTCTGACGTCGAATAAAGACCCTGCAGAACCATACAGACTAAAAAGAATTAATTCAACTTTCATTTCATTTCATGTAGGCTATAAACCGTTTAAAAGCGTTTAAAACTCAACTTTCAAACACAAATATTTAGGCATTTCACATGACAAATCAATCAAAAATCACCGAGCAGTAATTCAGTTCACTTTAGAACGGTCCTGTAAACAGTTCAGTTCGCTTAGGTGATAATGACGTTAATTGCGATCTCTCACTGTACATACTCTGTTAAATCCCGATTGAATTACGACCTTGTCTGAAGATGAGGATGGATCAAACGAGGCAGGTTCGCGGGCGAGGTAGGCAGGAATCCTAGAATGGCAGAGACCCAGATGTAGCGTCGAGTTTTCACTGTAGCGATCCCTTTAAACGAAAGAGAGCCTCGACTGATGCGTAAGGTTTCCTTTATTGAATCCACCAGGTAGCAAAATAGCGGTGATCAGGAACTTTATTTGGCATATCCTTGCAGCACCGTGAAAACTGCATTGAAACATAATAAACAAACATTTCGCAACTTATTCCCATACATAAAATCTTCATTGAATGGGTTTTAAATATCAAACATCATACCTCGCTGCGCTCTCCAAGGAATGCAAACAACAGGATAGTCCGTTCTTCAACAATTAAAAAATATAAAGCCTTGTATTTGGTTAATTTAAATACAATCATCAGGCTCCAAAGGGGATTTTCGTGAACCCGTCAGGCGATTTAAAAGCATTGACTGTATGTTTAAAAGCCGTGCGAAAAAGACTACGGAGCGTCCAGTAGGACAAATTTAAGCAGTACGACTGAATAGTATTTCCGGGTCACACAGAGATTGCATTAAACTCAATACACAATTTGGGAATATTTAAATAATTTCATATACACATACACACATACACATAAATCTCAATGTGGTCCTTTACACTCAGTCATCCAGATCATGGGTCGTATCCAAATTACACAACATTTTTTAATTCATTCATTTCAAATTTCAAAATTAACCTAACCACTAATTCTCTAATTCCAAACCCCAAATTTATAATTTCATATTCCTCCAAATTCTACAGACAACTGGACATTTTAAAAGCTTTACAAGAATTTTAAAAATGTTGCACCACTCTTGCTAGGGGCTTCCTCCGCCCTCAGAAATGAGTGGAGCAACCAGTCCAGTTGTTTTTGTTCATACACCATGATCTGAGTGACTGACAGTCTTCACAAACATTACTACCCCAAAAAAAATAAATAAAAATCAGCATTAACCTCTGTGAGAGTGTGTATTAGTTTTAACATAACATATACGTAAATTAAACTGTGTACATAAAGCACTCATCTGTATTAATCATGATGTCAGTGTCAAACCCAAACATGTCTTTCACTAATTAAACCTAAATTTGAAAACTACAAAGCAGAGAGCACTGACACATGTCTGGTTGTCTTTGGGTGCTGCATGCGCTGAATCAGTCTGATTGGCCACACCTCAGAAGATGCGACTAAAGGGAATTGTTGAAGAGGCCTGGACTAGTCTTTAGCAGCACAAGACTCACCATGTCTCACCTTTACTTTTCTTCTGTGTTCACTTTATCATAAGAATGCTGGGTCATAACAAGTTGATGTCACATGCTGTGAACATAAATGACATAAAGAAAATTTGCCTGCAGTTTATATATAAGTGTAAAGTCTTCTCCTGGATAATTATAAGGATTGTCAGTTAGCCAGGTCATAAAAAGAATGTGTTTTCTTTATATTCACATTCACACTTTATATTACACATCACTGGAAAATAAATCATACAAAAATGTATATGTGTATTGTGCTGACTGAGGCTTACCGGATACATTTACCTTTACATTTACATTTACCAGAGTCTTTTTTTTAGTTTGGTCAGTCATGTTAACAGTAACTACACCATTAGTTTATTCGACTGCAATCACAGCATTCAGTTTAACATTGTTTAACAGATGAGGACAACAACATGAATTAATCATTAAAATAATATGACATGTAATTATAATAGGACTTTAACAATCTTGCTACACTTTTAGTGAACCTGTTCATTAGAGAGGAAATGAAAATGTACTTTTATAATCACGTCTACAGCTGTGTCATTCAGATTACACATACAACTTCCAGAAACATTGATGAAATCCTGCTTTAGTCGCTGTCTTTGGTCCCCGAGGCTTTTGACATGTTGCTCAGACACTGTTAAGAACTTCACATCTTTCAATTCAGCTTTATTTATATAGCGTCAATAACAATACAAATCATCTCAAGACGCTTTACAAGACCCGGCCTGAAACCCCCAGAGCAAGCCTGCAGGCGACGGTGGCAAGGAAAAACTCCCTTTTAACAGGAAGAAACCTTGAGCAGAACGCAGCTCATATGGAGGGACCCATCTGCCTAAGGCCAGCCGGGTACAGACAGAGAAAGAGAACAGCAAGATAAACATACATCTGTCATAGATACACACATCTGACTAAAGCATACAGGTGGGATGCTATGGTACAAACTAATGATGTTACATGACAGTTAGAAAATGTAAGGGGAATCATCAGCAGGTTGGAGAATCGTTCATTCAGGCAGGAGTGGATAACAGCAGGATTCCATGGAGACTGGGCAGGCTGATGAGACCACGACAACAGATGTAGTATGGAGCTCCACAGGAAACACTCAACTCCAGGCCAGAGATACTCGGAAGAAGGGAGAGCAGCAATAAACATTCTACATAGTAATAGCACAGAATTGCATGACTAGTAGCAGATAGGAATTTAGAGGGCAGGAGCTCTGTGCCAGAGAAAAAGAAAGTGGAGGACACGAGAGTGGAGAGAGAAGAAAGAAGAATGTTTGTTGCATTGTCCCCCAGCAGCCTAGGCCTATAGCAGCATAACTAAGGGATGGTTTAGTCCAGCCCTAACTATAAGCTTGATCAAAAAGGAAAGTCTTAAGCCTGACCTTAAAAATAGAGAGAGTGTCTGCTTCCCGAACCCAAACTGGGAGCTGGTTCCACAGGAGAGGAGCCTGATAGCTGAAAGCTCTACCTCCCATTCTACTTTTTAAAATTCTAGGAACCACAAGTAGGCCTGCACTTTCAGACCGAAGTGATCTGTTGGGATGATATGGTACAATGAGGTCTTTAAGATATGATGGAGCTAGGCCTTTAAGGGCCTTGTATGTAAGGAGGAGGATTTTAAATTCTATTCTAGACTTTAAGGGGAGCCAGTGAAGAGAAGCTAAAACTGGAGTAATATGATCTCTCTTGCTGATTCCTGTCAATGCTCTTGCTGCGGCATTTTGAATCAGTTGGAGGCTTTTTAAAGAGTTATTTGGACAGCCAGACAGTAATGAATTACAATAATCCAGTCTGGAAGACACAAATGCATGAACTAGTTTCTCAGCGTAACTCTGAGACAGGATGTTCCTAATTTTGATGATATTACGTAGATGAAAGAAGGCAGTCCTGGTTACTTGCTTAATGTGACATTTAAAGGACATATCCTCATCAAATATATCTTTAAGATCTCCCTTGACTACTGAGATGATTCGTGATTGGTTCAACTTGATTTTCATCCTGGTCCACTTGATGATATGGAAACAATGCAGTCTGGAGTTGTGTCAGTCTGCAGAGGCATCTCTGCTGGAACACGAAGTCGAGGAAAAACATCACACTGTTTCCGCCCGGTTTCGAACCGGGGACCTTTCGCGTGTTAGGCGAACGTGATAACCACTACACTATGGAAACTGCACAAGACATTAAAAATGTGTTAAAAAAACCAAAAAAAAAAACAAAACTGGCTTTGATGTTGCTGTTTTGACAGTCTTACGTAAGGAACAGTGTGAAGAAAGTCTCATACCTTTTCATATCCAACAAAGGTTCAAAAAAGGCAACTGGACTTGTTTCACCACCTCAACTGAGTAACTTCTTCAGTTCCAGGGGACTGGTGAGAAGTCTGAGGTTTGAATAGGAACTCCTCCTGAAAAATATTTGCTTGTTATGCTAATAACGAGAAACTGGTGCAGCTAATTTCCATTAACGACTGGGTACTTACCTGTTGTAGAGAGGGATCTGCACTAATCTGTATTAATCATCATTTCAGTGTCAAGTTAAAGTTTTATGTCGCCGTAAGCGACAGTAAAGACAACTATCAGGGCTAGTATACATGTCACTGGTCATCTTCATGAATATCTTTGTTTTTCAACGTCAAAGACAAAACACACTAAAGTTTAGGAAAAATAGAAATAATTTTGGTCAGTCTGATTTAACTTCAGACACAATTTAGTCACATCAAGGCTAATTCAGATTCAGACTGAGAAAACTGTGGAGTGTTTCCAAAGATGGGGCAGAAAAAGATAACACTGAGGGATTGTTTTGTTTCTCTTTTGTTTTTAATTACAGAGTGATTCCATGTTTAAATTGTCATCATGCATTTTTCATTCTGTGGTCAACAATTTAGACAAACAGGATTATTGTAGCTGCCAAGAGAAAACGTCAAAGTACCTCAAGCAGAGATGAGGGATTGTTGTTTATTTTATGATGGACAGTTAAATAATTTGTAGCAAACATTACTTTTACTTTGTTCAAGTGAATCATAAATCAGATTCTGTCCTGTCGTTTTATTTTATACAATAATTTACTGGACTTGAGATTCGGGTTTCAGACAAAAATCCAAAATTGTCACTCTTAAAGCGATTGAATTATAATTGTTAGTTATGATCTGTAGCTGTGTCTCCACTGACAATGAAGCAGCCCCTTCTGATGATGGAGGAAATTGTTAAAGTTGTTGTTTATGTACATATGTTATAATCCCTCACAAGTTATCCAACATCTTCCTGAGGTTTATTGTCAAAAAATGAAATGCAATTGTAGAAGGACTGCATACAAAAAGAGACCCAGCAGCGTCCTCTGTTGTTGGTAAAGTGTAAAAAGCTTACAGCACCTGGTAATCCCAGGCAGTCTCCAATCCAAGTACTACCCAGGCTTAGCTTCCAAGATCAGACAAGATCAGGCATGTTCAGGGTGGTATGGCCGTAAGGGAGAGCAAAGACAACTATCAGGGGGTATACAAGTCACTGGTCACCTTCATCAACATCTAAAGGTGAAAGTAACTTAATGTAGTCAGATCAAGGCTAATTCAGATTCATATTCAGATTCAGAAAACTTTATTTGTCCCCTGGGGACGTCAATAGGGTGGTGAGAGCTACTGCCCGAAGGTCGTTCAGAGCTTTTGTTTTACTTTTCTTGGGGATAGGGATGACTGTGGAGTATTTCCACAGATAGTGGACGAAATGACAGATGGTAACGGTCATGAAGAGCATTAGCATAAAAATACAAATCTCCCCGTCGGGGAATCGAACCCCGGTCTTCCGCGTGACAGGCGGAGATACTGTCCACTATACTAACGAGGAGTACAGCGCATGCTCAGTAGAACCCGGAAGAGTCGGAAAAAGTCAACGGCTTTGAAGTTCTTTGATGCGTTACGATGACGTCAGATTCCAAACCTTTAGGGTCAAATCAGAGCAGAAGTTTCTCAACAA
Organism: Planiliza haematocheilus; assembly: GCA_005024645.1. Lineage (NCBI taxonomy): Eukaryota > Metazoa > Chordata > Actinopteri > Mugiliformes > Mugilidae > Planiliza > Planiliza haematocheilus. The sequence goes on from SRSE01000806.1 coordinate 3,526,841, forward strand.
TTAGCTACGATCAGCAACGATCAACGCACACAGACAACCGTCAACCGACTCACGTCCGTCAGACACCGTCAGAAACTCCGAACAACCCGTTCGCACACATCCGGCATCGTTAACCACAGACAACGAGCGCCACCTCGAGGATTTAACTGTCAACTACAGTTTCCTAACTGATCAATCCCGATCATAAATGCCTTCACAACAGGCATCGAGAAGAGCTCAGGATCGCACCCACCAGGGTAACTTCCAACGTGCAGGAGTGCCCCCCAGCTCGGATATGCACTCACATCAGGCATCGCGCAGAGCTCAGGCTCGCGCCCCCCAGCATCGCCAGCACCGGGGTAACATGCAACCTGCAGGAGTGCCCCCCAGCTCAGATATGGGCCCACAGCAGGGATCACAAAGAGCACAGACTCACACCCCCCAGCATCCCAGGCCAAGGCAGGACATACAACCTAGAGAGATGTCCCAAAGCTCTGATGTGCTCGCAGTCAGAGCAGACCTTCATATTGCCAAGTACCAAATTGATGGGATGAAATCTGCTTTGAACACAATGACAGGTCTTACGACCCAACAGGAGCACACAAATGCGCGGATGGAAATGAACAATCGCCGCTTACAGAGCGAGCTGGGGAGAAAGGTGTATATGGCCAACGAGAAGATCAGCCAGTTGGAAAGAGCATTAAACATCGCAAGCAAAGACGAGGAGCAGAACCTGAAGAGAGAAGAAGAGATCTGCTCGCTCCGTGATGAACTAGAGTCATTAGAGAAACGTAAAGTCCTCTGGATGAACACTGCAGAGCATCTGAAGGCTACCTATGAGACTGAGCTGACAAAGCTCAAGTCGACCTACGACGCCCAGCGCAGATCTTACCTGCAGCAAATGGAAGCTGAATGTCAGAAGAAGGTGAACCCGCTGCAGGAGCAGGTCACCGAGAAAGACAACCTTATCGACACCGTCAAGAATGAGCTATCGGCCATTTCATCTGAGCTCAGCCTCAAACAAACTGAACTGGACCAGAGCATCAACAAGTGTCGGGCTCTGGAGGAGAAGTTTAAGGAGAGGCTGGCTGAGGAGCGCAAGAGAAGTGAGGAAATTATTCTGGAGAAAGACTGGGAAATCTCCTCTCTTCAAGAAACTCTTCACGCTCAGAAGACGGAGACAAAAACAGTCACAGATTCATTGATGAAAACCTGTGACCACATGAAGACTGACTTTGACAATGAGCTGACAAAGCTCAAATCCACATACGACGCCCAGCGCAGCTCTGACCTGCAGCGAATGGAAAGTGAACGTCAGAAGAAGGTGAACCAGCTGCAGGAGCAGGTCACCGAGAAAGACAACCTGATCGACACTGTAAGAAGTGACCATTTGGTCATTTCATCGGAGCTCAGCCTCAAACAAGCTGAACTGGACCAGAGCATCAACAAGTGCCAGGCTCTGGAGGAGAAGTTCAAGGAGGAGCTGGCTGAGAGAGAGGAGAGCTCAGAGAGCAGACTGAAAGAGACGGAGAAGCTGTGGCTGGAGAAAGAAGAGGCCCTGAAGGAGAAAGCCAGCAAAGCCGAAGAAGACCTGAAGCTTGCGATCGCCGAAAACGCCCGTCTTCAAGAACTAACCCTTCAGAACAAGAATACAAAGGAGGAGGAGAAGAAGAGGAGCAGCATTGAAGAGGATGAAGCCACAGCGTCTCCACCGCGGGACGACAAACAAGACAAGAGACACAGCTTCTCTAGAAAACAACCAAAGACCAGTGACGATGAAGCTGCTGTATCTCCGTCTCAGGATGAACAGGAAGACGAGACGAGAAAGAAGAAACGTCACGGCTTGTGGTGCAGATTTCGCAAGATGATGAGCCGCCGCCACAGCGACACTACACCGGACTAGACATCTAGTCCCTTACCCTTACACCCTCCCCATCCCCCTCCCCCTTTGTGAAGTTTCTCAGTCATCCAGATCATGGGTCGTATCCAAATTACACTAAATTTTTTAATTCATTCATTTCAAATTTCAAAATTAACCTAACCACTAATTCTCTAATTCCAAACTTTAAATTTATAATTTCATATTCCTCCAAATTCTACAGACAACTGGACATTTTAAAAGCTTTACAAGAATTTTAAAAATGTTGCACCACTCTTGCTAGGGGCTTCCTCAGCCCTCAGAAATGAGTGGAGCAACCAGTCCAGTTGTTTTTGTTCATACACCATGATCTGAGTGACTGACAGTCTTCACAAACATTACTACCCCAAAAATAAATAATAATAATAAAAAAAACATCAGCATTAACCTCTGTGAGAGTGTGTATTAACTTTAACGTAACATATAAATTAAACTGTGTACATAAAGCACTCATCTGTATTAATCATGATGTCAGTGTCAAACCCAAACGTCTTTCACTTTAAATAAACCTAAATTTGAAAACTACGAAGCAGAGAGCACTGACACATGTCTGGTTGTCTTTGGGTGCTGCATGCGCTGAATCAGACTGATGTGCACCATGTCTCACCTTTACTTTTCTTTTGTGTTCACTTTATCATAAGAACGCTGGGTCATAACAAGTTGATGTCACATGCTGTGAACATAAATGACATAAAGAAAATTTGCCTGCAGTTTATATATAAGTGTAAAGTCATCTCCTGGATAATTATAAGGATTGTCAGTTAGCCAGGTCATAAAAAGAATAATGTGTTTTCTTTATATTCACATTCACACTTTATATTACACATCACTGGAAAATAAATCATACAAATATCTATATGTGTATTGTGCTGACTGAGGCTTACCGGATACATTTAAATCAATAACAAGCAAAAAAGTCTTTTTTTTAGTTTGATCACTCATGTTAACAGTAACTAGACCATTAGTTTATTTGACTGCAATCACAGCATTTAGTTTAACATTGTTTAACAGATGAGGACAACAACATGAATTAATCATTAAAATAATATGACATGTAATTATAATAGGACTTTAACAATCTTGCTACACTTTTAGTGAACCTGTTCATTAGAGAGGAAATGAAAATGTACTTTTATAATCACGTCTACAGCTGTGTCATTCAGATTACACATACAACTTCCAGAAACATTGATGAAATCCTGCTTTAGTCGCTGTCTTCAAGGCTTTTGACATGTTGCTCAGACACTGTTGAGAACTTCACATCTTTAAGATCTCCCTTGACTACTGAGATGATTCGTGATTGGTTCAACTTGATTTTCATCCTGGTCCACTTGATGATATGGAAACAACGCAATCTGGAGTTGTGTCAGTCTGCAGAGTGGATTTAAGTAATATTTAAGTGCTGGACCACGAAGTCGAGGAAAAACATCACACTGTTTCTGCCCGAACCGGGGACGTTTCGCGTGTTAGGCGAACGTGATAACCACTACACTAGGGAAACTGCTTGAGACAGTAAAAAGGTGTTAAAAAACAAACAAACAAAAAACATAACCCTGTTAAATACAGAATCGCTTGTAGAGACTGGCTTTGCTGCTGCTGTTTTGACAGCCTTACATAAGGAACAGTGTAAAGAAAGTCTCAGAAATTTTCGTATCCAACAAAGGTTCAAAAAATGCAACTGGACTTGTACATTTTAGAGACGTTTCACCACCTCATCTGAGTAACTTCTTCAGGTCCAGGGGACTGGTGGGAAGTCTGTGGTTTAAATAGGAACTCCTCCTGAAAAAAACTTGCTTGTTATGCTAATAACGAGAAACTGGTGCAGCTAATTTCCATTAACGACTGGGTACTTACCTGTTGTTGATGGGGGACTGATTTGTCCTAGTCCTCTTCCCTTTACTGATGTCCTCCCGAGTGAACTTAATGTTGCTGTCCACTGCACTGATGTGCTGTGTGAAAGATTCCACTTCCTGTGTCTCGATTTAAACCTGCACATGTTGTCCACGTACCTGAACCAGTGGGTGAGGGTGTTTCCTGTGAAAGAGTTCAGGGCTCTGGTCTCAACCTCCTCCATGTAGAGATTGGCCGCAGTAGGTGACACTGGTGACCCCATTTCACAGCCGCGTTTTTGCCTGTAAATAGGTGGTCGTCAGGCACAGATCGAGTAACACGCAGAGTTGGTCTGGGGTGAGGGTTTTCTTGCCAAATGACCTTTTCAGACGTTTTTGGCCAAATGTTCCTCAGTCCGAAGACACATAACATGAATCTGTCGATGGAGCGCATTGCACATGATTTTAATGTTTCTCAAAATCTTCAACATGATGATAAGAGTTTGTGTTTATGTTTTACTGACTTACTTTGGTCTGTTAAAAGTTAAACTCATAAGCTCTAAGATGTCCATGAAGGTGACCAGTGACATGTATAAAAGTCACGATAGTTGTCTTTACTGACGCTTATGGCCATATACCCTGAACACGTCCGATCTGATCTTGGAAAGTAAGCAGGGTCGGGCCTGGTTAGTACTTGGATGGGAGACCGCCTGGGAATGCAGGTGCTGTAAGCTTCTTATACTTCACCAGCAACAGAGGACGCTGTGGCCTCCTCTTGTGAATGAATGAGAGACATGACAGGCAAAATAAAAGAGAGTCAGAAAACTCTGCTCACAGCACAGGTATTGCACATAAAGGTGGCAAATGAGCAAAGAGCAAGTAAAGTGAAACAATCAAATAATCTGAAAGAAAATCACATCAGTCCATATCTCCCTCTAAATCAAGGCCTTTAGATTTGGACTGGAACTCTTATATTCAAGTTGAGGACAAAGAGAAATATTAAAATCATGTGCAATGTGCTCAATGGATAGATTCCCCATTGTGGGACAAATAAAGCTTTTTTTGTTCTTCTTATTCTTTTACTTTATTTGAGTGAATCATAAATCAGATTCTGTCCTGTCATTTTATTTTATACAGTAATTTACTGGACTTGACTTGGACTTTCTCCATATACAAATTGAGTAAGCATATTGGTACTCCATCAATTATTGCACTCACACATGTGCTACATACATAATGTGCCAGTGTCTGACTGGTACAGTCCAAACATTAGCTCCAAAACAAAACAAAACAAAAAAAAGAAACTGTTGTCATTTGTATTTCATTTCAGTTTATCTGTCGACAGTCTAAACTCTCATTAATGGTGACATCAGCCTTCAGTTTTGACTCATGAAGAGAAACTGAATAAAACGTAAACCTCCCCGTCGGGAAGTCATTCAATATAAAGGCAATGCTGTGCTATCAAATACTAAGGAAATGTATGCAAACTTGTGACTTTGAAGAAAGTAATAAAAAAATCTCTAAGAAATTCTCTCTCTCATTATTGTGGCATTTAGCAAATAGAAATCATTTTGGTCAGTCTGATTTAACTTCAGACACAATTTAGTCACATCAAGGCTAATTCAGATTCAGACTGAGAAAACTGTGGAGTGTTTCCAAAGATGGGGCAGAAAAAGATAACACTGTTTGAGGGATTGTTTTGTTTCTCATTTGTTTTTAATTACAGAGTGGTTTCATGATTGTTTTCAAGTTTACAGTTATATAATCTGTTAGAAAGTGTAGCAAACATGACTTTTACTTTATTCTAGTGAATCATAAATCAGATTCTGTCCTGTCATTTTATTTCATAGAGTAATTTACTGGACTTGAGATTCAGGTTTCAGACAAAAATCCAAAATTGTCACTCTTAAAGCGATTGAATTATAATTGTTAGTTATGATCTGTAGCTGTGTCTCCACTGACAATGAAGCAGCCCCCTCTGATGATGGAGGAAATTGTTAAAGTTGTTGTTTATGTACATATGTTACTGCACTACTTTTAATCCCTCACAAGTTATCCATCATCTTCCTGAGGTTTATTGTCAAAAAATGAAATGCAACTGTAGGACTGCATACAAAAAGAGACACAGCAGCGTCCTCTGTTGTTGGTAAAGTGTAAAAAGTTTACAGCACCTGGTAATCCCAGGCAGTCTCCAATCCAAGTACTACCCAGGCCCGACCCTGCTTAGCTTCCAAGATCAGACAAGATCAGGCGTGTTCAGGGTGTATGGCCGTAAGGGAGAGCAAAGACAACTATCAGGGGGTATACAAGTCACTGGTCACCTTCATCAACATCTAAAGGTGAAAGTAATTTAATGTAGTCAGATCAAGGCTAATTCAGATTCGTATTAGATTAGATTAGATTAGATTTTCTTTATTAATCCCAGACTGGGACATTTCTGTGTTGCAGCAGCATTCAACACCATACATACATATATGTAAAAAAGCGAAAATAAACAATATGAGTAAAAATAGAACAATAAAAAGAACAAAAAGTATACACAGTATACAAGTACTAAAAGTGAATATTAAAGAAATTTTAAGTTAGCATGTATACACACATAATATACACAATATTAACACGTATTAAAAGTGAATATTAAAAAGAAATGTTAAATTAGCATGTCCAAGGTGTCATCTGTGTTCAGATTCAGAAAACTTTATTTGTCCCCTGGGGACGTCACTAGGGAGGTGAGAGCTACTGCCCGAAGGTCGTTCAGAGCTTTTGTTTCACTTTTCTTGGGGATAGGGATGACTGTGGAGTATTTCCAAAGAAAGTGGACGAAATGACAGACAGTAAAGGTCATGAAGCATTAATTAAGCATTAATAAATAAATCTCCCTGTCGGGGAATCGAACCCCGGTCTTCGGCCACAACAACCGGACGGCAACGCACTTAAAAATACAGGTACACTAATGTTATCATATATATATATATCATACATATTTGTATTTAATTCTACAGTTATCTTAAACGAACAAAAGGAGTATAAATGTGAGGTTGGGCTCAAGCATTGAAAGTTCAGGCTACACTGAGCTGAACAATCTTTTTTCAATGTTGAAACAGCGTACGAAAGACGATCATTCAGCGGTATGAAGGTGTGGTTCTTTTAAATTGACTGGAATACCCACGACCCTTCACAAGACAAGCAGTTACACAAGATGAACTAATAAAATTATTTGTTATTTAGCCTAGCCCACTGACTAAAATGGAGTTATCACAAACACACACGTGTAGAGCTAAAACTGTAAAACCTGAAAGCAAAATGCTGAAACAAATATAAAACATTATAAATAAAGCCTATAGGTCACCCACTCCTTGGACTTTCCCAGTGTCAATATTAAGTTTCCAAAATGCTAACAGTGGGCGTAAGAGGTTATCAGTTCCTCTTTTTAAAGGGCACTGAAACATTTTCCACCTACACATGTGACGGCAGTGTGATGGGTTGTTTTTCTTTTACTCACGTGAACATAAATTCTAATAGTTACGTTTACACTAACTTTCCACACTTGAAAGATCAGATGAAATGACTTAGAAACCAAATTTCTAGGTAATTTGCAAATGTTTATTTTATCTGACACCCATAAATAACTATGTTCAATCATATAAAAAGACAAACACTTTCATTCAACACATTTCAAACACACTGGTTCTGTGATGGCTCAGTTAATGCAGTAATTTTAGTGACCTTATGTTCATCAAGATAGCACCCACTCAACTGCACAGCGCAATAGAATGTATTTATTTGTACTATAGTATATTTACAAAGAATTTTCATGCACTGCATCGACATGATAATGAACCTTAAAGCAAGACTACTTAACTTTCAAGAAAATTAGTTTTGATACAGTGCACCACTACTAACTTCATGAGAACATTCATGTGTTATACATGGCCAACCCTAAGGCTAAACTTGAACTGGTACGGTTTGGTTCACTGCTGTATTGTATGTAACAGCAGTGAACATGCCTCCACTTTTATGTGAACTCTAATACCTGATACCTCAACTTGGACCGGAAGCAGCAAGCTATCACGTAACATGCTGATTGTCTTTTCCAAAGGAACTTTGACATGTAGCTAGCAGGAGTTGATGATCAACCTGCCTATGATCATTGAACCCGCTCCACCTTATTATTCAGGCTGTGTGATGACACTTCTCTGTGGACACTCTCAAGTGTTTGCTCCACGACTTGTTTGATTGGCGAGGGAAAATCCATCTGTCTCTGCCTTTGTTCAACTCCTCAAAGTTGGTCCTCAGTTGAAGATGATTTCATTGAATCTTGTGATTGAGATTGAGGGTCAGTTATCTTCAACAATCATACTATTTAGACTACTTAGAGGAGTCTTGCAGATCAGCGGGCAGCCATTCTTCCGTCTGAAGTTGCTTTTAAACGCAGACATGCTTCATTGTGGATGTTTTTGGACCCAAAGTGTAGATCAACATTAAGTCCTTTTTGTCAAGTGGTTTAAGCTTTGCATCCAATAACGTTTCTTTTTTTGTTGTATTCTTTCTGTCTTTGAGGGTATTCTTCAAACAACTCTGTGGTGTGGATAAGGAAAACACATTTAGATTTGGAATGAACAAACAGCCAACATACAGTCTTTTTGAGTATAATTATGAGATGTGATGGATATGATTTCTGATTCAACAACAATATGATCATTAAGTGAATACATGTAAACAAAGTTTTTATAGAAGCTATGCCACATGAAACCACATAAATGCTATCATGGAAAATCATCTCAGACAATGGTGTGTATGTGTGTGTAGACATATTCCATTACTTACATAGCTAATTAGAAATATCACAAGTGCAACCATCAGCACCACCATGGCGAAAATAACCAAGTAGCTGTCTGTCAGCAGACTTTCTGCTTGGTTGTCAAGGCAATCTGGAAATGAAAACAGAAATTAGAGTTACTAAAGGGTGAATGTAAATTAATTACAACTTAAGCTAAACTCTAGTTTTCATGTACATTTAAAATTTGTAGTGTCAGGCTTGTTGAGCAGCTTTTAAAATCCACACTAAGGATTGCTGCACTGCCATTTATCATCCCCAGAAGATACATTATCTACCTATGAGTTATCCACTGACTAATGCATTTAAAAAGGTCAGTATTCAAAATTCATATTGAAACATTTTGGACAGATTGGCATGACACATCATAATAACTACCTCTCACATCCCATCAAGCTCCATCTTTTGGGTTGATTTGTCCAACAGATTTACAGGTTTTTGATTTATGACCAAAACCCTTCATCTGTACTTTGTATTTAGTATTAGCTGAGGCCAACATGCTAAACTTAGATGGACAACAAAGTAAATATCCAAGTATGAGTTTAAATTTCATGTAATGGATGACTCAGGGAGTTTGGGAAGGTTTGGGGAATCTGCTTGTAGTATCTGAATGACACATGATCCAAACACAAGACAAGCTCCGACTTTTACCTGTCAGGGTAAGGAGGACCTTCCCCTCCCGGTTCTGCTCTCCCACAGGCGCTGCCAGGTGACATATATAAACGCCGCTGTCACTGCATGTCACATTGGGCAGAAAGACACTCCAAGAATCGCTCAGCAGTTCAATCTCTCTATCCACACCAATGAACCATCTTGTTGTACCGTTGGGGAGGTCCTTCATCAAAAGGCCGCTGTTATGAGTGGGCGAGCCATCTCCGACCTGTGCATAATTGGTGCAATGTTAGATTTATGGAAAAGAACCACTTCCGTTATATCAGTAACATGATAGAAAGCCATCAGCTGCTAGCTTAGCAGATACAAACACCAATGACATCAGTTTCAGTCACTATTTCTGTACTGGTACGTGTTATGCTATTTATACCACTACACCATCACTGCAATTGCCAGTTCTGTTTTATTATTATGACTTCTGCTTTTAAACGAAAGCCAATACTGCTGTTACTGCATTTTATATTTGCTGGAACAATAAACTGATAACTTGATTCAGTCATTTGACATGCGATTTCATAAGTAAATCTCAAAACAGCTGCAATGACCTCACATTTTAGTGCTGTAAATCTTTGTTATTATTATATTCATCATACCATTTACACTTACTAGCCAGGTTAAGGGTACAGTCCTGCACCAAGTCCCTCTCCCTGACTGTTATAATGTTCTGTTTCAGTTGACAGTGTCAGAAAGGTGCCAGTACAACTGTATGATCATTTTGGAGGATGTAGTTTGTAGTGCTGTTAAACTGGATTGAATTAAACACAAGGTGTTTCTGTTATTTAACTGATTACAAATGAGTTGTCAAATGAAAACACAACACAGTTCAATGGTACTACAAACTAGAGCCTCCAAAATGAAAACACGGAGGAATCAATTGCCCTCCGTTATTTTAAACGAATACAATGCGACGTAAGGGAAACCGAAAGTGAGAGAATGACTTGTACAGCTTTTCTCTCCTGAAAGAAAAATCTTACGATAATAATGATCAAATAATTATTTACGCACACACACGCACACACACATGTACACACACATACACTTTTGTTTTACCTTGTACCATTTCACGGCCATGTACTGGACACCAGACTTGGGGCTGGCGGTGCACTGAAGAATAGGGTCTTCACCCGACAGGGCAACTACGTTCATCTCCTCATTGACTGCCATCCCCACAGAGTGCCATACACCTGAGCATCAATGAATGCGTAAACCAGTTAGTTTCATTCATTTATTTGCAACAGGAATAAGAAACATAAGAAAACAACACAACCAACAACACTGTGATTAAAAAAAGTTCATAATGATTAAGGTTAAATAGAATTACAACTTACAATGTGACAGCAAAAGCAGAGCAATGTTCAGCATATCTGGAGACATCGTGACGATGGCGAGAGAAGGTTGAGGTTGTGAGAAGTTGTGAGACTCGGAAAATGCATGCTATATATGACGCAGAGAGAGCAGTAGACGCCTATTGCGGAAGTACATCTACGCGTATCCGTACCCACGTGCGGGGGGAAACCCAAACCAGGCAGGATCGGATCAGACGTCTTCATTCGTTATTCGTTATCCATATCATGGCGCAGTTATTGCCAGCAGTCCTCCTTTTCTGTAAGTATGTAAACTAGGCTTGAATGTGTTTTATAATTGAGCTGCTGTTAAGTTTTTAATCTTTGCCGTGTAGGGTGTAAAGTTAGCTACATAAACGTCCACCTTTACTTCCCCTCTCCGTTGCTTACATTTCCCCGGTTAAGAGAAAATCGTGTTAATAATACGTCTCCATATTCACTCGATCAATACAGACGGAAATAATGAATGAAAAAACAATGGCCGGATTAAAATTTGTTTGGTGTGAGCCGATTTAAACACCGATTCTTCAATTATTATGGTTCAATTATTGTTTCTGTTCCAAGAACAAGAAAGGATACCAAGAGCTAAGCTCTTTGAGGATACAGGTTATAGGCATAAGTGCGTAGAATTTAACTTATTATACATAAACGTTACGTAACGCAATTTAAATAATGTGTCTACGGTGTAAGACGAATGGCGTAAGACATACTTTGTGCTGCCTATTTCTGTTATGTTCGTGTTTGTACTGACAACTTCGCTAATGTTAGCAAACAGACTACTGTTTTATCATTTTTATTATGGCATATTATGGCTATAACTATTTTGCAGTTTGGATGCCTCGAAAATGCTGACTGGTTCATTATGTCATATTTTTATGTTCGGATACCACAATAGATTACAACAAAAGTGAAAGCAGTCCCTGGGATTCCCCTGAGTTTTCCTTATGAGCAGAAACCGATAGTATTACTGAGAAGGTAATTTGGGGGGAATCCCAGTAAGGGAATTTAACATAAATCAAAAACAAACAAACTAGAACCAAAACTGGTAAAGCCCTATATTACTTGTTGATCTCCGAGTAATGATGTGTACATGAAGCAGGGAAAGGTAAACAGAGGCTTTAACTTAACATTATCTTTATGTGTTTATCAGCTGTGGTGCCTGTCAGTGGCAGCCCTGTGGTCCTGGAGGAAGAGGTTACCCTGTCCTGTTGTGGCAGCCCCACGCTGACTTTCAGTGAAGACTGTGAAATACAGTGGGCTATCAATGAAGAGGTACAAATTATTCTTATTCTAATTTTAAAGAACACAAACAGGTAAAAGAAAACAAGCCTATCAGGCTGCACCTTTTTATGGCAATGTCAGTTTGCTGGTCCACCACTCTGATAAAACAGATGAAAACATCACAACAACTGTTGTCAGAGTTGTCCAGTACTGTCCAAATCTGAACAGATAACACAAGACTGTTGCCATGCTAGCATTAGCATTTATAATGTGTCCTAAATCATTCCTTGTTTACTACATTATGCGCCACATTTACCATTGAAGTAAACATTCCTTTCACATTATCTGTTCAGTATAATTCTTCTCTTCATTTTGCAAAATAAACATCATGCATACGTTTACTATCAGCTGTGAATTGGATAAAGCAGGCCCTGTTTAGATGTTGCATTAACATGGCACATGTGCAATTCGATCACAAGTGCCTGTGTTCACCCCTGGCATTAAAATACGTCTTCACATGCATCCTAGGATAACTCTTCAGATCTGATGAATCAACAAACATTGACGTTTAGATGATTATTTAACAGCGGTTGTCACTCTCTACTGCTGTGTTATGCGCATGCGTCATGACTTGGGCACATGACATGTTAAATTATTATTTACTGATTTCCACCCTGACGTTAGTTAGACCAGTGCAAAACGCATAGCTCCAACCAATGATGATTTTGTTTATTCTTGCAGTCCTTTGCCATCTCCAGCAGTGGTGTTAAGCAGTGCACACCACCATGCAAGAAGATGGAAGATGGGTGGATGAGCCTTGATTCTTGCCTAAGTCTAAATGCGACTGTGGTGTGCCCAAATGTATGTTACACTCTTTTTGATATTAAAATCAAATAAGTAATAAAGTAAAGCCATGTGAATCTAAAATGAACAAACAACTCTATTAGTATCAGGTGTAATTTTCATTTATCTGTTCACAGGGGGCTGGGGGAGTGAAAGAGAAGATCATTAAGTACCTCCATAAAGCATGTTCTTCTCATTCAGACGCGAGGGCACGTGGCCATCTCAGTGAGTCATCTTAATCAACCAGCCAGCACTGATTTCTCATCGTGTTTTGATCAGAAGCACTTCATGGACTTAGAAAGATGTGAAGTTTCTCCTTATTTGCATCCCCTTTTTAAAATCATAATGTTTTATGCTTCAACGAACTGCAGCTGTAAATATTCACCTTCGGTCTGAAGATAATCTGCATTTCTCACAGAGCTATGACCCCAATGTCCATTAAACTGGCTACGTTTATATGGAAAATCATGTTCTACTACTACTACTACTACTACTACTACTACTACTAATAATAATAATAATAATAATAATAATAATAATAATAATAATAAATCCTGTTTATGTAACAACATAATTTGGAACAAATTAACCATGTAAGCGCTTTAACCGATAGTTCTCTTTATTTGGAATTCATACTTCTGTTCATGTTTGTCCCACGTGGGGTAAACATCAGGTGGTGACATGACAGAAACATGAAGGTAGCAAAACCACCAGTTGTTAAACCAAGTGTTTGATAAGATGAAAAAAGCCAGAATCATTGCAACACAGCAGCAGCATTCAAAATGTGTGCCCGCGTGTAGACATTTTGGAAAGAGTTAGTGGAGTAAAGAATATAAGGTGCAGTAGTCCTGCTGAATTGAATTTGATTTCATAGTTGGTCCGTAGTTGTTGGATCTTCCTCTAAAATGATTTCACGTATAATGAAATCAGTCATTTGTTTAAATGGTAAGAACCTCTGAATTGCTAGTGAGCTAGCCATTATTTTTCTGTTCATTGTAGTTTCCAGTGTTCTGGTGCTGCTGGCTGTGATCATCGCTGGACTGATGGTGAAATAGACTACCTCCTGAGACATCTGCTGCTGCTTAAACCAGCTCTGCAAAGCTGTTTTCAACGCTACCTGATGGGTCTGAACTGCTTTCTCTTGCCTGCTGTCATTTGCACATATAGACCTGTTTTACCAGAGCAGCCTTGCATTACATCATGTACTGTATTTATTCTTATATATATATGTCTCAGTATTTATCTCTGAGCTTTTAGGATTTAAGCACTTTCTTTCAAGCACATGCGTTTTGGTCCTTTTACAAAATTATTTATTGTCAGTTTAATTATTCAATTTCTTTTTTAGCAAAACTTTCATATCCCATGTCACTTTATTACAATTGAATGTGTTTTGAGTCTCTGAGGGTTGCACTTACCTACCTAATTAAGACTGTTTTTTGAATATAATGAGAAGTTTTCAGCTGCTAGGATTCTAATGTTCTCTCCCCTAGTGTTCATGTTAGTATTTTCTTCAACAACAGTTTAATTCCTCAAATAATTGTCTAGATTCAGATAAATTTACAACTCAGTTTTAACACACTAAACATCATATAGCCCTCAGATCAAAGCTACTCTGCAGTATAAATAAGCTGAATTGGACAATTTGAAGTAGTCAAAGATTAGTCCATTTATTGTGCCCCTCATGGTTGACTGATTATTTGTGTTTCATTGGAATTGTAGTATTTTGAGCAGTCTGCACTGGCATTTATTAACTGGACTGATTCACTTAAATCAAACTCCGTTATAAGTACTGTATTAAGGGTCGTGACACAACAGCTCAATGGTCAGCTCTTTGCCAGTGTTGGGCTGTGGTATGGAGAGACCAGCTCTGTACCACGGTTTGTAGTTCGTCCTCACTTCCTAGACTTCCAGCTAATGGTAGCTCTTCCAGTTCAGGTTAAAAATTTTGATCCAGAAACGGGTGATGTAATGGGATGTCAGTCGGCCTTTTGTAGGTCTTAATGTTGGTTTGGTGAGTCCAGACAATAACCTTTAACAGCACAGTGATTTGTGGTCATCCAGTTTCCTCAGGGACATAGGATTTAAGGTAGACTGAGCTGAAAAGAACAGCCATGTTGATGTTTACAAGCCATTGATGTTGGATGCCAAGGGATTTTGTTGAGGTGTTTCTTGTTCTTGTTTTCTCATTTTATTAGGAAATAATGTTCTTGTGAAGGCACTGACTGTATTTTCACTGGATAATGCCGTGCACTGGCCAAACTCTCCTCAATGACACAGAGTTCCTGATTCTGGGTCATTAGAAAAAAAAAATAACAAAGGAAGCTCTATTATCAGATCGGTAAAGTTCTCATATATTAACAACTGCTATCAATGAAGGTACCTGAAGGATGGTCAGAGAGTTTTGGAGCAGAAAGGGGCATTTGTGGAGAATATGAAACATAGGTAAATGCAGCATTAATGCCAAATATGATGAAGGAATGTTAAATTAATTTCGCTCAGCATTCACACTGAAGCTGAAACAACTGGTCGATTTTGTTTTGTTTTTAAAGAATAGGCCAGCAATTTATTCAGCAGTGTAAGTTTTAACTTTAGATATGTGAGTTTTTTGTAGCATTGACAAAACTGAGAACACACTATTGAAACAATTCACCTCGTGTTTTTTGGGCTTCAGCTTTGATTAATCAATTAGTATTAAAATCAATGATTTAGAAAACCTAACCTAATCATTTAGGCCGTTTTAGTCAACAAATATTTTCTGCTTTTCTTTGTTTGCAATGATTGTACTAATAACTAATGTATGACAAATTTTTCTTGGGTATTTTAGACTTTTAAACTGATATTTACTAGAAACTGTTACAAAACTATGAATTTACAGTCCATTCTTGTGCTTGTAGTTAATGCTCTAGGTACGAAGCAAAAACTCAATGAGTGAAAGAGCAGTCAATAAAATATCACAAGCAACATTAACTGAATGGAAGGTGCTAACAGATGGCTCCTCTGCCAAAGGTTTCAGGTTCTCAAGCACACCAGACACATTTCCACCACTGCAAGATGCCAAATACAATTTCATAAGATTTAGGAATCTTACTGATATTTTTTACCACCTGTAAGCATGTGCAGACACGGACGAGTAATTACAAATCATATGGTACGTAACATAGTTTTATTTTTAGACTCTTTACATTGGCTGTCATTTTAAAGTAAAACATGAGTACTGATGACCTCCATTGTCAGAGCCAACGTTTGGTACAGATTGTGTTTATGTGTGGTGAAATTATTTAAAGTGGTGCTGGATCTGGATCATGCTTTAACTGCCAGAAAGTATTCAGTAGCATGGTAGGTCGACCAAGTATTAATTTATGTTTAGATCTACAATTTGGATAAATTCTTAATCAGTTATTAATATTTGCTGCTTTTCACTGTTTGCTGTAATCTGTAAAACCCTCTTAACACACCAGCCCACATTTCCACCAGCGTAAGGTAGCAAATATTATAGTCTTTTTGTGGACTGTGAACTGAACTCATAATTTTTCCAATTGTGAGCGTAGACGTGAGTTTCGTTCAGTCTGGAGGGAAATACCGACGTTCACCCATGTTCAGGAAAAACAGTTCTATGACAGCTGTGAATCGACGTGCCAGCATACAACATGACTAGTGCAGCTGAGCGGAAAAAATGAACTGTTAATTTTGGAGTTTATGAATTTAGTTCAAAACTGTGAACTTGAACTAGTTCACTTTTATCTCTGCTTGCTGAACTTTGAACAAGTTCTTGTTGTGTTGTGAATGTGCACAACAATGTTTATGTACAGCGTATGCTCCAGGCAGTTCTAGATAAGGTTCAGGAACCAGAACCAAACTAATTGTTCTGTGTTTGTGGGAAGACACTCTAGACGTTCTGACTGTAAAAAAATCCAGTCTAACATGACACTTCAAAATAACAAAAATAAAATAACATCCTTGTCTTCCAAAGTTACATTTGTAAAATGAAACAAATACACTGTTGCCAGGTGTTAAGCTATGTACGAAGTGGTCCAACCTATCCTCCTGTAAGGAACCAGCACTACAATCTAAAAAACAAAGGTTTCCTTTATGCTCAGATTTATCTTGCAAAGACCGGACCAACTATCCACTGACATGCTAACTACATAGCCAGCTCACACTGGTTGTTTTTTTTTAGCTTTCTAGGCTTCTCAATCTGTTTCTTGTGTTTAGCAATCACCCACCAAGTTTTTTGTGAAAGTTTACAACCTGTCAGATGGATATTTTTAACAAACTACTTACACTTCTAATTCAGAAAATGCACCTTTCTGCTTCATGATTATCTGAATTTAAACTGAATTTATAGGATATAACGGCATTAATATCTAAATTACTGAATTTGGCTGCCTTGTCTTGTGAATGTGTTCAGTTTAAGGCCAATACTGTTTTTTTATTTTTATTTATTTATTTTTTTACCTTTTATTTGAGATTTTCTTCCACCATGCACAAGATTCCTGCCAATATGGGGAAGACGAATGTGAAAACTAACCAAATGAGCCACACACACAAGGCCAAACCCATTGTACTGTATAACCAAATGTTACCTCTTCGATGCTGTAATGTATACTGTGATGTGTTTTTCAGACCAAAACATATGTGCAATTCCTTTTTCTTTTTCTTTTTTTTTTTTTTTTACAAACACTGGAATCTTTGTAAACCATTATGATAAAGATTTTGGTGTTATATTGTGATTTTAAAAAGTAAATATTAAAGCTGACGAGCATGCCAACAGCTTGTTTATCAGGACTCTTTTTGCACAAGTTGCTTAAAACAAAAGATTGGTTTAAATGATTTCCAGAAAGTTAAACTCAACACCTGTTGTTACGTATATGTATGTAGCTTTATCTTTTATTTAATTATTTTTCTAAAATATTCAACAAACTCAAGTGAAAGGAGACCTGCTTGCATTTATTTATGTTTCAAATCGTTATGAAGAATGAATGACTTTCAGTGCAAACCTGATAATCAGTTCAACTTTCATCTAGTTTTTAATTTCTATTTTAATTTCTGGGAAAGAAGAATTTATTAGATTATTTTTTAGAATAATCAAACACAACCAGTCTTAAAAATGTGACGCCTGACAAAGTGAAGACTCAGTTTAAAAAAAAACATTAGTTTATCTGAACCATATTTCAGAGTACAGTACATGTATTAAAGATTCTTTACAACATATTTACATAGTATTTATTTCTTGAATAACAGAAAAGAAAAAAAATAAACAAAAAGAAAGATATCAGTGGGGAATAATTTACTGTATCTAAGTACAACACATTTCGCTAAATTGTTAAGTAAAATAGCAGTTTAGATAATTACTATGTATAAGTCCTCTTAAGTATTAGATGTTTACTTGTGAAGCCTTGTCTGGCTCAGGTGGAAAGGTGATTCCAGTTCAACATTTCTCGGTGGAGTGCCCCACGGTACTAAACTTGGTCCACTGACTTTTTCCTCATAGTTTTTGGGATTAAT
Organism: Planiliza haematocheilus; assembly: GCA_005024645.1. NCBI lineage: Eukaryota > Metazoa > Chordata > Actinopteri > Mugiliformes > Mugilidae > Planiliza > Planiliza haematocheilus. The sequence continues at coordinate 3,544,988 of SRSE01000806.1, forward strand.
GTAAATGTAAATGATAAAGATTTTTCTCCATTAAAACTCAGTTCCTGTGTTATTACTGAGTCAAACCATGAAGTTAGCACCAAGTGATCCTCACAATCTACAATCTGATGGTGGTCCTTGACATTCGTGTTTGCCTTCAGATTTTTGAACTTCCAGGTCTTTTCACCAGACCCTGCTCTTTGCGCATCACTGGTGCATGAATGCTGCAGTCCCGTGCCTCGCAAAATCCTGGCACACCTGTGTTCCCAATCATACCAGTTTGACCCACCGGACCAGGGAAGCCACGAGGCCCACGGGAACCCTCCATGCCATCTTTAGGTTCAGCTGGATTACCTGGCAAACCTGGAAAAGGTAATCAAGGAGTTTATAAGCCTGTAGAATATTCATTCATCTTCTGTACGCACTTATGCCTGTTAAGGGTCACAGCGTCTGCTGAGCCTATCCCAGCTGTGGGCGAGAGGCAGAGGTACACCCTGGACAGGTTGCCAGTCTATCACAGGGCCAACACAGAGAGACAGACAACCATTCACACTCACACCTACAGCCAATTTAAAATCACCAATTAACCTAATGATGGTGGGAAGCTGGAGTACCCGGAGAGAACCCACGCAGACACAGGGGGAACATGCAAACTCCAACCGGCCCATGGATTCAAACTAGTGACCTTTTTGCTGTGAGGCATCAGTGCCAACCATCTCGCCACTGTGCTATGTAGAATAACTAGTAGAAATGTGTCCCTGGTTTACAAGGAAACTGTGTCAAACTGGAGAAAGCAAGTGAAAAACATGTCCTAATAAATTAAACTTTGAAGGTGTTTTACCTCTGGATCCTTGCGGTCCATCAAGTCCTGGCAGACCTTTACCTGGATCACCTGCAACGCCTTTAGGTCCCTTCTGACCTGTTAAGAGTGACAACGCAATTCCACCAAAAGCTGTGACTCACAAAACTGCAGTACTAACCTCAAAACCTTTAACACCATTTTAGTTAAAGAGTGCTTTTTATCCTTAATTACAGTCACTTAAAAGCCAGAAACTTGCAATATGTTCATGTTAATCTGTAAATCTGTAAATCTATCAAAGTCAAACTGTAATATTCCTGAGCATCCATAGTAAGAAACTCACTGTGGACTTTGAGAAATGATTTAGGATCTCAAATGCAGGAATGAGCTCATTTTAGTAGAGACAAATAACAAAATTATGTAATTACCACACAGAGATGAAAGATGTTTGCTGGAGATAAATGCATAAGTGTAATATTAGACATTGATCTTACCTCTATCACCCTGCGCTCCCTTCTGTCCCTCTAGCCCCCTGTCTCCTTGAATGCCTCTTGCTCCTTTTGCTCCAGCTTTTCCTGCTTTACCCTGAAAGATAAAAAGATAATGGTATTAAAATACTCCTAAAATGCAGCTTTTCACACAAAGATTGTGATGATAGAAGCTGAACTGAAGCCGATTTTCAATTTTAAACCTAAAAACATAAATAGAATTTGTGTAAATTGACAACAAAATCATGCATTGAAGACTATTATCCACAGATCCATTTTCACCACTGCTGTTGCAAATCAGGAGTGAGACTTACAGTTTTGCCTGGTGTTCCCGTTGGTCCAGTGGCTCCTGGGGGCCCGATGAGCGTCCGGTTGTTGATGGGGCAACCCTGAGAGCACTTGGCTTGGATTGAAGAGGCGTACTGGGAGATCTGGGCTGTGACCACACCGCGGCAGAGCTGCAGGACCTGTTCATCAGTAAGACCAGGACCCTGCAGGACACAACACTCTTATCTTCTCTTCATTAACAACATTCAAGGCTTGACTGAATCATAAAATCCTCATGATAAATTAAACTACTACCAGCAGTTATTTTTTAGATCAGTCATTTTAGCTATATAAAACAGCATAACAGTATCCATACCACTTTTTTTACTTGGAAAAAAAAAACTATTCATGTCAGTCAAATATAAGTTGAATTAGTCTCTCCACTACAGCTGATTTATTGAGATGGCAAAGAGAGTCTTATGGTCAAAATGAACTCTAAACTGTTGTGACTGAAAATAGTTTATTCGTTTTTAGGGTCTGCACTGTCGCAGACGTTACTTACGGTTGGACCTTGCACTCCTTTGGGTCCTGCTTTTCCTGTAACACCAGGGTCTCCGATTGGACCGCGCTCCCCTCTGGTCCCCGGAATGCCAGGTGGTCCGTTAGGGCCAGGGCCACCATCACGACCAACTGAGCCTTTTGGTCCACGCTGTGGAAAGAGAGGATGAAGTAAAGATGAACGTCTGACCATATTCATACAACACATATGGTCTCTTTTTATAATGTACTTTATATCATGGTATATACTGACTTATTTTAGTCTATATTGCATTTATTATGTTTACTGTAGTGACATCTACTCTATATTTTCTACATTAAGTTAGATCTTTTGTTAGTATACACCACCACTGATCTAATATTTATTCTGTACATTAGTTTCTCTTTATGTATCTTAGGTTAGATGCTATATAACTGTATTTCTTTTAACTGATACTGATTGTGTTTTATTAGAGAAAATGTTGCTGTTAGAAGCTGACCAAATTATTTGAGTTTTCATTTTCATTATATGTGCAAGTTGTGTTTTCCCAGCATTGCATCAGCGGTTTGTGTTTGACTCTTTCCTGTTTCAGCATTTCCCCACACAAAGAAATAAGGTCCTTTGAGTTGCTGTGGGAGAACCTGACAGGCCTGTTCACAACCATGAACTCATCTCCGTCTAAAACCTATAGGAAGGACTGAAAAGCTGCCTGATCACCAGATCCTATCATCCATTAATGCCCATGACTTTAATTTAATTTAATTACATTTACAACAAATACATATGAATTAATGTCCAGGTGTTTGCATACATTTGGCAATGCACTGTAATAGGAAACAGGCACAGGCATTAATACAGAGGGATATCTATTATGTACTGTTAAAAGTAGTTTAAGCTATTTTGAACAGTAGTTGTCAGTTGTTTAAGAAAGTTAAACAGAGTTAAAGCCAAAGGTAAAGTTTTAATAAAATTATTTTTGAATAGATGAAGGTTTTTAGAGTAGATCATTCTATAAATTTGTCCTGTTTCAGAATCTCTTCAGCTGCACCAGAGGTGTTTGTATTTCTATGACACCATATATATTAAAAATTAAAGTAAATAAAGTAACCACCTGTCCTTTGTCTCCCCGATCGCCTGCACTTCCCTGAAAAGTAAAGACAAAAAGGAACAAAGAAATCAGTGACGAATCCCAGCACATGTGGAATGAGGAAATGAAATGACGTAATACGTGGGAGGACTTTCTCACATCATCAGTGTTTTACCTTTTGTCCTGTGTATCCTTTAATGCCTTTTTTGCCTGCTGCCCCCTGCAGGGGGAAAAAAAAAGGAAGTTGTCAGAGGATGGGAAATTCCCCTCTGTGTTTCACTTACTGTAGGTCATGAGACATTCTATGAGCTGCTGCTGCCTCTCTCAGAGTCTTTTCTCTGAAATTTTGTATTTCTGGCCAACACAGAGTAACGCTATGTACATCTTCCATGCATGCTGGTACAAAGAAGGTTAGATTAGCGCAGTGGTCCCCAAAGTGAGCACAAGACGCGGATGGAATGAGTGAATCATTAGGACACGGCTAACGATGAGATGGACAGATTTTTGACAAGCTTCCACGCGAACCCAAACCTGTTACACTGAATATAATTACACCATAATGTTTACTTTTATTTGTTCAAAAAAGGTTAAGGTTTTCTATTAATTACAGTGTGTGAAATAAACTACAATGGAGTCGGAAAACTAAATATTTGTATTCTGTTTTTGGGGGAAAGGGGGGCACGAAAAGGCGGGCTCAGCAGAGAAAGTTTGGGAACCACTGGATTAGAGAGAAGTTGCTGAACTGAATAGATAGTACAGATGGATAATCCACCAGTTTTTTTGTTAAGAATCACTGATCAGAAAGCAAATCCACACACCATAAGAAGTCAAGAAGTGTCCCATGAGCCACAGTCCATTAGAGATGTTACACACATTAGTGACAGTAGTTAAAGCCAGACAACTAGACTGGGGCAGTCCCACACTCTGTGTGGCAGAGTCCCACACATACATGTATATAAAGTGAGATTTTAAGGCTTTGGGAAAGTCTTACATCATGCATGACTCCCTTGTAAGTCACACTTTGGCTTTGATTGTCAGTCTTAAGCCATTCAGTTAGGATGGTTCTCATTTTCTTACTCTTTGATAAGACCTGCTTTTGATCTGCTTTTTGTTCATCACCATGAATATGCAGAGACATTTTGGGTAAGCACCTCCTATGAGGTAGCTGTTTGAAATGTCTCATGGTGTCTGTTTGTAGCATGAAGGTACAGAGTTTTTTTTGTTTTGTTTTTTGTTTTGTTTTTAAATTAATCAGCACTTTGGTTTATGTACTGTCCCTTCTTGCTCCAACACTGTTTCACAGCGTTGCTAAAGAACTCACCTTCTCACCATCAGGACCCGTCTCACCTTTGGCCCCCTGGAGGAAAAACAATAAACACACAGCTTAATCAGACATTTCAAGAGTTACATCATGTTTTCACGCTGGTTTTCTCTATAGTAATGCAAATTTCTAAACATAAACTGTGGCTAGAAAGTTGTATATCTTAATTTACAGTATATTTGTGTTGTACACAGTGTTGTGTCTACACACCATTTGGCCCTGGAGGCCCTTTGATCCTAGTTTTCCAGGTACACCAGCATCTCCTTGTTCTCCTGCAGCTCCCTTTTGTACAAACAAACACAAAAAACATTAATAATAATAACAATACCAGGAAGTAGAAGGCCATACTGATTAAGCCCCTCTGGGCAAAACCCTTAAATCACATAAATGTCAAATTCAAATAAATATTAACTGTTTTTGGTATGATCAGAGTGAAGTTTAGTTTTAACTTTATGCAAAGTAAAGGCACTAGAACTGTACCATACAGTGTGTGACAGCTAAAAACAAAAGCTGCAAGTCTGAGGGAGTTTTTGTTTTCTGTACCACTCAAACCTTTACAGTTACTAAGAAATCGTTTCATCATTTGATGATTAAAATGAGTGTATACTGCATAAATGTCTTTTGGGGTACCACATGGTTCCATAATAGACCCATCTAATCTTCATGTATATAAACGTCCCTCTCACCCTCTTGGGGTGGTATCTGTGCCATTCTCTCTCAAACTCGGATCCTCTACCAGAGGCCTGGGAGTTTGAGGGTTCTGTGCAGTATCTTAGCTGTTCCTAGGACTGCGCTCTTCTGGACTGAGGCTTCTCATGTTGTTCCTGGGATCTGTTGGAGCCACTCCCCCAGTTTGGGGGGTCACTGTCCTGAGTGCTCCTACAACGACGGCGACCATACTCACCTTGACCTTCCACATCTGTTCCAGCTGTTCTTTCAACCTTTGGTTCTTTCAACCTTTTCGTGTTCCTTCTTTCTGATGTTGGCATCTGCTGGCTTTGCACCATCTATCACTACAGCCTTCTTCTGCTCTTTGTCTACCACCACTATGTCCGGTTGGTTTGCCAGGACCTGTTTGTCAGTCTGGAAGATGAAGTCCCACAGCACCTTGGCACTGTTGTTCTCAGCCACCTTCTGTGGTGTGGCCCATTTGGATTTAGGTACTTCTATTCCATACTGGGTACAGATGTTCCTGTACACTATTCCAGCCACTTGGTTGTGCCTCTCCATGTACGCTGACCCGACTACCATCTTAAACCCTGCTATTATGTGCTGGACTGTCTTAGGGGCATCTTTGCATAGTCTGCACCTTGCTGTCTGAGCTACTCTTGTAGATCTTGGCCTCTATGGCTCTTGTACCTAGGGCCTGTTCTTGTGCTGCCATGATTAGTGCCTCTGCACCGTCTGTAAGTCCAGTCACTTGTAGGTCTTCTCGATATCAACCACTTATTCAATTTGATGGTGGTACGTGCCCTGTAGCAGGTTGTCTGCTCTTCTTCCTCTGCACTCTCATCTGGTTTCTGTTGCCTGAAAGATTCACTTAGCAGTTCATCCTTTGAGGCCATCTTTCTGATGTACTCTAGGATTTTTGATGTGTCATCCTGGATCACGGCCTTGATGCTCACTAGTCTTCGATCGATGTCTCGCTCATTCCTGGCATACAGCTCGATGTCATCCATGTAGAGCAAGTGGCTGGGTTGTTAGTCTCTGTTTGGCAGTTTTAAGTGCCTCATCTATGGAGAGCTTGTTGTATTTCCTGGGTGATTCTTTAATTACCATGTTGCCTTTCTGCAGCTGTGCTAGCTGGCCAACTTCTCTCCATGATAACCTTATCTTGGCCTCTAACCGTTTCTTCCATGGTAGGTGCTGCCTCTTATGTTTTGAGCCCATCTTGTACCCAAGGATTTTAAGGATTACTGTTGCTGTACTGTGTTCCATCTTACTGATCTCAGTGATGGTTCCTGTTGGGCTTGATGTTACATCCATTAGCAGATCTTCTGATGGTACTTTATAAGTCAGCTTCAGTATTTGTCGGGGCTTTCAGGTTTCCAATTGTACCATGATCTTCCTTCTCAGGTCAAGAGCTCTGTACTGAGGCTGCAAGTATCCCCTCACTCTGGGGTTGCTCATATAGTAGCATTCCAACAATTCCGTGTTTTCCGCCCTTGTCCACCTATGTCTCGTTCCAGTAGCCCATTTCTTATCAGGTTGCCCTGGTTCCCTAGCACCTGATACAGACCTTGTTGACCCAGGCGACGTCCGAGCCAGTATGACTGTCATTTGTCTGTGCTCTCATGTTTCTGAGGTAGGCCTGATACATTAAGGATCTTGTCTAAGGATCTTCAGTGGATGCAGTGAGGTATATATACATTACTCATGTTTTTAACTCCATAAAAGAATCTTCCAATTTCCTGTGCTTTTTAAATCAAAAGAAAAGCCTAAGAAGATGTCTTAGATGTCAATCTGGATAAAAAATATATTCTGTTTCTCTTCTGGTTGTATTTCTGATCAACAGTGAACTATTTGTTTTTGTGTATTTGTTAGTTTCTCTTAGGAACATTCCCTTTTCTGGTTTCGAAGGTCAGTGGGAGTGACCACAACCATGTCAAAACAGCTGCTGAGGAAAAGGGAAAATTTCTCACGTCGTGGACAATATATCTTTCTTAGAATAGATGGTCACAGCTGATGAGAAGTAAAACTTCAACTGGACTTCATTTTTGCTTTGCATTGAATTTCTGAATATTTACTTAAGAATGTGACTAAACTGAGCTAAATACGTCCTCCAATGAAGGCAGGGCTGTTGAAAGAAACAATAAAACTGCTTATCTCTCACATCATGTATCACAGGGCCTTCCCAGTCTGATTCAAGAGAAAGCAGAAAGACCACTGACTTTCACTTCCTGTTGACATGCATGAAATACAACGTCGGGGACATCCCTGAGTGCACCACACATTATAGATTTAGTAAATGACATTTACATAAAGCAGCCCCTGACTGGTTTAAAGAGCAGTGTTATCAAAACCGAAGCAACAGAGATCAAGATAAAAACCATAACTGGGGTCAAACTCCAAAACATGTTGGGCAGGTGAGCTTTTTGTTATTGTTAGGACAAGACAACCTAGGTATGAAATTGGAACTGTTACATAATGAGCCAGAAAGTTTGTGAAAGCGATAACTTTACGTTATGTTTATGTAACCATCGAACGGATGGTCCCGATTCTCCTCACTCACCACAAAGCCCACTCTGCCTCGAGGTCCTCGGACACCACGATCCCCTTTATTACCCTGCAATGGAAAAATAGAAAGTAGGCTAGATTGGACTGTATTATCCAATGTCTTGACTGTGAGCCTTTTTTACTATATCTTTACAACACAATATAATACATCTTCAGTTGTATCATAACATTTTTGGATGTGAATAGTGAATAGTATTGGTGACACCTTTCTGCAGTGTACAGGTTGCATTTACAGACAGGAAATTCTGGGCAAGAATATTTATACAGATTAGGTTTTATCAGTTCCTGCAATCCTGGGTTTTTCTAGACTCATAGTGACTCAAACATTCTTCTGGAGATAATATCAGTACAATCAATGAGAAACTAAGCCAACTAAAGAAACATTCAGCATTTAACTCAGTATTGAACTAATTTATTTTGGACTAATGAGCTATTGTCACCTTAGTACCAAACTGCCCAGGCTCTCCCATCAACCCTGGAACTCCTATAGGACCCTGGGGAGGCAAAAAGCATAATAAAAGTACGTTTAGATGACTGTACAGTCTGCAGAGGTTTATCACTCCAGAGCTAATCCACTCACATCTTCTCCGGGGTCACCGTCGCTGCCTGGAAGGCCATCTTGACCGCGAGTTCCCTGACAGAAAGACAGGAAGAAGGGTATGAGTGCACAAAAAGCGCAAAACAGAGTATTGAGTGAGTATGGCTTTAATAAGGTCACAGGCAAAGGTTGTAATGAATCACAATGTGTTACTTGGTTTTTAGTTTAAGAAACTTTGTATGGAATTAATGTAAAAACTTCCTTTGTTCCATATTCTCAAAACTGAAAATTATCTTCTCTCAGTTTTAGATCAATAAATATTACTGGGTTTTAGATTATTGTAATTAAACCAGTTAAAGACATCACACTAGGCTCTGGAAAACTGTACTTGAATATAAACCACATTTCTCTACAATACTTACTCATGCTCAGGTTGTGAGCAAAAAAAAAAAAAAAAGAAAGAAGGCAAAATTGGTTTATCTCTGCTGTACTCACTATTTCTTTTGCTTACTTATTTCTTGCCATTGGTCAAATAACAATTGTGCTGTCCGCGAACCTGAGGGTTAGCACTTGAACAAGAGTCATTGACAAGACACTGAACCTCGGCTGCTTACAATGCTTGTGTGAGTGAAATACAGATCTCGACCCCTGCTCCAGAACTGAGAACAGTGCTGTTTTATTTGTGTGTGTCATGACTTTGTTTCATACATTATGTTATTATTTATTGATCTCCACCCTGACGTTATAACTCCAACCCTGGGAGTTTCCATACGTACCATAATGTCTGGTAACAAAGGTAAATAAAGACATTGGTAATTAAGGAAATACTTAGCCACACATGTCAAATGCAACTGCAAAGTGTCCTGGGGTTAGTCACGCTTGTCTTTTGGACTGACACTACAGTGAAATAACGTGTCTGTAAATGTTAATGCTGACACCTCAAAACTATTTCAGAAAGGCCAGATGACTGTATTTTGTTGTTATTATTATTTCTAAAGAGTTTAAGGTTTCAGAGGACGCTCTGGGAAATTCCAGAAACTAATCCATGTGCTTTAGAGATGTGTAAACATCATGTGTGTGACATTGTTTTGACTTGCAGTTACTTCTTGTATCTACTTATAACGTCTTCCTTTCTTTTTTCATTTTCTGTTTTCACTTAGCAAAGCTAACTGGGAGAGAATATTTGGAAATTTTCCAACCTGAACTGAAGATTTTAGGGACAAGTCTGTATTGCGAGATAAGAGATGCAAGTATATTTAAAGCATATTTCACAATGTGAAAAACCAACAAGATTAGGAAATGAGAAGTAGAAATTTCCCATGCTTCCTTCCAGCGAAAAAGTATTTTACAGGGTTTGTACCTACCAAAAAACACACTGACTAACTAAACTATTCATCCTTAGATAAAACATTCTGTTTCTAAATTTTACATTCAAAATCAGGTGGTACACAGGGTTTGCCACTCCATGTTAATACTATGGCGTCCCGCCAGGTCTATACATTACATTTATTCGCTGAAAAAGAAAGAAAGAAGGAAAATTCTGTGGGAAACACTGGGTACAGAAGGTCAGATGAGAAACATGCTAAGATGACTTCTCCTTGTGATTTGTTTAGTGGTATGATCGCCTGACATAACATGCTTGTTTTGTTGCTATTTTGTGATAATAAGAGAAAGAATAATATTAAAGAGTTTATGATTGCAACATGAATTGAAAAATAAAAATAAAATAATGATAATTACACTGAGTTTGTTGCTAAGACTAAACATGATTTATTTAACAAAAGTTAAAAAAAAGCATTTAAAGTAAATCAGATTTTGACTTCCTTAAAAAGATAAGGTCAGAAATCTGATTTAAAATAAAAGGAAGAGTTCCAGATCTTCACATTTGTGATCTCTTTAAAACAGTGAGAAGAGAAAATTCACCACATTTGTCATCCCAGAGGTGATGCCAGTTCTAAACCCCGGAGAGACTTCACTACACTAGTGTATATACAATTGTTTATTTTAGTCCCCTGTTCCTTTGGGTACTGAAGAAATAAGATAACAATTAAGAAGTAATTACCTTTAGAAAAAGTAGGTTTTCCACTCCACTCCACTAATTCACACATTCTCATTTAGTATTTGAAATGACAAAAGAAATGAATAAAGGTATTTTCTCCAGTAGTTGAGCTTAGTGTTAGTTCAGGATGGATACAAAGTCAAGCTCAGCTCCATTCCAGCAGTATCAGCTGACAGCTCAAATCTCATTCAAGGTGCCTTATTAAAGTTGCTTGAGCCTACCTACCCTTTGCTTTTACACTCCACCCTTAACCAAGCTCCTTCTTTTATGCTATTTTAGTCTCATGTAATCAGTGTCGTTGATGTCTGCCCTATTCTGCATTTGTGAGGTCTTTGCTGCTGTTTTCCCTGCTTTAGGCTTTCCATGAAGGCACATAGGTGGTCAAGGAGGTCACAGAACAGAGCCAGACTGTAAGTTTCTTTGACTAGTGGTCCTGACTGAACCACAGTGACAAGGTTGTCTCCTGGCAAGGGGGAGCGATGTTTCTAATGTAAAAATTTGTCACAATTAGCACAGTTATGTGTAATGAAAAAGGGTTTTTTGATGTCACAGTAACCTTTGAAGTCTAAAATCTAATCACATCACCCTTGAGTCCAAGGATGGAAGGGCTTCCTGAGACACAGCCTTTACAAGAATAGGACAGATGGGTGGACTGACAAGCAGAAAACCATGGCTGCAACTTTGCAGTTTCAAAATAATAAATCAAAAAGCAGGAGCTGAATTCTGTACCTTTGGTCCACTTGGCCCTGTGCCTCCTGGTTGACCGGTATAACCCTGAGGAGCACAAAAAAAAGTGAAACAGCCTACACTTCAAGAGGGAAAATTTAAACTCTTGCTGCATATGCAAATTGAAACATGAATGAAATTCTAGTTTGTTTCAGTTACAGGATTACTAACAGGACAAAAATGAACCAACACACATGTAAAAATAAACATATACATTCTGTGCGCACAATGTCCCCTGGCATGGTCAGATATATACCTCAAAGTTGCACAGCTCCAGTCTAAAACATATCAGCTCTATGTGTGAGTCTGCATTTAAATTCAGCACCATCTTTGCATTTGATTAGATTTTTAGAGTGGTTTATGATTCGTCATGTAACCATAGGGCATTTGTACATTTGTCTGTGTAGGACAGATTATGGGAGATAGGCTGGATCCCACTTCAAATCAAATGTGAATGATCTGGCACACAGTAAAGATTCAGATAAGGAGTGATGAGGTAGCTTACAGTGTAACCTCTCTCCCCGACGTCACCCGGAAACCCGGGTGCTCCAATCTGACCCTGTGGGAAAAGAGAACGTGTTTAGGAACTGTCAACCTCTGCTGGTCAGAAGCAACAGAGTGAGTTTTGATAAGTTTTTCCCTAAACATAGAGGAATATAAAGAACACGGAAATATGTGCTATAAAGTTAAGAGATAAAATCAACTCTCTGCAGTAGATATATTTCCTATGTTTGATTTCTATACCTTCTGTCCCTCTCGGCCCTGAGGACCCTCTTTTCCTTCGTCACCAGTAGACCCCTGGAAAGAAAACATAAACAACAGGGCATAAAAGGCAGTCAGTGCAAATAAATTACTAAAGCCATGATACATCTGGTGTTGAATGGCTGACAATATACACTGGCGCAAAAAAAAAAAAAAAGGTCACACACTAATATTACATTGGAGCGCCTTTAGTTTCGATTACAGCACTCATTCTCTGTGGCATTGTTTCAATAGCTTCTGCAATTTCTAGACAGAGCACTGCCCCCACAGGCTTGTACAGTAGACACTAGGCATGATGGGTATATCGCTTCATCTGTCTCTCTTCTTACCCCGATGCAGTTCGGGTGGTGACTTCTTTTTTGGCAGGCAGTGTATATACATAATAAATACAAGTTTGTTTTGTATAAATATAATAAGGACTGACAAAGCACTTTTAAAACCCATTTAAACAGTGTCGCTCCTTTACCTTGATACCTTTACCCCCCTTTGGTCCGGTGGGCCCTGCGTCACCACGGGGACCCTGGCATAAAGAAATGAATGATCGCATGAATGAAAAATAATTAACTTTAAAGTTCACAACAGAGCTTAGAGGAGCAATAATGAATAAAAGATGGAAGTAAAATGTCCAACATGACATAAAAAGCAATTATTACTATTTTATAGTAACACTATTTATGTGTAATTATTTTAGGATGGTTCTGTTGGTGATTGATTCAAGGCCATGACATAAGCTGATGATCAAAAAAATAAGACCGTTTAAATTTAATGTCATACAGTTGGGTAACAGTTACAGCAGATGCTGGCTGGTAAATACCCTAAAATGGCCACCAGCCTGTTTTCCTGCGTCACTGCTCCCTTTGGTTGGTGATGACATGAGGTAACAAGGCTGCCCCTGGTTCACACTGGGTGATTTCCAGTCACAGGAAGCAATTACACCTGCTATAGAGCACCTGGATCTGTTCACATGGTGACAGGTGGTGTCAGTAACATCCTCCTTTTCTTCCCCTCTACCTGACTGGAGAAATGTTGCATGCTGGTAGTTATCTTCTTGCTTCTAATTTTCTCAGGATAGTTGCTTGATAGCTGCTTGATAATATGGGCAAACTTAATAATGATACAGCATTATAGCATTACCTTTTCAATTCTAACTTAAAGGGTTGAGTCCATGATTCAGACTGACAATCATGTGTTCACAAAATAACAAATCTCATCTTTTTACTTGTAAATAGTCTGAATCACGCGTGACTCAGGCAGTAACAATTTGAGCTGCTACTGTTGGATTTTCTAAAAAATTGGATTTTCTGGATTCGCTAAATGAAATGTAGAAGATGTAACACTAACAATTTGTGCTTATTCACTGCAATAAAAGACAAATTTCAGTAAAATGTTCCACCACACAGAGGCTGAGAGGTGGCTGTGTTTCCTTACAGTCTCACCAGCAGCTCCGACTCCTCCACGGGGGCCCTCCATACCGATGTCACCCTGACAACAGGAAGAGACGCCAGATTTATTAAAATGTAAGATACAGGTTTATCGCAGCAAGACCAGTTTCACAAAGCTCTGATTAAAAATCAACATGTATCTGTTGCAGAAGACTGTCTAAAAATGGACGTACTTGATCTGAATTCTATGTAAATTATATTTGTTTTCAAGATTTCGCTTCTTTCTTTCAGTGCAAAGAAACGCTTTTAAACTACAGCACACACTACAGAGAAAGAAATATTCTGAAATATTAAAAAAATGAGGAATGCTTATGTGATGCTAAAGATATTCAATTCAATTCAGTTCAATTCAGTTTTATTTATATAGCTTCAATAACAACACAAATCCTCTCTAGATGGTTTACAAAACCCGGCCTGAAACCCCCAGAGCAAGCCTAAAGGTGACGGTGGCAAGGAAAAACTCCCTTTTAACAGGAAGAAACCTTGAGCAGAACCCAGCATATATGATGCATTGTTAGCTGAGCAGTTAGTTTGGTCTTAATTTGGGGGCTGGGTGGCTAAACCTTTAAGCTTTTGCCAAGTTTTAGTCATTTGTTTCATTTGCAAATAAAACTGAAGGAATTTCGACCAAAAACTGGTCGGCACAAAACAAAAAATATTGGTTCCCATCAAGAACCAGATGCCAGTCTGATCAGAAGGGGAATGCCAAAGTTGACATTATGAGTGGGCGTGTACTAAATCAATGAAAACAAACAACAAACTGAAGAAGATGCGTGTTGCCCGGTCGTCTGAAGAAACTCAGCTACTGATGTCAATAAAGACATCCGCTGAATTTCAGCAAAAGCCCGAAGCTCACTCAGATGATTTGACAAGCATTTAATGCACGCCAATGTGTGTTTACCTTCAAACCCAGCTCTCCGTGCTCGCCTGGGTCTCCAATAAGTCCAGGTTCTCCCTGTCAGATTCAGTTAACATGTTTATTAGTTTAAAAAGGTTAAAAACACACTAAATAAGATGCAAACGTTGCCTGATGGACTGGTTAAGTCACCATGGCTCCAGAAAAGCCAGAAGCTCCTTCTTCACCTTCAGCACCAACATCACCCTGCAAACAAAAGGTCAAAGGTCAATTCTAAACTAAATGAAAAAGGGCCAAAAACTGGTCAACTTGATCCACTTTATCAAATAAACTGAATGAGCATCTCATTACATCATAAAGTAATATTTACATGTCTCTACTCCTATAATGTGGATATTTCTATTTATCTATTTATGTTTCACTTTTGTTTCCAAAAATGTTTCAGATCCAGTTTTCAGTTTATTTTATTCAAACCATAAAATGTTTCTTGCGTTTACTTTTACTTCATCCCCTTTATTTTATTTTCATTTTTTCTACCTTCAGTTTCAGTTTTCATTAATTATAAACTTACTATAGTCCTACATACATAAACAGGATAAGCTGTCGTGCCTGGTAGTAAGAAGTATGTCAACACTGTAACTTGATCTACTCACTACTGGTCCGGCATCACCTCCTCTTCCCTGAACGCCTTTGGTTCCTTTATATCCCTAAAATACAATACACAGAGATGAAATTATTTTAAATTCATTAAATGCAAACTGAGGTAATGTGGACATACAATTGCTTTTTCATTCTTAATAACATTAATAAGGTAATACTGTTTCAGACTTTTACCTCTCTGCCTTGTAACCCCGGCCCACCGGTTTTACCCTGCAGGCCTCTGGATCCCTGAAAATGGAAGAAAAAGTAAAATTCAGACAAACATTAAGGTATGTCTTAGTCAAGCTCTAGTGTCTGTGCATACTGCTAAGTCACAATGCATTTTTTAAATACATGAATCTCTAGGACAATAATGCAGCAAAAACAACAAACACAAAAATATTAAAATTGTTGACACAGCTTCCTAAAATCACCTGGTATGGGGGGAAATTTTTGAGATGTTTCTTCATTATACAAATTGCACAAGTGCAGATAATCATTTACTATGTTATTGTGAGATTAAAAAATGAAAGAAAGCGATAGCACCTCTGTTAGGTCAAGCGCTGTAATGCTTTCAGAAGCCAGTAAGGGACAGCTTCATGTGCTTCTCCCTAGCAGCAGCTCATAATAACATAACAACCATGTAATGTAAAGAGTCAGTAACCTTTGGTCCTGCGAAGCCAGCGAATCCAGGCTCACCAGGTTCACAGTCGCACTCCGTCGGCCTCTCCTCCCCGAGCGCTGCATCGATCCCCGACTCCTCTGAGGTGTCATAGGGCAGCTACAGCACAACGTTATCAAATATTAGGACACCATGGGGAG
This sequence comes from Planiliza haematocheilus, assembly GCA_005024645.1. Lineage (NCBI taxonomy): Eukaryota > Metazoa > Chordata > Actinopteri > Mugiliformes > Mugilidae > Planiliza > Planiliza haematocheilus. Next base: position 3,560,548 of record SRSE01000806.1, read on the forward strand.
CAGAGAGATGTCGGCTGGGATCAGTGTGTACCAAATTATGGTTGAAGCAGGCAATGCCTCTGATATGCTGATAAAAAGGAACATAGATGAACTTTTATTGTAAAATATATCATTTGTGTCAATCATTTTGAACTTGTAGGCAAAAGTGAAAGTATAATACACATAAAATTACTGGGAAAGCAAAAGAATTTGCAACCAACTAAAGCAAAGCTGTAGACGCTGCTTTTAGGCATGTCTACTCTTACATGAATTTGGAATGAAGTTTTTGCACCTTCAAATTGTATTGGCATACAAATGCCGCCCTCTTGTGGCCAATAAGCTAACTTACTGCAGTTTAGTTACTGTATATAAAGGTTTCATAATATGAATGAATAATGAACTCTAGACACTAACAGTTGCCTCATAGTCTCACGATTTATGATCGATGTCACAACTTAACCTCAAGTTTAGAAGTTCCACTTATCAAGAGTGGATGTGTTATGCAACTTAATGATTTTTAACTCAATGTGATTTCTGGTGAGTTGATTTCAGAATCATTTAACCAATAAAGAAGATGGAAAACTGATATTTTGTATTTTCATATACAATCTGGATATTTATTTCCTGAAAAAGGCACATTCAATTTTGTCTGAATCTATGTTAGCACATTTGAAAAGAGCGTTTAAGGCAGTACGGACATTGTTTTGTCAATCATGTGGATGTATCTGCAACATAAAAATAATGAATATGTTCTCTCGTGCAACCTGTAATTAAGAAAAATTAGATTTTCAGTAACAGACTAATTACAGAAATTACATAACAGGGTTGTCACTTCAATAACCTTTACTGGATCTGATCTTGTTGCAAGTTGTGTCTAAAATGAGTTTTTGATTTTTAAGGTTGGCATGTGCTCAAATCCAGAAATAGGTGTAAATTTTGGCAATTGTAAGTGATAGCATCAAAAGAGCACAAGCCAGATAAAAATAAAATAAGTAGTAGCAAAATAAATACATAAAACTAGATATCATATAACCAGAAACAGTGCAACAATATGAATGCATACAAATTCTACAAAAAGCTTGATCTTCATGTTCTTTGGAGTTTGGTCAGTGTGTTTGTTTTAGTATTATAGATATTCAAATATAAAGTTTTACTCACTTTGCTAAACCAAAATAGAAATCAAATGTCTACTCTGCCATTACAACTAGGCCTCATTCTCTGGTGATGATCATAATGTGAGGAGACTGAAAGCCCTGGAGCAGCTACGAAATGGTGAGAATGGCTTTTTGTCTGCCCTCACTGTCCAACCTGCATGGTCTCTTTGTCCTCCTTGGCGTAGTGGGACTCGGTGGTGGTGGCGTAGGGAAAGGAGTCCTCAGTGATCATGGTGACCTGGGTGGGGGCGGGACCGTAAGGATCATACTCCTCCTCATCGTAGCTGTGAGTCGGTTCAGGTGGATACTCTGAGGAAACAATTTTCAAGTTGAATTAGTGACGTTTTTTACCAGCACTCAGGATGTGCTCTCTGATTTACTTGTTTGGATAAAGACACCTGTTACCAGTCATCCAGACGGAAAGAAGGATAAATAGAGAGGGCTGCCGGGCTCACCTGGTTGAGGAGAGGCTCGGTTGTAGTGGTCGACAGCAGACGACTCCTCATAGGTGCGTTCCTCACCTGAACACATGTGGACATAGACAACATCACAGCTGGTTCTGTGGCACCGTGTTGGTTCGGTACAACACGCGGTTGGCTCGTTGGTCTAGGGGTATGATTCTCGCTTCGGGTGCGAGAGGTCCCGGGTTCAAATCCCGGACGAGCCCTTATTTGGGGAAAATGACTCCCATGAACACATAAAAGTCACTATGTTTATCCAGGCTGGAGAAAACAACGATAATAGATAGATTCTGATGAGGTGACGATTTTCAGGTGTTATGATGATTATTAATTCACATAATTTGACAGTCTTTTTAAACTTTGGATTATTCCAAAAAGTTTTGTTTCTGGCAACCAGAATAATAAATATCTATTTACTCTTTCCAAAAACAAAACACGACAAAACAAAACAAAAAACTATCTGAGAACAAGGGCAATTGGACTTGTAGAGTTTCTTGAAGACATTTCTCCACTCATGTGTGCGTGTTGCTCATCAGACTGGTGTCTGTAAAACAGGGATAACTGGCGGCCTGTGTGAGAGGTGTTAACAGTAAGAGCGGTAACAATGATCAGCTTCGGGGTGAGGCTGCTCTGACCTGAGTGGTATCCTGAATATTCCTCCTGGCAGAGAGAAGTGACGACACACAGCGTGAATACAAGCAGCCCTGAGAGGAGCGACGCCTGCGGGGAAAAGAAGAAATCCAGCTCTCATTTAATAAGATCTGTGTGAATCCAGAAAAGAAAGATAGCTCTAGCAGCCATTATGAAGCTGATGTACTGATGCTAGACATCATCAACTCCAGCATTAAGGTAATTATGCAGGAATAGCTAGAAAAGCTTCTTTAGGAGAACTTAAAGAGTGAAACGTTGTTAATGAAATGGGACATTTATCTGAAGATGGTGCTTGATCATCTGTTTGTGATCTTTGTCTCCCCGTGTAAACATCAGTACCAAGCATTTAGGTTTATTGGTTGGGTTGTTTACGGCATGTTTACATATTGTCAGATGTTTTTACCTTTATGTAATCCACTAACTCAGTTATGTCACTCTCACATAATAACACTAGCGGTATTCACTGGGTAGAACGACACAGACTAAATACATTTGCACCTTTTTATGCAAACTGCTCAAGATCAGAGTCATAGTTTCTCATCTCCTAAATTAACTACATGTGACAACACAATACTGGCTAGAAATGAATTACCCAAAACTGTAGCATATTCACAATACACACTCCTGTGTCAGAACTATACTTCACTTAATCATTTCAGTCAGAGTGGATCAGAGTGGTGTCTAATTCATTCTTATTCATTCTAAAGGACTCTTTTGGTCTCTCTGCAGCATTGCTGGTGTTTGGGTGAGAATTAAACAAACTGAGAGGTTTCTTTGTCGTGATGAAAACCGCTGAGCTCTTCTCAGGGTCATCTCACATTCCTGAAGTTTCACTGTGAGCCTCAACACCAACAACGGAGGAAAAGCTGCACATTTAACCAGAGAACTTGTAATGCATAGTAACTTGTACATACTTTGTATTCTGTATCTTGTTCTGTTTCTGTTTTTTGTTTCTTAAAATGTCTGTACTTGAACGTTAGAACTTAGACATAAGATCATTAAACTGAGGGCTGGCAGGAACAATGATGAACATAACCAGTGAACATTTGTCCTATGTCAAATCTTAAACTGTGATTTTTAGGAACTGAATTTAAAAACAAATGAATGTCTCGTGATTTGTTAGAGTGAATTAGAGTAATTCAGTGAAATTTAATTTCTTAGTAAAATAATTTCTGAAATGCGGACCTGAGATTAAGAGAATTTAGCCAATAACAATTTAACAAGAACATCTGGCCAAAGCTTTGTGAGGCCCAAGTGTGTGTGTGATATCCTGTAAATAAACACATAGTTTAGGTCTGTTTAGGCACAAATCTAAAAGAGCTGCTGTAGCAGTTACAGCATGCTGAGGTGAAAATGACCTGCAGGACCTCTGGGGAAGTAAGGTGAGAAACCTCCTTCCTCTGCTGAACTGAACATATTTTCCTTGGGTTCTTATGGTCTAATTTAGATGAAAAGTAAAGTTTTTTTTACTCTATTACATATGCATTCATTTGTATGATCAGGCATTGTTAGGAATTCAGGGTAAAAAAGGACACAAATTACTCAAATGCATTAACTGGAATAACAAAACCAAATTATATTGTAATGGTTTTCTGTTATGAAGAAAATTATCTTTAAAACTTTGTACGACCAAATGTGTTTGCGGGCAATACATATTTGTATACAATGGTGCAACATTTGTGCAGGCCAGTATTAATATTTTGGTTGATGTGTAAGTAAATGAAATGAAATGCATAAAAACAAGTATCAGAATCATCTTTTCACATTTGCTTTTGATGATGACAATTCAAAGATTCCAACAAGAAATTGGAATTTAATTGCAGAAATCAAGCTCATATGTTCAAAATCTCTTCAACAGTAATTTTGCCTCAGAAACCCTCCAAACACTGACCAATGGACAGTCAAACTTAACGTGTATTTACTCTCTGTTCAAGAGCTAAACAGGGTCCGTTAATTTAGTCTGCAAGTTGACCAACCGATGCTACTGCTATGCTCAGTTTGTCCACAAAAATCCACAAAAAAATCTAATTTCAGCTGAATTCCAGGTAGACTGAATATTAACAATTGCACATTTTAACCATCCAAGGACATGAAACAGACCCCAAACTGCCTGCTCCTTGTCAAACCCCAGCCATCCCCTCTTACCTTGTCACTAGATGCTACCATGGTGCTGCAGAGTCAGTCTCCTCAGACCAGACCAGATCCTGCTCAGGATGCTTCCAGGACACAGATAAGGGCAAAAACAACCTGATGGAGCTTTCCCTGAGCACTGAACCTCACAGCGTTATCATTCAGACGGTTCTCTCTGTGCTCTCCGTCTCTCTAGGATCCCTCAGGTTCCCAGGTACTAACGGGATCCTCTCAGTCTTTCTTCCTCTTCGCGTCCTCCATCTCTGCTTCTCAACAGGGTGAGAAATACCAGAGCTACAATCCGGCGTCAGCAGAGAAAGCCCAAGACAGGGAGGAAAAGAGACGCATGGATTTGTGCATTAGGTTTATGCTATAAATATGTCCTGCCATATGTTCCAGCCTCTGATTGCGTTCGTGATGTTTTGTACAGCTGAAACAGTGACTTGAGGTCATTCGGTCAATATGGACACCCAGGCTATACAAGCCACTGAAAACGCTCTAAAATTTAAGATTCTTCTGAAATAATAATGTAGAGACAAGGCTTATATAGAGTACACATATTTACTCAATTCACCAGTGATGACTTCATTACTTAAACACTGGCGTCCACGTGTGACAATTATCAGCACATCTTTTAGTTACTTTTTTTTTTTTTTTTTTAAATATGACAACTAAAAAAAGTGACCTTTGACCCTGGGGTGAAAGCGTGCCAGTTATGACACTTCTGTCTCACATTCCAAGTAGTTTTGAGTTTAAAAAAGAAAACCCTCTTAGCTAATGGAGCAGAGGGAAGTGAAGGCCCGTTGCAAGATTAGCAACATCTAATTAGAGATTTACACTGAATGTGCTGATAGATAGATAGATAGATAGATAGATAGATAGATAGATAGATAGATAGATAGATAACTTTATTTGCTGCTTTTCATTTCAGCGTTTAACAAATAATGAGACTGTAAAACGCTGAAATGAAAAGCAGCAGTTCTGAAACATGAGTCAATATTAAGTGAGTGATTCACAAAAAGCTAAAAGTATTTAGATTGATGGTTTCCAAAACTTTATTCACATTTATATGCCTTGCTTTGTAAAAACACTTGTCCTCATTAGACCTGTCAAGGCGACGACAAATGTTGACCTTGTCTGATCTCATCTCCGTTGCAGCTTAACCAGTACTTTCACTTCTCCTTTTCTTTCTCCTCTTTCTTTTTCTTCTTCTTCTTCTTCTTCTTTCGGTCGTGGTGGTGGTCATCTGGGGAACGGGATTCCCTGCGAAGACTGAAAGTGCCAAAATACATTTAATACATTCTGAAATGAGAACTCCAAAGTGTTCTACACGCATATATAGGAAATCAGGTACAACAAAGAGGTACAACAAATATTTTGCATTAGTCCTTTCTCACCTCTCTTTCCTTTTCTTCTTCACCCCCTCTCTGTCGTCGCTTTGTTCCCGACTGCGATGCCGTTTATTGTGGGAGTGGCGAGACTCAGAGGATGCTGACCTTCTTTCATCCAACCTGCGCCTGACAGACAAGTAATACCAGGCTTAAGACCCATCAACTCCTCTAAAGCAAAAAACAATACAGACAACTGATCGGGAGCGTCTCATGTACCTGTCGGCGGAGTGTTTAGATCTCACGGACTCCTCCTCACCCTCTTCCTCCCTCCACTGTCTGGCAAGTTCCTCTGAATGGACGCTAATGACCTCTCTAATGACCTGCAGGGGCAACACAGTGATGACATATTACCAGTTTAGCTTATTAATCTGGATTTTAATAGAAAAAGGCAGCAGTATTTACCTCAGTGTAGGATTTTTTGGTGATGTGAACATTCTTGGCTCGGTAGGACTGACGCCTCCTCTTGTAGTCCCTCATCTCTGCCATCAGTTCCAGGTGAGTCTTTGGTTCGTTTTGTCCTTCATCTGTACAGACACAGACAATTCATTTTTTATAACATATTTAAAAAGTAAAATTGGTGAGTATGTTATTATTGTTGCAGATTTTAGACCCCCACACAGTTTTTCATGTGTAGGTGATGCTACTGTTGTGACGTCTGAGGGGGGTGTTCGCTCATTCTTACCCTTCTGAAGTTTGGACACCAAATCTACGTAGAGATCCTCATTGCTGGAGGAGGCTGCTTCCTTCTGCTGGTTGATCACATGATCGTACAGAGCCAATCTGTCAGCCACAGTAAGGTCGCACACGGCTCGCTTGTGGTTCTGAGGCACGTCAACAGGTTCACCGGTGTACTGACCTGATGGAGGACCAGACACAGTTTACACACATCAGCCAGACATGAAGATTATTCATCAACTAGTTACAAGTCTATAGTCAGACTCCTTAGGGCACAATTTGACTCCCTTGTTGACAAGTTCACTGATGTTCCCATTATACAACAATCTACTAGACTTGGAAGACACATGCACTGTTGGTGCCCTTGTAGCGAAGGTAAAATGGGATGAAAACATACTTCAGAGTACACAAAGGGCAGCACAGACCGTTTCATACACTCTTTGAAGGGGAAAATGTTGTCATGCCTATCCTAGTTTCATTTGAGCAGTAGCTGGTGCTGTTGTGCTGGTGCTGCACCCAGTTTAGATTGTGTCAGGTCCATCTCACAGATGGTAAGAGGATCTGATAAAGGAGTACAACAGATTCTCCAGCTTTTCTGTAGCTTCCCTCGTTTTATTTAACATGCTGACAGTTTCTTTTTAGTTGCTACAGAGAGCTCTTCCTCAGATATATTTCTGATTATTCTGTAATTAGTGTCAGTGTAATAATGAAAACCATAATAGTCATGACTTTTAACTGGAATCATTTAGAGAATAAAAAGAGGAAATCATCTTAATATTTTGCATACTCAGTGTAAATCTGACTGAAAGTATGGACTAGACTTTCCCCAAAACGTAAAGGGAAAAGCCCAAGGTTTGAAAGGATATGATATTAAAGGATACTGCACGTAATCACTTTTAAGAGCCCATCTCTTCTCTAATACTCACCACTGTGGCTGCAAACAGAACACACAACACACTGATTACACACTCATCAGCAGGAAAAATAATAATAATAATAAAAGGGAAAAAATCTTAAAATAATAAAAGCCGTTCTATAAGCGAGACAGACGTTCGACAAAGGCTGAGGTAACAGCAGGTTTAGAGGGGCCAAAAATATTATCACAAGAATGTCCTCTAGTGACATCTAGTGGTGGTTGTTGTCCTAAATATCTGAACTTTGCTTCTCCTGAATGTTGCATCTTGGTTCAAAGCAGTACCCAAGAGCAAAATGGAATAGCAGTTATGCAATGAGGTTTATAAAATGAGCTGGTACCTTGCCAGAAGACTCCTTCCATCCTCATCAGCGGTGCAGCAGATCTTGCCTGTAGGATCACCTGGTGCTGGGTGGATTTGTCTGTGTGGAGGAAATAAGAAAAACAAGACAATCACATCACAAATCTCTTTGAGAGTTTCATCTTGTATTTTAATGAATATTATAGATCTAGAATCAGATCTGTCATCAGTGTAAGGTGAAAAGGAAGAGCATAGGGTGGGTGGAATAGTTCATTCATATTTGATAATATCCTGCAGTTCTAATACACTTTTCCTCCCTGTCTCTGTATTGTCTCCAAGTTATTGCTGCCATTAGATATAACTCAACAGCAATGACTGCACTGAAAAATGTTTTTCCAATAATAAGCTGAATTCTTCATACAGTGCTTTCACTTAGAAGTAAACATTTCTGAAAAGGTTAAAGCAAAGAAAGAAGGCCTCTGTCAGAAGCACCACATCTCAAAAGGATAGAGGTGCGGTTTTGAAAATATCTGACCTTTAATTGACTGAACTTTGGATATAATAAAGGACTGTGATAAGTGAAGACTCACCCATTGTAAATGTTCTGACACTGGTGTTCTCGTAACACACTGATGGGTTGCACATCTCCGCCTGCAAAACAATTATGAACTCAACTCCTCTATTAATGATTTCATGAATTAACTGTGGCATTACATTAACACTTAAGCTCATTGATACAGTAGCCTGTGGCATTTGCAGTCCATTGTCTTGACTGATGCTTTTGCTGCCATTAGTCCGTGGCTATGTACGTTACCTGCTCCTCAGGTGAGTAGCCCATTTTTTTGAGCCTGCATTTGGCTTTGTGTTTCTCCATGGTCCTGACTGGGACTCTGTGGTCGGGGTCGTAGGGACACAGCTCCATTGGTTCCTGAAAATATTGGACAGAAAAAAATGAATCAAATCAACAATAACTGCAAGTTCCACACCTATCGCATAATAACATGAGTATTTCTAAGTATACGCCTTGATAGCACACGCCTCCAACAAGCCTGCTTTAAAACGTTCACAAAAATGACATTTTTAATTTAATTGTGCTTCAAGGTGTTATTAACTTAGAGAGGTAGACTTCAGGGTACTGATTCGAATCCCTTCTACATCCAGACTGAAGTGTCCTTGAGCAAGGCCCTTTACTTCTACCCGAGCACCTTGTGTGGCTGCCCGTTGCTTCAAGTGTGTTCATTACTTTCTATGTGTACAAATAGTTGAACGCAAAGCAAATAACTCATTTCTTGATTGTAAATATACTTCAGACATCAACATTATTTAGTCCACTCTTGTTGATTTAAATTAAAAAGTACCACAACCTAACCCTGATGAGCTCCAAACTAAAGCAAAATGTTATGACATTCATAAAGGTAGGATTTATTTTGTGCTTGTTATTTTACAATGGATTAGTATATACTATGAATACCTATCTACCACCTGAGCATGTATATAAACTAATCTTTCAGTCTTTGTAATTCTTAACACCAGACAAACATTACCTGGAAAACGTCATATTAACACACCGCTGGAATAAATAAAATTTCACGCTTATTTTTGTTTTGCTAACAGCTAATGCTAACTAAACAAACGTTAGCTACCTGGTTCAGTTTGTAGTCCGGCGACCATCCCAGCGTTTCAAATATGTCGTGTAGCTGATTTTTGTAGTTTTCTGTGAACTCCACTAGCTCCTGTAAACGGTCCAGGCGGTCCTGGACGGTTTGTATTTGCGATGAATCCGACATTTTACGATTTGACATCAAAATTAACGACGACTTTCACATGAAATCATCAATGTTTAGTTTTCAGAGAACTGGCGGACGACATCTTCTGCGCATACTGATGACGTTTACACGTTGCAGACCGTCGCAGTCTGCGCTTTAGTGATGCACCCTGGTAGTTGAAGTCCACTATTTCTTTATTTTTATATTATATTATATTATATTATATTATATTATATTATATTATATTATATTATATTATATTATATTATATTATATTATATTATATTATATTATTTAAAATAAAACAGTAACACATGTTCAAGTTTTTATTCATAACAGATGGAAATTCCTTTTTGCGTCAAAGATACATTTTCGCAATAACACACATAAGTTAAATGTATAAACCTCAAATACATTTGATAAATATATGCCCAGAGGGAATCCAAGACATGCCGAATGTAACAGAGGTTAGGTGGGGTACATTTGGTCATCTTGCAGTGTCTCGGGATCCAGCAGATCATCTGTGTATATGTCTTCTGTTCTGAGAAGAGAAGAGAAGAGAAAGCAACTTTTTTTTTCAATAAAAAAGGCAAGAATTGTTGTGTTTGTATAAATCTCACTATAATTCTGTGTTAGAACAAAATTACTGTATGAATGGTAGAAATCCAATAGAAACATGTGGTGTTAATGTTACATAATTCACATACACGTACTCACATTACTTCAAGAGTGTCTTCGATGGCAACCTCCTCCACCACTTCCACTCCAACAACCATGCTCCTCCTCACTGCATGAATAAAATACCAGACTGTTGCAATAGATATTTCCCTTTTCCCTTGGAAACATTCAAATACACTTTTCCACTGATTAACTTCTATTTAAAATAAATAAACAAGTGTTTTATTTAGAAAACAAAAGAACCTTCACATTAATGTGCTGCTTAGCAGAAACATTAATTGTACACTCACCTCCATGGCAGATAAATGGGGTTCCCGGCCAGCAGGGACCCAGACTTTCCGGCTCCCTCTGCCCGTAAACACATACACATCCCTGAGTTTCCATTTCTGCACCTTCCCAGCCATGACCGCCAATAAAACGTGGCAATACGTCAGTTTCAGTCACTGTTATTGACTGCTGTGATGAGGGAGCACATGGATTGTGTTCACTCAGGCCAGAGCTGCCAGAGATCCTTGAGTAAACGGGAGGTTCAAAGGGGGACCATTGAGCATCAGCAGCCTGACTGATAACATCATCACAACCTGAAGATAAAGGTTATAAATAGCGTTAAAGAGCCAAGGCAGCAGCTGATGTCAGTCTGGTGATGTTTTGTTGAGTAGTTAGCGTAAATCTTTTAAAAAATAATGTTGTAAACATTCATTAATGACATGCACATTGCGGGACTGGCTCAGAGTTGTGCCTAAGTGTGAATCATTTCACTGAGCCATCTGTTTCCTGTACCCACTGACAAGACCTGCTGGGTTTGGACCCAATTTTGTCACACACGGTGCAGTGAATTCTATTTTATTTTTTTATTTTAGTTTATTTGTTACAGGGACCATGTACAAAATGCATTAATCACTTAAAAAGGAGAAGATACACTGTACCAGATTTACCAAATAGCTAATTTCACACACACACACACACACACACACACACACACACACACACACACACACGCACACACACACACACACACACACACACACACACACACACATAAACGAAAAGATAGGAAAGATAGCATACTATTACTATGATGTATTGTTGGCAAGATTGATTGCAGAGATACAATCTTTTCACCTCATATGAGAAGGTGCGGTAATCTAAAAAGGTTTTCAGATTAATTGGGAGTGTGTTCCAGGTTTTAATTGTTTTAAAGGAAAAGGCTGCAAATGCTGTGCCTTGAAAGGGCACGCCACAGTTCCCTCTTATAGTGGACCTAGTAGTTCTACACATTCTTTCAGCACAGGGCTGGACAAATCTCCTCAGAGGTGGAGGTGCAGCATTATGTATAAGAGAAGTAAGTTTGTACATTATTGAATTGTGAATAGATGTAATGGGTTTCAGAGCAGTCTTATTTGTTTGTGACTGTACTGGCATACAGTAGTGGTGATATGAAAAAACGGTGCATTCAGGTATGTCTTAGCTGCATCTACTTTTAAGGCGTTTCTAATAAATCTAATTCAGGAACAAGCTGAAAGCCAAACTGAAGCCTGATTATTTCCGTATGAGAGGAGATGAGTAGGACGAGACACATTTCCACAAGACCAATACTTGAGAGCATAGGCTAACTGGGCATTTTTATAATATTTAATCAGTCGATCTAGATCTCTTGTGCAACACAGACGTGAGAACCAGAGAAAAAGACAGTATAAACTGATTCAGAAACATTATCTAAAATTGTTTAAATTCATCAAATGCTCTGGGATGCTGCTTTTTGATGCAAAGTGGCTCTGCATTTAGTGGGACTGACTCTGTTTATGATTTATTAAGTAATTATTATATAATCAGGCATGTAAGGAGATATTTAAAGCTCTCCTCTTTTCACCAGAGAAGGTGTGTAATGATGATTTTTTTTATCAATCCTGCTGTGTTAACTGTTTAAAAGCCTTTATTTTCAGATGTTAATCGTTTCTTATCTTACCTGTGGTGCAGCAACAAACAGTATGCTCTCCTGCAACTTCATCCTCCACCTCTTCCTCTCGGTGGCTCAGCATGGCTGAAGCATGGCTCCCTGAATGTTGAGGAAGGAGACATAGAGGAGGTCTGGGTGACCAAACCCAACACTCAGTATTCACTTTGTACATCCCGGCCAAAGCTTGTTCTTCAGTGCCCTCCACGAATGGGTGTGGTGAGAGAGGTGTGATGGATCGTCCCCCTGCCTTCCTCTTGCTTTCAGCTCTGCTCTGTTTTTGAAACAAAAAAATTGTTTTTCTCTGGACTGGAGCAGGACACAGAAGGAGTGACTGCATGTGTCACCAGAGAGAACAAGCTGATTGGGCAGCTTGGATCAGCTACTGATGCAATTCTTTTCGTTAAAGGACTGTTTCCATGTTTTCCCCAACCTTTCCATCTATTGAAAAGAACATATTTTAAGATACTTAAATCTTATTATTGCTATTATTATATTGCATAATTTACTAAATATAACATTTCTGAGCAGTATAAGCTCTGCAAGTGGATTTTTATACAAACAAATGACCACATGCAGGGAAGATGAAATATGTTCATAAACCTGCACATTATTTTTGAATTTACTTGAAGATGTTCATTTATTCACTCTGAATGAATGAACATGACAGGTCTCCTGGACAGGTCTCCTGTCTATCACAGGGCTAACACAGAGACATTCACATTTACGGCCAATTTAGAATCTCCATTGAACCTAACCAGCATGTCTTTGGATGGTGGGAGGAAGCTTGAAGAACTTGAAGATGCTTCACCACTCGTTTTAGTGCACTTCAAGAAACATTTTCACCCTCAGGACAAAACACAGGCAAAAACAGAGAAACGCAGTGTCCATATTTTATCCACAACAGACAATGGCTTGAAAGAGGAATAAAGGAAAGCAAATTTGAAAAACCCTTCTCTGAGACACCTCTTATCATCCACTTTCAGTATGTAACAGTCTCAATATCTGTCCCCAAAATCTTTCACCTCCATTTACATTATTCTATGTTGTAGAACCTCCAATTGTGTGAATATCAGGATACCACTCAGGTAATTTGAACATCCTCTAATTGGAGATGAGTATTATTGCTAGGTGAATTTAGCAGTCTTTTAGTATCGTAGTTTCAAGACAACTCAGAAAGTCTAGCTGCCTTTGTTTCAGTTCTGTTACGAAAATATACCATACAACCATGGAAATCTATGAAACAGTTAAAACATCTCCACCTTGCGTTTGTTTACAAATTGACCTTGGGAAAATTTACTTCCAAATTCAAATCAACATTGTTCATTTGACTTTATTTTTTATAGTAGACAAACCCATCATGTGCAATGTTGCATTATCTGAATCATTATGCAGTCATTTAATTATCTTGGTAGGGAAGTCTAATAAACGTAAACCTTACATTTACTCATGTCAGTCTTTTTTATTCTTTATTAAAAACTACATGAAATGTATTATTCTGAATGCTTTTGTCTGTTATTTCACACAAATGTGTCTTTTATTATTTTATTAGACAAGCTTTTTTTCGGCCAGCACATCCATGCGATTGGTCGACAGGACGTCACGTGGCCACCCATTGCCAATCGGAATGTAGACGGAGGGGAGACACAGGAAACGGGACATTCACAGGGTTAACATCCGCGTCTAAGGTTTCACCTGTTTTCTCCTTGTGTCTTTACTTTTTAATTCATTTACCGTTACATCCGAGTCTGTGCTTCAAGCTAATTTGCAGCACTTTAGTTATTCAGCTCTTATTGTTTTGTTGTCGTTTGTTTGTGCGTCGACAGACACGCCCTCTGTGTTTGAGTTTTACATTTTTATTAGATATCTCCGTTTTATTGGCTTTGCAGAAGAAATAAAATGGCCTATCCCGGATACGGCGGAGCCCCTGGAATGGTAAGAAACAGTTTAAATATCGATAACAAATATGGGTTAAACGTATTTTCCGCTGACCACCGTCCCGGGATACCTTAATCAAACACTGCGGAAGTTGCTCCAGTTGACTGAGATCCGGTGTTTAGTTCCCAAAAATGTTTCCAGCTGTCTATGTGTTCTATCAAAGATTCTACACAAAACCACAATTTCAGTATATCTTTTTTTATAGATATAGTTTGCTGCATCTATTTTCATGGTCTTTAATTATTTCCATGCACCTTTATAATACTATGTTCAGCGGGAAGCTCAATCCAGTGATGGTGGGGAAAAAAGGAAAAAAAAGATAGTGCTCTTAAACTGGATTGTTTTAACTCAAATGACCCTGTTATTTAGCCTAGCCCACTGACTATAATGAAATGATGAATAATAAAATAGTCAAACACAGTTTTCATACTGGTCAGTTATTCGGAACAAATGCTGAATACCATAACCTTCATGAAGCTAGGATTTACTTCAGGATTCTTGTATTAGACAGCATAACTAATGAACTGACAGCTGAGTGTATTTCTTATATTGGTGGACTTTAAACTCATTAACTGACTCTTGTACCCCTTGCAACCAAATGTCTTATGCAATCTTTTAGCACTGAGGCAATGGTGTTTACACAATGTGCAAATTACGGTGAAATTCCAACCGTTTTGGAGGTAAGGAAGGGAGTGGATGTCTTCTCTGCTAGGACACCCACACACTAGATAGTCATCTGAATCATTGCCAGTCTTTCCACTGGCCAATAGAGTGTGAAATGAACAGCTGCATTTGATTTCTTTATTGTATGTAAATTCTGTGGCTTCATTTGAATAACTTCTAGAAACCCGTTTGAAAAGGTTTCACGGCAAGCCTGAGGTAATAACCGATTTTATGTCCTATGTCAGGGATGTCAAACTCATTTTAGTTCAGGGGCCGGACCAATAACACAATAGCGTATTAACCTATAAATACAGATCAAATGTTTCCCTAAACCCCACATTTATTAAGAAAAGGAAATGCAATTTGTGTTTAGTTCTAGGTCTCAGTTGTTATGTCCACAGATATGTGTGAACCCTTGGAATAGCAATTACTTTTATTGGAAAAATTGCAGTTAATGTCTTCAGTGTAATTTTTTCACTTCACAAATTCATCCTGCGGGCCAGATTAGACCCTCTGGCGGGCCGGTCTTGGCCCCCGGGCCTTATGTTTGACACATATGTCCTATGTGAAAGGACAGTTTGAGGTTTGTAATGTCCACAGTCAGGTGGCTAGTGATTGAATGATTTAATGACTAGTTGTTGAAAATAAAATGAATATATCTATTGTAACATTGTATTTGTCATTGCAATAAGTTTGCTAAACAAAAATGGTAAACATTCACTGCCCCAGTCTTCTCATGTGAGGATATTTTGTTTGCTGTGTATTTTGGCTATTGTGCAAACTGAAGCAACGACAAATCATTTTTAAATAACTTGAGATTTTATGAAAAATAAATGTCCTGCAGATTATTAATCAGTAACGGCATTAATACTTAGTTACATCATGGGTATCTTAGTGGATTTAGTTTGAAGTGATGCTTAACTGGTGTTCACATTTTTCCATTAGAACTTCATAAACTGAAGCTCATCCGAGAAAATATAAATTAATGGAATAATACTAAGAACCCATCTGCATCATACAAATCTACATTTATTTTCATTCTGACTCTCAGCAGCACCAGGATCCTCTCTATGGATACTTTTCAGCTGTCGCTGGACAGGTAACACACCCATACCTGTTATTACAGCTTGCCCTTTGAGATTTATAGCTCTCCAAGTCCATTTGTTGCCGTACTGACTGCAATCTTCACATTAGCCACTGAAATTTGTATTGTGTATTTCCCTTCCTACTGTTTTCTTAAACTCTGGCAGGATGGACAGATCTCAGCAGACGAACTCCAGCGCTGTCTCACACAATCTGGCATCTCTGGCACATACCAACGTGAGAAAACATCCCATATGTACTTACAACATACATTATGCAATTTTGAAATATTGCAGTGGGGGTTAGCTGAACCTTTTAGAATGATGCCTCTCTTTATTTTTGAATTTACGTTGCTCTAAAAATCTGTCAATTTTCGGTAAATTGCTTCAAATTTCACAAGAGATGTATTCGTTGCCTTTAGAGCATTGCTGTCACTCAGCTATTGGCTAAGGACTGTTAATAAATGACCTTGTACAGCATAACAATCAGGTCATTCATAGTATTTAACTGTTAATGTTTCATGGGTTTTTATAGTGCAGTGACATTTGAGATAGACAGGAAGAGAATGAAGAAAGCTGGTGGATTGACAAAAACACATTTGTTGTGGTTAATCAACTTTCCTTTTCCTCTCACTCTTGGTAAGACCCCATATTTGTGGTATCAGACGTCCAAGTCAGTGATCTGGTTACATTCTTGTCTTACATTAATGTTCAAATGAGTAAACTGTTTGGCTTTAATGGCATTAATGGGACTTTTTCCCAACCGCTATATGTCTGTGTGTGAGTATAAGCTCTGTTTCCTTCTACAGCCTTTAGCCTGGAGACATGCAGACTGATGATCAACATGCTGGATGTATCCTTCACACATCAGAAAAACACTTGTTGAACTTCGTCTCTATAATGTCTGTTTCATATGTCAAGTTGTCAGTTTCCGAATCCATTTTTTAAACCTTGTGACGCAGCTTTGTGGCTGCTTTCTGTCTGTCCTTCTATTAGCCAGAATTTACTGAAGGCCACAGACCACAGAAATGTTCTCAACCGTTGTTGTTGTACAGGTGCAACTAGAGAAACACCACCTTCCTAAGCGTGTTGCATGTGAGTGAGTGTGCAGGGGTGTTAAACACAAACCATTGCAAGTTATTTGCACAACAAACCCATGAATATCACTATATGCTTTAGTATATGTAAGTAAAATATTGATACAAGGAAAAATAGGCCTCATGATGTTTCATAATATACTGTAAGTAAAGCAAATTAAGCAAATTCTGGACAGTGGGAATGTAGTACTGTTTGCTAAAACATTTGCCTCTTCCTTGTTGAGTTTAATTGACAAAAGCTTTCTAAAATGTCAAGATCGATGAATGTCAGCTAATACATGCTGAAAGCATGCTGAAAGTAAGTGGCATATTACCAGTTGGCAGCTAACAGGGGTTTTCAGCATTTATTAGCTGCCAAGTGGTAATATAAAACTCTGACATACTGTAGCAACTGACCTCCCTATTGGTGACTTCCCAGGTAGTGTGATGGTATTCAGTGAATGTGTAGAGACATTAGAAAAGACATGCAGACACCAACTAGAGGGGTCCTTGACTTCCATTCAGAGGGACATGTCCTGCACCATGGGCTTTAATGAGTTCAAGGACTTGTGGCAGGCTCTGAATGGCTGGAAGGCGACGTTTGCATCCTTCGACCGGGACCACAGTGGGACTGTCGAGGGCCATGAGCTGCAACAGGCCATCGTTACCATGGGTACGGAAAAATTAAAGGATACTGAGGTGCTCATGTGAACATTACAACAACTTTTGCTTGTTGTAATCATTCCTCATGTTAGTGCTCTTCCCAAATAGCTAATATCTCTTGATTTGGCTTTTCTATTGGCTGAGAACCACTCTGAAGCTATTAGGTAACCATTTTCAGTATGATTGTGCTTAATGAGCTAATGTGCATGTTCCTGTGCAGGTTACAACCTGAGCCCTCAGGCTATGAACTGTGTCATGAAGCGCTACAGCATCAGTGGCAGAATCCCCTTTGATGACTTTGTGAGCTGCTGCGTTAGACTGCGCGCCCTGACTGGTGAGTTGGTGAAGAAAGACCAGTATGACCAGTTTTCTTTTTCCAGAAGGGTTGCCTGTAGACCAGCTTATCTGCGAGAAGTATAAACTGTGTTTTACTTCTGGATTATCATCTGGATGAAACATTTTTTTGTGTTCAGCCCTATGTTAACATGAAAGCAGCAGATATATTCCAAGTGCTTGTCAACATCCGCTATAAAACAAAACTCATCCAAATTAATTCTTGTCTTTTTCAGATCAGTTCCAGAGGAGGGACACGACCCGAACCGGCAATGCAACATTTCAGTATGATGATGTAAGTTTACACAACTGAGATGTTTCAGATTGTTTGCAGATGTGGTTGATTACAGATGAATTTATCTGAACCAAATCATCAAATTTGCATCTGCATTTTTATCTGCAAATCTCTTAAAAGATACATCTTAAACCATTTACCGTACCCTCCGGAAATGCCACCAGAAATCATAGATGGTACAGAAACATGGACAATGTTTCACCACTTTTACTCACTGAACAAAATAGATGATGAAATATTGTTGAAGTCTGGTGCTGGTCACTTCATTTGTAACAACAGTTTGCTGTGACCGAGTCGTCGTGTTCTAGTGTGTCTCCTGCCCAGCCCAAATATGACCCAATTTCTTAAATCAAATTGATTCCCACTTGATGTTTATAATCTGCTAGATAACGGTTTTTGGTAACTGCTAGTTGTCTTGTATCCTAGTTTGGTATCAACAGCCAGGCAGGAGAGTGGACCTATAACCATATCCTTATCAAGTCAAAAACTGCAATTCTTCAAATGGCCACTTGGAGCTCGCTCCAAAAGCGAGTCAGTCCCCATAGTCAGACCTTTAACCCATTGTTATTTCCCTATTTATGACAACTATGGGGGTGATTTTTTATTGTCAAGATTATATCAAGTCTCTAAACTGCATAGTTGCAGGGTTGCTTCGAGTGCAAGGTGTGTGTCATCTCATATTGATAACTGAACATCCCAGCTCCATTCATGTGGAGGAAAATAAGTATTTGATACACCACTGATTTTGCAGTTTCCCCCCTTAAAGAGAATAGAGAGGTCTGTAATTTTCAACAGGTACACTTCAACTGTGATAGACGGAATCTAAAACAAAAATCCAGAAAATCACATTGTATGATTTTGAAATAATTCATTTTATATATATATATATATATTTTATTGCATGAAATAAGTATTTGATCTCCTACCAACGAGCAAGGATTCTGTCTCTCACAGACCTGTTAGTTTGTCTCTAAGAAGCCCTCCTATCCTCCACTCGTTACCTGTATTAATTGCGCCAGACTGAACTCGTTATCTGTATAAAAGACACCTGTCCACACATACAATCGATCACACTCCAACCTCTCCACCATGGCCAAGACCAAAGAGCTGTCTAAGGACACCAGAGACAAATCTGTAGACCTGTACAGGGCTGGGATAGGCTACAGGACAATAGGCAAGCAGCTTGGTGAGA
The DNA here is from genome assembly GCA_005024645.1 of Planiliza haematocheilus. Taxonomy (NCBI): domain Eukaryota; kingdom Metazoa; phylum Chordata; class Actinopteri; order Mugiliformes; family Mugilidae; genus Planiliza; species Planiliza haematocheilus. The sequence continues at coordinate 3,579,843 of SRSE01000806.1, forward strand.
AGGCAACAACTGTTGGTGGAATTATTAGAAAATGGAAGGGACCCAAGATGACTGTCCGTCTCCCTCAGACTGGGGCTCCATACAAGATCTTGCCTCGTGGAGTCTCAATGATGATGAGAAAGGTGAGGGATCAGCCCAGAACTACAAAGGAGGACCTGGTCTGTGACCTGAAGAGAGCTGGGACCACAGTCTCAGTGGTTACCATTAGTAACACACTATGCTGTCATGGATTAAAATCCTCCACGTGCAAGGTCCCCCAATGCCAATGGCCATCTGGATGATCTAGAGGAGGCATGGGAGAAGGTCATGTGGTCAGATGAGACCAGAAGTGAACTTTTTATTATAAACTACACTTGCCGTGTTTGGAGGAAAAAGAATGATGAGTACAATCCCAAGAACACCATCCCAACTGAAGCATGGGGGTAGAAACTTAATGCTTTGGGAGTACTATTCTGCAAAGGGGACAGGACGACTGCACTGTACTGAGGAGAGGATGGATGGAGCCGCCATATATTGCGAGATTTTGGGCAACAACCTCCTTCCCTCAGTTACAGCATTGAAGATGGGTCGTGGCTGCAGCCATGGCAACTATGAAGCATTTGAAGGTCCTGGAGTGGCCTAGTCAGCCTCTAGACTTAAACCCAATAGAAAATCTTTAGATGGAGATGAAACTACATGTTGCCCAGCTACAGCCTCGAAACATGAAAGATCTGGAGGAGATCTGTATGGAGGAGTGGGCCAATATCCCTGCTGCAGTGTGTGCAAACCTGGTCAAGAACTATAGGAAACGTCTGATCTCTGTAATTGGATCTGTACTAAATATTAAGTTCTGTTTTTCTAGTGTATCAAATACTTATTTCATGCAATATCATGCAAATTAATTATTTAAAAATCATACAATGTGATTTTTGGGGATTTTTGTTTTAGATTCTGTCTCACAGTTGAAGTGTACCTATGATAAAAATTACAGACCTCTCTATTCTTTATGACGGGGGGAACTTGCAAAATCTGCGGTGTGTCAAATACTTATTTTCCCCACTGTACATACTGTATTATCATCTTCTGAGTTGATGCTTAATCTTTGAGCCTCACTTGACTGAGGTGAGACTGATGTCTTTGTTATATTTCTCTTCTGATAGTAAATTACTCAGAGCCAAGATGGCTGACTAACACATGTTATACCTGTTTTCTAGTTTATCCAGGTCACCATGAGCGTATGAAGAGGAGGAGACATTAACATCATCTGCATTTTGTGTATTTTTAATCATTGTTGCACAAAATACCACTGTAACATTCCATTCCAACTTTTTTAACTCATGCAAATATTTTAACAAACTAAAATGAATATAGTAACCACTCAAATGCTTCTGTACTGGCGGTTATTATTACTACTTTTCCATATAGCCTTTTAGAGAGTGAGCATGTTAGCCTGTAATACTGACCAATGTGAACATTGACTGCTTAAAATGAATAAACCATAGACCATACATTGGATTCTATTTTATTTTTAATTCTAATAAACATAGATGTGGAAAATTATGTGTGAATGTGTGTTTTCATTGATGCTTAGGACTGTTAATGTTCCAGCTCCAGTCAGGTTAAATGCTAACCTGAACTGTCAAAGCAACAACAGTTGTGGTATGTGTTGTATGACAGTTTTATCTCGGTTTATTTTAGCTAAACAAAAAGCAGATGAAATGTGAAACACAGCATGTAAGCATGAATTAACTCAAAATAAACGGTCATGTACAAGATTTATTGCTTTGGAAATCTTACTGTGAGCTTCAAAATTACACTTTTAACTACCAGTCCAAGACATCAATTTATCACAACTACTATCAAATGTGCTTTTTGTTTATGGCCCTTAATGTCTTATTTGTATTTGTAATCAGTATCAGTAGTAAGGAAGAAGAATCTGAGGATTTGTGAATCTTAGATTACTGCAAAAGACCAAAAACAAGTCTATCTCTTTTTTTTTTAATTAGTATGAGCCCGCTGAGCACTGTAGCATTGATGTAGAAGATAACTAGAACTGTAAAGACAATGTGCTACTACTGTATAGATAGCTGCGTCTGTGTGTGTTTCTGACCCCTGGAGCTCCATACTAAATCTGTGGTCCTCTTCTCATTAACTTGTCCAATGTTCATGGCCTGCAGTACCACTTCTACCTCTTATTGTCAATCATTATAGCAGCTAACTCACCTGTAATGAAACTACAGCTGTCACTGTCGCTGTCAACAGTTTTATTTCTATTCATTGTCAATCTCTAATGTTACATCATCAGCTAAATGTTATATTTGTGCTTGCTCTGAGGGTTTCAGACCGGCTGTAAAACGTCAAGACAATTTATTATTGACGCTATAGAAACAAAATTGAATTGAATGAAAGACAGTTCTTGCTCATTGTTTTATTTCAAATAAGACGCCACAGCATGTCAAGAAAGAATATAAGAGAGCAAGAGGGCTGGAAGGTTTGCCTGTCAGATCTTAGCTAGCTGCCACGTTGGATGATTTGCAGGACTCCAAACATTGCTGCTCATTTTTTGCATACTCTTTAATTTTGTTCAGTCTTTCTTTCATTTACACACATGACGCTAACCTGCAAAGACCTTCTACATTGGTTCCAGGCTGTAAACAAAAACACATAGATGGTCAGTTCAGTGTTACTGAGGATTAACAGAACATTAATGAGGCAAGCTTAAAATTTCACATTGTCCATAGTTGTAACTGGAGTGATTTTAGTAAGTTTAGCATATTTTATTTTCCAGTAAAGCCTAAATTGCAGTAATACTATAAGAAATGCAATATTAAATTGTAAAATGTCTGTTGTTTGTAATAATGGTAGGAAACCACAGTTAAATGTTAAAATGTTAATTAACTTCATTAACAAATATGAGCAATGAGCAAACACAGTGATGGGACGATTATTTGGAACATACCTGCCATACATTTGCAACTCACGTACTAACGTACATAAGTTGCAGCGTGTTCACAGTTGTTGGTTAGGAGGTTATAAGCGCCACAGTTGTGAAGGGTCTCATTAATGCGTGCCATTATGGTTCTTTCTGACACATGATATTGCTTTCCAGGCTCTACTAGGTCGTCCAAGTAATTTTCCTTCATGCCTCCCTCGTAGTGGGGGCTGTCAAGTTTACCAAAACTGCAGAAAGAACCACGGATGTTTTCACCTGCAGAGATCATGGGAATAAACCTTTAGAAATCCTGTACTTATTGACAAGAAACATACTTTATTTGCAGTTGTATAATATATAGAATGAAAGTTTTATTGAACAGTTGGTATCTCCCAGAGTAAGCAATTTAAAATAATGATTGCATGTATTCATAAATGTATGTGCATGTGGTTAAAGGACTCATGTACTGGAAATACATGGATAATATGATAACAGTCTTCTTGTTTGACTCTGCGATTGCCAGCTAACAAAAACATATTTTACAGTGGTTCATTATATTATGTATGTAGTCATGCATTTTCAGTCAAACTAATACATACGTATGCGGTGAAATATGTCATTATCCTCTTGGTTAGGGAATTTCCTTGGACCCACGTAAACAGCGAAGTGCTTGTAGTCAGGTTTTCCTGGTAGGCAGGTACATTTCCTTGAAAATGAAATGATATCTCCAACAATGTACTGTAAATAAAGTAAAATTAAAAAAGGAAAACCATCTGACATTCATAGTAAAGCTGAACATGTACAACTGCTGAAATTTGAATGAATGGTTTTAAATGATTATAAGTTATGAAACTCAATTTTCTTTTACAAAGATATCAATATTCAATGTGTGGGATTATGTTTTTCAACAGTAAAATCTGGGTGTTGGGAAGCTGACCAGAGCGAAAAAAAGCAGGAGGCAGATTCAAGCCGTTTGTTCCAAAAATTCACCACAAGGTGTTTATTCACAGAAAGTGCTTCCAGCTTCAGGTGTAGCAAAAGTATTTACAACAAAAAAAAGGACAACTGAACAGTTAACGGATTTGAACTAAATAAAAGTCAACGTAAACCAAGTGTACATTGCTACACCTGCTCAGCACTCTGTTCCCCCTGACAGACAAGAGGCAACTGCTTAAATAACCTTCCCTGGCTCTTGGCACAACCTCCATGGCTAAACCAATACTGGAAGCGAACACTAGCTCCTAATTTCCCTGTTTCAAAAGTTATGTCTAACATCGCTACAGTAAAACACTCTTATCTGGCATACTCCAAATCCCACATTTTATCCATACCTAAATGAAATAACAAATAAATCTAAATAATACCTTGGAACTAATATATCTTACCTATATTCATTTGGACTAGTCCAACGACCTCCCCCAATCATGATAGTCCGAGTATAAAAGCAGGAAATATTGCAGCACTTCCTCCTTTTGTCTCTGACCATGGTGAGTATGGTAAGTAATGCAATGCCATGTTGATTTAACTTGTTTTAAAAAGAACTAAATCAATAAACTCTAACTAAATTTAACAATACGTGTATGAGTTTATTTTAACCAAAGATGTTGTAGTACCAAATATAACCAAACATAATACAAAATACAAACAAACCCGGGATAGTCTGTCTCTGTAAAATGCTGCCTACTACTGGTGAAATGGTTAAAAACCTACAGGTATGGTTACATACAGGATGGTATAAACAAATAAGACAAAGGGTCTCTCCCCTATTGTATAGGCAACAGATCGTCAGCTTCACCTTGAAGTAAGACAGCGCCAAGTCCTACTCCAGAAGCATCTGTCTGTACAATAAAAGGGAGAGTGAAATCTGGACACTCACAAAGACAGTTTTTCAAGTCCTGAAAAGCATCTTCGCTCTCTTGAGTCTATTTCAGTTTTACTGGGCTGGATTTGCGAGTCATGTCAGTTAATACAGCAGATCTTGTTGCAAAGTTGGGTATTAGTCTGCGATACCAGCCAACTAACCCCAAAAATGACCTTAGTCTCTTCTTGGTATTAGGTAATGATGAAGCTACAATTGCCTCCACCTTACCTACTTGGGGTCGGATACCACCACCTCCAATCACATACCCAAGGTACTGAACCTCAGGCTTGGCAATGTGACATTTCTTCACATTAATGACCAGACCAGCACTCTGGATGCGTTGGAAGACATCAGTAAGATGTTGGACATGCTCCTCCCAGGTCTTGCTGTAGATAACGATGTCATCAATGTAGGCTGCTGCGTAATCCTCTGCACCTCGCAAAACCTCATCCACCAGCCTCTGGAACGTTGCTGGTGCTCCATGCAGACCAAAAGGCATCATTCTGAACCTGAATAAGCCCCCTGGTACTCTAAACGTTGTTAAGTCCTTTGATGCTTCTGTCAGGGGTACTTGCCAGTAACCTTTGCAGAGGTCAAGGGTCGTCAGAAAGTTGGCATGTCCCAAACGCTCAATCAGCTCATCCACCCTCGGCATTGGATACGGATCAAAAGCAGAAACCGCATTCAATTTTGAAAAGTTGACACAAAATCTCAGTTTTGGGTCGTCCTTCTTTGGCACCAACACCACAGGGCTGCACCACTCACTACGTGAGGGCTCGATGATTCCCATAGCCAGCATTTCCTCCACTTCCTGCTTCAGTTCAGGAACAAGTTTGTCTGGAATGCGACCAGTATTGTCTCTGATGGGTTGCTGCTCAGCTGCATGCAGACGGATGTGATGTTTGATGAGACGTGTACAACCTGGTTTCAAACTGAACAGTTCTTTTGTCATATGTTCCTGAAGCTCCTGGCACTTCTCTGCTGGCAGGTGACTCAGATCAGGATACACTGATGTATCCATTGCAGAGGGAAAATACTGCTCTTGAAGCTCCTCCTCATCCACAACTGCACGTGCCAACAGGGTCCTAGAATGCTCTGGCAGGTCTACCCAGTCTTTCAAAAGATTCACATGAAAGATCTGATGTTTCTTCCAACGATCTGGCAAAAACAGTTCATACGTGACAGGGCCAGTCTTTTTGGTGATGTTGTATGGTCCCTGCCACTTGGCAAGAAGTCCACTGTCCGATGTTGGCAGCAACAGGAGAACTTTCTGACCCTCCTGGAACACTCTTCTCCTTGACGCCTTGTCATAACTCTGCTTCTGCCTCTGCTGTGCGTGTGCCAGATTGTCATTGGCAAGCTCTTGAAAGTGATAAAGCTTGTCTCTCATTTTCAGGACATATGACAGTTCACTGCACTGTTGTTGAGGCACAGGTCCCTCCCAGGCTTCCTTCAAGACATCCATTGGACCCCTCACTGAATGTCCATACAGCAGTTGGAATGGTGAAAATCCAGTTGATGCCTGTGGAACTTCCCTGTATGCAAATAACAAAAATGGAAGCCACTGGTCCCAGTCTGACCCAGAGTCATTCACAAACTTCCTCAGCATGGACTTGAGGGTCTTGTTAAAGCGCTCCACAAGGCCATCTGTTTGTGGATGGTAGGGACTGGTCTTCACCCCTTGTATGCCTAGCATGCTGTAGACCTGTTTCAGCATACTTGAGGTGAAGTTGGTGCCTTGGTCGGTGATAATCTCTCTTGGAATTCCCACTCTAGAGAACAGCTGGATGAGGCAGTTGACGATCTGACAAGCTTTTATCTTCTTCAGTGGAAAGGCTTCAGGGTATCTTGTGGCGTAGTCACAAACTACCCGTATGTATCTATGGCCTACACTGCTTCTTTCCAGGGGGCCTACAATGTCCATAGCAATTCGGGAAAAAGGTGTCTCAATGATGGGCATATTAACAAGAGGGGCCCTATCTCCCTTCTTTCCTGGTGCTGTTAACTTGCACTGAGGACATGACTGGCAATGTTTAACTGTGTCAGCATATTGGTGAGGCCAATAAAACCGGGGAACCATTCTAGCAAATGTTTTTGCCTGTCCTAAATGTCCTGCCCAAGGAATAGAATGGCTCAAATTCAAAATTGTTGACCTCAAACCCTGGGGAATTACTAATTGGTCACCAATCTGGCTACGGCGATACAACAAGTCTCCCTTAACCACATACACTTCCTTTCCTCTGTCCGTCACTTGTGTGGCCTCAGGTACACACTTAGCAAAGAGATTTAACAAAGTAGGGTCCTCTCTTTGTAGCTTAGCCACGTCACTAGGAATGGACACTAGGTCAGGCTCTACACACTAAAAAATGCTGGGTTATTTTGGTAACCCAATTTATGTGTTACAAGTGTTGAGTCAAACTTTTGGGTTATTTTTATAAAGAGTAACCATTCTCTGGGTTAAAGGTCTATTATTTTAACCCAATTTCTGGGTTTTCAAGGTTATGAACCATTTTTGGGTTGTTTTTGAGAGAGTAACCCATTTTGGGGTTAGAGGCTTGTTTTTTGTTTGTTTTTATTAAAAAGTTATTTTTTTCTTGAAGGGGAGTATATTACAGAGTAATCTCATTAACATTAGTTATAATCACACATCTTATGTACATGAAATGTGTCCTTTACCTTTTCTATTATGACCATACACGGCAATGTTGGTGGTAATAATAATAATAATAATAATAATAATAATAATAATAATAATAATAATAATGCTGTCTGCCAGTTACAATCAATTCTCTGGAAAGGATGGGCAATGCTTCGAAACAGTGCAGTGGGTCTGGAATAGAGGAAGGAGAAGGAGAAGTGCAGTGGGCCTACTTTGTAATGTCAACTGCAGAAATAAAGGCGTTTTGTGTAACACCAAACAATATGGGAAAAGTGTGGCCAGCAACGGCAGCAACACTTCTTCTAAGGGGAGCCAACATTGTTTAGAAAAAGCACCGCAGCATATGTTATACGTCACCATCTACATATGAACCAATCAGGACCTGGCTTTCACTGTTAGGCGGAAGAATAGTTAAAACACAGTCACTGATTGGTCCGGTCATTTCCTGATTTCTAATACTCTCTCCCTATTGGCCGAAGTCAGAGTTTTGAACTTGTGGCACAGTTCGTTGGATCACCAACGCGCGCTCCCATCCTGATTTCCTGTGACTTCCATTAAGAGGATTCGGAATTCGGAAGAGGAATACCCGTGTATTGAAGGTATGGATATGTTGTTAAACGCTTGTACAGTATTGGTATCACATACATTTTTTGTGTCCATGTGTCCCCTTTGCTAACTTAGTTTAGCACAATTCGCTAAACAAGTTTCGTATTTTTTCGCACTTCTTTTTCATCTTTTGGTCTCAACTTCTGATATAGCCGTATTAGTTCCGGCTTGTTGAAAATAACCAATCGTACCACGGTTATTAGCAAAGTCGTGAGTAGGCCGCGTTATTTATGCTTCTGCATCGCGCCGACGCCGTGCCTACGCCCACGGCGCTCCGCCGTCACTGAGCATTTATCGTTCGCGTTCGTATTGTAGTCAGTTTCCCTGTGATTTACGCGTGTTGCCAGCCATGATAAATTTTCTTTTTTGCCGACCGTGTCACCAATTCTTGTGGCTATTTTCTTGCGGAGGCGCACGTGTTTGGGGCGGAGGCCAGTGGTGGTTCCAGGGCGTTTTTAGAGGGGGGGAAATGGAATAAATTATTTTTCAATTAAGTCATTCAAACAACCGATTCCAACCAGAGAATCGCGAGAATTTAAAATGAACAATTAGTGCTCCACGTTACACTCTTTCATAGCCTGTGACAAAGTTTGAGCCTTCCGCTGTAAAAGGAAAGGGTCCCACCAACGGGCGCAAGACCAACGGGATCTCCCCGGTTGGCGCTGCTCCGCTCATCCACCTCTGCCACCGCCGCCGCTCGTGTGACCGCACTTCCTTTGGCCGGTGAAATAAGTAAAAAAGCCTAATCACCGTGGCAAACAACGAGAAAATTGATATTCAATTTGGGCAGTGAATGAGTTAAAGAGGAACTGATTGAGGCTGCTTCTGATGGGCGGGCTGGCCCATGTACAGGGAAGGGGTAGAAAGCAGGCCAGCTTAATGGGAGTACTGGTGGACAGACTTGTTGGGTTAGAGGTAGAGGTCTGGAGAAATCTGTGGAGAATACAGTTTGTTTTAGGTTGAGTCTTTAATTTATTCACATTAAATGCCACCCCCAACATATTGACGCCCTGAATATTGTGCCCTACAGATGTGAAAGGGGAACTATCCCTCCGAATCTTGCCTGATTTGGTGCCACAGACGGTGTACAGGGTTGGCAAGAAGACTCTAAGGCACACCAATGAAGAGTCCTGAGCTGCCTTTATACACCTAATGCCTGTAAGTATAATTTTGCATACTAGAAAGTAAATATGAAATGGGAAAATGTTGCCATCCCACTATTTTATTTTATGTATTTTTACTGGTATTTAAAATATTAGTGGTTCTCAACTGGTCTATCCTCAGGACCTTTTTTTTTTTTTTTTTTTGCCATGCACACATCCACGCCCCACTCAAAATGTACCCACCAGTCAAGAAATGCTCAAACTATAGGTCGTTCTCCAAAAACTAGCATTTGTGATAAAGTTCACTATTTTCTGTAATGAACTGATAAACATTAGACTCATACATTTTTGATTCGTCACACACAACTGAATTAGTTCGAGCCTTTTATTGTTTTAATATTGATGAGTTTGGCAAGAAAGTAAAGACAAAAACAAAAATCTGTATCTAAAAAAATTAGCATATTCCATCCGACCAATAAGAAAACGTGTTTTTAATACAAAAAAACTTTCAACCTTCAAATAAGTAAGTTCAGTTATGCACTCAATACTTGGTCGAGAATCCTTTAGCAGAAATGCCTGTGGCACTGCTGAGGTGTTATGGAGGCCCAGGATGCTTCGATAGCGGCCTCAAGCTCATCCAAAGTGTTGGGTCTGGTGTCTTCCAACTTCCTCTTCACAATATCACTCAGACTCTCAATGGGCTTCAGGTCAGGAGAGTTGGCAGGCCAATTGAGAAAAGTCATACCATGGTCAGTAAACCATCGAACAGGAAGTTGGGAGACACCAGACACAACACCATGGATGAGCTTCAGGCCGCTATGGAAGCATCCTGGGCCTCCATGCCACGCCGCAGTCATTTCTGCAAAAGGATTCCCGACCATGTATTGAATGCATAACTGAACATAATTATTTGAAGTTTGACAGTTTTTTTGTATTAAACATTTTTTTATTGGTCGCATGAAATATGCTAATTTTTTCGGATATGGATTTTTTTTCTTTATTTTCTTGCCAAAATCATCAATATTAAAATACTAAAAGGCTTGAACTAGTTCAGTTTTGATGAATGAATCAAAAATATATGAACGTCTAATGTTTATCAGTACATTACAGAAAATAATGAACTTTGAGGGCTTTTACACGGAAACGGATTGCTCTGTATCCGGATAAAAAAAGTGCCAATCCGGCTGTTTTTACACACGGAGACGCGTCTTCACCACTGACTCCGCATCTTTTTTGAAAACGGCCCTGCAAGTGGTGAAAACAGGTTTCCATGCCGGATCCGGCGTCGTGTAAACAGTACAGTCCATGTAATCCGATGACGTCATTGCAGCCCCCTCCCCTGCCGCGTAAAGCCCCGACCACTTTTCGCGTAACACAACAACAACAACAGCAGCAGCAGCATGGACACGGAGCAGCTCGCTGCGTTGTTAGCATTATTGTTGCAGCAGCTACATGTAGCTATACAGCTTTTTAGCCGACACATTCAAGTGCTGCAGGAAAGACACAGATACATCGCCACTCTGATAGGAGAACCAACTCGGAGAACTAACTAATGTTGGGAAAGCTGCAACATGTCGTTGTGAAACCCCTTTGTTTCTGTACAAAATGTGAAAATAAAAAGAAATAATGAGACATGATCTACAAGCTCGTAATGATCAAATCAAACTTTATTTTGCACACTTATAAATCATGGGGAAATTTGCTGTTGGCCACTGGATCAACTGACTGAAAGCTCACCGTTATGTCGCTGTATTTGGACAGACAGGACTCCCAGTCGACATTCTCCTGCAGTTTTTGGTTTTGTAATCCGGAGTAACTTGCAGGAGAAGCTCTGCCTCGTCATCGCTGCCATTCTTGTTTTTGTTTGTGTGAGTAATGAGCTGTGTATACTAGCTGAGGCTAGTTAAGGGAGGCGGAAGGAGCAGGACGCTCTTTTTTTGTTGGTTTGTGGCAAACTCACAGCTACACCTATAGGCCGGCGGTATGTACTACAGCCTGACTGCGGTCTCATGCGTTTCCGTGTAAACACAGGGCAAAATGACTGAGTCCGCTGTGTAAACGCGGAGCCGTTTTGGCAACGGCCTCATTTTGGAAACAAATTCGTTTCTGTGTAAAAGCCCTCTGAATCACAATATGCTAATTTTTGGAGAAGGACCTGTATCTTTAATTTGGCTTTGTTGTATAGTTTACCACTATTGTAGCACAAACTGAACATCTGTTATCTTGCTGAGGATTCACTTTCAATGCAATTCCCTATCTATCTTTCTTTGGGTTTGTCTTAGGTTGGAACAAATATTGTGGAATATCTGCAGCAGGCCAAGCCCTACCCAACTGTCCTGGCCCTGGGAGAGCCTCAGGAATCTGCCTCTCAGGTGTTCCTCATCTTGGCAGGTCAGGCACTCCCCCAGCCAACACTCCTTGGGGCAGTTGATGTCTGTTTTAAAGCGTTCTACATTTTTGACATCAACTACCCCAAGGAGTGTTCTCCTGCCTGGGAGTTTCTGCAGCAGGTTGTCTACGGGATAGAGGGGCCAGAGTCCAGGCCTGTCAAATTTTTTTAAAACTGCACTGCAGAATTGCAGAATTTAGTCTGCAGATGTTTGTTTCAACATTAAAAACAAAAAAATTGTAAAATGTTCATACGTTTTGTGAAATAAAAACATATTCTTGTAAAAATTTTAATTGTCATTTATTGCTTTTATTGATTTTAAGCATACTTTTTAATGGAATAAAAATAATTCTGATTAGTAGTTGGGAAGGAATAGGACGAACCAGCAGTAAAAATTTATTATGAAAGTAATAATTAAAATTATTAACTACTGTGTCAAGGAGCGCTAAATTGGGCAACCCAGCAGATGGGTTAGGAATAACCCAAATTTGTAGTTGGCATAACTCAACTATTGGGTTAAATAAATTCAACCCAACAGTTGGGTTATTCCTAACCCAACTTCTGTGTTAAATGAATTCAACCCAATAGTTGGGTTAGAAATAACCCAACCTTGTAGTCAGCATAACCCAACTATTGAGTTGAATTCATTCAACCCAACTGTTGGGTTAGGAGTAACCCAACATTGTAGTTAGTGTAACCCGACTATTGGGTTAAAAAAATTCAACCCAAAATTTGGGTTGAAAAAATATAACCCAACATGTTGGGTTAAAATAACCCAAAAAAGGGGTTCGTCCTTTTCTGAACCAGCAGTTGGGTTAAAATTGGGTTATTTTTTAACCCAACTGTTTTTAGAGTGTAATATCATCAAAAACATTCCCCACGGTAAGTAGATGTCATCCCGTGATACAAACAATAAATTACTACGAGAAACTAGTGCTTGCAAAAGGTTCCTTTTTTTGAATGTGCACAAACCAACATTGAAGGGGTTCAAAAGTCTGACGTGGAGCAGCAAATTACAACATGCAAGGTTTGCAAACAAATAGTGCATAAAAAGGACAGTAACACCACTCATTTGTCCACCACCTCAAACATAAGTGTTAGGGAGAAATTTGGGGTGATGCCGATGTAGAAAAAGAAGTACCAGAGTCCTGTATGTCTTATGCCTGAAGGAGTTTATTTAGGCTTGATCAAGGAGAACAGAAGATTCGTCATCACAGCATAAGTGCATGAGTCCACCTCAATTCTAAGGGACAAACAGTAAACCCAAAGTCTTATACTAAGAGGGTGGACCGAGGCCGGGGGAGATGTGTCAATATCCCATTGGTTATTGTACATAAACATGAAGATAAGGATTCACACCAACTAGGAAATACAACTTGTCAGACAGTGACGGAGGACAATATCATCTAACTCTACAGCTGTGTCTGTTGACAGCCAGACAGTGAGATTGAAGACGCCATAAGAGGGACCATGGCCTTGGCATGTTCCTCAGAGAGAAAATAGGGCAGATAACTGACCCCAGCTGTAGGGAAGAGAAATTATTCTCTAACAATAAGCACAAACCAGAATATGAAGAAAACCAGAAAATGTGCAAGGACGCAGAAACTGAATCGACTTCATCCAAAGAGTCCGGTAAATAACAATAATTCAGATAAAACTTGCCGATGCATGATAGTCAAAAAGATTAGGCTGAATTGGTGTTTATTTATCATAATTTTTATCGTTACTGTGATAAATACCAGAAATTATCGGGATAAATCTTATAGTCCATATCGCCCATCCCTAGGTCACACACAATTACTGGACGTACTGTTTTTGTTTGTCACTTTCATTTATGTTGGAAAACACAGCTAAGGTAAGAATGATTTCACCTTCTCATTTCGGTCTTTCTAGACTAAATTTTGAATAGTGTGTATTTAATATCTGGGGAGCTTTATATTGTAAATATAAAATCTCCAAATCTCTCAACACAGGCGCATCTGTTGGTTCAGTTGTTGTATACGTACATATACAATAGCTCACATGGGCTATTCTCCAAATCACTTACACTTCTTTAAGCTGTTCTAAATGCGCATGCAGTTTCAAATTGGACAGACATTAACATTCTTACTCGTATTACCTTTTAATAAAACCCAGTAACTGCTAATATTAATTTGGACTTAGATTAGACAAGTTATTTTTTTATTTAACATAATGTACAAGTAGAATAAAAACAACACTGAAGTGAACATTTGAGCAGCAACAGGATGGAGATGCCTGTGTGTTTAGTCAAGTCAGACTATTTAAATACAACCAGTGTTATCCACTCCTTATCTCTCTCCATCCTCTTGCTACTTAAAGGGGAACTACTGTTTTTTACAACCTGGACCTAATTTCTGGCATAAAATACGGTTGTTTACTCACCCATGTGTAATTTGTATTCTTTCAGGGGATAATTAGAGCAGCGTATATCCATGTAGTGGGAGCAGTGTTGGGTATTGTTACTTTGGAAAGTAGTTAGTTATACGTTACCATCAATTAAAAGTAATCCGTTACATTACAGCATTACCTATGACTAAAAGTAGTGTAGTTTTTTGCAGTCGTAAGCTTTTCATCAACGTGTGCATTTTACCATCATGTTGTTCTTGTCTTTTTCGCTGGCGAACTGAAAATAATGTGCATACTTCCACGATTCAAAAGCTGACACTCCAAGGTTTTTTGAAAAGTTGGCAGGTATGTATATTGTTTTGTTGCAAAAAGAATAACCCACATTCATAGACCAATGCAGGCTGAATATTTAGTTTAGTATTGAACGTATTTGATGATCTGCGACGGCGACACATTGTCAGCTTTGGGCACGTTACTCACACAGCGGAATGCAGAAATGAACGAACTTCTTAGAAGAACGGGCATGGTATTGGGCAGGGGTATCAGGAGGATTTTGGACCGTACACGCATTCAACAGTGTGTTTATTATGCCCTCAATGTGTAACATTGCCGCAACGAGATGCGAGCGGCCTGACTCGTTGTCAGGTCACTTTTTGCTGCAGCAGCCACACTAAACAAGATGGCCGCAGGCACTGCCGTGAAGTCTGACGTCAGCCAAAGTTCATTCAATATATTCAAACTTTCATTCAATATATTCCAAGATTCACTCCATATATTCAAAGTTCATTCAATATATTCAAACTTTCAGTCAATATATTCAAAGTTCACTCCATATATTCAAGGTTCATTCAATATATTCAAACTTTCATTCAATATATTCACACTTTCATTCCATATATTCAAAGTTCACTCCATATATTCAAAGTTCATTCAATATATTCAAACTTTCATTCCATATATTCAGAGTTTCATTCAATATATTCAAAGATTAATTTCCTGAACGGCATGCCATACATAATATATATATATATATATATATATATATATATTTTAGAAAGATATATATATATCTTTCTGATGTTGGCATCTGCTGGTATTGCACCATCTATCATCACCGCCTTCGTCTGCTCTTTGTCTACCACCACTATGTCCGGTTGATTGGCCAGGGCCTGTTTGTCAGTCTGGAAGCTGAAGTCCCACAGCACCTTGGCCATTTTGTTCTCAGCCACCTTCTGTGGTGCGGCCCATTGGGACTTGGGTACTTCTATTCCATACTGGGTACAGATGTTCCTGTACACTATTCCAGCCACTTGGTTGTGTCTCTCCATGTACGCTGACCCAGCTAGCATCTTACACCCTGCTATTATGTGCTGGACTGTCTCAGGGGCATCTTTGCATAGTCTGCATCTTGGATCTGGTCTACTCTTGTAGATCTTGGCCTCTATGGCTCTTGTAGCTAGGGCCTGTTCTTGTGCTGCCATGATCAGTGCCTCTGTGCTGTCTCTGAGTCCAGCCTTTTCCAGCCATTGGTAGGTCTTCTCGATATCAGCCACTTATTCAATTTGGCAGTGGTACATGCCATGTAGGGTTTTGTCCCTCCAGGTGATCTGCTCCTCTTCCTCTGCACTCTTGTCGGATTTCAGTTGCCTGAGACATTCACTTAGCAGTTCATCCTTTGTAGCCATCTTTCTGATGTACTATTGGATTTTTGATGTTTCATCCTGGATAGTGGCCTTGATGCTCAGTAGTCCTCGGCCTCCCTCTTTCCGCTTAGTGTATAGTCTCAGGGTGCTGGATTTGGGGTGAAACCCTCCGTGCATGGTGAGGAGCTTTCTTGTCTTGATGTCTGTGGCCTTATCTCCTCCTTTGGCCAGCTTATGATCTGATGACTAGTATTGCGTACATGTTGATGGTTTGGATCTTGTTCCTGCCATTTAGCTGACTTTTCAGGACCTGCCTCACTCTCTGTAGGTATTTGGTTGTGGTCGACTTCCTTGTGGCTTCCTCATGATTTCTGTTAGCCTGTGGGATACCAAGGTACTTGTAGCTGTCTTGGATATCCAAGACAGCTACCTACCAGCGGGCAACATAGGTGATATCACCTATGTTGCCCGCTGGTAGGTCGACCCCTTCAGTTCTGATCATCTTGCCTCTTTTTGAGACCATCCGGCCACACTTGTCCAATCCGAATGACATCCCTATGTCATTGCTGTAGATCCTGGTTGTGTGGATCAGTGAGTCGATTTCTCACTCATTCCTGGCGTACAGCTTGATGTCATCCATGTAGAGCAGGTGGCTAATTGTTGCTCCACTTCGGAATTGGTCCCCGTAACCACTCTCTCATGGTTATTCCCATGATCACTGCAGGTAGGAGCTCAGCCAGTAAAGACTGTGTATTTGGTAAGCTTGCAGATGAAGGGAGACATGAGGATGGCAATTATTTGGACAAGAAAGGACTGAACAAATCAAGTTATGAGGACATCAAGAAACACACTGAGGCAGTGCTACAGAACTGTCTACCTTATAATGTAATAAAGAACAACTGTGAACACCTTGCAACATATGTACGTTATGGACACTCATTCTCAGTGCAGGTATGTGGCAAACTAAGCATCACATCGCTCTTATTATTCTGCCATTACAAACAACAGTAAGATGCCACCACCTGGTGTTACTTTAATATCTGAGAGGGATGTCATGTTAAACTTGCTAAAATGTCTTTTGGTAAATGGACTTGCTTTTATATAGCACTTTCCTACCTATTGATGCTCAAAGCGCTTTACAGTTAAAGACACATCTACCCATTCACTCACACAAGCACACACACATTCACACACCAGTGCCACACACTGGGAGCAACTGGGGGTTCAGTGTCTTGCTCAAAGACACCTCGACACATTCCGGGGATCCGGGGACCCTCTGGTTTGTGGATAATCTGCTCTACCTACTGAGTCACAGCCACACGTGCACATCTCTGGACAATGTTACATTACAGTACATGCATAGTGCCTAAAAAACACAAGCCACAAACACTGTTTTCTGTTGTCCCCATTTTATTTTTACAGCCTGGAGCCTTTGCAGCAATTGGTACCTGGATTCATGGAATGAAAGAAAAACCATGCCCTGAATGGAACAAAATCATGGATGAAATGGAAGAGAATACAAGAAGTGAGGGGGAATTTTTGACATCCTGCCCACAGCAAAATGGCTGCTGGCTGATATCTTGGACTTTTTCCAGCCTGTCCTGGTCTCTCTTATTCATTCTTCATATTGCGTAAAGTCTTATTTGAAATAAAACAATGAGTCTTTCATTGTCTTTTACAGTTCTGACAAGTATATTCCTCATTACTACCGATTACATTATATGTGAGTTTGGGGAAGGAGGGTGGGAGTGGAATTTACATGTTAGTGTTTGTAGTCTTGCTCTATACATGTATGTGGACATGCAATAACAACAGAAGTATTGTGATTCTGATTTACTTCCTGGTTCTCTGTTGTACCTAGAGCATTTTGATGCAGCTTTTTGTTGTTGTGTTTTAAAACTGGTCATGATGTCACCCTTATTTTATTTTATTCTATTTTATTTTGTTTTATGCGTACCAACACCAAGGCAAATTCCTTGTATGCACAAACATGCTTGGCAATAAAGTCCTTTCTGATTCTGATTCTGAAATGGGTCACACACAATTATTGCAAATACAGCAGCGCCATCTAGAGACTGGTTTTCTTTCTTTCTTTTGTTTTTACTGTCTGAATTACATCAATATTGAAAACGATGTTATGAGTATAGACTACGTGAAAAATACTAATTCATCAACAGACTGTCTCTAAGACAATGACGGGACTGTAATACCAGTTAAGCAACATTCAGCTGCTGGACAGTTTTTTGTTTTGTTTTGTTTTGTTTTGTTTGCTTTTTAATTTCAGTTTCATTTCTGTCACTGCGACACGCAAACGAGGTAAGATTTCACGTTCTCGTCTTTTCATTAATACATTCTTGTTTCAGGATTTCTAGACTAAATTTTAAATAGTGTATATTAAGAATCTGTGGAGCTTCATGTTATAAACATAAAACCTGCAAATCTCTCAACACAGGCGCATTTGTTGGTTTGGTCGTTGTATACGTGGGCTATTCACTAAATCAGTTTCACTTCTTTAAGCTGTATTAAATGCGAATGCAGTCTCAAATTGGACAGACATTTATTCTCACTGATATCACCGTTTAAAAAGACCTATAGACCTAAAAGACCTAAACAGACTGCTAATATTAATTTTGATTTAGACTTAACGTCAATGGTCAAGGGAAACTGCTTACAAGTAAAATCGGTTTTGCGAAGTGGTGTTGAAAGAGAAAATAAATATACAAGGCTCTTTATTTGTTTTTAACTACTTTTCGCTGACGATATGGAACAGTAATAATCATGAGGTGGTGTTACTGCATTAAGGAAGTATTATGTTGCTCTGACAGGGATGTAGATTAATATTGTGAATACAAAACATTTAATCAGCAGTTATTTGTTAATGATTTACCACAACTAGCTTTAACATTTCACATCTTTCATGATGCACCGACTTTGTTTATCAGTACTTTTCTGGATCGCACTTCCTGATCCACGTCAGGCCTATGTGATTCTGAATGATCTGTTTCTCGGCAGTTGACACAGTTGACACAAGCAGTGTAGGGACAAGGCTGATCAACATGATTTTTTTAAAATTTTTATTTAACCGAAGTAAAATAACAAACAACACTGTGGACATTTGAGCAACAAAAGAATGTATTTAAATACAGGCGAGTCATATCCTGTTCTTATCTGTCTCCATCCTGTTGTTTAAATGTCACGTCAGTGTTGTTTAATTTAATTTCAATACAACACGATTGGCACAAATAGTCACGAGAAGTCGATCGTCACAAGGATCACGGAAGCGTGAGCGCCTCGCCCATAAACACACAAAGTGCCGAAAGAAGCCACACAGCGCCACTAGGGGGATCCTGGTGTCTCAGAAAGAAAAGCTGCAGTTTATCACTTTGGTGACTTCTTCAGAGCAAAAACATTGATCAGATCAAGCGACTGTGAATGAAATAATGAATTAGGAATGTCGTACAAGTCAATTCAATTTTATTTATATAGCGTAATACAACTTGTCTCAAGATGCTTTACAAAACCCGGCCTGAAATCCCCAGAGCAAGCCTGAAGGTGGCGGTGGCAAAGAAAAACTCCCTTCTAACAGGAAGGTCCCATCTGCCTAAGAGAGAAGAGAACAGCAAGATAAACATACATCTGTCATAGACACATGTCTGACTAATCTTATGATACAAACTGATGATGTTACATGACACCAACCGTTGTAATTGGTTCAGGTAATGTTTGGCCTGTTTTTATAAAGGTATAAAAGCTACCATGAGTCAGCCTGAGAAGAAAGATGAGGGTGTCCCGTCCTCACATGATAGCACGTCTGGAGAAGAGACTAAACCAAAAAGGTAAGCTTATGATTCATCATGTCTGTCTCAGATCAGGACTGTGGCTAAACCTTGGGAACTGAAAAAATGAAACAAAAAGCAAGCAAGTGGAGCGTACATACAAAAACAACTACTTTTTTATTTACAGTTAATATCTCATTAAAGGTAAGTTACTATTGAATCATGCCTTTCTGGATGTGTTCTGGACACACATCAGGAATTGCCAGGATTGAGTACAGTACCTGAGCACAACTGGAAATGAGCCAAGATTTTTGTTGACGGGTGTGTGATAGACATATGTATGAATCAGAGGTTGCGCTAGACGTTTTTGTTGTCCGTCATTTTGACTGACAGGGTCATAAAAATCCCATCATAATGAATTTTTACCTCTCACTTTATTTATTTATTTATTTTTAAATGATAATAATGACATTCAATAGCATTAAATTGTCATTCATTTTCAATTAGTATTCAGTAGTGGTAGAAAATAAGATTCGGCTCATATAATTGCGGTTATATGATGTTATATAACAATCTTTGGCTGGGCCTCTAGAATCCTCGGGAATCTAGAGTCTGTTTAACCAGCTTGGTTGAATCCTACCACGTTTAATTGATATATAATCAATAAACTGCTCCATTTAAACATCTTACATCTCACTCGGCAGAGAATCCCCTGTGTCCCACAAATGTAAACCTGACATTGGACAGCTCTTTTTCTATAAGGAATCAGGCAAGCTCAGAGGTTGTTTATTCAGATGCAGGCTCAAAACCTGGAAGTCAGGATACAGGCTAAGGTACAGTGATCCGGCAGGTGAAAAATTCACATAATAATGATAGGCTAAAGTCACAGTAATCACATCGAAGAAACTGTCTTGAACACCTCAGGTAAACCTACAAGACGATCTGACACAGAAGGAGTGGGTAATACAGCTTAAATACACGAGGTAGAGGGAGACAATGAGACACAGGTGAAACACATGAGAGCGGGGAAAGCACTCTTGGCCAAACTAAATAGGAAGACAGACTTCAGAAGACTCACTACAAAATAAAATAGGAAGTGACAAAAAGGACAGAAAATTAAACTAAAAAAAATAACAAACACTACATGGTCCTGACAGGAACAAGGACAAAAAAGTGGACTCTCCATCACCAAGTGGTGTGTCCATGAAGAGTGATAAATCCAGGGGTCATCCTATTGATTTCAAAGGGTAAGACTACTTTTTAATGTAAATCAACACAAAATTTTCTTGCACAAACCAAGTCTGCTTCTTGTTTCTGTAATCAGTTCTGCGTCGTCCATCTGACTTTTGTCAATGCCGCATTTCTTTCAGGACTGAACAAGAAAAAGAAAACTTTCCTTTACCAAGCGGCATATCCATAAAGAGTGATAAATCCAGGGGTCATCCTATTGATTTCAAAGGGTAAGACTACTTTTTAATGTAAATCAACACAATTATTTTCTTGCACAAACTAGGTCTGCTTCATGTTTCTGTAATCAGTTCTGCATCCTCCATCTGACCTTTGTCAATGCCGCATTTCTTTCAGGACTGAACAAGAAAAAGAAAACTTTCCTTTACCAAGCGGTGTATCGTTAAAGAGTGATAAATCCAGGGGTCATCCTATTGATTTCAAAGGGTAAGATTCAGTTTCATTGTAGGCCAGCAAAGTCTTTATGGAATAGGATGACAACACTAACATTACTTTCTGTTTAGTCTTGTCATAATCACAGGTATGCTTTGACTACGTGTTCACTGATCAATCACAGTTTTTTTTATCATTCATAATTAGGTTTCTGTTTGTTTCTTTCTCAAAAGTACTTGGTAGATGTTCCACCTCAAGGCCCAGTTCTCACTACACTTCTTCACATTAAAAGCAATCCATTCATCATCACTAATGAATATTATGTTCCCCACAGCTTTCCCCAGGACTCATCAGAGGTTTCCACTGGTCATCAAACAGAACTTCACTCCATATTTAAAGTTAGTAACTGTATAAGATCACAGAGTAGCTTAAACAGCCAGGCAGGGTATCTAAACAAAAGTTAATCTAACAAAACTCAGTCCACTAGTATGTAATCAGGAATAAATAAATAAATAAATAAATAAATAAATAAAATGACAATAGAAAAAAATCAAAACTCCTCCAAGGAGCGAGCAGGGGCCCAAAGCATCTGGGAAAAAAAAATAAAACTGACAAAGTGACAAAGAAAAGCAGAAAAAACAAGTTGTAAAAAGGTGGAATTAATGAAGGAACAGCAAATTATCACACAGGCAGGAAAAACACATGGGCAGAAAATAAAACAGACACAAGGGATTAGTAAATCTGCATGCCTGTCTGTTCTTGTGATACATGTATTCTAATTCAAACTACACACCATTAAATCTTCAGTGTTCAAGCATTGTTTCTGGTATTTGCATATAAACCAGAAAACCGAGCACTGTATATGCAGAATTTAGGTTTCATGTCAGACAGTAACTGGGTCACACACTCTGAGTCTGCACATTGGCATGGTGACTGTCGACATGTTGGCAAGTTGGCAGCTCAAAGTTCAATTAGTTCTTGATTTATCTTAAATAATTGTTTTAGACAAATACAACTGGGATTAATGAAGTCTCCTAAAATACTTGTTGGAGAGCAAAATACCTTGTACAGTCCTTCTTCATATTGTTCTTGTTTTCACCAATTGTATGTGTATCCTTAACTTCTCGTTCATTGGAAATGTCAAATGCAGGAAAAGTATGCAGCACATATTGCTATTGTTCAAAATGATGCAGTTTTAAATCCGGACCCCTGCATTATTTAATTACAGGTACTCCAGCAGAACATCAACACGTTTATGGAGCATGAGCTGAAGAGCTATCAGAGGTATTTGAGTCCAGATTACCCAGAAGGCTTTGAGAGCCAAGATGAGGACAATGAGGTGATTAATGGAGAAAAGGGAGCGAAGATAAAAAGCATTAAAGAGGCTTTTCTGGAGATTACACTGCAGTTCATGAGGATAATGAAGCAGGAGGAGCTGGCCGAATCTCTGAAAAACAGTAAGAGACTTTTAATATTCTAGGTACAGCACAAACACAAAGTCTGCTCTGAATATGCCAGTTATTAGAATCTTTCAACGCCAACAGATAAGGGCTCAAAAGCAGAAACCATAAGACCACTAAAAAATTGCTGACATCTGGCTGATATGCTTCTCACAAGGAGCAGTTGGCAAACAAACTGGCAAAGAGTGAAAAAAAAAAAAAACATTTGTCAGAGACAGTTATGAATTATTCATGTATTTGTTTACCTTAAGTTCTGCATTCAGATCATTCATTCTGAAAATGCCAATTATGATTTTTCTGCTCCATATTAGTAAAGGTTTATGTAAGTTAAGCACCTGCAGAAAAGGGTGTAATCTAATTCAATTTGTATGTTCCTTTGTAGAAACTCGTGGGCCTGTGTGTCACCACAAATTCAAATCTAGTCTGAAGAGGAAGTTTCAGCGTGTATTTGAGGGGATCGCTAAAGCAGGAAATCCAACCCATCTGAATCAGATCTACACAGAGCTTTACATCTCAGAGGGAGGGACTGCAGAGGTCAACAGTGAACATGAAGTCAGACAGATTGAAAAAGTGTTCAGGAAACCAGACAGACCAGAAACAGCAATCAGATGTCAAGATATCTTTAAAGGTTCACCTGGAAGAGACGTACCAATCAGAACGGTGGTGACAAAGGGAGTGGCTGGCATTGGAAAAACAGTTTTAACAAAGAAGTTCACTCTGGACTGGGCTGAAGACAAAGCCAACCAGGACATCCAGTTCATATTTGCATTTTCTTTCAGAGAGCTGAATGTGCTAAAGGAGAGAAAGTTTAGTTTGGTGGAACTTATTCATTACTTCTGTCCTAAAACCAAAGAAGCAGGAATCTGCAAGTTTGAAGAGTTCCAGGTTGTGTTCATCTTTGATGGTCTGGATGAGTGTCGTCTTCCTCTGGACTTCCACAACAATGAGATCCTGACTAATGTTACAGAGTCCACCATTGTGGATGTGCTGCTGACCAACATCATCAGGGGTAAACTACTTCCCTCTGCTCGCCTCTGGATTACAACACGACCTGCAGCAGCCAGTCAGATCCCTTCTGAGTGTGTTGACTTGATCACAGAGGTCAGAGGGTTCACTGACACACAGAAGGAAGAGTACTTCAGGAAGAGATTTAGAGATGAGGAGGAGGCCAGTAAGATAGTCTCCCACATTAAAACATCACGAAGCCTCCACATCATGTGCCACATCCCGGTTTTCTGCTGGATCACTGCTACAGTTCTGGAGAAAGTGTTGAAAACCGGAGAAGGAACAGAGCTGCCCAAGTCCCTGACTGAGTTGTACATCCACTATCTTGTGGTTCAGACCAAAATAAAGAAGGTCAAATATGATGATGGAGCTGAGACAGATCCACACTGGAGTCCAGAGAGCAGGAAGATGATTGAATCTTTGGGTAAACTGGCTTTTGATCAGCTGCAGAAAGGCAACCTGATCTTCTATGAATCAGACCTGACAGAGTGTGGCATTGATATCAAGGCTGCCTCAGTCTACTCAGGAGTATTCACACAGATCTTTCAGGAGGAGAAAGGGCTGTACCAGGATAAGGTGTTCTGCTTTGTCCATCTGAGTGTTCAGGAGTTCCTGGCTGCTCTTCATGTCCATCTGACATTCTTCAGCACTGGTGTCAATCTGCTGTCAGAAGCACCATCAACCTCTTTGTGGGCGAAGTTGTTTGGAGACACACCAGATCCATTATTTCTCTACCATAATGCAGTGGACAAGGCCTTAGAGAGTCCAAATGGACACCTGGATCTCTTCCTCCGGTTCCTCCTGGGTCTTTCACATCCGACCAATCACACTCTTCTACGAGGCCTTCTGACACAGACAAAAAGTAGTTCACCAGATCATCAGAAAACAGCGCAGTACATCAAGGAGAGGATCAGTGAGATTCCATGTCCGCAGAAAAGCATCAACTTGTTACACTGTCTGAATGAGCTGAAGGACACTTCTCTAATGGAGGAGATCCAACAATACCTAAGATCAGGAAAACTGTCCACAGATAAACTGTCTTCTGCTCAGTGGTCAGCTCTGGTCTTCATCTTACTGTCTTCTGAAGAGAGGTTGGAAAAGTTTGACCTGAAGAAATACTCTGCTTCAGATGAGGCTCTGGAGAGACTGCTGCCAGTGGTCAAAGCCTCCACTAAAGCTGAGTAAGTTCAGGAAATAGCTGCTTCTGTGCACAACTATATTAAAATGTAAAAAAACAAAACAAAACAACAACAACAAAAAAACAAACACTTTTGTTATTTTTTTACTCTTTAGCTTGAGTTGCTGCAACCTGTCAGAGAGAAGCTGTAAATCTCTGGCCTCAGTTCTCAGCTCTGAGTCCTGCAGTCTCAGAGAGCTGGACCTGAGTAACAACGACCTACAGGATTCAGGAGTGGAGCTGCTCTGTGAAGGACTGAAGAGTCCTCAATGCACACTGGAAGCTCTCAGGTCAGAACTCATGGAATCTTTCACCAGATGACCCAGATCATTGCTTAGAAGATTAAAACATTAAATTAAATGACCAGTTCCATAGTATGTTTTTTCTTAGTACTTTCACAGTCTCAGATATTATACAGCTTCTAAGATACAGTATATAGTAGTTCATGTACAATATTTTAATGAACAAAGACAGACACAGTGCTAAGTCTAAATTAATTTTCATACATTAGCCTGTGTAGTCAAGACTTTATATGGCTGACTCTTAAAAATTAGAACTGGGAGATTTAGTGAGTAATCAGTGGCTGATCCATGCCGGGATCACATGCAGACTGTGTAACTCAGGCAGAGGCAGGTTAAGCCTTTTAGATGTCTGTGGTCAACAGACAATTGAATAGCCTCCAAAGAGCATCCACGTAGGAAAAATATTGTCCAGGTTGTAACTAGCAGATCCACAAGTCTTAGCTGTTTGCTGCAAATCATCTTGTTGTTCACTCTCTTTCTTTATGTGTGTGTGTGTTTGTAGGTTGTCAGGCTGTCTAATCACAAAGAAAGGCTGTACTATGTTGGCCTCAGCTCTGCATTCCAACCCCTCTCATCTGAAAGAGTTGGATCTGAGATACAATAATCCAGGAAACCCTGGAGTGAAGCTGCTTTCTGCTGGACTGGAGGATCCAAAGTGGACACTGGACACTCTCTGGTATGAACAGACAGGGGTATAGTCTGAGATTGTTAAAGCTTCAGAACTGGACAACTAATTAAAAATGTCAAATAGAAATGTAATACAACATAGATACATTCATAACACACTCCAGTGATCTGTGCAGACAGCTTTAGTTGAGTTTGCCCAAGATTTGAAATATCCACATAAATCAAATATTTAATATATCTTCTGGATATTCCAGAGAGACTGTTATTGCTACTGTTACTGCTTCTAATATAAATGTAATGTAGTTTACAATGTTGTTTGTTGATTTTACGGATTAACATGTATAGCGACTATCCTGGCCTCATGTAGTTACTCGTGCATGGGTGTGGCAGACTGTCTCCATATGCTTGTCCACGTTTGGTTAACACTCCCATTTAATGATCAAAAGTTACAACAAAACATGATTATACTGATGCAAAAAATAACTGATAGCATGACGATGTGATGCTGCTGGAAAACAAATGAAGGTGAGGTGAGTGGTAAAAACTGGATGATCTTCCACCCCATGCCACTCTTGATTACCTGCGCCACGCTTATAAAGAGAACGCTATACTGCCACCTGTGGAGACCTGACGTAACCCATGAAAGACAGAGAAATAAAGAGATGTGGCTCCCATAACATCTTAATTGCTGTTTTTTGTTTTTGTTCCAGCATTGCTGGTGGTGGACCACAGTTTATGAAACCTGGTCTGAAGAAATGTAAGTCTGAATGACAGTATGTTTAAGCCATTAGTTGTTAATCATGTGACTTCATACCATGGGTGCAGGATGTATCCATATTATTGTCATTTGAGCTTGAATAGGTCTGCACTACACCAACACACAAAACTAGCAAGCCGCTGGACCTCATCCTGATGCAAGACAGCAATCAATCTTTCAACTACAACACTTCATTTGTGTGTCTTCATTCAATACAATACATCTCTTCTAGTGCTTCTGAAAAAACACATGCCCTTTATCTCTTTTAGGTGCAGTCCCCATAAAACAATTTTTTTTCTTAGTCAAACATTACGGGTACTAGGTGGAACTTCACATTAACCACTCATAAACAATGGCATATATAAATGAAAGTAAATTTAGTAAATCATTGCCAATGTTTAAAATTGTTCAGCTAATAAACTACTGCTGTCTTTTGTCTCTCCATCAGATGCTTGTGAACTCACACTGGATCCAGACACAGCACACAGAAACCTTGTACTGTCAGATCTTAACAGAAAAGTGACAACAGGGAAAAAGAAGCAGTCATATCCTGATCATCCAGAGAGGTTTGACTACTGGAAACAGTTGCTGTGTACAGATGGCCTGACCGGTCGCCGTTACTGGGAGGTTGAGTGGGAAGGACAGGTTTACGTAGCAGTGACTTACAGAGGAATCAGAAGGAAAGGGGAAAGTAATGACTGTTGTCTTGGAATGAATGGTCAGTCCTGGAGCCTCAAGTGCTCTGATGGTGATTACTCTGGTCTACACAATAATAAACAATCTTCCATCTATAAAACTACTTCCAACAGTAGGAAGGTTGGAGTGTATCTGGACTGGCGTGCTGGCACTCTGTCCTTCTTCAGTGTCTCCTCTGACAAACTGATCCACCTTCACACCTTCAACACCACATTCACTGAGCCAGTCTACCCTGCTTTCAGGATACGGACAGAGCCATTTAACTCATCAGTGTCTCTGTGTTAGATATAACAAAGCTTAGTCGCATTGCCACAATGACCAGGAGACAACTTTGGAGGGACTGAAAAAGTTCCTCAGTCTTTCTATGCTTAAAAATCGTTTTCCCGAGTCAAATCGGTATTAATTCATTAAATACTAAAGATAATTTACATCTTTCTCTGTTTTGAAATATAACAGCAGTCTCATGACGCTGACTTTACATGACTAGTCTTATGGGACCACACAATGACATGAGCCCACGTGTGAGGGTTCTGAAAAGCTTAATGTACCACTTCTATTTTTATACAACTTGCAAAATTAGTTTTGTAAAACTAATTTCAGAATTTAGGAAAATATCTCAATGAATCAATACTGAACTGGACCTCATAACAGATATGGAGGAACAACAGATATCATACATGTCCTTGAAAGAAAACAGCAGAAAACAAGACTTTCATCTTCCTTTGTAACACTTTTATGGACTTCAACAGCTCTTTTACCATTTATCCATCTATCCACTGTATGTAGTCATCATTTAGACAGGGACATGGAGCCGACAGATGCAGAGATATGGTGGCAAACAGTTAACTGAACAAGAGAAGTGACACTGCAATTGAGAAGGACTATGTAGGAAGAAATTATTTTATTTTAAATAATGCATGTTTGTTTGTAAATACTGTAACTTTATCAAGGCCAGAGTATGTAACATTGTTGTAAGATTTAAAACGCATATTAAAATTGTTCCATAGAGTAAAACAAGTCTCTCCACATTGGACGACAAGTCATAATAAATCCCAGACCCCCTCAGCTTTTGCCATCTTCTTTCTCTCCCTTTGGTTGCTGTGACTCTCAGAATTTTTTATTTTTATTTCATTATTTCTTTTTGTAGTTTTTCTGTTCATCAAGATTTTTCCTGCTTGTCACCAAGATGTTGTCTACAGCATGTTTTCGATCTTTAAGACTAGACTGAGTTGCAGTAACCACACTGAATGAGCCACATAATATATTTTATACTTCATCAAGCTTGGAAGTGTTGGTGACCAGCCAATGATGTGTTTTCAAACCTATTCAGCTTGTCTAATAAATAATGATTTCAAACAATCATCCTGGTAGTGTTGTAGTCAAGACCATCTAACCCGAGACTGAGTCAAGACCAAGACCAGAGCGTACCAACACTAAGACAAGACCAAGACTTTGAGGGGCCCAGACCGAGTCAAGACCAAGACTGAACTGAATAAACAGAAGCATTAGTCTATTTGTCATATTGAAAAAAATGAAAAATAAAATCTCACTCCAGGCTAAATTCATAACTTGAGAGCGCTGGATATAACCAAGTTTTTAAGCTGGTTATACACACACTTAGGCCTATACATTGGTTGAACAATTATCTTTATGTTATTGCTTTATATTAGGGGTGCACTGAAATTAAAATTATTAGCCAAAAAATAAAACACAGAAAGAAATTATTGTGCCAACGAAGTCCCACATCTTCTAAGAAAGAGAACAGCTGATCTTCTAAGGTAGGGATAACCAAAGTGTGGTGGGGCTGTGCGAGATGAAAAATGTAATGAAGTTATCTTCTCACTCACTCACTGTGTGATCCAACATATATGACCTAAATAATGCCACAAAAACACCAGAGACAGCTTGTCATTGCAGTTTATTTTACTTATAAGCTATGCTTATAGTTTACGCATATAAGGAATGTAACAAAACACACGAGATAGCAAAGGTTCAAGACAGGACATTTTAATTCTCCTCAGATGAGGACGAACATGCAGCTTTGGGGCCCCCTGGTGGCTTGGGGGCCCTAAGCATTGGCCTAGTATAAATGCTCTGTATAAATGTGGCTGATGCTGTGTAGAAGGCAGAGACACCGCAGGCTCTGAGTGTCTCACGATCTCTCTTGCTGCACATGTTTCAAACCTCATCAAAAAACATTTTAAACATTTAAAACTGGTAATATATATATATTTTTAACTTAATTACAACATACCTGTTTGAGTCAAATGTTACTGGATCATCCAAGGGAAGTCGCTCTTTCAACATGATACACAAAATAGCTCTGAGAGGGAATAATGATGATGCAGAGATTTATACACGTGTGGTTTCTGCCTTGGGGTCGCTTCATTGGAACTTTCCACCATAATGTTTGGCAAGTCAGTGACTGTCACTGTTGTGCCCGTCCAATCATTGTGAACCTATTTGCATCGATACCACTGTGGTCGCAAATTACTGCAATGCATTCTGAATGGGGTCCAGGACTTGCACTTGACTTGCTGAACATGTTCCCAAACCTCACAAGAAGACACAATTAAAGAGGGCAACATTTTCAAGTTTGTCACAACTTACCCTCTGGAGTCAAATGTTTTTGGATGTCCCAGGGACTGATCACTCTTCACAGCTGGGATCAAGTTTACGTTTAGGTGCAGGTTTAGGTTCAGGGTAGTCTGATGTCTGTTAGACCCTGACAAAGAGGAGACCAAATTACTTGGAGCAGAATTGTTTGTAAAACAGCCTTTTCTTAACTATTAAATTCTTATCAAGGGCTGATTTTGTCATCACTGCAACGGGCTAAAATACTTAGAATAAGCTTCACCTGTGAGAAAGATATCATTCACACAAACAACACTGACAATAAAGATGCTTAACATTTTCTCAAACCTCACAACAAGACTTCTCAACTTAGTCACAACTTACTTTCTGGAGTCAAATATTATTGGATTACCCATGGACTGATCTCTCCTCATAGACACACAGTTGAAAAATGAATGCAACACTGGATGGAAATAAATCTGGTGACATTGCAGAAGTTTATCGTAACAATGCCACAGCAAATGAGTGCTGTAAGTTAAAAGTGGTCAACATTTTTTTGGTGGCGACTTTTTTTTTTTGGCGAGGCAGTGTACTTTACAATAAGCTTCATCTGTGAGACATCATTCTGTGCGGTGAAAAAAGGAATCACCATTCTTGCTTCTTATTCAAGTAGTGCACACTGCACAGAATTTCACACAGCACAAGCTTATGGGAGAGGAGCTCCCAGAAGAGAAAAATGAAACAATGATAGTTTGTCTTGAGTACACGTCATACTGCCTGTCATTAAACATGTTATCTATTCTACGGAAGGAGGGAACAAGACAAGACCTCCTGCACTCTCCTTGACCTAACAGGTATTCTACAAAACAAGGCACATAATCATGCATGAATATAATGTGTTTACTAAATCTTGCAACTAAACCCAATATTTATACCCAGTATCACATTCACACAAACAACACCAATAGTACAGATGCTGAACATGTTCCCAAACCTCACAACAAGACACAATTAAAAGATGGCAACATTTTCAACTCAGTCATTACTTACCTTCTGGAGTCAAATGCTATTGGATGACCCATGGACTGGTCACTCTTCATAGACAAATTGCTGAAATCAGGTTTAGGTATATGGCAGTTTGCTTTCTGATGGATACTGAAAGACAAATATGAGACCACCAGAGAGAGAAGGTCACTCTTACGCCACAGCCACAGAAGCTGTGTGTAAGATGTGGAAAACTAGAAGATGAACTCATTGCCTGGGAAGACTGGCTCCTGGCTGACAACCCTCCAGCTGGAACAAAAGGCACTGGCGGTGTGCTTACAACAACTTACAAATATTATTCTTTATTCAGATTGAAGTGGTGCAGTTTGTCAAAGATCTGCTGTGATTATCTGGTCTCAGCTCTGATGTCCAACCCCTCACATCTGAGAGAGATAGATTCAAGATTCAAGATTTTTATTGTCATTGTATTACTACAACGAAATTTTGGTGGCACTCAAAAAAGAAAAACAGAATACAAAACAACCAAACCAAGACACAACGGCTTGGACAGTAAGGACAGTACAATAAGGAGTTAAACTGAGTTACAATAAAATATAGAATAGTATATGAAATATAAATATAACTATAATATAAGTGTTGCAGAAATGTAAAAAGTGTCACAGTAAAGGTGCATAGGTAGTAGTTAAATAGAGACAAGAGTTAAATAAGGGCTGGGTGACAACAAACTACAGGAGTCAGATGTGAAGCAGCTGCTTGAGCTTGTGAAGAGTCCACTTTGTAGACTGGAGATTTTGAGATGAGTAGAGATTTGGAGTCACTCCATGCTTTCTTTTAGTAGTATTGCAGTAAACAAAGTTAGGATCAAAGCAAAGATCCAGTGTTTCCTGTAAACCTGCAGCTGTTTTCCACAGTGAAAGAGTCTAGTCTCAGACTGTTCTCTTACCTCAGAACTAAACAACTGTTCAGTTTCATCTTTGCCACAGCTCAGATCATTCTGACTGAAGTCTGTACATCACAGAACCATCATTACATTTAGTAACTGTGTGGTCTTTATACGGAGCAGGACCTCTGCTGAGCTCCAGTCGTCACATCTGTATCAATTCAATTCAATTCAATTCAAATTCAATTCAAAGTGGGCTTTATTGGCATGAAAGTTTCTTAACAAATCAATATTGCCAAAGCAAATCGAAATACAAAGCAAATCAAAATACAATACAATGAATTAAATATCTCTGTCATTAGTCAGCTGATGCTTCAGAAACACATGAGATGTTCACCAACACACTCAGACTCTTTATTTACTGTAAATCCATCACTAAAGTGTTTGTGCAGTAATGAAGCATTCATGACTCTCAGCAGTTTATATTCTCTGTGGACTTGAGAGAAATCAGCAGAGGAAACAAACTTGATGCTAAAAGTCTCTGCAGGTCTGTGAGCTTCCATCTCCAACACGTTAACATGAGCACTGAAAGGAAACTGGCTGAGCTCCACAGCTGCCCTGAACAGGACTGGAATCTCTGCTGCTCTTTATACTGGATGTGCTGCATCTCTGACTGACACCTGATGAAAAGGAGACTCTGGAAACACTAAATGATCTCCTCTGTTGATTCTTCTCTCTATAGATGGGAGTCAAGGTTAACGGGATGGCGTGTACTGAGTTAGCTTCATCCAGATGTTTCTCCATTTAACATAATCAACAGAGCTGCAATCAACTATTCTAATAGTACCAGCAAATAAAGTCCAGTTCCTCTTGAATTATTCAGACACGTTAAAAACATATTCTATGTGAATGTAAAGTAACCAGCATCAACAATGTTGATTGTATATATATTTGTTCCATCTGTACTGTATTTTGTGTCTTCACTTTTTTAACAGCTAGGGGTATGATTCTTACTTTGAATATGAGAAGGTCCTGGGTTCTAATCCATCTATATACAGTATAAAGTAGAAACACCTGACAGAGCCACAAAAATAAGGGTCTATTACATTAAAACGAAAAAGGCGGCAGGAGAGACATGGTGAGCCTCATCTTAGGCCTCTTTAAGGCCCTTTATTCACATCTTCTCAGGTGTAGCTGGTTGAGGTGATAAAGAACAAGCCACTTGCACAGCCACCACAAGGCCACTACTCCAGTCCTGCAGAGGGGCAGAACAAGTGTTTTTTAAATATATATATAATACTGCAAACTATGTTTTCCCACAACGTGGAAACTATCACATGATAGTTTCTAGAAGCCATCAGTTGGTGTTATGTGTGTTTATAATGAGAAGTAGCAAGCTGAATCCTTCACAACAGACAGCTTTGTTGGACTGATGATTTATTCAGATCATTTACTTTAGTAAAAGCAGTAAAATACTGCAGTCATGCACTGACAATCAGTATTGACAAGAAAATGAACTTAAAGAATCACCAGAGAAGGGTGTCTCCTGGCTGACAACCGGCTCAAATTATTTTATGATTGTATGTCATAAAACTAGGTTGTTCCCTAGTTCCAGTTTACTATCACTTTCATCAGCGCTGTGTTGCAGATCTTTTTCTCCAAGTAAACCTCAGTCTGAAGGTAAAGTCAGCAGTTTCTAATGTTTTACAATTGCTGTTTCTGCAGAAATTAGTTTGATAGTTCACGTTGAATTAATCTAAGATGAAAGTTTAATGTTGGGCGAAGAGAAACTATATATTTTTGAAGATGTTTTGTGTCAATGTTTATGAGTCTGTGAAGAGAAGAGAGTCGTTGGAGATCAGCAGGTGAACAAAGAGTCGTCGTTTCTGTGTAGCGCCACTTTCTGATGACTGGAGGTAGATTTTTCTGTATCAGTCTGCGGAGGAGGTGGAGAGGAGTCGCTGATCTCCCGCTGTCTGAGCCACTAAATGCAGCCTGAGTTCTTCAGACAGACGCTGGAGAACATGTTGCCTTTATATAAAAAACATTAGTTAGAATTAACCGTAATTCACAGACTGGTCAAAGGTCTTTTTTTTTTATAAACCTCTATCACAGGTGATAGAGGTTATTGCTCAGCTCTTTGGACTTAACTTTGTCAACTTGTTGCAGATTCTTACGTCCTTATGAAGTTTACAAAGTTTCACTCTTGTGTTTGAAGATTCTTTATTATTAGATGACTGATTGACTGGAATCAAACAACTCGACCATCAGCTGATTTTTGTTTGCTTTTTTCACAAATCAAACTGCACTGTGTTTCATAAAAATATAATCTCTGCCACAGTAGTGTGTTGTTACCTTAAAAACAAAACAGATGAAGTTTCAGAGCTTGTGTAACTGCTCCATCTTGCATATGAATAACAGCAGCTCATTGCAGCTTTTCCACCAACACTGATATGAACAGAAAAATAAGAACCAGTCACTGAAGGAGCAGCTGATGTTTTCACAGCAGAGATGATGACAAGGATTTGAAGTTCAGGTGAATGGTTTGTGTTTCCTCCACAGATGAAGGTGTGTGAGCTGATGTGAATCCAGCAGCATGGATCAGTGTAAGGACAGAGAGGAGGGAGTCCTCAGAGTGGAGGACAGTATTACTGAATACAGACAAAAACGAAGGTGAGTTGTTAGTGTCACTTCAAAAATGTAATGATTTAATCTACAGAGCATTTATTCAACAATTGAACTAATTTAATCAGGTCCCATAAGAGAGCAGACTCTCTTGAAACTGGTCCCCACTGTGTGTTAAGTCGATGGGTCACTACATTGATTTTAATAATGTAAATAATAAATATGAATTCGCTTTGTTTTAAGCTATTCTATTAAATCTCTATGCATGTTTAACCTTGAACTCCTGAGGCGTCTACACTAATCAGACAGCATTCAGTTCAGCACTGTTCCTTTGGTCCCCATTGATCTGTAAGTCAGAGGCGATTGCTCTAAGACTACAGGGGAGGCTCAGCCTCCCCTAAAATATCGCTGGCAATTTCGTCAAATACTACGAATTTACATTACTACTCAAACTAAAATGTGCTAGAACACGATCGACTTCATGGCTACTTCTTCCAAAAAAGGTTTAAAAAAACTTCTTATAATAACACAATCATTAATAAGTTTTATCCGTTCGTCTATCGTGATTTTTTTCTCATATTGCTGTAATGGCACGGCCCGTTTAAAAACCCACTGAGGCTCGGCCTCAATGGACTTTCAATTGGGCTTCAGAATGGGCCGATCTCAGGGCAAAAAAGCTGGACGTTTATTGGATAAACGCTCCAAAATCGTCACTTCCAGGGAGGCCGGGCGTCTCTGGCCCTGCGTTCCAAAAACAGTTTGAGTCGCCCTCGCTCACTTGCCCTCAGCCCTTGCTATGACGTCACACGGAGGCCACTTGGAGGGAGGAGGAAAAGTGGGCGGAGGAAGAGTGAAAGAGGTAAATGGAACACACCTGCCCTCGTTCACTAACAGCCCAGACAATCATGGAGCAACCACATGGACATATTTTTCGTGCACCACTGCAATGCATTGTGGGTGATATACAGCTCTGGAGTGACCATCGTTGTTGACTTGATCACTCAGCCCTCAAGGGTTGATCTCACCAAGTTCACTTCAGCTGCAGAGAAATGGAACAGCCCTTATGATGGCGGCGGGGATTCCCCCGAGGGCAAGTGCTGAGGGCAAGTGAACGAGGGCTGTTTTTGGAACGCAGGGTGGGAGTCAATGGGCAGTGGGATGTACCTGGACGCCGAACTTCTCTATGATGATTGGATGAACTGTTAACGTGGCTGGAACTCGTCGTGATTGACAGCGCTTTGAGACTAGAGAGTGAGGAGTTGTCGTCATGCTACAGCTTCTCCAAACACCGCTGTTTTGCTGTTTTATGTAAGCATGTCCCTGTAAGGTCCATTTTCTTTCCCCTTAACTTTCTCCATTGCTTTACTTTCTTACTTTTCTTGTATCTGTCCCGCCGAAATAATAAACGCGCAAAAATTAATGTTTCGTCGCTCCTGAGGGCGTGATGAGGGCGTTGCCCCTGGCAACCGATAGCGTCTCCTATCATCGTGGCCGACCGGCTCAGACCCCGTCCAAATCAACCCAGATCGGCACGTGACAAGCTCGGATGAGTGGCGAAACGTCTTCTCGAAAAATCTACAAGTCCAGTTGCCTTTTTTGAAACTTTTTGGATTACCATGACCTGGATGACTGAGAACCTTCACAGACATAAATTTAATGATGTAATAATTGGCCAATTTTACAAAACTGGGCTTCCCCTATTTGAAAGACCAGCAGCCGCCACTGCTGTAAGTGTAACCAGGACATTTATTCTAACATTAGAAAACTTTGTGTTGTGCTGAAGAACATTACAGCAGTTGAGACGAGAGACACCTGAATCTGAACCTGGTCCCAGCTGTGCGTCCTTCAAGAGCGACTGGTCGATGGGTCGCTACATTGATTTTAAAGAACATCCTTCTGCTACAAAGAGGTAAATTGTAAATAAAACAACTTTCATCTCTCTTCCTCTTTGGGTTCATTCTGTGTGTCAGTTTGTGAAGCTTTGCTCTCATGGATTTTACATCTGAAGTTCCATATCAGAATCAGAATCAGCTTTATTGGCCAAATATGTGTGCACATACAGGTAATTTGACTCTGGTAACTTTTGCTCTCTTGTACAGAAACACATGGAACTTAAATAAGTGAAAAAAATAAATCTCAATCTGTACACATAAAACAGAGGATAAAGCCAGATATATACAACAATCCAGGGGTTTGTACAGTGAGTATATACAATAGTGCAGAGTTATTGTTATTATTCATGTGAATTGTTTCACACTCTGTGACTGCTCAGGGTTCATCAGAGTGACATCTCGGGGTAAGAAACTGTCCTTGTAGCAGGTGGTTTTGGCATACAGTGCTCTTTAACGCTGGCCTGAGGGAAGGAGTCTAAACATATTGTGACCAGGGTGTGAGGGGTCTGTGGAGTTTTTACTGGCCCGCTTCCTGACCCTAGACCGGTACAGCTTCTGGGTGGAGGGAAGGTCAGTACCAATGATATTCTCTGCCGACCTGCCTTGTGACGGATCCACATCCATCCGTACAGAGTGTATGTGGGAGGTCCACTTCAGGTCCCGTGAAATTGTGGACCCTAGGAACCTGAATGAGTCTACTAGGGACTGTTGAGGATTGTGAGGTTTAGCTCGATCCATCTGGTTCTGACTGCACCAGAGGTCCAGCTGTTCCACTTCCCTTCTGTTTGCCGACTCCAGCGTGGATCTGAAGATGAATCCAATGATGGTGATGACACCTGCAAACTTGAGGAGTTTCACAGAAGGGTCCCTTGAGGTGCAGTCACTAGCGTAAAGGGAGAAGAGCAGTGGGGAGAGAACCCACCCTTGGGGGGCGCCAGTGCTGAGGGTCAGTCAGGAAACTGGTAATCCACTGACAGGTGGAGGGGGGCACAGTGAGCTGGGACAGTTTTTGGTGGAGGAGCTCCGGGAGAGTGGTGTTGAACACAAAACTGAAGTCTACAAGACCTGTGCGTAGGTCCCTGCAAAGTCTAGGTGGTGCAGGATGTAGTGAAGCACCGTGGTGACTGCATCATCTACTGACCTGTTTGCTCTATAGGAAAACTGCAGGGGGTCTAGCAGGGCATCTGTGATGTCCTTCAGATAGGCCAGCACCAGTAGTTCAAAGAATTTCATGACTACAGATGTCAGGGCGACTGGTCTGTAGTCGACTGGTCTATGTAGTTTAATCCTGTGACAGGTGACTTCTTGGGGACCCGGATGACGGTGGAGCATTCGAGACCGTAGGGGGCCTCGCAAAGCTCCAGGGAGTAGTTGAAGATCTGGGTGAAGATGGGAGCCAGCTGGTCAGCACAGACTTTCAGGCAGGACGGAGACACTCCTTCGGGTCCCGGGGCCTTCCTCTGTCTCTGAAAGAGTTGACTCACATCCTGTTCGCAGATCCTGACCTTTGTCTGCTGCTCTTTATCACCTAGATTCTTCCTCAGATGATTCACAATAAACAGATACAGATATAGATATAGAGTGCATGTGT
Organism: Planiliza haematocheilus; assembly: GCA_005024645.1. NCBI lineage: Eukaryota > Metazoa > Chordata > Actinopteri > Mugiliformes > Mugilidae > Planiliza > Planiliza haematocheilus. The sequence continues at coordinate 3,617,369 of SRSE01000806.1, forward strand.
AGAACAATGGCCTACTGGTATAAACTAGGCATGTAAGGCAAACTAATTAATATTTTATTATAAACATACACATGAGTGGAAAATAAATGCATATGCAACACACTCTGTCTTTATACAGGTTAAACTATTGTAGTTGTAAAAAGGAAAACATCACTTCAGTAGTACACAGTACAAATAGTGCTGGAATAACTAAAACAACAACAACAAAAAAAAAAAAGAAAAGAGATGAATGATTGTTTATTTTGTAAAGGTCTACTGAATCCAGTCAATCTACAGATTTTGTAACAACAATTGCAGTTTTGGTTTAGGACAACTAATTTTCCAATGAAGTAATGTTTCCAGATTTAAATTATACTATAGCACAATTCCAGTAGAACAGAAATTTACATGCATTCTGCTATGAAAACCACAGAATATTATGTCATAACTTTAGCAATTGGCTAATTGGCATACTTTGGATCAGTTGGAGATGCACTTCTGGATATATTTTTAGTCCGACCTTCTTTACCCTATTAGAGCCAGTCTCAGCTGGTGGAGTACAAGCTTCTTTAGGTATTGCCAGTGTGACAGAGTCATTTATCCTTCTGAGAGAAGAGGGATTTGTTTACTGTGTTTCATGATATTTTAAAGATATTGTCATGGAAATGTTAGGGTTACGCTGTTCTGTGTAATGTGTTTATCAGGAGGAAGCTGGAATATCAAAATCCACCTAAACCTGAATCCAGCGGGGTGTCAATGAAGAGAGGATGGACTGAAGAGAAACATAATAAATCAAGGAAAAGGTGCCACTCTGTGGATCGAATGTAAGGATTTAAAACTGACACTGAAGCATAAGTACTAAAACCAATAGTTCATTATTATATATATTGCCCCAGTGTTTAAAGCATTACTGACTGATGAAGTTTGCTGAGTACTGACTATTTTCAGCAACACACAGCAAAAGGTCAGTCAATCACATTCGCACTGTGAGCTGCAGAGTACAACCAGTCTAACTAGGCACTGAGGTGGCTCCTCCAGGTCACTTTGGCAGAGAGTGAAATCTGAATAAATGTGTTGGTGAGAACCAAAACTAAATGAGCTAAAAGATAGAACCTGTTGCAGACTGAACTGTTGATTGACTAAACCTTTTCCACTACCGGGAGCCTTCTGATTCAGTGTTCACATTCAGAAATGACTTCATGGACCTCAACCTATTTCTAACTCTGTGTGGTCTGATTTGATGTGAACTAATTGTTGATGATTCATTCACAGACTGAAGCAGCAGAGTTTAAATGTTGTCAGTGGTCAGTCTGTTGAGCAGCATCAAACACACCTAGACTCCATATTTAAGGTCTGTACATGGACAGCAACTACTTTACATCATTCCCATGCTACTCTTTGTAGACCAGTGGACTGTCAGTCTGTTCAACACATATTCACATATATGTGTGTGTATATATGTTTATATATATATTCGGTTATTCGGTTCCAGCTGCTGGAGGACAACATTGTGACTTTTGTGAAGAAGGAGCTGAAGAAGATTCAGAGTGATCTGAGGCCAGATTACCCAGAATGCTTAGAGAGTCGGAGGGAGGATGAGGAGGAGTTGGAGGGAGGGAGGAGCAGCAGAGATGCATTTGTGAAGATCACACTGAACTTCCTGCGGAGAATGAAGCAGGAGGAGCTGGCTGATTGTCTGGAGAGAAGTAAGAGGATCTCTGAACACTGAACCTGATGAATAAATTAAATGTTTACTAATGTCTCAAGATGAAGCAAGATATATTCAAACACAAATGAAATATTAGAATAGTTACTGTGTAATTTAGTCATACATTTTATTTCTGATTTGTTCATTCAGAACATTTTGCTGCAGTTTGTCAACGTGAACTTAAATCTGCTCTGAAGGAGAAGTTCCAGTGTGTGTTTGAGGGGATTGCTAAAGCAGGAGACTCAACTCTTCTGAATGACATTTACACAGAGCTCTATATCACAGAGGGAGAGACTGCAGAGGTCAATGAAGTCAGACAGATTGAAACATCATCCAGGAAACTAGACAGAGCAGAAACAACAATCAGACCAGAAGACATCTTTAAAGCCTCACCTGGAAGAGATAAACCAATCAAAAGAATGATGACAAAGGGAGTAGCTGGCATTGGAAAAACAGTTTTAACACAGAAGTTCACTCTGGACTGGGCTGAAGACAAAGCCAACCAGGACATCCAGTTCATGTTTCCATTTTCTTTCAGAGAGCTGAATGTGCTAAAGGAGAAAAAGTTTAGTTTGGTGGAACTTGTTCATTACTTCTTTCCTGAAACCAAAGAAGCAGGAATCTGCAAGTTTGAAGAGTTCCAGGTTGTGTTCATCTTTGATGGTCTGGATGAGTGTCGTCTTCCTCTGGACTTCCACAACAATGAGATCCTGACTGATGTTACAGAGTCCACCTCTGTGGATGTGCTGCTGACCAACATCATTAGGGGTAAACTACTTCCCTCTGCTCGCCTCTGGATTACAACACGACCTGCAGCAGCCAGTCAGATCCCTCCTGAGTGTGTTGACATGGTGACAGAGGTCAGAGGGTTCAATGACCCCCAGAAGGAAGAGTACTTCAGGAAGAGATTCAGAGATGAGGAGCAGGCCTGCAGGATCATCTCCCACATCAAAACATCACAAAACCTCCACATCATGTGTCACATCCCCGTCTTCTGCTGGATCACTGCTACAGTTCTGGAGGATGTGTTGAAAACCAAAGAGAGAGGAGAGCTGCCCAAGACCCTGACTGAGATGTACGTCCACTTTCTAGTGGTTCAGACCAAAGTGAAGAAGGTCAAGTATGATGGAGGATCTGTGGCAGATCCACACTGGAGTGCAGAGAGCAGGAAGATGATTGAGTCTCTGGGAAAACTGGCTTTTGATCAGCTGCTGAAAGGCAACCTGATCTTCTATGAATCAGACCTGGCAGAGTGTGGCATTGATATCAGGGCTGCCTCAGTCTACTCAGGAGTGTTGACACAAATCTTTAAAGAAGAGAGAGGACTGTATCAGGACAAGGTGTTCTGCTTCGTCCATCTGAGTGTTCAGGAGTTTCTGGCTGCAGTCTACATGATCCACTGTTACACCAACAGGAAGACGGAGGTGCTGGAGGACTTCATGGGACAAAACTACAATGTCTCAACTCTGGATGTCTGTCTGAACAGAGCCATGGAGATATCCCTGCAGAGTGTAAATGGTCACCTGGACCTGTTGGTTCGCTTCCTTCATGGTGTCTGTCTGCAGTCGAACCAGAGATTGTTAAGAGGTCTTCTGGGTCAGAAAGAGATCAGTCCAGAAATAATCCAGAGAGTCATCAACAACCTGAAGAAGATGATTATGGACAACATTTCTCCTGAAAGAAACATCAACATCTTCCACTGTCTGATGGAGATGAATGACCTCTCAGTTCATCAGGAGATCCAAGAGTTCCTGGAGTCAGAGAACAGATCAGAGAAGAAACTCTCTGAGTTCCACTGTTCAGCTCTGGCCTATATGCTGCAGATGTCAGAGGAGGTTCTGGATGAGTTGGACCTGAAGAAGTACAACACATCAAAAGAGGGACAAAGGAGACTGATTCCAGCTGTGAGGAACTGCAGAAAGGCTCTGTGAGTCCAGATGTGATTGACAGTCAGTTTACCTGAGTTTATTTCTTTAAATGTTCATACTATAAAATGATCACCCTATCAAACAGTGTTTAACTTGTTTGTTGCTAACATTACATATCAGTTGTATTTTGTTTCAGATATCCTCCAGCTGTTTCAAACACTGAGAGAATGTAGATTTTCTTCTGTTTATACAGTACAGTATATACAGTATATTAGAGCTGTCCATTGATTAATATGTGATGCCCCTGTGGGCATGTGTGGGTGTGGTTGCATTCCCTGAGGCCAATCACAGTAACTCTGGGCACCTGTGTCCATTGACCAGGAGTCTTCAGCTGCCACCACTCTTGCAGTTTAAAAAGGGGCTGTGTGAGAGCTCACGCCCTCGTGAGACAGACCATCTAACTTCTCTTTGTTTCCCTCCTGCAGGTGTCGTTGGTGTGGTTTAAGCTGCCTTTTTGGTTCACTGTCTAAATAAATAAATAATTGTTCCTGTTCCCTGCAGTTACCGTGGTGTGTCTCCTTCTTTGTTGTGGCCACTTGAGCCAGGCCATAACAAATGGGGGCTCGTCTAAACTTGTGTTTTTTAGGAACATCGCTGTGCAGGGTGTCGCTAATTGGCTAATTTGACCCAGCTGGGTACTGATTTTGGGTCCTTTGTCTTTGGAGATGCATCACGTGTATTGGTTCCCAGGAAGCCGTGTAGTGCAGGAATGTTATTGGGTTTTGGGTATGTCAATCAGAAGGTAAGTGCTACTGTTTTGATACGCTTTGTGCAGGAATTTCCCCGTTAGGCCATAGTGGCGTTTACCCCTTTGGGTTACGTCAGGTTTGTTATTTTTATAGTGTTGTGGTAACGTGGCTAGTGTCAGCTGTTTTCGGACAGGCTGTCTCGGGGGCACATCCGTGTGATGTTGTGGGATTGCCTGCATGCAGGTTGTTTCACATATCCGCTGGTTTCTCGTGCGTAAGTACCCGCCACCAGCTGCATGAAGACTAGGGGTGAGTAGTAGGTAGATTTGGCTAGGCAGTTAGGGGGAAGTATTCCTGTTGGGTGGATGGTTTGCCCATGCGTGTCGGCAGTTGGCACTTTACTGTCTGGTTGAATTAGAGTTGTTATCATGGCTTCGTTGGATGAGTTTTTTAAGAGCCCTTCAGAGGTATTTATTGATGGTTGTAAGAAGGAGCAGTTGGTCAAAATAGCGCAGCATTATGGCATTGAAGTTTCGGTGAGCAAACGTAAGGATGACTTGAAGAATGTTATTCTTTTGGCTTTGGTTGAGAAGGGGTTTTTGGAGAAAAGGGAGCTTGGTGCTGCGGAAACTAAATCTATGCCGGTGTCTGCGTCTGCGATGGCTCAGATGTCAGGTTTGTCGTTTGAGCAGCAAAAAGAGATGTTGGGCATGCAAATTGAATTGGAAAAAAATCGCCATACTATAGAAAGAATGAAGCTGGAGCTAGAACACTCAAAACTACAGACGGTTAAGGAGGGCAGGCTTGCCTCTCACCAGTCGGGTCTTGGAGGTCTTGGTGATATTATTTCGGACTTGCGGTTAGTGCCAAGATTTAATGAGCATGACCCTGATATATTTTTCATTCTGTTTGAGCGTGTCGCGGAGGCTAGGTGCTGGTCGGATTCGGAGATGGTGCTGTTACTTCAGTGTGTCCTCACCGGGAGAGCACAGGAGGCTTACTCAGCGATTTGTGGCGAAGCTGACCTAGGTTATGACATGGTTAAATCAGCCGTATTAAAATCATATGATTTGGTTCCCGAAGCTTATCGTCAAAAGTTCCGAAATTGGGTTAAGGGTGACAACCAGTCCAATGTGGAGTTTGTCCGCGATTTAACCTCCCATTTTAAGCGGTGGTGTGCAGCAGCACAGGTGAACAATTTTGACGATCTTGCAGCACTGATCGTGCTAGAGCAATTTAAAAACACACTTCCACATCACATTGCCATGTATGTGAGTGAACAGAAGCCCCCCACCGCATTTAAAGCAGCCGAGTTGGCTGATGAATTTGTGCTGACGCATAAGAGAAGTTTTTTGGATGCGTATTCTGGAGTGGGGTGGAAAGGTTCTCGTGGTGGTGCAGAGTTGGTCAGTTCTGGTCCCTCCAGTAAGCCTGCGGGGACGAGGCGAGCTGGGGGCTCCTTAGTGTGTAATTACTGCCGTGAGGAAGGTCATTGGAAGGATAAGTGTCCGTTGTTAAAATCAAAGTACCGTGAGTTTAGCCCGGGGGACCAAGTGTTGGCTCTTATGCCTCTCCAGCTTTCACCGTTTCAGGCTAGGTTTGCAGGTCCCTACACTGTTGAGAAGAAGGTTTCAGATCAAAATTATATGATTTCTACTCCCTGTTGGATGAAAAAGTCTCAACTCTGCCATGTCAACTTGCTTAAGCCATACGATGCATGTGGTTCAAACGCAGCGTTCCATTTTGTCCCTCAGGATGTGGCTGTTAGTCCCGTGATGGTGGTTAATTCTGTGGGTTCAGATGTTGTTGTCTCAGAGGCAGGGTTGGATGTGGATGGAGAGGTTAAGGCCCCGGATATGTCTATCATGTGTGGAACAATTCTGATTCACTAGGCTAGCTTGATCGCTTGTTGAATCATCGAACTATATCTCAGCGCTCAGTTAACTGTATTGATCAACTTTTGGTACTGTTTGGTGATGTCCCTTTACGCACAAATCTCATAGAGCATGATATTGATGTGGGAGACACCCCTCCTATCAAGCAGTGATTTTATCATTGTCCAGCAGAATAGTCCCGTGTTGTCTGGCTCGCTAGAGGTTTCAGTTTTGGTTTGGTATAGTTTTGGTTTCTTTTGGTTGGCGGGGGGCATACCTAATGGATTCAGGGGTCTTTGTGGGAGCCCCTGTTCTAAGGGGGGGGGGGTGTGATGCCCCTGTGGGCATGTGTGGGTGTGGTTGCATTCCCTGAGGCTAATCACAGTAACTCTGGGCACCTGTGTCCATTGACCAGGAGTCTTCAGCTGCCACCACTCTTGCAGTTTAAAAAGGGGCTGTGTGAGAGCTCACGCCCTCGTGAGACAGACCATCTAACTTCTCTTTGTTTCCCTCCTGCAGGTGTCGTTGGTGTGGTTTAAGCTGCCTTTTTGGTTCACTGTCTAAATAAATAAATAATTGTTCCTGTTCCCTGCAGTTACCGTGGTGTGTCTCCTTCTTTGTTGTGGCCACTTGAGCCAGGCCATAACAAATATATTTGATTAGACTTTAATTTTCTATTTTAAATCCATTCTTGATCTTTTCCACATTTTATTATTTTAATCATGATGACTTTGTGGACTCAGATGTGAGATCAGATCACACTGACAGATTGTGTGAAAGAAGACTAAATGTAACTCTATCTCTCCATTCATTTGCAGATTAAAACAAAACAAACAGGATGAGTACAACTGTTTAGTCTTCAAATGCATAAAGTAAATAGTAAAGTGTTGTCATTCATATTAACATATTTTATATTAATGTGTCATGACAGATTGGCTGGCTGTAGACTCTCAGAAAGTCACTGTGAAGTTGTGGCCTCAGCTCTGAAGTCCAGCCCCTCCCATCTAATAGAGTTGGACATGAGCTACAGCTACAACTACCTGAAGGATTCAGGAGTGAAGCTGCTGTGTGTTGGACTGGAGAGTCCAAACTGTAGACTAGAGACTCTGAGGTCAGTACACTGAATGTTTTTCATCAGATTTAACAGTTCTCTTGTCAGGATTGACAAATAGAGAATGGACCACATTGGTTTAAATGAAGGATCATCATGTTTCTTTATATCAGCAGGTGTCTCCTCAGTCATCGGTGGTTGGTCTGATCTTAAATCAGGACCAGTTTAGTGTTCACATGTACATTTAAAGCGTTACTGGAGTCAGTGATCATACAGTGTAGTTGTGTTAGGAAGAGACCACTTCACAGTCATTGTGGACAGCAGGAATTGTCTCTGCAGTGTAAATCTGACATGTGACGGTTGTTTGAAGATAGACTTGAAAATATGAACTTCTAACGACACAAACCTGCTGACATATCAAATACAGGAAGAAGAAGGTCATGAAATGAACTAATGAGCAGTTTGTTTTCAATTTGTTCATTCGTTCTTTCCATTTTCAAATAGGAATTTAAAGATCAAAAAAAGAAAATGTGACTGGTTATTTTTTATATAGTTTTTAATGTAACATATAATGTAGCAATGAAACGCATTGAGTTTTCCAACATGTGTGATTTGATATTGATCCTGTATTGAGAGACTTGACTGAGGTCAGCAACATGTTATGGATCTGTGTTGACATGAATAGTTGTCTGAATGTTGTGTTGAAGTTTGGATGTAGGCACGTCAACTCTACTTACTTTAGAGAACAGCTCATTGATTAGGATATAGTAATATTGATCTGTACATTTAAACCTGAACACATTTTATTAACATCTTTTATTCTTTATTTAGATTAAGTTACTGCAGTGTGTCAGATCTCGGCTGCTATTATCTAGTCTCAGCTCTGAAGTCCAACCCCTCCCATCTGAAACATCTGGACCTGAGTGACAACTTTACCCTGCAGGATTCAGGACTGAAGCATCTGTGTGGTTTTCTGGAGAGTCCAGACTGTAGACTGGAAACTCTGAGGCCAGTCTTGCTGTCTGTTACTATTGTGGATCTGATTTGTTTAATTACAGACTGAACTTATGTTCATACATAATTTCCATCCCTAAAGATGCGCAATTCCTCCTACTCATATCATCTCTTTTCTTGTCATATGTTTAGTCTGTCATCTCAAAGATGAGTGTTAGTTGAAAGTGTAGAAGGCTGACATGATGATGATCCACAGTAACACAAGGACAAAGTCATTTTACTCATTTTAGAGAACAGCTCATTAATTAGGATGTAGAACTGGTGAACTGAACATTAAAACCTGAACACATCCGATTGATTAGCAATGATTTTATTAACATGTTTTATTCTGTATTTAGATTGAGTTTCTGCAGTTTGTCAAAGATCAGCTGTGATTCTCTGGTCTCAGCTCTGAAGTCCAACCCCTCCCATGTGATCCATCTGGACCTGAGAAACAACAAGCTGAAGGATTCAGATGTGAAGCAGCTAGACGATCTTGTGAAGAGTCCAGACTGCAGACTGGAGACTCTGAGGTGAATAGAAGGTTGGAGTTAGTCCATGCTTCTTACAGTGGTATTGTACTTGACACAGTATTAAGTGTTTCCTGGAAACCTGCTGCTGCTTTCTTCAAAGATACTGTCAGAGGACAATGGAGAGAGACTGGACAGAAAGACAGAGACAATAGTCAGACAGTCAGATCATCCTGAAGCTTGATGTGCTCTTGTTTTGGGGAAATAAATAAATATCAGATTTCAGCTGACAGCCATACTAGATGAATAGAGACAATGATCCTCATTCATCAGATCTGATCTCAGACTGTTTGATCTCTCACCTCAAAACTAAACAACTGATTGGACTGATTATCACAGCCCTGAGATCAGTCTGACTGGAGAATGTAAATCACATCATAACCATGTGGTCTTAGCAGAACCTCTGCTGAGGTGCAGTCATCACATTTGTATCTCTGTCATTAGTTTCATCAGATATCTCCACTGTTCATTAATTAACTGATGCTTCAGAAAAACATGAGATGTTCACCAAGACCAAGACCACACTCAGACTCTGTATTTAAATGGAACAGCTGAAAATCCATCACTTACACCACAACAGTCTTTGTGCAGTAATGAAGCATTCATGACACTCAGCAGTTTATATTCTCTGTGGACTTGAGAGAAAATCAGCAGAGGAAACAGACTCGATGCTAAAAGTCTCTGCAGGTCTGTGAGCTCCAGCATGTTAACATGGGAGCTGAAAGGAAGCTGGCTGAGCTCCACAGCTGCTCCAAACAGGACTGAAGTCCCTGCTGCTCTTTAAACTGGATGTGCTGCATCACTGACTGACACCTAATGAAACGGAGACTCTGGAAACACTAAATGATCTCCTCTGTTGTTTCTTATTCTTATTATTCTCTGCAGATGGCAGTAAAGATAAACTGAATGGCATGTGAGCTGAGAGAGGATGAGCTGAGTTGTGATGATCCAGAGAGGTTGAATCAACAGCAGCTTATGAGTGAAGAGGAGAGCTTCATCCAGATGTTTTTCCATTTAACATCATCAACAGAGCTGCACTGCATGAACAAAAACAGTCCAGCTCCTCTTGAATTATTCAGACACATTACCAACAAACCAAATATTCTCTCATGTAAACCTGCCAGCATAACATTTTGGATATTTCCTGTGGTACAAACTTCAATAAAAATGTGGACGATAATGCTGCAGTAAATGTGAATGTGAGTATTATTGGATGTGGACAGTTGTAGTTATTGACAGTGACCACTAGAGGCCAGTGATCATGACAGTTTCTAGGTGCCTTGCAATTCACATTGCCAACCATGAGAGGGAGACAAATTACAGGTCATATGAACATCGACGATTTGAATGTTTTTCTATGGTTTGAGAATAATATTTTTACCGAGGGTGCCATAGTTTCTTAATACGAAATAAGAGATTGTTTTCATGTGAAGACAGAAAGCAATTTAAAACATATCAAGTGAAACCCTCCTGTCTCTTTCTTCCAACCAATTCCAAAAAAGTCCAGAATAAACTCTTAAAACAATTAAACATCCCCGTGACCCCTAACAGGACTAAACGGGTTTAGAAAATGACTGACTGACAATTAAACATTAAAGAATGACAACAGCCTTACTCAGGGACTGGTTGAAAATGCTGATGACGAAGACCCCCAGTGTGGGCTTCACTTGGTACTCCTCCACTCTGAGGGCGTTGCTGCAGTGGGCTGGTTGATGTAGTGAAGCTCACTCTGGTAACGGCACCCAAAGTGAGCAAGTTTAGCTGCTCTGCTAGTGGGGCGCCACCATCATCAGCTGACGGGCTGCTGGTTCTGTTTTGGTTATATGCTGGACAGCTTGCCACGTGGAGCGTTGTTGTTCAGCTAAACATTTAGTGTGTATTTTTCATGGTATCCAAAAGAAGTAGTTTTTGCATTTTATTTCTCTTCCCAGTTGTAATGCGACTCACCTCATAATTTGAGTAAAAAGCTCTCTCTGCTTATTAAACTATCTGAAACCCTGTTATTCCTCTTCTGGTGGTAGGTGGAGTTAATTTTCCCATTCTTGTCATCTTCCATCTTTTATGGCTGCGTAGCATATCAGTTGTCATCAAACACTTGGCTGAAGAAGCTGGATACAATTCAACATCAAGCTTTAAGACTTTGTTGTGGTGCCACAAGAACGACTCCAGTATCCACCTTGCAGGTGGACATGAATGAAATGCCTCACGAAATGAGGACAAGGTAACTAGCATTAAAATATTGGGCAAACCTGAAAGGTCACAGAGACAGTCGTCCAACACAGACAGTATTATTTGCATGTCAAGAAAAAGGGGTAAAAATCGATAAAAAGCTTTGGCTGGACAATAGGAAAGGAAACACAAAATGTAGGAATTAGCAAAATAGCAATAAAAAACAAGCTCCGAATGAAACTCCGATCGGGTGGGAGTTTCATTCGTTATCCCAGATACAGTGATGATGAACAAAAGAGCTAGCAATGACCAGCTAGTATAGAGTGGGGAACTGTTGGCATTTCTTTTGGCGCTAGCATCAGCGGAAAGCACTAAACAAAGCAAAGTGTTAATTGGTTCAGATAGCAGTAGCGCATTAACAAGCATCAAGAACATGCAGTCAGAATCGAGGCAGGACATCATTATGGAGATTTCATAAACAATATTTGGAATCTAAAAAGCAGGCACAGTGTTACAGTTTTTTTGGGTTCCAGCACATATAGAGGTTGAAGGTAATGAATTAGCAGATAGATACGCTAAAGAAGCAACAAGGAAAGCAGAAATGCTGTTGGTCTGTTCTTTGGTCTCTTTCTTGTCAAAAACCTGATTGGTGAGTCCCAGCTGCACCACACATCCCTGTATGCTAAACAACTACATAGGATAGCTTTGGCCATCTTAGAAGATAGCCTACACCCATTGAATAGGGAATTCCAGAATCTTCCCTCTGGACGGAGGTTAATAGTCCCTAGATGTAGGACTACAAGATTTAAAAATAGTTTTGTCCCAGCTGCGATTACTCTGTTGAACAAACTGTAGATTACTTGCACATAACGCACACGCACTTTGGTCATGCACTAGCATCTATTGTATGGTTTTTAACATGTGTTTTACATCATGTTTTTATCTGTCTGTATGTTCAATGTAACATATTGTTAACCATGATCTACAGTTTTGTTTTATTTGTTCCATACTGTATGTTTCATGGTTTGGTCATGTGGTGGTCTATAAGTGTAAAGGATGTCCTGCCACTTAGACTGTAAACCTAGTTTACCTATGGGTACCAATAAAGTAACCTGAACCTGAACCTGAAAACCTGTCCAGTTTGCTCTAGCTAACTATCTATCTAGATTACGAGGTCATGAACATTGTTTTGAATGGCAGGGAATCAGAAATATGAGCTTGGCCAAATAACATTTCAATATAATATATTGTTATTAATTATATTTTATGATAATGATTTAAAAATAATAATTATATTACATTTTATAATAATGATTATGATTTTTCTTATCTTTCCTCCAACTGTCTGAGTCCCCCCTAGCGCCCCCTGACCCAGATTCAAGCTTCAGTTCACCTTGCAGAATAGCCTCCGTAGTTTCTGTTGTATGAGACACTGCAGTAGGCGTTCAGGTCAAGTATATAGATTTCATTGTTGCAAACTCTTGGAAAATACCAGGTTAAACTGCTGCATTGCATTAAATAGTAGGGAAAAGGTCCCACAGATAAGGCACAGATGCACCCAGTCTACAGCTCCTTTGTGATTTCTAACAAGGCTGTCTCCCCAACAAGGCTGTCTCTCTAGGCTGTCTCATGTCTAGGGCAGGACCTTCTGTATAAAAGTGAATATAACCGTAACATTGGCAGTTGATTGTAGTTGCTATAGTGCATGTATCAACTCCTTGCTGCAAGAAAAACCTTTGAATGAGACTCCAGACTCTGTCATTCTTGATGAAAGAATTTCCCTAACACAAATCATTACTTTCTACTGTGTTTTTATGTGACATTATCTACTAGTCGACATCGAATCAGCTTTCACCACATATTATTTGACTTCAAAAACTCCAAACTGTACAACCCCTAATATATAATGATGTAAAAGAAATTACGAAAAACAGTTGCTGTGAAACACTAGAATGGTTAGAGTCAGAAATGTCAAACAGGTCAAACAGGTAAAGTATCTGCATGTGTGCCCAAAATAACTTACGCTCAAAGTGTGAAAAAAAAAGCTCATGATTATGATAACACTCAATACGTAACCATTACTTGGCTGTATAGCTAATAGATCACACTGGCCTGTTGCTATTGTTTTTTACATAACTCATCTAGAGAAGACAACACAGAGAATAGAGCTTGTCCAGAGTTAAAGGAAAGGATTTAATTTCCTATGTTTCTCCAGCACAACTTAGCTTTTCACCAGTTAACTCACAAAACTGTCAGTTATCCACTTGAGTCTATTGCTGCGTAATGAGTGGTTGTCACTATCACTTTAAACCATAGAGCAAATCAAATCCTGAACAGAGAAACAGATTCCATTTATTGTGAAGAGGAGTGATTCTGAGAAGTCATTCAATAAAAGTTTTTTTTTTAAAAACAGCCACAGTGTAAAATTAAAACTCTCAAAGGCTCATAATATACAACGCCTTTGTCCACAGATTGTTCACAAATGTCTGCCCTTTGACCAAACAAACAAAAGTATGCTTATCTACATCGGCATTCCTGCCCTCTTTTATGCAGGTATTCTGTTTTGTGCAAAGCAGGAAATACAACTTAATAATAGACTGGGCCTTACCTCCAAAACAAATACAAGCAACCAACAAAAGAGTGAGTGCTGACTTTTACCAACAGCATTCTGAAATCAATTCACAATCATGGTAGTGTATTTTTTTTCTAGATTTTGCACAATGAAACCACATTTTGTGTGTTATAGAATTCTTCCAGCCACCTACCAGATTGAATACTTCATAGAGCACCGTCCTTATCTTTCTAGGTAATAGGGTCAAACACAATCAGCAGTTTTTTATATATATATATATTTTTCCATATTTTGTTCTGATTAAAACATACAAAATAGGCTCCACCTCTACTGTAGATACTGGCCTTTAGTGACTCGATGAGGAAGTGAAGCTCTGTGAACCATTAAGCTTCTTTCTAACTAGCCTGACTGCATTCTTGCCTGACATATCATTTGCTTGGGATATCAGAGGAGGACTGTTTCTCCTGACACCGACAGCAGCAGCTAAAAAAGGTACTGTAAATGGTTAATAGTTTTATTTTCAATGCTTAGCACTTTATAGTTTACACAGAATACATGCTCACAGCCCGGATCTATTTCTGTTTTATATCCTGAAATCACCAAGTCACGTAGTGAACAGAATTCAGAGTCCGAGCTGTCAACCTCTGTTAAATGATGACTGTGCTGAGCTCTCTGTGGATTGACTTACAATGAGTTTCTTTGAGTTTTATTTGACATTACCTATTGTGGGGAATACGGTTGATGCTGGTTGTTTTGGTCTCTTTACAGTAAAGAGTAAAGTTTGGGTTAGGGTTACGTTTAGTTTTACAATAAGGATGTGTTTGAATTTGATGCAGATCAAAGAGCTGAAAAATAAACATGCTGGACAAATATAAAATGTGTGTGACTTAACAGTAAAAATTACAATTACATATCTATTTAAAATACTTACTTGTTACTATTTTGTGGTAGAACAGTACAGTAACTGATATTGTACCTGGCTTGCAACTATTATTTCTATGCAAGTGAGGCTTTAAATAAGCTATTTATCAGTGCAATAGATTATTTCACTTTCATTAATTTATGTGAGTATAATTCACTAAATTATCTATTAACAATGCTAAAATGTTTAGCATTTTAAATCATTTCTCTCTTTGTTTTCTAAAGCACACAATGGAGGTTTGGAGGTTTGCATATCTAAAATGTTGACATTTGACAACTTCCTGTGTGACTCTAATCAAGACAACACGCTAAAAGTATTCAGCCCTCAACCAGCATGTTGTGTGTGTTTGTGTACAGGTGGAAATTCTACTATGAGCAAGTTTGAGGAGGAAGATGAGAGAGTCCTGTCCTTGAATCACAGTCTGTCCCAGAAACAGACCAAACTTCAGAGGTAAGACCCTGTCCCTATCAAAGAACGACTACAAATCTGGATTCTCCTGGAACCTTAGGATTTCTAAATAAAAAACATCAGGTTTTGTTTGCTTGGGGGGAAATATTTTGCTTTTTTTTTTTCTGACCATATTCCTTACGTTATTCAGAAATGGATTAAATTATTTGTTTTTCCTTAAAATTCTACACACAATAATGACAATGTGAGATGTTTGCAAATTCATTATAATTAGAAAACTAAGAAATCATATGTACATAGGTTTTCACAGTCTTTGCTCGATTCTTTGTTGATGCACCTCTGCCAGCAATTACAGCCGCAAGTCTCTGAATATGATACCACATGCTTGCAGAGCGCGGGGTACGAATGGCATGAATCAATCAATCAATAAGTGATAGTAACGCAAACGCATAGCAGAGGATGAATGTGTAGTGGACGCACCGTACTGCACGATACATTGCGGAGCACTGGTGTCTAAACAGTTAAGTCCCGAGCTGAATGATGTAATGACCGACGTCATTGCCACAGTCAATTACATCAAAACACAACCTGTCAAAGCCCAGATTTTTTCAGCACTGTGCAAGGAAATGGGCTCCAACCACACAGCTGTTCTGTTTCACAGTGAGTCCCGATGGCTGCCACGTGGGAAAGTGCTGTCCAGGGTCTTTGAATTGCGAGATGAAATACGAAACTGAAGGAAGAGGGCAATGATCTTGCTCATAAATTTTACTGTAACAAGTTCTCCATATTATGTCCAGTTAACTGAATTTACAACAGGTGGGCTCCAGTTAATCTCAAGGATGATCAGTGGACTTTGAGCTTCATGACAAAGGCTGTAAATACTTATGTGATTTCTTAGTTGATTTATTTGTTGGGTGTGTTGTGTGTAGAATTTTGAGGAATAAAATGAATTTAAATCCATTTTGGAATAAGGCCCTAACATAACAAAAAGTGGCAAAAGTGAAGCGCTGTGAATACTTTCTGGATGCACTCAAGACTGATATTTTGGTGTTACAAAAAATAAGATCCAAGTGTACGACATATGCTCATGAGCGATAAATAGAGAGCTTTAAATAAACTTGCTGGACAAGAGAAATAGGACTTCTGGATTCAAGCAAGACATCACCTAACATGGATAACAGAAAAAGTGACAAAAAACAAAGGCCGGACGAGATATAGACAAAGGACTGATGGGATAATGAGACTCATGTGAGACTGATGACGAACAAACACATGGACTAAAGACTGTAAAAATAAAGTGAATGGATTCCAACAAAAAACAAGAAAAATATTTCTTCATCTTTTGTATTTACATCAGAAACACAGGAGACACAAGCTGTGTGTCCATGAAGAGTAATGGTTCCATGGATCCTCCTCTCGCTTTCAAAGGGTAAGACTAATTTGTAGAATAAGTCAAGTGAACATTTTTAGCAGCATAACATTAAACTAGAGTAACATTTCTGTCCTCTCAGTTTATCTATAATAAGCTAACAAAGAGAGGCTATTGTTACTGCTGTACTTCTTTCAGGATTGTGAAAAATACAGGTGACACAAGTTATGTGTCAATGAAGAGTAATGGTTCCATGGATCCTCCTCTTGCTTTCAGACGGTAAGATTCTTTTTTGGATAAGTCAAGTGAACTTTTTTAGCAGCATAACATTAAACTACAGTAACATTTCTGTCCTCTCAGTTTATCTACACTCACCGGCCACTTTATTAGGTACACCTGTCCAACTGCTCGTTAAAACTTAATTTCTAATCAGCCAATCACATGGCGGCAACTCTTTTCACGCACAACCATCTCTAGGGTTTGCAGAGAATGGTCCGAAAAAGAAAAAATATCCAGTGAGCGGCAGTTTTGTGGGCGGAAATGCCTTGTTGATGCCAGAGGTCAGAGGAGAATGGCCAGACTGGTTCGAGCTGATAGAAAGGCAACAGTGACTCAAATAACCACCCGTTACAACCAAGGTAGGCAGAAGAGCATCTCTGAACGCACAGTACGTCGAACTTTGAGGCAGATGGGCTACAGCAGCAGAAGACCACGCCGGGTGCCACTCCTTTCAGCTAAGAACAGGAAACTGAGGCTACAATTTGCACAAGCTCATCGAAATTCGACAATAGAAGATTGGAAAAACGTTGCCTGGTCTGATGAGTCTTGATTTCTGCTGCGACATTCGGATGGTAGGGTCAGAATTTGGCGTCAACAACATGAAAGCATGGATCCATCCTGCCTTGTATCAACGGTTCAGGCTGGTGGTGGTGGTGTAATGGTGTGGGGAATATTTTCTTGGCACTCTTTGGGCCCCTTGGTACCAACTGAGCATCGTTGCAACGCCACAGCCTACCTGAGTATTGTTGCTGACCATGTCCATCCCTTTATGACCACAATGTACCCAACTTCTGATGGCTACTTTCAGCAGGATAATGCGCCATGTCATAAAGCTGGAATCATCTCAGACTGGTTTCTTGAACATGACAATGAGTTCACTGTACTCAAATGGCCTCCACAGTCACCAGATCTCAATCTGGATCCAATAGTGCATCTTTGGGATGTGGTGGAACGGGAGATTCGCATCGTGGATGTGCAGCCGACAAATCTGCGCCAACTGTGTGATGCCGTCATGTCAATATGGACCAAACTCTCTGAGGAATGCTTCCAGCACCTTGTTGAATCTATGCCACGAAGAATTGAGGCAGTTCTGAAGGCAAAAGGGGGTCCAACACGTTACTAGCATGGTGTACCTAATAAAGTGGCCGGTGAGTGTATAATCAGCTAACAAAAAGAGGGTATTGTTATTGCTGTACTTCTTTCAGGATTCTGCAAACTACAGGAGACACTAACTATGTGTCAATAAAGAGTAATGGTTCCATGGATCCTCCTCTTGCTTTCAAAGGGTAAGGTAAATTAATTAACAACTAAACTTTGTAGTTGCAGAAATTGTCTGTGCAGGGAATTCTTAATGTATCTATAATCATAGATGTACAGTACCGCAAATATGTGTAACAAGAAATGCCTGATGACAGCTGCCTATCCCAGCTGGGATAGGCAGCTGCCTATGGCAGAGGGTACACCCTGTTGTTTCCCTATACCCTTTAACAGGAATGAATTCCAAAGTGGCTGTTTTTGGTAGATCATAGACATTTGAATGTTCTCCTCTCTAAATGGCCTAAATAGCATTGAGTGAGGGCTCAGTTCCAAATGCCAATACCAACCTTTGTACATCTCGTCAAGTGTTTAAATGTTTTTAAATGTTGATCTGCCTGGAGTTTAGGTGAACATTAAATTAGTCGCCAAGATGAGAAATCTCAGTATAAAAATATAATGCTCTCATTTTAAAATGCCAGTTGATAGAAATATGGTATAGGGGTTTAGTTGAAAAAATGAAATGGAATCAAATTCATTTGACAAGAGGATCAAGCTGAAACAAGAATTGATCATTACTATTTTAATATTATCACTGTTTATGACTTTTGTGACTGCTGCATTTCTATCAGGCCTGGGCAGAATAGAGGAGACACAAGCGTTACGTCCATGAAGAGTAATGGTTCCATGGATCCTCCTCTTGTTTTCAAACGGTAAGATTCATTTTTAAAGTAAGTCCAATGAACTTTTTAATCTTTTTTAGGTCCAGACAATGTTTATGCTGAAAACTGTTTGTTTAATTACTACAGAAACATTTCTGTCTTCTCTAGATGTAGATTAACTGTACTGCAAATATGTGTAATACTGATATGTTACATTCATGAATCTTTCTTAAATGGCACGCACCAATTAAATAATTGTCATAGCATCATTATTATTGTCATTACTATTGTAATAACTAACTAACTCTTTCATTATTATTCCGTCTTTTGTGACTGCTCCATTTCTACCAGGTCTGGCCAGAAAACAAGAGACACAAGCTATGTGTCCATGAAGAGTAATGGTTCCATGGATCCTCCTCTTGCTTTCAAATGGTAAGAGTAATTTTTCGAACAAGTCAACTGAACTTGTTTTAGCAGCATAACATTCATCTAGGGCAGCGCAGTGGTCTGGTGGTTAGCACTGATACCTCACAGCAAGAAGGAGCCCGGTTTGAATCCAGCCAGACTGGGGCCTTTCTGTATGGAGTTTGGACTAACTATTGTGCGGTTTAAATTTTGAGTATTATTATAATTCCTTGTGACTTTTGTGACTGCTGCATTTCTGTCAGGTCTGGGCAGAATATCAGAGACAAAAGTGCTGTGTCCATGAGGAGCGACGGTTCAATGGATCCTCCTCTTGTTTTCAGGCAGTAAGAGTCAATTTGAAAGTGAAATGTACTTTTTATCTTTATCTTTAGATGCAGATTTTGTCTGTGCAGTGAACTTATTTGTATAACAACTTTTCATGAACCATGTTTTCTCCACAGGGTTTCGGAAAAGACATCAGAGGAGACGTCAGTGGTTTATACTGGTCGCCAACCAGACCTGAACTCAATATTCATGGTTAGTAAGTTTGTATAGAAAAAAAAACAGCTCAAAATGCTGTTGGTAGGATTTAGCTCAGTTTTGTCCTGCTTTCTGTATTCATGCTTATACAGTATTTCCCCTACTTTCACATACCTTTTAACATAACAATATTTTCAGAAACAGTGAAAGGCTGCTTATTAAACCAATCATTCTCAAGTGCTTGTCAAAGATAAACATTTCTTTCTGTTTTGGTGGTTATGCTCAATACCAAAGTGATATGCAATCTCAATAGCCCTGACGAGCATTTGCAGGCAGGGTCTTCTAGTTGGTGTTATGAAGACATTATCATGCTCCTGTCTTACCAGGGATACTGACTGAAAGGGAAATACATCTTGGATTCTTGACTTTGAATTTAAATGAATATCGTTTTATCGCAGGTTCTAGAGGAGAACATTGTTAATTTTGTGAAGAACGAGTTGAAGAAGCTCCAGAGGTTTCTGGGTCCAGAGTACTTTGAGAGCCATGGTGAAGTGTATGAGTCGACTAATGGTGAAGAGGAAGAGCAGATGAGGAGCAGCAGAAAAGCTTTTCTGGAAGTTGCACTGCAGTTCATGAGGAGAATGAAACAGGAGGAGCTGGCTGACTTCCTCCAAAACAGTAAGAGGCTTTTATTAACGTATATTAGAGTGTGTTTGAAATTGTTATTTTATACACCTACAGTCTGCAGTAAATAAATATGACACCTGATATATACATACTTCTTGGCTGCAGATACTTTCCAAACTGTTTGTCCAAGCTGCGAGGGTATGCAAAATTCTATGTCTGGGTTGGTAATGAATTACACTCAACAGACAACATCACAAGTGTGACTTTCTTGATTTAACCACCCATTGGAATTTTGAGCATTTTAAGCTTGAAGACATATGAATATTGGCGTCACAAACCACAGCTTGGAGTAAACCCCTTATACTCTAGTCATTATAATGGCACACAATTAAGTAGTAAAGTATACACCACCACCATTACCCAGGTGTTGGCCACCACATTCTTTGGGCTCTGAAACAATTTCTGTAAGTTATATTAAGCTGCTGACCAACAGATATTCAAGTCACACTTTTATTTATTAGGGTATTCAAATCCAGGAAGTGGGTTCCAAGAATTACAGCAGCTGTATCCCCCCTTTTTTCCAAGTCAACTGTCAATTGGACAATTGACTAAAAAAGTGGTTTCATGAACAGGTGCTATCATACCTTCATTGTTTCTTTATTATTGTTCTTTTTGTTTTTTTGCTTTTGTCTTCCCGGTGCATCGTGGTTCTGTTTTGTCCTTCATCTTATGTTGTTCAGCTGAGGGAATAATCAGTTAGGTAGTCTGAGATACGTTTTTTTGTGATTTGTGAGTGGAAGATCTCACCCAAGATTTATTAGAAAAAATTCCCCCCATCAACAGAGACATAACTACAATCAAGTGCTAATTTGGCTCTGTGCTGAATGTCACTAGTAATTGTTTACTAATATGATATGTCGCATTAGTTTGTATCTCACATCTTGTTTTATGCATTTTTCAGCACTTTACTGGTCAAAATAAAAAAATTGAATTAGAATGTGTACAATGTAGCATGAAACAATACAATTTGTATTTTTTTTTTCTTGTAGAAACTCTTGGGGCCACATGTCACCATAAACTCAAATCTAGTCTGAAGAAGAGGTTTCAGTGTGTGTTTGAGGGGATCGCTAAAGCAGGAAATCCAACCCATCTGAATCAGATCTACACAGAGCTTTACATCACAGACGGAGGGACTGCAGAGGACAGCAGTGAACATGAAGTCAGCCACATTGAAAAAGCTTCCAGGAAACCAGACAGACCAGAAACAACAATCAGATGTCAAGATATCTTTAAAGGTTCACCTGGAAGAGACGTACCAATCAGAACGGTGGTGACAAAGGGAGTGGCTGGCATTGGAAAAACAGTTTTAACAAAGAAGTTCACTCTGGACTGGGCTGAAGACAAAGCCAACCAGGACATCCAGTTCATGTTTCCATTTTCTTTCAGAGAGCTGAATGTGCTAAAGGAGAGAAAGTTTAGTTTGGTGGAACTTATTCATTACTTCTTTCCTGAAACCAAAGAAGCAGGAATCTGCAAGTTTGAAGAGTTCCAGGTTGTGTTCATCTTTGATGGTCTGGATGAGTGTCGTCTTCCTCTGGACTTCCACAACAATGAGATCCTGACTGATGTTACAGAGTCCACCTCTGTGGATGTGCTGCTGACAAACATCATCAGGGGTAAACTACTTCCCTCTGCTCGCCTCTGGATTACCACGCGACCTGCAGCAGCCAATCAGATCCCTCCTGAGTGTGTTTACATGGTGACAGAAATAAGAGGGTTCACTGACCCACAGAAGGAAGAGTACTTCAGGAAGAGATTCAGAGATGAGGAGGAGGCCAGTAAGATAGTTTCCCACATTAAAACATCACGAAGCCTCCACATCATGTGCCACATCCCAGTTTTCTGCTGGATCACTGCTACAGTTTTGGAGAAAGTGTTGGCATCCAGAGAGGGAAGAGAGCTGCCCAAGACCCTAAGTGAGATGTATATCCACTACCTGGTGGTTCAGACCAAAATAAAGAAGGTCAAATATGATGGTGGAGCTGAGACAGATCCACACTGGAGTCCAGAGAGCAGGAAGATGATTGAATCTTTGGGTAAACTGGCTTTTGATCAGCTGCTGAAAGGCAACCTGATCTTCTATGAATCAGACCTGACAGAGTGTGGCATTGATATCAAGGCTGCCTCAGTCTACTCAGGAGTATTCACACAGATCTTTCAGGAGGAGAAAGGGCTGTACCAGGATAAGGTGTTCTGCTTCGTCCATCTGAGTGTTCAGGAGTTCCTGGCTGCTCTTCATGTCCATCTGACATTCTTCAACACTGGTGTCAATCTCCTTTCAGAAGCACCATCAGCTTCTCTTCTAGACACACCTGATCTATTGTCTTTCTACAAGAGTGCAGTGGACAAGGCCTTAGAGAGTCCAAATGGACACCTTGATCTCTTCCTCCGGTTCCTCGTGGGTCTTTCACTTCCAACCAATCACACTCTTCTACGAGGCCTTCTGACACAGAAGATAATTAACTCATCAACAATTGACCAAATAGCTTACAACATCAAGATGAAGTTCTGTGATATATCATGTGCTGATAAAAGCATCAACTTGATTCACTGTCTGATGGAGTTGGGGGACACTACTCTAACAGAGAGTATTCAGGAACTCATGAGAACAGGAGCCCTGTCCTCAGAAAAACTTTGTCCTGCTCAGTGGTCAGCTCTGGTCTTCATCTTACTATCCTCAGATGAAAATCTGGACGTGTTTGACCTGAAGAAATACTCTGCTTCAGATGAGGCTCTGGAGAGACTGCTGCCAGTGGTCAAAGCCTCCACTAAAGCTGAGTAAGTTCACGGAATAGCTGCATGCATGACTATGTAAAAATGGAAATAACAAATGGCTTCTTTTTTATTGCCTTTACTTCTTTAGCTTGAGTTGCTGCAACCTGTCAGAGAGAAGCTGTAAAGCTCTGGCCACTGTTTTCAGCTCTGAGTCCTGCAGTCTCAGAGAACTGGACCTGAGTAACAACAACCTGCGAGATTCAGGAGTGGAGCTGCTCTGTGAAGGACTGAAGAGTCCTCAATGCACACTGGAAGCTCTCAGGTCAGATCTCTTGATTTATTTATTAGCAACTTAAACAGTTGCTTGGGTCAAGATTACATTGTTAAAACCTAAAAAAATGAAATGGCTAAATGCACATTAAATATTTTTCTTTGGATCTTCATGGACTGATATTTAAACAGCTACACACAAATGCTGAAAACTTCTCACGGATAAGAAATAGATGTTGAACAGATCTGATTTTTTTGACTAGCCGATGACATCACACATAAAAACACAGCAGAAAGTAATGGTTTGCGACAATGACATTTATATTCTTGACCTGATCACATATTGTCATGCCTTACACAAAGGAAGCTACCGTCAGTCTAACACATCTAACGTGTGGCTCTTCTGTCTCTCACATGGTGCATTAACTGACATCAAGGACAAAAAACATGCTCCACAACCACAGCAACAATGTCAATAAATAAAACACAACAGAACTGGATGTAACATTAGGGCTGGCTGTGGCTCAGTAGGTAGAGCGGGTTGTCCACAGACCAGAGGGTTAGAGGGTGTCCTTGAGCAAGACACTGAACCCCCAGTTGCGCCCAGTGCGAATGTGTGTGAATGTGTGCGTGCTTGTGTGAGTGAATGGGTAGATGTGTCTGTAACTGTAAAGCGCTTTGAGTACCAATAGGTAGAAAAGCACTAAATAAAAGCAAGGCCATTTACCACAAAATGATTTACCGTGCGACAATATACTGTGTGTTGCAGATATGTTCAGCTATATAAATTGGCACAGTTTCAATAGCGGTTAATAGTATTTTACAGCATGTTGTAAGAATAATGTAGCTGGGATATCGCCAAGGCCTTATCTGTGTATAGCAGCTAAAGTACGTAAAAACTTAAATTCACTCTCTTGAGCAGGGATGGGATGGAGGGGGCCATCATTTTTCATCAACACTACATAGGAACACACACTATATATGTGTGTGTGTTTCCTGAAACAAACAAAAAAATAACCACTTACTGTTATTCATTTATTTATTTATCTTTCAGTGCAAAAGGCTCATGAAAATAAAACATACAAACCATCCATCTCAAGCATGGCAGATAAACATTAATTGCAAGAACTAATTTGTGCATTTGTACACTAAGAAAGAGTTTAACATTTTCCCTGTATACCCACTCTACCGCACCACTATCAGCAGTGGGCACTGGTAAAAAGTTGCTGTTGTTTGCGTACTTTTGATTTGAGGTCTGCTATGATACCAGCCCTTGCAGCTTCAGTACTCCACTCTTAGCCATGGCGCAAAGTCTCTTCTTCACTTGTGGAGAAGAACGGTGGAAGCGTGTGTCTGCATTAGAGGCATTAGTGTCATTACAACTGATTCAGTGCTGCAGAGGACACATTTTTAGAAATTTCAAAAATGAATCTAAGGTCCACTTCGAATGAGGTTGCGGGCCGTGTGCGACCCCTGGACTGCCGGTTGCCCATCCCTGCTCTAGAGTATTACACTCACCTACAAATTATTAATGTGCAGCCTCATTCTCTCTGTTACCGCAGGTGAAGTTATTAATTGACTGCTGTTGTGAGGATTTGGACCATTCCTCTACTAACATGAGCAGATGCCTTTTCAAATGAGTGTGCATTGCAGTAGCACTCTTGTTGTATTTCAGGACTTACTTACATATCCTGCATGTCACAGAAGTATGGGCTTCATCTTTAGTGAAGTATTTCCACACACTTGATGATGATGATGTGTATGTGTGTGTGTGTGTGTGTGTGTGTGTGTGTGTGTGTGTGTGTGTGTAGGCTGTCAGGCTGTCTAATCACAAAGAGAGGTTGTGCTTCACTGGCCTCAGCTCTGAGGTCCAACCCCTCTCACCTGAAAGAGTTGGACCTAAGATACAATCACCCAGAAGACTCAGGAGTGAAGCGGCTTTCTGCTGGACTGAAGGATCCAAACTGTAGACTGGACACTCTCAGGTATGAGCAGGCAAAGGTGAAGGGACTCAGGAGCTCAACAGGAAGGCTGATTAATAACTGGAATGAAAAATAGATCAATTATTTTCAAGCTGAAATTTTCTTTAAGGAAAGCTTTTGCCTTGTTTGTTTCGAGACAATACTATACATTACTTTTGTTATCTTCTGGATATCCCTTGACACTTTTAACAGTATTCATGTGAATTATTTCTAGGTCAAACATAGCTCATAGTGATGTTTTTTGATTCTTAATTAACCAGGATTTTAGTTATTAATAACTGAACTTTGCTGTTGATCCAGGAAGGACCATAGAGGATCACAGTTTATGCAACCAGGCCTGAAGAAGTGTAAGTTAAACCACTAACTATATGTTTAAACCAGGAGGGACTGCAGAGGAGGTTTGAACTGTTAAACAATGTCAGTCTGTGCTGGCAAACCCAGTGCAAACATGCTAACTTGTAGCAGATGCATGGTTTACTTTTTTCACTTTTAGTGGCATGCACAAAGTATAGCTAATGCTGATGGGAATGCTATTTGTTTCTGGTGTATAGTATAGGACAATTCAAAGCACTACAGTGCCACTTATTTAAAATTACATTTTTTAAATCACAGAATCTCATTAAAATTGGAAAAATCCTGCTGTCTTTTGTCTCTCTGTCAGATGCCTGTGAACTCACACTGGACCCAAACACAGCACACAAAAACCTCATACTGTCAGATCATAACAGAAAAGTGACAGCAGGGAAAAAGAAGCAGTCATATCCTGATCATCCAGAGAGGTTTGACTTCTGGAAACAGCTGATGTGTACGGATGGCCTGACCGGTCGCTGTTACTGGGAGGTTGAGTGGGAAGGACAGGTTTACGTAGCAGTGACTTACAGAGGAATCAGAACGAAAGGAGCAGATGATAATTCCTGTATTGGAAGGAATGATCAGTCCTGGAGCCTCAAGTTCTCTGATAGTGAATACTATAGCCTGCATGATAATAACAGAACTTCCATCTATAAAACTCCTTCCAACAGTAGGAAGGTTGGAGTGTATCTGGACTGGCGTGCTGGCACTCTGTCCTTCTTCAGTGTCTCCTCTGACGAACTGATCCACCTTCACACCTTCTACACCACATTCACTGAGCCAGTCTACCCTGCTTTCAGGATACGGACAGAGCCATTTAACTCGTCAGTGTCTCTGTGTTAGATGGGAAGACAAATCTGCCACAAAACTAAAATTAAACTTGACAAAACATCTGAAGGAGACATCTGGAAATGGGACTCTTCTCATCTAAGACATAACCAAGAAGACTCAAAGGTGTAACTGTTGCCAGAGGGGCTTCTAAAAGTACTTCATGCCTAAATCAGTTTGTAATTTAGTAAAGTCAGTTTTATCTTTTTACGAATTTGAAGAACATGTTCTACTTTGTTAATATAGAACATTGTGCGTAGATTGGTGGCCACTTTTACCCTTTCAGACTACAGCACAAAGTATGTTACAAGCAGTGCATCAGCAGTGGAAGAGAGGTTAGATAACTCAGTGGTGGGTTATAATCATACTAACACTAAACCAACACATTATTATGAACTTTAATGAAGAACCATATACTGTGTAGCAAGGACACCAAATCTCCTTAAATTAAACTTCATTAAGATGACAATGGTGAGTCTGCATTCTTTCTAGAAATGTTCTGTCTTCTGAAAGGATGGAACAGTGAAGAGTGTTTCAGGGTTAGGGTTAGGGTTAGGGCTAACCCTAACCCTAACCCTAACCCAGCTAAAGAGAATGAATATAAATCTTGTAATTTCTCCTGTTCTTTTTGTAGATCTTGGGTAGAAATAATAAAACTAAACAACAAAAGACTCCGTCCACAGTCTGAAAAATTTCAATTTCATTTGTTTACGAAGAGTTGTATCTCTGAGCTGTTTCTTTTAATAAGCATGAGTTACTGCATATTTACAATTACCCTTCCATTTATGACATTTTTTGTTAATATTGTAATATTTACCAATATGATGCACAGAAATGATTTAATAAAAAAAACTATCATAAACATGTGAGTATACTGTAACTATTTTAACACTTGGTGTGACTAACATGGTGATCAAACCTTCTTTTGGTTTTCACACTGTTTTTTAAGAAACTTATCAATTGGGTTTTTAAAAACATCTTTGATGCTCTGTCCCTGTTCTTTCTGTCTCTTCATGTATTGCCAGACTGACTTCTTGATGTTGAGATCTGGGGTTAGTAGAGGGTCAAACTATGCCATAACTCTGGCTGGTTATCATCTTACAGTATTCATGTCGGAACATTCAGCCTGCAGACAAGATGCGCTTTGTCTGAGAGGAATATACAGGTCATCGTTACATCAGTTACAGTCAAAACTGTGTTTCCAGTTACTTAATTTTCAACTTTCAAAACTCACCACACGAAGAAGCCATTGTGAAATGGAAAAGGAAACATGGGCTAACCTGTCCTGTGTTTGCAGACATTGATTTTGTACAGCTTTAGTCAAATAAATATATAAGTACTTATTTTTTTTTTCATTGTCTTGTATACTTTGACTACATAAAAAGATAACAGCTTTATTTAATATCACAAATATCACAGTTAGACACAAGGAAACACCTATCTAAGATAATAAATGGAGCAGTACAATGCTCCAAATGTAGATAGATTTTTTTTTCGTGAGGGTTCATTCCTCCCAGGCCACATACCAGTTCTAACTAACAAGTGAAGTACAGTATATCTGCTTGTTCAAAATTTGAAAACTAGTGTTTGGGGGTTTGTGTGTGTGCCTGTGTCGCAGAAAAATAAAATAAACAGCGTTACTGACGGCGTTATTTTTTTCAGTAACGACTAATCTAGTGAATTACTATTTCCTCTGTTACAACGCTAGTTGTAACGTGCCCAACACTGGTCATTGCTGTGGGGTGGGGGTGCTGCCCTGTGTTCGGTTCAGTTTCCTGTTTTATTTTAAGTTCTGGTTTTCCATGTTGTCTGTCATGTCCTTCGTTTCTGTCATGTCTTCTGTCTTTTTGTCTTGTCTTTTCACAGTCACTGTTTTGTTCTGTCATGGTTTAGTTTCTTGTGTATTTGTTCTCGGTTTTTCATAGTCATGTTTTAGGGTTTAGTTTTTTTTCTGTTTCCTCTTTTATTTTGTTAAGTTCTCTGATTTCCTGTTTGTCATGTCTGTGTTTTCCTTTTGATTAGATAATTGGTTTTACCTTGTGTTAATTCTTGATGAGCTTCACCTGTGTCTCGTCATCCCTCTGTTCCTCGTGTTTATGTATAGCCCTGCCTTCCCCTGTGTTCCTTGTCGTGTCATACTACTTGTCACTGCCTGTTTCTGTTTGTTACTGCTTGTGCTACGTCATAGTTTGGAAAGTGTTTTTGTTTTTTTTGGAAATCCTGCAACCTAATCAGCGCTCTTTGGTTTTGTATTTTTGTTTATTATATCTACTTTACCTACTCCTGCCTCAGTCTTTGAAGTCCTGCATTTGGGTTTGTACTCCATTCCCCGCTACCCCTCTCCGACAGGTGTCTGGTCTGGTCTGGTCTAGGTGGGTGCTTCGTGTCTAAGTAACACCCACATGAATGAAAGCCAGGTCCAAAAGTTTCCCAGCAGAACATTGTATTGTCACAAGATGGTCAATGTTATTTACTTTGACTGCTGGTGGTTTTAATGTTGTTCCTGATCAGTGTAATTGCTATGGGTTTTCATAGTAAAAATTGTGTTCATAGTGGAAGAAAGTCAGGACCATTCTTGGGCAGCCATGGTGGAATCCAACAGCTTGCCCGACCTGAGTTTCTTTTATTTAAATCCTTAAAGTCTAAAATGCAGGATCTTTGTGAGAACTATGTCAAATACTTTTTGAAACCTACCGACTAATGTGTCCTCATGTTCTCTCGTACCAGTTTACCTTTCGTCAGTCAACTCACAAACCCTCAATATTTTTCTGTACTCCACATCAGTCTTTCTTCTATTCTTGGTGTCTGACGCTATCACTTCATACCATAGACACCAATTGCTGAACAGAAAAACATCAGTTTACTAAGGAGAGACTTACGACATCAATAAATGAGAACTTTAGAATTAAGACTTTAATATGAAGAGGAGGAATAAACTGCCCCATAGACACACACACAGAAGTTGGTTGTTTTCAGACATTTCCATATAGAATAAATGAAGAATTTGACTGAGAATCTTTACTCAAGACATATCATCCTATCCCAGGATAGCAACTGAACATTAACACTGTAAGATTACAACTTCCATTCACTAAATACATTATGACCTGGTTAACAGATTTAAATCCTCCTCTGCCCTCTGAACAGGCTCAAAGGTTTACAGATGTATTTATATTCTTAGAACTTGTTCATTTGTTCCTGTTCACTTTGCCCCAGGCTATTCTGTGTTTTGTCTTTGAGTGCCAAGCAGGAAATAAGATTTAAATTTACCAGCAATGATGGGTGGAGAGAAGCCTGAGGTCTCCAGTTACACATTATTTCCAAGACAAATACAACAAGTGGCAGCCAGTGCAAATCTCTACAGGTAAAAATCTCTGCTTTTGGAAATGAATCCATTGTATTATTAATGGGAATCGGGCTCAAATAGAAATCAATAAAGTTATAGTTTGAAGTTGCAAAGTACAAATCAAACACAATTATTTTTTTCTGTTGAAGTACTGAAATATCTAAGGATGTAAGATTTTACAAAACTACAATTTATATGTATGGTCCAAAAAAACAAAAAGAAACACTGGACACTAAACAGCTCAGACAATAGGTTTCTAAACCTTTGCCTTCATGGTTTGTTAATGAAGAAACTAATAATCATATTATATCATATCTACTATCCAGCTCTAAAAACATCGCTCCTCTGGTTTATTCAGCTCTGCTCCTGTGTGATCCTCAGATTATGGCTGATTTCATGAACTGAGAAGAAAGAAATATAAAGACATATTATTAGTGGTTCAAGTGAATAGCTACATATAAATGTGGACAGTTTTTCAACCAGTAATCAACTAAATGTGAAAGAAAATACGAAATTACTTAAATTCAAGATTACCATACAATCCCAAACCATGACAGTCAGATGTCACCATCAGTAACCAAACAGCTAACAAAATTATACAACTTTAAGCTTGCTGCTTAAAAGAGGTGACTTTAAATATTTGTGGTGTTATTGTGCGAGTATTGTGTTCCACTTTATATAATTAGCTGCAGACTGTTTCATGCATACAGTTTGAATAGAATACTGATGCTCAGTTTGTAATTATGTGGGTGGCCATTTGATATTGAAAGTAGATAGGAACAAGGTATTTAATACATTTATTTTTATTATTATAATTATTATTGTCAAAATGTATATTTTTTTGTGGGGTTGCAAAAAATTAAGCAAACTATAGGTAGAGCCTGCAGTAAACTGCATTAATCAAATTCTGTAAAACTGACCTGCTGGAAAGAGAAGCTGGCAACCTGGCAGTCACACGGCAATTTCAGCATATGGGCCTGGAACCGATCTGAGACAAGAAACATACATTAAAAACTAGCTGAATTGAATCCTTTTTAAAACTGGTATATTGTTGTGGTGTTTATACTGTGCATTATAACTGTTCTCCCATTTTCAAAGTCCATTTAGACAGTTGTGTAATAGGAAAATAAAAGACCATAGTGTGGTTTGAAGTTTTCTCGCAACAACTTTCAACTCAAAACCTTAGTATTTCAGAAAATATCACTGTCTACCGCAGCCTTGAGTAGCAGAAATCTAGTGAACTTAATTCTTCCTTTACTGAGCATACTGTAACAATGTACCTTATGTCCAGTCTTGTGTGAAAACTTGATGTAGTATGGGACTGGTGCACTGCTACAAGCCAGTCTTCCTAAAGCGTCAGTTACCTTTGAGGATCTGAAGTTTCGTCAGGACTGCCACATAGCTGTCATAATCTATCCCACCATGGGAGTTGTAATCTTGCCACAAAACGCTGAAGGTTTCATCATCGAAATTAAATTCTGCATCACAGAGAAAGTGAGTGATGAAAAGCAATTCATGAACAAAGACTTATGTATTCTTGAACAAAGAAATTAAGAGAAATGGTAATGTTTGTAGTTTTGCTGCACTATTAATGATAGAGTTTTTTTACCACGGGCAGACAGGTTTTTTTTCATTTGGTTCCGAGGGACAGAAAATGGATCCCTTCTCTCCGGGCTCCCCACAAACTCTCTCCTGACAATGGCCACGTAGTGCTCAAGTTTGAAGTACTCTACCTCATCCAAGTCTCCGGTCTTGTCTGCCTGAAGGTGCTGGTTAAAGACCTTAACATGGTCACACGTTTTAACATCTTACTGCACAGCAGCCTCTCCTGCTTGTTTCTGATTGTCCAACCGTGTAGAGTTGGCTATGGAACCATCTCATATTTGCTTTAGTTCAACCCCGTTCTCTCAGTCCATTATTTCCCATCTACCTTCATTAACCCAACCAATAAAGACATACAAAAACAGGTTAAGATATTTCAGACAAATTGTGCTAGCCTAAGATTGCTTTAAATAACACAATACCCACGAAACATGGATGCCTTTGCCTAAGAGAAGAAGTCAGTTACCATGCTCCGATGTGTGATGTCATGCACCTTGAGAGTTAATGTCCTAGTTGCTGTCCACAAACTTGTGACTTTTTAATCAAAGCACAAGATATTTCTGACACCATTTCTAATTATTGTTATAAGATTTTGGTGGATAGTCTTCACTGCTTCTAGCCTGCACTATCTTCAGCTACTATAAACTAGCTTAACCATCAGCGTCAAAGATGTTTTTTTTTTTTTTTTTTTTCCTGAAAAACTGAATCAATGAGCAGTTTTGTGTCAGAAATCCAAACCAAATAAACCGTGTACCAAACTGAAGCTGTAGTGCCTTTCAGTTTTTGGCTAGTATGTCCACAAACTTGTGACTTGCAATCAGATGAGACTAACAGAACACAAGCTGCCAA
Organism: Planiliza haematocheilus; assembly: GCA_005024645.1. Classification (NCBI taxonomy): domain Eukaryota; kingdom Metazoa; phylum Chordata; class Actinopteri; order Mugiliformes; family Mugilidae; genus Planiliza; species Planiliza haematocheilus. Next base: position 3,649,271 of record SRSE01000806.1, read on the forward strand.
GTAGGATGATATCCTTTTGCTCTTGTTTTCTCCTAACCTAAAAGAGCCACACAAGAGTGCCGTTATTCAACGTACAGTATTTTACAGGAGAAGAAATCTCATTGTAGCAGATTAACAAAGGCACTGGCACAAACTCCAGCAGCGTGAGTTTCAAAGGATACATCCATGAGAGTCAACAGCAGACCTGCAGTCTTAAGAGTTAGAGCTACATTTCGAACGAAAAAAAAGCAAAACTCAGTGTTAAATACTGGCTTGATGAGATAGGGCGGTTAACGTTTAAAAGTGTAAAGTAAACTGACATCTGCCATTTACAGAATAGCCAGCAGAATTCAGCTTAGTGAGAACACTTTCAGCATTCAGCATCTGGAAACAAGAACAGTAAGTAGATAGAATTCGATTAATGAAGATCATGTACCCTCCCATAAGTTAACTGAGGGGCTTGTACTACACACTAATATTTTTACAAGTGGGTTCTTGTAATATCTTCTCTAATGGCAAAAAAAAATAAAAATAAAAATGCAGAAATATTTGCAATTTAAAGGTGCCATGCAAAGTTTTCTAAAAAAAACAATCACTTTATATTCTGAATCAAACCTTAACCTCTGACAAACATGCCTTTCTTTGTTTGCAAACTAGATTATTCTTTGTGTCTTTTCAATGCACAATGATGCTTTCCTCATTCATTCACAGCCACTTACCCACCTGGGTGATGCATCTATCTAGTTTTGGATCAAAATATGTTGAAGATGTCTTAGGGGACTTATTTCATTATCATCATTTCCCCCCACATGGAACAATACCTTTTCCTGCATTGTGGTTTTTGTCTATTGTGACTTTAATTAAGTAAACAGTCATATCCTCACAGCTCCTTTCAGGATTCCACAACCAAACTAAACTACACCCACAGCCCCAAGCTGAGATAACTTGTTTTATTTTAAAATTGAGCATGAGCACTAAAAATTGTTAATAGTTAATTAAATACCTCAGGTCGTCTTTCTTCCTGTGAAAGAAAAAGAAAAGGAACATGTCATGTATCATGTAAAGATGCAGCATTTCGGAGATGTTTAGATTCACTTATTAAACTAAACGGTTCTTAATCATTTGTTGTCAGATAAGTGTCCATTACTCACAGCTACACATCCTTCTTCTGGGAATGAGCTACACCGCAACTCCTCTGGCCAGGTGATTCCAAAACTGCTCGTCAGTCCCTCACAGTCCCGTTTGGCTTTCTCACAGAAAGACCGGCAGGGTCTCTGCACTTGCCCTGCCACACACTGGGGGGCGTACACTCTACACAGGAAGATGCGGGTGTCTCTCGAGCACACAGTCTCCACCAGTGCATTGAAAAATGACATCTTCATGGCCGCCTCTCTTTGACTTGTGTGCCCTAGAAGATTTGGAACGATGGTCTGGTTGTAGGAGAGATCCTGGCACATTGGAATGGAGATTGGCTCGCAGATTCCACCACTGCTTTTCATGGCAGGCTGGGGACACAAATACTAACTGTTACTGCGGGTCCTGTTCTTTTCAGCCAAGCAACTGTGGTCCTCAGGTAATTGGTTAAGCCACTGAAACAAGGCTTAAATTCCAAAAAGGTTTTGGCTCATATATTGTACAGTATAGAAGAATGACAAAACAAGAACAATTACCCTTCTAATACTTCTGCAAAATCTTCACATGGAGCAGTTATTTAGTGGTTAAGGCATTTTGTCCATGGTTATAAAAAGAACTGAAAGCTAATACCAGGTTTCACTGGCATCATCTCCTTTTTGAGCAAAAACTACTTTAAAGAAACCTGTAATTATCAAAATTGTCCACCTAGAGGTCTTAAATGACATATAGCTCTCTTCATATTCATGTTAGCGTGACAGAAAAGACTTACATGCTCACAGGACTCTGTGCTAAATGCATCGCAGTTTAGAGACTTTGGCCACTTGAAGCCATACTGTTTCATCAGTGGCTCGCAGCCAGATCGAGCCTGCTCACACAGCGTTCTGCAGGGAGGTCTTGGTTTTCCTGACACACATTCGGGGATGTAGACGGAGCACAAGAAAGGCTTCAGATGAGGGGAACACCCCACTTGTACAAGAGGCAACAACTGATGTAACTCCAATCCTGCCTCCTCCTGGGTTCGGTGACCTAGAACACCGGGCAGGGCAGTCTCTGTATATTGGTCTCTGCAGAGAGGCATGGTGATTGTCTGACATGTTGATGGGGGTGTTTCAGTAACACTGTTGAGCAGAACCTGGATGAAGAGAGAGTCAATTAAGTATGAACAATGTTTTTGTTTCCTCTAGTACTTTTTGCAGTTTTCATCATCTCCAAGTGCAGACGCCCCATTTTTGCTCATCTTGCCAAAGAAGAAGTGAAAGTTTACTCCACAATTATTTATCTGCCCAGCTTTCGTTTTTATGACAAATGTTAGTCAGGAAGATTAACTCTCTGCCTACTAAGTCAAACACAGTTTCACACTATCTCCAAACTCATACACTGTCAAATATATGGTTTGCTGTCTTTCCATAGAGTGCTGCAACCCACATCCAACCCATCACCACTTAAACTTGAAAACCCCCAGACCAGAGGTTTCCCACTCATGAAGATGCACCATTCTCAGGCTTACTTCCTCATCACTACCACTAGTGTCTAGAATCCTTCATATTTGAAGGAGCTTGTTTAAAGGGCCACTTCCCATGGTGATCTCCTTCTTCCTGGGGGTCTAATCGCCCATATTCACCTGCATACAATACATGCAATCTTGCACAAGTTCAGTGAGCAAGTTCACATGTCAGACCGTGCTGTCCTGAACCCCCACCTTTAAAACATGTCTGAAAACCTGGCATACAGTAACAGGTGTGGGTGCTAGAACGTCAGTTTTGAAATTGTTGGAAGCAGATAACACAGTTTATTATCTCCTCAGCTGTTCTGAATGAGGATATTAATGTTTTGATGTGTTCCCTTGCTGCTTCTGACAAGGTACTGATGAGACCATTTGATTGTGATTTGATGTGCTCTGCCAATATTTTTAGCAAGTTTGGTGCAGTCACTAGGAAAAGTATCACATAAAGTGGTGAAACATGCTTTAACAGGCTGCTGTTCAACATCCTCAGAAACATCTTTTCATCACACTGAAGTCAAAGAGGGTGGACTTACATGTTCACAGGACTCTGTGTTGAATGCTTCACAGTTTAGAGATGCTGGCCATGGAAAGCCAAACTTGTTCATTAGCCCCTCACAACTGGATCGTGCATGCTCACATTGTGTTCTGCAGGGAGACTGAGCTTGTCCCAACACACACTTAGGGAGGTAGACGGAACACAAGAAAGGCTTCAGATGACGGGAGCACTCCACCTTTATAAGTGGATAAAACTGATGTAACTCCATGCCTGCAGCGTCCTGGGTTTGGTGGCCTAGAATATTTGGCAGGAGAGTTTCTGTGTAATGCAGTTCTTTGCAGATAGGGACAGTGAGTATCTGACATTGTGAAGGCTTTGCAGGGGTGGTTTGAGGAACAGGGTTGTTCTGACCCTAGAAAGAAAGAAACATAAATCAGCAACAACCATCATTTTTATTTACCAAAACTGAATCACACCTAACAGTCTGAAATCAGGATTTCTCTGCATCCCTGTCCAATATAGAGCATATGGAACAACCCTTTTCATGTTTGTCCTTTAAAGGAATAGTTTGACATTTTAGGTTATGCTCTTCTTTGTTTTCTTTCTGATGCATAAATGAAGGACTAATTCTTCCACTTCGTTCATGCCAAGAACTGCAAATTAAACTTTTACAGTCAATTTTTATTTTACAGTCTGTTTGTATGCAGATAGACATATAATGTGCTAAATATTGAGCTATTGGGCATCTCCTGTACATGTAGAATGCTAAAAAAAACCCACATAAAACAAAAAACACCTCAGCCAGAAACTGCAATGTAGTGTCCTATCTGTAGAAATACACTTTTCATAATGATATTATCTAAAAACAGGTTCAGCAAACACCAGACATTATTTTACACTAACCTGTATACAATTAGATTCTGGTAAAGATTCACATCGGACCCTCATCGGCCAGAACAAGCGTCTTGTTCTGAGAACGGACTCGCACTCTGTCTTGACCTTCTGACACAGAGATCGGCACGGTTTCATCCTGCTGTCGTCCTCTGAGCCGCATTCGGGCACCGCAATGCGACACATGATCGTGGCAATGTGTGGTGAACAGGCTGTCTCCACAATCTGACCAATCTCTCTCAGGTTGAAGCCTTGAACTCCGTTCGGATGGAGGCTGGTGGTGTATCCCAAACCTTGACAAACGCTGACTGTTAGTGGCTTGCAGTTTGCCCTATCATCTCTCCTGCAATGGGTCTGCTGAAGAGATAGCAACCAACCCAAAATCACCAACAACAAATGCTTCATGGCGCTCAGTGATCTCTACAGTGATGCCAGGGTTGCTTAACAAAGCTTTAGGAGGTTTGTGTCTCTGCTGCTCTGTGTAGGAGGTGGAGTACCAGTCCTCGAATAGAATTTCAACAAACAAGGCACTGATTTAAGACCACTTGTAAAGTCACTTATAAACAGGAAGCTCAACACAAAATGAGAACCATACTGGTCTCAGAGCAATAGCCTTGGGCAGGAAATTCAATCCAGGGGATGCTTTGTGGCATCTGGTTGTGATTATGTGTAACCTCACAAAGAATTTGTTGTATAAAACAAGTTACATAAACATAGGCATATATTCAAACACTTCCAGTATATGATTGAGAAAACAAGTTTTGTATTTGGAGAATTGCACTTCACTCATGGGGCATCATGCTGTTTTATTGTTGTTGAGTTTGAGGTCAGGAAGGGAGTGGAATATTGGTTTGTAAGGTGAATAACAAGACTTTTTAAGATCTTAGCCATCTATTTGCAGAGGTCAGCCTACAGTCATTCCCACAGTGCCAATGCTTATATGCTGATGTGATGTGCATATATTTGCACCATATTGTTTTAGCATGTTAACGTGGGATTCAGGGGATTAGCAAAGGCATTAGACTTCCATCAGTGAACCATGAATGGATTGCCAACATAAAACTACCCACTAAGCTAAATATTAAAATAACAAAAAAACTAATAAAAAACAACAATAACAATAGTTGTTTGGACTGACTGGACTGTTGAGAAATCATGTCCTAGACTGATGAAGAACGTATGTCAGTTATGTTACCATTTTACTGCTCAGGAGATGGTGTACCAGTCCACAAATGTGAACAAACAAGTTAGTGATTTGTGGTCACTTTTAAGGTCACATATAAATAGGATGCTCAACACATAATGAGAACCATACTGGTCTCAAAGCAGCAGTGTTCATTCTAAGAGATCAACACTTGGTTGTGATTATGTGATTTCGGTGTAACCTGGGGGCGGAGAATTCCTTGCATGAAGCTGGCACAATAAACCTCTGGATGTTAAGTGTTTCAACACAAATATATTAAGAACAACAGCAGAGTCACTGATTCTCTGGAACTTTTATTCCCCAGATTGCACATCCACCATGTGGCACCATATTCTCACTGTTCAGAGAATTAGATATTTATCCAACACCAAAGTGACCTAAAAAGACTAAATGAAGGCAAAAAAACTCACTTTTTTAACAATATCAGAGTCTTTTAAAAGACCAGAAAGTTCATGCTTTTGGTTGCTGGTCAGGAAGCCTGGAGTTGAATATCAGCTTCTCAGATAAAACAATCATGAGACTTCTTAAATACAGTGTGATAAGTTGAACCAAATAACTTGACTAATGATGAAAGTATAAACTACATGCATGTAACTGTCCAGGGATGGGCTCCTGGATGGCCAGACTCTTATCACAACATCTCACAATCCCCTGTACTGTTTGCATACTGTAGCTATTACAAAGACAATAAAAATGTGAAAACTAATTAAAGAAAGTATGACAAAACCTCACTGTTCTTACAAGGAAGTCACATGTACTGTCATCTCTGTGTCTACATCTGGATAATCCAGTTCCTAACAAATGTCAATGCAGATTAACTACAAAGGCAACTTTTAGAGTTTGTCCTAAACTTTCAGTCTACTTACATCTTATCTTATAGCACTATATGTGTTTGTGTTTGCAAGCAAGTCACTCACTGATTATGTCACATCACCATCAACTCATTTCATACAGAGTGAAGCAAGATTTGTCACATAACACATAACCACATTATTTTCCTTTGTAGTGTGACAAATGTATTAGCATTCAGTGTACTGCAGCTGTTATTTGAATTCATGTTGTTTTTATATCAGTACAATACAGTGTGAACCACTTTTTATTATTATGTGTTCGCTCAAAGTTAGAAGTGGAATTGTAAATTATGATCTAAATCAGTATTGCAATATAACATAAATCAAATAAAATCCTGTGAAGGATTTCATCTTTGAGTTTGTCAAGGTTCAAAAGAAGAAACAAAACAAACTGACACAGGAACATACCACCGACAGTTTTGACCGGTTTAACTGCTTTGCTTATCTGAAACAAAAATGCATTTAGAATGCCAAATGTTTAAATCTGACACTGAACGCCTCTGATCATGTGAACAAGACAACAACCAATAGGAAGTACCTGATTTTGTTTCATAGTGCAGCTCTATAAAAGTGACAAGATGACATGAGCATTATTTCTGCTTCTTTAGATCACTTCACATACCTTTGAAGAGGTGAGTAAATAATTTTAATGTGGAGCGGCAGATGCTGATCAAATGTTTTAGGGGTTGTTATGCATCCTGTTTCTGAAGATTTAATATCTGTTACTTGGGTTCTGAGGTTTCATTTTCCTTTAAATTTAAATATATTTAGGCAGCTTTGTGTGGGTTCTCTCCGGGTTCTCTGGCTTTCCTCCCACCGTCCAAAGACATGCTGGTTAGGTTGTGAGTGTGAATGGTTGTCTGTCTCTCTGTGTTAGCCCTGAGATAGACTGGAGACCTGTCCACTGTGTACCCCACCTCTCGCTGAGTGACAGCTGGGATAGGCTCCAGCACTCCCATGACCCTTCACCGGACAAGCAGTTACAGGAAACTTTTGCAGCTACATATTTCCCTCAGCTGTCAAGTTTGCTGTTGCTAACAGTCAGTTTAACTCTGCATTGTGAATAATGTTCATGAATAAGTGAGCGCGTCTTCAAAAGTATGCAATGTTATGTTGTTGTTGTTGTTTTTTGGCTAAGAATATGGTAGTCCAACAGAAGAAGACATTTCAAATCTGTGTGATCATCAATGATGTATCCCAACGTATCATTTTATTTTGTGGAGCTATCATTTTCTCAACACCTGGAAAGGTAAAGGCATTGTTACAGTTACTGGGGAAAACAGTGACAATAGCATGCCTCCATTGAATGAATTCAAAGCTCATTCAGGAAACATTAACGTAAATTTACACAGAGACAGATAATTTATTTTTTCATTTAAAATCAGTATGTTTGTAATATATAAATCCGTTCAAGCTGTAAAGAAAAAAAAAAGAAAAATTTGTTAAATTAAAAAAGACACAAAGGTACAAAGAGTACAATATTTATACTAAAAAGAAGAAAATCCATGAACTAAAAACAAAACTATACTTTAGAAGTATTTTTGCTTAGTCAATATCAATAGTAACAGTTCATATTGTGTTTTAATCTGTGTATTATGTATATTATTCACTGTCTTTGTTATCTTTACTAAGAATGAGCCATTCAAATCACCAACGAGTGAGTCTTCTACAAAGGTCTACAGTGTTATTCAGCAATGTGTTCACAGTAGCCCAGAACAAAGCCAAACACTGGCTCTGGAGAAAGCCATTTGCTTTTTAATGTTGGGGCAGATGTCATAGTGTACAATAACAAAACACTGGTGAAATTAATGAGTTTTGTGGCAGAAAATACATTATTTAGAAGCTGCATTACGGTGCCCCTGTCACTCCCCCTATATGGACATACGTTGATCTAATTATCTCCCACACGATTACAAATGACACCGAAGTTATATGAGTGAGTAAATGATTGTTTTTTATGCTAGAAATAAGGTTCAGGTTGTAAAAAACAGTAGCTCCTCTTTAACGTATAGAAAACTTATCACTGGTTCTTTTTATTCTGCTTAGGGTGGGGAATTAAACTGAATGGATAAAATTAATCTTTGCCACAACTCACCACTATTGTATTATACAAATACTGTATAATAATAGGCCATTAAAAGAAAGAGTTCTTGAAATAATGACTTAATATCTCAAAACTATGAGAAGTCAACAGAGAAACAGTGTGTTAACTGATGGCAGTGTAATTATTCTGAGAAAGCGTTCATCCATTATCTGTAACAGCTCATCTTTAGAAGAGTAGCAAGTACACGCAGGACAGGTTGCTAGTATACTACAGGGCTAACAAAATGAGGGGACGTGAGTGCTTGCTCTTGTTGTATTCGATTGAAGTGTAATTGCACATCCAGAACATAGGTGGCAGTGGCGCTGTCATTGTGCGCACTATTAGCTCTATGGTGTTTTTTTTAACAGAGCCGGCGGTAAGCGATGTAAACAAACTGAGGAACATGGAAAAATATTTCACAGGGATGAAAAGAAAGGCCGTAAGAGAGGAAGATAATAAGACAAAGGAAAGTCACTCAAAACCCAAGACAAGGAAATATGACGAAACGTCGAAACATATGTAGCGCTTGGCTTCACTGTAACCACGGTCGGGGACGAGGAAAGACCGTACCGGTATGTTTTTTCAGAGAAAACGCTCCGAATATTGCCAGCAATCATCCCGTTTTGTGACTGCTACGTCATTTAACCAGCGAGTACTGTTGGCATCATATAAGGTAAAATAGTTTAAATAATAAATAAATAGGCTAATTTAATACCTAAAATAGTTTAAATAATGATTTATTTTTTATTCAGGCAAATTGCACTTTAATGCACTAATCTTTTCTGTAAGAGACTAAGAAACAATGTTAATAAAGTTAACCGCCGCCGCAACATTTTCTTCTTCCTAAGGGGGGCATAACAGAAAATAATTGAGAACCACTGAATTAACCCAACATGCATGTCTTTGGACTGTAGTAGGAAGCCGAAACACCTGGAGAAAACCCACACAGGCACTGGGAGATCATGCAAACTCCAGCAGGTTTGAATCCAGGACTTTTTGCTGTGAGGAATCAGTGCTAACCACTGCATCACAGTGTAACCAAAGTGCCTCATTAAAACAGACATTTTTAATTCTTTTTAGTCAGATTGGCAGAAATGGGCAACCACTCATATTAACCATCACCTGAGACTACTGTATCATTACCCAAACCAAAACACTGCTGCAACCAATAGAAAAAGCTTTTGTTTATTGCACTGAGACACCAGCACAAAAAGCACAAACAATGATAGTGCAACAGAACTTTATAAAAATGAAAAAAGTATGTTGGTGTATGCAGAAACCATAACAATAAAACACAAAGCTAAAACATGGCTGCTTCTGTGCTTTCATGGTGACACTGAGTGATGGCCACTGTGACATGCATGGTGAGAACATGATGTTCAAATGGTATAAAAGCTACTTTATAGATTTGCAGTGTATCAGGTTCATGTAAGTAGAACTAAAGATCTGAAGTGTTCTACTGCAACAACTGTATGCATTCATTTAAGTAAAAAATGTATCAGCAGCTCAGACAGAAAAAAAAGTTCCCTTAATATTAATTATGTAAAATCACTAAAAACCATGATTGACAGACTTTCCCTTTTCGTCTGCCTCATCCACAAGGCTTCAGAGCCACCAGCACAAAGTTTCTTGGAGAAAAGTTTGGGTCGAACAGAGGAACCAGCTGACTGTCCACGCCTGCAGAAAAGTCAATGCTTTAGTTAAAGGGGATGCAACTGCACAAAAATGGAACAGCAGGTTATCACATTTCTGTCCTCAGGCTCACCGTTCTCCTGCAGGTAGATCATTCTGTCCAGCAGCACTAATGTCTCCACCACAGGAGCCAACAGCAAGGCCAGGCTGAAGTACACCACCACCCTGCCCTGCTGGCTCAACATGTCCTTTACTCGTTCTGGGTGCAGGGGCAAGTCTGGAGGAAGGCCGACCCGTACCAGACCCAGTCGGGCGTATCTAGAGTGGAAGATAAATGTAGACAGAGGAGAACGTTATCTATGGGTTACGCTATTTAGCTATTAGCTAACTAATATAGAAATGTATCACACTGGCACTATAAGCTAATTAAACTGATCATTCATAACATTCCCAATATTGTGTAGGTCTACTTTGTGATCAGTTTAAGATCTAGTGAATTTGGAGGCCAGGTCAACACCTTGTGCTGTTCTTCATGTTTTTTTAGTTGTTCGTAAACTGTTTTTGTGTGTGTGTCTGTGTCAGGTTGCATCCTGCTGGCGATGGCTGCTGCCATCAAGGAGTGTCATTGCTATGGGATGGGGGTGCCTGGTCTGGTCTAGGAGGGTGCTACATGTCTAAGTAACATCCACATGAATGCTAGGTCCAAACGTTTCCTAGCAGAACATTGGATTGTCACAACCAAAAACTTGTGTGAGTGTCTTGAGCCTGCAGTGTTCACTCACTCTGTAAAAGGTAATAAGTGGGCTTTCTTAATGGTCTGGATTCCTGCCCTACGTAGATCTGGCTTTGTGTCCCTGATGAAAGTCTCTAGCATTGCACGGTAACAGTGCGTCCTGAGCAACTCGCTTTCCGCCCTGAGCCTCTGCACGTAGTCCTCCACAGCGTGACAAGCCCCTTCTCGTGCCTTATAGGACAGCTGGTGTCCCGGCAACCCCCGCACCCAGGAGCTCATGGGGTAGCCGAACTCAGTGGGACACAGTTCGTGGCTTGGTGTCTGTGTAGTGGGAGGTACGACCAGTCCTGGTGGGCTGGGGTGTTCTTTGGTTGTGATTTTCATGTAGCAACACGCCACTGAAGTGATGCCACGAACATATGGACAGTTGACAAAGTGCCGGATGAGGGTGGCGCTGAGGTCACCACAGGCGTGGAGACCAGTCAGGACAAAGTCTGGATAGCCTTGCAGGCTGTTCTCTTCAAGGTTTACACCCTCTTGATAGTCATGTTGGATACATGAGCAGCAGGTTTCAGCAGATATCTCTTCTTCAGACTCATTCTTCTTTGATGGTTGCTGTGATGAGTCTTGAGGTTTAGGGCTTCCTTGACGCTCGGAGCTCCGCAGCCTTTTTTTGCTGGGTCCAAATGAAGTTGGCAGACTGTTGCTGACACAGTCTGCAACTCTTAGTTGATTGATGAAAGCCTCCCATGATGCCTTAGGGTTTACCCAGCCAGCCACATGGCGGGGAAAGCACTGTGGTACTGGGAGCTGAGAGGAGAAGTTCTAAGAACAAGAAGATGCTTATTAATATTTTTGTTGGTTTGATGCCATCAAAGATAGAAACTTAAAGGAGCACTTCTACTTCAAAGCTTTAAAGCAACCATAATCAATATTTTATATTAAGAATTTATCAAATGCATTGGAAAGTAGCATAAATGAGGTCACTGTTTTGGTTTTACCGCTTAAAAATTAAGCAAGAGCTTAAGAGAGAGCTGGAACAGAGAGTGGGGCATCTAGAGACAGAGAATGGAGACGGCAGAGAGACAGAGACCTAAAACTAGTCAATATTTCTTTTCCATCTTTCAGGATTAAGATTAGATGCATCCACAAAACCAACCTGCATATATAAAATAATTGTGATCAATATATTCAACAAATCACCAACTTTTTTCTGGTTTTCTTTCTCCAAGGCCCACAGCAACTGTCCATCAAACTTAGACGCCATAGCAACAAGTGTGTGATCAGCCTCAATGGCAGTAACAGACAGTCCGAGCCCAAAGGACAGGAAACGAGTCAGATGACCCTATTGAAAGCAAAGAGGTGGACAAGTCTTAAGTGTGATGATTTACAATTCTGTTCAAATCTCTAGCATTCTATTCTACATCTCTCGGATGTTAAGAACGACTAACATGGCACTATGACATCTAGTTCTATTGTTAAGTGTGTTCTTATTGAATCTCATGTATTGATATGTCACGCTGACGCATTACACCACTGCTGACAGTAGCTCAGTTTAAGAGTACAGCTAATTAACACAGTAAATCACCTGCCCAGAGCCCACATCCACAACTCTGTTGCAGTCAGTCTGGTCACAAAGTTGTTTCACCAGCTGAGAACAGAAAAAAAGAAATCATAATGCAGTTAACAGAAAATCAATGAAAGTTTTAACTTAATAGCAGAAAATAAGCAGTTCTGTACCATTCCCAGCTTGCGGATCTCATGCTGTTTTTTGGGTTTAACGTGTTTCCTGAATATGTGCCCCAGCAGTGAGCTCTGACTCTGGTTTTCCTGGAACTCCTCAGGCTTCACTGGCCCGGGTGCTTTGACCCGCTCATGTCTGTGCTCTCTGGGAAACGCCAGGGCATGAGCTGCAGCACGGAAGGCCAAGAGAGACAGAGGCCATACTGAAGGATATCTGTAACGACAAAGTCTGTATGTTTACTTTACCTCATAAGGATGATACTATTCTCAGTCCAATATATATATATATATATCTATATATATATTGTCAAAATGTTGCTGTGTAATGTAATGGTCTGGTCTCTACATTAGCATTAGCATCACTTAAAAACTAATAGTGCATCATTTGTTAAATTCTGGGATGATAGCAAAACAGCTGTTACATATAATTAATATTTTTCCAAAAACATGAGCTGGAAAATTATGCACGTGTAATGAATGGTAGATTAATCTTTACAAGAAATCAAATTCATGACTTATTATTATGTATTAACCTTGTGGTGGTCGGTTCCTTGATGCTTATCTTTACCTTACTATTGTTGCTTTTTGACATTTGCAGCCTTTCATTAAGGTTTATAATTATCATCCAACATTACCTCCTGTCTTCATGGGCAACATCCAGTAATAGGTCTGCAATCTGAGGATATGACAGGTCCTGCAGCACCAGCTGCCAGCTGCTGGGTAGTGTGCGCCAGAGATCTTCTGTGAAGAACTCCTATGGAGGAAACATCTAACTTATATTTAATAGAGAAAATACATGAAGATAGGGCATGTATAACTGTATACATGTATGCTATAAAAACTTTTGTATTCTATATAATGTTTATCAGTACAAGAATACAAAGTATATTGTTACTGGGTTGCACCGATTAGCTGGTGATCAGAGAGGGCAGTGAAACCATCATCTTAAGTGCATATTTCAAAAATACACATAATTGATGCAAACTAAGAATGTTTCTTTTCAAAAAAACTTTGAATCTACTTCACATGAACTGGACAGGCTGCCAAGTGTGAAAACAGAAATCTGGCAAAGATACGTACAATTATATAGGAGTCGGACAGGTGGCTGTACTGGGACAGGAAAGTGGTGAGTCTTTTCGCCAGCTCTCTCTGTTGCTCCGCTGTGAAGTTTGGCGTAAACATCTCCACATCTTGTGCTGCTGACGGTTCTACCGACATGGAACCTGAGGGGAAGCTAATGCTAGCATGCGTTGGCTTGGATAACGCAGCGTTATTTTTTCCACTTAAGACGAAGTGAACCTAAGATGCCGAGGGTCTCAGCATGAGACTGTTACCAACGCACTCCTCAAATCCGCATGTATAACGCAAATGCTGAGCTTTTAGTTGCGCTAACTTCTTTAAGACGCTAGCTAGCAACCGTAGCTAACTGGAACTTTACCGTGGAAAATCATGAGGCGTTCATGTGCTCCAGGCATTTTTTACTGTAGTTGGTGGGAAAATCTGTTAAGCTTAATGCAAGTCATATAATTTAAGATATTATGTATTCGAATTATTTTTATGTTTACCATTCATCCAGTAATATTTTACAATTCTAATGCAACTGGATATTACACAATAGGATGTAAAGTTATAACGTTAAAAAGTAAATTTGCTTTGGGATAAATAGTACAGGCTAAGTAAAATTCGTTATATTTTCAGTTTCTTTAAACTGATTATAAAAACGATTAATTAGCTATCATTATTTTTGATCGTTTTAGATTAAACTGACAACACAATTATGCGTTTAATTAAATCGTAAGATTGTGGTAACTCCTGATTCTTCCTGTTCTCATGGAAGGCAACATGCCCCGGATATTGATAGTTTGTTGTGAGCAGGAAGACTCGTGTGGGTCACGTTGTGCTTCAGGTTGGATTTTATATTTTACAAAGTTATTTTTCAGATATTTCCTCGCGAGGAGTCTACCGCTGTCGACTAATGAATGTTCACAAACAGGCCTAATTTTCCTTTGCGAAACAATCATGTCCAACAATTGACAAACACCGAGTTGGCTTTAGCGAGCTAACGTTAGCTTGGTTGAAACGTATATTCATTTTAATTTACGACATAATTACGACAGTAAGTGTTAATTTCCCTGGTTTGTACACAGTCCTTAGTTTATACGTTGTAAATCTTTTGAGCAGTATTTAATGTATATTTAAATTATGAGAGTCTCCAGGTTGATATGTTCCTGTTGAAGAAAACTGATTGACCTATGTATGCTAAAAACACTGTCAAATAAGAACGGGAAATTTAAAATGAATGGAAAAGTAATATACTACTACTACTACTACTATTATACAGTTATTATTATGTTTATTATTAAACATAGTATTATTATTATCGGCTATTTATTAACTAATAATAATATATATTATTATTAGTTAATAAATAGCCGATTGCGTCACATAGTATGTTATAAAGACGTTATACATTAAGCTCCAGCAAATCAAGTCAGTGATAAAGTTGTGTTTGCTTTGCAGGATGTTGCCTGTGAACCTGTCTCTGTGGATACAAGGATAAAGACCCTGCGGAGGAAGTCAAAATAAGTGAAGCCACACCATAGTTAAGAAAACATGTCAGACATTAAGAACTTTGCAGGTCCTTCCAACAACGCAGCACTGACAAAAAGTGCAAAGAGAAGGCAAAAGAAGAAAAACAACCGCTTTTTAAATAATATGGAATACTTGGAGAAAAGGGACTGCGTTAAAGGTAAACACGGATACAACCACTACAGGGCAGACAAGAGACATGACCAAACTCTTCGCCAAAATGGAGCATGCAGAAGTATTCCACCATCTACCACTTCCAAGCAAAACCGAAGTGTACCTCATCTAGCCAGTACATCCAGTGCTTCACGCTGTAGCTCCGGGCCTTTGGGATCCACACACAGCCTGCCTCCGCTGTCTTTCTCTGTGAGCAGCAAAGGCAGCCATGAAAACCAAAAGGAACTGGTGAACACAGAATCAACAGCAACCGGCCCTTGCCCTCGCTCTGGCCCCGGCCCCTCATCATCATCAACAGGGATACCCACAAAATATCTTGCTATTGACTGTGAGATGGTGGGTGCGGGACCAAAAGGGGCCATCAGCCAGCTTGCACGCTGCAGTATAGTGTCCTATGAAGGAGATGTGGTTTATGATAAGTTCATAAAGCCATCCATGCCCGTCACTGACTACCGCACCAGATGGAGTGGCATCCGACGCAGTGACCTTAACAACGCCACGCCGTACGTAGAGGCGAGGAAGGAGGTGAGAAAGTACTTTTTTCTTTCATCACCCAAATAGCGTCTTAACATGCTTCTACCGCAATAACGTCACACAATGCAACGCATCAGATAGCTATGATCTGCTGTTATTATATTAAGTTATTGGAACAATATATAAACACGTAAGAAGGTGATTCTTAATTTAGATTCCAGGTGCTTTCAGAGGTTGCTGCAGTGTTTGTTTCTTGGTTTACTCTTTTCTTCTGCATCCCTGATTGTTGTCTCATGGGGGCAAACTTGGGTGTATATGTTTTATTCAGGACTCTGCTGCATTAAGTAATGAGTTGTGCACATTGGGCCATATTTGAAATTCACAATAGCATTTCAGTGTTGTCTACTGCTAAAGAAATCCTAGAAAATAAGCTGTAATGTATTTTTTGTTACAAAATACATTAATTGAATGGTTTTACATATATACAGTGAACACAAGTTTGAGTAAAAAATCTTTCAGGCAATTTTGAATAGAACCTGTGAGTGAAATGTTTTATCTTTTGCTACTGTAGATACTCAAGCTCCTCAGGGGAAAGGTGGTGATTGGCCATGCAATCCACAATGACTACAAGGTCCTCGGTTATTCACACCCCACTGCCTTGACCAGGGACACATCCAGAATATCTCTTCTCAACCTGAAGGCCGGCTTTGCAGAGAATGAGTGTGCCTCACTAAAGAGACTCACAAAGGCCATCTTCAACCGTGACATCCAGGTAAGAGAAATTAGTTAATAATGTCAGTCAAGAGCGCTGTCGACAGTATATTCTTCTCAAACAGAGGGCGGTATCGGCAAGAAGAGCTCCATACACTATCAATATTTTTATGTTCTGCTTGTTTCACATTTGGAAACATTTGGGGTTGGAAATATACAAGAAGGTTACCTAGTCAACTACAGCGTGGAATGAGTACTAGCTACTAGGGGTTGTACAGACCTGACTTATGTGTCGTTATACTTTATCAAGTCACTGATCACATAACAACATTGACACCTCCTAGAAGATAGCTGAGGAGCCCAGTGGGCCATTGCAGCAAACTAGTTGCAGTTCACCGACCAAATAGCTTCAATACCGTCTGGTTGTGTGGGCCCGTATGCTCCGGTACCTTTACCCAGGTGTAGGGTGTAGGTGTGGAGGAAGAAGAGTGTGTAAGAGGGGTGTGTGGGGTCATCCACGATGCTGTTGACTTTGCGGATGCAGCGTGTGGTGTACACCTCAAGTATGTCAAATATTCAGCTGAATAACATGATACTGAACTCTTTTTCATCTCTTTCGCCCTTAGACTGGAAAGAAGGGTCACTCTTCTGTGGAGGATGCAAAAGCCACGATGGAACTTTACAAAGTGGTGGAAGTGGAGTGGGAGAGGACACTGGCCTCCAAAACCCAGTTACATAGCACCAAGCCTGGGGGGACAATGTGAACGTAAACTCGTATTAAATGAACATTTGAGACAGCAGGCATGTGGTTTTGGGTGAGTGACTCACTGCAGGGTTTAATGGTCCCATGTTAAATGTAGAAACCAGGAAAACTGTACCCAGTTTTTCAGTTTACTAGTGAAGTTTCTAGCAGCTACCTGATATTTCTAGCTGCACTGTTAGGGAAGAAATATGAACTTTACTTCCTCAGGGTTTACATTGTGTTTAAATGGTGCTCCTGCCACTTGGGGGCAGTCATGTATTTCTTGCAACAAGAAAGAAAGACATTGGAAAAAACAATATCTGTGATCTTGTATACCTAAAACACTTCTGAAGTGTTTTTAATCCAGTCAGTGGTGTAGCTGTTGTAGGAAAAACTCAGCAAAGAGTTATGCTTACATCTACATGTGTATTTTTATTTTCCTACCATTTGGACACAAAATGTAACTGAAATGCTGCCAAAAGAGGATGTTCCTGTGTCACTTAAATGTTTTAGGTCGAACGTAAAACATAATAATGTCATAATGTTCTGCTTTGTTCAGACAGCAACGTTCTTCAGGGCTATGGCTGTGACATTAGAAAAAAAAATACAGTTTAAGTCTCTTGTAGCTTTTATTAACTTAGTAGTAGTTTTAAATGTCTTTTCATTCTTTTTTTCGAGTGCTTTATGTATGTCTATAAAGCATACACTTTCTATACTCATAAATGCCATCGTGTAACTAAAGTTGAAAATCTGCACATACACCAGTCGAACTGAGGAGATGACTTAATATTTCTCAAAGAACATTAATGGCCCTGATGATCCTGATATATTCACCTATCAGCCACAACATTATGACCACTGACAGGTGAAGTAAATAACGTTAACCATCTTGTGACCATTTAGTATTCTGCTGGGAAACTTTTGGACCTGGCATTCATGTGGATGTTACTTAGACATGTAGCACCGACCTAGACCAGACCAGGTACCCCTACCCCATAGCAATGACACTCCTTGATGGCAGCAGCCATCCCCAGCAGGATGCAGCCCGACACTGGGACAAACACAAAAACGCTTTAAGAACAACTAAAATATGTTCATTCTCTGATGAACTGTTTTGGAGACCTACGCAATATTAGGGGTAGTGGTCCTAATATTATGCCTGATCGGTGTATTTCTTTTGGCACAGGAGTGGCTGACCAACAGTGAACAGCTGATTAAGCCACCTCCTTGTGGTCTTTCAATGTAAATCTGCTGTTTTGGAAAATTGAAATGGTTACTTTCTGGTTTTGTCACTCTGGTCTTAAACTTAATAAATCATTACCATAACAAATATGACTCATTAGAATAATTACTGGTATTACTGGTAATATGCTACAAAAAATACCTGAGTACCATGATACTGTAAAACAACATACATGAAAACATTCACCAAGGTACAGACAACTGGTGCAGTAGATTATGACATATTAGATTATGATATATCTAAATGTATAAGTGATCTGAAAGCTGAAGACTACTTTGAACATATTAACCATGTTACATAAGAGGACCAAGGTACTGGTCTACAGTACGTTTACAGTGTACCATCTAAGTCCAAAAATAAGATCACTGAATTAACCTTGGTCCTATCTAAAATGCAGCTTGTCAGGTGCCACAAATTATACGCAGAGTTGTTCTTTTTTATTTGATAGTTTTTGTTCAGTAGCTGAAAATGAATGTTGTAGCAGCAAGCCTTGTGAGGCTGTACTTTGTTACAAGTGCTTCTCTGTACTAAATGCTGACATGAATTTTAGCAGAAATAATGTTTAGCAGTTTGTGCACTCATAAGTTGTTCAAAATCTAGTGAATAAGCCAAACTAAAAATTAAAAATCCGCTGTATACTAGATTTCTTGGGAATCCAGAAATTAGTTATTGGTGAAATATTCATTCATTCATTCATCTTCTATACCCTCTTAGTCCTTTTGGGTCACAGGGGTCTGCAGGAGCCCATCCCAGCTGTCATGAGGCGATAGGCAGGGGTACACCCTGGACAGGTCGCCAGTCCATTGCAGGGCCAACACAGAGACAGACAACCATTCACACTCACATTCACACCTACGGGCAATTTAGAATCACCAATGAACCTAACGAGAATGTCTTTGGATGGTGGGAGGAAGCTGGAGTACCCGGAGAGAACCTACGCAGACACAGGGAGAACATGCAAACTCCACACAGAAAGGCCAGCCGGCCCATGGATTCAAACCGGTGACCTTGCTGTGAGGCATTATTGCTACTGTGGCGCCCTTGGTGAAATACACTATATTACCAAAAGTATTCGCTCACCTGCCTTTACTCATTCTATGAACTGAAGTGCCATCCCATTCCTAACTCATAGAATTCAATATGATGTCGGTCCACCTTTTGCAGCTATTACAGCTTCAATTCTTCTGGGAAGACTGTCCACAAGATTGAGGAGAGTGTTTATAGGAATTTTTGACCATTCTTCCAAAAGCGCATTGGTGAGGTCACACACTGATGTTGGTCGAGAAGGCCTGGCTCTCAGTCTCCGCTCTAATTCATCCCAAAGGTGTTCTATCGGGTTCAGGTCAGGACTCTGTGCAGGCCAGTCAAGTTCATCCACACCAGACTCTGTCATCCACGTCTTTATGGACCTTGCTTTGTGCACTGGTGCACAGTCATGTTGGAAGAGGAAGGGGCCCGCTCCAAACTGTTCCCACAAGGTTGGGAGCATGGAATTGTCCAAAATGTTTTGGTATCCTGAAGCATTCAATGTTCCTTTCACTGGAACTAAGGGGCCAAGCCCAGCTCCTGAAAAACAACCCCATACCATAATTCCTCCTCCACCAAATTTCACAGTTGGCACAATGCAATCTGAAATGTACCGTTCTCCTGGCAACCTCCAAACCCAGACTCGTCCATCAGATTGCCAGATGGAAAAGCGTGATTCATCACTCCAGAGAACGCGTCTCCACTGCTCTAGAGGCCAGTGGCGGCGTGCTTTACACCATTGCATCCGACGCCTTGCATTGCACTTGGTGATGTGTGGCTTGGCTGCAGCTGCTCGGCCATGGAAACCCATTCCATGAAGCTCTCTGCGTACTGTACTTGGGCTAATCTGAAGGTCACATGAAGTTTGTAGCTCTGTAGCAATTGACTGTGCAGAAAGTCGGCGACCTCTTTGCACTATGCGCTTCAGCATCCGCTGACCCCTCTCCGTCACTTTACGTGGCCTACCACTTCGTGGCTGAGTTGCTGTTGTTCCCAAACGCTTCCATTTTGTTATAATAGAGCTGACAGTTGACTGTGGAATATTTAGGAGCGAGGAAATTTCACGACTGGATTTGTTGCACAAGTGGCATCCTATGACAGTTCCACGCTGGAATTCACTGAGCTCCTGAGAGCGGCCCATTCTTTCACAAATGTCTTGTTTCACAGTCTGCATGCCTGAGTGCTTGAATTTATACACCTGGGGCCAGGCCAAGTGATTAGAACACCTGATTCTGATCATTTGAATGGGTGAGCGAATACTTTTGGTAATATAGTGTATATTAATTAAAAATGTCAGCCTCCTGGATTTAGCCTGGGAACCAGACGAATCTGAGAGCTAATTTCATTTGCTTAAACAGATATCTCTGCTTGCCTGTGCTGGGACAGTCAATATTCATTCATTCATTCATTCATCTTCTGTAACCGCTTGTCCTCTGGAGGGTCGCAGGGGGGCTGGAGCCTGTCCCAGCTGTCATTGGGCGAGAGGTGGGGTACACTCTGGACAGGTTACCAGAGAGACAAAACACAAGTCACAATGTTGGATGATTCACAGAGGCCCCTCTCCTCAACCCACAGAACCCAAAGGCCCCCACTAACAACATTCAGTTTCCAGACACCACAGGACACCCATGACCCATGTCCATTCTCTGATGAGTTGAACTGTTTGAGAGGGATATAATGTTACGTATGTGTCCTTTCAAAACACGCCCAGATCAAATATTTGTTAAGACAAATCAACAGAATGTAGCTAGTGCTCATTTCCTACTGTTTCAGTGACCAAATCTTTGCCTTTCTCATTGACGACTGCATCATCAAGTTCTTCTCTTCAGACTTGATGACCAACATGCAGATGTAAACATACCATTCTTCTACATTCTCACTCTCCCCCACTTTATGCCTCCTATGGCAACTGTTTGTCCTTAAACAAGGGTGTATCAGCACTATTTTCCTGCTGCGAATTCAGTGCAGGCGCATTAATTATACAGCATGCCATCCTTCCTGAAAAAGCCACACAAGACTGCTGGCACAGAGACGCTCATTAAGGAGAAACACACCAAACCTGACATCACCCCGCACTGACACCAGAAATGCTTCCCCATCACGTTCTCTGTCTTTGTTAATAACATCTGAGATCTTAGCAATCATATCACAGATTAGAGAGTATTGCACCCTGCACATACCCAGCATCTCATACGTGGCATATTTAAAATCACACCAGTTTTTATACTGGTGAATAAAACATCTGTTGAATTTCAGTGTAGCATCTATCAGCAACTTGTTTTGAATTCTGGTAAACTCAATACTCAACCATATCAATACTCAACCATATTAAGGCAACAAGAAGCAGACAGACAAAGTTTAATATCTGTAGTCCAAAACGCATTTTGCTAATAGAACACCATTATGAAATAAAATAAATCCTTATAAAACTATTAAGAACATGCTTTTATCTGCACACAGGATATGACAGGATATTAATGTGAAGAAACAATGTTGAAGCAGACATGGAAGATGTGAGATTTTGGGCTGGTGCACTGGTCAGTATTCAAACTGCACAGCACATCTGTGTAGTTAACCTTGATATACATTTATTGAGAGTGAAATGATACTGCCGCGTGCCACCCAGCCTCAGTGCCAGTTTTCAAAGTGGTACCTCCACTTAAAAGCATATTTACTTTATTGACTGCCATCATAGAAGTAAAGTAAGAATAAACACATATGCAGAACAACACAGAAGCACAGCTAGAAGCAAAACAACAACAACAACAACAACAAAAACAAGTTGGTGCTTTGTGCCGAGGGGTTAATTTTTACTTTAGCTATAACATAACTCAACTTTATTTATGGAGCACTAAAAACAACCACAGCTGAAATAAATGCTGTAAGAAGAACTTAAGACAAACTATTACAAATGTTAAAACAATAAAAACAACAAAAAACAGTAAAAGCACTGAACAAAAGCAGGCTCTCTTGCTGGGTTAAAAGCCAAGGAATAAAAGTGGGTTTTAAGACAAGTTTTAAAAATGGACAGTGAGGGGCTTTGTCTGACATAACATAACATCACCTAAGATTAAAAGCTGTCCTTTAGTTTTCCCTTTAGCCATCTGTCTAATTGCTGCATGAAGTGTTAATTACATATAGAATAAACTGAAAGTTGTAAAAGATGTCAAACTTCAACTTTCTCTTTTCCTGTGTTAGATGACTAGACAGGTTTTAGTTTGAAGCAGCCTTCAGTCATAACGTGAAGCCCCTCACTCACCAAGTATTCCTGGGCTTCTTCAGCCCTTGGGTTGCAGACAGAAAAACACACTGCAAAGCAACATGTGATTTAATCTGTTCTCTATTCTAGATTATCCCGTCCTAATCTCCTTGTGTATGAGCAGTAAGGCGAATAATTTCATTTTATTCCCTGTTATTAGCTCTGTAAATTCTAAATCCAAAAGAGGCTTTGGACTTTCTTCTCTGGCTGTGCTAGGTTTAACAGGTTGAAAACAAGTTTTCTTCATCATGGCTGGTGATGAAGAATGAATTTAAATAGCAATATCAAGATATTCTTTTAATTTCAATATTCTTTTGGATATTTTTAGTTATTCGAATCATTTAGAGCTTTGTTTAAATTTGCTTCCACGCAATATTTTTTAATGCTGTTAACATTTGAAATGAAATAAGATTAAGTAATCACCTACTGTGCTAATAAAGCCTTGAAATACATGAAAGGGCACTGCTGATCTTGTTGGGCACTACAATATGGATTTTGTGGCATTTATTGCCCCCTGGGTTAAGTTATTGGGCTCTAGACTGCAGATTACCCTTTGCACGCACACGCACACACACACATACACACACACACACACACACACACACACACACACACACACACACACACACACACACACACACACACAGCCTCAGACACATATTAGTCACTGGCCAGCATCAGCCCCATGTGCATAATTCAGTTTTTATTACCTACTGCCAAGCCAACAGGAATTTGTCCATTTTGCAGATTGCACATACAGTACAATACAGTACATATGGTGAGCACAGTGTGGGACTGGTGCAGGGTCAGCATATGTGGAAGCACAGAGGGTCTTTTAATTGTCATGAACCTTGCCTAGAAGGAGAAACAACAACTTAGATTAGACAAATTTCAAAGGTCTTAATTAAAAATATGTTATGGAATATGGAATGCATTATAAAACAAATGAATGAGATGCCTTCATGAACTTTTGCCTTCAGATAAATTCAGCGTCAGCAAATGGTATCCTAACTACAGCTCCTCTGTGAGATTATTAGGTCCCAGAGATTGATTCATTCTTTAAAGCTCCACAAATCAATTTATTTAAGGTAATGTGAATTAGGTCACTATTACCAAACCATCAGTCTACAGGTGGGAAAGAGTAAACTCATGCAACCCACTGTCAGTGGAAGTTACTTTTCTTATGTTTACCATTTTGTTGTCTTTCACTTTTTTATTAAATTCATATTGATGGCCTTTATAATTCTGATTTTCAACCGAGCAGCAAGTTGAAAGAGCCCACTTAAATAAATCACCAGGCTATTACACTACCGCTAATTTCACTTTTTATATCTTGTTACAGTTATATCTGTTCAAGTTGTGGTTCTATTGAATGAGAGATGGATGCCCACAAAAATTTCCTGCCTCAGCTCAACTTAAGAGACACCTCTTTGCTCTTTTTTTTCTTTTCTTTTCTTTTTTTTTTTTTTTTTAATTAGTCTGAGTTGTCAAGATGGCGACAGCTAGAGAAACAACGCTGAGCTTCAAAACGGCTCTTTGGGAAACATGTGGGTAATGAAAACGGTCTGCATATAAGCTTATAATACTACCACTGTTAAATGGCGTCTTTATAATCCGATTTTGCTGCTGTTTTTCTCATGAGATGCTAGCACACAACTAGAAAAGTTCTTAGTAGAACTCAGTGACAGTCTAGGTTTTTTCAGGTGCACAAAAACAGACTGCAACTGAATGTTGTTTGGTGTCTACAGGTGCTTGGAAACTATTTGCATTAACCCTCAAAACTTAATAGAAATTCTTTATTTATTAATGATTTATAAAAAAAAGTTTTATTTAGCTATTAACTAGCTGTGGAGTGATTGCTCTTAGTGAACATTAAGCAGTTATTGCAGATTTAACATGCATGTATTAGTTGCTCACAATATACAAGAGTGCACAGCTTACCTCCTTACTTCTTACAGTAGCTCTTAATACTGGCAGAAGAACAAGAAGAAAAGAAAAACTAATTGATAAGCACCCTTGTTAATTATTTGATCACCTTCCAGGAAGGATTTTCCAGTAAGGAGGAGGAGGGTGAGGGGGTTGAGGGGGGCTCTTGGTCTTTTAACACTGCTCTCATCCCACTTTCTCCTCTCTTCGCCTCCTCTCATCTTGGCGCTCGGGAAGGACACAAGTGAAAGCGTCCTTCTCTTTTGCTTGAACGAGCAGCTCAGTCGCTTGAGCCGCTGAAGCTGCAGGACGGAGTTTGGTTCCGAAAACAGAAAATAAGACCTGCACCTGTCCGAAGGCTTCTGGGAATACACTGGGGGCAACTTCTGCAAAACGAGACCAAGAATTTATCATATTGAAAATCAAGTAAGTCCTGTTTCGTGTATTTTATTTGAGCAGACCGATCGGATAGTGCTTTTATGTCTTCGATTACTTTTTGGTATTAATTTCTCCGTGTGAACTTTTATACCTTAATCTACATGCATTCTTATACATGCATTAGATCTCTAGAAGCCTAAGCCTACTGAGGAAAAACATTTATCTTTATCAGTTCACAAGAATCATTTTTGATTAAAGATTGACTTGAAATGCGAAGAAATGCCTGATAGATGCGTTATTGTGATGCGCTCAAAGTAAGGCGCTGAATGCATCACCTGCTGCAGCATCACCATATGTTTCCACAGAGGATGATAAACACACACCCTTCACCTAAAAAGTATTATGATATCAGATGTAAACACACTATAGTATGTAGGCCTAGTACTAATAGTAATGCATTCAATGTGAAAGTACAGAAAAATAGCAAATAGCAGCCTGTTTCAAGTATCAAAAGTTCCCAATCCCGAATGCATCATTCTGCATTTCAAGGCTATTGTATAAAATATAATTAGGCTATTATTAGTTATGTCTAAATGGACATCAGATATATCCATCATCCTTAGTGTAACTTTTCAACTGCTCGAGTGAAAAGTGCATTTCCTTGATGTGAAGGAGCAGAATATATTGGATACACTGGAATTGGTCAAGTATTTGGAACCAATAACAAATGAAATCGAAAAGAAGTAATAATAATTGTACCAACTGAAAAGTGCAAGTATCTGTCTTGAAAACCTTTGGAAATTAGAAACAAGATGCCAATATACACTTACAGTGTAGGTTGTTGCAATTGTCCTGTTTGAGGACACAATCCCATTTTTAATAGCAGATTAGAAATAAACTCTAGTGAACATACTTGAATTTATGAAGGACTATCTATGAAGATAGAGGTTGTCAGTAAGCAAGGAGTGTGTCATGTGTTTTCAGGGCCGTAGCCATAGTTCATACGTAGTGTTGTACATGTACTAAAGTGAACTAGCGCTGAGGGAGGCAGACAAGATGTGGAAGAAGGTGATGCAGAGCAGATGGGGATAACTGTTCTGAAGATGCAGGAGAAAGAATTATGGGAACACAGAAACCTGACAGAATGAATGAATGATTGAATGAAAGAAACATATATACATTGAAAAAAAGACCATCCTGCAACACAATTAATTTGACCAAAACCAATAAAGTCTCTATTGTACACTTTTGCCCAGATAGTTGGCATAAAATAGTTTTTGTCTCTTGAAGTGATTTTAACGTGATTTTTTTCTTGATAGATTACGTGTATACCCTCTCAAAACCTTATTGATCGATCTCTGCCAAACATATAACTGATGTATAAATAGGAATAAAAAAGGAATGTGTCTGAAAACCAAATTCTTCCAACTTTATGGGCAACAGTGTATTCTTCTGTGACTTCACCACAGTCCCACAGAGGAGAAAAGTTGTTTACATCATTAATTGAAGGTTCCAGAAGCCACAGTTTTTATTTGAACATATATTCAGTTTTATATAGTAAAGCAGAGTCATAAAACCAGAGGATATATTCATAAATATATTATAAGATCATTCTGAGGACACAGTTGCTTTGCACAGCTATTGGTGTTTTAAAGGCCTTAAGAATATGAACAAACCATGTTTTTGTGGATATACCGTTTCAGGAAAATCCACGTTAAAGTGGTTGTCCTTAACAGCACGGATTGTTTTTTTTGTTTCTTTGTTTTTTAAATCATTTCAAGGCTCAAGATTCTTAATTGTCATATACACTGTAACAATACAGCATCATTATCAGTAATGAAACAAAAGCAAAAATAGAATAAATTACAGAATAAAAATATGTATGAAATAAAATAGAAACAGAATAAAAGTAGAGTTGTGCATGCATATGTGAGTGTGTGTGAGGCAGTTCAGCAGTTCAGTATCCTGATGGTTTATAGATAGAAACTGCTGGTTGGAGTCTGGGTGCTCCAGAACCACCTGCCAGGTGGCAGGAGAGTAAATAGTCTATAGCTATAGTCAAATCTCCTAGTGCATACTTGCAATATTTTCTAAATATCTATTGAAACATGTGGTTAACTAGTCCAGTTTAGTGATTAATAATATATACTGTGGTTGCTGCACATTCACTTAATTTCCGAGGGTATATGATCTTCACAGCAGTGGCAGTAGATTTCCTGCAGCCCAAACCGAAAGTGACTGGACCTACATAATGAGTGCAGACCACGTTTGTTGTTTATTTCCTTACCCTTTCAGAGAAAAATCTAAGGCAGTTCTAATCTGCCTAATCAGCTTGTTGCACACAGACTCACACACACAAGTCTCAATGTGGCTGTAGCTAACAACCAGATTCTCGTAGTTTATGGCTCTTGTCACTGCTTTAAATGATTTGCCCTTGGCACAGAGTCAGCAGCTAGCCCTTGATAAGACATGGCTGCAGCTTGAGGCTGACTGGAGACCTGCTTCAAGTCATTCCTGTGAACCTAACATCTCTCTCAGCACTCAGTCATGCTGTACGGAGCCTCTTTCTTCCTTTCTGCTACCCCTATTATCTAAGACGTCTCCTGTGCTTCCAGCCCTCCCCGGCTGCTTCTTGCTTCCTGTCAGATTGTGTCCGTCAGGGGGGAGTTCAGGTTGCCCCTGGAGATGGGCTGGCCCAAATCATTCGAGGTGGCGCGATGTGGGACTGGTGGGCTGGAGTGATGAGGATTTGCTGAGGGGGTAAAAGCAGGATGGTGGTTTTTGTGAGGAAACGGAGGGGTATGGTACAGGGGAGGTCAGGCTGGTCCAATGATGGCTCAGCTGATGCCACCTGTTCTAAAGTCTGAATGGCAGAGGAGACGAGAGGCAGTGTGTTATGTTTGTCAGAAAAACTTTCACTGTCATTGAGTTCATTTACTTTTATTCATTTTGAATTTCATATTCAGCTTACTAATAAAATCAGACAAATTTCTAATCCCATGTTAAGTCATGTCATCACACAGTCTGTCCTTGTCCATTGTATACAGTGAATTGTATGAAGTGCACTTATCAAGACTACTGAACCGCAGCTAGATGTGTAATCAAATTATTGTAGCCCTAAAGGAAAATACTCTACAGCTCATAGTGATAGTCCAATCAATGGTCTTTGACTGGCATATTAACCAGACAAAGGCCATGCTGTTTTTTGTCAGAATTAGCTGGAATTCTGTCTCAGATTTACATGTTGCTGTATGTAAATAAAACAAGCTAAGAAAGGTAAAAGATAGCATGCCTTATTTAAGGGAGAGAAATCTTTGCATATCCATATGTAGCCATAGCCTGAACCATCTTTTAGGCGAGTTCCAGACTGATCTGAGCTATGTGTGACAGTGAAAAGAGCCCAGCGCAGATGCCAGCCTTTGGCAAAAAAAAGAAAAAAAAGAAAAGAAAAAAGACAAAAAAAGATGGACAAGAATCAACTTTTTATTATTTATATAACCGACTTATAGGCAGTAAATCTGTTGCCATGAGACAGAGATTTTATATTGATAACTTAAAAAAACTCCACTTACTGAGATTGTTTTAAAGTGGACCTTCAGTTAAAATAATTTATTCAGACTGCTGTTTCCAACATCAATAATGAACTTTAATGACAGAGACTTAACCACTCTAGCACCTGAACTTACATTAGAAGTGGCAGATGTCTCTCGCCACTTCTTTCTTCTTTCATACAAACTCTTGCAGCATGCTGAAATGTCAGCATGCGTGCTGAACTCAGCTATCTACCAGAGTACCAGCCTTCTCATCGCACACTGGGTAAAGTGACAAATGGGCCAAACTCTCACAAAGCTGGTGCAGTCCTTAAAGAATGTAGTTCATCCCTTCCTCCCCCATCCTCCCTCCTCCCTCCCAGCCTCAAATGACCTTTCCTGGCAAACCAAGTGTTCAAACATATTCTTGGCCCCCGCTGCCTTTTTTCTCAAGGTGAAGTCATTGACTATTCAGACTCTTGCAATGCCTGTCTTTGCAGTTGAGATGTTGCCTGGATGCGTCCTTCGCCTGAGGAAAAGCACTCCTCTTCTGTCTTTCTCTGTCTCTCTCTCTGCCCTTCGTGTCATATGGAAATGTGGTAATGGCGAGAGGCCATACACTTAGCCCACCACCAGGGAGAACTTCTTAGATTCTTCTATTTAAATAGTTTGAGGATTGTCCGAAGAATTTATTTTAAATGTATTAATTTAATGAGCATGTGATGTAAAGAGAAATGAATAGTGACAAGAAACTGTTGGACTGATGTTTGATTTGCTCAGTGATGCATTCACTGCCTCATTAAGTAGAACTTTTCGGTTTCCAGTTAACAGTGGCCAGAATTCCATATCAGCGTCATTTCAGAAGAACCTCCCTTGGGGGGAATGTGTCTTGTCTTTTTTCTAATGCTTCTTTTCTAAAGCTTGCTGGACATTTCAGATTTGCTCAGCTTTTCAAGTAGATCTGATGCTGTGCCCGTTAATGACTAAGGCAGCTTGCTGAATCGGTTCTGTAGATGGGATGTTTATACCAACCAGAATAAATCGCAAGCTACATTTTTTGAGCCACAGTGTATCGAGGTATTGAGTGTATCAACAGAATAAAGGCGGTGTTTATGAGTAAAAATGGTGACAATGTTCAAAGAGAGATGCGATCACACTTATTTATGACAGCCCTAAGGTGTATGAAAGCTTGTTTGTGAGGCACTCTGGGTTTTATTATGCTCTGTTACTTTTAATACTGTTATTCCTGACTTTTTAGTATGGTGAATGGCTTTAAATACAACAATGTCCCTGAATCTCAGTCACCGACTTTGCTTTGTCAGCAAATGTTTTTAACAGTTGTTCATCTTTAATGCACACCATCAAGAGCTTAAATCATTAGCCACCTCACATTATTTATGTGTAAACTGACCATTTGATCCAGAAATCACTGTTTTATTTGTTGTTTAGTTTTGCTATATTGTCTTTTTGTTGTGTGCTAGTAATTCTTAAGTATGATGATAACAACCTGGGCCTTTGGCAGATTTGGACTTGCATAGAATCTATGCCTTAGCCTCCAAGCATACATACCATATACCAATGTACCTATGGTACATACTTGCAGGAAGTGTGATTGGACCTACTAGTAGCATTTCTATTTTCTCTGTCTTTCTTTCCTGCTTTCATGAATTGAACAAACACAAACAAGATCAAGAAGTTGACATCTCTGTTTGTTGCGTTGCAATTATTTCAGTTGCAGTAACTCTTTGTCCAACTCCAACATAATCTGCTGTGTGTTTGGTGCCACGGTTTGAAGTACACAGTAAAACTCTACATGGTAACACAGAAACCCTCTCTGCAAAGTAGCATTTTGATGAGTGCCACAGACAAACCAGTGCACAAATACAATGCTCACAATAGGGAAGGGCACCAATAGGCTACAGTGTGAAGGCTTGTCCTGTACCTTTCTACGACATTTAGAATATATTCGTGGTTGGTTTACCTTTTGTACCACTTTGTATCACTTTTCATATAAATCTTATAGATATACTTGTCAGAGTCTCCAGCTCTGCTCAGTACAATGATTCAAGCTGCTGGCTTTATCACACATTGCAGTTTTGTCTCAAAGGTTTCATTTTAGAATGGCAAGGCCAATGTTAGGCATAAAAAACAACCTTTGAGTGATCATTTATAAATCCTGTTTTGATTAGAAGTCTGGCTCTGCTGAGACACTACAAACAACGTTTAATTTCCTTCACCATGGAAAGTTCAACACTCCTTTCTGTCCAGAGTTATCTTGAGATGCTAGTCGAGATAACTCTGACATAGGAATCCGCTAGGATGCTCACATTCATTTTCAGATAATACCGATAGAAAGTCCAGCTTACTATCAGTTCTATACTGGCACCTTGTCAGAGATCTTGTATTAAAGAATAAGGAGTCTGGACTGACCATTCATTGAGCCTCATTAGATTCTTCCAGTTCAGCTGCTTGTTCCCTGTGATAAGGAGTCATCTGTTCCTTTCTGATCTGTTATTTGGTCCTGGCTGGAGGAACCAGCCAATAATATTTCACCAGGTCTAAATTCAGACAGTCAGAAACTCAAATAAACAGGTCTTTCTGCGTTATTTTGAGTGGATGACTCATGATGTCTCCTTTCATGCTAAAGACTAAAGCTTGGTTTATACATTTGCAACTGACTGACTCAGAGTCTATGCTGTAGTGGCCTACACCATTGTTTGCTGGTGTGCATCATTCTATAATTACCCCACTAAAATGCCAGTCCGCAGCTAGTCAACTGTGTTGACTTCCTCTGTGTAATCAAATAATGGTGATTGGAAGTGAGCGGCTCATGTTGGTGTTTGAGCTAATAAACACTGAACAGTTAATTTCAAGTTAATTTCAATCAGACGATGGGGCTAAATGTTGAAAGTCAAGGGATTACCAAATATTTTGTATTTATCCTGAGGATTTGAGGGTATGTTCCCAGTTTCATAGCAATCCATCAAATAAGCCTGTCTTTACCAACTAGGTGTGATCCCGAGCCATTAGAGAGAAGCTGTATATATGGCTAAGAAATGTCGTCAAAAGAAATCTAGCTGGGTAAAGAAAAGTTTTCTAATCCTCCACCACCTATACACCCAGGGAGTTTCTCATAGTCAACATGCTGTTTCAGAAATCAGATTAGAAGAAGTTAAATGCATTCATTGAATTAATCCTTCCAAGAAGTGGGGTTCAGTTTTACTTTTTGTTCCTTGCACACAAAAGCCCTACTGTGACCAGTTTTCCTGACAGAAAAGAGGGACTTTGGGGTTTAGGGGATATGTCTTTACTGAAGCATCTATAAATAATAAAACATGGATTAAATCCACTGTCAAATTGTGCAGCATTCGGTAATACAAAAGCTTTCTTGTCTTGGATCAAAGCCCTCAACACATTGAGATGTGTGATGACTATGTCTGTTTGCCATTATTGTGAAGAGAAGCAGAGATAACTTTACCCCCAGAGAAGGAAATGGTGTTACATACAGTAGGATGGAAGGTACTGTAAAATTGGATTATAATATGAAAAACAGAACACCAAAAGCAAGTGGTGTGAATATATGTGAAGATAATCATGGTAAATCTAGTTAAGTTGGCGGCTGGGTTTCTGTCCAACCCTCCGGGGAGTTTTGGGGAATCAGAATTCAGCTCACACTCTGTAGCTCCTGAAGTCTGACTCACAGCAGCGAGAAAGCTCCAAGGACACACAGGCAGTCCTTCTGTCTGTCTGAGTCTGTCCGCTTCCCACTCATAGTGTTGCTTTTTACACAGAGGAAATTAAACTGACTTACCCTAACCCTAACCTTAAACTAAAGTCTTAACCCTGATTTTAAATAAATGACTCTCAGTTGTTTCCAAAAGAAAGTCGACTCCCTGCAAGTGTATGACACATGGACAGACACACACATACACAATATGAATATATTTATCAAACAGGATCAACAGAACTATTCTTGGTATTATTTTTGTCATGTTTTCCAGCAACTACAAATACAAGGCTAAAGACTAGAGTTGATGAATTCTCAAAGTTATTCACCAAATAATTAAGTATTAATTGTAATTTGAGTGCACCATGAGCACACTGTCACCAGAACGTTCTGGCCTACTGACACCACATTATAAGACACAAAAGGTCCATTTTATTAATAGAGTTGTAACTGTATCCTAATATGATCAGATAAAAGGCTTTCAGCAACCAGAATAGAACATTTAGACACCCTAAGATCTAAAAATAAAATAAATAAATATTCTATAACAGTCGTTCATATTTCTTATTCAGTTCAAAGCAGCATGAACACTGTTGATGGAATCTGTTGTGTTTTATATCAGCCAGCATTAGCCGTGATGGACAGAGTCATCATCCTATCTGGTTTATACTGATGTTTCCTGCTCGCATATTTTAGGTTTATTTCCAATTTAAACGTGTTGTGGAAGCTGGCATCTTGAACTGACTTGTTGTCACTGATTGA
Organism: Planiliza haematocheilus; assembly: GCA_005024645.1. Classification (NCBI taxonomy): domain Eukaryota; kingdom Metazoa; phylum Chordata; class Actinopteri; order Mugiliformes; family Mugilidae; genus Planiliza; species Planiliza haematocheilus. Next base: position 3,682,062 of record SRSE01000806.1, read on the forward strand.
GGAAGTCATATTTAGAGAAGTAGGTGGTTATCCTTCATTCTACCTTTACTTCACGTGTAGAGCATTTGTATATAATTAGAAGTGTTTTTGGTATGACTTTAAGTACTCAGTGAGACTTAATCACGCTGGTAGGAAATTAGGATGTTCAGTGAATTTATTATCATATTCAAGTTTAAACATTGTGTCACACCGCCTCCTTCTTTGTCTTTTACCCACAGAATGGATGTGCCTCTACCTGTGCTGCTGTGTACCATCTGTCTCCTCATCCTCCCGTCGTCCTCTACACCCCACCACGAATCAGGTATGCACCCCTCCCTGTCCATTCCCGACACTCTCGCCGCTACCACCCACTACTGACATCCTCTTCTTCATTAAATCATGTGTGACCTCTGACGTTTTCGGGGCAGCAGCGTGGTCCTGATTCATTTCCCTGTCGTATATTGTTTTTGCTGATGTGCCCACTGTGGGGGGTGATCGAGTGTCCCAGCAGAAAATCAAGGTTAATTAACAGCTAGGGACCACTATCCACAACAAATTCTGTTGCCCAAACGTTCGTGTTTTCCACAGGATGAACTGGATTTCCCTTCTCCAAACCATCATCACTCGGTCAAGATTTGTTTTCAAATTTTATTAAAAATACTTAAATAGAAATAATGTACTTCTTTTGTTCTTAAATAGCAAAAGAATAATCCTAAACATTATGTTAACATTGTTTAAGTTTAGCTACACAGAGTCCAATGTGCCCAGTAAACATACTGTAGGCATAGGTAAAAGTATGTTACTAATTTCACCTATATAAAAATATATTTATATTACTGTATTTAATAAAACTGACACATTAATGGGATTGTGTGTGCTGTCTTGTCATCAGTGTACGTTTGCCATGCAGATGTACCCAGGTTGTAAAGCTCTAGTGATCGTTAGAGGAGCTACTATGTATATATGTATGCCGTTTCACCCTGTTTCCAGTCCTTATGCTAAGTTAAACTATAATAAACTGTAGAGCTAAATCCTTCTCTGTGAGGCTCAGACCACCACTTCTTTTTTGCGAAAGCATATTTAACACCTTCTACTTTATTATTATTTTGCCCTTTCTCAGATGACTCAAAGCTTCTCCAGCTAACCATACCCACCCCTTCTCCTGTGTTTGCCGTGCTGGGCGGCTCGCTGACCGTACCCTGCTTGGTCTCTTTGACTCACCCACCGCCATCGCCCTCCACCAACGGCCGCCATGCCGTGCTGTCTGTACCCCGGGTGAAGTGGAGCGTCCTGTCCCAGGGTCGGGAGGTGGAGATCCTGGTGGCCCGCGGCGACAGGGTGAGAGTCAGTGAGACCTACAAGGAGCGAGCCTCGCTGCTCAATTATGCCTACTCGCCTGCTGACCTCACCCTGCGTCTGGAGGGACTGAGGCAGAATGACACCGGCTTCTACCGCTGCGAGGTGCAGCAGGGCCTGGAAGATGCTGACGATGTGGTTCAGGTCAAGGTCAAAGGTGAGATAGAGACTGAAATACTTTTGGAGACGAACAGGTGAAGGTTAGTAGACACATTTAACAAAAATAAAAAAAGCTTGTGCTATTTTGCTGAGAGTATAGGTAATATAGAACTGCAAAAGAATTCATCCACTACTTAGAATAAGGGACCTGATGCTGTGATCTGATACTGATCAAAACTGATTTATCATTTAACTTCATAGGTCCCTCCATCTCTATGTCCACCTCTGTGTTGACTTCTGAAGAATGATGACTTGCACTCTTCTTGGTTTTACAGGTGTGGTGTTCCATTATCGTGATGCATCCAGCCGGTACGCTTTTACCTTTGAGCAGGCCAGAGAAGCATGCAAGGATATCGGCGCTGACATTGCCACCCCAGAGCAGCTCCTAGCTGCCTACAACAGTGGATACGAGCAGTGTGATGCAGGCTGGCTCTCAGACCACTCTGTGAGGTAAGGACCAGAGAGACAAATGTCAAATGGACATGTCACTCTATCCCAGAGACATTTGAACTTTCAAATTCCATGTTTAGTTTTGTTTTTAGATTTGAGGCCTTCGGTCTATGATTGGTAGCAGTAGCTCCACACAGTATGGAGATCAGCACCACTCAGCCAGCTATCATTTTATAGGCTCTCTTTATTTGCACATTACATGAAGGGGTGATCCCAAACCAAACATTTCGGAGCACACTCATACCACTGGATTGTATAGTGTGCAGCCATTGTGTGACATTTCCATCTACAGATATCCCATTCAGATGCCAAGAGAGGGCTGTTTTGGAGACATGGACGGCATGCCAGGAGTGAGAAACTATGGACTGTTAGAGCCCGATGAGCTGTATGACGCCTACTGCTACGTGGAGCATATAGAGGGTAAGACAACTGCAAGGCATATATTTTAGCTTACAGACTGTTTGTGCTCTTGCTCAGTACCAAGAATGTTTTTGTCATCTGTTTTTTATGGATTTGTGCAGCCTTATCAGTCAAACTGAATCTTGATGCCCTGGCACACAATTATATTGTAATAGTGTCTTCTATTTGAAGCTTGTGTTGGTTATTTCCTGTTCCCATGACAACACTCTTGTTCTGTTATTACTTTACCATTTACAAGATTTAAAAGCTACTTAGCTGTCCCCAGCACAAACACCAAGTGTACAGTACATTTAAGTATTCTTTTGTGAAAAATGCATGGTGAAACAATCTACTCTAAAACCCTTGGGACTAAACAGGAGTTAATCCCTGCAGCCAGCTCAGAGGAGCTGAAGCTGTTAAATCCACACATTAATGGTCATGGTTAGTTCACATAAAGGTTATGTACCCACTTAGTTTTGGACACAAAGTTGTAAAAGTTCTGGTGAACCTTTGTAGACACTCTAAATTGAAATATGCACTGCACTGATGGAAAAATAGGGCATCGATAACGTGACAAAGAAACTCAGCAAAACCTTCTAGTTTTAGCATTTCATTGATATTCTCTTTCATGTAAGTGGTCTTGGTTCATAATGCATACCTTGATCAGAGCAATAAAACTATGTAATGAAACTGCGTAGTTTGAATGCTCTGTCAAAACAAGCAAAAATCATGACTGACATAAAATTGCAGCAAAGGTAACAGGCTTACAAACAGAGAAAACGGTTTTCCTATTGCTAGGTGAGGTGTTCCATGGCTCCATCCCCCAGCGCTTTACCTTCTGGGAGGCCAAGGCCTACTGTCTGAGTCATGGTGCAGAGCTGGCCACCACAGCTCAGCTGTATGCAGCCTGGAATGATGGACTGAACCACTGCAGCCCGGGGTGGTTGGCAGACGGTAGTGTGCGGTACCCCATTGTCACCCCGAGAGAACGCTGTGGAGGTGGTGAGCCTGGGGTCAGAACCGTCTATCGATACAGCAACCAGACAGGCTTCCCCGAAACTCACTCTCGACATGATGTCTACTGCTTCAAAAGTAAGAAAATATTGTTTCATCTGTGAAGTGTCTGGTTTATATTGAGTCCATTTTAAAGGGTTCCAAGGTCAGTCTTAGCATCAAGAGGTTGTCTTTATAGCATGTAAATAAACTTTTCTGTTAGACTCTTAAGTTGAACTGCATTAGGAATAGATCCAAGAAAATCTGAGCATTGTAATTAATATCTTAATTATACCCTTTTCCTCAGGTGATAATGGCTTTTATACAGAATCTCCTCAGGATTTTCTGGCCACTGAGCCAGAGGATATTGGCCAAGACATTATTTTCTTAACTAATTCTGCTCAGGAGGAGGTCAGTCCAAGTGAAGTTACGCCAAAGGTTGTTGAAGAGGTGCAGCGTGCCCAGACGATAAATCCAGTAAAGCAGGTCCTGGTGGACACTGGGTTCCCAGCACATGGCTATGATAAGAAGCCACTGCTCACAGTAGACCCCCCTCAGACCGTGACTTCTCCATCTAATAATCAAGAGCGCTTGACAACAAAAAATACCTGGGAGGTGGTAGAAAAGTCCATCTACCCTGAGTCCTATCAGCCAGCACCTGAAGAAAATCCAGAAACAGACTCTCATGAACATCCAAATACATCTCCAAATGTTGATAGCGTAGCAACTGTTGAAGAAGAAGAATACTCAACACCCACAACTCCAGAAGAAACCACAGAGAATAATATTTTTGAGACTGTAAGCCTGGATATTTTCCTTATTAATACCACATCAGGAACAGAGGTGAATGAGGAGCAGAGTGATCTCCCAGTTGTGCAAGAGGACCACACTCCAGACGCCCACTTCAAGCACTCCTCTGTAACTGAGCTAGTGCATGGAAGCACTTACTATGATGTCTCAGGACAGCCAGAAGAAACCACCACTAGTACTATTGAGGACTGGGTGACACCTTCACCCCTCACCAAAGAAGAGGATGTCCACTCAACCACTCAGTTGCCATCTTTAGATAACAGTACATCTGGAGACCATCCAACAGAAGATGTGTCTGGAGAGGAGAGTACTAATCATCCAGATGAAGAGACCCAGAACTCAATGACGCATAGCTGTACTAGTGTGGAGACCCCTTCCACCTCTGCGCTCAGCATGTCTGTTTCAAGTAAGAGAGCTGTCAATATTACAGGCTAATGACTCAGTGTTTGGCTTAGACCAGTAATTGGTGATCTTTAGTATAATTTTCCATTTGCGTAAAATATAAAAAGCTAGATCCATATTAGTGGTTAGTGAAAATTGGCTGTGGTGGTAACAGATTGTTGCCTAAATTGGGTTTTATTCTTTGTATCATTGGCATTATTCAGATGGCCCAAGACTACAGAAATTAGTTTGAACTATTGTCTATAGTCTTGGATTAACTGTCCTAAGCACACATTCACATTATATATTATATACATTACATTATATATTAATATACATTATGTAAAGCTGCAGGAAGACATCAAACATCAAAGTCATAAGTAGGACTGGGGAAAGCTCCAAAACAAGTCTGATAGACACACAACATGGTCGTTCAGTGCAATTATATCCAACTTTTATGGATACAATACAGTGCTTACTAAAACATTCTGCATTCTACACCCGCAAGCCAAATGTACCATGCTCACTTTAGGCTTGCAGGTGTAACATATTAAAGTTAGCATGGCAAGACGCGGCATGTAAAGTAAATTATATTTAGATGTGTAAAATAATTTGGATGTCTATTTAACTAAAGTTTGGACTGAAATTTGAATTTGTGCAATACCTGACCAGATGCTTGGTGATGATCAATGAACAATGGAGATCAGTGTCTGTTTTAGAGCAATTTGTCCCAAATTTCACTTCGAACCAATGTGTTAAGCAAACAGCATGTCTGAACAACAGCAGGATACCTAGAGTCACTCTTCTAACATGGCTAAAACACATCTGCAGAGTATACACCAATCAGCCATAACATTATGACCAGAGAAATAAATAACATTGACCATCTTGTTACAATACAAGTATGTAAAAAAAACATGAAGAACATCACAAGGTGTTGACCTGGGCTCTAAATTCACTAGATCCCAAATTGATCAAGTATCTGTGGGATGATCCACAGAGGCCCCTCCCCTCAACCCATAGGACCCAAAGGCCCCCACTAACAACATTCTATTACCAGACACCACAGGACACCCTCAGAAGGCCCGTGTCCATTCTTTGATGAATCACAGCTAAGGGAGACCTGCACAATATTAGGAAGGTGGTCATAATGGTATGACTGATCGGATAATATAAAAAGTAATTGGAAATATTATGTAAATTACCAATATTCTTTTTTACAATTGGCATTTTAGACTAGTTAATATCCAGTGTTCCTCTGTCTTGTGTGAGAAATTAATATATATTTCACAGTATGCCTTTTCTCAACAGGTTATGCGCCTACCCAAGTGCACTCAGGTGTAACAACCCAGTCACCCATCCCAGACGACCATGAGGATGGGGAATTCAATAGCACTACAGAGGAGACCTCACCAGATGATCCAGCAGAGCAGAGTGGCCATGTTCACCAAGCAGAAACCTCAACAGCAGAGGGCACTACAGTCACAGAAGACTTTAATTCAGAAACTACTGTCCTGAAAAGTGATCAAGTAACTTTGTTGGCATCCCCGGTCTATGTAACCTTGTCTCCTCCATCTGTGGAGGTTGAAGCCAGTTCACTAGAGATTATAACCTTCATACCTGAAAGTAATGCATCCTCTGGGGCTGAACTTCTGGAGGACATTCAGGACAAACTTGAACAGGAGGGATTAGGACAAAGCTCAGTAGTCTTCCACAGCACAACCCAAAATATCACAGACACTGACCCAGAGGTGGGGGAAACAGACAAGATAGAGGGATCAGGTGAATCATCAGGAGAAAGCCCACAGACGAAACCAGAACTCCTTTTGACAAAGCCAACTCTCTCAACAGACCACACTTCTGAGGGAATCGATGATGAGGCTGGCACCGATGCAACTTCCCCATCAGAGATAAAAATCACACTGATCCCTCATCTGACCCTAACACCAGGCTGGAAACCAGAGCCTTCTTCCCCAGCGCCACAGGAGTCTCGCTCTGATGGGGAATACAGCGCTGAGCCTCCCGTGACTGAGGAATCTGATAATACGGTGCAAGAGGTCATGGCAGAGGTCACAACCGGCAGCTTTACTGGTAAAGTAGAACTCCAAAAACGTATTCAGTCACTTAGTGAGATCTTTAATGACAGTAGGTATGAGAATAACATTGTCTTTAATAAATGGATATTTATTGAATGTCACACATGCGTTTGCCTAGAATGCATTTAAGTGTTTAAATTGTGAACATACAATTAACTGTCTCAAAAGAACATGAATTAAGGGGAGGTGACAGAGAGACCAGCACAGACGAGTCCTCTGTTAAAATATGCACATGGCATCCTGAGGAGGACGACACCTCCACTCCATCACTCACCACCATCAGCAGCACTGATGTGACCACCATTGCTCCCACCTTGCACCCCGGGTATTTCAGAAAAGAGGACGAGCAGACTGCCATGGCTGCCTCGCTGCCTGAAGCCAAAGTTTCTGCTGTCAGACATGGTACGTATTCTCCGTAAAGAAGCGCTGGGCAGTTTAGAAAAACAGAAACAACAGCTGGTGTTATAATGCTTTATAGGTGTTTAGGGAAGAAGAAGAAGACGCCAAAGCAGGAGATTTACTGTACTCTGCAGTTTAGCACCTCAAGCTGACTCAGCACAATAGACGGACTACACTGATTGAATATTTGGAGAATCCAGGTTGATACTGTACCTGGAATCCCCTCACATTGTCATATTGGAGGGTTTTAATCAAAAAAATATAAACAACTCCACCTCAAGAGGGTTTAAAGCTCTTTGCATTTTTTTACATTACGCATGTTTTAGTGACAATGTTAGTCAAATATATTTCTCAAAGATGTTTTCTTTATTGTATACGCATGAAATGAAGAGTGGTCTGCATTTACAGGATCACTGCCGTCTACCACAAGGACGTGGCCTCCAAATTCACTAGATTTCAAACTTTGCAAGGTTCTGAGGGATGATCCTCATCTCTGATGAGTCACAACTGTTTTGGAGGCACAAGGGAGGCCTGCACAATAGTAGGAAGGTCATAATGTTTTGCCTAATCGGTGTGCAATCTAGTAACAAGTGAGCATGAACCATACCTAGTCTAACAGCTCCATCTGCTGGTGCTTCATTGAAAATCCAACAGTAAAAGGTTTGTGTGGTCTTCATTTGTTTGGAAATGATAAATGCAGTTAGTCAATATGACCAAATTCAATATATTTCCAAAAATTATAACTGTTGATACTAAAACTTCATAAAGAAATACCATAATAGGAAATTTCAAGAAGCTAAATGTATGCATGGTCCTCTACTGGAATACCACTAATTTAAGAGATTCATTAACAATAAAAATGCATTAAAATGAGCTTTGATTGCTTTCAACTGGTTCATATGTCTGCAGACTCCTGCCTGGAGAACCCTTGTTTGAATGGAGGCACTTGTTTTGACGGTGAAACGATAAGATGCCTTTGTTTGCCTGGTTATGGAGGAGACTTGTGCGAGACAGGTGTAGTGCAGCTATTTGATGGACATCATTTTTTTTTTTCAAATATTAACCAAACCTCTCTGCTAATTCATACTTTCATAATTTCTAAACATACATTTCTGCCCTCTCTCATCCATTCTGTCTCAGACCTGGAGGCGTGTGAGCCAAGCTGGGACAAGTTTCAGGGCTTTTGCTATCGTCACTTTAGCAAACGTCAGAGCTGGGAGGCGGCTGAGCAGCACTGTCAGATGTGTGGTGGACATCTGCCTTCTATCATGACTCCTGAGGAGCAAGACTACCTCAACGGTAAATACCTGGAAGCAAAAATATCTGAATTGGTGTATTAGATGTTATATCAGGATTCAGAATGCATGCAGAATTTCACATTAGGATGAGAAAAAATGTATTTACAATTTATGTAACCCTGTGCCCTGTGTCCTCATCCATTACATTTTTGACAATTCATGACTACTTGCCACATACATACCACAACTTGGCTTACTTTTTCTCAGTTTAATTATGCTTTTGAACATCGTTCATTCATTCATTCATATCCCAGCTGTCATTGGACGAGAGGGGGGTACACCCTGGACAGGTCTCCAATCTATCACAGGGAGACAGGCAACCATTCACACTCACATTCACACCTACAGACAATTTAGAACCACCAATTAACCTAACCAGCATGTCTTTGGATGGTGGGAGGAAGCTGGAGAACCTGGAGAGAACCCACACAGACACAGGGAGAACATGCAAACTCCACACAGAGAGTCCCAGTCGGCCTGGATTAGAACCCAGCACCTTCAGCGCTAACCACCACACCATTGTGCCACCCGCTTTTGAAAATCATGTTGCAAACAATTAGTCAAAATTTTTAGTCTAGACTGTTTAGTGCACTGGGCGGTAATGCCACCTCCTCCCACAACCCTCCCCAAAATGCTGTTATACTATCCATCCTATAGATAGATAGATAGATAGACGACTTTATTGATCCATTTGGGAGGTTCCCACAGGGAAATTGACATCTCCATCGCATAACACTGTCAGACATACATGTAGGAAAACAGTACAGTAACCCAAATACCAAAAACACCCAGTAAAGAAAATAGATAAATAATAAGAATAAATACTGTGACTGTACATAGATGGTTGTTGCATAAATAGACAGATGCTGGGTACATTTTTATTGCACATTACTGTTGTAGATTAAGTTAAAAGAGTCATTCAGGCCCTTTCCTTTCTGTCCTCCTCCCCCCAAGTGAGTGGTGGTTGAACATGTCATCCTATGTCATCCTATTTGACCTAATGAATGCATTAATTAGTAGTTTACTTTATAGCATCTTATAGTGTCATTATAAATACATAGTCTAGTGTAGAGGTAGTATTTGATAGATATTTGCTCCACCCAGCCCCCACCTGCTATCAACTTGCCCCTGTCACATCTCCCACTGTCTGAGATCTTCTGGCCATGAAGCAGAAGGCTGTCTGTTCATCAGAAAGCTGGAGTGTGCCCACTTCAACCCACAAAGTGAAATAATATCAAACTGAGGGGACATAGTGTGCAAAGTTCTGGACACGAATGTAGTGATTGTCTGGATTATTTACTTACTTATTTATTTATTTTGAGAATATGTCACACCCCCTCAGAAAAATAATATGCCATCTAGCTGCTTCCCATACAATGAGTTATAGACTTTTTCTCCTGTCAAATGTAAAATGCCTTAAACACCATCATTAAAAGAAATATAATTTTTAGAAACCAAAAAAGTGTTTTCTGGATTTGGTAGATTCTTCTGAAAGACAACTATCAACTCTCAGGTATTTGTGCCTCCTTCAAATCTCCAACGAGCTCAGGGATGCATGCTTCAAACCACTGACATCAAACTAATGATCTTTCCCCTTTTCAGGAATTTGTTTTTAACACTGAGCCAACTCAGATGTGACTATCCAAGACACAACAACCACCTTTCGTGTCTTCCATCTCATTATTTTTTTTTCTGTATAGCTCACAATCTTGAATTTTTCTCAGTATTTGGTCTGCCAACAGTGCAAGGAGATAGTTATCTGACATTCCTCTGGTGGTTGCTTCATTTTGCTGCAGGCTCCTGGTAACTGACACTCATGCAGTTATGTAAGAAAGTTAAGTGAAAGACAAAGTAAAGGATTTCTTTTTGCAAAACTACAGTCAACTTTAAGAATTTCAAAAGGAGAGTGATTATGTTTTTGTCATCAAGTGTCGTAAATTATAGACTGTATGTTACATACTGTGGCCTTGAGCACTGTGCTCTCTGTAAACTCAGTTTTGGGAGCTTAGCATATTTCATAAAGAATTGTTTTCTCTTCTTTCTCTGTATAAAATGGAGGTTTGATTTATGAGCAGCCTGTGAAGCAGTTGTTGAATTTAGGCCTACACTGTCCAAAGCTGAGGTGAAGATGATGATTCACAGTTTGATCTCAGCTTGTCCACACTAAGGTCTTCACTTGTAACTGCTAAACCTCTCACTGCTGCAGGTTTTGACTGAGTCTTGTGTAACTGCAATTCTGATCTGTTTCTCATCATAATTTTTGGTGTCCTGCATTGTCAGCTATTTATCTACATTCGAGGTCTACTGCATCTGCACTTCACCAACAAAGCTAAGGTCTTTTGAATATGGTTTCTTATTTTTTTCTTTGCTGGAGGCTCCAGATCTTTATATTGGATTTGCTGCTCCTAAACTATTGGTAACACTTTTTTTTGAGTTTGTCTATTTTCAATCAGTGTTGAACATTTAATAAATGGCTCATTACACAGGACAACTGTGTTTTACCATATTGTCCACATTTATTATCTGTTCATACAGCTGCTTCAATTTATTAGAATCCACAGGTAGCTCCATATTTTCAATGAATACTAAATCAATATTTTAAAGTGTGTCCTAAATATTGATATGCTGTTAAATATCATGACTTTTAATAAAATCTACTCTAGAAAGGTATCATATAAATAGAAATTAATTACTTTTGTAATTACTTCATATACATTGGGCCTGTTCAGACCTTACATTAAGATGCAATCTGAATGATCCGATCACGTAAAAGATAGGTGTGCACATCCCCAGGATGCATTGAGGTTGCATGTGAGAGATCCAATCTCTGATCATATGTGGAGGTGGTCTGGGTCGCATGTGTTCACATGTGTCTGCATTCCTTTGGCAGTGTGAACACAATGTGCCCTGGGTCGCATAAAGACCTCCTATATTCAACAGAGGTGCTCCTGTTTCAGTGGAGTTTTTGAATCATTCAGTCAGAAAAACACACACAACCACTGTTATAAATGATCACCTGAAAAGTAAAAAACAGCGTAAGTGATGTTTGGTCATTATTAATGAGAGCCTTTTAAAATATTCTGACCATGTAGCTGTTAACTAGCAAGACAATAAATAAATCGAAGTAAGAATTTACAAATGAAAGTATTTAATATGAGTACGCAAGTGTGATACTGTGTTAATTGTTGATGTGGTCATGTTATGAGGTGCCATGTGTGACTAAGTTAAATATTTCCTCAATCACCAGTGTCTTTATTTATCTTAATTACTGATATGGAAACTTCAGAGTGCATTTGCAGAGTGCAAACTGCATTTACAGACACATGTTAATACCCTGGACAGGTCTCCAATCCATCACAGGGGTGACACAGAAAGACAAACAACCATTTGCACTTGCACACATACCTACAGCCAATTAGAGTTACTAGTTAACCTAACGAGCATGTCTTTGGACTGTGGGAGGAACCCAGAGCACCCAGAGAAAACCCACACAGGCACATAGAGAACATGCAAACTCCTTATATATAATATGTATTTTACCAATCCACATTTATTCTAGATAAATACGAAGAATATCAGTGGATTGGACTAAATGACAGGACCATTGAGGGAGACTTCCGCTGGTCGGATGGAAACCCTCTGGTGAGTTTGACTAAGTTTTCTCATTCTCTTAAATTTGGTTATTAAAACATCAGAGCCATCTGTCTTGACATGACTCTATTTGAACATGCTGACCACTCTCTCTCTCTCTGTCAGCTCTATGAGAACTGGTTCAAAGGCCAGCCTGACAGCTACTTCCTGTCCGGTGAGGACTGTGCTGTGATGGTGTGGCACGATGGTGGCCACTGGAGTGATGTGCCCTGCAACTACCACCTGTCATACACCTGCAAGAAGGGCGCCTGTAAGCTCACTTCATTTCAACTTTTGTTAAACTTCTTTTGTGATTTTTAAATCACAACTAATTTCAAGGATCTAATGAGCAACGTTGTTTTCAACAGCATCCTGTGGTGAGCCTCCGCTGGTTCGCCATGCTAAGGTGTTTGGAAAGAAGCGGTTGCGTTATGAGACCAACACCAGGGTCCGGTACTACTGTGAAGAGGGGTTTTTGCAAAAACTGAATCCTGTAATTAAATGTCTGCCTGGTGGTCAATGGGAAGAGCCGCTGATAACCTGCATGCCAAGTGAGTTCATTTTATGACTTGATTGGTCATGCTGCAGATATTTTTCAAACACAAGCACAGATATAAACTAATAAATAAATGCCTTTCTTTAGAATAACAGAAATGCAGAATAGAGATATGATTTGTGGCTCTTTGAGCCGGATCTTGTGGATTCGATCCTTGCAAAGAGCTGTTCAAAAGACTGGCTCGTTTTGACATTTATTTATTTTTAAGATGTCTGCCAACAGTGCAAGGAGATAGTTATCTGACATTCCTCTGGTGGTTGCTTCATTTTGCTGCAGGCTCCTGGTAACTGACACTCATGCAGTTATGTAAGAAAGTTAAGTGAAAGACAAAGTAAAGGATTTCTTTTTGCCTAACTGTGGGTAACTTATTTTATCTTTGAAATAAGCAGTGTGATAGGGTAAGATTTGAATCAGAGTCACTCAGATTTAGACATCCCACCAATACATGTTCTCTTGGTGTGATATATCTCAGTCTTTGTATATCTAAAATGCTTTATTTACCACATTAGAAATTCTGTAAACACCTTTGCACTGACTGGGGCTCTAATGCAGATCCACTGTTAGGCTCACTACTTTACCAGCTCTGTCACCAATGTCTCATAGCACAGCAGGAGCTTCTGTGTGCAGCCATGTCAAACACAGCAACGTAAGAACAGCTCGCAAGTGTGTCTTGGTTCCCGTTGTTCGTTTTAAAGAGCTGGTCAATAGCATCAGTTCATTCGGTTCATTTGCGAACATTACAAATCTAATGTAGAATAACCATGAACACGTCATGCAACATCAGACAGCGCAACAATGTGGCTAAAAGTACTCTGGTTACACATTTGTCCCATTTTATCAAAATAGTGCTTAGTAATGTCTAATAGTTTGGTGATGTATGTTACAAAAATAAGAAAGACATGGCAAAATGACCTTATAAACTTTATGAGAAAACAAATCTCAAAAGGTTTATGTGTACAAGTAAGTAAGTTGTAATAGATACTATTTAAACACTCACGGACCCGATTGTAAAGGCTATAATATTTTTTTTCCCTCCCACCTCTAGCCCATTCTACCCATTCAGTAGAAGAGAACTCTGTTACCTCACACCCTGACCAGCAAGAGGAGTTCATGGAAGTCATGGGTGCAGCCACAGAGAAAGCTGCTCCCCTGTTCTGGGACATTAACTGGAATGATTAAAGCCATCTGCCTGTTATCCCACTTTTTTTGCCTCTCAAAGACTGCACTGCTTTTTTTGTGCATCATGTTTAATTGTGTAAAACAAACCTTTCATGTTAAAGTCATCTCAAGGCCTTTGTTAGAACCGTCATGAACACAAATGCTGTCATTCCAATATATCTTTCCCACAACTGCAGAATGTGATTGATATCTAAAATAATCTTGAAGCTCCAGTAGAATGTGTTCACTCTACACATGAACACTGCTCCATTCAGATACCCTTGGAAAAAAGGACTTCCAAAATAGCTTTCTTATGAGTCATATCATATCAACAGATCAGTTAGGATCCTAAACAACTTGCAACACTAAACTGTGCATTTTTATCAACAGAATCAAAACATTTTATTTTGACAGACATCTATATCTCTGAGACAACTCTGGTCATACCTAAAGTACAACTGACTTATGTAAATGTAAGTTTTGTCAATTTGTAGTCTACTACAAGAAATATATGATGAATTGATTCTCAGCTTCAGCATCAGCCTGACGTTCACTAAAACTTGTTGTTATTACAGTCTGACAGATTCCTTGTATTTAGTTTCGTAGAGACCCATGTCGTTTTTTTTCTCCAGAGAAAACATGCCTACATGTTTCTACTGTAGCCCCAAAAAGGACGAAACTCAAGCTCTAGTGTGTTTTTACATTCAGTCCCCATACTTGGTAGCATTATGCAACCTCTCCATTAGATGGCACCAAATCATAAACACTCGCCCTTTAATTTTACAATTTATGTACTCTTAAAAATTGTCTTTGAAATGTGTTAACAAGGAAAGTTAGAACATTTAAAGTCATAAGAGGACTGCTAGGATCTGTGAAATTGTTTATCACAGATACAGTATATAGGGTCAAAAAAATAAATCTTCTCTAGTTAACTTCACTCATTTATGTGGGTGCAGTTACACTTTAAATGTGCACTTTCATGTGTTTTGACTATGCAGAGTTCTGAAGTTTTAATTCTATTACACAAAATGTGTCATAAAATGTCAAAGACACACACACAATGCTGATAATTAATCATCAAAAATGCCCAAATAAATTAATTGATGCTGGCGTCTCAAATGCAATAGTTGCTATTCCCCACTTGAACTCATCAAATCTTTGGATTCTGGATTTTTTGTCAGACACTTATACACAAAAATATATTTATACATGTTTATGTCAGTCTTACAATGCACAACAGACAAACAGAAACCCTGTTTTAAGAAAGGAGGACAAGTGTGCAATTAATCCAAATCATATGGAACAAATCTCGCTTTAATGTGACCCCAATTTTGCTCACTGTTGTAGTCCACTGAAAGTAGCAATGCTGCATCGGTGGTGCCTATTCCTTTGCTTGAGTACAGCCTATGTGTTTTTTTTCTGCCAGTTTCAGATAACTGGCAGGAACATGTTAGGTTAGGCTGGTTTTCTACCAACTGTATAGACACAGTTTACACACAACAAAGATCCCATCGCAGTGTGAGTCAGACCAAATGTGGCCACACTGATCAGATTTCATTCTGACTAGAGTTTGTTTTTGTGTTGCTGACTTTTTTTTTTTTCCTGATGCACATACCTGTTAGTGTTATGTGGAAATTTCTTGTAAAGAGACACTTTAATGTTCCACCAGTCTACTCCTGACATCCTGTAAGTGATCACTCTTGAAGTATATGGGCAATTAGACAATGCTCATTTTTATTTAACTTCGACAGCTTAAAATACAGCAATTTAAATCCATGTAATATATAATTCCACAGAAAAGAAAGGATCACACAAAAGAAAACAGGAAACGATAACTCTTATAGATATGATGTCTTTTCTCAACTGTTTTTCAAATGCATCTTTACATTTCTAAATGCAGTTTCAGTGTGAGAAGATGTTGTCTTAACTGTTGTTGTAGATGTCTCACCTTAACTACTTTTATTTAGATATTTATCTGTATTAGTTTACTTAGAAAGAGATAAAGTACAAAGAGGGATATAAATGAGATTCCACTCTGACAAATGAACTCTCTGTGCTCATAGGACATTTTTTAAGAGTGCACATAACTGACTGCTTGTACTCTGGTGCTTTTTATTCAGGAGTTTCCCAGACTTTGTACCATGTGTTAATGCTAAAATAAAGTGCACCGCATTTGTAGTTGGCCAGACGTATATTAACATACAGTATTAAAATGAGAGGTTAACTATAAAGCTATTTAAATCTGAGCTTTTTAGACTTTGACAGTTACAGCTGTTCTTTTCATCAATTTTGATGATGTAACTAATGTAACCATAGCTCATGTACTGTGTTTTTCCTTGGTATTAAAAAGATGCTGTTATAGACCCTAAAGGCGATGTTAATTATTGATCTAAATCATCATAATTGTGTAAGTAGAAATAATGTAGTTGAAATAGATGTAATGAAAAGGACAAGATGTAATTTTGTAACATATTCTGAATTTTTACATGTTATCTGTTGATTTAACTGTATAAACAATTAAAAACAATTTGTAAGAACTCACATGGGATTCTAAATGTCTTATTGGATACACTGTACCGGACTTCTACTGTTTGTCACACTGTGGAACTATTTAGGCAGAAGTGATTGATAAGTTATAATAACTTATAATTAAATTCAAATTAAAACCTTCTTGCAGTCGTCACAGCACCTGTGACTTCTCAGCCATTATTGCACATGGACAATAATATTCCTATCAGTCAAAATAATCGCTTAGTCGGAATAAACATGCCTCATGTAACCACTTTAATCAGAGCTAACTGCCCACTTTTCAGTCATCTTGTGAGTGGGATGAACAGGAAAATATTGGCGCTCTAACCATGTAAATGCTCGTTTGGTCATTTCTCTCTGGCTGGAATAAATCTGTTTTTTTTCTGAGAATGCTTCCATGTGGGGTAAACATCAAACAACATGAAAAGATAAGATATTAAAATATAATATAATAATTTATCCCACTGTGGGATAAATTATTTACATCTAAAGTTGTAATCTGATGTTTTCTTATTAGATCGTCTTTAATGTGAAGGACTTCAACTGGGTTTATGAAGTATTGTCCATAGACATGTACTGTATCAGTATTGAGCTTCCTTCACATGTTTCCTACAGGAAGAGATGAGCGAACGAATAAACCTAATATATATCCTTTACCTTCGTGGATCAATTTGTCAATATTAAGAAATGGCATTCATTCTGGAATTGAAACAGCCCTTGATGATGCCCATATTCTTGGATGCTTATCTGCAGCAAGTCCACACAAGTGACCTCCTGGTGCATCCTCAATAAAACAGGCTGAGCAAGTACACATCCGTGAATTTTACAGTATTTGGTAAGGTGCCATGTCCCTGTGTTTGCTCATATGGGTATGTCCTGCTTACCTGTGTTGCCCATGGTGTGTACAGTGTACACAAAACTCATTAAGAGGTACTCAAACATAGGCAGTTCCTCTTACTGCCCTAAATGTGATTCATTTTTTAACAGCCCACAATAACAATCAATTTAATTTATTTCAAAAATAATTGTGAAATCAATATATGTATATTCATGTGCGGATATTTTTATTTAATATATTAATTTACATGTAATTATTAATTAATACATATAAACCTGTTTAGTCTTTGAATAACCTTTAACTGCCTGATTGAGCTCACAGGGTCATGTTAAATGGGGGGGCAGACACCATGGAGGCTGTTACATGTTTAATGATCATGTATGTATCTTTTAGTCTGCTAATTATTCCCTTTGTTGTAGCAGATTGTGTCATCCAAAATAACTAGCCAACACTATTTGTTTTTGCTCCTAAATACATTCCCGGCCTTATTTTCTGTATTCAACTAGTAGCACAGAAATTGGGCCCTTTAGTTAGCATCCAATGTTATTTGACTACATGCTGAAGTATAAACTGTGCCATGAATCCTTGGTTTCTCTGGTTTTCGTACTTAAATACACAGCTCTGTTGAGACACTGAGGTAAAACTAGTATTTTGAGGGCTACCTATAGCAATAGGCTCCATAGAGATGTGTTGTCTTGTTGGGGAATCCAAACGATCGAACCCCTGCCTCTGGAATGCCTCCACATCGCTTCCTGGGGTTGCTGATGGGAAACCGCACACTGCCATCTTTTAGCCAACCGCCATCGCACTGGTCATGGCTTTGGAAATGCCAAGCAGCATAAAGTTGGCCAACCAACGCCAACTCAGCCCCCTGACGTTTGCAAGCTTGTCCTGCCTGCTCGAAGGAGAAAGACCCGGACATGTAGAAGACAGAGCCTGTGAGGGCAGGAAATATTTATATAATCACATACAGAGAAACAGGCTGCAACCATATACATGCAGACATACATTGGTTTAAAAAGAAAACCTGTGTTTATTGTTAGTTATTGCAAGGTTAAACTTGTGTGTCAATTGTTTTCTGACAGTAGTGAAAATTTCTATCAAAAAGGTTAAGAAAGGCAAATGGACTTGTAGATTTTTTTGAGAAGTTTCACCACTCATGTGTAGCTTCTCCAGTTCTGGGGGACTGGTGGGAAATGGTTTCTGATTGTTAACATAACAAGCTCCAGCTTGAAACATATCAAATAACTCTTCATGTCCAGTTGCCTTTTTTTAACATTTTTTGGATATACCAGGACCTGGATGACTGAGAACCTTCACAGACAGTGAAAGTTTCCAGGAAAAAGATAGTGAAGTGTTTCCCAGGAGATGAACTTGTTTCCTTTATGTCACGCCAACAGACTCTGATGTCCTCTGTCAAGCCACAATCAGTCACACTTAAAAGTCAGCCTACTGCTACACAGAGTTGAAATCATAAATCACTGCAGTGAATCACTACAGTGTATAAAACATGCTTCTCTTCACAACACTAATTAGAAAGTCCACATTGTGACAACTTCCTTGGAATCTGGGAATTGTTTCATCAACAGGAATGAGCAATACCTGGAAATGAGTCTGATGTAGACACTTAAGGTAGAAGAAACTGTTGCAATGTCAAACCTTTAACAGGGAACGACTGCTCAAGACTGCTTTCTTTGGCCAAAGTTATATTGTATGTACTTTAATATTCAAGAACTGGTCTTTTCCAATATAGCTCTTTCCTTTAAACAAATTACAAAAGCCAGAAAAACAACCATACATTGTATGTCCCTCAATACTTTTTCACATTCCTATAATGTCTGTGTTTCTCTGCTAAATACATTGTTAGTTCAAATTTGGCTTGAGAACAGTAGTGGCTCATTTCAAAGGGGTTTGATCATTTTGTTCATATACTGTCTTGAAACCATTTTTATGTTCTGCTCTGGAAGGAATTCTGATTTTGTAAAACTAATGGAGTCATGCAATGCTAATATCACGGCTGTACCTGCTGATGATAACCACTAAAATATAAATGTTGTGATCATAAGTAATGGGCATTTCAGTTTTACTGATTATATTCATTTCTGTCCCTTTAAGATCTAGGGTATCTTGCTTCTTTCCTTACCCGCTGTTTGGGAGGTGAAGCAGAAAGCATCAAACCGATCACGATTCTTATCTTTTGTCCCATAACTGCGAATGCCTGGGTTCTGTTCTCCTCCACACACAGGTCGAGGTTGAATGATCGGGTAACAAACGGTGCCATCCTGTAGCCAACCAGCGTTACACCAGTCCAGACCATCGGCCCAGGCTGCAGGAGGAGGAGGAGGTGATCAAAGATAGCTTATCAAGCTGTAAACAACCTTGATTTATGGGAGGTAAATACTGTTACCTCTGAAAAGCTGGTCGTACGTGGCTAATGTACCATCTTGTTCTGCACAGGCCTCCTTGGCTTCATGGAAAGTGAATCTGTAGCGGCCATTTTTACTCTGATATGGGAAAACCACACCTAGAAACAGAAAGACTGTTCTCAGTGTTTATTTTCCCAGAGGCTGCCCCTATTTGTGTGAATGCCCCTATGTCGAGTTGGTGTGAGAACATTTGAAACACACATGCTGCATCATTTCCACCAGTATTATCTCTATTATTATCACTTATGTATATTATGATATGTAAACTTGATCATTTCAGACACCAGATAAGGTTGTTGTCGCTTCAGTTACCTTCAATCCTCAAAGTAATGACAACATTCTCATCCTCAATGCCATTGATGAGCTCACAACGATACGTGCCACCATCTTCCAGCACAAGATTGCTGAGTTGCAAGGAGGCATCCATGGTGTGGGCCCTCCGGAGAGAAGCCCTTTGTCCAAGATGGCCGTATGGCTTGAAGGCATGTGCATTTGATATCATGATGATGTTCTCTGGCCCAACATGTCCAGGCTCCAGCTTTGTCCATTTAACCTTGTAATGGCTTGGTCTGGATATGAGGATACACGGCAACGTGACGTTATCTCCCCTCCGACCGGTAATTTCTGGGTACACCAGTGGCTCAAGGAGATATTTTAGCTTCCTGGGTGCTGTGGGTGAAACAGCATCCTGTCAATAATTGGGAAGATTGGCCTGATTGTGCTGCTGGTGTTAGATTAATGTCATGCTATCACAGTCTTCCACTGTGTTCCTGAATGTTTTAGTATCAGTCTGTTGAGTTACAGTCTGCCGTTTCATTAGCTTTCCAACTCAAACAGTGCAGGTCATGGCATGGCGGACTTGGCATGGGCTAAGCCAAAACATTCTTACAGTCGTTAGTACTCTACCTTCTCTGTTGGGGTTATCTATAGCTGAAGACCAGGTGAAGCAGCATGATGTCATGAGAAGAATCACAACACAGTTCATTATGAGGGGCGTCACTCTCCCAGCTCCTATGATTCACCAGAAAACACATCACATAGTTCTTATGTGCACAAAAAAGAATTACTATGTTCTTGCACACCACTTTGTCAGTGAGTCAGTAAAACTTTCTGTCAGGATTAATAGTTGAAAGTTTTTTTTGGCATTGCATCGCAAACTATAGGATACTGTCTACTTCCTTCAGTCTTAAATCAGAAAGGGCAAACACAGAAACCTGTAGAGATGAGATGATGCAGTTGTCCAGTCATCCTCCCGCGTTGTCTGACATGGCGAAGAGCTTTTTTCAAAGTGTCCAATCAGAAAATTCCTGGATTATTCTAAGTATTCTTCATTCCTATGTTTTATCCCTGATGGCTCCTCTGTACAAAAACAGAATGCTCAGCTCATTCTCACACCCTCTCTCCCTCGCTCCATCTCTCTCTCTCTCTCTCTCTTTTCTCACTCGGGTCGTATGGCCCACGCTGTGATCAACAATGTGTAAACAGGACTGTTGTCCTCTCTGGCCCAGATGTTAATGACCATATGAATGTCAGACAGTTTGAGGTTTTAATTCTGTTTTCCTCTATTTTTATTTATTTTTTGTTGTTGTTGTTGTTCTTCTTCTTCTTTTTGTGGAGAAAATGAAAAGAGAGTTTGGTAGTTTAGACTATTTGAGTACCTGTGGATATTAGTGTTGGCCAACTGTTGCAGATCTTAAATTTCATACAATTTTAAGGTACATGCTACAAATAATGCCTTGTCAATACGAGTAATAGTAGATTGTTGATATAAATGGGGCGCATGTATAATACAGTGCTGCTTAAAGTTAATACATGAGTTGCAAAAGTAAGTAAGCTGCACTGTATTGTAGGTGCTTAGTGTACATTGGTTGAAGCTGAGATAGAACCTGATCATTTTGACAAACTTAAAGTTAAATGTAAAAGACAGTCACTGCACTTAAACTTTGGAACACATCAGAAACATTAATGTAACACAATATTATGTCTTTCACTAGATTTTCAAAGACAGTGTGACATTATCTGACTTGTCTGGAAGCACAGGGGTAGCTGCTCAGTGTGCTGCCACATTGTAAACCATTCATTTAAAGGTGACAAACATTACAAGATTAGGAACTGTTATGGACAGGGAAAGGGTTATTTACACCAGGTTTCTTTGACTCTAATATCAACCATTTACTACCTAGTCAGAACAGGAGTAAACCAGACTAACTGAGACACAGGAAGCAATAGCAAGCAAGCTGTCACTTGCACCCAAGCTGGGACTGACTGACATCATAAAAATGTGTTTGCTGACTGTGACCCAACCTGTTTTTTTTCTGCCGAAACGTTAGCCATGCAGGCTTAAAAAACATTAAACTTATGTTGAAACAGTCTTTTGTCTTTGTAGTGTGTAATATATCAAGGAGAAGTAGGACCAGTTTGTTAAGTGGAAGGATACATGAATCAGACAGAACTAGTATCTTGGTCTGTACAGCTGCTAAAGACTGACTAACAAAGGTTTTCCATGAGCAGAGAATATTTTCCAGATTTCTGATACATTAGGAACTCATGGAGTCAATTTCAACTGGAATTACTGAGGTGAAAAAAACATTTGAATGTATCCAGACAGTTAATAAGTAGAAGGATGGTGCATTTACTGTCAAGGTTGAAGAAGGCCTAACATCGTTCTAGTGAAAATTACCATGTCGACCACATGCTGAAGTGTCCTTGTGGACCCCAAGATGCTCCCTGTGCCTGCCACGGGTTTGTGACTGGGATTATGTTAGCGATTTTCATGAGAAAAGATCACACGAACTACCCTTTCATCTGGAATGTATGACCTCAAATGGAAATGTCTGACAAGGTCCAAGTTCACTTGAGTTGAGATGTTTTTGCTGACATTTACACAAATGGTGGAGTATGTTGATTAAAATGAAATGATCCCTTTACAGGCACGCGTTGAAATACTTGGAAATTCTAAATTTCAGCCTTAGAGTGTTATTGAAGGACATAAAAGGACTTTTATATGCTTGTGTTTTTCAAAAATTTTCATTTTCATGTAGAAAATCAAGGTCAATCAAGTTACCATATTTGATTCCTTGCCTTTAAGCTGCAAACAAATATAAACATGTATTTAGACCATTAGGACATAAGAGCTGATGCAGACAGTTGTCAACATACACATTATCACATCAGACAACATTAGGCCACTTCTTCAAAGAAGCAGTTACGCTCAGTGTTCATGCAGAGGTGGACCTTGCAGACCACATTAGACCCTGATTTGATCTGAGAATGTTGCCTTGATCTTTGCTGATTGGCTGGGTGAAAACCACATGCTTCTAAACCTCACAGAGAGGCACCAGGACACAGTTTAAAATGTGTGGAAGTTACCAAATATGGTTTATTTGAATGCCAAACATTTTACGTACACAACTTACCATGTTGTGACCACAAGCTCACAAGTTACATTTGAAGGCAGCATGAGACAGACTTCACAATGTGTACTTTTTAGCTACGGTTGCTGATGCTATACTCTACATTGTTTCAAGACACCATTTTCAGTACTCGTAAAATTATCATGATTATAATCTGTATCAAACAGTTTTATGTTCAAGAAACTGAATTCTTAACATGCTTTTTGTAAGATGAGACTTTATTAATACCATATATTGGCATCATCATTGTATTTACATGAGGTGTTATACTGCACATGAAAGCAACAAAATAAAGGCAATATTTTTGATCACATTGGCTTGCTGCTTCTACAGTGGCTCCTGCTGTCAAACAGCATACTGTATCAAACAGTGCATACCATTACGAGCCACCCCTGTACCCTGCAGACAACAAGCCTGCCTGTGTATTCCCAGAAAGCTCCTGCCAAAGAAGACTATAGTGTGCATTCAGCCATCATTGTTATTGCCCAACTAGCTCTGGGGCCAGTGGGAGAGGAAGCTGTGTCAGATCTGCCACCGTGGCCCCTAGGCACAAGGGTGGCATTGTGAGGGTCACTGTCTCCGTACACTGACAGCAGGAAGTGTGTGTGCAAACACCGTCCAATGTGGAAAAAAGATAAAATAATGGGATTCTTCTGTTTTTGCTAGTGTGGCTTCCCTATTGTGCTCAGCCATCAATGGGACTCTTTCTTGTTCTCCAATTAGTATTCGCACAAACACCTCTAGGTGACAACAGCCAACTGTCTCTACGGTGCTCAAGTCATCTACTCAATCCATTTATCAGTCCTATACTGTAGTTTAGTTTTAGTTATTTTTTGTAATGTAATGATGTGATCCTGTTTCTGTGAGAGCGTAAACCACTGCAATTGAATACATGTAATAATTCATAATAACCTAATCCTTCAATGAAAATCCACATTTTCATTGTCTTCGAATCATACTGACTTCAGTGTGTCTACAGACCCACAAAATGTGGGGGAAGTTCTCCTCGTTGTTTCTTTCCTTTCGCCATCATTTAGAGAGCATCTTCGAATGGGCTGAGGTGTGGCTTAAGTAATGATGAGGGAATATACACCTCCCCCAGCTTCTTCAAAAATACACAATTCAGCTGATGTGTTCTTGTTATCATCTATTTTATTCTTACGCATTGGGTTTACTGGTGTATCCATGGCACCGGCAAGAAAGACACAGCCCTCACACATGAGAGGGGCATGGACAGCAGGATCTGATTTACATTTAAAGGTGCAGCTTGTTTGGAACCGGGCTAACAACAAAGGTGCACAGACGTGGTAGCATAAACAACGTGTGCAGTGTTTTTAGCAGTAATGTCAAAGACATGAGAGTTACATTAACTAACTACAAAAAGGACAAATATGGGACCTTGCATTGTGAGAGAAGTGAGCATAGGTACAGGGGGCTGCATGTCTGTAGTCTAGATTAAAAATATGGTATAGTCCTTATCTCTTCTGGTGTCAAATTACTCAGCTTCTTGTCTGTTTTCGTTCATTTATCCTTTGTATACTTGCCTCATGCTCTTTCTTTCTCATCTCCTGTCTTCATTTTAGCAGATCCGTTCTGGTAAACAGGCAGCAGACACATTGCCCTCTGCTGTTCAACACTCAGATACATATATATATATAAAAAGGTTGATAGTAAATTATTTTCTCATCAAGGCAGCATGTGGGAGTTTTAACACAAACAATTGAATGAAGAATGTTAAGTGTAATTAACTAACTAAGTTACTTCAAGTACTAAACCCATGAGAGATTTGGAAAAAACTTTAAAGCCTATGCATTTCTCCACTCCTGTATTGCTCCTTCTGAGAAAATGAGGATCAGTCAGTCTGATCTTCCTTCTTGTCACTCAGTTTGACTGATTTCCTCTCAACCAGCTCTCTGCATCTGCTGAAAACTCATAGTAACTTATTCCAGCCTGCAGGTAAACTCTCTCTCACTGTGTGACGATTCATTTCCATTTGATTGATGGGTTTGTTTTTGGTACCCTTCAAGTTGGAGAAGGACACCAAGAGGTCATTGCTTTGGAAACAACAAATACGGCTGGGCATCACAGATTTAAAACAATTTTTTTTTTTTTAAGAAAAAAAAGAAAAAAACACATTCTATAGCGAAAATAAATTGAAGCCTATTACAATTTTTTTCTACATACTATATATGTATAGTATGTAGAATATAATAATATATAAAAAGGTCATTTGTCATAAATTAGTGTTGAATGAGGGAACGTTCCTCCTGTCCACCTACAATAGATGAGTACAGCTGATAAAACAGCAGGTCTGCCTGCCTGCAACCCAGATGTAATATCAGTTTGCGTGGTGGTGCATCAGTGCGTGACTCTGTTGATGAAAGCTGGTGACAAGTGGAGGGGTCATGAAGGCGCCACATGGGTAAAAGTATGTACTTTCTAAAAAAAACATTTCTATCACTCTGAAAGGCCCCCCTTTGCTCCTTAAAAGACAGACTATCCCTGGAACATTTTCAACATTCTTAGAAATGGCCCTTCAGCTGAACGGCGAGAGGGGCAGATTTTGAGCAGAGTGACAGATTTGCCTTTCTCACAGTTAAAAAGCTAAATGCTCTTGGCAGCTTGGAGAGGCTCCCTGTCTCACTGAGAGCTCCTTGTATCCTCCTGGTATCCATGCAGGTAAATGCGGGTCCCTTTGTTGTCTTTGCATTCCACACACATGTGTTCTGGAGTCTAAATGAACCTTTCACCAGTGTGAAATGCGCCACATGTCTTTATGTTTTAAGAAAACTGTAAATGAAAGCCCATTCTTCCCTTCTGGGCCCCTTTGCTTTCATTCTTTTTACACTGTGAATGCTGGATAAGTGAACTTGAGTTACTGTATATGCTATGCCAAACAGGTATGGACACATGATTTCTAAGGTATTCTAGCTAAGGCCTTTGACCAGACACTGTTGTTGGTGGTGATGAGAAGAAGAGAATAATGGAGATCTGGATGGAATGACAACCTGGGCCTCGGATGTGAAGAACTGAAGCTGAATGGAGTGTAAGGAGGGTCATGAAGTGAAATAAAAGCTGAATGGCCATAAGCTCGCTGTTAGACTGACCCAAATAGACAAAAGGTGCGGGTGTTAAAGCCAAAACAATGACAGTGAATGTTTAACAGCGGAAGACCATTACTATGGGCAACCCATTTCATATTCCACAGAATTTTTTTTAGATCCCAAACTGATCATGTACCTGTGGGATGACCCACAGAGGCCCCTCCCCTCAACCCATAGGACCCAAAGGCCCCTACTAACCACATTCTATCACCAGACATCACAGGACACCCTCAGAACACCCATGTCCATTCTCTGATGAGTCACAACAGTTTTGAAGGCACAAGGGAGACCTACACTATATTAGGAGGGTTAGTTAATGTAATGTAATGAAATCTTTGTCATTTTTAGCTGACAGATGACGGCTGTTACCTATAGATAAATAAATAATTCTCTACAGTCGGTCCCATTGATGGTGTCTTTAATTCCTCTTTTCTTCTTATCAACTTCCATTCCAGAATGTGGGCGGGACGGTGTACTGGCATATTGATTTTTCCCCCTCAGTGCCATATTTTGCACTGTGCATGTTATCTCTTTATCATTAACACATTTTTGTGATGTCTAATTCACGTGGTGTGCAGACAGTTGTCAGGTGGTCAGTGTTATGTC
Source organism: Planiliza haematocheilus (assembly GCA_005024645.1). NCBI lineage: Eukaryota > Metazoa > Chordata > Actinopteri > Mugiliformes > Mugilidae > Planiliza > Planiliza haematocheilus. Next base: position 3,708,642 of record SRSE01000806.1, read on the forward strand.
TCCTTTGATTCTCTCTATTATATTCTTAAGTCACATTTTCCTGGTATGCTGATCATTGCGAGATGTGTGACTGTCACGAGTCTTGCAGCCGACATGCTGGCTGTCCTCTGATTGACTTCTCTGATTCTCTTCTTTGCCAGGTGTTGCGAAATATTTAATTGATGCCTAATTCTAGGAAAAAGTGCGTTTGGCACCTAAACATTATTTAAATGAACTACTCAAGTAAAATTAAAAGTTCTTGTGTGGGGTTAATGTAAGCTGCACACTTTGTAAGAAGTTAGTTAGAACTCTAGAACAGCCGGGCACTGGACAAAATCAAGCGACTGATCATGTGACCTATTGTCCTTAACACTGAGCTGTTTACTGAACTGATGGGCCTCAAGCTCTTAAGCCTATCACTTACCAGTTAGTGTAACACATAAATGCTAGTTGCACTGTAGATAGAGATCTGAGAGCAGAGACAGTTAAGAGATAACTCAACGTTCCCATACCTGTTTTGCCCTGTTTAGCCCGTGGAGCACAACTGAACCTGTAGGCTGCCGTGAAGCACCCCCGAGCAGCTGTGAAGTACCTATACAACTTCCTAATGTATGTTATCTCAGTGTTACATAACAGGCAGGTTTAGTCTTGCGTTTATCTCTTTTCATCTGGTGCCAGGCTTCTTGATGCCTCCATGTTGTTACCCTACTACTGCACCCTTCTTCCTCTGATTGGGAGATTGTTTTATCAGTGGGGCTCAGGAGCCATGCTGGACTGATGAAGTGACAAGAGGCATCCACTACCACGTGGTATGCATGTTTGAACTTCTGGAGCATCTCTGAGTTCACAATGAGTCAAGTGACACAGCCACACATGACAGACAAAACTATTGCAGATAAAATGTGCATTCACAGGAGAGCATCTGTGCAAAAGCATTCAAAGTATTACGCGTATTTATATGCACTGATCTGTGTATTATATTTATAAAGACATTACTGGGGTGGAACAGTGGTGTGGTAGTAGGCACTGATGGCTCTGGGTTGTAATCCATGGGCCAACTGGGTCTTTCTGTGTGGAGTTTGCACGGGTCCAGCGTCCTCTCACTGTCCAAAACATGCTGGTTAGGCTCATTGGTGATTCTAAATTGGCTGTAGGGGTGAGTGTGAATGGTTGTCTCTCTTTTCTGACTTGCTATCTTGATTATATTGTGTATAATTCTAATTAAAAAAATGTCAGCAAGCTAACAGATTAACAAAGACCATTGCTTCAGTTCCAGCGGCCAGCTTCTCCATTTGTATGTGGTAGCTGTTTAATGTGGTGGAAAATAAAATTTAAAATAAAAATAAACCATGAAAGCCATGGCTTAGCTTTGCTGGTTGAACATTTTGTTATCATCACATAAACTTAACGTGGAATTTAAAATATTCTAGGCATTGTTGACGGTCGTCGAACATGAGTGCCATAATGACACAGACGCTTTGTATTTTGTTACTAGCACGAGACTCACAGTAGATTTCAATTATCTGCAACAGGTTTCTTCAGCTGAGTAAGCGCTGGAATTACAGAAACTCTCGGCATCTCTCTGGTATTCAACAGTAAACAGCTATAATCGATGCTATCATACCTGCCCATCACACAGGTGATGTCAGATAATGGTACAAGATGGCTGCACAAAACTGTCTGGTTGAACACTAAACATTAAAATAATCCTTGTAAATTGCCTCCTGTTTTGTAATTATTTTCATTAGTTTCAAAGTGCACTGTAGCAAGATATTTATTCTGTATACAGCTGATAAACCAAAGATATTTTTGCTTTTAAGTGTGTTTGACTGTATGAGACCTGCATCAGTTTAATGTGTAATTTGTGCAGAAAAGTGTCCATGTCATAAAATATAGACATCAATGCTACAGGCAATGTAGAGGAAATATGTGAAACTCTTGAAGACTTGTAAATCAAGTCCACATGCTGCAAGAGATTTTTTTTTTCTGTCTTTTACAACTTCTATTGAAAGAAAACTGTTGTGTGGCACAGTCCATGACAGTTTATATTCAAATTGCATTGCTTCTCAGGAGTCAAACTTCCTCACTGACAGAAATCAAACTTCTGTAATTACTTAATCAAGTTCATTATACATCACAGCAATACTGAAAGAAACTAATGCAGTATGACTTTCCATTCAACTATTTATACAAGCATTTCAAGTCATACATGATTAAACAGTTGCAAAAGCAATCCACATGTTTGTGAATGTCTTCATTTGTAATGGTGTTTTCAAAATTTTACTTAATGGATATTCTGTTAGGTAACAGCAACCTAAATTTAGAGAACCCTGTCAGAATTTTAATTTTTACATGGAGCTACAGTTCAATGACTCATCGATTCACATCCATTTTTTTAAATAATCTTTGTGCATTTGGTTCAGCTTTTTTTTTTTTTTTAACTTGATTGCTTTCAGTCACTCATTCAAACACAGTTACAATGTCTGTTTTCATTACAAATTCTGTCATTAATTACCACACAGACATACAATGAACAGACAGGTCATCTTATCTTGCTCTCCTTCAGCTTTTCCTGCAAAAATCTATAGGTATCTATAGGAGTCATTACAACCCACTGATAGAATCTACACCTGTGTGCCTGGCCACTGTTTCAAGAGGCTCAGTCTGTAAATGTCGTTTTTTTTTTTGAAGGCTTGTTGATTTAGTAACCTGTAACTCTAACTGCTGAGGAGTGATGAGGACAGAGATTGGTTCAGAAGAAAAGACAAGATGAGACATGTCTGCAGCTCTTATGCCTTGGCGTTCTAAATTTCTTTTGAATTAGCAATCCAACTACTGTAATTCAACCTTGATCTAAAGTTAATGGGTTTAATAGGTAAGTCTACAGCTACATCTGCTTTAATCAACTGTCCCAGAAAAGCCACTGTTATTCTATATTTTCATTGGTTTTCACAAGCTCAATGAAAAATCTAAAACAAAACAGTAACGCTTCAAATGTAAATCTTTATAATGCTTCAGAAATTAAAGGTTTACATTTTGTGTAGCTCAGTAATTCAGTTACACTGCAACAGTGTGGAGTTTAATGCAAAGTAATAGCAAAAGTTCCTAAAATTAATCATTGGAGTATTTTAATATGTAAGGCATACTTCTTTATGCTTTAATTAAAATTGTTTGAGTCTGACACATAACATAAAGGGGCTGAACCAAGTGCACCAACCCACTACTTAGTAGAGACAGTGTATGTCTTGGTGACAGGAAGCTGGACAGACAGGATGCTGAGTTCATGGCTTCTCTTTGACGCCTGTGGTTCCAAGTGGTGATAGTCCAAATACCCCAAAATCATAACAGCATTCTTGTTCTTTTCGCGTTCTGAAGAAAAGGCAGTCTGATGGTGGACATAGATACAGGTGTGAATGACATCTCTTTTGAAACTTTACGTCTAGAGGAGGAGGAGGAGGGGTAAGCACATCCATCCTGTAGCTTGTACGTGAATCACACAGTCATCTATGGTGCTCCTTAAAGTGCTCTTTAAAGGGACCGTCACGCCTGCATCCTGTCGCTATGTGAACGGCCCAGTGAATGGTCTATGTTGTTTCAGTGCACGGGTGACAGTGAACAATGTGTAATGGATACAACAGGATTCCTTGAAAAGATCTGTGTCAACAGTAAGTTTTATCTTACCGGCAGCGATGGACTCCTCCTGGAAGTTACAGAAAAATGGTTTAGTTTAATACCAACATCCAGTGATCAAGAGTTTTCTCATGAAAAAAATCTAGTAAACTACATGACTTGTCTTTTTCCGTTTAGTCCTGTTAGGGGTGGCGGGGGTCTGCTGGAGCCTATGCCAGCTGTCATCGGGTGAGAGGCAGGGATACACCCTGGACAGGTGTGAGGTCACACTCACATTCACACCTATGGCCAATTTAGAATCACCAATGAAGCATGTCTTTGGATGGTGGGAGGAAGCTGGAGTATCTGGAGAGAACCCACACAGACACAGGGAGAACATGCAAACTCCACACTTGTCAAAACTTGCTATTCATGCTATAGCAACGCTGTACTCGCTATGCATCTTCTTTTTAATCGTGTTGCAAATATAGTATTAGAAGGTCAACTTAAAGTGTCCAGTTCATATGTATAGCTCATAAAGACTGACAAACCCTCAGTGATGTTGTCCACAGAGTTTTGAAGCTCAATAGGGGTGGCACTAGCCGTCTCCATCTCGGCGTGATTCCATGCAGCTCCCTGCTAATTCAAAAACGAGGCGGAGCGTGAGTGCAGTGACTAAAAGCAGCCACGCCCTTAATTATGTGTGACTTAAAGCCTTGATATCTAAACCCACGCCAGTGTAAGAACAGCACAGAGAACTACAAAGAGTAGAAGTTTTGAACAGCAGCGGAAAAATTTGGAAAGAGTGTCAGAAAAATGAATTTGTAGATATCATGGAAAGAAACCAAGTTATGACAAAATATGTGCTCTGCTAAGGTGGTACATTTTCATGGGGGTTATAGGTTTCTTTTAAACTTTTTCCAACCTCTAATGAAAACTTCTGTAATGCATGCAGGAACTGTAGTTATCTTTTAGTGACTAATTGAAGATTTGTCCAGTGTGAATTTAAAAAGGAGCCAAATGGTCACACTGCTTGGCAAATAAAAGCATTGTCTGAAGTTAAAATAAGGTATGAATGTAATTAAAAAGATGTGGATCACTGCTTATCAGCTCATAAGGAGAACTCAGGCATTTCAAACCACCTTAAAAGGTGGGCTAAGGGGGTGTGAAAGGGGTTGGCCAATGTTCATTGACCCTGCCTTATTAGGTCTGGTAGGTGTGACCAAGCGGTACAAAAACACACATGTAAGTCCAGCTCTTGTGTTTGAACGTGAACTTGTTCTTCCACCCTCAGACGCAGACACACACCGGCCTTCCGTCTCTGCATGCTTGTTTGTGTGTGTGTGTGAGAGAGAGAGAGCCACCTTCCAACTTTCTGTGCTGGATCTTTAATCCAACCGCAACAAGCATCACTGAGCCTCTCCTCACCGGGAAGAAAACATGACAGACTCCGCAACCAACATGCGGCTGAAGCTGCCGATCACCTGCATCATCCTGGAGATCATCCTCATCATCCTGTTCGGCACACTGGTGGAGTATGACGATAACACAGACGCTGCAAGATGGAATTTGAACAGAAACAGCTCTGATCATGACCCCATGCAAAATGAATTCTACTTTCGCTACCCAAGTGAGTCTGCTGTGGATGTCTGATGTGTGCTCAGGGTCATGGGTTATAGAAGGGTCAGGGGTCACTTATTTTATGATCATCTTCTGAATTGAATCGATTGCATGTAGATCTAGCAAATCTCCAGAGATAGGTTTGTATGTCACTCCTACTAAATAACATAAAAAGTTTTGCAAGCAGTATGTATAACATGTTACAGCTCAGCGAGCAGTGTGAACATATTTCTTTCATAATACTTAAGCATGAGGATTTTAATTCTGCCAATTTGTCCTGTAATTTAGAATCATCCGCATCTTCAGTATGTATATAACATTACCTACAATCAGCATTATGCCATCCTACACTTGCCTTGATGTCAGTAAACATCAAAAAAAAAAAAAAAAAGCTAGCAAATGTATGCATTGTATATATTTTGCATATGTTGAATCCATGGCTTTGCATAGCTAGGAATATTGTCAGGGTGTAAATGATTTGTGCTTTGGGGTGTGGCTGGATCCCAGTTTGCTTCCTTTTTTAGAATGAAAGAATAACCTAATCACTTTTATTTCTTTCTAATCACACTTTACAGAACTCTCTAACAAAATCTCATCTTCTATTTCATGCTCCCTCAGTGAGTCTTACACACTTGTAAGTATGTCAGGTATTTGTTTTATCATGTTGAGAAGCTGCAGAGTTACATCAAAGACGCTCTCTTTTTCCTAATTGGATGACGCCTTTTCTTTTTCAATGCACATTTCATGGCTTGCACTCTGCTGCTGTCACGCAAAAGCGGATCCTTTGGTTGAACAAGACCCTTTTGATTTTTGAGTCAATGGTGTAGAAGAAAAGAAACCTTCTTTGTAGTATGTTCATGCTCATTATAGCAATTACAAAACCAAGTTTCTATCAAGTTATAATTGATGAACACAAAACTCAAAGGTGGTTTTGTTCATATACAGAAAACTATGTGTTAATCAATTATGTTTGAATTTAGATTTCACTTTAGAATATTGTTTATAACAGAAACGTCTGCTTCCATTTGTCCGATCACACAGCTCCACCTTAACAAACCTAAACTAATATGACTCAGGGCTGGTAGGCACGCCTGTGTGAGACAAAGACAGCTGACAGTAGTCAATCGGTGATGCCGTCCTGGGGCAATGCATAATATGGTACAAATGTAAAGAGATGAGATAACCTCTCAACTTCTATGTAACTAACTTTAGGATAAGTTAACCCCCAGGGTTTTGTAGGTGCACACAAACACCAACACTGTTAACTCATTTCAAAATGAAAGCTTGCCACGCAATTTATGGAAGATAGGAGGAGCGTGGAACATGAAGTTCTGGTTCACATCAAAGCATCAAACATGCCCTGATTTAATCAAAAGGAGGGGTTATAGACACACTCTTGTTTTAAAAAGGAGGAGCAGGATACCTTTGTAACTCTGTAAATGTAGCTCTCCTCCTCTGTGTACTGCAGGCGGGGCTATGCTAAGACTGCCTCAACATGTTGGTGTCGTCCCTGCACGCTGCCATTTACATATCAGCATTCAACTCAAGGTGCCATGTGTGCAAAAGTAGTTTCACATTTGCAGGCATATTGTGGTTGCTATTTAGTCATTTCCAGACTTGATTTTCTATGATTGGTGGAGAAAGTTGGTGAAAAGATTTGTGTCAACTCTTAACATCAGCCTTCATCAGCATTGTACTTAACCAACAACAGCGTCACCCTACTCTGACAAAAGAGTCATTATTTGCACATCCACAAGACCCAACCATGAAGGACAGGAGTTTTACGTTTTTCAACAAGTGACACTTGCTCTCTGCAGGACTCCTGCAAACAACTGAAGGTGACTGACTGTTTGAGATGGAAAAAATAAGAGCAGTGGGTAAAGTGCCACTGACTTTTATGGTGTCAGTTAATCTTTAACCTGACACCTTCACTGTCACGGGAACTGAAACACAAGTTCACCGTCATGTTTCATGGATCTGTATACACAACCTCCGTCCTCTATCCTTAAGTCAGACACAGAAACAAACTGTACAATAAACACAGGTTCATACTGATATTCATTTTTTTTTTTCTTCAACGCAGGATTTTCTACACATTGTAAATCCACTGTTTGTGGTCATATGTGTTGTCTGTTCTATATGTTTCTGTGACATAACGACGGTATGGTCTACTGAAAATATGTCTCTCAGGGTTCAGTCTTGTGCAATATATTGCCTGAAGGTGAACAAAGGAGTCAAGTGATGAAAGAGGCTGTGTGTCTGAGAGGTCACAAGTTTGATCTCAGTGCCTGCAGCAGAAAAACATTTTCTTTTAAAGAGCTCATAATTGTGAATAACTTACCTTTAGATCGTTGAAATAAACATTCCACCGGTACAAATATAACGTTTTAATAATGTGAGAACATGGCAAAGTTCCTGACAACATAAATAAATGAGTAATTCTTCATGTGCAGCAGAAAGCTGATAACAGTAAGACTCAGATTCTGCCCAACATGGCCTGTTCTTTCTTTGATTGTATGGTCCCCTCCTGTGCAACCGGGAATTGCGTGTATCTAGGCCAAAATGCCAACAGGGACGCTGGCAACACCTCTGCGTGGCTGTGCCAGTTGACAGTCACCATGGAAACAGCAGCCAAGGGCAATATTGTGTTTGGCAGATTGGGACAAATGATGATAAAGACGATGATTAGAAAGCAGGACTCAAGAAAGTACAAGAGTATAGGTTGAGAATCCAAAATGCTTCTTTTGTAATATAACATAAAACTAGAACACAGTACACCAGCCATATTTTGAACATATGGCGTGAAGCTACAGTTAACAAGTATGAATATTCATATGGAAGACCTCCTCAGTAGAGCCACAGTATCACACAGGCTGAGTCACAACTGAACCTGATGTCCCAGTTAATGAACACTTATGTAAGAACTCATTCAAAGACAAAGACTGTTTTCAAGGACAAAGCCCTCAAGTGACACAGTTGTTGGCAGTGATTGAACACGTTTGTTGATAGAAACTGGTGAGAAGAATATTGGAGGCTGATCTAATTGGCATCTTCTCTGAACTGCTGACTGCTTTAGTTTCACATTACATTTGCTTTACATAGTCCACGTATAATTGGAATAATATAATACATTAAATAAATTCAGTCAGCTAGCTGATATATTGATTAGCAAAAATGACTGGCAACAACTTAACAATTTGTGCAGCACGGTGGTGTAGTGCAGTGTCGCTCCAGCCCAACAACCCTCCTAGAGCTTCAAGCATCAAAAAAACAAAAACAAAAAAACTTTGGTCTTTGCTTCACAATTCTAAGGATACTGGATATCTCACAATAAAAAATGTTGTCACATTAATTAAACAGGTGAAATTCCCCAAGGTTAGGTGATATACTATATATAATTATGGGAAACATACATGCAGACTAGTTTACAAGGAACTAATGAGGGCATTGTTAGCTACATCAAGAGAGTTTGGTGTCACCTGCAAAGAAACTTGTTAATGTCTACTAACATTGAGTACCCATTGTCTGGCACCACTTCATTTTACCTTGTGCTTTTTACATTTGTCGCAGGTTTCCAGGATGTGCATGTGATGATCTTTATCGGTTTTGGCTTCCTCATGACCTTCCTGCAGCGCTATGGCTTCAGCAGTGTGGGATTCAACTTCCTTATCGCGGCCTTTGCATTGCAGTGGGCGACACTTATGCAGGGTTTCCTGCACGGTTTACATCACGGGAAGATTGAAATTGGAGTGTTGAGGTATTTGATAGACATGCCCATATGAATGCACACAGCATCACGCTGAATATGCAACATATCGAAAATACTCACTTACACTTCTAAGCAGACATGTACAATTCCTGGTGCACATTGGGAAAACCCACAGAGACACTAATGCACGAAGAAATCTCTCCTTATCCTTACTTTTGACTTTTTTGTCACAGTAGCGCAGTGTGCCATATATTATAGACATACACAGGGCAAAGACAATGAAGATGTTAAAAGTTGTCCACGTTGTCCGTGCTCTGCATTAACATACATGTTCTGTTGTTTTTTTTTTCTTCTTCTTCTTCTTCTTTTCCAGTATGATCAATGCTGATTTCTGTACTGGCTCCGTGCTGATCTCATTTGGTGCTGTTTTGGGTAAAACTAGCCCCGTCCAGCTTCTTGTCATGGCACTGTTTGAAGTCACCTTGTTTGCTATCAATGAGCATATCCTAGTGGGCATCCTAGGGGTGAGTCACCATACAAAGAGACACATAAACACACAAAAATATAAAAAACTTTTTCCATAAAATGATGTCACATTGACTCATAAAGAATCCACTTATGCACTAAAACACTTGATGTACCAACTGGTTTTTACCTGCACTGACTATATTCATCAACTCTACTCCTGCACTCGGTACACTATCTTAATCCATGTTTTGTACTTATTGCTTCAGACAAGGGACGCTGGGGGCTCCATGACCATCCACACCTTTGGAGCCTACTTTGGCCTGATGGTGACCCGAATCTTATACCGGCCCAACCTGGACAAGAGCAAACACAAAAACAGCTCAGTCTATCATTCGGACCTATTTGCTATGATCGGTGAGCATCCACAAAGCTGAAGTTTTCTTTGGGAAATAAAAAGTTTGCATTGTTATAGCATCAGTTTTCTCACCTGAAAGAGTAACACCCACGCTGAAAGGATTATTCTGTCAATGTGAGCTGTCCCTACAGTGTTAAAGTGTGTTTTCTTTCATCCTATCATTTCCTTCCTGCTTTAAAAACACCGGCTGGTAAATAGTAAACCTGCATGGTTGACATGTGCATTTATGAAGCAGTGGAGCTATAGCTTACATACGGTACATTTTGTTTTTGCTATTGCTCCATATAGGTACCATCTACTTGTGGATGTTCTGGCCCAGCTTCAACTCTGCCATCACAGAACGTGGTGACCCCCAGCACCGCACAGCCCTGAACACCTACTACTCCCTGGCAGCCTGCACTGTGTCAACTTATGCCGTGTCTGCACTCACAGCACATGACGGCAAGCTGGACATGGTGAGGACTCATGAGTAAAATATCCAGAAAAGATTTTGTAACTTTTAGATTCTTGTCAACAGGGTGGGTCTCAGCTTATCAGAGTTTAAAACACATGACAAAGTTACCCCAGAGATAAAAGCTGATGAATTTATCACCTCACCCCTCCAAACAATTTGGTCACATGGCTCTCTGTCAAGATCATCTATCAACAGTACATGATATCAAGGAACAGCATTCTCGCACTGATAATAATCAAACCTTAGAGGGAAGTCAGAACAGCAACTTGTCAAAATGAGTGGAGATGGCATGTTGATAATAAAGACAAGCTAATCACCTGAAGGAATCGACTTGCCTCGAGTGCATTCCACCTGCCACGTGGTGTGAAAGCAGCGTGTTACACCGACTCATTGTTCTGAAGTTCCTGCTGCTCAAATCAGAAAGTCCCATCTGATCATCTGTACACGTTTGCAAACAAATGTGTAGACACAGCATTTTTATAACACAAATTAATGAATGCACTTAAAATGTTTGCAAAAAATGTCAACATCAGTTTAACTGTGGAGAAAAAAAAATATGAACCAAAAATGTCCTTTTGAAAATCCTTCATTAATTCATTCATTTTCTGTAACCGCTTGTGCTCTGGAGCCTGTCCCAGAGACAGACAACCATATTTACAATCTCCTTCCAACCACCAGAATCAGACATTTACTTCAGTTCTTGGTGTTCTGTGTTTTTGGAACTGTTAAGTGTTTTATTTTAAATCAGCTAGCTGAGTTAGCTACTGAAAGAGTTTTAGAAATACTGCAGTGGACACCCACTGAAACCCAAAACAAGTCTCCACCCTCTTTCACTTTCTGTACATGTTGTTTCTCAATACAAAGGTTTTACACATAAAAACCAAGCATTAACTGACGCAGATGAAGTTTATTGATAGACAGGACTTGAGTGAAATGGATGGAAGGATGAGAAAGGGTCAATTGAATTTTATTTGTACAGCGTCCGCAACATCTCAAATTGTCTCAAGACGCTTTACAAAACCCCATCTGAAACCCCCAGAGCAAACACTAAGGTGACGGTGGCAAGGAAAAACTCCCTTTTAACAGGAAGAAACCTTGAACACAACCCAGCTCATATAGAGGGACCCATCTGCCGAAGGCCGACCGGGTAGAGGGAGAAAAAGAGAGAGAAGAGAGCAGCAGGATGGATGAGACATGCATAGTGTGATGTGACTAAAGTGTAGAATCTAATCTTGATACAAATACAAGACATAGCTGATATACGTTACATATGAATTGGAAAGTCTCATATCAAGGGGGATGGGATGAAAAGAGTCAAAGGGAAGACATCGGGGCAGAGAAATGTGTGGATGGATTTTGATAGGGTGCATCTCAGGAAGATTTGAATCCTTGTCTCCTGGTTTCTGTAATGAAAAGTTTAGGAGGAAGAAAAGAAAGGAGGAATGGAGTGGTTAGGGGTTAAGAACTGAGACAAACACAGAGAGAAAGAGAGTTAGGACAACTCTTTATAAGTTCCCAAACTTAATGAAATGAAGTACCAAAATACATATTTGCCTAATCAAGAATGGCATTGTGGTTATTTCACAGGAGGTCAATTTTGAATAGTCCTCCAGAGAAAAGAAAATGTGATCAGTTGTATTTCTAGCCCGGCAGTAAGCCTTTGTTTTTAAATATGACTGAAATATAAGTCATTGTATATGCACCATGAGTACAGGAATCATGTGTATCTTATAGCTGCTCATCTTAAGCTGTATTAGAAAGCTATTAATATCAAAGCATCTACGGTTATACAAAATGTCTCCTTTTTAGGTTCACATCCAAAATGCTGCTCTGGCCGGTGGCGTCGCAGCGGGAACAGCTGGTGAAATGATGCTGACACCTTACGGCTCCATGATTGTCGGCTTCCTGGCTGGCATCATCTCTGTTTTGGGATTCAAGTACCTCTCAGTAAGCTTTTTTTATTTATTTTATTAATAATAGTTCAGTCATTGAGGGTAGTGTGCACATAAGAGACAGGGCTGTGGGCAAAGGACAAAACTAGGACCCTCACGCTTTCAGCTAAACTTTAGTTTTGCTAAACTGTAACAGCCCCACCTGTTGAGACTTAAAATGACTTCAGTGCACTTGGAAAGCTTAGGTCCATTAAATTAGTTGGGATACAGATGTAGTCATCACTGTAATTGTCACTGAAGAGAGACCCCTGTCCCTCATCTTCTCTTCCCACACCAGCCTATCCTGGAGGAAAAACTGAAGATCCAGGACACCTGCGGGGTTCACAACCTGCATGGCATGCCTGGTATCCTGGGGGCTATTGTAGGAGCAGTCACTACTGCTGTGGTATCTCGGAACGTCTATGGAGAAGGGTAAGCATTTCATTTTTATGGAAAATGAACCTAGAAAATTTCCCAGGTCAAGGTTCTCACTGCTTTTAAACTTCTGTCTGTGCAGAGTATGTTTTAGCTTGCATTAGGATTTTCACACATTCCCCATTTAGTACACAGTGTGCAAGCACCTGCACTCACTGAATGAATTCACTGGTATTATCTTTTATAGTTACATCCTGTGGGATGTAACTATAAAAATGGGAAATAACTCCATGTTTTAACTGTATTTCAGTTTAATCCACGTCTACCCTGACGTCTATAACGAAGACAGAGATTTGTCTTACCAAGCTGGTATTCAGGCAGCTTCCCTCGCTATCACACTGGGCATCGCTTTGCTGGGAGGGCTCATTGTTGGTAAGTGTTACCTCTTGCTCAGTCCATTATGAAAAAACAAATTGAACTTCAAAATGTCCAAAAGAAAAAAGTGAAAGTGAAACATGGTCCTTGGAAAATGAAGCATTCATGTAATGCCAGTAACTGAATTTTAGAGTGAGGCATGTCAACACAGTAAAATACTGAAACAACTTACATTTTTACTGTTCAACTGACCCTGCAGCTGTTTTTGACTGGCAGAAAATAATCAAAAGGCAAAAATGTATGGCATTTACTTAAAAAAAGACAATGCTGACACTGCTTGGACAGCATCTGAACACCACTGACTAGCTCAGCTGCACTTTCTTTCTGTTTTCCAAGACTCTCTTAAATGTGGATCAGATGTTCTTGTTAGCTAACTCATCATTTAACACATCACTATAACAACCAGTTTACAGTATCAGTGTGATAATAGGTATATAAACAAGTAAACTTAATGCATTTTACATTAAATCAAATCTTACACCAATCCACTGATGATATCATGTCATGACTGATAATTTAGATTTACTAAAACAGCTAATGTATCACTCAAAATTCAGTTTATCTGTTTACAGAATACAATGTGTATAAATAATCGCTTGTCTTGTTTTCAGGTTTCATTTTGAAGCTTCCCGTCTTCGGTGCTCCTCGTGACACTGAATGCTTTGAGGACAGCATCTACTGGGAGGTGAGTTTTTTGAAAGAGAGCTGTTAACTGTTTTTACGTCTGTGACTAAAAGATGTGGAGGTTATAGTTACCAATGATAAATCTATGATGAAGGTAAAGAGCACAAATCACGGTGCAGTATTTAACATTACAGCCAGGTGGCGATGTCGCACCATCACTGAGATGTCACTGATTGTGACGTAGCTGGCTTCCGTTAGATGAGGCAGTGCTTCTGTCCGAACACCAGGTGGCGCAGATTCACCTCCACACAGAGAGATCAAGCAGGTGGATTACAAGAGCAGGGTCCCTCCTGGATCCCTCCTTCGTGATGCCTGACCTTTTCAGTTTTCACTGACGTCTTTTAGCTTTCCCACCAGTGGATTTGGCAACCTGTCTGTTCCTACACACAGTATTTGAATTCTCTAGAGCTACATGCAGATGTGTGCCTGTTGTTTTGTAATATATTGTGTACAAAGAAAGCGCATGATTGTTGAAGGAATTGAAGGAATGGCATGATCTTCAGGTTAATGTCTACATACATTACAAATATTTGCATAAGGCTTATTTCATATTGTTCTATTTGTACTGTCTTCTATATTTAATTTATTCTTTGTCCAGTACATCTTTTAGTTAACCTTAACTCCAATTCCATCTATAATCATTTAATCTTTTTAACAAATATTATAACGATGCACCAAAGACAGTACCTGCAGCACTATATGCCAAACAAAAGCATCTACAGATGGACACCTTGGAAGACTGTATTTATTTTGGAAAATGGAATGATGTTTGAGATCAAATGTTATCATAAAACTATCTCATTCATCCATTTTCTGTCTCAGGTGCCTGGCGAGGAACCGAGCCATGACAACCAGCTGACCGTTGTGAGGACAGAGGAGTCAGAGAAGCTCAGCGCTTCTGCGCACCCAAGGGAAGACTGACTCACGCATACACACTATGAGATTTAATATCCTAGCGCCTGAGACCCTGAAGGTTTTTTTTTTTTTTTTAAATGTACCTGGATTTTTTTCATGCCAACTGCGAAATAGTGTATATTTTATCCAAACAAAAGTCAAACATTTACTATTAAAAATCCCGTTTAAGTCATTTACATCTTTGACCACTAGAGCTTGATCTAGAGCTACATTATTCTGTGCTACAGACATGGGAAAGGGCCGCTTTGGGAAATGATAAATCTGTTTGTTGAAAGATGCTTTCTAATTGTCTCCTAAACCAGGCCAAGACATGGCTAGAGAATTTAAATTTAATAGCCAATTCAAACCAAAGACAAATCTGCAAAGCCAGAAGCCTGCATTCAAACTCGGCCTAACAGAGAAATAAAAGATAGGTTACATTTTAAGGAAAACCTTTTTTTTTTCTTTTTCTTTTTTTTTTTTTAAAGAAAACTGTGTATGATTAGTTAGTTAGTTTTAGTATCTTTACATTACTTGTATGTTGGAACTTTAAGTAAAACTTGAAGAATGTTTAGATTGGCCCTGAACAGACTTCATAGCTGTATTCAGCATATATGTAACGAAACTGAGTTCTTTTCATATGTATTATGGGACTTTTTGTGACAAAATAAATCGCTGAAAAAGTACCTTACTTAGTAGTGTCTCATTTATTGTCCATATTAAGTGTATTTATTGTATTTTAATGAGGGTTGGATCAAAAGTGGTAAACATATTAATGACATCAAGTTGATGATCACCATCAAATCAAAATAAATAGAAGAGTATGAAGAGTAATACTTAGGTCATTATATAATCTGGTCATTTTATCAGATAAGAATAGAGACTGTGCAATCAAGTATGTGCTTGTTATGATGAAGGCCAGTCATCATTGGTATTCATTTTTCTTTGTTATGAAGGCTTAATGACTGTGTAGCAATCATTGCAGAAGGGGTTAATGCCTCTAATCCAGATGGGGGTTCTCTATCTCTGTGTAATTTACAGTCTTTCACTTGTGAAAGTGAAACAGAGTGAAACAGCTGAAGGAAGCTGGTGCCCTAAGATATGTTACATTTTCAAGGTCTGTATACAAGAGGTGATTAATACAACTGAGTTTTAAGGGGAAGAACCATTGTCAAAAACAAGCAATGTGTGCTCTTTTTGGTGGTGGCCAATGTTGTGACTTGATGGAATTCATTCTGAGCATAGCGTGTAGTGAGTGTGTAGTAACACTACTTGCTATACCAGTGCAGTATGCAGTATGTGTAATATCCAGTCACATGACGGTGGCTATGACCACCAAGACTATAAGAGCAAATTCAAAACAGCTGACAACAATACTCATGAATGTTATAATTCTACATATAAATCTATATGAGATTATTTCACATTAACCCTCTGAGGTCTATAGTATAATTGGCCGTTTTTGACTACATTTGGTTTTACCTTTATATTTCATCTTTAAAAGTTTACCTTGCCTTGTTGGGTATCATTCTTTTCAGCACAACCTTACATGTGTGCTTTTACATTTATTTTTTCATTCTGACATACTGTATTAACACAGTGGACCTAAAACCACACTAAAAACATCAAATCTGAGTAGGAAAAACCTAGATTTTTCACTGTGAAAACATATTTAACGAGACATTTTTACAACTTAGAATGCAAATCTAAACTGTAAATTTCAAAAGCTTATATAAAAAATTAGCAAACAACAAAGTTATTTACAACTATTTACATTGAAATGCAGGAAATGCATCAGGCGTTTTATGCAACTATTTACAACCATTTGCAAAACTATCAGGCGTCAAAATAAGTAATGTCTAATAAGTAATATCTTATAAATAATGTCTAATAAGTAAGGTAAGTAAATACATAAGGTCACAAATGTCTCAAATCTCTAAACTCGTTTCTCTCTCTCTTCATCGTCCATCAGTCCATAGATTGTATAGCGTCACTCCCACAAATGTGAAGAGAGTCCTGGTTAAAAGAAACAATACTAACTGTGTGGTATAAAGAACAGCGTGCTCAAATGTAAAGGGAAGTGCTTTGCCCACCCGTTCCTCCACCCTGGCATCACTAGGCTTTCTCCTTTGCACCTGTCGTTATTACTACGACCACTAGAGGGTAATGTTGTACATATCACTTTGAGGCTTTTGATGGAACAACTGCTGTGGGATGTACGCTGCTATATTATACAGTGTACTAAAAATTATATATATATATATATATATATATATATATATATATATACACACCGTATCTATACTGTATTTTGTATTGTATTTTTTTTATTATACATTAAGTGTTTGTATATGTATTTTGTATTATATTGTACATGTATTGTATGCTTCTTATTGCCTTTTTTACATCAAGGCCAGGGGACTACAGATGAAAACTAGCCTTCCGGCTAATTCTGGCTTTTTTAACCATGTGTAATCATGTGTTCTATGAAATTGTACTGTCCCTTTCTTAAATAAACAGTAAACAGTAAACTGTGTACATATATATATGTGTTTGTGTGTGTGTATATATATTTATACGCAGTCTGTATGTTAGGATATTTTCTTAAGATCTATGTGTGAGTTTATTTGTTCAAACATACAAACAAAGTGTCTAAAAAGCCTACATTTTTTATCTGATTCCAAACTATCTGTTTTAAATTCATTTCTTCATCATTAGATAAGCAACCTATTTGCATACCTTGATGTCCTTCTTGTTTGCCTGCTGCTATGTGGCACTAATCGCCCTTCATACAGAGGGCCCCTTGCAGGCTGCAGGGGCCTTGTCTGACCCCCCCACCCTGATCTGCCGATGGTACCTCTGCGTGAACAGCCTCCGCAGTCTTTTCCCATGAATCAGAAGACAGGTGGACAGCTGTTTACTGAATAGGCTCTCTTACTGAAGAGCTTAACTGAGCTTCATAAGGCTAATTAAAATGCAAAGAAAAATAATCATGATTATGCTAATTACTCTATTGTCTACTACATCTTCTGGAGATGTGCTTGTTTGGGATCGTACCTGCAATATGTTGAAGACAATGAAAACACAAGCAAACAAACATAAACTTCTTGTTCTTAAGCATGTATCAAAGCTATCAATATTTCCAAAGAAAACATGTAGGTGATTTGAATCATTTTAATTCTATCGATTTGCTTGAACTGCATCCCTTGAAGAGCTGCATAAGACATTGTCTTTAAGTATGGTTTTACGTAGAGCTTTAATATTTACTTTACATAATGAAGTGCAAACTCCTGGTTGTGTTCTTAAAGAAACAAATTGTGTTGGAAAATGCACCATTCGAGCTCACAGAGAATGTATCTCCTTTATTTTGGGGGGATTTTTGAAGTTTAAGCAGCTTGTCATCATGTATTATCCTGAAGATTCATGGATGTCAGGTGTGGAAGTGATTTACATATTCATTGTTCCACATTTATTGTGTAATTTGGGATTAAACGCCAGTGTGTCATGCCATGTGATCAATTTAATTCATGAAACAACCAAGTTTTATGCAAACCTTTAAAGTAAGCTAGTGTGACCCCTCTATTTGTTGTTATTCTGGCAGCACTCTTTCTGTAATAATCCTATAATAATATGTGATAGCTTGTATTACTTTAATTTAATGAAACATGCTAATTCAAGAGACTATATTCTGCTCTTGACCTTATCACTGTACTTCACTACATGTGGCCATTGAGCAAGGCACGCCGTGGTAATGGCGCTGATCAGCACCTCAGGCTACACAGGGTCGTCCTGAGCAGCTGTAGCCTCCTGGGGCTGAGCCTCCAGCTCTTATGCGATTGTTATCCTTAACACAGCTCTAGAGGTGAACATAATGGATTAATAGGCTCCCTCAGGATCTCCTGGTCCCCCGTGGGAGCCCTCAGACTGCTCACAGCCCCGTGGAGGCCGTAATGGGCCGAGACTATAACCACTATGTGAATCTGACACGCTGACAGGACATCGGACTCTGATAAGATTCACTACATGCATATTTGTGATCCTTGTGGACTCCAGGTTGTTTTCACTTTCAACATTTAAAAAATAAATTAAATTTGACCGAACATTATATATACACTGAAAGTTATTGGTTACATGTCTTTATAAGACATATCATGTGTTTTGAAAGCAGTAAATATGAATTGAAACGTAGTTAAAAGAAATTGGGCAAAAGGAAAAAAACATACGTATAATAATTAATATGCTTTTGATTGAATTGACTTAGAATTTACTGAGTACACATCTCTGAAGACTCGTCTGAGTCCCTATTGCAGTCTGGAAATCTTGTTGCAGCACCACAGGTATCAGGCATACACAGGAAAACGCACCATAAGAAAGTCATATTTTGGGGTTTCAGCTGTGTTTTTTTTAGTTTAGTTCCAGATTATACCCCAAAATAAAGCTGTTGTCGTAGCCCCCTTGTCACCATTCTGTAAGGAGCAAAGACATGCTGAGAGGTGGAGACTGATGCCAACTAAGCACGGTGATGATGGAGCAGGGGTGTCTGTGGGGGTTGCTGACTAAATGCAGGAAGTTGTTCAGCTGGAGAGGGTTTCAGCCACTTGACTGAGGGGAAATTGCCTTCAGTGCTCCACAAGTACGTGGGAGTGCTTCACTTGAATTTCCTCCCTGAAAAATGGCCAGCCGTGTGAATGCCGAATCAACAAAAGTAGTGGCAGTGTTCATTTCGGGGTCCTCGAATGTCCGCCTCTTTCACGGCTCACCTAAAGTCGACAAAAAGCTGCGTGTGGAGGCAGAGTGCAACCCGTCACGCCCGTACCTCCCATCAAGTCCAGCATGACCAAATATTGATGATGACATTTTCCTCCGGAACACAATTTGTTGAACACACAATTTTAATTTACAATTGAATACAAGCATGAGCTCAAATGATCATTTTAGTGGATTCAATTTCTTGTGCTCAGGGTTA
Organism: Planiliza haematocheilus; assembly: GCA_005024645.1. Lineage (NCBI taxonomy): Eukaryota > Metazoa > Chordata > Actinopteri > Mugiliformes > Mugilidae > Planiliza > Planiliza haematocheilus. The sequence goes on from SRSE01000806.1 coordinate 3,728,181, forward strand.
AGTTTGCTCTTTAAAGCTGGTTTTACCTTTCTTGGTGCAGTTACACAGGGAGGGAGAGGGATACAAAGTGCTATAATTTTAGTCTTGAAATGCCCTAGATATGGTTAAAATTATTGTTATATCCACATATTAAACTGCACCAATTCAGCACTGGTATATTATTTGGACGTATTAGGGCTGCAGCCATCTTCTTAACTCAAATATACTTCATTTTTTTAACAGAGACCTTAAGTATAAAAAGAAAACACTTGTTTACCAAATCAGAGGGAACATAGTTTGTGTCAAGAAATAAGACGTGTCGTGCCAAAATGACCTTACCATAAACATTTAAGTTAAAATAAGTTTTATCATTAGTTCACAGTTTTCATTTCTACGAAGCTTTCCACCGATCTCATTCTAAAGGTCTCTAGTAAGTCATTATATCAATGATGTGCTTCTCTACAACTCACACTTACATTTATCCTTGCTCAAACTGCAATCCGGGGTCTTTAATTGTGCCCCACATGACTAAGCAAACCTTAAACAGAACAAAAAAGACCCTTTAATAGAACAAAAAAGTTTTTGCAATTAAGAAGATCTAAAGAATCATATTCATCCACGGGCTGAATGTCCATTGTGACAAGGAAGGATCACATTCAGGGCAGAATGGGGCAGCCTCTAATCCCACAGTTCCTGCGAGGTCCCCTGGCTTAGCACCCCGCGCACTAACAAGGCCTCCCACTGGACCCATTACAAGAGGAAAAACCAACAAAGGCAGTTATTACACACTCCTTAAGAAAGACACCAGGGGTGAAGGGGGGCAAGCTGGACACCGCTGGAACAAAAGAGCACTGACCGACCCCGCCACCACCCACCCCTTCACCTCCACCCCGACTGGCCCAACCAACCCACCAACCCACCAACCCACCCGTCCGCCTGCTCCTCCAAATCAGTTACTTCCAACACTCCCAATACTCTGAGCTGCAGGCATTGTGGAGGTGTCTGACTCGAGGGGGTCGGAAGAGGTCGGAAGAGGCCGGGGGCTTCCTGGCTTGTTAATTGAGTGAGCCCATTGAGGGAGCATGTGGCTCAGCAGGGCCTCACCGGGGGCCAAGTCAGTGCTGTGAACGAAGGGGAGCAGCCACAAAGTCACACTAGGCTAGCTGGGAAAACACGGGGAGAGCACGGAGAGAGAGAGATAGAGTGGTGACGGTATAAACAAAAATATTACGGTGGAGTCCTCTTTCTTTTGCAAACTATCTAGAGTTTATATCAAAGACAGTCCTATGTCATCCACGACCTGTGTAAAAGGGTAACTGGAGAATCTGGCTGATCCAAAAATTCTGATCTACACATTGTCTGAAACTCATGTGTGACCGTATCCCTGTTACAACTTTAAGTATTCTGCAAGTGTCTGTTTCGATTACAACAGACGTTTCATTCCAACATTTAGACCTAGAGTCCTAGATCAGATTGGCATTCTTAGGGTTCTCTCTTGCTTTAAACAGTGACAAACCATGAACTATCAACAAACTAGGCACACAGATGTTCATCTTTAGAACCAAAGAAAGTAACGTCTGACTGCTAAATAACTAGAGCAGGCCAGTCACGCCAGGACGTATTGTCTGTTCACTGATTGATCTGTCATTGACCTCGTTATCATTCTGCCTGTTTTACTTTAAAAAATAACATGATACCAGCTGACTTTGCTTTGCTCAACACTTAAAGAAAGAATTTCTATGTGCTTTCTGGACTCACTGAAAGATGAGGCAATGAGAGAATGTGTTCACACATTTTCTCGTGACAGGTTCACTTTACCTTTTCAGTGCTTCTTCTCTCAAAGCCGTCCTGTGTTGTTGACAGCTGCTAGGCTCTGATGAAAGTTGAAGAGCTGTCTGTTGCCATGTTAAGTGTGACACATGTTTTTATGCAATCCATTTGAAAGGTAAAATGTACACAACATCTTGTTTCAAAGAACAGTGACACTAACACTGTAGAAATGCTTCCTATTACTTAGAAATTATCTGCACATCACATCAGACCTAATGCTTAATTCATGACAAATTAATAAGACATACATTACTTCAATGAAGATAACAGCACTGCACGCAGAGAAGAGACCAGACTCCCAGTCAGACGTTTGTTTTAATGTCAAACTTCCTACGTTGCATCGTCCAGCACATCACCCTCCTCATCATTTGGTCATTTGAGTTCACTCTGCAGACTCTGCAGTTATTCAACCTCGCTGCATCATATATCTTCATATTTAGATGAGTCCTTCCTTGACTCCATTTCACTAGACCATAAAGATGTGGAAGAACAAAGCCAAATCGGACTTATTTAAAGGAGGTAATTAAAAGTAGTTCTGTGCAAAATCTTCCCGAATAGTTGAAACGATGAAAACTGCAAAACATGTGTCTTTAGAGGAGATCTAAATATGACAAGGGCTGAAACCAGATCTTGACTGCATATATGGTAATTATGCTCAGACCCTACTGTTCAATAGTTAAGCCTTCTCTAAGTCCCTGAAGGAATTGAGGACCCACTGAATCTTCTTCTTTCCCCCCTCTCACTGCACATTACCTCATTCTCATCGGCGATAACAGACCGAAAGTAAGGCTTCTAATAAAAGACCTGGAAAAAAAAAAAAACAGAATTTGATACAATCAAAAGAGAAAGAGATGGCAAGAGGAAAAGATGGGGGCATGTGTTAATTAACCAGCGACTAATCTCAACCAAATTAATAACCGGGTCATGGATGTGAGGAAAAGAGGGATGAAAAGACGAGAGAGAAACAGAGAAAAGATGTAACATGATGGGTCTGGATTCGGCGATGGGAATTTTGTCCCTGTCTTTTCCCCATAACCCCTACTAACCTCTCCCATTCTCCTCAGCGCTCCGATCACAAACCCTCTTTGTGACTCTCCCAAAAAACCTTTATCGGATGCCAATTTGCATAAAGGCAACACGCAACAACACTTTTTTCTCTCCTGTGGGATAGGACAGCAGCGGCTCCTCCCCTAGCAATGGCAATTCTTCTTGTTTTAGGACACACACACACACGCGCACACACAAACACACACACACACAAGAGCATACGTGCAGGATGACATGACAATGAATGTGCTTGTTTTATGATTCCCTTGATGCACATACTGTATGTTCATGTACAGTGCTTGCATACATGCCATATACATGCATGCGCACAATCATCGCTAATACAACACAAATGCATACACATACACACACACTCAGAAAACCCTCACACGGCTCCCTTTTGAGCGTAATTAAAGCAGGAGGTGCTCACACAATGCGCTTTTGTCTTAGGGCACGGCAAGGAGAGGCGGGGCGAGGGGCCGCTGCATATTAATTAGGAGGCTATGGTGTGAAAGCCAATCAGGCATGTTAAACAGATGACATACTGGGACAAATATGGCACTACTTTCTTGCTGCTCTCCCACGGTGGCGCATGAATACAGACGATGCACGCTGCCACTTCCGGCAATGGCACGCTGCCAGTGGTTGGAAATTAGCAGCAGGGGCTGTTGGGATGAATTAGCAGTCTGAACAATACAGGAGGATATGTGCTACGCAGCAGGGACACAAGAAGGAATGAATGTCAAACCAGTAGGTGGCGATCTTGAGTCGAGCATGCTCAGACCTGCACAACAGCTCTTTTGTTTTGTTTTTTCCTATAATCCACAAAATGTGCATTCAAACCTGCGGTGTAATTACACCAATGTAGTCAGAAAGGTATGTTTTGGTTTCGTGCCGAAGACTTTTCAGAGCCAACAATGAAGAGAAGAAGAGATCTCACCTGGTAAGCATGGTGCCAGCCTGGAGACTTTTTATTTGAGCTGAAAGAAAGCAATATTGCACACAATAACCCCACGTCTCTATTGAGCGTCCGGCTGCCAGCGCACAGTATTTCCCTGACAACAAAAACCGTTAGCCCAGATTTAGCGTCAGATGTTAATTCCAAACTGGACACATCTGTTTGGTTATCAATAACGAAGGGACTGTTTGGCATGCTGGCAGCTTGCCTCTTTTTCTCCCATTCACAACTCTGTTAAAGGAGAACAATTCAGGTGTTATAAATCACCAAAAGGAGAGCGAGCCAGCGAGAGGCTGACAGGCTGTACAGTGGCAGAGGGAGACCTCTAGCACCCTGCCACTTTTTTTTATCCTTCAGGGCCACCCAGCTTCATTGACGTGGGCGATCCCAACCTCCGTTTCTTTGTTTTTGCTGCTCAATTACCCTTTTCTCCAGGTTTCCTTTCTCTAGCGCTGCAAAGTTTGTAACCCATTTCCTTCACGTCCTTTTTTTTTTTATTCGTTCCTCCTATGCGCCAATTGAATTTGTCTTATTGGGTTAATCTCTAATGCTCTTTCTCGGCCTTTCTTTTCGCTGGGGCCTATCCCCACCTATCCCTTCCTCTTTGCTTTCTCCTTCTCTGCCAACTCACCCCTCTGTCGTTCTCACCCTCCCTTTTTCATTCTCACCAGCCGTCCTCCTCCCTCCCTCGGCTTTGCCCATCTCTCTCTGCCATTTCCCCGGTAAGGGGGCACTTTGCTGCTCCTGTCTTTCGATCTCCGCTGTTGGCACTCAGTTCTGAGCGGCGGGCCCAGTGTGTGCGGAGGGGAAGCTGTGTTTGAGCAAACGGGTGCCCACGCCTGCCCCCGGCACCACAAAGGAGGCTTTCTTTGCCCATCAATGGCTGCCATTAACGCCGGGCCCTCTGCCTCTGGAGGGGATGTCAAGCTTCCCGAGATGGCACACAGAGACGGCCATTAGAGGCAGGAAGCCGGGGGCAGGGGCATCTTGGGAGAGTTGCCAGGGCAGAGGAGGAGGGAACAAAGAGGGCATGAGGCGGCGTTTTGTGTTCTAAACTCAGTGCTGTGCATATACAGACACAAACTCCCAAAAGGACACATTTATTCTCTCACGCACAACTTGATGCATGCATGCGTGTGCGCGCCAGGCTTCAGCTGCCGCCGGCAGGCTGATACCAATATTTTAGCAGCGAACAATGACTTTTTTTGCTGATAAAAGTCACTTTTAATACTTGTTTGGTTCTGTTTTTTAGATTCTGCATGTGAGATAAATGTTTTGACATTTTGACAAGTCCTTTTTCAGGAATAAATGGTTTTAATGTGCCATGGAAAATTACTCGCCATCACCTCATCACTGCCAGCAGCATCAAGTGGCTTTCTCTACATTATGGAACTTTTATGTCTTTTTTTGTTGCCAAAAAATACAACAAATATATTATGCCATTATACTTTCTGATTTTTAAATACATGGTCATGGTTACCAGACAGAATAAAGAACATTTATTTCCAGTGGTGTATTTGTAACAGTGCACTGCAGTCAAAATAATGTGTGTGTGTGTGTGTGTGTGTGTGTGTGTGTGTGTGTGTGTGTGTGTGTGTGTGTGTGCGTGTGTGTGTGTTCATGGTAACGAAGGTATATCCACTGAAATGTTTTTTCATTTGGAGACCATTGCAATGACAATACTGAGTGAAAGAATATGAAAGTAATTATGGGGTGTCAAAATTCTCCACCGTACAAACATTCAGTCATTCATTCATAATCACACTGAAAGGTTAATATAGAATTGATAAAACAGTCACAATCCTTTGTGTTGTGAGGTTGCACACTTATTGTGAAATAAACAGAAATGTGAAGCCCCCAAAAAAACAAAAAATGAACAAAAAAAAAAAAAACACACACACATACTTGCTGGCAACACAGCACCACAGGCTCACATGTTCACACACACACACACACACCAGCTACATGCTTTTTGGCAGTCAACGTATGATGTCTCCTGTTGAGAGAACAGAAGAAGCACACATCTTTTTAAAAAATATATTTTCTTAGGTTTTTGATGGAGTTTCCTCGTAAGTTGGGCTCCTTTCAGAGCTTTTAGATAAAAGATAGATATATACTTATAAGAGTATATATCTAGTGCAAATCATTCTCCATGTTATCAAGTGTGTTTTTTTTCTGAGCCTTTAAACTTTGAGTCTCTTTTCTTAATTGAATACTTTTTGGAGAAGTCTTTTATTTCAAAATGATGTTATACCACATTTCCAGTGAATGAACTATAAAGCACACTTGTAAGATATGGGATAATATATAAGCAGAGACGTCATGCTAGTGTGGAGGTAAAGTAAGGCCCCACTGCAGAATGACGACTCTCTCCCAGCCCTTGTTGTGGGTGGGTAAGAGAGCTATCTAGTCTAGAGTAAGATCACAGCAGTATCTAAGGCGAGGATGTGAAAAGGGGCAGGTCGGCCTTCTCAAGGCCTTCTCAGAAAACGCCACGGGATGGCAAAAAAGGAGGGTCAGCTCTGCAGGGGTGTGGGTGTGCTGGGAGAGCAGGTGGGTTGTTGAAAAAAAGATGGGGAGTGTGTGCAGATCAGAGGGATGTATGCGAGCTGGGGATGGTCAGCATCTACTGATCTAATGACGGCCCGACTTCAGAGCAGCGCTGGCTCCCTTTGCACAGCGCCAATTAACTCCAAGGGTGGGGATAGTTGATGGACAAGTCTATTATTAGCATGTGAGGAGTGCCGCAGTGCCTCAAAGAAATCAAAGAAAGAAAAGTCTTGAAGGAAATGGCAAATGCAAACTGAATGCGCGTGATATGCTTCATTGGCCCAATTGTGGCCGTGTTGCTTTTCTTCTCCCGTTTCACCCCCAGCGCCGCCACGTCTTCTTACGAGCTGAAAATACAGCACCTCTCTGCAAATGATGTCATTTGTGGCTCTGCAGAGGTGTTGCCTCTCTGCTGCCATACTCAATTACACCACTCAGGGGAAAAAAAGAAAAAAGAAAATACACTCCTCCATTCAAAGAAACATATCAAAGGTACCTCAAACCCGTTAAATCCTTCCAGCTGAGTAGGGCTGGGCTCACCGACCCTCCCTGTTCATCCCACCTATCATTGTCTTCAAGCAGCAGGGGTTTGCTCGTTGATTGGGTTCCATTTCAAAAACATTTCTCATGCCCACCAATAAGCTTCTTCATAGATGGTCAGCTACTAAACACACAGAATGGCATTCAGCCCAAATATCCAATCACACGTGCGACTGCATCAAACATTCCTCACCTTCTTAGAACAAAGGCAGTATCCAAATCTGTCTCTTGTTCACTTATTCACCACACCATCAATACTTCACGCTGTAAACTGAGATTTCAGATCGTAATGAATCATCGTCACATGCAGGTGTAGCGTGACATGATGGTAATTTATATATCTAGTAAAGGCCAAGCATTGCAGTCTGGGGTTTTTAAGCAGAGCAATGGCACAGTGAGCTCCACATTTCATTATGTGGAAGATTCATAAAGCCTTAAATGAAATGAAAGAATCAGTTTAAGTCCTCATAAAAACAGAAACCAGACATCTGTTGAGAAAGATTTCATGACATGATGGGATGCACAGCTCTAAGACAGATTTGCAGCAGAAATTAAGAAGAGTTATTTGTCATTAGCATGATGATTTTTGAACTGCAGCATCCTACTTTATGAGCTCATTTACAGTCGGCTAATTAGCAGCTATCTGAAAATTCTTTGAATAGTTCTCTCCTGCATTGATTTGCTCTGTAAATACCAATAACATATCACATTCGCGTTCCTGTTTGTCCGGCCTTACAGAACCCTGTAAGAGCCGCACGAGCTCACATAAGGGAGATGATCAACTGCTTTCAGGATTATGTTTTGCTTCGCTACAAGACCCAATCAGGAGACGTGTAACTTCAAAAGAATTAATTAATTCTCATTTTTAATCAAGGCTTAATCTTAACGTCTGCTCAGCACTATATGGATGTCTGATAGAACGTATGCGGGGATTAAAATGCTGCAAAATGAAACGCTATTAAGAATGTGATCAAGTACAAGAAATAGAGATTCAGACTGTTGAATAACATGTTTTGGTGTCAAACAGAAGACATGAAAAGGACTGAAAGTGTCCTGTTTGTGTCATTTTAACCTAAATACGCACTTATGGCTTTATGCTAAATACGCAGATTAAATTAAAGAAGATCTGATCAAAATATATACAGCAGTGTTTGAATTATTGGTAATAGAGATAATGAATGAGCTGAAGTCTTTGGTAAAGTTGGATGCACGCTGATAAATTTAAGCAAGCAGAACATGTTAGCAGCCTGCAGCTCAGATGAATAATGCATGTTTCTTTCGTGACTGACATGGGTGATTTAAATATTGAACATTAGAAAAGAACCATGTGAAGAAGGTCAGGCTCCTTTATAGCTCCCCTGCATTCACCTTGACACTAGGAGGACCGGTGCTGCAGGATAACATCCATTCATTCAAATGTGAACATGTCAGTGTGTGTTCATTCTCGTTGTTAAAGTTCACATTCAGACAGTAAGTGAGGGAGGCCAGACGTAGCGAAAACTTTATGGATGAGTTAGGTAATGTTTTATATTTTTCTTGTTGCCAACAGAAATCCCATGCTGAGTGAAGCCAGCAACAAACCAATCCTAACATATACTGTAGACAACATGTATGTGATGTAGCAGCCATCTCATTACCATGAACACACACTATGTACTTTACTGCCCCAAATATAGATTAATCCGCCACTGAAAATAGTGCTTTAAAATATGCTATATATTCAGTTGTTTTAGGATTTTACAGAACCTTGTTTTGAAAGTGAAAACAGTTTCCTATTGTGGGATGTTTCTGTGGAACCAGTCAACTTGAAAATCAAGTTTAGGAAAACAGAAGGCGGACTGACACGTTTTTATTTTTTAATATTTTTGTGGGCTCTATAGAAACTAATGGAAATATGAACTATATTATTGACTTTGTAATGTCCCTGAAAGCTAATCATTCATCCACTGTGTAATTACACAGGAACTTTGCCAGAACGTCCTTGCTTTTTTCCCCGACGAGAGAAGCTTAATAGAACCGAGGCCACTGTACATCGACAATCTTTACAATGCAACTGAGTTACAGGTGTTCCCTCAGAGAAGCATTATTTAAAAAAAAAATTTGTGTCAACTACTTCACAGTTGAATAAAATTGTATAAATACTCCCAAAGACGTTCTCTCTTTTGGCTGCCAGCAGAGTTCAGAATGCAATTTTAACTTCTATCTCCATGTATCAGCCTCTGATGTGCCAAGTCCAGAGAGTCCCTCACAGTGTCTCATCACTGAATGTCCCTGAAGGGTGCTTCATTCACACTAAACTGGAATGACTGAACAGTTTTTAAGACTTCGATTCCGTTTCTGTTGATGTGTTGCGTTGTGGTGTAAAGCACTCTGGTCAGGATGCACAGACATATCAGTTCAGGCATTAAATAAACCTTTATGCTTGCTATATACTCGCCCTCCAGAGGATGAGCTGTTAAAGAAAATGAATGAATGAATGAACATATTTATTACAGTAATTATTCACTATTGAAGATTTCTGAGAAATCTAAACTTTTTACTGAGTAAGACAGCATTCTCTGTCCCACAGGGCCAATATTACAGAAATATTTTACCCATATATGGGATTAAAAAATCCTCACATACATGTACTTTGTGCAGCAGGGATCTTGAGGACACATGTGATTATTAGTGCTTTTTATCCCCTTGCAGGGCACATCCATACTCGTATAAGACAGGGATAATCACACACGGGGCTTATCTTGGAAATGTGTTCCCCTTTATGTGAAGAGGAGATTTTTCTGTTGTTCAGAAGGTATATCTGTGCGCTGTTTTTTTATTATTTCCATCACCGGGGGAGGTGGAGGGCGGATTAAAGTGAGGCTAATCTCCAATCCGGGCCTCCTCCTCCTCCTCCTCCTCCTCCTCCTCCTCCTCTTCTCCTTTTCGTTCCTTCAGTGCAGCCTCCCCGCAGCTGCCAGGTTGCTGTTCCACTTCTTCTCCGCGGCGGCTTTATTCATGAGGAAGAGGGACGAGGGGGAAACAAGTAAAATGAAAATGGCAGCTGTTTGTTTACGCGTTCCCACGACTCCATGCCAATTAAGCATCGTCATTCCGTCAGCCGCTTGTCTTCCCTGATTAGACACCCCTCAACAGACAAGAGAGAGAGAGAGAGAGAGAGAGAGAGAGAGAGAGAGAGAGAGAGAGAGAGAGAGAGAGAGAGAGAGAGAGGCCTACATGTTGAAAGAAAAGGCCCAGAGAGGAGCGCTCCTGTTCGGGCACCGCAGTAAATAAAGGCCCGCTTTTCTCCTTTTAGATGTGATCATTTTAAAGCCCGTATGGCACCATTTCAACATTTCTGTCACCCCCGTCATAAAGACAGTCTGTCTTCACTCAGAGATATGCTGGACGATTCAGAATTCATGTCATAATTATAATTAATAAATAGCTAAAAATAAATAAATAAATAAAAGACATATTCTTTTATAATTTTTCCTTTCTTAATTTTCAAAAGGAGATTGGGTCGGTTTTTACCCATTAATGCCAACCAGACCACTGTCAAGTAGACTGGAAGTATTTAAATAATTAAATGGTGCAAATTAAGTTTTAAGTCAAAACTAAATTATTCCCAACTCAGACCAGTTAAAACAGCCCAACACCTTTTTCTGTAAACTTAGCTACAAAGAGTTGACAAGTTAATGTTGAAATGTTGAAGTTAAATCTGAGATTTGCAGCTGTTGCTATGTAATTATCTTTCAGTGGTTTCATTTTTATTTAATTGGAATGTCTGACACTGAGAAGCTTGTCTGACTTTTTTTTTTCTAAAGTGCGGCCGCATTTCGAATTGATTATGTAATAGTGCTGCAGCGCATTAGAAAGAATTTGTAGAAACTCAAACATAGAGAAAAGTCCTTACCGGCGCTGATAGGGATCGAAAATATAACATTTAGAAGATCATTTTAATTTGATTGTATTTTATTTTACACCTGAAGTCGTGACATATCGACAAAAAAATCGTCCAAGGATTCAATCACACAGAACACGGGGGGTTTTATTTTTTTAAGGAAGGAGAAAAAAAAGTAACAACTGTTTGTAGATTCACAATGTGTCTGAAGTTCTTTTAAAATGGTCCTGGCGCAGAGCTGCAGTGTGCTCAGCCCAAGGACAGAAAGTCAACGTTTCATTGAAAGCTGCCTTTGAAAACAATAAAATATATGACGCTGTAGTTCATTTCAGACCTACAACCAAACTAGTCACACACAATGAGAAAAATAAACACCAGAAAAGCAAGAAATTGCATTAAAATTGGATTAAATTAGTCTAATAATAATAATAATACAATTATATGCTAATAAAGAAATAAATAAGTGAATGTTCAGAAGTTGTGGCTTTAGCACAGAAGCATGTACTACGGATTAAGATGCTCTTGCACTAGAAATCACCATTGAACAGACACAGAATTGTACATAAGACAAATAGGCAGTACATCATGTGTAAGGCCTTAAAAACTATCCTTATTTTTATTGAGTATAGTGCAGCAGGTGCTGTTGTAACTAATAAACTGTGCTGTTGCTTTAGTATACTACCTTCTACTTTCAGTTAATTAAATTTTGACAAGTACTGATTTTACCAGAAAGAGAAAGATATGAAAAAACAAGAAATCTTATTTATGTGTTCTTTCTGGAACCAGTCTGAAGAAAATAGGTGCCTTCAGTCCTTTACATCTCTGCAGACATATCTTTTTGGTCACAGTCGTTTTGCCTCTCTTTGTAATAATTTTACGCCTCCTTGCAGTTATTTGATTGTCTTCTCAACAAGAAATGTCAACAGAGCTTTGACCCGGGCCCCCCTGAGGCCTGTGCCCAGTAGGCCCTCAGTAATCCGTCCATGGGTGGCAATCAACCAGTCTCAGTGAGCAAAAATCACTCTTTAAATATGCAGTTCTACTAACAGCCACAAAGCTGGCTTCTGGAAAACTAAAGGGTTCAGAGGGACTGGAAAACACCTCCCCACTATAAAGAGTTGGAATCATGACGCTGGCGTGTTCTGATCACAACTTGCTTCCACAGAGACACAAAGACAGAGGAGACAGGTCCCAGTCATATCCAAATCTTGGCTGACAGCACTATGACTACACACACTTATTTGTGTAAAGGTGTATGATAGTGATCAAAATGCATCTTTTATGCCGAGACAATCTGCATTAAATCATTATCAACAATCAAAGTACACACTTTGACTCAATAACAAGTACGGTAGGTCTACCTTTTAAATTACTAACATGGTTTACTAGTTTCTTTTAGCAGCTAAAATGTGACATAAGACACACAAATTGTGTAAATAAACCGATGTCAATCAAGACATGTCAGGATGTCAGTAGTGGCAGGATGAGAGTCTACACTAGGGCAGACTCTAGCAGAAACTACTAGACTAAAACATCCCAATACTGTATGTGCCTCCTTTGAAGAAGCTATTTTCCCACTAATTCAGTATGACATAACAAGCTGCAGAAGTTTAATATTTGATATCTTATATATGATATACTTATATCATGTTATTTAAGAGTCTAAAGGTCTAAACAATTACTCTTGATTTTTATTTAGAAAGTTTTTATAGTAATCCTTTCACAAGAAACAACATATATTAGAGGAGATTTAAAAAGAAAAAACATAAATCAAAACACAAGCTTGCCAGTGACACGAGGACATGCATGTTAGCATGCCAGACAAAAGGGAAAAGCCCTGTGCTGAAATCGGGAAGTTGAGGTCAAGGGAGGTCTGGGGTAAACACAACATGCCCCTAATATGATGAACATAAGAGCCCCAAACTCTAAAATATTTCAGCAATTTCTCATTGAAAATCTTTATTTGTGCCAAGTCTCATACTCATCTTAAGTATTGCTATTGAGATAACCAACTGCAAATGCAAAAGAGACTAAATATTTGCAGATTTAGCTTTTATTTACAAATGTTATAAAACACACAAAAAAGTGAGAGACAAAGCACAACACCCCTCAAACTGTCTGTTTTTTTTGTTTGTTTGTTTTTTCAAAAATTCAAAATGTTTGTAATTTAATTTATTTATTTATTTTTTAAATTATGTTTTGGCATCTGCACTCCCAGCCAGAAGGGGTCAGTGCCACAATTATGGTGGTGTTCGATGCTGAGTATGATGCCATACATTTTACTGGGAATAATTTGTTCTGTTTGGTCTGTGGGAGAGTTTCCACTTCCTGAAGAACTTTTTGGACAACTAGGCCACAAGTCAAGTTTTGAGGGTGGCGCCACAGCATACAGGAAATGACCTGCCTGTTTCAGGTCACTGTATGCCATGTAATATAATGCCATTTCACTTGAGACTTTGCTGTGACCACAGCAGCACTGCAACTAAAAAGTACAGTGAGCAGGGTCTGGCAGCAGAATTTAACACATATCATGTGGTTGCTTTTGTACAATATTTAGTTTTTAAAAGGGCAGCATACATGATCAGAATTGATATTTGTTTGTTTTATGACCAATTAGCTTCAGAACCAATACTCACCACACCTTTCTGAAACTTTTCTCTCCTGTCTCTCTAACGCAGTTATTTAAGGCGCTCTTTATTTCATTGCAACAGTTTTAAATTCTTCCCTGGGCCTTACTTTGACAGACATCACCTTGTTTCTAGAAAATTTAAGTTTTGTATGTTTCCACCATCATGAAATGAGACAATGTGACTGTCCAGGCATATGGATTGCTATCAGCCTCTGTTGTTATTGCAGACAGCTTTAATGAACATTTCATTAATGAGGCCTGAGCTGCATCCACCCCTCCATCTGAAGGGCCTCTCCATGCAGACAGCAAGATGGGCAGCACTGCAAACAGAACACTTCATGTGTGCGCGTGGAGGGGCCTCTCTGTCTCCCTGGCCCCTCAGAATAAGGTGGAAGGAGGTTCAAGCAACCTCCTCCTGAGAGGCAGGCAGTCAGATACAAACATTTTTTGTGTGTGTGAGCGTACGCCCGTGTAAGAGTATATATAGATGCACCACCTCCTTGATGTTGTTTCAACTTTGTGTTTCTTGGTTCCTTTTAGCAGATACAGCCTTAAACTCTGAAAGTTGATCGGGAAATACTTTCTCCATTTATATGTCAAGAGCTAATTAAAAGAGCTTAAGTGAATTGTTTCCAAACACATGCTTTAATCCAGAGCATGAGCTTTTATAAAAGTTTTTTTTTGTTGTTGTTATCTAAACCTAACCTAATGAATGAGTGACATAAAAGGAAAAGAAAGAAGAAAATAATACACTACAGCAAATAAAGCTTAAGTGCAAAAAGGAAACACAAAAGCAATGGTTCTACATGGTACTTATAACATAGCTGCCCTGTATTTGTCTGGAGCCATGTTGTCTGTTTACACTGGCTCAGAATCTTTCCTAATCTCAGTCAAAATGCATTGGGAAGTCTGGATTTGACCCCTGGTCTCTAGGTTGAGCAGTTCGAATTGGCAACTCATCATCCATGGGGTTGGGTTGGGTCCTTCATCCAAAATGTAGGATGGAAATCAATTAGGTTGTGTAGTTATATGGGTCTGCTGGAGCCTATCCCAGCTGTCATTGGGGGAGAGGCGGGGTACACCCTGGATAGGTCTCCAGTCTATCACAGGGCTAACGCAGAGAGACAGACAACCATTCACACTCACACCTACGGACAATTTAGAATCACCAATGAACCTAACCAGCATGTCTTTGGATGGTGGGATGAAGCTGGAGAACCTGGAGAGAACCCACACAGACACAGGGAGAACATGCACACTCCACACAGAAAGGCCCAGTCGGCTCATGGATTAGAACCCGGGACCTTCTCGCTGTGAGACATCAGTGCTAACCACCTCTCCACTGTGCCGCCCCTATATGATCTAATATTAAGTACAAATGTTTGGGTTTTTTTTGTTTGTTTTTTGGTAGTAGCAGTCTGACTGAATCTGTAGCCTTCGACATAGGGTGACATAGGGTGTCATGTATCATACACAGAGTCATTCCTGATACTTTGTAGACCATCAAAGTTTACCATCAGTGTTCCTTGGGTGAAAAGGACAACATTTTACTGTGATTCTGGTCCCTGTGTAGCCCCTCTTCACCCCACAATCTCTCCAGAGGTCATTACTCTACAAGATGCTTCACATGAGGGACTGCTGGCAGCAACTTGTGAACAAGTCTTTTGGGATCAATTTGTGGGATTTGTTTGAGCTGCATTCTCAGTGTGAACCTAAACTCTGCAAGGAGCTATCGTTTGCTCTGTTTTCAGGTGAATCTATGCTGATTACCAAGTAATCACTCGATCAATTCAGTCATTCTCATCTGAATGAAAGAATCAAACTGAATGTAAACTCTGCAGGATCAGAATAAATAATCAAGTGTAGTCATTATAAGGTTTTTGTTGACTCACAGAAGCAGAAGTGTTGCATTTGTAATATTTCCACTATAAGCTGCTGCTGGTGTTTCCACTGATGTTCCATGTGTAACTGTGATTCACAGTTGTTTGACACTTGCTTAACTCAGGCTAACACTGCCTTTTGCTTTTCATGGATTCCTCAAAAGTGTTATTTATCATCAGACCAAAAATCATTATCACATGTATCCTTTCAGTTCTTCCCTAACAGCCCTGGAATGATGCAGGCTTGTTTGTGAAAACATTACCATGAGAAAGTACCTCCGACTCACTGCACTTATTTGACCTCTGACCTCCCTTTTGTGCCTCCCAGACAGCAAATTGCTGTGGTGGTAGTTGCCGGTTCCTCTGTGCTCGACTGCCACTCCTGTCCTCGCGCCTGGGGTAGGAGAGTGGGTGGGTGTCTCTCAATCAAGTTGTTTAATGCCAAAGTCAATTCCCATGCACCCCCCTCTCTCCAAAAACACACACCGTCACACACGCTCCCACACTCTTAACCAGACAGGCTGGAGCACTCTGTCTCAGCAGCCTTTCTTTGCCACCCTGCTCCTGTCTGCACCCCCTTTTCTTGTCTGAGTTTTAATGAAGAGAGGGGGACCCATAGAAGGAGCATGATTAGGGGTACCCTGAGATAGCCGTGGACTTTGCATGTGTAATATATCTGTGTGTGTGTGTTGTCTGGTTTTGGGAGGCTTAATCCCATAAAGTTGCAACGAGATGAGAAACATATGCAGCATATTACGGGTGCATCACTCACAGCAGCATCAATGGCCTCCTCTGTTTTACCATCAAAGCCTGGGAATGTCTTTGTGCACGCTGATGTTGCCATATGGTAATCGCCACGTCTGCTTTCAACACTAAAGCAGTTTTGATTGCAACAATGTTTTTTTTTTTTTGCAGATTTAAAAAAAAAAATAAAAAATTTAAATCAAGACCTAATTATTATGCAGACAAAGTGGTGAGGATGTTTTAAAGCAGCAAACGCTGATATTTGATCTGCTGTGCTTTTTTTTGACAGGCATACTTCAGCAACAACTTTGCTAATAGCTTCTTACTTTGTAGTGAAGATGCACATGCATTCAGTTTTTTGAGACAATGAGGATTGTGTATTACTTATTTCACTCATCTTCAAGGTTGGCAGAAATCAGCCACACACCCGCCACTGATTTGCTTTTTATTTTAACCGGCCATTCACAATTGTCTTTGAAATTATAATGCACTTAAGGATTCCAGACATCCAGATCCCAGCTACTGAATACATGTGTGTCAGAGGGTCATGAAGCCTTAAAGAGCTGCTAACCCCAAAAGAATTTCATTAGGCCGAATTACAATGAAATGTTTAGATATTTCATAATGCCATGGTCTTTCCCACCCTAGTGAGACAAAAATGTAAAGAACTTTTTTTTCGACATTTATAAACGAGACATTTACATAAATGAGACTCTGAGCCAATAATACCAGATCAGTGATTATTAATATATATTAGTGGTTTCTTTTGTAATTGCGCAATGGCTGACCATTGCATTCCTGATAATCATGAGATTCCACATGTTACGCTTTAGTCAGATGTATCTATGACAAATGTATTATCTTGTTCCTCCTGCCCTCTCTTCTCTCTTTTCTGTCTCTATCCAGCTGGCCTTAGGCAGATGGGTCCCTCCATATGAGCTGGCTCCTGCTCAGGGTTTCTTCCTGTTAAAAAAGCGTTTGTTTGATATATGATTAATGAATTTGACTTATGTTTCCCAGTTGGTTAAACCTACTACCTCACTCGTGTCTTTACCACCATGGTCATATTTGAACACAGTGTACAGTGATTTCTACACTGTTGATCCAATCACTATTTCAAAACGAAGGAACCTTCCTACAAAAAAAACAAAACAAAATGAATGAGCTGGCTGGATACACACCCACTCGACTCACTTGTGTGAAAGTTTATGTATCTGAGATGCCAGCATTTTTACATATATCCACTCTTAGTGGGGACTTTTAGATGTGAAAATGGTGATTTACTGTGTAAAACAGAGGAAAAGGCTGTGTTGCAGCCAGTGCAGTATGGACATGGTCCTAAGAGGGCTGCTGGAGGCTGATGTTGTTGTGGAGGTTCAGTAGGTTCACTGGAGGCCAGGTCTGCTCTGAGTGTCTCCCTAATCACCAACACTTACTCCTGATTGCTCATTGTCCTCAACAAGACCGGAGCTGGCTGTAGGAGGCCATCAAACTGCTCTGTCCTCTGCCTTCCTTCCCAGGGGGACAGTCAGGCATGCATGTAGAGGTCAAGTGACGAGCTGCAACTTCACTTCCTTCCTCTTCCTGCCCTCACAAATCTAATCTGGAGGGTTTGATTCACAGCAGCCGACCCCCCTTCAGCCATTAGGTCTCTGAGGTCAGGGCGTATTTGTACCAGCCTTGACCTGTCCTGGTGTTTTTAGGGAGGTCTCATGGAGGAATAATACACAATACACACACTCGGAGGTCCTCTTTCCTTTGTGCGATTCAGCCATGTTCAGGTGGTAATGGTGGGGTTTAGAGTGAAATGGTTGCCATGACACCTGGAGTGAAATGTCACTTAACACATTTCTCTGTGTGATGATTCAAAGGAAAGAGGCAGAGTAATGGCTCAGAAATGTTGGGCTGACCTCATAGGTTTGACCTTGGGTTTTGGTGATGTTCTTGTGTTATGGGCTGATAGTCTTCATTGGTTTTAACCCAGCATAACTTAATGGCTATGTTTACATGGACAATATTTCTTCAACCCAAGACCACTCCTCTGATTAGCGGTTCAAACTTAACTGTTGACATGGACACCAAACAAAATGATTAGATAAGATGTATGAATGTACATGCCCCAAAACTCAAAATCTGAATATTGGACAATTGCAAAATGGTTCTTCCTGCTGTGGAGGGATGACTACTGGATGAACCCACTGGATACTTCAACATGTTTGTTAAAAACACTGATTTTCAACTGCACAGCTAACAGCGTTTCTGGCTTCATTAATCTGTAACACTTGTTTGAAGAACTTGTTTTACTACTGCCATGTTTCTGTCCCTCCTGGAAACTTGTCATGTCACCTGATGTTTACTCTATGGGTGCTCAGAAAGAACATATTTATTCCAACCCGTGAGAAATTGTCTTCTTTCAAGTTAAATTTAGCTTTCATGCCAGTCATGAGCATTGTTGCAGTGGGCATGGCAGTAAGAGTGATGACAGTTTAGGTACTCCATATATATGAAAACGATGCACTAGATCGGCATTGACAAGAGTGTGTTATCTGTTAGCCGCAGCAAAATTTAACTGAGTGCCTGAACTACTGCAGCACTGGAAGTGAAGTGCTTGTAAAACTCTAAAGAATAGGATAATACGGTCACCAGTAAATACACACTGATTCTGGCTGCACGTCCTTATGGCATGAATGGGGAAACTCTGGACTGGACTGTGCAGGTGGACTGTGATACTGAAATGACCAGCTAATGATAAAGCAGCAACACACACTTTGGCAATTTCACATACTTTGTGACATTAAATATCAGCTAGTGAACTAGTGATCATATGTGATCCAGAACACTGTCTTTTAAATGTATGGAACATCATTCTATTATCCTTTCATATTTATACTCATATGTGAAAAACAGTATATGAGTCGCTCTTTTGCTCATCTACATAGGAATTGTTTTCTATACCCATCCATCCACCCCTACTTCCTCTTCATATTAACGTTATGGTTTTTTTAGTTTTTTTTTTTTTTTTGCTGTTGGTGATAATTACTGTGGTCAATAGAGGCCGCCCTCGCAAATATCAAGAAAACCTGCATAAGCGACTTACAGTGTTTTTTCTTATAGGACGATGGTTTCTCAAATAACAAATATATCAAGTGTTGCATCCAAACGGGCTCTTGTTGAAAGTTCCACACAATGTATTCTTTTCATTTATGAAGAAGGAGAATTTGGAGAATTTTTATCCCAGGATTTAGGGAAAAAAATAAGCTTTAATGTGACTACTTCATAAGCATATAATCACATCTAAGCTATTTAATAGAAAAAAAAGCATAAGTCATGTTTTCTTTTGTCTTGGGTACTGTTGAAGCTTACAGGTCAGAAGCTGACAGCATCATGTGGGTTCAGTGTGAAAAGTCCCAGATGTTGCCAAGAGGCAGCAGTCTGGTATAAACAACCCAAACTTCTGGCATTTGATAAAAATGAAATCTCATTTGACTGTCAAGCACTTTGTACTTTTTTGCTTTGTAAAGGACAATGCATTTGACAACCTATTCACTTATGTTTTGATAGACGAAAGCTGCACTATGGGCTCCACAGTTGTTTTTCTTCAGTTTTATCTTATCACTAGGCAACCGCATGTAACGATTCAGCCGAATGAGCTGTGTGCACGCTTACTTTGTGGACATTTCCAAACTGGATAAATGACTCTGAGAACAAGACTGTTACTTGTGAGCTGCATTTATAAATGTGGGTTAAAATTGCATAAAAAACATCTTTTCAGTCTCTCTTTGGCCATTATTCCCTTTTTTATATACTTATATACTCAGAGCATTTGTGCTTGTTTCTGTACTTCCACCTACCTTATTTCATTTTGTAAAGCCATAAAAGTGATCCAAAAAAGTTTTTGCAAACATAACAGAGAATTTGGAAAATGTTAAGCATTACAACCAGATTTAATATGCTGTGTGCCATCAATCTGAGTGAATTCTAATAACTCTCATAGTTTATACTGACAAAAGAACGGCAATGGTTAGCCTCAGAAATGCTGATGTTCCCCTTCTGTCTTAGTAAAAAAGCTAATACAAACAGAATGGTTTAATACTCAAGGTATGAGTGATTTTGCACGTTTAATGTGTACCATTCTTCTGAGAAATCACAAATCTAAAACAAAATCCTAACAGTCCAGATTTAATTTTTATTTTCTATGAGCAGCTCCTCCTTTTTTTTTATGCACTGCATCGAGGGACGTTAACGTCCATCAACGGTACAAAAGAAAATTTTGCATTTTTTGTTGTGTATGTCAGTTTGATTTCACTACATTCACAGACCTGTCTTGAGTTTGTAGGTATGAAACGGATCAGCTTCTGTCTGTGTAAACTCAAATGAATATTAATTAGAACCCAGATTTCTGTGGGAACAACATAAAAGGATGAGGGCACATGCACACACACACACAGAAGGAAACCTTTTAGTGCAGCTGGAGACAAAAAGCATTGGTTTTTTTGTGGTGATTTCTAAATGGGCTGTAATTGTAATACATTTATTCTTTTTAATATGAAGAACAAATTATGTCTTAAAGACATTGTAATATTATAATTCTGAAATGTGTGGCGATCGAGTTTTATTTTAGGTTCCAGCTGGATGTCAGCAGGAGCTTAATTAATCCTGACAGAAAGAAAAAAATCTCATATCTGCAGGAAACAAGGCTGTATGAAGGAGAGATTTCAGATGATTCTACAAAAAAAAAAAAAAAACATATTCAGAGATGTTCTAAATCAAATATCATCTAACTAGCTAAGATTAAACATGTAAACAGTACAGCCGGAGAGAAAGGGGCGGTGGAAATGAAGGGTATGTGTGAGAGGAGCTCACTCACACATATCATTCTGTGTTCACCCTCCCTGCTTCCTTCCATATGCCCTTCGCCTCTCTCTCATTCTTCACACACACATGTATGGGCTGAGCTGTGGTGTAATCCAATCAGAGCTGCTGAATGAAAGAGGGAGGAGGCGTGCATGTGGATTAAGGTGTACAACAACTAACCTTATGCGATGAAATAAACTGACACCACCGCTCCCGCTAACAGGGGCTCAATCCGGAGGCTCCGCCGGCCCCCACTGTGGCCCTGAGCTCCTCCAATAATACTTAAATAAATATGGTAGCTATTTAGAGACTCGGCACGTGGATTTTTTAAAAACATGTATACTGTACCCTTCCAATCTCCTGCTTGTTTTTGTAATTTTATATGCACGGATATGACGGATATTGTTATAGTTATAGTTTGATGGAAACATGGCAAGGTTGTATGCATTATATGGACTGAAATATGCAAGACTTTAACACTGCAGACTGAGGTTTTCCTTCCATCTTATGTATGTTTTTGGAATATGCAATAAAAGCAGTTTGACTCAGATTGCTTTTATGTCTCATGCTTCAAGTCATTTTAGTATTAGACCAGATAAATTCTTTCCCAAACTTGTAACTAACTGCTGGGAATTAAACATAAAATGTTTCATAATGACTTTGTCACAGTGTAATCCCAATTCAGAATGTATTTGAATTTGCTTTTTCAAATTAGTTGCAAGCCTAAGTAAATTTAATTTGTTTGAAAAAAAAAATAGACTTAACAACCACACAAAATCTTGGACGATATTTATTGCCTGTAAAGTTAGAGATGTTGGGAAGATTGCATTTACATTTTAAAATAAAAAAGACAACATTAATTGCGTAAGAACTATTTTCTTGCATTAAGGTCAGATATGTGTCCATGCACCGTCACAGCAGTCACAGCATAACTGTCCAACTTGCTATGCAGAGTACACTAGTGTAAACTGGCAGGTGTGGTAAATACCTTCAAAACCTAAATTGTGGACGCTACCTGAATTGGGCCACAAAGTTTTTCCACAACTTCATTGACAATATTTAATTGATTTAATAGAAGAAGGTTAACAAGATATTTTCAATTTTCAATAGTGCAGCCCACACCAGTTCTGGCTTAGTTCATTTTTACAAGTACTTGTTTGAACAGCTGGTTTTTGTCCATGGTTATGTCTGTTCTCATAAGCACACAGCAACATAAAAAGTATTTATTCTAACCAGAGAGAAATGATGATGATGAATTGAGTGTAACATGGTTATTAGGGGCTAATATTTTCATACTGAATGGATTATCAGCGGCTTACCCTACCCCCACCCAGTCTGAATATTCCCTAGTATCAGGCCAGTCAGTTCTGACTGAGATGGCTGCAGGAAACATTATGATTCTCATTATTCCAAGAAAAACTAATATGTCAACCGTAGCACTGTTTGTTCATTTTCAAATAGTGTTATGCACATTAACTGTGCATGCCAGAAGACTACACTACCAGTCCTAAATAAAACTGCATTCTGTTCATGTTCAGTGGAATTTAGAAAAGGCAAACTGTTGTTCAAGGAAATTAAACTTGTATGTAGTGGATCTGGTCGTGGACATTTTTAATACCACATACACGCTTCCCCGTCTCTGCGATCCGTCCTACTTGCTGTGAGTAGAACATTGCAGAATTGATGGAACATATCTCAGGTTTTTGATCAAATATTCTTGGGGGACTTAATGTGAAAATGCCCTAACGGCGCAGGTCAGTGGTCCTCCGTCGTGGCCGTAAAGCTGCAGAGGCCTGCTGCTTTTCATTCTTACCCTCTAATTAGAGCGTGAGTCACACCAGGGCCAGCAGGTGACTACAATTAACTGCAATTAGCTGGTCAGACAGAAAAACAGCAGCATTGTGGCTGCAGAGTGACAGTGATAGTGATAGCATGGTGTGTTTTTGTAATAGAGGAAAAAAAATGTCACTAGTGGTGCACTGTACTGCCAAACAAAGCCTGTGCAGAAGTCATATTCCACGGTTAACAGAGCTGAAAAGGTGCAAGCTGTGGCCGCTCTGCATTGTGGTTAATCACTCTAACTTTTGTTATCTGTGTTATCTGTAAATTGCTTCCTGCGTCTTCTGCAACAGATTTCCTCGTAGTTGACCCAGTGCTGGTACAGTGCGCCGGCTCTGAGGAATAACTCTGAGTCAGTTTGATTCTGAGGAAATGACGCCACAGTCTTGACATTTACAGCTGACGTCTTAGATTACTGAAACAGCAGCTGAAAAAGCACGGTACGATTTATTCCAAGAGTAATTACAGAAAGAGAGCAATCAGAATGAAAACACGTTCTCTTGTTTTTAAATACAGACAAAACCTTTTTTGATAAAACAGTTAATTAGAAAGTTACAGAGTAATTGAAGGGATCTGATGCTGTTGCTCAAGCATGTTCTTTACTATAGTTATATGGTTATGTTGTGAAATTGATTATTGAAAAGTAAGCAATAACAATAAGTAATCCTAAGCGACTGTGTGTGCAGCTAATATCTGGTGATTCTTCTTTTGTTTGTTTCTGTAGCTGATTCTCTGGAGCAGCAATCCCACACCTTTGGTGACTTGTGACCCCTGAATATTACACATTGTCTCCTCGTGACATGTCTCAGTGTGGACGTGTTTTATGAGGTTGGAATCTGAGCCACTTGTACAAGCATGAAGGCATCCGAATGTCTAGTATATTACACGGAAACGAGGTACGATTTTAAAGGAATACACAACATAAACATGATTTCTTGACCCTTTGGTCATCTTGTGACCCCTGTAAAAGGAGTGGGACCACATGAATGAGAATCACTTTTGGAATCAGGTGTCCAAAGGGGGTGACTATCTGGGCATCCACCCCCTGGTCATGTGAATATGACATCATATTGTGTATATGTAATGTTTAATTTATTTTTAAGACATGATTGTAAAATAAATCGCTACTGGCTACTTTGTATTGCTATTAGCCCAAATATAAGGTAAAAATATGCAACATACAATAAATTACACATCTGTAAAATAGAATGTGTTCCATGCATATACTGTTTGCATGATAATATGCACACATTACAGCAGCATCAGTCTCCATAAATTGCGGGCGACACTTAACGGACAGCAGCAGTCAGTTACACTCTATCACCAGCTTTAAATCACCACTGCCATTTACTCATTTCTCATTTGTTTTACTGTTTTTCTTTTTTTATGCACTCTCCAAGACAACATTTTAGGAGAAAATGAGAGAAGGCTGCAACATGTCTTGGCTTGACAATGTGGTTTTTGTGGTCTGCGTCGCCATCAGGCCACTAAAGTGGATGTGTAGTAACACCAGGCATAATGCTAATCCTGCACTTCTCACATCTCCATAAATTAATTTGTGTGTGCGTGTGTGTGTGTTCCCTGCACACGGTTTGTGTGTGTGTTTTTGAATGTGTATCTAGATTTGCTGCTCTCCATGCTCTCCTTCTCTCTTCATGTTCTCGACACAGTGCCAACATTCGCACACATACACACACGCACAGCCAGTTGCCAAGGCAACCAGGAGCTGGCCTGAAAGCTGTGAGGAGAGGTGGAGCATGGCACCAGCCTGACAAGCAACTGCCAACGGTGTGTGTGTGAGTGTGTGTCCGTGTGTGCGCGTGAAGGTGATGCAGTAATGTGTGTTTTTGTGCATATTCCTGTGTTGACCCATAATGAGACGGGGGAGGCGGGGGGGACGGCGACATTAACAGCCAGAAAGAGTAAATAACAAAAGATGCTGTGTCCATTAACCATCGTCTGCTTTCCAGTTACACTTCCCTGTTTAAATTAAATAAGTAGATGTCGCTGAAAAGAAAACAAAAAAACATTTTCACCCCCTCACGAGTTTTCATAAAGGCAGTAGAGTTTGGAAACTGTGTAAGGTTTTCTTATCAGGGCTGCCACGTTAAAGGCAAGAGAACATGTGAGATTAGATTTGAGGACTCCAGGTCCATTAGTGTTGATTTTTACGTGCATAATTGATTTGTTAGTTTGCTGAATTGTTTCACTGAGAATACATTTTTGACAGTCGTCAAATGTTTTTTTTGTTTGCTTGTTTTTTTCAAACCTGATTGATTCTCTTTGCCCATGTTGCACTTAGCTTGGATCTTAGGATTGGAAGCATTCATTTCTCACTACCATCATGCCAGAAGATCACTCAGTTTCACTTACTGCAATGCATCAGATCTGAAAATCTAAGAAAACTGTAGGGGTCATCCAACATGTGAAACAAGGGAACAGGTGTTTAGTGAAAATTTGGAGAGTATTTCTAGGTAAATCGAATTCTGGTAGCATATATCTTTAGATTCTGTATCCTCAAATCAACTCCCAGTCATTTACTAAGAATGTGCCCCATGTGCTTTTTTCATTTGGCAAAATTGTATATAATCCAGTGAACACCTGTGAGACAGGTATGTAGTGTAAAATCTAATCAACTGCTGCTCCTGCTCACTCAATATTTACATGGACAATATTAGCCCTGTGATAGACTGGCAACCTGTCAGAGATAGCTGGGATAGGCTCCAGCTGCCCCATGACCCTCTAGAGGACATGGGGTCACAGATAATGAATGAATGATTGATTCTTTAATCCAGTTTAGAGATTCCAAATGAACTGTTGAAATTATCTGATATTTGCATTTATATGCCCCAAAACATATTCTTTTTAGTCGGGGAACTAATTACTGGACATATTTTACCCCCCAATTTTCCCCCACTCTATTCACTAGGACGTACCACAGACGTTGGGGTGTGTAGCCTGCAGGCCAACCGGTCAGAGGTCAGCTTGTGGACATGTTGTGGTTTGTCTAGTCCATTTGAGGCCAACAAAAAGATGCAGCGACACATTTCCTCCCCATTGACCCTCCATTGTGCAAAGGTTGGAGAGTTGACTTAGGGGGGGTCAGTGGCGATGTTGTATTTTATGTGGTGATGGTGGTGGTCTGCCTGACCCCTGACAACTGCCTGGTCAGAGAAAAGAAAACAAACATGTGCTCTTCTTCAGTGGGCTCTAAATCACTAGGGACGACTTGTGGTGGCTCCAGTTCATTAAATGGATTTGAACTTTTGCACTGTGGTCAAGATTAGTAAGAGATGATGTAATGTCACACTCATCCCGGACCAGAGTGACAAGCTTGGAAACACATGGCAAGCATCGGCATGGAAAGGACAGCACAGGCATTTGGTTTGGGTTTAAAGGGATCCAAGGTCGCTTCATGGTTGCTGTAGTACGTCTGCATCTCCTTCCCAAAGGTGCTTCATCTTTAAATTCAGAGTTTAGGTTGCTGGATTGTCACATAATTGAATGTAGTATTAAAATGATCTGCTGTTAGTTTAAACAAGCTGGCATTTATGGGAGAAGGCATGAGTCAAGAGCAAGCAACAGCAACAGGCTACATGTTGAATTTACAGTGTAAAACATGAATTAAAACACAGCATTGCTATCTAGTGGTGATGTAGTTGCAGACTTGCATGTGCACGTATAA
Organism: Planiliza haematocheilus; assembly: GCA_005024645.1. Classification (NCBI taxonomy): domain Eukaryota; kingdom Metazoa; phylum Chordata; class Actinopteri; order Mugiliformes; family Mugilidae; genus Planiliza; species Planiliza haematocheilus. The sequence continues at coordinate 3,754,599 of SRSE01000806.1, forward strand.
TGTCTAAGCATGTTCTTTGTGACAAAGTTGAACCGAATACAGATGTTTATGGAATTATATGTTCAGCCTTCCCTGTGTTGCACAATACTGGAGTTTATTGACGGTTCTTTCTTTTCTTTTTGTATCCTAGAATCAGTTTCCTTTTTAATCTGTGACACCAGCCAGACCAGTGGCACCACTTCCCGACTGCCATAACCCAGACAATATGTGAAGACACGCGACATACAGCGTTTCAGGGTTGTGGCAGATTATATCTCCGTCCATGCTGAATTGTTTTGGCATCCTAATGTAGCCTTTGACATGAGAGAGAAGCAGAAATAATCGATATAATTGACTTTAAAAATCTCATTATGATATTGTTCTGCATATCCAGCAGGATCTCCTTTTCCAAGCTCAGACATTCGGGGTGTATTCAAGATGTCTGCTAGTATCTGGAATCTGATCTTCTTCAAAATGTATTTTTCTGTAACGTGATCCCTCCTAATGCACTCAAAATGTTCATCTATAATGGATCTGAAGCATCCAGATTATCTGTGGTGAAGAAGATGTTTCAACCACCCTATTTCTTTTTTGTCCCCAGAATTTTAAAGTTGCCAGATCTGTAAATACAGCATAAAAGAGCATCACCCAAAACTTTCTTCAGTGTACTTAGTGACCCATTATGCCAAGGTAAGCTACTTCACACTGATCTGACATAAATGACAAATGTACAAACATCAGAACTAGAGCATCAAGACATAACAAGGGTTTAAAAACACTCCATGGTGATGTATTCTGCAAAGCGAAAGCTGTAAAAACAGTTCAACGATCCACAACAAGAGGGCAATTGAACCTTGAGCTCTGCCAGCTTTAAATTAATTTACACAAAAAGGACAATTGAATTGAACAGCAAAATGCAGAATACAGTTTCACAGACTGCACAGTATGTTTCGTCTTGTACATTCGAGTCAAAAGAACCTCATTCAGAAGTGACAAAACACATAAAAGAATAACCATGATCGCTGGCAATTGATCGGTGTGAACTGCAGGGATGTTAAACAAGTTGTGGCCTGTCCGCTTATCCCAACATTATTCAAAGCCCCGTTACCTTGTTCTTATTTTGGTATTTGTGATGATTTTAAAGTTTTGCAGCTTTAGTGAAGATCTAAATCCACATACTAAGCAAGAGATACTGCCAGAAAGAGTAAAATGAGATCATTTTAACAAGCTTAGCTCAGCTTAAGGGGACAAATAGATGTTTAGGGGTTCAAATACATTTCTTAGTCAAAGAAAATGTGAATGAAGTTTACTTTTATACCACTTTTCCCAGATGGAGATCACAAAATCCTGCACAATCAAAATATATCATAGCCATACAACTTTTTCCCAGACGACATTTATTCACCGGCGTCTCTTTTCTCAGTCTCAGACTCTGATGTCTGAAATATCCTCAAATCCCTCCAAAATCCAGACGGACCCATCTATGGAGAGACTGAGCTTACTGAATGAAATGCATTTCATGCAAGTCACTGAACATTTCCTGTCCTTCAACTACCATACCACCCACCACCACCACACGCATAACTCCCCACAGCAGCTCGCCTGCAGAGGCCATCACAAGTTCAAAATCTCACGCATTACAATGAGAGTCGCCCAGATAAACCTCATCCCTCCCCGCTTCTTTTACCTTTTGCCTCTATGTGGCCCTGATATGGCAACAGTGAGACAAAGGCTAGTTTGTGTGTAGCTTCAGATTTAATGCCGAGCAGTAAATAGCGATGTGGGGGCGCAGTTGTTGTTGTTGTAAATGGAAGTATAAGTAGTCGGAGGGTGTGGTGCGGCTGTTAAAATGCAGACACTGACAGTCGCCTTGAACTTGAACCCCCCTGAGGTCCCCTTGACCTTAGCTCTTTTCCCGTGCTCCTCCCTGCCCTCTGCGGCGGTGGTGGCCTTTGTTAAGCTGTCGGCATTAACTCTTCGCACCCCTCTCTCACAACCTTCTCCTCCCCTTGCAACACTCTCTCCTCCATCTTCCCTGGGGGCCAAGCCTCTTCTTCTACTGCAGCCACTTCCTCCTGTGTGGCTGATTTTTGGGGTACACCCATCTGGTCTGAGGCAAACGCCCCAGTGGGGAATTTTGTTTTCCCAGAATGCTAATGGGACCTGAGGGGGTTTCATTCCCACATTCTGATCTGGGATTGATTCTTTTGTTTTTGAGGGAAGAAGCTCCGTTGGAAGTGATGAAACTAGGTGTAACCTCGTTCATATGAGGATTATATTGACAATTTGGGTTTGGGCTGTGAGTTCAGTAGCTGCACGGTTCTCCCCAACGTTTGAACTTTCACCCAGCTGCATCAATAAATGTATACTGTAAACCCCAATGTCTCTGTGTCACTTGGTTTAACAAGACTGTAAAACTGCATTTAGCTTCAGTCTCCCTGGTTGCCCCTGTTTATAGGATTTTGCCTCCCAGCTACTTACGTTCCCAGGAGCTCTGCCCTGATTGTGTCTCGCACTATTATGTTTTTATTTTATTTTTATTTTTTGTCATTTTTGAGAGATTTGTAGACAAAATTAGGACCTGTCACTGATCAAACACTAATGCGCCTTTCAAAGGAGACGCATTACATTTTTGATTTTGTCAAAACACCTCCATGGCGCGAACAACAGCTTGGATGCATTCAGGGTAGAGGAGGAGGAGGAAGAAGAGGAGGAGAGGAGCAGAGTGATTTAATCTGCTAATTTTTCTCAGGTCTTTTGGCTTTTGACAGGCAAGTGTAATGGTCCTTCAAGTAATGGAATCAGCCACTCAAGCAACACATACACACATTCACGCACTTGCTCACAGACGCATGCACACACATTCACCCGCTAAAAGCACGCCTGTTTTGCATATGAATGACATCACCGTAAAGTTTTCTGGGGAGGTTTTTGGCGGTTGGGGAGGACGGAGGGGGACGTGGTGGAGAGCAACGCTATGAAAGGGAAAACATTAGTCAAATCACTTCCCGCTTCAGTCACCCACCCCGGCCAAACTACTTGACATTCCACAACAGGGCTCTCTCGCCTTCAAGAAAAGCATCCTCAGTGATCCGGATGTCTAACTCATCAGGCCTGAGCTGCAAGTTTTGCTAACCTCTCCTGCTTGAGTATTTCTCCTTCATTATAGAAATATATAAGCTCAGAGAAACTGCTTTGGGGTCTGAGAGGATTTTAAGATTAGTGTTTCAGCTGAAGCTGAATGTTACCTGTGCAAATGACAAAGCTTGACTGTGAAATACCACCCCTGTGATACTGACCTTGTCAGTTGCATTTTGGCATTGAGGGAGTGAAGGTCCTTGTGCAGACAGTTGTGTTAAACTTCCAAATTCATTAGACAAGCTGAAAAACAGCTGTTGAGCTGCAAAACTAGATTTTAAAGGTTTTAGAGACTGTGATATCCCCCTGAAAAAGGGAAACACTTTAGTAGTTTCTTGTATAGTTTTAGCTCTGTCGCTCATATGATTTAATCTGGATGTCCAGGTGAAAATGGGCTACATTTGGTTAAAAATGTTTATCCAACATGTGTGTCTTCCTGTAAGGCAGGACCAAAAATAGCAGTTGATGCATTTAAATGCTGTCAAAACCAGCGGGGGGAAGTCTGTGGAGAGAATTAACTACATCAGTGTTCAGCATTCTACTTAAGTTAAAAGCTATGTTTGCTAATTGATATTATCAGCTTTAACATGACTTTAAGTATCAGCACTAGATAAATGTAAAGAAAAATTATGAACATGGATGTTATCATTATGTTATGGTTGACATGCATTTACAGCTGTTGAATTTGTTTAATCCATCATAAGTCATCATAATAATGCATTATATTTCATGAATACATTACATTCCTTGTAAATCATAAAATTTAAATGAAGTTGTAATCCCAGCCTTCAAAGAAACATTTTCCTTGTGCAATGAATGCAAGTATTAAAAATGTATAAGATGGACGTACTCATTTACCACCACTGGTTGAAATGGTAACTGACTAACTTGCAGTGTAAAAAAATAACTAAATAAATACAAACTCCAAATTTAGCAGATTTTTGTTATCAATATATATATATATATCTTGCTATAAATGACTAAATCAGTGTTTACTGGATCTTTCTGTAAAAGTTTCCTTGTTCCCCACTCATCCTCCAAATGCTGAATTCCTGATGAGTCTTCTGGACTGGTAATAAAAAGTAGCAAAAATCAAAAACATACAAGAGGTACAAAATTTTCAACACTGACAGTTGAATCGTTCTGTACAATAACACCTGAATGCACCTTTAAGACAAGCTTTTCACATCAGTCTCTTCCTTCAGCTCCATTACCTTATGATGATGATGATGTAAATTTAGCCAAATTAAAATGGCTCCTGCAAGCATTGTACGATCAAAGTGGTACACGCCTGTCATTAATTAAAGTGTTAAAATCTGTTAATGACAAAAACCAAATTAACTGAGTGTCCTTTATGTCTACAAAGGGGCTAAAATGCGTAGTTCTATCAATGCTGTCACTATGAGGATCTAGTATCTGGAAAACCTTGATAATCTCCTCCCTAGACAGACCAGCTCAACACTCCCATACACACACCTCTTTATTTATCATCTATATTTATTATAGATGGAACGTTTCACAGGACAATGTACCCTTCAAAGCATCTGAAGGCATTTTGTCTTTGCTCACTGAACAGAATAACCAGGCTGCAACACTGAGAAGAAGCTTACAAAGGTAGACAGATCTGGACAGACGCCCACTATTTTTTGGCACTGGCCATGGTCGGATCCAAAGACACACACATCTTCTGTCTTAGCGACCGGTTGCAAACACGTTTCCCTCCAAAATCACACAGAATGGCCTCCTAGGGAGGCATTCCTGCATACCAATGACGAGTCTGAGGAAAAATTGTGAAAGGAGCAGCACCCGAGTTCGTAGACCTTGGACGTGCATCAAAACCTGCCATTTTTCCACTTTGTAACGCTCCTGCCATTGGGCCTTGTGTTCTTGCCCATCAGATTGTTGCTTTTGGAAGAGTGGCATTTTCATTATTTAATGATCCAGTTTGATCCAAGTAATGTTAATGTCACTGTGGCGCCATATTGAAATCCCGTTCTTCTGTCTCGTAAGAGCAGCCATTTTGTGCTTTATGTCAAGAGAAAGCCACGCCCTAACTATATAGGCACATCTCCCAAAACACAACACAGGACTTCCTGTCATTTAGGATGCCCACAGCGCCAAAATGTTTTTAACTCAAGAAACAGACAACCTAACGTTTAAATGTGAACAGCAATAATTTAGACCGTAATCCAACATGGCGGCAAATGACAGCCTGGTTGTACGCCGTCACTCCAGTATGCTCTAGTGTGCTTAACATTGACACTCAGTTCATTAAGGCCTATAGTGCTTGGCTAACGCAACTTGCCTCTTGGCAGCATGACAAAAACTGTGAATCAGATTATGAAGGCCATAACACAGCCAAGAAACACTGAGGGCGAGTGGAGTTGTCACAGAGGACCAGCACTTGCTCTCTGGATGTTAACGCTCGGGACATAATGTAATTGCAGCCTGCCCTGGTTAATAAGGGCACTGTAATATTTGCATGGAGCTGCTGTTTATGTGTACTACGGCTCATTTGAACGCACAGCGCAGCTGTAAACAAGAGGAGAGTGGCTTGTAAAGCCTCTGCTGCTACAAACCGAGAATGCAGACGCCCAAGGGGCTACGTCGGAGCTGCGTTAAAAACCTCTTTCATTGAATTACACAAGACTTCATAAAAGAGAGGGAATGAATGAAGAGCTGTGTGATCAACCTGTACTGTAAAGGGTTACATTTCATTTGTTTTACAGTGGGATTACCCCTTTTTTACATGACAATGCTAATGAATTGTGAGGGGTCCATATGTCGATGTTGGCACATTTGCCATATGTGGTGTCAGACAGAAAATCACACAGGGGAAGTGTTTTGCACAGCACACGGTGGTCTGCCCAGCACCGGAGCTGCACGCAGATCCTCACAATCCAGGATGAGAGTGTGACTGGGCTCTTTGTTTTCCCTACGTTCATAGTAACAGTGGGTTAACGGCACATGCGCCAGTGCGTATTGGCTAATTATTCACCTGTATCACAATGAGGTCAAGATTTTCCCTGATTCCACTGATTAATTTTACACTAAAAAAAGAGAGAGCTCTGCTTTCCTCTCATGTAGCTCGACGCAAAACACTACAATGAAGTAAACCAACATCTCTGATAGTGCTTGGAAATTTGTTTGATGGCAAGGGAATTGTGATAGTCTTTTCATTTGGCTCTAACATTATGCTGGCACTGAATTGCAGTTGATTTCTCTGTAGATGTGACTGCTGCTGCTGCTGCAAAAAAAAAATCAATAAATTAATACAAAAAATAAAAAGCTGCCAGCTACTGAGTACATTTAGATTTTATTTTTTTTATGAAAGCTTTAATTGTGTTCCCTTCTCTCTTTATTTGCGTGTACATTTATGTATTTAACTGATTTACACCACGCCTGATTTACAGAACAATGACCAGGCTCGCTGACAGCTCAAGGACACCTGAACTGCACACGTGGCCGCTAAAGGTACCACCTTTCCATTTATTAGTGGATGGATTCTGCCAGCTAATGACATGCCGGTGATACGGACAAAAACATGCACAGAAACCATTTTTCCATTGTTTTCAATGTAAACCTTTATTACTATTCCAACACAGTTTTCCATACCAAGGCACATGTGGTGAACACTCATTCACAGCGATTAGATTGCGTAACACAAACACTGCTGCTTATATAAAACAATAAGCTATGCAAGGCAATGCTGAAGAGATACAGTATGTTTGATCTGCATTTAAGAAAAGAAAAAAAGAGATTTAGTGCAACTGCTTTAATTATTTTAGACCACAATTCACGGTTTTCATGCCTCTGGACTGATATCAGAAGAGTGACTTTTTTTTTGCTTGAGATTAAAAACATAATTTCAAGCTTATCCAGGCAGATAAGTAATTGTCTTGAGCACTGGGATGTGCATGATTATCAAAAGAATACATTTTCTAAATTAGGCCAAGATAGTCTCCCTTGAATCAGTTGCAAAAGCACTGCATAGACATAGATTGTTTAAAGTAATATTTAAAAGATTTGCATAGATTATCAATCGTAATAAAAAAAAATTTGCCACTTCCCGAAAATTAATATAGAATGAATTAGGCTCTGATAGTACTTGCCTTATTGCATTTGTGTGTGTGTGTGTGTGTGTGTGTGTGTGTGTGTGTGTGTGTGTGTGTGTGTGTGTGTTAATGTCAAGGACAGGAAATTAAGGCAGTGTTTGAAGCCAATGTATTTGTAATGTCTCACCCAAAGATGTGTCATTACAGTGAAACAGGTAACAGTTATGAACCAAACTGCTGCGTCTCAAAACCTACTGGGAAGCAGGTTTTAATAGTGTGGCTTGTTCTGTATACACACAGCCATGAGCTACTTCCTGCTGATCAAACACACACCTACCATCAGGAATATTAAATGTTTGATTTAATATTGTATTTACTCAGACTCCGGCTCATGGCTGCACAGTCAGATCGAAGTCTGTTAAGGCAGCAAAATATGAGATTCAGTCCATCCACTGATGAAACCCAGATGTATTCTGTCATCTGCCACACACTTACACACACTCCGGTTGTATTTTGTCTTTCAGTATATTAACAACGGGAATGTGGGATCCTCAAAGAACATATGGTGAAGACGACCGAAAGAATGCCCCCCCAAAAAGTAAGTGTGGGAAAGGGCTTGACAGAAAACAAACAACAACAACAAAAAAAGAACAAACTGTTGCATAGAGAATAAAGACGACAGCTTACTCCTTCACCACTGTGTCAGCCGACACATGGAGCTGTCCAATCGCAGTGCAGTATTATTCACTGCTGCCGTGGGTCTCACATTCGTGTGTCTTTTGAGTCCTAGCAACTATAACAAAACAGAAACTGAGCAAAATGTGGCCTACAACTCATCGCATACAACCTACAGTAAGTGGAGCCTATGTAAGTTACAGCTGCATTATATTGCTGCGTCTCTATATAATATTATTTATAAGCACATATACAAATAATAAGAAAAAACTAAGAAATCAGTACCACAACCTCTAAAAAAAAAGAAAAAATAGAAAAGAAAAATGAGAATCACATTCATAGACTAATTCGTCCAACCCTCGAGCTGGTCGTCTTCTGTCCGAACCCACAAGTTCCCAAAGAAAGGCGTTCACAAACAGTCCAGGTTGTCTTTTGAGTCAAATAATGCATCAAATGGCAACAAGAGGCACAAGCAGTGTTCCAGAGCCGTGGCAGGAATCACCACTCTTGTGCAGACAGCAGCGCCGTCATCCTTGTTTACTCCCGCTGAAAGGCAGCAAACAGCCAATAAAGGAGGAGTCCCGCTGTCCTCCCATTGTGTGTTCTGTCCATTCTGGAGCCCCAACATTTATCTGCCAAAAAAAGAGAGACATTAGGATACAGCTTTGACTCTTTTCAGCGAGTCAAAACACACCATGAGGCCAATCATGTGAATGTCAAAACAATTATTTGAGACAATGGTCTGTGAAGTCCAATTTAAAAAGAAGTCTTGTCCATGTTGGTCTTTAAACATGAGAAATTACTTATTGGGGAATTTCTTGTGTGTCCTAAATCTGACTGAGGTAAGAACAGCTCCGTGCACCAGCTGAGGGGATTGAGGCTGGAGTTGAAAGGCCTTAACAGGAGACTGGTACGCTGCAAGCTGCTAATACAAAGAGGAAGCATGTGACACACCCTAAGCTTGGCTGAGTTGGACTTCAGAAGGCTATCAGACTTTTTTTTTGGTTAAATTTTCAAGCAGCTCAGACAAGCAACTTAAAATATTACAGCAGGTCACTGAGTTCAGAATGAACCAATAATGCAGCCGTCCAGCTTAGCAGCAGAAATCAACAACAATCGTGCTAATTGCCATTGCCTGAGCCATTAGCAAGCATCACGTTAGACTTGGCATTTAGCATCGTTGTTCAGAGAGGGTGCACTCTGCCATGGAGGAAAGAGTGGTTGGGGCGAGGGGGGAGGGGCTAACAGCGGAGTTTGGTGGTATAAAAGGCAGTTTCGGGTATTGGTGTCGCTTTGAGTAATTGGCATCATGGTCTTGTTTTGTAGAGAGGACTACAGTGAATAAGCTTGTTAATGGTAAATTTACAGCCCCAGCATGTGGCCTAATAAAACCAAGGGATAGAGAGGATGATGAGAATGATTGCCACTGCCATTTTGTGTGTGTGTGTTCGAGTGTGTGTGCGATGGGCATGAGGAGGGGGGGCAGTTAGAGAAAGGGGAAGAGAAAAGTGGAAGGCGCCGGTAATTAAGAGTCTAAAAGAGTGTGAGAGAGGCGCACACTGCTCAAAGCAAACTTTGAGCCTAGATTCCTCACGTTTTATTTATGCACCCCAGCTCAAACCCCCCGTCCCTCTTCACTCTCTTCCCTTGCTCTTTACTTGCCTCCCCTCACTGAATGAATAGCTATCACAGTGCTACGGTGTCCCATCTAGCGACACCCCCCCTCGCATCCTCCAGCCTTTTCTCAACACTCCCCCCTCCAGCACGACTCTGAATAGGGAGCCGAATTGAGCAAACAGTCAGGCTGTCAGCTCAATAGGAGGTCTGGCCGTGAACTTGAAGTCCTTCCCAGGCCCCCGGCTTCACATTAGGATGGGAGGGGTGGCGATTGGGGAGACAGGAGGAAGGGGGGGATGGTGGTTGAATCGGGGGGATGCAGCCAGACTTTTGGGAGGCCCCTATGTGCCAGTGTTGGGGGGACCCCTGCCACAGAGGTTCCCAAGACTGGTGCTCCTGCCTGAGCAATGGGGGTAGGGTGCCCCAGCTGCCTGATAACCCTCCCCTCCCTCTGCAGCACTCAGTCTGGGCAGGAGGGGTGCTGACAGTGGGGTTTGTGCAGACGGGACAGTGTCTGCCGCCCTGCCAAAGCTCCCCTAGACCCTCGCACACACGGATCCAGACACAAGCTGCCGGCCGTGCCCACCCCCTCTCCTCGATCAGCTCCCAGCCTTCTCATCATCTCATTAGCCAACGCCAGCCACTCCACTGTCTACTGTTTGCATTGTTTTGGGCTCTGCATAATTTACACAGTAAATTGAGAATAGCCCCGGCCCTCTTTGCTCAATCTACCACCTGTTTATGGAGGCCTGGCTGTGATTAGTGCACTTTGGCTTTGACACAGTTACCACAGCACTTCTCAGGGAAGCCAAGCGACGCCTTCGCTTTTCAAAGTGGCATCGTCAAAAATTTAAATTACATGGAATGATCTAATTTGAGAACTGGTATCACCTAAGGTTTTCTCTGTAAGTGATACAATTAAATGAAAAGTTTTAGGTGAAATTAAACAATTTCTTTCAAGCCTTGATTGAGAAACATGGACATTTTGTAATTGTCTTCTTTCATCTTGACTCAGCAGTGGGTAGTCCTTCTGTTAGCCCTATGGATTGGGACTACTGTAAGTTAGCAATGGCATTGTCTCCTTGACCTCCCCGCCACTGACACAAACAAAGGAAGGTCTCTCTGTTACCAGGACAATGGCATGCATTGTTTACCGGCTGCCTTAGTTAATCAGGCCCAGCCAACGCTAATTGGTGTTTTGGTTTAAGCGGTTTTCAAAGTTGGGAGCTCCCTGGTTGAAATAACGCTGCACTACAACAAGCTCTCTCAATAAGAACAATACTCAACTTGTCTGAGCACCGACTGCCCTCCAATACTCGCTGCTCGTTTAAAGCGAGGCTTTTCCAGTAAGTGAGGCTTTGCCTTTCAAGATGTTAATTCTTCACCATCTCTTTTATTCTATTATTTCTGTTTCTCTCACAAAGCCACTCGCTTTGTTTTGGTTTTATGTGTTGCAGCATCCCTGTATGAGAATGTGGAGAATGGATACTATCACTCGCCACTCAGCACATGTGCCCTCTTTGACTTGGGTGAGGAATTGAGGTTGAACAGATTTTTAGAATTAAGTCATAGCTGTTACAGCAGACAGAAAATGAAAAAAAAAAACATTTGATCATACTCGAGTAAATTATTTATGTCACCAATATATAGTAAACAAATCCTAAGATGCCAACTATATGGAGTTACAAATTGTGCCTCTGTATTGTCCAGAACGCGCAGCTTGCATCATATCTCCAAAATGGCAGCCGCCGCCATGTCGGGGCAAGCATGTGAGGATGGCATGAGAATTCCCAAACGGGAAAGAAAACCTGGCGCTTCGAGGACAGATGCCCACTGAAAGCCTCCTGAGAGAGGCATTGAGCGCCGAGTGATTTAATGTGAACACACATACAAAACACGCTCCACCCACATCAACTCTCCCTCTCCTCCCTCCCATCGGCGCATCTCGTGAATCGTGCAATTAACAAACAAATCAGAGGCGATTAAAACGGAGGCTATAGCCCACTGGAGAAGAGGAGCGAGGGCATGGATGGGATGTCGGGGTGATGCCTGTGGAAAAATGCAGCATGGCGGGTGCAGTGGGTTCGGTGTGTTACCTGCACTGACTGGTCTTCCCACTTCCATTTCATGCCAGCGTTACTCTAAGATGGTGGCGCGGGCTGCGTTTCGCTGTACAGGAAAAAGGGGCAGTCTGCTGAGGATGGAGTGGAGGAGGAAGGGAAGAGAAGGAGGAGGGAAGAGGCGATGCAGTGGAGGGCGAGGAGAGAGGGAGGGCAGAATCAACAGCAACCCCTCCTCCTCCTGCTTCTCTGTTTTTCAGTCTTCTTTTGCCAGCTTTCCTTCAGTGGTGTGGTAGCCTGAACAGAAAACAGTGAAGGGGAAATCAGAGGGTAAGAGGAAAAATTTTAAGAACGTCGTTTATCCATCAAAATGCACGTGTATAGTTCACAGAAGCATACAAACCAAGCCATGCATACACATGAATGCATGTATACACACACGCATGCACACACACCTTTTCATGTCTGTTCTCATGGTACAGTCTGCCCCTGAGCATGCAAATGACTTTCATTATGCAAATGCATGCAAATCAGATCCAACCATCTGAGAATCAAGGGTGGGAAAGAAAAAAAAAAACTCGACACAGAGATTGAATGAAAGAGAAAAAGGGACAAGAGAAAAATCCTTTTGAGTGGCAGGAGGCGGTAAGTTAGGTAAACGCTCTGTGGAAAACAACGGTAGCCCAATTGGGCAAACACGATTACCTTCCTTTGTTGTGTCTATGACTTAATTTTTTCTTTTTAATTTACTTCATGCTTGTGATTTTACAGGATGCAGGATGCAGTTTATTTTTTTTATTTGATTCAAAGCCTTTCACAGCATAAACTATTACTATGTGATGATGCTCTAAATTCCTGTCACTGTGTACTTAGTATCTGACAACTGAATTTAAGCATTGGTGGAAATAGAGGTGCATTTTTAGCTGTGGTGGAACTGTGAACAGTTTTTGTGTTCTGTTGACATTCACCAGGCTAAGCTGGATTTGATACAGCTCTGACAAATTCAGCTCTATTTCTTTTAGCCCTAACAGCTGATGCAAAGCCTGCAATATCAATTGTCATAGCTTGAATTTCTCACAATAGGGTGTACTGTATTGTGTACTATACTGTATTTATATGTGCATCAGAGTAAAATAATAAAGCAATAAAAAGTTTAAAGTAAGCCATCAGGTGACTGATTGTTATTAGCACGACCAACCTCTGTGGATTCTTAATTGTCTGAAATCACTGTCTGGTTACCACAAACCTTCCCTCAATCACCCACACCTGCACATGAGTCTAAAACCAAAGTAGCACAATGCTGCCAGCTTGCTAAGTTCAATATTCACAAGCAGGTGGAGTCTGTATCTCACAGGTGTAGCTACATAGTTCCCTTCCATTCAAAGTGATTAACAAAGAAAGCTGACTAGTCGGTAAACTGAGCATGCTGTCTGATTTTGCTAATACTCTGAGGCCAGCAGAAAGGATCCTCCATTAGCCAGCAGAGGAGGGAGCCTGCTTTTGTCTCTGGGTGTCAGTAGGGGAAGGCCACATCTGAAATTGGAATAAGGTGGTAAAACCAAGGGTGACTTGGAGTGTGAGAGAGTTGGGGTGGGTAAGCAGGGAGGATAAGGACTACAGGGGTGGGGTACTGCTGAATGGTGGCAAACCTCTCCTAATTGGCACTTGACATTTTTTTGCCATTGGCACTGGAGTGGGCCAGCTTTCAAGCCCTCTCTGGGTCCTTGTTGGAAAAGTGCCTTATGCAAATATGGCGAATGGGCTCTATTGTGAAGCCTCTGATATTAACAGCTCACGCAACAATGAAATTGTGTGCTTACTCTGGACTCGTAGGTGTGTGAGAGAGAGCTAGACAATGGCAGCGGGAGCAGCTTCAGTCTGAACAGACTCTCCATCGGATGCTTTGCCAAGTCATTTCAACAGAATGGGCTTTTCTGAGGACAGAGGCTCTCGGTAAAAGCTTTATTAATGACTGAAACAAACAAATGCATGCTCTGTTTTGCTCTGGCTCTGAGGGTGTCTCTGTTTGTACTGCTGCTGAATGGCTTTATTTATTGTGGTTGAAAAATACTAAAGGTATGGATAGAAAAGGCTTTGCTCATTCTCTTTGAAAGATAGTTCCCCTCCTAAAACATCACTGTCTCAGTTCTAAATGTGAAAATGTATTCATGCTTCAGTGCAGTGCCGCTGCATCTGATATTTCTTTCTTCTCTGCGTGCCCGCATTGTTTACCCTTAACTTGGTCCTTTGGGTAAGCACTGCTCGAAATCTAAAGATATCTGCAGAATCTCTTTGTAGAAAACCCGGCAAATCACGGGAGAAATGTGGCAAAATTGAGCTAGATTTTCAAAAGCCGGCAAAATTATGAGAGGCCAGCACTGGACGGCTAGGCTAAACACACACCCAACTCAAGAGCTGATGAGGTCTACAGCATTCTTGTCGTCTGAAAACACAATGCAAATTTCATCTTTATCTCCATACAACTGAATACCCACAGGGAGGCAAACAGAGCAAAGGGTCAGACAACAGCAGTAGCCCCCCGTGTGGTCTGAGCATAGTCAAAGTACACCTGTTACTGCTAAGTTGCCAAACTTAATCTCTTTTGTCTGGAGAGGCCCATTGACTTTTGCAACTGCCTTAGATACATTCATTTCTGCGTGAGAGTAAGGGGGTGGAGGGAATGCCAATGTTGTAGAAAATAACAGGGTCTAGCCTTACCCTGTGGCCCACAGCGAAGCCATTTTCCGAGCCCTGTTGGTGTGTTCCGTCAAGAGAAAGAGAGGCAGAGAAAAGGGGGCAAGAATCACTGGGTCTTATTCAGAAAACTGTCTGGCTGCTCGGACTCGGCAGGCCTGAAAGGGAGGCAAAGGGGCGCATTGTCCCTCAGTGACAAGTGGACTAGCTCTATTGACTGTAAAGTCTACTGGTGGGGGGGCAAGTAGGATCCGACCACAATGGCTGTTTTTCTATTTGACACTTGGAGTCTAAATCTGCTTGCCCAGTGCATGAAAGCTAAGACAAACCCACCTCCCTCCTCCTCCGCTTTCCACTCCTTGCCGTCTTTCCTTCTCCACCCGTTCTCTTTGCACTCCCTTTCTATTTCAAACCCTGCCATGGGACACAGAAAAAGAGAGAGCGCAAAGGCCCTGAGGTGGTTTTTAGGAACTCACCCGTCTCCATGCCGTTTTCAGGCAGGCATAAGCTGAGGCAGTCTCTGCTCTGTGGTCCCCAGTGTGCAGTGTTAGTGATATAACTGTGCCACACACCAAGCCAGAACAAAGCATTTGCACCATGACATGTGTCTCCCAGGGCACTGCTTATAGGGTATAAACACAATCTGTCCAAGACTTCAGTTCCCATTTAGCCCCAACACTATAGCTGACACAAAAAAATGAAACAAAAAGATCAAACTTGTCTCTAAAATGCATAGAATTTCCTACCTAGTACCTGATAAAGGCTAAATTCATAATTATACACTACATTACACATCTACACTAGCAGATGCTTGGATATTCATCATTCATTTACAATAACCATTCAAAGCCACACTACGGTCACGAGTCTACACTGTAAAAAAATAATAACAACAAAAGCAATGGCAGTAGCAGCCCAATGGAGAGGGAACCAGGTACTGCCTCTGCCATCCAAGAAGGTGACATCTCCTGCTGTCACTTCCTGTCAAGGCCCTCGTTCTTCTCTCTTACATAGCTGAGCACAGAGCTCAAATGTCACACTCAGCACCTGCAATGCAGCAGACAGGCAGGCACAACTGCAGGGCTCAAAGAGATTGACATTGCGAGGTAAGGTTGCCACACAAGCTTTTACAAATCTCACTTCAGCCCTGCACAACTCTTTTAGAATTTGTACCATGTGAAGCTGAATACACCAAAACCCAAGAGTGATGTTTTAGCTCAACCATGTGGACATAGCAAACCACCATGTGGAATATGTATTACAATTGAAGTTCGCAACTGGCCTTGTAGCACCAGAGCCTTGAGACCTTGGGAACAATCCTTAGTGGCCTCTCTCAGCAGGAGTGACCCTCTAGCTTTGATGGGCAGAACAGAAATCACACCTTCAATCAGCCATCAGAGGCCTTGTTGTCGAAGATCTGATTGACCAATTACTCCTCACCATGAGCCTGGGCAAAGAACCTAAAGGCTGAGATTGTTCTCCTTCCATCACTCATGGATCTCGTCACTGGGGGTACTTTCTGCTTGATTGCCCCTGGACCACTCCCCCTCTGAGCCTTGCACGCACACCCAGCAGCATTCAGCGAGATCCCATCAGGCATTTCCACATGGTAGCACCTCATCCAATGGAGGCCCATTCACAACCAAGCCAACTGTCACGTCAAATCAAACAACGGCCAGGACCCCAAATCAAACATCTTTTCATGAAGAAGGGAGAAAGGAGTAGGTGGAAAGGAGAAAAAAATCAACAAGGCTAACTTAACAAAACTGGCCTCAAACAAATTCTTGTCTGTTCGCTTAGGTGCCTGTGGGGCACTGGGAGGCCAGATTAAGTCGAAGGGAGCATTCTTAACTCACACAATCCCATCCAAGTTGGAACGTATGTATAATTCATAGCACCGTATGCAGCTCTTATAATATAAAAGGCCCACATTCTTTCCATATTGCATGTTCTCTTGATGCCAACGGTGAAGCTGAAATTTGTGGATCTAAATTAATAGACTATGAACCAAATGCAAGCAAACTGATTAGCCAACACTGGGTTGTTAAATGACTTGTCAGAGTCCACCGGCTTTGGTGAGTCCGTGTGGGTCTTTTTCAGCAAGGCTGGCACTCCCGGCCATGTGATACTAGACTAAGCCCCTGCATGCAGCCCCACGCACAAGGATCATGGGGCTTATTAGATTAAAAGTGATCCTGTTGCACCAACCTTACTGTTATGGATCACTGCCACTGGCTGCAGAGAGCCTTAGGAAATATGTGTGGTAACGTCCCATTTAGTTATAAACGCTTAACAACACTATTCCCCATTTCTAGCTTGTGGCTTGTGATGGATTGTTTGATCTAAAGGTACACACATGTACTTACATACACATTCAGTCAGATACAGAACAGATACAGACAAAGCATCAAACCCTACCTTTTGCTGCATTATCCACCTTCATTAAAATGTCCATTTTCCTCTGTCGTGTTACGGGTCTTCTCGAAGTAAAATTTTCTTTTCTTTTTTTGGAAGGAAGTGCATTTGGGGTCTTGATGCCTTTTCAGGAGTGTAATGGGATTCTTGTTACTTTCGGTTATCTAGCTTTATGAAGAATGTACATCACTCATACAGCTAGATAACCAAAGATAACAACCAACCCCTAAGGCTACCCATCCTCTCAAGCCATAGGCGAAGTAACATCGGCCAAGTTCTGACCTATAAGCAGAAGAGAAAGACGTTAACAAAAAACAAAAATTATACTATTATATGGCCCCATCTTACATGAACATGGCTCAAACTGACTTTGGATGGAGTTTAAATGAATGCCAAAAAATCTGAATAAGAATAAAAAGATATCAAACGGCAGGGAACGCCATTGAACAAAGACGTTACTCTTCTGGCTTGGGGTCTTTTTTCTTCACTCAACTTACAGCGGCCCTTAAATGTCCTGACCCTATATTATGTGATGTCGCCAAGTGGCCCCTCACCCCGCCTCAAACCACCTCGACCAATTGGAAACCTCCCTTTGTCCAACAGAGGCTTTGATTGGCTTGTGTGTAATGCCTGTATATCAAAAACTCCGCAAGTCGAACAATCAGCAAGAAGCACCAATTAAAAAAACGTGCACAAGTTGTTGAACCAGTCCAAACCGGCTATGGAGCCAACCTTCCCTTCTCCGGCCCGGCGCCCATCCCTACGGCGCACCCGCCTCACCCGCTGACTGGCTCCATAGGAGGGTGATGGCTTCAAACACCGCCCCCCACCATGACCCAAATACATTTTTAAATTAAAAGAAGATCCTAGCTGTTTGACTACAAAAGAAACTGGTTTGTCTTCATTTACATTATCTGATGCCAAAGCAGTCAACCAACACTCCACATTGGCACCAAAGCAAAGGTTTAAGATTTAAGAAACACACATGCAAAGAAAAAAATTCTTACTAAATTACAAAAAAATAGATTCTTACCCAAATATTAAAAAAAAATAATAAAAAATGCAGAAATGCTGCTAAACACATCTTCACATGTATTTGTGTAGACAATACTGTAACACACACAGGCACACAGTCCTTCTCGCGCTTGCTGTGGTGGCACATGGCATGAGGCCCCATCTAATTAAAGCTGCTATGTGTGCCCAGATCCCTGTTGTGGCAGACTCCTCCCCCACTAACGCCACCACCAAGCAAAGCTCTACTGACAGAAAGCAGAGAGAGCGAGATGGAGAGATACTGAGAGAATGAGAGAAGGAGAGAGAGAGAGAGAGAGTGACAGAGGAGGGCGAGGCACAGAATATTCTCGCCCTTCATCACACAAATCCAAACATGAACACATGACTGGCAACATGCACACGTTAGCAGAGATGGCTACATCCCTGTTAGTGGTCAACAAATCCCTCTGGCATTGTTCTGTCTCCAACTTACAATAAACAGCTGGTCTTCTTCTACCACTATCTGAATCCATGTATATATATATATATATATTTAAAAAAGGTGTTTTGTTTAGAAGGCTATCAGAATAACACAGATCTTCGTCAGGGTGCTTTGTTTCAATCTACAAGCGCAAAACAAAGAGCAGAAACGTGCCTCAACTCCCAGAATGCTGCTTCACCGGATCCCACACACAGACAAACTGTGTGTGCTTTCACCTGGTAGACAACATCAGACCCAGGCATATGCATACGCACAAAACTGCATGTACAGTACACTCACAATGCAGTCCCACATAAAGACATTAAAATGTTATAGCTGAGTAAAATGGATAAATGATTAATTTAAAAGATCCATTTTTGCCCATTTGAAAAAAATAGCTTGATTACATAATAGATTTCAATATTCTTTTCATGTCATTCAGTATTCTTTACAGTTGTTAAAGTTAAAAGCATTGAAGCATTTTAAAATAGGACGTTTTTCAAATCTTAAAATGTTTTATGCTAACTGTTTCATATTCACTTTGCTGTTAATTCTGTACTTACACATGTTGAAGCCATCAGAATTTAGGAATAATAATACTATGCATGTGAATGCAGCAATTTTAACAATCCATTTTTTTTTTTTTTTTTTTTTAATCTGTGCAGCATTTGCTGTAAACCTCGTTTTTGTAGTAGATGTCATTTCTCACCATTTCCAAGCAGGAATAAAATAGGAAAATAATTAGGTGCAGATTGAACTCATTTCCCCATTATCATTAATAGTCCCTTCCTTAACGCTGGCTCATTCCTGACTGTGCTGCAGTTTATATAATTCTATTAAACTGATACAGTTTCATTATTTTTCTGCTTGCTTTTCATCCCAACAATGATCACCATTCAGCAAGCATTTAACGCAAGAGATTATTAGGGACATTAAGCTTGTGGAGATTTTAAGTCTTTCTGTTTTGCAAAAGTTTAACAAAATCACCATGATGTCACCTTCTCATGGGCCCGTTTTTTCTTTGACTCATCTGAGGTGAGACAAAATTAAAAAACACATTATAAAGTGTCAGTCAGCTCCAGCTTCTTGCTCTCCAGCATTTAAACGAACCTCATCAGGCCGTGCCATTGGTTAAGACGTGAATGACGTCAACAAATCCAGCGCCTCTAATTAGGAAAAAAAATGCAACAGCGCAGAACTGATTAGCAAAAAATGATTCCTATTAAGAAGTCTCATTGGTTGCCATCTGATTCAAACCACGTGATAAAGTCTGACTAGAACGTTTCATTTTACGACAAAGGATCTCAGACTGAACTCTGCATTATGAGTCAACAGAAAGCAATTATTCAGCAGTTTTACGCACAACAAAAAATACTTTTACGCACATATTTACACCGTGTTCAAAGATTAATGCAGAAATTTAGAATGCACGCTGAGGTGAGGCCGGCCTGTTGGCAACACACTGAGAATGAGCATACACACACACTTTTGTGTGTGTGAGCAGCGTGTGCGTCTCTCTGTGTGTGTACAACTCATTAACTGGAAATGATGGCGTGTAGAAATTACACAATTAATTGTTTACAATTTTTATGGCTTAACACCCATTAAACTGTACGTTTGCAAAGTAATATCATTGTTTTTGTCATGACATTATGTTTGACTTCGACAGTTTATATTTATGGTTAAATCAATTCAAATTTTTATTTTTTACAGTACAACATATTTTTTACAAATCCAACTATATATGTTACACTGTTATAACTTGCTATTTTTGCCGTCTAGTCTTTATAGCTATACTGTTATTGTTTAAATATCTGATAAGGTAGTCTATTATTGTACTAAATTTCCACAAAAAAAAAAATGTCAAACTCAACTATGTAAGCCTGTGGTGATGTGAGGAGCAACGAGAGCTGGTAGCCCATATTACCTAGAGTAAGCCACGTGTTGTGAGGCCGATGAATGTCTCTCCAGGGATCCCTGGAAAAAAGAGACGATCCTTTTATTCTCCAAATGGACCACAAAGCCAAATTGCCCATTCTGCATATTCGAGACAGGCAGGCAAATAATTCTATTTTCCTCTGACAAGAAAAAATGTTTATAAAAAACATAATGACAATGTCAGTCAGATGTAGACTTCAGCCGTGTGGACCGCGTGATGCTTCCCGTGCAGCCCCGTGTATTAGCGCAGCACACCACAGCTGTTATCACGGATTTTCATTTTAACATAATAATAACTTGTCATCCACGTCTTTGATTATTGAAGAGTGTACCACTTCTATAAAAGCAGTGCATTGGAACACACAGAAGTATCTCTGTGTGTGTGTGTTCTCTGTGTGTGTGTAGTTAATACATACTCTAAATTTGTAAAACCTGCAATTTACCTAACCTGAATCAGACAATTGCACAAAGACAATTAGGAATTTTGTGGAAGTGTTACACAACTCAGCTGCCTCTGCTCGTGCACTGACCCCTGCGTTCGTGCAAGAATGATACACTAATGTTCATCATTTGAAACGTTGCGTGATCCTTTATTGTGTTTTGTCAAACCCCATCAATGCTCCACAGTCTCAGTTTTACCCCCTGTATATCTGGGGTGAACACGCG
Source organism: Planiliza haematocheilus (assembly GCA_005024645.1). Taxonomy (NCBI): domain Eukaryota; kingdom Metazoa; phylum Chordata; class Actinopteri; order Mugiliformes; family Mugilidae; genus Planiliza; species Planiliza haematocheilus. The sequence goes on from SRSE01000806.1 coordinate 3,775,310, forward strand.
TTCTCGGAACAGGCCTTCACTGCGCACACGTGTGGACTGTATAGTTGGCCTTGTGATCCCTTTATCCTCCAACTATGGGTGTGAACGCCACCACTTTGCCTTGTTACGCATGTATTGCAAGTCTGTTTGCTAGTAATCCTCATATCTGAGCCACATGGCCGCACAGACTCTTGCAGTGACTTAACTTAGAGAGACACACAAGACATGGTTTCCCTTTTTTTTTTTTTTTTTGTCTCCTTAGACCCTGATTGTGTCAGATTCTGACGTTTTTGGTGCCATATGTTGCCTGCCTCTGCAGCTCCAGTTGCCGCTGCAAGCAGAGCTGGAGAAGTGACCCTGCTAAGTGCCTGGAGGTGTGTATGAGAAATGAAATCAGGTCTGGAAGCGCATTTTGGCCTTTGTGGCTCTGTGTGAATGGCACAAAAAACCTGGGCACAATGCGCCACTGAGGATGTGAAAAAAAGAGTTTTCCTATAAAGCATTGTCAAATCACATCTAATTAGAAGTTTATCTTTCTCAGATACATTTTATCATTCATAGCTACAGCGTGTTTGATGCATCTTCAGCTGTGACCTTACAACGGACCAGTACACTGCACGCGTAACTCAATTAAGAAAACTATTAAATAGAATTGTTTTATAGAGAAATTGATACATATTGAAAAATAACATTAAATGCTAAATTTGCTGAGAAATATGCCTTCCTGTATTCGCTCTCAATAGCTGCCATTCTGACTGAAATATCACCTCCTCCTTTGCACTCCTCGGAGTACCAGGGTGATGGAGACACAGAAATACGAAATAATATTAAATATCAGAGCCAAGGACCTGCTGCTCAAACACTAAGCGCCCATGTTCGCCTGCTGCTGCCGCCACATCCAGACTCAACGCATCCTGCTCCGTTTCGTGTGCAGGTTGGCGACGTACACAGCGCATGAAATGCGCTTTCCTTCGCAATTCTAACCGATATTCCTCACATTCCGTCGGCTGCACCACTTCAAGAAAACACTGATCATATTTCATACTCACGCCGATGTCTGCGAGTCGCTGCGGGGTCCGTTCTCCAAAACCGAGAAGCGAGCGGCTCGGGAGATGGAGACCAACTGAGTCGCCGGAGGCTGGACCGCACGGTCTTCATGGCTGCGGCTGGCCGTGACGTGTCTCTGGCTCCATCCATTCAGCTTCCCTCGGACGGGTTTTCCCCCTGTTTTATTATCATCCCCATTATTTCTCTCGGAGGTGGATCTCGCCGCCCCCCCTCCTGCCCGCGCCGTTCTCCCCACACGCCATTCCTCGCGTCAGATGCAATATGAACTTAAAACATGCATGCTCTAAAAACATATACCACCACCAAGGCCCTCCCCTTTATGACACGATGCAGGTCTGTTTTTGTCTCCACCCTCTAAAAAAATGAAAGCATACGTGGTCATGAATAAGCATGGAAGCTCAAGTTCTCTTACGGATCAGAATCCTGGAAACTAATCATGTGAGTTCGTGTTGGATGCGTACATTTGATTTCACACTGGAGGCTAAACCATCAGGAACTTAAACATAATGGCAACCATCTTCATATAGCATGAAATCTGATGACCAGATTCATAATTATTTCCCTAATTACTCATGAATTAGCACCATGCGCCTCCGTGCAGCATCCCCTCTGCTGCCTCTGTTATGGGTCTATTCGTGAGTTTCACATATCAAGTGTGTCGTTTTTAGCCCCGTTTTGGCCCACGTGGGATTATAAAAAAAAGTTTCGTGTAATCTTGTCTGGCTACTAGTATTCGTTTGACACAAAGCCCCCGGCGGAGACTGCGGCCTCCGCTCATGCGCCTGGATCAAGTGCGCACATCCACTATTCTCATTGTCCGCGTCTTTGATACAGAGGAGTCCAGGAATGTGACCAGGGGGTGAAGACCGTGCAAATCAGCTTTTACTGTCACCGGCGAGCCCAGAGCCCGCAGACAAGAGCCAAGAAAGGGGGTCTGGGTCACTTGATTATCATAATAATCAGATCGCGGGGATAAAAATCTCCTTTGAATAAATTACTGGTTCAATAGGAGGCGCGACTGCCAAAGAGACAACTTTGTCAGCCCCCGGTTTGTTGTCGGGGGGTTCTCTCTCACTCCTACCAATGTCCCCGGCTCCCCTTTTCTTTCACTCCAAATTTTGGACGCTTTCCTGGAGATCAAACTCTAAATACGGCTACTGTTTCTCTCCTCCCCTCCTCTCGCCCTCGCCGATGCCTGGTTACCGAGTCCGGGCAGGCAGGCAGGCAAGTCTCGAGCTCCTCTTGGGAAAGCGGAGTGGTTGGTGGTGGCTAATGGGCTAAGGACCGGGCACAATAGGCTGGGTGCACCATCCAGCCGCCCCCTCCCCTCCTCACCCCCATCACTTCTCCCTCCTCCTCCTCCCCCCATCAACCCCTCTCTCTTATTCCATCGGCTGCATGGGAACCCGGGCACCGAGGTGCACCAGGGGCCGCTCAGCATTGTGGTGGCACATCCCAAGTTCATTAGCACCCATCAGGCCATTCCTGCGGGGCATGGCGGTTAAACTCCCCCCTCACCACTGCCTCCTCCATCTAGTTTACTCTGCAAAGCAAAGGCCTCTGTTTTTTTTTCTTTTATTATCAAGTTCTCATGTGTCTCTAGAAGAAACATTTCTTGGATTGCAACAGAATTACTCTGCAGGTTTGCCATCTTACAGCTGCAGACTGAATTCTAGTTTAGGCTTCAACCAGTACTGCATCACCTTAAACAATCGTGGCTTTAATTTTAAATATAAAATTATTGGACTTTTTTTTTTTTGATTAGTTACAACTGCAAAATAACTAAAACGTTTAAAGGTACAGTTTTAATAATTAAAACTGTAATTACAAAGCTGCTTTTGGCACCAGGAAGAGAAATCCTTTAATTCAAATGAATTTAGATTGTCACTGTAAAAATCCTCTGTTACAAGTTAAAGTTCCGTATTCAGAAATGGACCTCAGTTCAAAATAATTATCAGAAACAAACTACACAGCACAGAGGCTTTAACCTGTGAAGAGAGTTTTCACGCTGTAGCTACATTAGCTAGTTTAATCCACAGCAATGCATCATAGTTCACAGGACATTTTTCAACTGTAAGGTAAGACCTCAAGGAAAACGACACACGACGGAACCTGAGTACCTCAGATTGGAACATTTTACTTTTACAACTACTTTTACTGCAGCAGTTACAATGACTAGAGATAACAGTTAATAGATGCATCTGGAACATTAATAACCATTTTTTTTTATACAAGAATTCCATTTGTGCCATTTTCAGTCATTAAAAATATATTTGATGGGTTAAACTTTTCAAAACAAAGCATTTGGTGTTTTTCTCATGCATGACAATTATCTGAATGTTTTAAGGGGCTCACACTGCTGGTTAGACATACTAACCAATTTAAACAATAATCACAACGGGCAGTTTTTTGAAAATACTGCAAGCATAATTATAACAAAATGATACGTATATATAAAATATAAGCCTGCACTTGTCTGGGCAGTTGGCAAATTAGGTTACAGAGAGTACACAGACTCAGTGTGTTGCACTGAGGTGGGCTTACATTTCCACTGGGATCAGAACAACCCTTCTGTTCAGATAAACTGTGAATCATTCAGCAGATTTGCAGCACTTGAAGGAGCAGCTCAAGGGCGAATGGCATCTCTGCAGCCGATGAATGACAGCGAAAGGAGTCGTGACCAAAATATGCAAAATAAATAAATAAAAAATCTTAAGCATTTTACTGTTTCTGGCACATTCAAAGCAAATGAATTTTTTTATAAACAGTGGAAGATGGATGGATCGCTTACACGTCTTCCACACACTTGTGGCACTATTTAGATTGAAGGTTTAAATCAGTTTAAATCAGTTTAATCCTCAATTTCACCCAACATATCTCTTAAATTTAAAGTCATATCATTCCTATTAATTAAAAGGGAATACTGAAATGAATCTAAAAGCTGCTTTAGATTTCCACTTGAAGGTATTGAGGGCTTTCAAAAGATGAGAGCTGAATTCACATCTCAGGTACAGTCTCAGTATGGGTTCCATGTCTGTTGCATGGCAAGCGTTCTTGTTATTCTGTCCACCCTACAAAGGATCTCTTAAATGCCCCTTTTTACCTAACATATAGCAGGTGTACTCAGTCATATGAAATGAACCATGATCCAAATGCTTTTGTGTGTAAAGAGGAGAAACGGAGTAGAAAAGAAACACACAGAATTTGCCTTAAACAACATTAGACACCACTGCTGAAATACTTAACTCTTTCTCTAATTGTATAATTCAGTACCTCTTCAACATACATTCGATTTTTTTGTGTACATTTGGATCTCAGATCTAGATCTTAAATACTCACCAGGATGTGTTTACAGCACACAGCCACTATGTTAAAGAGAAAAACCCTCAGTGAGCCTGTTCTGCTGCTGACCAGCATGTAAAACACCCCCATGAATGAGAACTGTGAGCCAAAAGAAAAAGAAGAAGAAAAAAAAACTGCAACAGTGCAGAAGGCAGGAAACGTTTCAGATTTCAGAACATCTTTTGTTTCTTCCCTGATGCCTCATTAAACCTCAGTGAATTCAGTTAGTCACTGCAGCTCACAGATAAACCATCTGAGAAGTAAAACCTGGTGCACAAATTAAAATTTTTATCACACCTAAACATGTTTAATATAGTAGGTTACATTTGGTAAATGATAAGAAAGGCTTTATTCCACTATAAAACACACCAGTTCACCCTGAGTCTATCCACATTGTTTATTCTTGTGATAAAATAGATTTTTTCTAACTGGACTAGTAAAATGTTCTTCAAATGCTGGCTCTTAAAGAAAACAAGCTGCAGTTTACAACATCACACACGCACACAAAAGCCTGAAAGCCTGAAACACTACACTTCCTCCATGACTGAAAGATTGTGCTCGTTTAGTTCAGGATTTGATTGTAATCCATTTACCAACTGAAGACATGTTGTCCAGAGCTGACGATGAATGTAGGCTGACGTGTTCATTTTTGGGGCATATTGTTCGTCTTCTAATTGGCTTACTCTCTTAGTACATTTCAGAATTAGCCAGGGCTTAACAAATGTGAATTAAAATTGGGATTAAATCATAAAACTGCATATTTTTATGGAAAGTTGCGCAGGCGGGACAATCAACACCATCCAGGGCAGCCTGGTGTGCTTCATATGAAAGCAGCAGAGGTCAAATGCACTTTGTACGTCTCATTTTGTCTATTTATATTTGGCTCATTAATCATATTTCTTTTATTCACACTTGGACGTGGAACACATGGCTGTACAGGACAATGACGAGCTGGAGAAGAAGCATGAATGGCTGCATTCACATTTGTGACAAAATCCTCCAGCGAAGTGAATGTGCTGGATCCAGACAAAGAAACATGTACCGTTTGTGCCCTGAGTTTTATTTTGAAATATATTCTCTTACATAGCGGACTCTGTATTTCTAAACAAGTTCCCTTTTATGTTTTCAGGCCTGAATCCACCCTGATTACGATGGATCAAGATTTTCAAACCTGTTGTACAACAGGTGAACTGCTGCAGCTCCTGCTGCCACTGCTTCACCATCTCCCAGTGTAACATCCCAGTATCCCCAGTACACCAGTGTCCCAGTGTCAGAGACGTGCTCTGCAACTCAAAGCTTTGAATCTTTTGTCCCTCAAAATCTGCCCATATTGTTGCAGCTCTGTGGGGGCCAAACAGCCTCCTTGTGCCAAACCAGACAGCCCCCCCCCCCCCCCCCCCCCCCCCCAACACCACCACCACTACACACACACACACCACTGTCTTTCTTAATAGTTCATTAAGCTGCGGGCAGTGGTAAATAAAAAGCAAGGGTGAACAGAGACAACTGGAAATGATTAGAATTCATGGAAAACGTTGATTTTTTTTCTTTTGTTTGTGAAGATCTGTGTCATATTCATTTAACTTTTTTTGTTGTTGTTGTTATGGTTAATATTTCTCTGAGGTCTGTTTGGTTTTCATTTCAAAACGGAAGTTTAGACGTCTTTAGTTCTGCCTGGCTCCTCACACTGCTCCTTCCCTCATGTGCTGCCATTTTAAATCATTTCCATTTTGCTTGCACACATTGCATCAGAGGAGCTACAGGCTTTGACAGGCGTCTCTGAGTTGCAGCCTCGCATTACCACACTCACCTCGAAGTCAGATTCTCCTCCAGCATCCTGTGCGTCTTTAAAAATAAACACCCGAGCAGAAGGGCATCACTGCGGCGCTGAGCAGGAAAATGAAAAAAAAAAAAAAAAAGGCTTTTGTCGATGCTACAAATAAACGCGGCCTGTTTTTATTTATTTTTTTTTCTCTAAAAAAAATCTCCCACTCCTTCTAAATGTGACATAAAGCTCCAGCAGGATTTCTGTCGGATGAGCGGCTGGAAATAAGAGAAAGGTCCGCTTTTGTTTTTTAGAAGTGAAGAGGGGGTAAATGCATCCTGGAAAGCATGCAGTAACAAAAAACATGGCGGATTGAAAAATCTCCCACGCCAGAGTCATTACGCCTGCAATTAGAAAGTCATTTGCATAAATGCTAATGAGTCAGAAATTCATGTCGGCTCTGGAAGGAAACAAGGGGATATTTTTCTCTCGTTTTCTTCCACTGCATGTGGACTTTGAAGAGGAAGGAGAAGGATTTTCACACGAATGGTTGAGGCCTGAGGAGGCTTTTATTTTCCCAAATGTCTCCAGTGTTTAGGTTGACAGTGCCCACACTCACAGATTAAAGCAGGATGCTTGAATTTATGATTTGCAGGCTTTATTTTTTATTTATTCTTCACACGCAACACACACTGGTCCTGTTCAGGGCCTCTGGAGGTGACAGAGCCTTAGTTATCACTTTAACACCAGAAAGTAACAGCTAATATATAACCTTTAATGCCATTTAACTTATTTTGCATAGGTTCCTGCATTTTTCCAGGCACATTTAAAACATGTAAACCTGCAGAACATAATCCCTCCTCCCTACATGCATCATTAGAGGATTATGATTATGAATCTGTGTTCTAAATCCAATGTCTCTTATTTGGAACTGATGCTTTATAAGCAGATATGGACACATTTATAGTGCACTGACTGGCACATAGAATTATTCTAATTAGTCTAAAGACACAGGACAAACAATGTGCTGCTGGGAAGACATGTTCATGTTTGTCCATTTCTTAGTTGGTCCTATTGTTTAATCCGTTGTAGAGGAGCACTGAGGGAACTTGTTAATTTTGTCTTTTGCTAGAACTTTCAGATAAGTCATCCTGTCCAAAAGGCTGTGACTAGCGGCTTTATTAAAGGTTAATAAATCATTTACTAATGCATTATGAACCAGTTGCACATCAGTTGTTAGTCATTAATAGGCTAACCCCCTCCTGACTTGTGTTTTTTCCCCCTCTCTATTTGATAACACAGCTACAAATAATGTAAATGAATGAATCAAGACTTGAGGGGTTCACTTGTCCTAATAAGCCTTCAATCTGCAGTTATACATGTCAACTGATTAAATGTATCCTTATTCTGTTATAAAATAGAACTTCCATTGAAGGTGGCAATTTTCCACTTGGATTGAATCTTCCCAAATATGGACTTTGGACTGTATTCAAAATAGATTAGAAGGGACCAGGAAGGGTTATACTCCAGTTTAATGTCTTTATAGTGAATAAAATCGATTTCCTTGAAAGCAGAGGGCAGGGTGGAGCACATATTCTGTGCACTGATTGAAACTCTCCCTGCTTTTGGATGATTCCTGCTTTAGATGTCTCATCACCTGCACCCTGACTTCTGCAGTCAGGTTTGTCTTGTTTGCGTGTAGCTTGCACCAGGTCACAGGTTCAGGTTTGACCTTCTGTGTTTTTCTATGTTTTTTTATGTTTCCAGAATGTCTGCCAGTGATGACGATGAGATGAGTTGCTTAACGCGACGTTAATACGTTTGAGCGCGGACAGACATGCGCAGAATCCACATGTGAGACCAAAGGTGTGTGTGTGTGAGGAGGAAGTGTCCATGAGACATAGAGAGACAGAGTTATTATTATTATTATTATTATTATTATTATTATTATTATTATATAATAATAATAATAATAATAATAATAATAATAAAATGTTAGTGACGAAACCATATGATAACATTATTGGTTTGGATAGCCTACACATATTGCTGTCTGGGCTTCTATAGACATGAATGCATATTGCAGATTACTTTTCTTTCTTTCTTTCTTTCTTTCTTTCTTTCTTTCTTTCTTTCTTTCTTTCTTTCTTTCTTTCTTTCTTTCTACCATGATGTAAAATGACGGGGGAACTGAATTTAATGTCTTTCTGAACTATTGAGGTAGACGAAGAGGATGTTCTTGATCTATGATCAATGAACAAAAATGCTGCTCATAACGATTAACCGACAGAGTATCAACAGGTAGCCTACACTGAGTCTACAGGCTGGGAGGAGGAGGAGGAGGAGGAGAGCTGGAGTGGTTGAGGCATCCTCCCAGACATTACTAATGATCTAAACGACTTTCTTATAAGAAATTTAAAAACAAAAATATTTTCACACCACACTGGAGCAATCAATGCACTGTACCATTTCACACCACTGAACGCAAGACCGTTCCATAACTTTATTTGAAGATTAATGAAGAAAGAGACACAAGTCAATGAGTACTGCTTTAGCTTTGGTAGAGAGAAAATACGACGTTTTAAAACTTAATTAACACGCTGTATTAAGACTGAGTAAAATCACGTCCTAATTACTGCCTTCAGTCTGCCCTCACATTATGTATTTGCTGCCTCTGTGTTTGCACTGTGAGGAGACGGGCGCGTTAAAAACTGGGATTTAACTTAAGGACCTGTTAACTGGCCAACTGTGAACAATGATTAATCGATTACTTGATATATTATTTAAAATGCATTTTTAGGTATATCCCATGGTTCGAAGACCGGGGAAATTTATTTCATTACAGCACGTTTCAGGTCAGGAGATGTCTTGGAAACTCTTCCAAGACATCTGTCAGAGCAGTTTCACGTCCTCACTGAAGACTGAAGGCTGAGCTAAAAATACACGTCTGGATTTATAAAGAGTCCACAGACTCTTTGCTGATAATTGGTAAACGGAATAAAGTAATAACCCAATCACTGATGATGTGATCCGTCGAAGGAGATAATCGACGATATGCAACGCACTGGGGACACCTGTCATTCTGCAATTATGTACATATTCGTCCGCTTTAATTTTCAGACGTGGTTTTTGCTCTAACACTTAAAACAAAACAAACAAACAAACAAAAATAATTTAAAAAATAAAATAAAATCTGTATTGAAATTATCAATCCCGCAAAGACGTGAACTCCCTGTTACCCAGCAAAACGATTTATTTGCTTAGCACATATTATATCTTTATTATTGTGATTATTATCATTCCATGGTAATGCATGAAATTAAAATAGTCAAACCAGCTGAATTCACCTCACACATAAGATAAAATAAATAGTGCAGCTCTACAGGGCAACAGGAAACGAACCAAGTTTGCAAATCTGTAAAACAAATAAATAGTTAAACACATAAATCCATCTCGGTTTCGTTTAATAGTTGTATCCTTTTCTTTTTGCATTTTTAATCAATCTTTTCCCATTTAAGGTGCAATTGCAGCCATTTCATAGCCTTCAAAAAATACTGGCGCTTTAAAAAGAAAAAAACAAACGAAGAATCGTGGTAACGAATTAACGAATTATTATTTTTATTTGTTTATTATTTTAACATACAAGTAAAATCAAATAATTCATTTATTAAATAAAGATCGAAAAGTCTTTGCTGAAAAGATAAGAATGAAAAATATTTTTTATTTAATCTTTCGTGTTGTAAAAATATTTGAAACCCACGTTTTGTTTTACCATGTTAATTTAATATTTCATTATAATTTGACTTGTTTTCGTTTTAAATTAAACTTAAAATTAAACGTGTTATTTTGAACGTTTTCAGTTCCAAAATACCTTGCTTTCAGGTAAATCTGGAGCCATTTCAATGAACCGTTAAAAGTATATCATCGTTAACAACCGGAGGAAAGAAATGTCTGTGGCGGATTATGCTGACCGAGGAAGGGGGGGAAATGACACACACATATACACTCACACGCAATTAGACACAGACACACACACAGGCACAAATGCATGGCGCATTTGCATGTTGTATCCCACGGTGGAAATTACAATGGAGAGCAATTAATATGCACATAAATTAAAAGTGAGAGGGGTTTCTGAATTCCAGGAACAGGCGGTCATCCAAAGAGGAGGAGAGAGGAGAGAAAAGAGGCTCTGTTCACACGGGACAGCAGGAGGAGGAGGAGGAGGAGGAGGAAGAGGAGAAGAGAGAGGATGGAGGGATAGAGGGAAGGGAGGAAAAAAGAACAGAGGGAGGATGGAGGAAGGTAGAAAGACTTAAAGATGGAAAGAAGAAGGAGTGAAAGGACAGGAGAGAGAAGAAAGAGAAATGTGGATTGAGAACAAGATCAGAAATGGTGGTATTAAGAGGAAAGGTGGAGAGGGAGGATGGAGATGGAAAAAAAGGAATAAGATGGGAAAGACCAAAAGAATGAAAGGGAAAGCGAAGGAAATAAGGAGGAGGTGTTGGAGGAAATGAAGGAAAGGGAGAAAGGTGGGGAGGAGAAAGGAGAGAAAGGACCAAGAGAAGGAGAGGAGAGGAAGAAGTAGTGATGGAAAAGAGAAGAGAGATGGAGGAGGACAAGACAGAGGAGACAAATGAAGGGAAAGACGGAAAAGATGGAAGGAGACTGAGACAAGGAAAGAGAATAAGGAAGAAGGGAAGAGAAGAAACTAAGGGAGGAGAAAGAGAAAATTATTTAGTATGAAGTGCTGATATTCTTGTGTCGTATATTTTGTTACCAGTGCTCTACAATAGTGAAATAATCCTCATATAAGGAGTGTTGGAGGAAGGATTTGTTTAAAGGATGCTGAGTGTTTTTATTTTTGGAATAATCTCATGTTCAGTTGTGTTGAGCATGGTACGTTAAATCAAGCCTGTCATGGTGTTTTCACATCATTAATGGTAAATGGTAAATGGCCTTGCTTTTATATAGCGCTTTTCTACCTATTGGTACTCAAAGCACTTTTACAGTCAGAGACACATCTACCCATTCACTCACACAAGCACGCACACATTCACACACCAGTGCCACGCACTGGGAGCAACTGGGGGTTCAGTGTCTTGCTCAAGGACACTTCGACATGTGGCACCTTCCGGGGATCGAACCGCTAACCCTCTGGTTCGTGGACAACCCGCTTTATCTACTGAGACACAGTAACTTTGAATGGGAAGACCTGCAATCACACACATGCACATGCACCACAGATCACTGGTCATGCTCCAAACCAGCAGAGATAGAGTGAATACTGTGACCATGCAGAGGAGGCAATGGTTATGGAAGGGGTCGTTTTACTTTTTCCCTGTTTTATGTTCCCCTGTACAGTATGTAACAACACGTATGGTGGAGTTGCAAGGGTATGTTATGGTATAATTTGTGCATTTTCCCAATTTTGTGTCTCTTACCAACTCACACTTGTGCTGTGTTCGTATTGGGGTGTTTTATTAAAAATGACACTTGTGAAAATAGTTTTTTGGAAGGAAACAATGATTGGAGTAGATGGTATCTGCAATTCATGGCAAAGAAGACAAGACAAGCCACTGCAGGTTGGGCATGAGAGAATTAAAGAGACTTTGACCCAATGGAGATCCACGGCAGGAAAACATGCGTAACTATTAACACAACAAATATGTTTATTTATCTTTAAAAATGCTTTTTTATTATTATTATCAAGCTCTCATTCATTTCATACAGAACAGTTATAACATCTGAGTTGCGCCACCCGCTGAAGGATCTCATCTACTGTTTGGTGTCTTGATGAACTTCTTCTCCATTTAGTTTGTTAAGAGCCTCCTGAGAAAACGTTCAAGACCTCCATGTGAACACACACATCTGAAATAAACCCTTAAAGATACTCATAAGTCTCCTGAGTCTCTCCTGTCTCTACAATAAAAAGAGTCCTGCAAGGAGCAAAGCAGCTGAAAAAGTCTAGGCTCACAGTCCCTGGGGAAATATGTTGATTTACCCTAAACAAACAATACAGCCTACTCTAAATAATCTTACAGTAACACAAGTAAGCAAGAGTGAAGCTGTCACAGGATACAGCCGCCATCAAGAGCCATCAAGATACGTATATGTCAGATCAACATTTAATATGAATAGTCAGTGTTTATCTGAAGATGATGCTGAAATGCATAAAAATGCACGCATCATGTTCAAGTATGTGGAAGACAAGTGTTTCTCCGGTGAGATGGGCCTTCAGTCGTCTATCTATCTATCTATCTATCTATCTATCTATCTATCTATCTATCTATCTATCTATCTATCTATCTATCTATCTATCTATCTATCTATCTATCTATCTATCTATCTATCTATCTATCTATCTATCTATTTTCAGTGAGCGATAAGAGTAGGTGTACACTGCCCCCTGCAGGACAAACGGTGCCTCTACTAAATCAGCTCGTTTTTAGATGTATGCCTCCCTCTAGTGGCGGGTTATTTTTATTACATTATTACAGGAGGAATTATAGAGCAGCAGCAACTGAATGATAACACTACAAACACTGCCAAAAGTACTACAAAGATGATTAGTTAAATAAAATTTAGAGTCATATCATAACTACTGAAACACATATATCCTCTAATTGCTGCTAGCAATCCTGCTGCTACTGCTGCAATAATACTATTCATTGTGTCATTGCTACCCATTATGCCAGTGTGAGCATATTATGATTGGCATATACCATTACTAGTACACTCCATATTACAAGCACTACTGCCACTATGGTTTCTTTCCTTTTTAGCACAGTAGCAGTGCTTCTGTGAGGAAAAGGCCATGTAGTGACTGCATTACTTGGTTTACACTATTCACATACATGAACAAGTACTCTAATATAATTTGGATATTGTCTACATAATATATGAAAAAATAACAGTTTAACAATTCTGTTCTAAGATGCAAAGAAGATGGATCAACATCCATGTATTTTAATGCAGAAAAAAGCTCTTTTAACACATAGATCAGGATTAAATTTACACCCTCTCTGTGGCTAAACCTACTTCTTCTTACATTCTTGTTTACAGAGTCTAGAAGGTGAATTTTCCATAGATGCCACCTTTGCTCTGATCTTCTCCCTCTTTGATTGTGTCTTCAGTATCGCCTGAAGGTGTTCTCACGCATCTGAAGAACGACAAGCGTGAACATTAACACCTGAGGGCACTCGCAAGATGAATGTGTTCACACAGAGATAAAAGAAACCACGGTGTTGTTGAAAGGTGTTCTGCTTAAAGCAGTTCCTGGTCAAAAATCCCCAGACAATCCCCTTGGTTTCACGAAGAACAAATTTGCCTCAAGTGGTTTTACAATATGAACGGCGAACAACAATCTCGACCTCACAACAGAGGTGGACACACAATGAATGTCTTGTGTACAGGATATGGTATGGATAATCCAGACGACAAGATTATAGATAGACCATCAACATGTAGGGTAGTTCAGGGAGCAACATCCAAGTCCCATCAAATAGAAAGAACCTGAGCCATATGACTCTCTGACCACCATGAAGAACTGGAAAAAGGACACAAAGACAGAAAAGAGGCCCAACTAATTCACACATACTGGAGTAAAGAACAAAGAGAAGGACTGACAGACGAGGGCAGTCAGATGAGAGCAAACGGACATTGAAATTTTAACATCAAAAGAGAACATTGACGATCATAGTTCATCCACAGCAGATGGCCTTATGCACATGTTGCACTAATTCCAGTCATCACAAAACCGAGGGGCAAGGGTGACTGAATATTTTTTTTTAGTATGTTCATCAGTTTTAATCTAGCCACAGGTTTTGTGGTAGAGAGGAGGTCAGACCCTTCCTGGTTTCTCGATGCCCCAAGGGACCTACAGCATGTTCTTCATATATTCAGGTGCAGCTTATCATGCATGCAAGTTTTGTGGACTTAAGTTGTCTGGATTCTGTAAATCAGACATGATGATGTTGCCTTGTATTAATAATATACAAAACCTGTCTCAGAGTAAAATAGCTTTCCACCTCTGGACAGAAATGATGTTCTCAAGACCTCATACTAAAACCTTCCACCTCCACCATGTCAAGCAAAAGGTGGAGGAGAGAAAAATGTTGATAACAACTAAAGATGCAGGCTGCTCTTACTGAGTTGTATAATTGTAGGTGTGACTATATGAGATGTGATGCTGAATAAGTGCAGAGCTTAGGCTTTTGTGCTACATGGCTGCATACAACATCTGTTCCATTTGTTTGTCGGTGGAAGATCCCACCTACTCTAATGCACAAACAACAGATAATGATCCCATGCTTATTAGTTGTGAAATATTCCTGAACCACAGTTCACCTCACACACCTCACTTTGAAACTGACAAACATATTAGAAGGCACTTTCTTCTCACACTATCTGCATGTGTAAACATTATATCATCACATCACTCTGTCACCTTTTTATTTCTTTTCTGCCTTTGAGAATAATGGCAATTTGTAACCGTGTCACCGCTGTTACTGTCCATCTGCGAGTATGAATTTGGGTTTGACCCCCTCTTCATTGCTCATCCCTCACCAAGAAACATTAGCGGAGGCTAATGTGCAGTAGACCTGAGCGCTCGGCTCCAACCTGCACACCCAGGTTCCTCCAGGCCCTCCCTGCTAATCTGCCGTGTGACTCCTCTCTCCTGATTTCCACACTTCAGCTCTAATTGAGGGGTGCAGGCTGAAGAGGTGCGGGGGCGTTTGTTGGCTCCGTCGCCATGGACACTGAGCGTCGCTTGGCAACCGGTGGGATGCTGCGGAAGCGGAGTGCAGCAGCGGGTCACTGTGGAGAGAGGGATATGCACCCACACACCCCTCACACATACGGACGGACCTAGACTCAGAAAATGGGACTTCACAGAGGAAGCTCTCGTCTCCTAACAGGCAGGGATGCTGAAGATGTGCATAATAAGGGAACCTGACATGTCACCCTACATGCTCAGGTGGCTGTGGCTCAGTAGGTAGAATGGGTTATCCACCAACCAGAGAGTTAGCAGTTTATGAATGTGTGTGTGCTCGTGTGAGTGAATGAGTATGTGTGTCACCGAGACTGTAAAGCACTTTGAGTACTAATATTAATAGTACTAATAGGTAGAAAGGCACTATGTAAAAGCAAGACCATACTGCTTACCATACTGTACAAGTCACTGGTGGGACGTCCTCCACCGATGCAAGTCTAGAGAAATTGTTAAAGAGGATGCATTTAGTCTTTTTATTTTCTTTGTAACATCTGAAATTAAGCAGTCTACAGAGGTTGATAAAAACTGGTAAGCTGTGTGTGCATCCTCTTAGAACATTTACATCGAAAAATCAGTTTTTCATTATAGTCCTGTTGGATCTTTAGTAGTTATTTAATGGTTTGGCAAACACCAACCTCCTCAGAAAACTAATGAATTCACCTTCATTTTATCTCTGCTACACGTTTTACTGTCTTTACTAGCAACAAGACACCAAACCCATCATCTGGCAAGACAAGAGGCACAAAGTAAAGAAGGAGACTGGGCCACAGAGATAAGAATGGGATCAGGAGAGGAAAAGAAAAACATGAGAAGCGAGACTGGCAAAAGATGACGAAAGATACGGACTGACAGAGAGAAGGAAAGATGGCAAGAAAAAGAAGGGGTGTGATGGTTTGGTGTCAGACTTGAGAGCAAGGTACAGGAATAAAACTCTAATGTTTTGTTATTTTTAATCTCAGTTGAGTTTGCACTTTTGATTTAGGAGAATCTTTAAAAATGTACATGCTTTGGTTGGCTTTTGGAGCTGACAAAACTCGATAAATCTTTTAAGTCACCCTTAGATCCCTTAAAAAGAAAAATCATTATTCTCTATAACTCTGCCTCCTTAGCTGGCATTTCTCTGATTCCCCTCTTTAGTTTTACTCTCTAACATGTCCATGACAACACTGCCAATGTGGATGATCAAGGAAGAGGAAAGGTTTTCAGTTTTTTCGTTTTGTTTTCAGGTGTGAATAAGCCAAATGGCCTCACAAAGTCTTCTTTAATGAATGTAAACTCAGTCTGCTGTTCTTCTCAGATATTTCATAAGAGCCTTGATGTAACAGAGTCTCTGTCTGAAAAAAGTGAGACAAACATAAGACATATGTACAGATAAACCGTAATGTAAAAAAACCCAAAACGACTATAATGAATCCGTTGCAAGTTCATGTAGTCTTTGAGTTGAAAGGTCATTATATGGCAAAGACTCAAAGTGCAGCTTTGGTCACGACGTGGAAGCACAACAGATAACATGTCTTTACAATTCCCCGGATTCAAACATTAATCTGGCAGCTGGTACGCTCACAGAATGAGTCCCGATGGTGAGGTCACAACCCCTGAGTGAACCGCCAACACAGATCTTAGCTCACAGCTTCAGTCTCTTGTTTGGGTAAATAGATGTACTTAAAAGTTTGGGATTGTGCTTTAGCACATAGCACATGTGTTATTGTGCTGATTAAGACCACTTGGAAAGAGACACTGAAAAACTTTTAAAGAACACAAGAACCACATTGTTGCACTGGGGGACATTGTTCGGTGTGTGTGGTCAACACAGTTAAAACAACGTGATGAAGTTTATTTTCAGAATTTTTGCAGAGCACCAAATGTGGATTAATCAACCACTGAATAAAGTCGCTAGTTCCTGATACTGGTTTTTTTTTTAGTCTAATGTAAAAGTACTGAAAACTGTTTGTAGTGTACCTATGTAAAAGAGACATTTTGAAACGTGTATCTTTGCCGAAGCTATTCATTTGACTTTTGCTGAAAAGGTAAAAGTTCTCTTCTTTTTCAGCTTTCTAGCACAAGAAGAAAAGTGACTCACACCTAGAGCAATTCAATACTACTACCTCCCTCCTTTGCTAATGGTACCAAGCAAAGACAAGCAGCCCCAAGACATGATGCTGTGACCACCATGCTTCACCATGGGTAAGATGCTGCCTCTTTACAGCTGTCCTGATCATCCTTTTCTTTGTCTTGTACTATTCTCCCCTGAGTGATTCCTTTCAATATTATCTCATTAATGCTTTGTGAACTTGGGTCCATGGCTGTAGAGTTTTATCTGGAGTGAGGGCTTGTGCAGTGTGCACATGATCATGTTTTGGATTAAATGAGAGTTTGTTCCATCAATCATTAATGATCTTTGTTGGATTTGTTTGCATCACTAAAAGGGTTTGTTAGGGAAATTCTTTTATCAAGAATGGCAGAATCATTGGAGTCTTGTTTTAAAGTTTTACCTGCAGCAAAGAGTCGACACATGCACTATAGCAAGTACAGAATCAACTGCCAATAATAAGCATAGACATTTTTTATATCCACCACATAAAGAATTGAAGAAACTAATCATCTCATTTTATGAGGTTATTCATTTTAATACAGGTGAAGCATTATAACCTGCAAATCAACTCACTGTTGTTGTTGTTGTTGTTACTATTGCTGCCTGGAAGTAGCTATAATTATTATTTTTTTATACTCACTCATTCAGCGTATTCCTTGAATTTACTCACACATACACTGCAGCATGTTAATAAATGATACCGGTGAAAGGGAGAAGCGGCAGGTCAGCAGGGGCCGCTCACACAGACGCAAACAAGTCCTCCATCTGTGCAGTGATGTTTCACATTAAGATGAGATGACTGCTGTGAAAGGGAATGTGCGAAAACTCATGGTATAGGTGTGATGATCCATACATAAAGTTCCATCTGTACCATGTCATGCAAGTTGATGTATTCACAGAGCATCTGATCTGATATTATGAAGAGCATTAAAATGTGAATAGTATATTATATTATTATACTATTTATAAAATAGATAGAGAAATATATCACTCCTAAGCAGCACCTTGATAATTATGTACTGTGTGATGATACTGATTGTATCTATGTGTTATATTTACTTTGATAGCATTATGCTGATGATTAGCTCTTGACAGCTCTTGACACCCGGTTCTGGGGTATCACTCCAAAACTGTGCCATAGGTTGGGGAGAAATGGGCACCCAGCAGGGTTTGTGGAGTATTTTGAATGCACTGTAGGAGTGTCATATGTTTAAGGGATTTTATGGCTGTCATTGCAAAATAGGCCAAATCCAAAACTTTTACAGTCTCACTAGACTCAGCTGACTGCTGTCTATGATGATGACC
Organism: Planiliza haematocheilus; assembly: GCA_005024645.1. Taxonomy (NCBI): domain Eukaryota; kingdom Metazoa; phylum Chordata; class Actinopteri; order Mugiliformes; family Mugilidae; genus Planiliza; species Planiliza haematocheilus. The sequence goes on from SRSE01000806.1 coordinate 3,793,637, forward strand.
AAATGCCATTTTTGTCTTCAGGTGTGAATCAACAAAATAGTTTTAAAGTCTTTTTTAATTAATGTAAACTAAATTTGCTGTTCTACTGACTGTGTGCACTACATGAGTAAAACAGCTGAAATTAAACAGCACTAATATACAGCTAATATAGTTGCTGTCTTTTTTCACAGAGGCCAGAACAACTGTTTGGTTTGTCTGTCCTGACTGCACGTCCCTGTTCACACTGGCTAAGTTGTGCAAATAAGAGCATAAGAAGAGATATGGAAAGTAAACAAACTGAAAAAGGGAGTTCAAAGGACACACAGAAGGCTGTTATAATTTTTCATGTTCATCTAATCTGAACATTTACATATGCCAATGTCTTCACACCGCTGAGGTATGTACGACAGTTAGAGCTAACAGTTGCTCTTCTGACTTCCCTAACCAGGCATTTCCTTTCATGCAGACACAGAATATATATTTTTTAATCTTTGTGGTGCGTGTAAGCACAATTTTTCGTCCCAGAGACAGACAACATGAGATCTCGTCACAAGTTAACCTCCATTGCTCATGGTTCTTTGATGTCAATTTGATGTGTCTGTACCAAAAAAAAATCAGGTGAAGTTTCCAGGAGGGACATGAAGATGGAGTTAGCATAACAGCAAGTGAAATCATGAACAAAGCTAAACTCAATGGGTGGAGATGACAATGTGTGTCTGTCTTCTTACACTGCATGGACTCACTCTTGTCAGTAAAGTTGGGAAACAACTTCTTCTTCTGTTGTATTACTCCACAGTGGGCAGAGCTGTTGTCTTCAGGTCAAATACTGATTAATGTTCCCACGTAAACACATGTCCATGTCAATGTCCATGTAAAAGTTACATTGGAATCTCTTATCCATATAATTTCTGTTGGGTTGAAAATAATGTCCACATAAATGTGTTCACTCATGTTGAAATATTACACTACTAATGCTCTCAAGGCAGTAAATTTCATTCCATTCACTTTCACTGTACATGAGGTTGTGGCAAAAAGCTATGGATATCTGAAGATATCCATTACTGCCATTTGATCTGATTTTACTCTAAATGCATGAATCAAGTGATCCTATCAATTTCTAGCAGGTGGAATATCTACTATCATTGTTGGTGAATGGTACTAGACACAAAGTATAGCTTAGGCAAATATCGAATATCTGGACCTTGTTTTATGGCAACCCATACAATATTTGCTTTAAATTGTTAATTGCAGCCTCAGATGCCATCTAACTGTAGTGCTGGAGGACATTGCAAGAAATCAACTGAGTATGAGATGAGGTCTTCTTGATGTCACATAATTCAGAGAAAATGATGTGATATATCAGTGGTTCAAATTGGTGGAATGACCTGTCCCTACCACATATATAAAACCGTAGCGCTAGCATGACATCCTGTTTATTTGCTAACTTTTTAAACAGTATGTCATATACAGTATTATGTATATGACATGCAGCACTGTAAGAAGATGCAGAAGAACACATAGCCCTGCAAACTCTGAGGTTAACCATTTGAAGCCATTACACAAACACGGAGCAGCTCTCAGTATTCTTCACTTGAGCAATTTATTCAAACTGCATCTCCCCTTGATTGCATAACAAGGGGTAATTTTTGCAGCGTTCTCCCACCACGGTGACCTCAAGCCCTCCCAAGCGCATTAGCAATCTTCCAGAGCGTTGTGAGTTGAACATTCAGGCTGACGGACAATAGCGAGGTTATTGAGTTCCTGTTTATATCTGTGAACTCTCTGTTAAATATGACCAGCTGAGCCTGTTGTTTTTCCCGGAGCTGTGGTATGCACAGACAGATAATAGGCAATAAAATGATTGTCATAACTTCAAGAGGATTCAGATTTTCTATTATAATAAAGACATTACCCAAAATCACAATACCCATGTGATTTTGATGGAAACATTCTGCAAATTTCTTATTTTCAAAATTCAGTGTGGAACTTGTATTTATACCACATACGCACATCCATATATATATATTCAATATATATAAAAGGTAAATAATGAATGGCCTGTAACTTTATATAGATTTAAATTGCGATTGATTTGTCACTATATTCTAGCACATTTTCAGGGTCACGTTTTTTTGCACAACACATGATGGAAACCATTTGCAAACCTCACCTGAGATTCTGTAACTCTCTGTTGTTTGTGGACAAAACAATAACCCATTTATACACAATATGAAAACCTACTCTTACATTAAACCAGGGCAGATATACAATAGTTCATAGTTCACCAGAGAGCCTGTCTGTGTGTGTCATATCATATATCGTATCATCATCAAGGATATGTAGACACCCCCATATGTGATAGCTGGACGTGTAATTCCAAAGCTGTGGGCAATAATCTGCAGCTGTAACAGCCTCCACTCTTCTGGTTTCAGTCTTTCCGCCAGATGTCGAACCTACCGCGGGGATTTGCTCCCATTCGCACGGAACAGCATCACTGAAACCCAGCACGGATTTCGGGAGGCTTCCCTTTCTCGGAAATTAATAAAAACGGTCCCAGGTCAAAAGGAAGCAAAAGTATGTGGACTGGTATCACATAACATAATGCAGCAGGTTACACTGAGCTAGCACTATGAAAAACAAAAGCTTATATTTGGTAACTTGATCAGTTCTCTGGGTATTTGTCTGACCTTATATATTTAAATATATAAGAAGGAGCACAAAATCAGAACATGGGACAGTTTGTCCTTCCTCTACTTGGACATTTCATTAAGAACTACTGTTAACCAGGTCGCATGAGGCGCTTTGTTTCAACAGGGGGCGCCAAACTGTAGTTGTTGATTGGGCTGAAGGAGATAGCTCTGTGGCTGACATTATGTTGAGCAATGAAGAAATCCTGCTTGTGTCACTGCATAAGATCTGTGCCCTACCATAATTGCTGTGTTATACTTTTCCAATCAATAGCTTAAATGTCAGCAATAGCATTAGCTTTGGTTGTGGCACAATAGCGCTACCACTGACATGAGCCATGTTTCCTGTGTTTTGGTTTTTTTTTGGCTTGTTTTATTTTTTTTAACTCCAGTCTCAAGCTGGACTGTGATTGTTTGTTGTCATTTTTCCCGTGGCATTTCCCTGACCCCAGGGCCGAGCAGCTGACCGCCGGACTACCCAGCTGTATGAGATGAGGACAGCGGGACATCCATCTGACTGCTACAATTCCCCTCCGAAAAACCCCTTCATATAAGCTTCTTATGCAAAGCAGAAAACACTGTGTAATCTCTCTCTGTCACTCCCTCTCTCCGTCTCTGTGTCTGAGCTGTTGTCACTGTTACGACTGCTTCTGGTTAATTCATTACTTTGGTTCGGCCTTATTCTTCTGCTTCATTAACAAATCTCTTAAGACTTCCAATGTCATGTTTAGATACACAATAATAAGCTTTACCAAATTAAAGCAGTAAATGCAATGTTTGCCCCCCCTTAATATGTCAAGTTCGTACACCAAATGGTGCATGTAACCTCATTAATGGTCATCTGTATCTTAAAACTTGCAGCTGTGTCAGAGGAGTCAGCTGTCCAACCCATGCTGTTTTCATGTGTTACATTACTTTGAATGCGACAGTGCAGTCCAGACTGCATGGCACATTCCCTCTGAGTTGCACATCAAATTCAGAGACACACACATTTGAAGTACTCAGGCTGTGTATTAACCACTGCTATAAACATATAGCTATGTATATACTGTAGATATTTTGGTTTATGCTTTGTCCATTTTCCATACGTGTGTTCTGTTTGTTTGTTTTTCTCTGTGTGTTTGTGTGTATTTAATTAATGATTCATATACAGACTTTGCTTGGAAGTTTGCTTTTTATATCAAATGCCTTCTTTTCTGGTTTGCTGGGCTTTTATCATATATGCCCCTTAGTGTTGCCGTTCAGTTCCCTTTTAGGTTTGACCTCAAGTCATATTCTGCACATATTTCCAGGTTCTCTATTACCACAGAACCTGCATTTCAAACGTGTGTTTTTATTATATTTTATCCCAATGCATTTAACAAGAATATTCATCCATTCATCTTCTGTTCCTGTGAAGGGTCTCGGGGTCTGCTGGAGCCTACCCCAGCTGTCATCGGGCGAGAGGCGGAGCCTACTCCAGCTGTCATTGGGCCAGAGGCAGGGTACACCCTGGACAGGTCTCCTGTCTATCACAGGGCTAACACAGAGAGACTGACTCACACCCACATGCACACCTATGGCCAATTTAGAATCACCAATGACCCTAACCAGGTTAGGAGGAAGCACATAGAGAGAACCCACATAGATGTAAGGAGAACATGCGAACACAGAAAGACCCATTCAGCCCATGGATTCGAACCCGGGACCTTCTTGTTGGACATTTAGTTGGGTATTTTAGTTAGTTAGTTTTGTTATTTCATACTGGCCCCTGCACTGTCAGGACTGCCCTGGCCCTATGGAAAAAAAGGGTAACCATCTTCTGATAATTACCTTTTGCCACCCTTAAAACTCATGAAGGCCCTACAGTGCATCCTGAAATATCCATAAACCCCATAGGAGTTGCATTCAGTCTATTCTAGGAAATATTTTCCTAGTTTGGACTGGGAGGACAGCACACCTACATCTCTGGGGCCTGCCAGAACCTTGGATCACCTCTGCTTACATTGCTAAAATACACTCACATTTTAGTATAGTCTATTAGGTAAACTACACTAAACAAAATGAACGCAGTGTAACGCAACAGACCTGCATTTTTATTTTTCAAGTTTATCACCATTATTATAATTTCGAAAGCTGCAGTTTGTGGCACTGCTGACCTCTATTGCATTTTACAGGGAGATATTTTCTGCTACTTTCACGGATATAATCGGGATGGACAGTAACAAAAACACATGTCATTACATAAAATAATCAGATAAAACTTCCAAACTGACCATGAGGCCCTATTAACTCTTCTTCCAAACTAGAAAACCCAAACATTGCAACTTCATTTTTTTTCTTTTCATTAGAGAGTTGTAATAAATAAATTGTATCCATATATTTATATACACCAGTCAAGGATTGTCACACCATCTCATTAAATGGAAATTTTGTCAACATTGTGGATTTATTGTGAAGACATCAAAACTACGCAACAACACATGACTGAGAGCTTTGCGCTCTCTCTCTCTCTCTCTCTCTCTCTCTCTCTCTTTCAATCCAGTGAGGCGTGTTCAGATAAATAAAATGTATGCATATATATGTATTTCTAAATAAAAGAGAGGGTTTACAATAAAATATTACTTTAGCTGTCGTTAAATCAAGTCAACTTCGAACACTCCTGACTCCACTTATTTGAGTTGAAGTGATGTGGCGCACGAGCCTTATTACTTTAAATCTCCCAGCAAAACCATTTGCTCTACACTGACGTAACGTGACGTACGCACGCACAGCGGAAACTGGAAAATGAAAAAACTAATTAAAACAGAATCGGCACGTCGCTTACGTAAAGTCTTCTGAAAACTCGAGCTCGTGCGAAAGTACTTTTTGTGGAGCTGTTGCTACTCGGGTTCTCACACGCGCCCTTACCGCATGTGTCACTATAACGTCACTATATTCTCTCCCTACTGTAAACACCGTGTTCCTCCGCAGTGAGCACATAAAAAATAGGGCGGTAGAGACACGGCACATCCCCACTCCCTTGACATTGAGGGGAAGTACAACCGTGAAAACTCGTTCTATAAAATATTTATGTATATTAATTATTTACAAAGTATAGCATATTATATATAAAAAAATGTCTTGTCTAATGTTTAGGGTAGTAACTGACAGGATGCCAAACTGAGACACGGCTCTGCTGGGTAAATGTACAACTTAAACATTTACTTGAGAAATCATAGAGATTAAATTAAGTCATTAAAATGTTTATTTAAACATTAAAATCTATATATTCCCACAAAGTTATTCTAGGGAAACGTGTTTGTGCTTGCAAATAACAGCAACAGCAACTATAACTAAACTGTGATTTGCTGTGGGTAACTATATATAAAAAGAAGCAGTGAAAGTGAAGTCGCTGTTCTCAAAACATGACAAGCGGAGGGATATAAACTCTTAACACATGATGTCGCCATCAGCCCTTCCTACTTCGCAGCTCACCTTCCACCGACTGCGCGCTGACGATCTGATTGGTCGAAGCAGCGCGGACGGCTGGCGCCTATTGGCTATGTTTCTGTCACTCACGTAGGCAATGCCACTCAGGATAGATTAGGCACCATTTGCCATAACTAAATAGTTACATTGTACATCAAGTAGGAAGAATTATTTTAATTGGTAGCCCCGTCGCGCTCGGCAGAGAGTTACGGGTCGTCTTCGTTAAAACCTTGCGTACGTTTTGAATGCAACAAAAAGTGTTCAATCTCGCGTCTCATCAAACAGATGTGGATACACTGCTCGGGTAAGTCACTCTTCACCAGCTTGTGTCCGCATTTCCCACATTATTTTTTATGCCTCTTCCTGTGTTTGGGTACTTCTGACAACTGCGTGTCCAGACGCCGTGTTGTTGTTAAGATATTTGCCCGCTGAGTTGTTAACTGGCACAGTGTTGTGGTAACTCTGAGGAGGCTGTGCATGGTGCTCGCTGTAAACCCTCAAGTCTCTGTTAGTGTTTTGCATCAAAGAAGACGGAGCCTCGTGTAGTATAAGTTAACACCAGCGTGGCAGTTTAAATCTTTCTACATTTCAGTCCCGCAGATCTTTACTAAAGCCACATCTCGCAGCCGGTGTTTTTGAGCGTTGTGCGCAACAGTAATAACACTCCATCAGGAGCTGTCAGAAACGATTTACGACAAGTGTCAGCCACGTTTTGACGCGATTTCTCTTCATTTCTGCAAATGGATTTCATCTCAGAAAGAAGCACGTTCAGTTTATTGGCAACTTTTATCGCCCCATCAATTCGGTTTAAATGACAGGTTTACATTGGAGAGAAAGTGGGCTTAGCTACAGAAAGAGAAAATAGTGGTGTTTTTTTTTTTTTTTTTTTTTTGCCTTGGGAAAACTGTGGCGTATGGTTTAATTGTGGTTCTTTATCCAGACCACATTGGATGCGTTTCCTCATATCCTTCAAGCTATTGTGTCTGTTGAATTATTTTATGCCTCTTTCATGAGCCCATTTCCGACGATTGTGCTCTCATTGCTGTGCGTAATTGCTTCTCTCCCGGGAGAGAGTGCCATCAAACTTCTAATTTCCTCCTCAAACCCGGAAACCATTTTGCTCGGGGAAGCGGCATGTAATGATGGCATCAATAAACCCAAATAAAGCTCCTGTCAAGTCAGCTTCCAGATTTCTTTGGAGTGAAAATGCCTGTTCTGTCAGTTTTGTTTTTACTCCTCCGCCCCCTGCGTTGGGTCAGCAGCATCTCAGAAATGCAGGTGACTGGGATTAGAGGGCAGCAAGACAATGAGAATATGCCTCTGGAGAGAAGTCTCGCATGTCAGGAGGCAGGAGGAACTGTTATCTATTACATCATTATCTAGTGCAGTGGAGGGATGTGGTGCGACATGGACAGATGAGTGTTTCAGTGACGCCTGCAGGTAAAGTCCAGGTTGCCAAAAAGGTGTCACCGGATCCCAAGAGAGACAGTCCAGATAAGGGTGCTGAGCAGTGCTGGTGAGCGTCCCAGCAGGCAGAGCAGAGCAGATTAGCTGTTCTTTGTGAGTAGGACGTGTTCTTAGGGGCTCAGGATAACCAGAGACAAGTGTTTGTAGCGATAAGGCAGATTCTGTGGAAATGCAGGTTTGAACTGACTGATGATGTGGACATGAAACAATGGATGTTTATCAGGTTTGAGTCTGTAAAAATACACTTGCATCCTGCAGATTTGCAGCTGAATCACTCAGATCAAGTAGTATCGAATCAGAGAGATTGAAACACCCCAAACTGTAAATACTCACTTAAGAATTGGTGATTAACTTTGAAGATTTTTATGTTAAGGTAAGTCGGCCTTGCTAGGCTGCATCAAAGCGTGAAGGTGCCACACAGGATGTAACAATTAGATCTCTGAAGTGAAAGCAGTCTTCAAAACAGAGACAGAGCATCATCCAGAAAACTGGACTTACCAAGGTCAAATCTTATGCTGTAATCTCACTACTGTCTTTCAAGTAGAGTTTAAAATCTTAAAAACCTGTTATAAAGTTTGCCGTAGTTTGAAACTGCTACGTATTTTAGTTCTGTTCAAATAGCAGCCAACAGATGGAGACATGCAGGGGGCCAGAGGTTTGGCCACAGCGTCCTGGTTTGGGACATGTGTTTCATGATTTCATGAAGGTATTAAATGGTTGAAACATTCCTGAAAGACTGGAAATGGGAGGTTTATATCAGGCACCCCAGTCTCTTTCTGTTGTCTGAGCAACAAACGCACTATGCTGTTTCTGACATTGTCAAGATGTCAGAGCTAATGGGAGAGTAACACCCCCCCCCACCCCTTATCTTTTCTTTCCATGTGAGATTGTTAGATGTGTGAGATAGCCTAGATGACCATCATCATCTCCTTCAGATTCCGCTGTTGTTCTCCCGTGCTTCTCAGAAAGATAGCAGAAAAGTTGATAGAGCACTTAGGTGTGCAACACGATAGCCCTCTTTGCATTGCATTCATAGAGTCTGTAAATCTCTGGAGGCTTCTCCCCTTCCCTCATGTACTCACACAGGAACACAATCCATAAATTGAACAAAATATTGTAACTGGACTTGTTCAGCGAAAAGGGGCTTAAGCTCCAGATGACTTATGGGCTCAGCTCTGGTAATGGGCTTTTGTGTCCCTGAGAACCGTGACTGCAGGCGAAGCTGTACTCCCCTCTCATTGACAGAGAAAGCTCCATGCCAGGACAAAACTTAAGAAGACACTTTTTCTAGTGAAAATCATCTTGGAATTAATTTTGCTGAACATCCGTCCAAATTCACAGAGTCAGACTTTGCCCACAGACTCGAGGTTTGTGAAGAAACTGGATTGGGTTTTGGATTTCCTTGCTTTAAGCTCAGGCATCGTGTGCTCTGCTGGCTACAGTCAAAACACAGTGGGGGGAAAAAAAACACCCCCGCTCTCTCCTTGCTTCTGCTAATTTGAGGAAGTACATTCATTCTCTCCTGGTGCAGCTTCCTGCTGAATTGCAAACACAGGCAGTCAGCCGCCGTGCTCTCCAGACATTACAGAGATTGTCAGTGACTGTCAGAGGCACAATGAAGTACATAGCCATGTCATTTTTGTCAGCATATAAGAGTCCTGTTTGACGTCTTTGTAACACGTCTTCGTCGATGTGTTAACACCAATAATAGTACTAGTGTTGAAGCTTTCATCAGTGATTTATCTGCGGATTGTTTTTCTTACTTCATTAATTAATCTTTTTCTCTCTAAAATGTCAGAAAATTATGAATTATGCCCGTCAGAGGCCAAGGTGACTTTGTTAAGTGTATTAAATTAATTAGTTAATTTACTTCATGACAGAGACATGTTAGAAATCCTGTCTTTGGAGAAGCTGTAGCATGTGAATGTTTGACAGTTTTGATAAATAGCTCAAAGGCTTAATCAGATATCAACAGTTTCTCATTACAATCACACACACCCTCTTCTCCACACCCATAACTCACTATTCATTACATTAACACAAGTCTCACACACACACACACACACACACACAACCTGTTTCTATGCATTACATTAACTTGTTTGTTAATGGACAAGTAATGGACGACCTGCAGCACCTTTTCCATTTTCACCAGTCTTTTTATATGGTTGCTACTTCTTGACCTTGGAAACACGTTAAACCCCATGACCTTCCTCAGCAGATCGAGTTTACCCATTTTCCAAGGAGATGTGCAATACATGTTCAAATTCTGATTTTACCGTGTTTGTTTCCGAGTCCCTCTTCGGCCTTGAAAGCACACATGGGCAAAAAGTCCTCAAAGTGCTCAGGAATAAAAGCCCTTTATACAAAGAGGGAGGTGTTGTGACATTTGAAATCGCCGCAACAGGTGCTAATGGACTTCATGGACAAGTTGTTTTGTCAAGTCCATGTGGTGATTTAGATAAATGACAACATTTAATCTACTGGGAACGGAAAATTTAAAAAAGTTCTTTATTTTTTCAAAGAAACAATCAGAAAAGAAAGAGATGAGCTGAATGAGAGTGATCTGCATTCTTTGAAAACAACAATAATCACTGAAGCGGCAGAATGGGATAAATGCTTCCAAATCCCAGTACTACACACGTACGCTGGTTTGATGAAAGCTGAGTGTCAAGCGTTGAAATGAAACATAAGAGCAGCGCATTCATTCCTTGACTGATTTTCCAGAGTTCTGCATTAGTCGAGACCCTCCAGACATTCATAGTGGAACCCTGGACTCTGGCGTGCACTAACTGAGGTCTAATTTTCATTAATCAATTTGTTTGTTGGCCAGGCTGAGTATTGATGGGCTTTAATCACTGCTGAAGCTAAGGCCACATTAGCTAGTGAGAGCAGAAAATTACATCAGCATGCTGTGGAACGTAAAAAGCTTGTTTTATATTTCAGCACCAAGGAAACTAGACGGAGAGGAAAATGGAAAGCTGGTGAATAGAGGTGAGCTGTAGCTGCTGTGGTGTGGAGGACGAGTCACCTGCTGCCTCATTGATCTGGCTGTTTACTTTTTCAATTTGGCCGAAGCCTTCTACAATACAACACCGTCCATGTTGGATTTGTTTTTTCTGTGCGTTCGTCTGCAGCTGACCCGTGCTCTTGTCCCACGACAGCAGAAAGACCTTTCTGGTAAACCGGGTTAGACGAGCGCTGCACCTTCACAGCTATAAAGCTGAAAGCCTCACACCACACGTCCCACTCCTTTTCAACTGGACGGAGCATTTTAGTAGAAAGGAGCAATTACTACCTGCTCTGGTCGTGTTGCTTTCGTGGCCTCTTTTGTGTGCTGATTCCAGGGCAGATTTTGTCCACGGCTGTTCCCACGCTGAGTGAGGAGAACAGGAAGAACTCAGCCGCACAGCAGGCCTCTGCCTTCTGCTATTATGGCTATGATTCAATCATTGCAGGGCAACACTTTACCCCAGCACATTGAAAGAGGAAAGAAATGTCCTCACTCGCTCTCTGTTAATGGAACTTAAAGCCATAGGTGTTTTTCTACGAAGAGGAGACCATCAGCCACTTAATGTGGGAAGTAGCAGCAGCAAGCCTCACCTCACAATACACTCTCCCCATACTGTGATTTCAAAATGGCCTCCCTTCTGTGCTTGTAGCCAGAGAAGCACCACGCAGGGTGGAGGAACCAGGCCAGGCGAGATTCTCTTCTCCTGTTGCTGCTGATCGCACCTACTGGTTGTTTTACTTTGGATGGGGCTGGAGTGAAAAAAGTTCAGTGTGTTACGTTTTTTTTTGAATAAGATTCATTTTCAGTTTTACAAATTGGATGCAAAGTGGTGCGCGTCAAACAACGTCACACGACGTAGTTTGACGTTGCACACGTTCGGCGCTGTAAAAATGCAGTTCAACCAGCTTACTGGCAACGTGGGCGCATTTAAAATTCCTTTGTATTACTTTCTGCAGCGGCTCTCGGTTAAACCGTTCAACATCTTGAATGACATCAAAGCAAGGTCGAACAGGAAACCTCGTGTTCCACCAGAGAGAAGAAACATGGTTAGCATAGCTTCTGTTTGAACACACTTCTCGTGGAGTGTTGTCTCTCCAGGCTCAAACTGCTGGCAATTTTAAGAAATCAGGGAAAGTCGAAATGTATGTGATTGTGGTATTTTTGGCAAGCAGCAACCCTGCTCTACTCCGCGCTCTGCTGCAATTTACCAGCTTTTATTTTCATACCAGCTGGGAACACTTGAAGGAAAAAAAAAAAGAATCTGAGCATCTGTCCAGTCTATGATTAGATTTCAGTCCATTTTCATTTGCTAGGCATTCAAAACATAACAACTCTAATAGCTGCTATATCCACCTCACTGTACCAGGAAATTCTATGATGCCTTACTCTCGTGAAGCCCCTTTGGTTTCGTTGGTTGTTTCTTCTTACTATTTCGCATTGGATTATAGGTCATATTATCAGGGGTCTCAATGAATTAATTTGGGGTTCGGCTCACCTTTGAAAAATGAAAGCTGAAGGCAAAAGAAACCCCAATGGGTTCTAGAGGCTGATTAAACATGACATTTGTTTGATATTACATTGGTATGTTTATATCATTTTTTTTAATTTTAATTTTATTTGAACTATTTTCATTTCTGATTCTGCTAAAAAATACAGCTATAAATATTTTTGAATTGATGTTGCTTGTGGGTTAAGTTTTGAGATTATCTAGATCATGAAATAAGTGTTAATTATTACTTTTAAGCCAATATTCTTTGCATCCAGATGTTCAGGTTTGAAATATTTTCAGGGGAAAACTATCTGCAGATTAATAATTAATGAAAATAACTTTTATTTGCACCCCTGCTCCACAAAAAGTAATCGTTTCCTCATGTAGCCATGCTTGACAACATGGCCTCCCTGGTTTGACCCTCAGGGCCATAGTGAAGGATTAGGGCCCAGAGAATCTATGCCTGCAGGGCCACAAACCGCCTTACAGGACTAATCCCTGTCCTCTAGCAAGCTCTTAATTGAGCCATCATCAGCTGCTGATCTACGGGTTAAACATCAATTAAGGTAATGAGCAGATATAGAGGAGGGAAGACAAGGGGCTGGGGGAAGGGGTCTTCAGACTGGAGTGCAGGGAGGTGATGCAGGCCCACCCTGAGGAAAAGTGAAGTGCGCGTGTTTCTGTGAAGTGCTAGCTTGATGAGTGGAGTGAGTTTTGAGCCTTGGAGTGGAGTGTTGATTGTGGTTGTGCAGGACGGAGGCTGCTTCAAACAGCTTGATGGTGGTTTGTTGTTAGTTTAGCTGTGTTTGTGTTGGACAGGGTGCAGTCTGGGTGAGCTCCTCAGCTGCTGCTGGACCGTCAGGAGCCTTGTTGATGTGATTTTCTGCTAATGTTGAACCTTTACAGGGGTTATCTATGATTTTTTTTTTCCTGTTGCCCTGTCATATTCCTCCTGGTTGTACGCTGTCAGAGAAATTATAAATTAGCGTGATCTGCTATATTTGCATGTAAATAAATTGTTTAAAAAATACACCAGTTTCATTATTAAGTAAAATATCATACTATTTTCATAATAAGTAATTGAAGAATCATTTAGTCAAGTAGTCTTCAAATGATGATGAAGATATATTTCAGTACAAAAAGAAATTGCTAATTTTAATTTTTTTAAAAACAAACACCAGAGCTTTTGCTTAACTTTCTCCATTTGAAATATTTTACAAAATATTATTAAAATATTTTATTGCGCTTCTGAATGAGATAAATACATCGTGAACCGGATATTTTTTATTTTTTAATTGTTTTAATCCAATAGGTTATGTATGTGCTCCTAAATGTTCACTTGCTGTTTTTTTTCTCTCTTTGGGAAACTTGTGTTTCATCTTCAGTTTTGATTGACATGAAGAAGAAACAGATCTGCAGGTAGCTTCCTCTTCGCGGTTGAAAGACAAATTTCAAAAAGAGTGGCAATTAGAGAAACCGTAGCTTCATCACAAATAAGTCCAACAAGGAGGAGGTAACGTTCCCACCCACACGATGTGACTGACAAGTGATCTCTGGAAGTGCAGACTCACAGCGCTGAGTCTGGGAGATTACAACTTGAAATTTTAGTTTTCATCACATCTGCCTTTGCCGAAAGAGGAAATTAGTAATTAAATATCAAAGCACTTTGTGCAAATAAGTCCCATTTATCTGTGAGGAGGGATGTGTTGGAGAATGTTATCCATGTCCTGAGAGTGGTTTGTCTTTGTTGTGAATGCAGAAGCCAGTTTGATCATATTAAATGGTATTAAATCCTAAGGGAAAGTTGCAGCATGCTCCAGTGTGTCTTTCTGCTTGCCTTCATTTGAGTGAATTCAGTGATGCTGTTGTATCCATGTCTGAGAGGTCGGTAAAATGTCGAACATGTCTGCAAGTATCCATTTTGAACACTTTTGCCATGTTAAAATCCTCATTCAATATTTAACATACGGAGATGATTCAATCTTTAACTGTTAACCCATGACTATTTTATAAGCAGAACTCTTAAAATGACTCATAGATTTAATAGAATCCCAAAATGTGCTTCACATTTCATGTCTTTTTTTTATTGCTTCTCGTCAGCTTGTTCAAACAGCAGACATATTTCCCTTTGGCTTTAAACTTTCAAGTTGTATTTGTGAATGCAAAACTGAACACCAATCAGATGAAATCTTGTTTTAAGCAGGCAGTAAAATAACTCAGTCTACATTAAATATAGCAACATTCTGATTTAAAAAGGAAACCTTTGAAAAAGGTTGTGCCCCATGGAGACATCATAGAGACATTGCTTTTTAAATCTTGCCTATCAGCATTTTCTATAAATGAATTCATTATCCATCTAATTTGCCTGACAATCAGATGTGGGGAAGATGTGCATGTTTTAGTTCCAGTAGTGGTTCATGAGTCAGTTTCTTGGGAGCGTTGGGTCAATAAGGCCATTACATATTTCCCGTTGACCTTTGAGTTAGACCACATTATGAACTGCAACTCTACCCCGACTTATTTGGCTGAATCAGCGAAATACGATGTGAAACATTAGGAAGTTATGTTGCTACCAAAACAACCTGATATGTTGTGGCTTTCAGGACGAGTGTCGAGTTTTGGTCTCAGATTTCAGCATGAGTACCACACACAGCCTCCGAGCTTAAAGAGAAAATTGGATCCCAAATTCTTGTTTGCCAGAATTTGCTCTATCTGTTGACTGTTACCCCGACCTAAATTATAATCATCCCTCTGTGGTTTACCACAGACTTTCCATTCATCTCTGAGATAAACAGAGAGGGAGCAGAGAATTTCTCTTTTCTGTCCTAAGATGATGGATTCCGGGGAAGTAGGGCAGCCGGGTGGCCTGCAGTTTAAGTAGACTGTCTTGTAATCTGAAAGGTCACAAGACTTTATCTGAGTGTTTTGCCAAAGTGCCCTTCAGCTAGATGCTGCTCACTGACACTGAAAAAATATACTATTCAGATTTCAGTGGTGATTTAGCTGCTTGATAATTTGTGTGTTGCTGAACAGCATTAGTGAGTTAACCAGGTCTGATCATCACCATGTCATAGTCACATTCATTATATCAACATCTGTTACATAAATGTATGCAAAAAAATAAATAATAATAATCCTTTGATTTTTCTTAAAATACTTTGTTTGGTACACTAAATATATCCAGTCAGCCTAGCAAGAAATTGCTGGAAAAATTGAAAATCTGCTTTGACCTCGTTTTGACTACGTGGTGGAAACAGATGAGCAAACGAAAACACTGAATCCACGTTACATTTATTTTGATCAGGGATTGTGGAAGCTCCAGGAATCTGCAGGAATCTGCGCCTTATTACATTTCATTTCTGGGTGCCTGTGTGATCTCACTCTTCTCCCTTTTGCTGGTGATGCGCTTTACTCCAGCACTCAGTCCAGATTAAGTTGTATTTTCCTTATTTTAATATACTCTTTGCCAACGTAAGAGGTCATCTAATGCAAAGCTAGTCAAATGGACATTGTATCTGGTGTGTGGTGGGATCAAAGGCCAGTGGTCCAGGATCAAGACACAGCCTGCTGCGTCTATGTAGGTTAAATGCAACTTAAACCCAACACAATTTGCAGGATTAACCTTTATTAACAGGAGCTTGAGCGGCGAGTCACAGCACTCTCAGGGTTGCAGCGCTACGTACAACCAAGCCTGGCTTGACCTTGACAGGGCCGTAGTATAAAAATCCACTTACTCTCAATTTGAATCCATTTAGTTCAGCTTCTGACAGCCTTCAGCAGTACAGTCTTTTGTTTGAAAGTTCTCAGTATAGTCGTTGAGCGCTTAAATGAAAAGTAGTGAAAAGTAGAAAATTGATAAACCAAATGAACGGTAAAGAAAAAACCCTGTACCCCATGATACACTGTGTATCATTGCCTACATATATAACCTTTACCATATGAAGGTCATGGGCCAAGGTCATCTAAGTCTTAGCTATGGAACCATAACCTTGATGTTAGTATTGAGTCTTTCTCCAAGTGAGTCAATAAGAGCAAACCCATGTCAGTGTGGGACTTGAATACCATATTTAAGGCCAAATCTTTCATCCTCATTTAAACAGCCTAAGTGACAGCCTTGTATTCATCTTCCATTAATGCGTCTAATGCGTCTGTGCTGCAGTCTCTGCTGAAGGTTCACAGGAGGTCTGTGTGGTATTGTTGCCAGAAAGCTCAGAGAACAACGCCTTGCAAAAGATAAAAAAGCAAGAAGTGAGCGGGAAAAAGACGAAGCTGGGAAACGAATCAAGGAGTGCTGCACACCTACACGACCGGAGGAAGCTACAAGAGAAAAGAGATGTATAAGACAAGGTTTTTTTCTTCAAAAGGCCATGTGTCTGTTTTGGGAAAGTGTGCTACCTCGGATGCATCATTCTGTATTCAGAAAACACAAATCATTCTGCCTCCAGAAGCAGAAATGTTTCATAATCACAAGTCGTTTGCTGACTCAAAACCTGGATGTTAACTGATACTGTAAGTTGCTTTTGCCAGAATTGTTTTGTAAGAATGGATTCCAAAATTTTCACCCCTCTTTTTCGGACAGAAAGAGCAAAATGCGAATCCTACTGGCACTGCTGAGATTCACCTTGAGATCAAATGGGTTAATTTATGATACGGGGTAAACCTGTATTCCTTCACACTACGCTGAAAAGCACATGAACAGGCATGAACAAGTACGTCACCTCTCTGTTTGCACCCATTCTTCAGCCTAAATTCCAACATATTTGGATTTTGGCTGCACCACATTCCTTCAGATTTTGTCTGACTCAAGGCGTCTCCCTCGTTACAAACCGATTCCCTTTTTGGCTTTCATTCCTGACTCGTTTCTTTTTGTTAATGTTGGCTCAGAGAGGCTGCCATGTTGCCAAAAGTTATGACGATCATTGCAGATGAGTGACGTGAAATTAACTCGGTCACTGTGTTGCTTTTTGAGGTTTCCAAGTCTCATTAGGGCTGCAGCACTTGCCTGTCTTGATTGGTGCCATAGATCTGTGTGGTCTAGATTGTAATTGGAAGGAAGCTGTGATTTCAGTCAGTGTTTTTTGCCAGTCACACAAAGGAGGAGAAAGTCAGATCTTTGTGAGCAGGGGGAAATAAGAATTGGGAGACTTTGAGTTGTCAGTTGTGAATGCAGCCCAAGTGCTGTGCCACCATACTGACGGGGTTATGATGGCGTGAGAGCAGAGGCTGCTGGCCAGCACTCCGGCACAGCTGAAATAGCAAGGAGCAGAGCCAGGAGCTGAAATGCTACACCCAGGCTTCTCACACTCCCCCCTTCCCTCACTAAACCTCTCTCTCCCCTTCTCCCTCTCCTTTTGCCTTCTCACCTTTCTTATCCCCCCCGCTTTTCTTTGATCTGAAATCCTGGCGTTTTCTTGCTCCTCGTCATTATCGTCCTCCGTCCATCCTCCCCACTCCCTCCACCCCCCCCATTGAATTTCTCCCACACCTCTCATCCACTACCAGTAAAGCGAAGCCAGAGGTTACGGCCTCATTTGAATATTTGAATGTTTATCAACCTCCTCCTCGCTGGGGCGTGGCATCATTTTACAGTCGCGCAGCTGTGGCAGTGTTATGGGACCATCTGCGCGGGGCTCATTAAGATAGCCACAAGCTAATGTGGAGAAATATAGAGATGATTGGGGGTGGGGGGAGTGGAGGTGCAAACGGGCGGCTGCTTCTTCATTCTCGCTGTAGAATAGCCATAACTAGAGTTGGGAATGGTTCCAGGGAGAGAAGAAGAAGTAGAGAGGGAGGAGGAGCTAGAAAAATCCCCTTTCCAGCCTTCCAAAGTTGCACACTTCCTTATGCTTGTGTATTTGCGTGTGATGTCACCATGGCTCCAGGCGTGTGTTTGTGTGCTCACGCATGAACACATACACTCTATCTGTTCATGTGTGAGCATAATCGAGATGTACACAATGCGTATTTCTACTCAAATTGTGTAGATTCATGTTTGTCGAAGGGTGATCTTTAAGATGATTTTTCTACAGAGATGCAAAAATGAGTCGACTGAAATAAGGCTACAGTACTTGGTTTTTCAGATGACACCCAGACCAGTGTTTGGTCAGTACCTCACATTTAAAGAATATTTTTAAAAAGCCAAATAACCGTGCCTGTGATAGATTTAGTTGACATGACTAAAACCCAGATGTGATTGCTTCAGATACAAACATGATTTGAATTGAGACTAGTGTGTTCACCTTAGAACAGCAGGGAGTTGTAATGCAGTGTGTGTAGTGTAATGGATTTAAATAACTGACCAGGGCATGTATTATTAAAATCACCCTTCTGTCCCACAGAGAAATAAATCTCATCCAAATGGGATCTGACGTTTAATGCCATATTTAGATATTGAAAGTTCTCTCCAATACACGAATGCTCACTAGATTAATATACAAAAGCGTGGCTATGGTTGCCAATCAGAAAATATTTTACTACCCCAGCAGCTACTGGCTTTGTGGAAACTTTTAGTCAGCAGAGGCTGGGGTGGACTGTTTGCTGAAGACAGTCTGCTAATGAAGAACATGAGATGCGGGTGAAGGCTCCAGAATATTAAACTACCTTAATTATTTGTGGACTGTTGAGTTTTAGAAATGAACGCTTACTATATAAATTCATTGTTTTTGTTACATCTTTATGTTAAATTGTTAAAATTCAGTTCAATAACAGTCTTTACAGCTTTGGTGCTGTTAGTGCACTTGAAGGAATGATTACTGTTTTTCAGTCTCTAGTATCTTTTCCTCAGACATTTTAGTCAAGGAAATAGTATTTTCCTTTCTTTTGGAGCCATTAAAAAGGTGATAGAAGTGACTGAATTTGTTCTAAGAAAGTGTCTAGATACCCCGATGGCTCTTTAAAGTGCAGCTGAAATCCATTTCTCTCTGATGTACAAACTAAGCTCACAGCGTCAGCGAGGAGTGTTTTCGCGGGCAAAAGCACAGCCGCGCTTTCGGTCGATAGAGAGTGTTCTTGTTTTCTGGCGGGCCGTGTCAGTGCAGGCATTAGATAACATTTTATTTGATGGTGTTCAATGGCTGACTCGTCCTCACCTCTCGCCCAGGCCTCTCTTGCTCTCCAGCCCACACGCGCTCCCATGTAAAACCAAGAGCACACAGACATCTACCCACTGACTCACATACACACTCACACACTCAGAAACACACACCCCCGCTCTCTCTGCATCCTTCCTCTGGAGGATTCTGGCAGTTGTTTATGTTATTGAACTGGTTATCACATTACAGCTGGAACACCACCAGGCTCAGAGAGAAAGAGTCCTCCCGCTTTCTCAAGAAAGGAAAGAAAGGCAGTGAGAGGGCAAGGGAAAAAAAGAGCAGAGGGAAGACTAGATAAAAATATGCTAAAATGTTTTTGCACTGCTCTCATTAGCATCACCAAGCTTCTTATTACTACTTACTGGTATTAAAGACTGTGACCTTTGCAGAGCACTCTCTGGCGGCCCTATTTACACAAAGAAATAGTTTATTAAGTCTCGGAAAAACTATATGAAAGTTACTTTGATGATTCATTTGACTTTTCTGATCAGCTATCACTATATTGAGGCGTGCGTAAAAAAAGCAAGTGATAACAGACCTGTTCAGACGTTGCATTAAGATCTGATCTGGTCGATCCGAGCATGTAAGAGACAGGTGTGAACACCCTCAGGACTCACGGAGGTCACATTGGAGAGATCCGATCTCTGATCATATGTGGGGGTGGTCTGGTCGCGTATGTCCACATGTGTCTTCATTCCTTTTGGTGGTATGGACACATTGCGTCCTAAATTGCATTAACGACCTCCTATACTCAACATTTCTGTCAGCAGAGTTTTGCCTCATTCGTCCAGAAAAAGATAGCGCCATTATAAATCATCACCTGTAAGGGAAAAAGCAGCGTCATTAGTAATGAGAGCCTAAAATATTCTGTTCTTGTAGCTGTTAACTAACTGATTAATAAATAAATCTTAATAAAAAATTACAAATGAAAGTATTTAAACATGAGTATACAAGTGTGATACTGTGGTAATTGTTGATGTGGTCATGTAATGAGGAGCCGATGTCTTTATTTACCTTTATTACCAGAGATTACAGTATGTATGGAAACTAACATTGTGGGAGTTATAAGCTGAGTTTTGTGCAGGTCTAACTAACGTCAGGGTGGAGATCAATAAATAATAATTTAACATGTGTGTCAAAGTCATGACGCACACAGATAAAACAGACTGTTCTCAGTTCTGGAGCAGTGGTAGTGATCCATTACAGACAGATGCTGTTAAGATATTCTACTGCTCCACAGATGATGTCAGAGTTTATTTGCATATAAATCACAAAACTGAGATCGGATCTGGAAAATGGATTGGCTGGAGACGTGTGCTAATGCCAAGTCTGAACACACATACCTAAAGCTGGTCACTTGTGATCGGATACCCCAGATCAGATCTAAGTCACAGACTTTGATAAACCGTCACCCACCCAGCCTCATCCCAGATATCAATTCTAGAATGTACAACTAATGCCACAGTTTTTCACAGAATGCAGTACGAACTACTGGTGACAGAGCAAACAGAACCAAACAAATATGAGCTAAATACTGAGCTCAGAATTCTTTTTAATGAGATTGTTTGCTCCTTACAGAGAACAAACTGGATGAACCCAATTGTGTTTGCAGTGTGTTCCCAAATATACCCAAACTTTACCTTTAACCCAATTGTAATGTTGTTGAAAAGCAAAGAAGTTATTGTGTCATCCTGCTGGTTTCCTGCCAAGAGTGACATCGGATCAGAACATGTCTGTAACTGACCATAGCTGCTGTTATCTATCTTTCTGGAGGGCAGTAACAGATGACACATATTGATATTTTCTATAGAGGACTTGTTGCAGCTCCTGTTTCTCTTCCTCTGTTTCTCACAGAGTTGAATCAAAAGCTCTCCCACACACTCTTAATCCTCAGGTTCACTAAGATTGAATTTATTTAAAGCCTTGGTTGCATTGTTTTCTCCAGGTTTTCATATCCACCTGTGTGTAGACGCTCACGATTGATGCCCTTTAGTAGACCTTTTGGTCCTGCGTTATATGAAGTCTAGAGTCATCATCATAAAGGCAAGAGCGCTCACACAGTCACGGTAGGTTTGAGGTACCATGAGAATGACAAGAAAGGAGAACAAAAACAGATTTGGTGGTTAAAAAGTCTGCTCTAGAAGTTATGGAAACTTCCTTTTGCTCTGTTTTGCACACCCAGCAAGAATACATAATCCAAAGATGTTTTTTTTCCCCCCCATTCACCCCATGGTTTTCTCATCCAATCCAAAGAAGTGCTGTGCTTTCAAATCCCCTCTCTTCTTCCTAGCTTTGCTCCTTTTTTACAAACAGATACTCGTCGCCCTAAATATCCCGCCCGCGTTTCACCACAATTCACTTTTGCGGGGAACTTTGTCTGACAAAAGCGTGTGGAGAATGTTCATGAGGGATAGTGTCTCCGGATTCCTGAATAAGACTTCTGTGTCGGAGCCTTTCCGTCTCCATCAAAGGAGGAATCGCATTGCGCGACAGCACAATCTGAACGCCCTGAAAAGTTTCACTCTTAACAATCGAGGGAGCGTTAGCACCCTGCGACAATAAAAAGGAGTCGAATCGGAGATTGCTTATTTCTGCTCTTAAACATGACCTTAGGATTATAAGATCCACATATGGTCAACCTGTCATTCTGATTACACATAGCGGTGATTGAAGTGAAAACCTGGGTGTTGCAGGTTAAAATGATTATGGATTAACATGACAGCATGGTTTTCTCCTCGCTGTAATGCCGGCACCGGCTCCACTGAAGCAAAGCAAAGGAGCTTAGTGCTTTTAGCCTGTAGTTCTGGTCTATGGTAGCATCTGTTGTTACAGCCGGACACAGCGTACACATACTCGAGCCACTCAAACACATGCTGCAGGGTCATAAAGCCCTGTTTTAATGCACTGAGAGGGGAGACAGAGAGCGAGTGTGTGTGTGTGTGTGTGTGTGTGTGTGCGTGCGCGAGTAGGTGGGTGTTACAGTATGAAGGAAGGCTTTCCGCAGAGGACAATTCCTCTGGAGTCACAACAGGTGTGTGTGTGTATGCGGATTGCAGAGGGGAATTATGAGCCGTCCACTAAAAGGAGGAGGGGGTTGGAGGGCTTATGAAGGGTCCCCTCTGCCCCACCTGTAGCCTGTCAGCTGTTGTAAGCCTGTTAAAACGTCAGCTGTTTCTGAGGAGAAGTGTGTGTGTGCGTGTGTGTCTGTGCGTTAGTCAAAGTCAGGGAGCTCGTGGAGGTTTGGAGGGTGGTGGCGGGGAGAGGGGGCGCTGGCTCCGTGTGGCCCTCACCGCCCCATTGCACATCAAACGCCTTGTCGCCTTTGGGGATTTGTTTGCGCACAACACAGCGCCTCGTGCCTGCTTCGAGCTCTGTGTTGGTCTAGTCTTGCCATGCCTCTTCCCTGCTTGTTGGAGCCTCAGTCAACAAGCACTTCTTTTTGAAAACCCTCCAGAATAAAAGATAGAAATGAAAAAAAAAAGACAGAACGTCAAAAAATGTCACTAACCTCAAAAGCGGCACAGTTAATGTAGTACATGTGTGAAGAAGGCTGTTTCAGTGGAAACGCCGGTCTCTTTGCAATTGCAACAGTGGTTTGAAAGTTTTTAATCACACAAAGCAGCTGTACTAAATTTACCAAAATAGAGAAGTCTTAAAAATGATCAAAATCAGACAATATCTGATCATAATTAAACTGCAAGGAAAGTGTTCTTTCTTTCTTTCCGTGAATAAGCTTAGAAGACTGTGCTTCTATTTAAGATATGTTGGACACCTGATCTGGTTCAACAGCTGTTTGTTTCTTCTCATCTCTCATCAGGTAAATTTCTAAACATCAGCTAATTTCCTATGTTTTTTTCTTTATTCTGATATTTTATACAACGTTAACGGAAAATTTGCTGAAGCTTGTGTCTCTTTAAACTATGGTTCGATGGTGGTTCCAAGTGTCTTTGACTGAAGGCCAGTGCTAGTGATAATAGTCTCCTCGAACCGTGAACAACCAAGGACCTGTATTTCATCAAAGATTGCTTTGTTTAAAAAAGATTTTGAAGGATGAAGAGAATCCTATTTAACAACAAGACGTGTATATATCTCTTCGATCGATCTTTGCTTCATTTCTTCCGTGTGGCATTCTGTTAATGTTAGCCAAATTAGTTGTTGGGTGGAGAGAAACCTCCATCCTTATTACTTAAAAACAAAGCTGAAACAAGAGCAACTGGGCTTGTAGAGTCTATTGAAGGCATTTTGCCACTCATCCGAGTACAGCTCAAGCAAGAGGTAGTTCATATGTTTTGGCCAGTAAACCATTTTTGCCAGTTTACTTCAAATAAAACTCAGTTGTTTAAAGAGGACAAATACAATACTGCTTTCATATCCATAAGCATTCACATGGAGTGCAGAAGT
Organism: Planiliza haematocheilus; assembly: GCA_005024645.1. Taxonomy (NCBI): domain Eukaryota; kingdom Metazoa; phylum Chordata; class Actinopteri; order Mugiliformes; family Mugilidae; genus Planiliza; species Planiliza haematocheilus. Next base: position 3,817,214 of record SRSE01000806.1, read on the forward strand.
AAGTTGAGGATAAATTCCCAAGTCATTAACAACGACAGTAACCAATAGTATTAGATTATGGGAGGTTAGAGTTCAGAAGATTTGAAAACTGATGTAGTATAGGTCTCATGTTCTAGACAACTCTTTTACGAACGTTAGATTCCATGCGTCTGCTCTTAATTTTCTGGCTGTAAGCTAAACGTCTGCTGTCTCCGGTCTCCAGTCGCTCATGCTGGCGTGGGAGTCACAGGTGTTGAGTGATTTATGGCTTTAATTTTACTTGATAGATTAAAATATAATATAGCAACAAGCACTGAGCATTAATTAGGATAACACAGCATGCTTCTGTTTTTACTTTAAGTCAGCTGGCAGCGAGACAGAAAAAGCTCACTCCTTAACAGACTGTAAAGGCACGCTCTGCACAGGAAAGCACGTTTTTGGTCTAAAGAGTATGTTTTTCTTCATAAACACATCTTCATTCATGTGTGCGTTGATTGACTTCGTCATTAAAACGAATTCTAAAGAAGAGAAATCATAGAGCATCTTAAATAGCTATTGTGAGCTGAAAAGAGGATTTGAAATGCAGTTAAAGTGCACCTTGACGTTAATAATGTGTCCCTGAAACGCTTCCTTTATCTGAGTGGACAGTCTGGAAAAGCAGAGGACTTGGAGCTGCAGAAACAGGCTTTTGGGAGGTGGGGGGTTGGAGCCTTTGTGGTGCCAACTGAGTGAGGCAGACAGTTGAAGGGAACAGGTTGCTGCGTCTGTTAAGGCTCGTCTTGCTGCTCTTGACCTTTAACCTTTAGCTGTGACAGCTCCCGGGGCTGGGCGATACCACATTTCCTCAGATTGGGAGAGCTATGGCTAGATAAACCACAGAAGGGACAAAACACACCACAAGGGTATTCTGGTGCAGTCCCATTCTGTTTTAAGTATGTTCTATTGTGTTATGTGTAATAAATGTGTAAGTCATGACTTTGTTATACAATGCAAAACCACCCTGTCACTAGTCTAAGTTAGACAGAGTTGTTGAATTTAAACTTGGAACTAGAGCTGTGAAATTGGTGGATTGATCTTGTCATTGAGGAAAAATACCAAACATCCTTTTCCAGCTTCTACAATTTGACTATTAAATGTTTTTCTGTGCAATACATAGTAAAATGAACATATTTTTTGGTTTACAGGTCAGTCAGGCAAAGACAATAGTTCAACTAAGATAAGATAACCAGTTGCTGCAGCTTTAGTTAATAGGACCATTGGTCTATTATGGGAACATTGATCGACCTCTGTGGAAAAGCACATTTGTCTTCTCAGTTGCAATCTGAAAATGAGGCGGCGGCAAATAAAAGGACACTTTTCTACCCAGAAAATAGGACGATGAATGAAAACTCAAAGCTTGACGCATTTACAGAATATTACCCTGTGTTGCCAACATGCAAAATTGCCTTTTGCTCCTTTATTAGTGGCATACGCACTTCCATGGCCCAATTGTAGATTAATGTGAATTAAAGGTCAATTAAAAAGCAACATCAAATAAAGTTCATTCTCTCATTGCGTATATTTTTAAGACAAACCATGTCTTTGTTGTAGGAATTACAACCTGTTAAGAGCCTCCAGTGTGGTTAAGGAAAACAAAAGTATCATCCTCATGAGGAAATCAATCAAAACGTGTAAATACAGCATATTTCCGCTTCAAAGAGAGCGTTGGAAACCCATGTTCATCATGATGTTTTTGATGGTTCAGACATAAAGTTAAAAAAAAAGAAAGAAAGAAGCCAGTGGGTGAAAATGGACTGAAATTGGTTTCAAAGAGAACTGAGCATGTGCCAGTTTAAAATGGCCATTTCTACCACGAAGTGCAAGGATGGTTGCGCTGATAATGTAGAGTATTAGACAGCCTCATTGTGTGGATGTGTATTTTTCTCCTGGAAACGTTCGTCTTTTGAGCTTTATTATACCGTGAGATTTGTCAAGAGGGTTACGAAAAAAGTGGAGGATTCCTCAACAATGTAGGTCACACACAAGAGAAAAGCTTACAGTGGTGCCACACCAGAGAAAAGCTTTGTCATTTTTTTTAATTTACCCCATCCTCTGGGAGGCAGATTTGCATAATCAGGGTATTCACTGTCAAAGCCTTGAAAGCATATCATGTTTATTCACAAACCTATTAGTCATTTGGTACAAAGACAAAGTACCAAATAAGCTTGTCTTCAACAAAACCACTTGAGTTTGTCTTCGTTATGGCGCATCACTCAGGTGGTGCACCTTTTTTCATGGAACAACACACGAGAACACATGTTTTTGCCTTTTCTACAGTTGTTCCCAAGGATTTGCCGCTACATGGATGGTTGTTTATCATCGCAAGAGCTGTAGCTTATACGCTTTTGTGTTTCCTTTCAACATAAATACACTTTGCCTCTGGGCAAAAGAGCTGATTCCTCTCACCGCTCTCTTAAAGACTAGAGAATAGATATCCTTTTTCTCAGCGTTTGTGCCTCCCCCACCTTTCCTCAGTGCCGGATCCCCACCACATGTAGCCAGCACCACACAGTCTTGGCCGAGGCTTGCGTTTGTGTCAGGAAGAGCGGAGGTAGGCTTATAGATCCCCATTTTAGGCTCCGGGCCAACACCGTGTGTTGAACATGGAGGGCCCCCAGGCAGTCATGCACACTGATGACAAATGTGGATGGTAAGCGGGGGAAAAACCTGGAGAAAGGGCAGAGAGATAAGGCCATCTGAGCACTTGTGTTTGTTGTGGAAGTAATTGTGTCCTCAGTGCTCTGACATTAGGATTGTTGTGTTTAGTGGTGGTGTATATTTTTCCCATCCACGGGCAGATTTCCTGCTCCAGATAGACGAAGAATGAGCCTTTTTTTTTCTGCTTCCCCTCATAGATTTATCCATATAAGTTACTGCTTCAAGATGAAATTAGCCTTTGGAATTTTTGCCCCTTGTTTAACCCTTTGAGCTCTGAGCACATACGTGCTTCACCCATACATACATTCTCAGTGTTGTGTGGAAACTCAATGACACAACTGTTTAGCAGACTCCTGGCCTCCCATTTCCCACACCCTCGGGGCCCCACTGGAGATTTCAAGGTCAGGAAAGGGCATGGGCTGAGATTCATTTCTTGGGAAGCAGATCCACTGGCGTAAACGGTCACAGAGAGTGAATCTGTCTTTTTACAGTGCTTTACTCAGTCATCTCGGTGTGTCTCATCCAGTTCAGATCCGCGTGGATTACTTTTGATTTCCACAACTTTGGACGTGGTGTCAGATCACAGCCGTCATCGGTGGCCTCCATTGAAGCCGACAGCGAGGTGGAGATGTGGCGGTGTAGCCACTGAAGTTTGACAGCAAAGAAATCATTTTAAAATGGTAAAGGGTCTGGCTGAGTGGCACGAGACATTACCAGTGTGTTGAACCCTCCGACAGCTGAGCATGCAAGCATAGATGTGTGTGGGGATGGTGTGTGTGTGTGCACGTGTGTGTGTATGTGTGTGTGTGTGTGTGTGTGTGTGTAGATTTTAGGGGTAGGGTGGGGGGCCTTAAAGGGTCCAGTGGAACAAAAGGTATGTAAGCAGCTGCCACCCCGCTGCCAGCAGCTCATGATCCAAATGGAAGATGTACACACACAAGTGGGACAGATTGGTGAGCGATGAGATTCTGACACACACAGCTAGGCAGCTAGTGGCTCCTTCGCTCACATTCCACACACGCATGCAGACACACTTCTGCAAAGATCCTGTTTCTGTCCAGCCACTAGTCCAAACCCAGAGATGTTCAGTTTAGGATCTAAAACTGAAATCCAGTAAATAGCTTTGATTTGTTTAACACATAAATGCCTTACTTCAGTCCATTTTCACAGTTCCTGTTAGTAAATGACCATTACAGAGGGCTGACACTCAAGTTTGCATTCATTTTTTTTTTTTTTTGGTAATATTGTTTAGATTCTTAATAAAAGTCTATATTATTTAATGCCATGTCCACTTTGGCCCCTTTCTATACAGACAAACATTTTACGTAGTGACATATTTATAAAATAATTGGACGTATCATTAGTTGCTATCCTGAAGTATCCATGACTTGAAGTAATAGGTTAATAAACACTGGACTAGTCCTTTAAAGAGCCCACCAGCAACCACCTCATTTGCCAACATGGACACTGATGAATTGGTGGCAGTTGCTGAAGGCATATTAGGGCAAAGGGTGACCTGGGAGGGGTTTATGGGTGAGGAGGGCTGAGATGACTGTTCTGTGTGACTGTGGTGGGGTGGCTGACGAGAGCCAGCAGCAGCAGAGGAGGGGGCCTTGATGTTGGTGGGGGGTGTCCTGTGAGAAGGGTAACTTGGGACGTCCAGAGTAAGGTGTTCGACCAGCAGTTGTCACTTGAGCAGTTGGTGGGAGAGCGGCACATGTGCTGCTCTGAGTTGGGCCCTCTTGCTTCTCAGGACTGTATCCCTCGGTGATCTTGGACTATCTTGTACTTGGAGCCCTTTTTTCATATTTACTGGCCTCAATCCACAATCCACAGACAGGTTGTTGTTTTTTTTCCAGTTGTGTCACACACTGTCAAAACGGCTCGTGGCACCTTTGATCTTTGACGGTAAGAGCGACCGATAGAGACACTGCAGCTCTAAGCCCTTGTGTATTTCCACACATGTAATTGGTTTGAACTTACATGGACGCTGCTTTGCCTAAAACCATAATCACTTCAAGGGAAAATGTCTTAATTGATGGCTGTTTTTAAGTTCTGAAGAGACTGTTTCTGACGTCTGTAATCGGTTCGGGGTCGCTTCGCTTCTGAGGACGTTACGAGGTAGATAGCGAGGAATGAGAAGCGGCTCGCAACGTGGCCTGTCCGGCGCCAGCCGCCATGCTGACACCTTCCACAGCCCCAAATCTACTGGGATAGGTCTGACAGCGGAGGGTGGCTCTTGGCTGATTTATGGCTGGTAGCTTGTGTTGTTTTGCAGCTCGTAGCCTCACACCTGTTCTTTTCCTTTCTTGAATTGAAGGCTTACATGGCCATTAAGGTGGTGAGTGAGTATCGCGACGCTCGTGCCCTTGACACCTGTTCAAACCATGTAGTGTGCTTTTAAGTATGCACAAATGTATCTGATATGCGTGCGTACTTAATAGTACAGATACAGAGTTTATGGTTTTCATTGACCTTGATGCTTGCTCTTTTTATTGTCTGGGATTTTTAAAGCCTTGTCACTCAGTGGAGGTACATAGCAGGAAGTGGTTTATCCATGTTCAGCAGCCCAGAGGTATTCCTTTAGATGTAAGGGAATAGCAGCCTGATTTGTCTCTATCTGTGTCTTCTAGAAAAACATATCAGAAATGTGAAGGGTCATACTCCAGCTGCTACATGTATGTAAAGCATGTAAGATTATAAATCTTCTGTGGGCTTTAATGCTGTTGGCTGCTCCATAGAGGCCAGGCTTTCATTTCAAGACGATGACAGACAATATGTCTTATTTTTTTTTTCCCAGCACTATAGTTCCATGCTGTTATTTCTAAGTTTCATTAGCTTGCTTTGTTGTCCTGTTGCGTTTCCAGCCTCTCAGAAGAAGAGCGGACCGAGTCGCGCGTCTCCAAGCAGCTGCTCGACACTTGTTTTGAAGGGTATCTTGACAACAAAGCCACCCTGGCTCGATCTCCTGTGGCCAGATTGAAAGATGCCTCTTAGAGCAGAGGGACCTCGAGCTTGTTAATGACCGCACCACGCATAAACAGTCATGAGTCGGTTTATTCTGTATCTTTGGAAAAGAAACAGTTTTCTTGTAGGAAGGTTCATCCGTTGAAAGGACAGCAGCTCACTTTTCAAAACAATGGTGTTTGTAGTTGTTGAGTGTTTATTATTATAGAGTTCCCTCTGCATACCTGCCATGCCCACATTACATAGTAAATGAACTCACATGCTATAAATATGCAGGTATTATTGTGCCTAAAACAACAGCATTCCTCCTCCCACTCACCTGCATTCATGAAAATAGTGCTGCAGATAAAGGTCTGTAAATGGCAGTTGTCTTGATCTTGCCTGTCTGGCTCTTGTGTGAGGTCTCACTGCTGAGAACATGTTCATCTGGTGATAGCAAACTTTGGTACACATGCCAGCCATGCACGCCCTCTGTCACACTGAAGGCATTAGTGCTTTGTCTGGAGGGCATTCTTCTCTGTCCGACCTTTTGTTGTTTCACAGATTCAAGATGATGGGAAACATTTTGAGGGAGGAAACCTGTAAACCATCTCAGAAAGCTCACTTTACACATCTCAGGAGTTATATTCCAAAGCACGGCACTGTTTGCCCTAATGATTTCAAGAATTATAAATGATCTGACGTGTAAGACAAACAGAAGCCGAAGTAATGAGTAATAGTTGAATGAATAATGACTTGAGTGTCAGAGTAACTCTGATTCTTGGGTATTTATTTACTCATGGTTCAGTCTGTACGCAGAGTTCGAGAGGAAAGTTTGCGAGGACGTGATTTCAGTTTACAGAAGTGCCAGAAACATCCAGGCGCAAGGTGCCTTTATGATTTTAGAAATAGATTAGTAGATTTGTTGAGATTTGAGACATATATGATCAATAATGTTTTGATTATTTAGAATAGTCAGCAGCTGTTGTGACCTCTTAATGTCCATAAAACCACAGCCAAGTAAACACTAGCAGCCTTTTAAATAAGCTACAACATCATCCTGAGCCTCTCTGGATTAATCTTTAGTCCTGCTTTATGTTTCATTCCTCAGATATGAGCTCTAGTGCTGAGAAGTTTGGTCACCAGAAAAGTAGCAATTCTGATGTCTTTATTTTATATATTTTTTTAAGGTATAACACAAATTATACAGCAGAAATACTAATCAGTCTCTGCTTCCTGCAGAGACAACACCAGCATTAAATACCAGCATTTATAGTTTATTTTTTAAAATCACTGTTAATGAATAGCTTTGAGTTTTTTTATTGTTTCGTTAGAGTAACCAAGGAATATTAGTTCATCATGGGCTCTCCAATTTTTTTTTTTTTATGGATCAGAGAAAAAAAAACAAAAACAAAACATGGCAGTTCTGGTAGATACCAAGTGAAGCAAGTTTCAAATGAACTGAAAAATCTTGTCAGGCTGTAACAAATCCAGAGCAAACCTGTAACAAACATCAATCTGAAGATTAAATATTTATGCAGTCTGATATGCTTTATTATTAGAGTATGTAATTATGCATAGATCATTTGATAGTGGTCTTAGTTCTAATGGTCCTCTGATGCATGTCCCTATTATTTTATTACACTACCATGACTGTATTTATTTTTTTAGCACAGATTACCTCCAATAGATGAGAAAACAAGAAGTAAACTGTGAGAGCTCTCCCTCTCATTGTTCCATTGGCTCCCACCAGTCACACCTTTCAGGGATGGGTGTGCCTCTGAGCATGATAAGTGTGTTTACCTTTGGCCGTGATGCAACCTGACAGGTCAAACCGCACAGTCTGCGCTGAAGATGCAGTGACAGGCACAGGAGTCGACAACAAGCTACACTAAAAGTGTTGCATGGCCTGCCAATAAGTTCTCTCTTCTCACCATGCTTTGAAAACTTCAGGACAAAAGTCATCTCAGTATGTGCCCCCTGCATGGGTGCATTGTGGACACTGTACGGGTGTTTTTGCCGTATTAAAGCCTAACAGTAAGACCAGTGACAGTTGGGCACCCTGTGTTAGGTTGGGTGTGTGGGTGTGTGTTTTCCTTTGTGTGTGCACTTGTTTGTTTTTACAGACACGTTTGGGAGCGTGTGTACGTGCTCAGGCTCGGGTGGTATTGATAGCGGCCCGGCAGCGCGGCCGTGATTCACGAGCCATGAGGCGCAGATCTCTTTACCGGCCCTCCAGTCCCATCTCATCCCATCCCCCTAACCACCCCCACCACCACCTCAGAAGTGCTGCCCTTGCAATGCATCAGCCCTCCGCGCTCTCCCCCCACCTCTCCAAAGTCTCACCCATGATTGGTTAAAAGGAGGAGGGGGAAGGGGAGATCATATTCCACTGCCAGGCTTGGCAGCGTAGATGCGCAGGCACAAACGTAATCATAAGCCAGGCCTCAGATAGAAGGCCAGCAGCCTCCCTCCTCAATCTACATCCACTCCTCCACTGTTTGTCACACTGCCCTCCCGTCACTCCACCTGCTGATGCTTCTACCACAAAATCAAGCATGCTGTAGGGTTTTGTTGATATTGCAAAGATGCATGCTGGTTGACCTGAAGCATGAGTACGGTGGGAGCTGTGTCCAATGGTTGCCCGGGAACATGAGGCAACAGGCTGTAAATATCACACAGCTGGTGCTGGCAGAACACCCTCAAGGTTGAGCCGCAAACTGAGCCTCGCCGGGTCAGATGAGGGCTTTTCAACAGCCCGGTTACACGCCAACCTCTCCCCAACCATTCAGCCTCGACCCCGTCGGCCGTTCTATCAGTGTCTCAAAGAGGAACAAATCTTGATAGAACTTCTCCTCTTTCCCCTCCCTTACAAAACCTGGTTCACAGTTGCCGTGTGCCTCGTAGCCGGTGAGCTGTGCTTGAACCTTGGCATTAATGCCTTCTTACTGACAGGAACTCCGTGTGCAGATAGTTGCAAGAGTGTCCCTGCCATTTAGTGAAGGGCTTACATTAAGTTGTGGGGCTTGCAAGGAGAAAAGGAATAGTCGGAATCAAAGGAGAGGCTTTGATATCGTGATACATCAACACATTTATTGATGAGCCAACTGTTTGCGCTCCGTCTGATTAAGATGTTAAAAGTCTCAAACACATTTCAGGTGTTACATGTTGGGCATTTTAATGTGGCTCAATGTGACGGTTTGTTCACTTATCAGCTTTTGTCTTTGCCGCCCCCCCCCATTTAATTTCAAGTGTAGTAGGTCAGTAGTACATACTATCTGATGACATCATTTGTCATCTTGTATTTTGTCCGTCATGTCAGACCGGTTTGAGTGAATGCTGAGTGATGAATGAGTATTGGTGAAATATTGATCCCCTGACCCCAGAGTGAGGCATAGATCAGTCATTTTCACAGCCTGCTACGGTGCTACAGGCACACGGTCCTCATTTGGAAACCTGAGCCGCAGAAGACTTCGGCAGATCTTGAGGTGACCCCTGTGCTCATTTTCCAGCAGGACCTTCTGATGGCTGTGAACATTTTCTATAGATCTCATCCAAATTTCAAGAGACAACATTATTTGTTTGTAATTATATCATGTTATACGACCTCTGCTACTGGTTGGAAACTTTAGCCCAGCTCACTTTAGAGTCCCGTATAAGGCTCTGCAACCATTCTTGATTAAGTGAGACACTCTATAAAAGCATTTTTTTGCCCCCACAAAAATAAAAAAAAACCTGAGATGTGTGATTCACTATGTCTTTAGATGCATGCTCTAGCATCCAGAAAATCTGCAGATGAAATATGATGCAAATTGGAGGCAGCGCAATTCGATTCAGCACAAATTCAAAGACTGACTTCAATCAGATGTAGTGCTGTTTTTTTTAATTTACCGATTACAATTATACACGAGTGGTTAGGTTTCATTGTTTGTGTCCATAATACCTCACTTTGTGGTGCTAGCCAAGAGCCACATGCCCCCCAAAATACCGACTCCCACATCAACACTAGTAAACAATGTCTAGGGAGGTTTTGGAGAACGTATTCTTCATTTAAGTGGCTGTTGATTCTGTACCCTGGTTCAGGGTGCTCTAACAGGACATCAACAACTTCCTTTGAACGGACCAGAAAGAATGGTGTGCTTTATTTGTTAGTGGTGCTGTTTAACTGTTTTGAGAGCGTATTGATTTTTGACCTTTTCCTAGCAGGTCAGGATTTGTAGTTTCTTTCTTTCAATTATTTATTTATTTGCCTCTATCGGTGACATCACATTCTCATATATACAGTATCTGTTAATCTTTGCACATCTTCTGGGTATTGAAAGTCACTCGCTTCATCGCATAAGCACGTGCGTATGTGTAGATTACGTTTTCTGACAATTCTCATGACACTGCCAGCCTTTGCCTCCATTAATCTGCAGAGAACTGGATTAGGTCGGTGTAATCACAGTTTGGGCTCGTATGTACGGCAAAGTGTGCTTCTGCTGTGAAGATGGCTGTGGTCAGCTTGGGCAGATGTTGGTGCTGAGTGGGAGAAGTGATGGATTTCTCAGCAGTCCTCTGGCATCAGTCCAACAGCCCAGAACCATCTTCACCACCAGCCTGCCTCCCCTCAAACACCAGTCCCCTACCGCTGACTGTTATCTCTCTGCTTCAGGCTGCTCCACTGCCACTTAACACGCCAGGACAGTAAAGGATGGACACGTGGGAAGACACACACACACCTGCCAGCGCACAACAGATAACAAATGCTCAGCCCTGACCAATATATTGATGCTTCAGTGTTATATTAGAAACCTATCGTATGGGCGTATGGTCTATAAAATGACAAAAACATATTTTAGCATCCATGAGATTGGTGGTGTTCGGTGGCCTCACTATGACACACTTAGAATAGCATTCACTTTAATTTAGATTTAAGGCTATTTCAGGTTTTGTTCTGCTCCAATTATCACTCATTACTGACCTAGATATTGTACTGTATCAGCCTGCGTGCACACATACACACACCCCGCATCATCGTCATCTTATTACATCACATCTTCCCCCGTACCAGCCAGCAGAATGACATATTGACGCAGATCACGTCTAACCCAAACATCCTGTTGGGCTGCTTTATCTGTGTGATTTTTTTGTGTGTCATGACTCAGTCGCGGCCCTGTGCGCCTTCACTGCAGGTCGTGACACATTCAGCCTGTAGCAGAAACACTGGTGGCGATGTATCAGTAATATAGAGGGCAGCATTTGCTTTGGGGACAGCCAGGCAGGTTGTCAGGGGGAAGGTCACTAGTTCGCCAACCTCTTCTGGCTGTGAAAATCTAGATGACGTGCCCTTTAGCAAGTCACTTAACCCTTGACTGCCCAATGGAAACTTCTTCCTGTCAAATTGTAGGAGAACACGGCTGCACAGGGATGCTTCCACCTTCGATTCTGCATAATTGTGAAGCATGTTGTCGCGTAAAAACCACATCCCTGTCAACTTTCTGCTCACGAATAAATGCTGAAATCATAATATTACCCTCACAGTGCGTTGCTTTCCACCCACGTCGTTGGATGAGAAGATTAAAGCTTTGAAATACTTAATGCCACAGATGTCAAGGATAATGATGCGATGTAACATTTTCTAACTGTTCTTTTATGGTCTAATCTTTGTTGCAGGCTGTCCCAAGGCTATGACCTGGTGTGCCCTCTCTAAAGCTTAGTGGACGCATTTGTACAGTAATAGTATTTTTCTTTTTTATACTGTTTGTGATGCTTGCTTAAGAAGCTTTGTTTTTGTACCCAGGTTTCTTTTTTTAGCCTCTTACACTGGTGTGCAGCTTTTTGGTAAAACTATATATATTATACATTGCCAATTTGTCTTAATATATCCTGGTTTATGTAATGATATAGAAAATACTGTACATCCTGGATAGTAATGTTGCCAACCCAAAACCAAGCTAATTAGCACCAAAGACAATTACATTATTTTGAAGATTTGTGCATCAAAACATTTTACATTAGAGGGGAAAGAGACATCACAGGGCTTTATAAACATCCACTTACCCACAGGGATGATTAATTTTTCATCAGATCTTGACAGCATATAATATTCTAGCATATGTACTTAAAAACTGTAGAACAGTAGTCTGTGTAACAGATGTGCTTTTAATGTTAGTGCACTTTCCACAAAAGTTCTGACTTAATTTACCCAATATCTCAACTCCAACTGCCACAAATTGTGAAATAACTACTTCTTGATGACCTCTAGAGAAATAAAGTACTTTAATGCGTTAAGGTGTTCCCCAGGGTCCTAATCTGGGGCCGCTGTAGAATCCTAATTATCAGCGTTTATCTTTTCATTGTTCAGAGCGTCTCTATCGCTCTCGTCTGTTCAGCGAGGCAGCAGACACACTCCAGGCCCTCCACTTCCCATGTGAGAGCAGAGATTCTGCCTGACATCAGACATGGGAAGCGAGCTGCAGCAGCATGAAGGGTAAAAGGTCGACTCTTGACCACCCCAGGCAGATAAAGCAGCCTTTTCATGTGTGATCAGCCCACAGCCTAAAGACAAATCCCTCAGTTCGCTGCCTTTGAACTTCACTGCAACTGGAGCGAGTCCCCCAGTCGGTCTGTGGCTAATAAAGAGTGCGAGAGCGTACAAACACACACCTCATTATTATTTTGTTAAAATGTGTCACCACCACCACCTCCTTACTGCCTGTCATTTGAAGTTAAATGAAACGAATGAATGTAAAACATATCGGAAATAGATATTTTTTCCAGAAGTACACTAATGAGGTGATCCAGGTATAATTCATTTTCTTTTACGGGTCTATTAAGTCTGTGCCACTCAAAAGGGAAGACGATAAAGACGAGCAGAAGAGTTAAAGATGGATTTTAGGAAATGATGGTGCTGAAGGGGCTGGAACAAAATATGTGAAAAATGTTGCCAATACAGTACATTCAATTCCTGCAGCTCACTGTAGATGCTCGGACAGCCTCCAGTTCTCCATCAAGCCTTTTTACAAAGCAATTATGACACTCATAACACCCTCTTTCTTCAGCCCCCCTCCACTCTCTCCCATCAGTGCATAATTCATAAGCATCTCATTGCCAAAGCTAAGCCAATTGCATCCCCTCTAAATGAGCATGCAGTGCAGCGCCCACAGCTTCACAAAAGAAATGTCAGTCTCATGACAGACTATTTCACTTTCTTTGTTTCATAAGAATGGATGTAAATAGAGGGTTTCTTCTGCTTCTGCTCCCCCAGGTAGAGGGGATGCAAACAATGCTGAGGAGCTGGTGTGGTGTCTGTACTCGAATCTTTCCAGATGCTTCAGCTCTGTAAAGCTGCCACTTGGCTACCGCTGTCTGTGTGTCTGCGCGCGTGTGTGTGTGTGTTTGCGCACTGTGCTGTGTGTACAGACAGTCTGAATGTATATATAGAGCGCTATTTTTAAAGCTGAACTACAAATAGTAGTAACAGGGCTTAAAACGGCGCTTGCCTCTTTTGCCATTCCTGGGTTGCTGCCGTCTCATTCATTCATGACTTTGCATGAATTTGCAGAGGGCCTCTCTCTGTCTGTCTTTGAGAAATTTCTAATTTCTAATGTGCCCATAGTCTGTTTCTGATCAGGCATGGTAGCACTTTGCAGACCACCCTCATTTCATGGTTAGTTAGATAAATGGCTGAATTAGACACACATTTTCACAGTCTATATCTTTCTCTGTGTTGCATGGAACTAGGTCAGCATTCGGGTTAGGTAATAAGGCGTAATGATATTACTGGACAGAAAACCACATTGTCAATCCTGTCTTCAAATGCTCAATGTCACGGGTGCAAAATCAGGCCTCTCCTCTTGCATTGCAGACTGGTCAGCTATCTGCCTTGAGAATGTGGAAATCTTAATTGAAAAAAAAGGGAAAAAAAACGAATGTAGAAAATTTCTCCTCAGTCCCGGTCATCACATGTATAGATGTTCTATGAACCATAGTATCCATACATATAGTGTGGTCTGCCACATTGTATTGCTTGGTTCCATGTAAGTAACGACAAAGTTTCCCGTGGAGAAATAATCCTAGAACAAGATAAGAGTTTTAAAAATGAAAAATATGTCAAATCCAGAGACTCGGTGGCTCCTCTCTGTTGTGCCTCCGATTTGGGAATCACATTCGGATGTGTCAGGCGGCCCGGGCTGGGCAGCCGGTTGCCGCAGGCGACCAGCAGATCAGTGATGTGGCGGTGATGCCTCTAATGAAGCTGACACAGCACAGCCTTCCTCCTCGCGGGCCCCTGAGGGCCTCTTGCTCTGCATGCAGCACCACAAACACCCCCCACGTTTCAGCCAAATGTGCTTCTGATTTGATGGCGCCTCAAATGCACTGCTGCATCATTTATTCTCTCGTATATGTTGGGTCAAGGCAAAGGCAGTGTTTGTAGTAGCTGAATTGGGTCACAGTATACAAACAAAGTCCCTCTTTGCCCTTTTCAGAGTTTCTCCCTCTCAGTGTGATGAATGCCTCTGTGTTGTTTTCCAGGAGCTGCCCAGCTGAGGTGAAGGGGAGGGCAGAAGATCCCAGTTCAGCCTGAGTGTGGATGACCTGCCCGCAGAAACAGGACCATGATCTGAAGAGGGTGCTGCACACAGAACCCCATTCTTCCTCTCCTCCTTCTCCCTCCTTTTTTTATTTTTATTTTTTTTTAGTGGATAGAGCATCTCTGCCCAGGTGCTTCAAACGGGGTCCGCGTTCCCAGAGAGGGTAAACTGAAAGTTTAAAGAGGAAGAAACAACACCAACATCAGTCCGTGCCCTCAGACCCTGCCACTCTCCCCTGATCCTCCCATTGCCACACCACAACCATGGGGAGGAAAAAGATCCAGATTCAGAGGATCACCGATGAACGCAACAGACAGGTTAGCACCATGGAACCAACAGTGTCTGTGTAATAACTTCTGACTGGACAGGTTTTTGATTATGTCACAAATGCAGCAACAACATAAAGGCTTAATGACAAGTATGTACTTATGGCATAGGTAGGATTTCATCTGTTGATTACTGTACGTGATGTGAGTTTACCGACAACTGGGAGACTGGTCTAATTACTTAATCATGTTTACTTTCAACAATGCAATCAAATGGTTTGTTACATAAAAGCATCAGAGAAGTTGTCCTAGGAAACATTTTGATTAAGGACGGGAAAAATCCTTGGCAGATGACTGAATGAACAGTCTGTCCATACGTATACCCTAGCTTGCTTCAACCAATCAATCGCATCTTGTTGTGGTCAGACTGTTGTCAGAGTTGTCATGTTTGGAACGTTAGTTGGTCTGAACCACTAGCATTTGGAAACGTGCGCATAGCTTGAAGCTTGACAACGTGGATTCTTATCTGATTTCCGATTTGCATAAATCTCACAAGAATCCAGCTGCTTCTGAAGGTGAGCAGTTACCACGACCTTGTAGAAGAAAGTTCTATGGAATGGAATGTGGAATGCTCGTAGGTCTCACGCGGAGTAGTCCAAGAGCACATATCATAGCTAAACTGCCACATGTGAGGACTGTGACAAGTTTAGCAAAGAATTAGTTTCATTTCTGAGCTAAAACTCCAAACCTTATCTGGATTTGTTCCGGAGCATAAAATGCTGCATAAAACCCCAGTGGATGTAATGTTCAAGTGTCTGGATCTCTCTGTATAGGCCATTATTCATCTCTTCCATCCTGCTCAGGTCTATGAAAGAAGCAATCCTTATCATTCCTCCTCCACTGAGTTCCACCATGCTGACAGGAGGAAAAGAAAAACTTTATCTCATGCGATAACCAATTCCCACAGGGATCCTTTCTGTTTTCACATGTCCCATGTAGCATGAACAACACAGTAGCTGTTCTCTCGGCAGCGCCACAACAGAACAGTATAATAGCATTGTGTTTGATGAAGCTCATATGACTCTGCAGAGCCATCATGGGGTTTCTGCCTACAGTGAAAAAGAGCAGGAAAGTATGATACCCGCGCTCAAAAAAAAAAAAATCAAAAAAATGCCTGAGTCCCTGTGGTTACTTCAGTGGCATTGTCAGAGAGGATGAAAGGGTAAATGATCCATCTAAAATGAGTCAACTGGTAAATGGGCTTTGCTCCATTGAGCAGATTGAGTAATGGATTTGACGTGCCCACCTTCTAAAGCAGAGAGAGAAGAAAAACAAGACTGAGAGAGGCAGAGGGAGAGAAACAAGGTGGCTAGCTGAATAAGACTCGAGCAGTGTGAGAGCGAGGTGGCCGTAGGGTTTGGAAAATCATCCTCAGTTTTCTCCTCATCAATCTTAGCAGGTTGCATTTCTATAAAGGAGAGAAGAAACGGGGCCTGCAGGGGATCGCTGAAGTATGATGACTTGTTATTCATCAGTACACAATTGGACATAAAGGAAGAGGGGGTTGTAGCTATTTCTGGTTCAGCAGGCTCTGGTTAATGGACCCTGCGTTTGTATCAGGTGTCGAGCCGTTTGTCAATAAGGTGGTGCACTCTGTGGTAATACATGGTCATAATGTAAGAATCAAAGATTACTCATTGACCGCGATCAGGCGATTAACCAGCAGAAAATGGTTTCTTAATCACTTTGGCAAAAAGACAGTCAGCGAGATGACATTCCGATGCCGGCGCTCAACCATAACTGCTCTCAGCATTTGCGTTTTCACCTTTTTTCTGTTGATCTTCCGTTGTTATCCCGAGCAATTTACTCAGGGAAAACAGGAGTCAGTTGTTCTATCAGCAACATTTAGCGTCTGAAGTGGAACAGAGAATTAAGCTGCTAAAGAAGTAAGTGGTTTTTACACGCTTGCGCTGTGTTGCTTCAGCTAATGAACAGTGCAGCCTCTGAAAGGAAATCAAATGAATTTTGGAGTACATGCAGCCCGTCACCCTCCTACATGTTGATTCAGAGATGCTGCCATAAGCTCTGCAAAATAAACAGCGTTCAGAGTGTGGGCCCCGGCTGGAAACATGACAGCATCTCAAATACCACATTTCTTATGGAGACAAAGACACACAAGAAAGAACAGAGACCAGGACTGGCAATATTGGAAGGCTTTTTTTGGATAGTGTTTGTCACATTTTGTCAAGGATAACACAGAGAGAGTTGCCTTTAGATTAACACTGTGACCTAATTTTAACATAAAGATGTGATAGGAAGGCAGATATCCTCCAAGAATAATTAATAACTATTTATGCAAAGTATTTATGCTCTAAAGCATTTAGCACAAATGCTAGTGGTACACATGTGGTTATTTGTGAGTAAATAAAGGTAAATGTCTGTAAACAAAAATAAATAGAGAGGTCAACTATGACTCCTGGGGAGCATTTCAGGATTAAATGCCCAGTTCCATTTTACCTCTGCTAACATAGTAGAAACTTGATTATGGCTTTTAGTTTCAGATTTTGGCTCAGTCTTGGTCAGTCAACTTTATGTTTGTTTTCCCTGCCTGGGGCTTATGGGTATTGTAGTGTTTCGAGTCACCCAAAGCTGACCAAACTGGTGGGAAATGACCTGATTAAAAAAAAAACAAAAAAACATTCTGGACAAAGCTGAATACTAAGATACTCCCACTTAGTCACTGAAACAGTCAGTAAAACATGGCAGTGATGTTGCTGAATTGAATTCATATCGACCTGTGATGTGATCATATTTAAGAGTAAAGTGTAATTTAATTTAATCAGCCGTTATATTCACAGTCCTGACTTCTTATAGTGTTAAAGCCATTAATTTCTGTGGATGAATCAGCCAGGAGAGTTTGCATTTATTTTCCATCTGCCCCAACTTAGCGCAGCAGAGTTTCCAGCTCTGTGACTGGATTCTTTCTGTCTGTCACACTTTTAAAGTTGCACTTACTTAACTAATTCAGTTTTTATGTCCACAGGCCTTAAACTTTGACCTGTGTGGGTGTTTTCTAACGTTGGTTTTTCATTTGTACATTGTTTCATGGCCATCCAAGTCTTAGAAGTACGATTTTACTTGTGGAATCATGGGTGCCTGCAATAAATTTTTAGGTTATGGTCACATCATCACAGTTTAGTGTTTGGAATAAGTACACCATTCACTTTGCAACTCTAAACTCCATATAACCCCAACATTTGCCAAATGTTAGTCATCCCACAATGCGAGTGCATGTCAGTTCTGAAAGTGTTTTTACTACTTTAAAACTGATTACCTAAAGCAGCGTGTTAATGCTCGCTTATGTGTGAGCGAGACTGTACCAAAGCAAATGAAAGAGAGGTTCTGGCTACAGGAAACAGCAAGAGGAGGTTGCGGTTGTCAGTGGTGGTTTCCTCATCCATCTGCCACACAACCACAACCTCGCCAAGACACACACACACACAGTCAAACACACACACACGCGCGCACAGTCAAATAAAACCACTCGCCCCCTTTCTTTCTTTCTTTCTCTCCTCGCTGAGGATGTCTTATTCTTCAGTTGCCATTGGTTACCTGGCAATTCAGCTCTTAATGTCAATTACCTTGAGCTTGTTTATCCTTTGTGGTAAACACCAGGATTGAAGCTCGGGCCCAAAGTCACCACCACGCTGCCCACTTTTTCTAAGAATAGAAGAGGAAAGAAAAACGGTGGTTTCGTCGCTGTGTTTGGACTAATTCTGTTTGTGTTCGGTGCTGGTCGATGGCCTTGTAATTTGTTAAGAGAACAGTTGTTGTTGATTGCAGTGGCTTGTCTCTTCATCACCAACCAGTCTTGTCATCCTGCACAGCCGTAATTTCCTCCTTTCCCAACATCGCCACATAATTTATCTGCTCATTCTGTGTGAGAGAGAGGAAGAGGAGGGAGAGAGGAGAGGGGGAGATATGTAGATAGGCTGGGAGATAAAGATGGGGCGAGGGAGGTAAGATGATGGTAGCAGTGTGTGATGAGGTGGGAAATGGGGGGCGGAGGAGGGGAGTCGGTTGCCCATGGATACGACCCCGATATAATTTGATTTGTGGCAGCAGGAAGCAATGAGTGAGCGAACGCGAGCGAACGAACGGAGGGAGGGGGAGGGAAGACAGGAGGGAGGGAGGATGTGGAAAAAAAGTGAGAGAGAAGAGAAAACGAGGGCGAGAAAGTAAGAGACGAGAAAAAGAGAGAAGAAGGCATGATGGAGACTTAAACATGTCGGGTGCAGAAGCAGATAGGAGAGATGGAGTGATCACCGGAGAGAGAGAGACGGAGAGAGAGAGAGAAGAGATGGAGAGATTGTGGGTCTCACATGGCTGCTTTTTTTTTGCTTTCATCTTCAGTGTTTCTATCTTATCTCCACCTCTCTATCTTTTCCTCCCTTTCTTTCCTTATTCAATTCATTTCAATTACAGCTTCAGTTCAAAAGTGCGCTGCCGGCTGAGCAGCCTGCAGCCAGAGAAATGCAGCCGGCATCAATGCAAGTAAACGCAAGAAGTAAAATAATTAAGCCATTCATTTATTGACCAACAAAGTGGAAGTGTAGTAGTAGAACAGTGACTTTTCTCAACTTCCTTAACATGAAAATAGTGTCTACATGTTCACTGAATATAATAAAACTCTGAAGTTCATATATATTTTCATCATCTATGGAGAGATATAGTAGTTCACTATTCAAAATGACACCTGACAAAGTCCACCTACCTGGACTGGTATTAACAAAACTGTGAAGCGACAACCATGCTAGCAAGATTTTGACATTTACCATGTTCACCCTCTTGGTTCAGTAAGCTATCATGCTCACTTTTGCAAATCAGAACTAAGCACAAAGTTAGGCCGGCTGGATATTTCATTAGTTTTACTTTTTTCCCCACAAACCCAAGAATGGGACTAGAAGTTTGACATGGTTCTCGAGCTTGATAGTCTGAGAGAAATTTACCCAGAATATTAATCTGGTAAAACACATTTGAATTTCATTATGTGGCATGTTTCAACCAATACAGATAAAAAAATTAAATAAAGTACTGTTAGTCGTAGTTGGTTAGTCCTGCGGCCAATCAGAGCCATTGTTGAATACAACCTCATGGTATCCAAATGATTTGACTGGCTCAAGAAATATTTTCCGGGTCATAATCAGTTCCAGAATTAAAGCAGCCCCAGACCAACTTTGGGTGTAGGTGTAGGTGCTAGATGTTACCACCTAGAAGATTACCAATGTAAGAAGAATTTGGAAACCTTATTATAAATACTGGATATTTGTAATAAGTCGTCAATATAATTTCACAAAATATCATGTCAAAGTCACAGTGGTATCGTGAGAAAGGTCAAGGGATGTTTACTGTTGGTAGGATTCATCCTGTGGCGACACTGAAAAATAAAAGTCACTGAAATGTTTTCTCTGAACCAAAAATTTGGTTCCCTTTTGCTCCTTCCCACTGTAAAAAGCAAACAGCAAGCATCAAAGACGTCAACAACATAGGTTTTGGATCACATAATGTAGTGCAGATGAACTTCCAGGATGGTGCACCTCAGGCCCTGACCCCAAAGATGCCACAACAGGTTTTTGGCTTTTACGTCTGATGGAAAATGTGTTGACGTCACTCGAGGGTGTGGCCTGTAGAGCAGCATGCTTGAAACCTCTTTCACACCATCTGTGTACACATTTACTTTTGCTTTCATTTCACCCGCGTCAAACGGGAGACACTGTAGCAGTACCTGAAGGCTCCTCTTCTTTTTCTTCCACTAATCCTTCTCTCCCTGTGTGTGTTTGTTTTTGTCCTATCCTGTGTGTTTAATCCAAACAAAGCCAAATCTCCCCGGATTGTAAATACCAGTTGGTTATAGCAGGGAAGCGCTTCTAAAGCCAACCAGCAGATAACAAGGGACCCTGTGCTTCAGCAACACTCCCAGTTCTGTTCTG
The DNA here is from genome assembly GCA_005024645.1 of Planiliza haematocheilus. NCBI lineage: Eukaryota > Metazoa > Chordata > Actinopteri > Mugiliformes > Mugilidae > Planiliza > Planiliza haematocheilus. Next base: position 3,837,668 of record SRSE01000806.1, read on the forward strand.
CTTGTTCACAACTGAGGGGGCTCGTACATGAGCATGTGTGTTATGTGTGCGTGCGCGAGGGAAAGAGAGAAATAACGTGTGACAGAAGGAGAGTGTGGAAAAGAGAGCGAGGGAGAGCGTCTGACATAGAAAGAGAGCATGGAAAAGAGCATAACAGAGTGTGAAAACGACTGGGAGAGTGAATGTGACGGGAGAAAGAGGAGTGTGTGGAGGGAAACGAAAGCCAGTGTGTGCGGCAAATACAAACCCGGGTACTTGAAAGAGAGCATGTTTAGACAGTGTCTAGAAGTCTTCTTCCTAAAAATGTCTCTGTCTTGTAACACACAGTCCATTTGCGCAGTCTGTATCTCTTTGTCCTAGAAGCCCTTGCGTGAGCCTCAGCACACGGCTATAAAACAGTGATTAGTCTTGAAATGCAAAAAGCTTAAATTATACTTTCTGTTTAAGCGAGCATAAACTGGTTTAAACTTCTCTGGTTCAGGATGATGTGAAGTCAACCCTCGGGGGAAGAGCTTAACATTTTGGGAAATATGCTTTTTTACTTTTGTGCCAAGACTGAGATTGAGAGTCAGTGGGAGGTCAGATAACGTACTGTAAAATTGCAACTGGTCATTTTTTCCCCCTTTTTTTAATATTTTTTTAACTCTACTAAATAAACGGTATAAATAAATGTGGAATCGATTAAGCTCTCACCAAGTGAGACGTTTTTAAAGGGTTGTCTTGTATCTTTTGTGCAGATTTTTTTTTATTTTATTTTATTCCAATAATAATAATTTTAAACACTTTTATAAAAGGAACAGATTTGCAACAGTTTTTATGTTCTCACATATCCAACATTTATTATATTGCAAGACAACAAGATTATTATTACTATTATTATTTTCAAATAGCTTATTTTTAAATGTTTGGTTAATAATTTACAATTTGTGGACTTGTATAAGTATACATTATTTATGGTTAACTGTCTTTTATGTCAAAATCTAAAAATATGCACGTGTGTGAATATGCCTGTGCAGACAATGTAGGCTTAACAGGCAGCCCACCAGGCTGCCAACATCCTTTTTGGAATATATCTGGACGTTAACTGAAGCAGATAGGGCTCGGTGCATTTGCAGGGCCTTAATTAAAATGAATTGTGTTATGTATAATGAATAAACAATGAGTATTATTCTTCTGTGGACATGTTGTTGATTAAAAATTCAGGATTTTTTTATCTTCATCAAAAAATATCCATCAACTCATTTCTCTTTTTTCCCCCCCTCTCCTCTCCTCTTCTCCCTCCACCAGGTGACGTTCACCAAGCGGAAGTTTGGTTTGATGAAAAAGGCGTACGAGCTGAGCGTCCTCTGCGACTGCGAGATCGCCCTCATCATCTTCAACCACTCCAACAAGCTGTTCCAGTACGCCAGCACTGACATGGACAAGGTCCTGCTCAAGTACACCGAGTATAACGAGCCCCACGAGAGCCGGACTAACGCCGACATTATCGAGGTAAAGCGTGGAGACGGGAGAGAAGGGCAGTAATAGAGGGAAAGTATGTACCCTGGTTAAGTTAAGTCCTCAAGGCAAAAATTAGATTCTGGAAACAGTACTTTTTTTTCTTCTTTTTTTTTTTCATGTATGACTGTTGGCACGCTGTTTGTTGTTGATGCAGTCTACCAGTACTTGGTACTCAGTTTATTCCCCAGTGGGATCATTAAGATTTAATCTTAACTAATCTAATCTAACCCTCTCCAGACTCAGATTCAGAGTTAATTAAGTCTCGTCCAGTTTATTAAGGCTAGTTCAGTCCGTTGCAGTCTAGTCTTTTTAACCGATTCCAGCTTGGCTTTGCTTAACTTTTTTAAAACGCACTATGATATAACTTGTTAATTGAATCTGTACAAAAACCAAAGTGCAAAAACAAAAAGTTGTGACACTGTTTGGGTTATGCTAGCTTTGGACCCAGGCTATGGGAGTAAGCAAACAAAAAAACTCTTAAATTTTCATTTGACCTACCTTTCAAATTGACATGGCAGTGTAGCTTGACCCACCCTATCCTCCACATCTTACCTATTGGCATCGCCCATAATGTTACCCAGAGACCTGCCCAGCAACAACAACAAACCAAAGGACAATACCTGGGAGCAAATGGGAAACCACCTCGGCACAAAATGGCCACCAGAGAGAGCATGTCTGTCAAGAGCAGCTGAAAAATAACGTTTCTTCATTTGCATGTTGACTATAAGAGGGTTCAGAAATGAGGTTGGGGGGAAGGTGTGAGATCATTCAATTCCTTTTTTTTATTGTTTGTGTAATATGAATTCATTTGTTTCTGAACGTCTTTCCTTCCTGTGGGAAAAGGCTTTGCTGGAGCTTTTCAGGCGAATACGGAACAGATTCACATGCCTTGCTGACCCTTTTATACATAATGGCCCTCTCATGAATTGAACACGAGATGGTTAGGTATGATTCAGCGAGCCGTGTACACTGTGCAGTACAGCACTTATGCGTCATATGGAGCGTTGACTTAAAGCTCCATCTTGCTTGGCTTTGAATACTTTTCGAGCTTGTTTTTTACACTGACGCTCATGATCGTTGAACCACAAACAAGGTGTCAACAGGAAGTCAGGAAGGAATGTTCATGCTTCAGTCATATTCCACAAAATCACACTCTTCAAGGTGGACAGCTTACGAATATATTCAAGCCACTGACGTTGGACACTGACATGACCTAAACATTTTAACATTTTATCCAAACACGCCAAAGAAAGTCATGTTTGAATTCACCATGAACCTTCACAGACAAACCATTCTAACTAAATTTCCCAATCTGAATACTGACTTCATAATTTTTGAGTTGGCAACGATCTTAACTATGAACGAAAAAGTAATAATGGAGTGGGAGTCAATCCCCATGACAGCTTTTATCAGCTCCTTCTAAACAGCTGAGTTAAAAAAATACAGAGAATAGATAATAATACCACAGAAAGAAATATTTTCCTCTGGTTTCTGATTCACTGCGTTTATGGCGTAACTGTCCCAGGAGTGATGAATTTTGGCAGCACATGATGAGCTTTATTGCCCCTTTTCAGGTTGTTTTATCAAATATGTTATTGGAAGAAACCCAAAGGCTGCACACATTGTTTGACTCATCTCACAAACCCCTGGGAAGCTCATCTGGCCTCAGAGGCTTCCTCATTTTCCAGGTTTTCTGAAGCTGCCCACAAACATCTAAATCAGTCTCTAACTGTTATGTGCTGGAGGCATTTAAAATACAATGGACAGCCATTTTCCACTGCTCACCTGTAAGAACCATTGACTAAACTTGATTAAGTAAAATATTTTGAATAAGATATTTTAAATAAATCTGAACCTGAATCTCACATTCAAAACTGACATTCAAAATCTGTTGAGTAAAGTCTTTGCTTCTCATCTGAAAAGTTAATCAGGGTAAATGCAAGGAAATTGTTTTTGTTTAATAAATCCCCATTATATCAGGGCTACAAGATCCACAATGCGTGTGGGTAAAGAGATTCAACTAACTGAATGTGCACGGGGGACCTTTCCTAAGTGTATTCCCTTAAATCCCTGAGTTTAGTATACAGGGTCTGGTAATGTTTTGATTGAAAAGGGACTACAGGTCTTTGGAGCCAAAGCAGAATGCATCTAAGGGGATTTTATCTAATAAGGGCTGGAGTCCGGTAATTGCTAAAATCTTAGTGAAAGTGTTTGTGAAGCAGTTTTGTCTATGAGTGGGCAGAAGGTAAGACTGAGGTAGCAAAGTTTTGGGCCGTATTTTTTCCCTCCTCCTCTCTGTCTGTCTGTCACTTTCTCTCTTCCTTTTTACTCCTCTTCCTCCTTAATCTCCAGATTCACTCGGTCACGACAATTTTCCCCTTCTTTGCCGTCCTTCCCTTTCTGTCTGTCTCAGAGTGTCAGCAGTAAAGCCTTTCTGTAGGCTGTATCTCCAGCTGCAGATGCCTCTTAAGTGTATGCAAGTGTGTGTGTGTGTGTGTGTCGTGGCAGGGCGTTGGGCTGCTCCAGGCCACATCAGCTCAAGCTCCAGTGGTTCTGTTTGTGTGTGTACATGTGTTTGTGTTTTCAAGTGTGTCTCTCTGTCTCTTACTCCCTCTTTATTAGTGTGTGTGTGTGCGTGTGTGTGCGTGCGTGAGTGCAGAAGCCCACCGCTCTCTCTGTTTGCACACTCCGCAGTGGCCCATGAGAACGCCTCATACAATATTCAGGTTTGGTGAGCCTCTTGGTCGTGTGTCAGCCTGGGTGTGTGTCCTACACGGGAGCCTCCCTCCTATACCGACCTTTATGCTGTCTTCCCACCCACCCCGCTATCTCATCCGTCCTGTCCTGCAGGCCAGAAGAAGACGTGAGGCATTTAGTGACGTTCGCTAGCATTTGTCCTCAGCTGTCCCCTTCATACACCTCCTTGTTAAGCGGGTGTTAGTGTCGCCTGTCCCCGTCATTTGCCATTAGTCCTTCTTCTTTTGCAATTGCAGCAGCGCAATGAATCATTAGGTTTAAAAAGCAAAATATCACTTAGAATTCTGCAAAAACTCTAATGGAATGCGCTTTTGCCCAAATCTGCAAGGCAGCAACTAAATGTAGCCATCACACAAATTCAGTTCAGTGAAATGGGTAATATTATGAGTGTAAAAGTAGAAAATCCTCACAAAATGTAATTTATAGTAAACATTACACTGGAAAATAGTACCTTAGTTAAGTGGACTATTTTCAGCAGACGAATGATCCAAATTGGGCTCTCTAGTGAGGCCTGTACTGAATGTGGGATTTAGCCTAAATAAACTACTGCACAGTGTATCAGTGTTCATGGCAGCGGGGGGAACATGTCGCCAAATGGAACCGCGTGGCCCACTGAAATGTTATTAATACATTCTGGACAACAGTGGAGCTCCATGGCACAAAGGAATTCGAAATATCAAGCGTCCAATCCCCACCTAATTCTTGTTGTGGCTCTTTGACTTGATCAGTTTAGTTTTTCATTTCTCTGCTGTCCTCTCCATTTTTCACATTTGAAGGCTACGACTGGTCACATGTAACTAAAATGTCAGACATGAAGTGTCGGAGCTTTCAGCGGAACCCAGCAGATTAGAGTAGCCAGTGTGACCGAATGGATGAATTATACAATAATTATTAAAGCATATCTGCAGTGGCATTTGGTGTAACAGCGCTGGTCGAGGACGGGGTTGAGACATACCAAGCGACAGAGTGAGAGAGAGGAAGAGCAGGGGATAATTGGATAGTCACAAAATGTGCCCATTTGCTGCTCTGCCTCTGTGAGTCTCTCCAAGCAAGTGCTTTTGAGTATAAATTATGAAGTGTGGATATAGTCACGCAGGCACACACACTCATACATGCACACACACACACACTCGGGTTATGCTTGGTATATGTCACACTGCATGTACTGTACATGCACGCCGCAGTGTCCCTGAATGCTTAGGAGCACTTAAGTTTGCATTGAGGTGTGTGTGTGTGTTTGTGTGTTTATAAGCGTGGACTCTGTATTCATCACACGGTTAGACATTCCTTCACTCCAGTGCAAGCCTGAGAGGCAATACATATGCACACACAGCCTCTATTTGAGATGCACGTGCTGCTTGGAAGTGTGTGTTTGTGTGTGTGCGTGTGTGTGTGTATGAGCAGCCTGCCTCTCCTGTCAGAATGTGTTAATCCGCTTGACTGCAGATCCCAATCAGGGCAAAGAAAGGAAGAGAGCGAGAGACAGAGGGAACACGAAAGAGCGAGATGCTAAAAGAGTGGTGATGAATAGCCAAGGAGAGAGAGAGAGCAAGATGGGTGGAGAAGGGGAATGCCCTTTTTTCTTTAAGCGGCTCAAGGAAGGCAGATCTCAGCGGCGAGCTTCGCTGCAGGAGTTTAAGGACCTTGGGCACCGCCCCAATCTTCCTGGGTCGCAGCCAGGGGAGCTTCACGTATCACATAACAGCCCTTGATAGTATTTGCCCAGTAAGCAGCTGATTCTGTTTGCTGCCATGATAGCCTCAGCACTTCAAACAAATACTGTAGGACCCCAAAATAATATAAGTGCATGCTGGGAAATACATCCAGATTTGCACACCCACATCTCCCCAGACCCCTCCTCCCCTAGCACACACAGGTTGGAGTTGATTCCTTTGTTGCCACGGAGATGTTCAGATAATCCGCCTTTGCTATCCAAACTCTGAGGACTTCCGGCTAAGACCTGTCATATCCTGAAGTCCTAATCTGGACTAAAGGAGGTCACTGTGAGGCCTGTCAGCACATGTCAACCGATCACTCACACTCACACTTGTTTGAATCAGTTTATCATAAAACTTCACTCGAAGGACATATTAAACACTGGCTTGAGACACATGATATCTCAAGAACACCTTGAGGGAATCTCTTCATTCGTCCAAGGTGAAGATCACTCTACTTGTTAAATTAGAAAATGGTGTGGGTTTGGGCTGAACAATCACTATTTCACAAACCCAACACAAATCAAGGCAAAAGAAATCTTTAGATAAACTTACAATGGAAATAACCATATAAGAAAATACACATTTTGATTGTAATGATACAGAATATAGATATGATTAGTCACTCTCTGAACAATTAGGAGCCCTGCGATAGAGTCCAGGGTGTACGCCTCCTCCCGCGACCCTGAACAGGAATAAGCGGTGAATGAATGAATAAATGACCTTCCCCACTTTTTACTCCACCCTTTATCGCAGTAAGCAAACATACACCAATCAGTCCTAAGCTGTTATCCGTGTTGTGTGACAGACACTCTTGTATCCAAGCAGGGATGTCATGAATGATTGGCTTCCTTTGTTACGGAGCAAATCGACCAGAGGTCTCGCAAGAAACCAGTTCCATTGATGTCATGGATAAATAACTCCAGTGAGAGCTGAGGTCATGGCTATTTGGGCAGTGGTGGGTGACAGAACGAAATCCAAAAGCTCAAACTGTGTCCAAATGGTTCTATAGAAAAAACTATTTGACTTTATTAAAGTGAATTAACAATACCTTTACAAGTGAACAGCAAACAAAGAAGATTTGATATGAATTGATTGATATCTTTCAATTGAGTGAGTCATTGATTCTGCATAGAAGAGAGCAGAAGCAAGTGGACAGAGAGGAAGCTTGATTTGGCAGATACATTTATTTGGTCTTTGTTTACTTATTTTTTTAATTTATGGAACAGTGACCAATAGTAGATTTTGGACATTTTACAGTGGATAGTCTGTGTTTGGTCCGTGAAACCAAAGCTTAGGGGGGTAGCAACATGAAAAACAACTGCTGATCCATAATACAGCATCCGAGGTGCCTTGCAGCCTGCGCTGTGCTGAGACTGTGGACACGGTGTCCCATAAGACTAACTGGAGGGGGCTGTGTGTCTGCCTGTGTCTGACTTGCTTCTGCTCTTCTGTATGTGACATGCCACAATGGGAAGTGGCATTACATTGACCAGAGCTAAACAGCAGGGAGTCTGCCTTCTATCTATCCATCCATCCATCCATTTTCTATACCCGCTTATTCCTGTTAAGGGTCGCGGGGGTCTGCTGGAGCCTAACCCAGCTGTCATCGGATGAGAGGCGGGGTCCAACCGCTAGTCTAGTCTATTTACTACCTAAGTCACAGTCTACATAGTCTGTAAAAACATATAAACAAGCTTTAGACATTAAAAGTATAGACGTTTTAAAAGAAACAGAGAGGTCTTCTCTCAAAAATAAGTTCCAGTGCCTGTATGAAACTTTTTACTACTAAAGGATCATGTTCAGTTATTGGTGATAAAATCCATCTCAAATTATATTACAGAATTTATCTAATGGAAATATGAAGCTTAGGTGCTCTGAGTTTGGCTGATTGATTTGTTCTTCGTCGCTTACGTTGGAATGTTTTTAATGGCCAGGATGATCCAGAAAATATATTGCAGTAGAAAAAAAAACAAAGTCCACAATACAACCAGACTGTTATGAAAAAAGATTGTTAAAACTGTTTTAATTGCAAAGTACAGTGCATATCCATAGTTTGTCTGAGCATACTATGCCTTTAAAGCTGCTAATTTTCTCCTTGACCTGCACTCTGGTCTTTTATGGTGCATGACAGGTAAGGTCTTTGGAGCATCTTGAAGAACTGGCCACATATCTTTATGCTGTCTTATGTCTCTTTCCAGACTGAAAGAGCTGCACAGTCAGATCCCTTGTTACCTTGATGTCAATATAAAAACTAGACCACAATCATTTTCATGTCTTGTTGAAGGAATAAGAGATAAAACAGGACAGAGAGAGAGTGGATGACAGGAAATGAGCGACCAGGGAGAGGCACATATGGGGACATTACAAGGAAGAGAGAGATGTTGAGGGTAGAAAAACACACAAGGACACGGGTGAGACTTTGCACTTTTCTGTGAGACAGCGGGAGCCGCGCTAAAGGTGCTGAGCCCAGAGATGAGAGGGCGAGAGAAAGACAAAAAGAGACAGAGGAGAGAGCGGCAGCAGCATTTCATGGAGAGCTGGAAACAGAGGGCGGGCGGACAGGCGGGTGGGCGAGAGAGTGAGCCAGAGGGGAAGGAAGGGTGGGGGGGAGGTAGGGGGCGGGGCCTGTGAGCAGCCGCAGCCAGTTAGAGGCCGGCGTGGTGCTCTGCAGGGTGAATCTTACCCTGGCAACACAATAGAGCAAGAGAGAGGGAGACGGTGGACAGGTGAACAGATGGCTGACTGACTGAGAGACAGGCTGATCAGTCCACTACACAGAGAGTGTGTGTGTGTGTGTGTGTGGGAGAGAGAGAGAGAGAGAGAGAGAGGGAATGTACTGTCATGTAAAAGCAAATGTACACTCTATGAGAGAGTGGGAAGAAAAACAAAGAAATTGGGGGGGGGGTTGCTCTGTAGTGTTCACAAAATATCAGTTGACTTTACATGAGACGAAGACAAGAGACAAGCCTGCGATTTCCAAAAAAATATCAAGTGTGTGTGAAAGCAAGTGGAGGCAGTGTGAGAAGGAAGCATACTGTGCATCTGTTAGCATCCATATGTCAGTGTTTGCATTAGGGCTGTCACTTTTTAAATGTAAGTCATACTGCCAAACGCAGGGGGATAAAAATAAATAAATATTTGATCTAAAGTGATCCGTCCAAGTTTAAAATTCATGGGTTATGCCTCGCTCTCCAGTGTGGACTGTTTATGAATACACTGATCTGTTGCATCACCTGCCCTTTGACAGAGAAATGGAGTAAACTAGCAAGCTGCATGGATAATTATGTCACTGTACGAAAAAAAGTACGCAGAAGTTTGAGTTTAGAAGCCAATACTGTAGACTGAAGAAATTAAAGGTAAAAGTAAGGTTGTATGCCAACTTTGTAAATTTGACTTGCTTGCTTTTGACTTACAAAGGCATCAAAGAACAGTCCCAGTTTTTAAAACTCCAACCAGTTCTTTCTAATTTTTGATTTAAATACAACAAAATTACACCAAGGTCTGACTTGATCTGCGTTACACTTTGTTTTCCCTTGGGGAAAATGTTGTTGGCTCAAAGTTTCATCTGTCCATCCCATTTTCTTGCAAAGTACTTATCCCAAGATCCCAAGGAACTGTCTTAAGGGCTGAAAAACTGTGCCAACACTGTAGTGCCAAGCATACACAATTCCTCAAATGGTCACTTGTGACTAGTTCTAAAAGCGAGCCGATCCCCATAGAGTTCATTGGTAAAATGTCAAACTTTACAGCAGAAATAATGTTTACAGCCTACCAAAGAAATGAGATATTTTTGGTTCATGATGACTCCGTGCAGATGAAGCCTTAAAATGTCAAACTAGTGTCTGCTGAAAAAAACCACATTGGAATCTATGGGTGACACCATACAGGGTTCACCTGTACGCTGGAACATTATGACTACTGACAGGAGAAATAATTAACACTTACTGTCTTGTGATAATACAGTGTTCTACTGGGAAACCTTTGGATGTGGCATTTGTGTGGATGTTACTTAGACATGTAGCACTCACCTAGACCAGACCAGACACCCCCACCCCATAGCAATGACACAGACACACACAACAACAATTTAAAAACAACTAAAAAAAAAACATGAAGAACAGCACAAGGTGTTGACCTGGCCTCCAAATTCACTAGATCCCAAACTGATCAAGTATCTGTGGGATGATCCACAGAGGCCCCTCCCCTCAACTCATAGGACCCAAAGTCCCCCCACTAACAACATTCTGTTGCCAGACACCACAAGAGGTGGTCATAATGTTATGCCTGATTGTTGTATTTATATATAGATACTGCACAAATCTTGGACTTACACTAACTTAAATTGATGCTTTAAACTAAAATTTGTCTAATAGGATAAAAATGCTAAACTAAGAGCATACATTAAGGTTTTAATAAACACAAACCGTCCCTTAGGTCGGACTTATATTTAGCTTCTGGTTGGAGTTAGGCATGTAACCATTCTGATGGTTTACATTAGACTTAGGAATTGCTAAGGCCTGAATTATGTCTTTGACGGTCTCCACAAGTAGACAAGTAAAATGTGTCTCATTACATGTGAACAGTGAACCGACACAGCTCCAGTGCCATCATAGTTTTCTTTGCAGACCCTTTATCTTTTTGTATCCTGACAGTCGGGGCAGGAGGTGCACGGCTCGATCACGTCCTCCGTGCAGCCCTCTGTCACATGTTGTCATTGTCACGCCGAAAGTGGTTCTGTTGTTGTTTCTTTTATTTTTCCTACGGTTCTTTTGTTTTCTCCGTTTTTAGGTCAGACCACACATACATACATCTGCCACCACGGAGTGCTTTCTCTGTGAACAACAAAGCATGTGGTGGTGGCTCCTGCGTGTTAAATTTGCATTAAGCTGCAGATCAGAGCACTGACTTGCTCTGCTGAGACCGAACAGCTGAATCAGGAGGTTGTCTGCATGCTGGAACAAATCTTTCTAATAACCCGTTTCTGTGGGTAGATAAAACGCAGCTTTGACACCGCAATAATAATAATGGCTTTGAGTTTTAATGAGATTCATATCAAAGAGTGCTATTGTTATTAACACTGAAAGTCTCTTTACCCTTACATCCAAATGGCATCATTACCCTCCTGCCCTCACCTGTTTTGAGGAATTAGGGCTAATTCATCCGAAATGAAAAGAATCTCTGTCTGCCTCCTCTGGGCTTAGTCTGGAGTTCTTGGAGGTAGGAGTTCCCGCCAGCTCCACTTACGACACTGAATTGCATGCGGTTGAATCATTCTCACTTAGCGTTGATTGTGCACAGTGGGGAGTCATGGAGCATGTGCTTACGTTTTAATCAGACCACCACTAGACTCCAGTCACACCTGACATAGCAGGTGGTTGTTAATTAAAGAAAATATAAGATGTGTTAAATATCTAATATATTTTAGAGCTATTAGACAATACTCTGGAGGAAAAAAAAAACCTTCAATTGAAGTTTCATCTGTAGCTGAGATCAAAAGGACAATGCTGTACAAAATTAGATGTTTGGATACATTTCCAAATGCCGAATTATGAGTCATAAGTTTAGCAGTCCAACAGACTGAAGATGCAATTATCTATATTTTTGTGTAGGCAATGGATCAAATATGAGACACCAACAATGTTTAGAAGTGACGGACCACCATCTCTGAATTGCTACTTCTTGAGTTTTTCCAATAGAATGCTGCATCATTAAACAGATGCTCTATACCTTCTGTACACTGTCTACTCGGACAGCAGACATACAAAGCTAGTGTTTAATTTGTCAGAAAAGGGGAACCTCAAGCAGCTAAAGAGGAGACCATATTGAAAAGGAACATTAGACCTGGACCGTATGATGCCATATGGAGGCACCTTTACCCGTTGCCTCCATGTGGACACTAAAATCAATTATTGCTGCATTAAGCTTCAGGAGTTTGCTACTGGATACTGCTGAAACAGTACAGAGTGCATTTACAATTCTTAACATAAATACAAAACTGATCGTCAACATGAATGGTCATACCATTCCACAATCACAGCTGATGTTTGTTTTCACTTCTTTTAACAAAGGAGGATTTAGGATTCAATTAGAAATTGGAATGATCTGATAAGATGATTTTTGCAGTGTTCTTAGTGTACTTAGTCATTTTTTTCTCTTTTTGATAGATTTTCAGGCAAGGGATTTCTTTCTTTTTGCGCCACTCAGGGGTAAAGCTTGTCTTTGGACCACAGAAGAGTCTCCAGCTCCAGTTTAAGATCCATTTCGCTGCGAGGATCTCTGTGCTTGGCACTGTGGTCGAGGGCCCACCAGGCAAAGCTACTTAACAGCAAATCTTGTTTAGCAGAATCCTCTCAAAATAAGAGCTTCTCTATCCGCCTCTCTCCACAGTTTGCTTCTTTCCCTTCTCGCCCTTTCCAAAGCGTGCTAACACTGACACAACCTTACTGCTGTTGGCTGCAGAGCAGACACCACCATGTGTTTCTTAGCTCACTCTTTACCCCTTTTGCTCCTCACCAATTACTAACACTGTTGATTAACCAATGCGTGCGGAGGTGTGAAGCCTCACTGTCTCAAGTTTGTCAGTATAGAATTTTATTGCCCTGTACAAGTGCCATAGGATGCTACACCCTGTGAACTTTGTAAAGATAGAAGGGGTGCTTGTGTTTCATTCTTTGATGCCGAAGTTTCGCTGCTTCGAATTGGAACCACAAGTTTCTTCACCCTTTTAAACCATGATTTCCTGAGAGCACCTGCTGGGTGAGAAAGTGCAGATGCAGTGGTAATAACTTGCTTTTACGTGGGCAGCAGAAGTTATGAATGTTGACCTCTCAAATCAATCAAGGCTTCTCAGAGGTTGAGGCGTTTTCCAGAAGGCAGTCCTTTAACTGAGACAAGATGCTGCTAGAAATGCAACTCCCTTTATTTGATTTGACCTTGACTGCTTCATTTTTATACAGTGACACAGTGATATGAGTCACACACATGAGGGGCTCAAGATGTGCAGTTGTGTTTGATAAATGAAAATGGTTTCACTGTGTCCAAAAATCAAAGTGGTAATTCTAAGATGTGCATGAAAAATGAAATGTAAATGTGCCTCCTCCTCTTTTTCCTCTACCCCTCTCTAATCGCTTCAGACGTTGCGAAAGAAAGGCTTTAATGGCTGCAACAGCCCTGAGCCAGACGGCGACGACTCCATCGACCAAAGCCCGCTAAATGACCGCAAGACTGAGGACCTGGACAGCCTCTTCAAACGCTACGGCGTGAGTACCATCATACTTTTGTCACCTTATCTAACCTACCCTTTCTTTTCTTCTTCTCTTTCTCTATCTACCTTCCTACCTCTCTCTCTCTCTCTCTCTCTCTCTCTCGCACTCTCTCACTCTCTCTCTCCCTCTCTCTCTCTTTCTCTGCCTTCTTTTTCTTTTGTTTGGGGAACCAAGGCTCTGAACAAGAAAGAGCACCGGGACTCTGAGAGCCCAGACCCCGAGGAGCCCTTCTCCCTCACCCCTCGCACTGAAGAGAAATACAAAAAAATTGACGAGGAGTTTGATAAAATGATGCAGAACTATAGGCTGTCAGTGAGTACCTCCCACCACTCTGTGTAACCCTGCCCCCTCCTCATGTTGGTACCTTGCTGCTGCCGCTGACCGGACAACCGGAGGTTTCCGGCTGCTGATGGCGGCCTGACTACTCACAGAGCACTCGCCTTTGCCATCCCCCCACCCCTTTACCTTCTCTACTTCACCTCTTACCAACAGCACCTATCCCCACCCACCAAATCACCACCCACAACCACCCCACCCAATTGACGGTGTGTGTGTCTGAGCACGAAACATAAGGCAGAGCAGCCAGGTTGAGGAACTCGAGGGAAAACTTTCAAAGTTAGACTTATTTGCATTGTTAATTAATCTTATTAATCTTAATCATTGCGACTAGTATCAGTTCATTGGGTTTTCTTTTTCTCACAAATATCAGAAAATGGTGAAAAAATAAGTCTATCACAAGAATCCAGAATCCAAAGCTTAAAACTTCAAAACCCATGTACACTGTAAAAATATTTTCCATAGAGAAATGACTTAATCTGGTTTCCAGTTCAAAATTTGAGCTCGATTTTTATTGATTGAGTTTGTCTTATTTCAGAAGCATTTCCTGACAGTTTTTGAAATATCTGGTGTGCACTGGAAACCATGTAACACAATCCTTCGGTGAGGGCAAACTCCTAAAAAGACGACTGAGATGTCTTTTTTTTTGCGGCACTGCATAACTTTGTGGGAAAGATGGAAAGAAAATCTTAAAAAAAAGCAGCGTAGCACCAAATAGGACATGCTTTACTGTGATTATTCATCTGAAGCTACTGTTATCACAGTGAAGAGCTTCCTTGGGAGTATATTGTGGTTTTAATATACTGTTTCTGATGCTTCTGCAAGTTCACTTATGTACAAGAATAAACAAAAGAGGGAGAAGAGAGCTAACTAGGTCCCTGGTTTTCACAAAAGTTGGCATAGCAACCGATATTGCAGGGGGAAATCATGTTTTATGGTAATAATCAACACGTTTGGAGCAAGCCTTTGAGCACTCAGCTTGCTTGGCTGAAAGTACCCATTGTGTAATACTTAGCAACATTAAAGAAAGATGCGTGCAATTGCAGACATTATTCAGACATCACAAGGAAAGTCAGGGTGCTGTTACTAACTGGCTGTTTTTAACTGTGTTAGCGAGGCCAGTTAGTTCCAGTGTAGTCCTTTTCCTCCGACTCTGCTCCTGACATTATCCAGGTTCTGCCTCCTGACTGGCGCGCTGCCAACCCCCTTTTACCACTCTGCTCCTTTGCCAATTTCCCTGTGATTCATTTTTTCCTCTGTGCTCAATAATGCCATTAATGTCACTTTAATGAGTTGCACTTAATTTACAGCCCCGCTTCCTGTGTGTCTGCCACTCTGATTGGTCATTTGGGATGGAACACAGTCTCACTGAAATGCTGCAGGAGAGTTGGACAGCAGTTGTTCCTAAAATCACATTTGTGGTGTTACACCTTCACACAAAAGTAGTCTGTTATTATTTTACATAAATAGGGTCTTACGTTTTCACACTGATTGTCACCTGTCAATCAATTCAGTTATAATGGAGTCTTATTTGTTATCAGGGTGGTACAAACCCTGTGTTCAATCATTTTTGGACAGTTGTTGTGTCTGCAGGATTAGCATTTTATTTAACATTTATAGGCTGCTTGTAATATGAAAAGGTACATGAATATGGACAGACAAGAATGTTAAAGTTGCAATGCAAGATAGAGAATACAACTAAAGTGATGGACAGATCACAGAATAGTTTACCTTTCCTCTAAAAGTATAGCTAACAAAGAGCCGTTCAGGCGCTAATGCTAGTAGTAATTTGCCAACACATCAGAGCACACTTAACAGAGAAACTGAGCCACCTCTCGGATTAATCAGTTGAGCGAATTTCTGAGTTTGACCCAGTCGCTCTGTGCTGTGTGAGCTGAAATGGCTCTTAAAAGCTTTTCTCAGAAGAGAAAGCCACAACAGAAGAAGGCTAGAATTCAATCTACCACCCCTGGAGAGCCAAAGCTCTTGGCGCACGTCGATTGATGCTAGCTGAAACGCCCCTAGCGAGCAGCGTTCCCATCACAACCTTGTCCTTCAGTGTTTCAGCCAGCCTGCCTGCCTTCCTGGTTTGCTCAGCACACCTTTCACGGGCAACCAACAAACGGAAGCATACAGCACCAACCGCCACTCCCCACCCCAGCATCCTAATCCGTAGCGTGACAGCCAGGGGCCGGGATATACAAGCTTAATCCCACTTGTACTAAAATACCTCCTGAGGTAGGAGAGAGTGGTGAGGGAGAATGGGCAGGACACTTGGCTAGACGAGCCCCGAGCTCACTGATCTGTTGATGTTACACTGGCACCGTGGTGGCGAGGAAAAAGGCAGCGTTTTTTTACCAGAGGGTCCTTGGCCTGATCATTTTCTGGCTCTAGATTCTGAGTCTGGAAATTAAATAAGAAATAGATTTCTTCCTTTTAACAGCCACCTCTGTGGTGGCCTTGAGCAAGGAGCTAATAGTTATGTCTCCTGCTCAGGCTCATTCTGGATGTCAAGTAAAGCATGAGCTAATGGGCACAGTCTTTCATAACTAATCTAGTTTTTAGTCGTCAGGTTTTTGGCTTTTATTAATCAGTGCGTTGTGCTCAGATGAGTTTGTAATGCCAAATGTAAGACATCTGGTTGATCAACTTTGGCTCCTATTGTCTTGATAATAATTTCAAATTCCTTCCACATAGTTCAGCATAATTTCTCCTGCTAAGCTGAATTATATTTAAAGATAGAAAATAGCCACTATAATAAACATGACATTATTGCCTAGTCTGTGTTATCAAACTGCCTTCTGCACTGCATATACTGTATATGGATGAAAAACATTTCCTCAGTAGAATATTATTGTGTCATAATGAGTACTAATAATACACTCCTATTGGAATATCATCAATGAACATTTGTAGCCTCGATTTTAATAAGAATATTTGTCGAGTTCATTTTCTTCATTTCCCACAATGAAAGCATCACAAATCTAAACATTAGTATTAACAGCTTCTGTTTGGAGCAACAACAGTTTCAATTTAAATTCTCCTAGTGGAGAAGCTTAGCAGGGAGCCCATCCTGATTAGTTTTTTTAATCTTTATTCAAATATTAGCAATAGGAGCAAAAGGTGAATCAGAGGGAGGGGAAGCTAAACAAAACAGCAACTAAAATCTATTTACTGGTCAACTGCTTATCTAAATGCAGAAACGTTCCCAGTGTTGCCTGTGCGTCACATCCAAAGCCGCTAACAAATAGGATGCGACAATCCTGAAGTTGAAATAGGAAAATAGAAAAACTTTCAAAGGCTTCCAGGACAAGAGGAAAGGAAAGGGAAACTAGGCCATGAGTTTAATTCATTCTGATTTACCCTTGCATCCAGGAAACACACCCTTGTTGAAAGAGCTCCTCTGAGGGAAAATAGGTTAGCTTTCTCTCCCCTCTTTTTGTTCCCTTTGCGCAGAAGAAGCCTTGAGCTTCCTCACACGACCCTCTGGAAAAGCTCCTAGTCAGTTATTTACCTAACAGTTTTCTTGTTTGTATTTTTTTAGTGTACGGTTCCTATCCTCTGTGTTAAATCCACAGGGTGAGTGGCAGTACCCAGTTAACCCTCCTCTCTGCAATTAGGAGCTTTGGTGTTAAATGGAGCTGGAGCGGGTATATGTAAATTCTCTTGTAATTTGCCGAAGGCACGGATTAATTCTCAGCGTAGCGCAAAGCAGAAGGGGTTGAGGACACATTTTAAATTCACATTTAGAGAACAAGTGAAGAGAGTTTGGAGTTATGTCATCGATATACTAGAGGCCAACCAGAGGCTGGCACGGCTGTGGACGTCTGGTGGAGAAGAGGCTTTGAACAAGTCATGGCTAAAAGCATTACAAATTGCCAATAAAGAGACTTGGAGAGGACTGTTGAGGTCGGGCTTTCGACTTGTTAAAATTAGGTGTATAACACACACACAAACAAACAAATGTGTTGTTATGTCCAGATTCTTTGATTGATCATTTCTAAACCTCACAAATGTACTATTGAGGTTGTACTGCCCTCAATGATAGTTGCCCTTCATTAAATAACTTATAATAATTAATTTTTTCATACTTTTCAGTAGCTTATGCTGTATATGTGCAGGTGTAACTCTAACCCTAACCCTAACCAGCAACAATCACTGTTCAAATTAACTTAAATAGCATAGTTAAAAGATCAGATCACAAATGTTTTTGTTAGGTTAACAGATTTTCAATATGAGGGAAGACGGTCATCTAAACGAATGAATGAATTGTTCAGGTTCAGTGAAAATGTCCCTCACCAAAGGCTCAGAACCAGTCCTGTTTGTAATCTTCTTTCAATAAGAGCTAAATAGCAAAACATGATAAATAGAAATCATCCACTCACCCCCTAGTCCTATGAGGATAAACCTTTCCTAGTACTGTATGCTCTGTGTCTACACACCTCTTCCCCTTTTGCATTAACCCCCCCATCCACCCTTCCATTTATCCATCCCCTCCCTTCACCTTCTGCTTGGCCAGTGTGCAGTGGTGCAGTGCTGTTAGCTGCTATCTTCACCCTCCCTGGTCACCACTTACAGCTCTCTCCTTTGTAAACTTCCTCCTTGCCGTCAGACGCGTGAACTGGAGATCTCAGACAGTCAGAATGGTTGCAAGGATACATTTATGTTGTGTTTAGCTTCCTTTCGTTGGATCAGATGAAAGATTTCTATGAAAAGAAGTGCCAATTCTAGTTGGAAGAGAGTTGGAAGGAAAAATAGACTTCCTCCACTCCAAAAAGGAGAAGCTGGAGGTATAATCTAAATAAATAAAATGAATAGTTATTCTTTATTTGTATTTGACTCACAATTCAAATTATAATTAAGACCAAACTGCTTAGTTCTTTTCTGTGAAGTTTGTTGGCTGTTATCAATTACAGAGATTTAGAGTAAGTAAGTTTTAGTTGGACCTAGCTAGAGCTCACTCTTCCTTATTTCTTTGTCTGTTCTGTTTTCCTTCCTTGCCATTTCCAAAATCAGAGAAAAATAACAAAAGCTTGCAGAAGGAAAAGACGCAGAGATCAAGGGCAGGAAGGTGCCCTCGTCCTCCTCAGCATCAAACTGGGTCCCAGGCAGTTTTTGTACAGTACAGTGCAGCACTGGCCCATATTCTATATATAGAAGTCCTTATTTCAGATTGAGTTGGAACAGGGTGAAATGGGTCGGCTGGCTGGACAACCTCAGGTCCTTGCCCTTGATTTTTCAGCACCCTGGGCTGTCTGGTCCTTTACTTTTATCAAAACCGATGACAAGGTAGACCGTTTAAAAAGTACATCGTTGTACCTGAGACAAGGAATATGTCTTCAGGTATTGTGGCTGACCTGAGCAGCGTAAGGAAACGTTGAGGTACGCTTTCTTAGCTTCTGCAGGATATAACCTTCCCAGTGATGAGCACACATCAGCGGGGGTGGTGGGATATTGCAGGAGTGTGACGCGCACGCTATGAAATGTCACCAATAACCCGATGCAATAACCTGCTGCTGCGACAAGAGTTTAACCTGGCATGAGACACGAGCTGTCGACACAGCTTTTTGGCCTTTCCACCGAGTCACTTTGCATGCTAAAACTGAGCTACTGTATGTATGCGTGTGTGAGAGACGGAGAGAGAGAGAGAGAGGGGTTCGTTTCCAAAGCATGAGGCAATACTCATTTTATTTAAATGAACAGTTTTCCGTTTCCAGTTACTCTTTTTGAATGTTTGATTTCACTCAATGCAAATGTGCCTGATGTTAACTTTGGATGATTTTCTGCCACAACAGTGAACCTTAACACAAAAACAAAAAAAGACTACTTGTTCACTGGGATGGAAGTCATTCAGGTTCAGTTTTATTGAGTGAAAAGTCTAATTCACAATGTAATGTAAAACAGTTTATAGACTGTCATTTAGTTAAGGTGTCTTTATACTACAAAAGTCTCCTTATTAAGTTAACAATGTCAATCATTTCATGTTATATCATTTTAATCCTGTGTATGTTCTGCATATGTCAGAAACAAAAAGTCATTAAGATTCATTACTTCTTAAATACGCTTTAGAAATGTCTGCAGTATTTTAAGTTTGAATGGATACAGCATTAGAAATTCTTTAGAAATGACTTAAACAATAATTTATGTAAAATAAAACAAACATTATGTTTTGCAAAATGACCAGATATGGAAGAGAATCTCAAAGTTAGAGAGTTGCTTCTTCGTGAATTGTGTGTATCTTGTTTTGGAAAGATTCCTTTTGTGGTTGGTTGTGTTGTGTGACTGTGTGTGTGTGTCACATGTGGGCTTGTTTGCGCTGCTGCTGATCACTAACTGATCACCTGTCCCTTACTGTCTATTTACTGTATGTGCGTGTGAGGGGTGGAAACATGGCCACTCACTAAGTACCGCCCTCTTCCTGTCTCTCCACCAGTCTGCAGTCCCACAGCCAACCTTCTCCATGCCAGTCACCGTGCCAGTATCCAATCAGAACGCAGCGGCGGCCCTCCAGTTCAGTAACAACCCTGCCGGTGCCCTGGTCACTACCACCTCCTTTGTCACCTCCACCCTCACAGATCCCCGCCTCCTGTCGCCACAGCAACCCACTCTGCAGAGGAACACCGTGTCGCCAGGGTTACCACAGCGACCAGCCAGCGCAGGTAAGAGACCTGCTGAAACACAGCTGGAATGCTTTGGTTTCTGTGCGGCCTCGCAGCGCATGTAGTTGTTTAAATCAATGATCTGTGGCATTTTCATATAAATAAACTTCCAGTTTCCACACTCGCGGCTGATTGATCCAAACAGTATGTTATAGCTTTTCTATTTGCAGTTCTAAACACAGACCAATTGATAGAAGTTGATGAGTTTTGCATTTCTGAAAACGGCGACAGCAGTTTTAGAGCCGCTGAAGAAGAAAGAAGCCGCTCTGACAAAATCTTCTTCAAAACTTCTTCAAAAGGAAACCAAAGAAAAACTGCTTTAGACTGCCACCCATGCTGTTTGATTGACAAGCGCAGGAGACAAAATGGAGACGATTTTCAGAAAATGAATGTACCCAGATTTCTATTTAAATGAATGATCAGGTTTTCATTCGAGCCTGAGAATATTTTACACATGTTCAGCTTTTAGACTATGGGATTCTAGGAACAGATCAATATAAGCCCTTCTTTCAGCTTTACTCAGCATCATCATAGCCTGTAAATGTCACTTATTGTCAGTTTTATCAACTAATCCCTCAGTCTGAAACATCTGAAAGAGGTCTTGAAGTAACTACTCGACCACAGCTAACTCTGCTGTAAATATGGGTCGTACTGTGTTGAATGCCAATTAGCGGCATCTGTCAACACTGTATTATGTATATGGGGCTCAAATCCCGATTTAAACTCGCGAGTGCTGTTCTTCTGTCGGTACACTTTCTCTGTGTTTGGCCTACTTTTCCTGCAGTTTGCTGTCATCATTTTTGGCATCTTCTATACATGTCAAAGTCTGTAACTTAAAAGATACGAGCCACCTGTATAGACAAGGTTGTCATGGCGATGCAGCTACTTAAAGACCTTTTTCCTTTTTCATAAGGTGCACCCTCCGTTTATGTAACCGCAGCACTTTTATAGAGACTTTTCTGAGTCAACAAGCAGCAAAATGACCAAAGAAGTCTGTTTATCGACATTCTGTCCAGCCCTCATGCTCAGTCAGTCTGGGTAACTCCTGCCTGCTCAAATAAGTGCGCACTGGGTATAATGACAGACATCCATCATTTCTTTGACCACGGCCGGGTTCACTCCTGTGTGCGCCCCCTGCCTCTGTGTGGCAAACCAATCCTTCACCCTCTGACTAAAAGGATTTGTGCCCCATTTTTGCGTCTCAGACAAGGTTACTTATCAAGCTTTGTTCCGACCAGCGTAATCTCATTGTAAGTCAGAATTAGGTGATGTAACGCACAACAAATGCATTACAGCATCTTTCATAACATGCCGCTCTCTGAGGCAAGTGAGTTTAACGTAGTAGTAATGGACGCCCCAGCCCCAGCCCCCGCCTCCACCCCCGCCCCCCTTCTCCTCATAACCTCGGCAGTGCAAATGCTCTGCCCTACCCTGCTATGCATCCCACATTACCAGAGATGTATTGGGTTCATCGTGTTTGCTTATTGGTGTTTTTCCGTGACCCTGTCCAGGCAGATATTTTTCAGTCAACCCTAATGACCTGGAGTTTCTGGCTTTCTGAAAATCCAAAAACTGAATCTGCAGCACAGGAGGGAAAATAAGTGCCATATTGAAAATCAGTATAAGGTTAAAAAACAAAAAACAAAAAAACATGGATCTACACTGACATTTTAATGTCTGTTATTCATATTAAGTAAGATTAACTGTAAATTTGCAGACCATGGAATAAATAAAAAAAGATGCTAAAATATTCTCTAAAACTAGTGAAGAGTTGGTTGACAGTTCTTTACAGGTCTGACACACAGTAACTTTTTCTGCACTTCGAAATTCAAAAAGAAATGTAGTAATATACATTATATTCCATATATGAGAGGGAAACATCTGATAAATGTCTCCAAAACAAAGCCTCATGTTTGCCACAATCCACTAAATCTACCATGTGATGTTCTCTGCTGATTCTTATTCTACTTCAAACTTCATTTCACTCCCTCTAGATTCTTTGGAGAGCCAGGCTTTTATAGCATACCTGGCCCTGGTTCAAACCCAGAAACACAGAGAACAGAAAATATTAGTATAGCCTCAGTTTGTCTTGATGATCGTAAGTAAACATTGATATTTAACAGCAAAGTATTATTGTTGATAGTTTTGCTAACTGTCCCGTACCTTTAAATGCTTCCTGATCATGATCGACTGGCTTCATTTGTCTCAGTTTAAAATTACGCAATTTTTCCCGCTCACAACATAACTTGAGGACCACTGAGGACTGATGAAACCAGCGCTTTAATATTACCTGGAAACTCACAGTTGTAACCAATTACAATCCTTCAGAGAGCGAGATTATTGTCAGTGGAAAGTTGTTTTTTGTTTAAAGATGTACTTGATCAAATGAAATTGCTTTAATAGTGTCATATTTTTATGATTTCCTGTTCTAGGTGCTCTGTTAGGAGGAGATTTGGGGAACTCAAATGGAGCATGCCCGAGCCCAGTCCGTAAGTTCATCTTTTCTTTTCTCATGCTTCACATTTGTGGAAAGAAATGCTTTTGTGCTGATACAAACACACATGCTCACATCAGAGTACAGTATAGTATCCACTCTACTGTCTGTATTTTCATTTTGGAAAGAGACATGATTTTTTGTTTTTGACTTCAGACCAAGGCAAAATATTTCATGTGTGGCAACAGGCTTGGCCACATGCACACGACTCACACAGCAGCTCAAACACAGTTGCGCTAAAACACCTGTTAACTGGCGACAGCTGAGGGTCACAGTACAAGCTGCTTGTAAACAGTCCAAAGAACAGAATGAGTTTCAGGTTGAGGCCGAGGAACTAAAGGAGAGTGTTTGAAAAGAGGAAAATTACTGACAGCAGTTGAAAACAACTTGTATGAAGCTCTTGTTTTGTGCAGTTGCTGTCTCTGAGTTGTGACTTGGAAACAAAATGTTGTATGCTTTGAAACAATATTTCAAAGCACACAATATTCCTAACCTGGTCTCAGATCTGACATCTCTTATATGACAAAATCTCTGCAAGTGAGTTCAACATTTCATTTGTGTCCGCTGATATTTTGAGGCCTCAAAAGCAGTCTTTCTGGCATTGTGGGCAGTTTTCATGTGGGCTGTCTTTGTAACAAAGATTACAAAATGGGTGAATTGTCCCTTTAAGGTAAAGAAAAAGAAAACTGGGACATCCTTTTAATCAGACTGAAGTACCATTTCATTTCACTTTGTACATTTGGCCTGACATACTAGCTGATATCTGTTTTGGAGGGGGGTTTGTTTTACAATCACTCTCCCCAATGTTATTTGCATCAAGTACTGCACATCAAGCAGTGGGTCTGGTGATTTGAATCTATAAATATATGGATAAAACTGGAAATTAAATTGCAATGTAGAATTTAAACTAGTTATAGTACCTCATAAACATTTAAATTATATTTCTTGAACATTATATATTCATGGTAAATCAAAAAAAAAAGACTAATAAAACTACTGTTTGCTCAGGAGCACAGAAGTTTGGTTGGATCAGTGTAATTTGATTGACAGTGATCAAAGCATCTAGCGTCTTGACCTGGTGAAAATGTTGTCCTGATGCTTAAAACTAGGGCTGGGTGATAAAACGATAACGATATATATCGCGATAGACACATGGTCGATATCAATAGAAAATACGTTAGATAGAATGTTTGATAATTTCACTTGAACTCTGTTAGAAAAAAATAGAATAGAAGAAAACTCCGAGCCACAACTGCAAGTCATTCTGGGGGATGGAGGCAGAGGAAGGGCTTTAGCCTCTCGACCTATCAGGGCCCAGCTAAGCCAACAACAACAAAAAAACGGTGTGGAGTGAAAGCAGAATATGAGAGCGAGGAAATTGTAGATAAAAAAAAGGAAAGGTTACGTCACCAGTTTGGCAATATTTTGGTTATTTTAAGTCAGACGTGAGTCAGACCGATGTTGTCTGCAAACTTGGTGGCGAGTGAGCATATTAATTGGCTCTCTTGGTTAGTAGTGTAAGAGTCTGTGAAGTTTTGTTTATCTGCCAGCAGAGTGAGTGGCTGCTGACTCGGTCAATCAGGGATCCATGAGCAGCGGTTATGAGTCGGTTAAGTTTCATTTCTCAGCGTATTATATGCTGGTCAGGTCGGGTAGTACGTTTTGTTTCTCCGCCGAGTGAGATGCAAGATGTTTGAATGGAGCCGTTTATTGATTATCAATCAAACGTGGTAGGACTCAACTCAGCTGGTTAAATAGACGTATGATTCTCGAGTCGTCTATGATGGCTGGTTGAATGAACCGTATCTTTTTTTTCCACCGCTACTGAATTAATTAAAAACGAAGGAAATTTAAATGCTATTGAATATGTCATTGTTATCATTTTTTAAAAATTAAAATGAACGAAAAAGTCTAGCGCACTACAACAAGGCGATATAAAAAAATAACGGAAGCAGCTTAGCACAGTTGAGAAGTCTGGGTAGAATAAGTAAAAAAAATGACCTACCTATTAATTATCAATATCGACTGATATGAAACACTTACGTCGTGATACATTTTTCAGCCACATCGCCCAGCCCTAATTAAAACTCCATCAGAAATATGTAGAAACCAAATAAATACAGACGTCTCTCAAGTGAAATAACATTTTCTTCATGTGTGACCCATTATTATCTGTTAACTTATATTAACCAGACAGCTGTTTATGTTAAGAAGACATTCCCATTTACTCCGTATCGTTATCTCTGTGTACATACACAAGGCATGTGACTTAGGTTTTCTATTGCTCACTTGTAGCTGCGTGTATTTTTAACAAACTTAAATACATTAAAATATGTGCAACAATATACAGCAATATACAGAATTTGTACCCAACATTTGTGCAAGCTGCAGAGAAGAATACAATAATGCAAAGATTGCTACTTTGACCATTTACTGAGCAATGTAACAGGTTCCTTTATGTACATACAGTAGCTAGTTGTGTACAGCATACAGTATCTATGTTATTCCTGCCATACAGGGCTATGATTGATTAGTTATTTTTCCCAACAACGGAGAACAGTTATCATGTGATTCACTACTTGGTAACTGGTCAGGCTTAAAGAAATGTAGTAGTCACATCTTGAACTGGAAGCTATTTAAAAGTATTGTTCAAGATCTCTCCGAACTGCATGAGCAGTGTCAGAAATCTTCTTTCCCCACACCTTGTTTTTTTGGCCCGTTATCTATAACCTCGCAAAACCAACAGTCAGACTCGGTAATGTCCCATTTTTACTGTCACAGTGGCCCCAAACAGCAGTCTGTTCAGCTCTCTTCACTTTGACTGCTTCCCGTCTTCATCTACTCCCTCTATCCACACCTCCCCCCTTTCATCCTGTCTCTCTCAGCTGTTCCCCCTCGTCTGCTCTCTGGAATAATCTACCGCCCCACCCGACTCACCACCTCCCTGCCCCCCTATCCAACTGTCCCTTGTCTTGGCACAGGACTCTCCTCAGAGGTGACTTTGACACTGGCCAGAGCTCCCCTCTTAAATCCCATTAGCCAGGATAGATACTGCCAGCCAGCCCATAGTAATAGATATGGCGGAAAGGTGTGTTTTTTTCTTCCTTTATCCACTTGATAAACGTATTGTCTTAAGGTAAGGTGGGCCAAAAGGAATCAATATACTTGTATTAACTCCTCTGCACTGTATAAGAGGAATACACTAAAGCCAAGTTTCATATTGATATTACTTTTTAAGGCTATTAATGAAAGGGTGTATACTCCCTCGATCAATACATGAATGTTGTTTAAAGTGACTTGGTGTAGTTTTGACTAGTAGGCTGCTTTAATGATCACTTTGGTCTAAAGTTGTAAGATATCTCATCAGCCGTTGACCGTTTTTTTTGGATTTTTTGTGACTGACTATTATTGGTCTTTCTTTAGTTGTTAGTTGTATGAAGAAGATTGCTGGATAGTAGGTGGATGTCTGTGTTTCAGTGTGGATGAATCAGAATTCCTGCAGCTCGCTGTAACAGCATCACGACTCCTTCGTGTCTCGAAAAATGAAACCTTGTCATCCCCAGAGCTCGGCTCAGGTGACCTGATCCACTCGGATGGCTTCCTGCACATGCCCTCGTTTAATCTCTGCACCGCTTCTTCTCTCACTTTCATATTCATCTTCTCCCTCTTTCTTCTGTCCCTTCTATACATCCTTTTTCTCCCTCACACTATTCACATTTCTTCCACTCTTTCTGCCCACATCTCTTCCTCTCATTGCTGCTTTTCCCACTCCTCTAATGTCTTTTCGTTCTCCCTCTTCTCCTCTTCCCCCTCTGTTCTTCCCTCGTTCTTCCTATCCACCCTCCTCCCTCGGATCTGTCGTTCTCAGCTGTTGTCCTGGGATTCAGGGCCCCGGGAATGTCACCATTGACGTCACCCGGCATTCCACACATTCCCACGCCCAGTCCCGCGTAATAGGAGACATCACACATACACACACACACACACATGCATGCACCAGTGATACTCATGCGTAAACGCTCACAAGAGCACATGTAAAAGACAGAAAAAAGTGCATGCAAACAGTCGACTTACATGAATAACGCCACAGACGCCTCACGGTGTTTCTGTGACTCACTCACACTCAGAATAGGTCTGATATTCATGTGAGCTTCCACAGTCTCAGTGTCATGTACACACATAAACACACACTGTATTATAAAACAGTCACCTCACGATTTGTCTGCAGCTCAACAATCTATTTTTAACAAAGTTAGAAAAACAACAACCTGACTTATATTCTTGTTAAGCTAAAATGTGCAGGTTTTTACTTTTATCATTTTATTTTGTTCTACAATAGCCCAGTGAAAGTCATCAAACTTGTTTGATCTAACTTGCCAAACACTCTGAAGGTTTTGTTTTGTTTTGTTTTTTGTAGTGGAGCAGTTTCTTCTTCCCCTAATCACATTTTGTCCTCATCACCAGTGGTTTCTGTCACTGTAGGCAATGTTTCATTTGTCCACAGATCTGTTCACTGGAAGTGAATGAGATTTAGTTTGTTGTCTTTGAGCAGTGAAAATGGTCAGTACAAAAATGGTATGGGTTGAGCATGGAAAACCAATATTTAATCCACCTTCACTGTAATAGGTGAAGGCAGAAAACTCACAGATGATGTCTCTAAACTTGGGCAGGTTGAACCCAATTTCTGGATTCCACTACGACTATAGGTCTGTTCCAGTCTGGAAATGTTTTATGCGTCTGTGCAAGCAACTGTCATGGTGGGAGGCATTATTGTTTAAATCAAGGAAGTTTCTTTAGATTCTGATACAGATATCCACTTCAACTAAAGGAGGACTGTTTAGAATTTGGTGGCCAAAGGTCAAATGAACCTGTGACCTCATAAAGTATATTTTTGGCCACATTTTAAGTATGACAAAGTTTCTCACGTCACAGTGTAATGCCATACCTTTTAAGGGTCAGCACTGATCTGTCGCTATTGTGTTCCTCTTGTGTCTGTTGGTGCATTAATGTGTCGCAACATGTCTCTCCTCAGTTTGAAGTTGCACCCCAAATGTGTACACTACTTACTCTCAAACAAGAATGCATCTGGGGTCTTGTAAAATGACTTTAGTGAACACAGTAATGCACAAAAATGCTTGTACAGTCTCTTTCTGTGAATTCCTGCCAAACCAGCACTTCAACAATATAGTAAATACACATACACACACATAAAGATAACCATACTTCTGGCAGTTTTCTGTAAGGGGATTCTCTGTATCATTGAGGGCATCTGTAAAACATGTGAGTTCCACATGCTAAAACAGAAACTGACTCACTTTCACCCTGTGTGTGTGTGTGTGTGTCATAACTTAGATCCACCACAAACCTACGACCTTAGTCTGTTACCCACAAACATTAACACAAGGCAGTTAGCAACAGATTCCCATCAGTGAGTGACACTGAGCACATTGCGCAACACGTGCACAAACATGCACATGAAAAGTCACAGCATTTCCCAGAAGCACCTGATACACAGAAGGGTCGCTGTGCGTCAGGACACAGGTGATCATTGGTCAGATGGCTGCTGGGAAATAAATTCTTTTTCTCTCTTGGTCCTCACCACCTCCACAGTGTTTCCTGCCGTCTATGTCATTACTGAAATCCTTTCTTCCTTTCTAGCCTCCTCCCTCCATCTCTTCTCCACCCTTAGGCCATGCCATACCTACTTCACCACATTCCCTTTCATCCACATATCCATATGTGTTTTCTCCTTTTCTAATTCCCTACCTCCTAACACTTCTCTTTCATTGTACATTCCCCTTCATTCCTTTTCTCTTAGTTATTCTCATCCTTCTCTGTTTGTTCCTCTCACTTTTACACCTATTCTTTCCCACCTCTTTCTTCTTCCTTGCCTTCCAAGACCGAGTCCCTCTGTGCATCTCTTTCTGTCTTCTTTGTTATCCTTATTCTATCCATTCTTTCCATTCCTGTCCGTCTTCTTTCTCCCTTTTTCTATACTGACTCTATTCATCCTTTGTTTTCACCTTCCAGTTAACTACATCTTCCTTACCAACCTTCTACCCCTACCTTCTCACCTTACCCAGTAGTTTCCTTTCACTCATCCTCGTCCAGTATCCTTCCGTCATTCCTTACATGCTCTCTTTTCCAAACTGCTCCCCCTGCCTCATCTCTCCTTCCCCATCTTTTTCTCCGCACTTACTTCTTATTCCTTCCCATTTGTAATTCTAATGTTTGTTTGAAGTTTTTATTTTTATCATTTTTTCTTTTTGGTGGACTGTTGGATGATTTTTATTACAGTTTAGGGAAAATAAAATGAATGTACTAAACAGTAAAACCCTCTGTACAGCTCTTAAACCTCCCTTCTGCTTTTTTTTTTCTTTTGTTATCCGTATCCTCCCACTGAATTCTTTAGGGCCAAAATATGTTTCTGATCTGCCGCTCTGTTAGGATCCATCCAGACCTCTCAGATCACCTCGGACAGGTCTGCTAAATGTCCCAGGAGTCTAAAGTAAACATGGAAAAGCAACAGTAGTTTTTGTTATGCGCCACATATTTGGAACAAACCCTCAAAACTTGACGTCTCCATATCATCCTTTAATTTGGACTTTAGTATATCTCTGCTTATTGCTACCTGTAATAAAATTCCATTTGGACAGTGTAGTGATATCTTGCACTGCAGTTTATTTTGTATTCTCCTGTTTCATCACTCTTGTTTTACCACATTTTGTTAATCTTAAGGTGTTATATTACTATGAAGAAACATAGGTAATGAACCTGTTTGTGTTTCTTTGTTTTCTTCTCCCCATGTACGAGTAAATAGTCCTTGCCTCGCATCACTGCACCGTCAAACATTTTCTCCTGCCTCCGTTTTATCCCTCTTCCACGACTCCATTTGCTCTCACTGAGTTTTTCCCTCCTTCCCACCGAGTCGCCCCTCATTGAGCTGATTACAGAGGCAGCGTTCGCTTGTTGTTGTTGTTGTCAGGTTTCGTTTATGGGCGCTGTGTGTGTGTGTTACTGAGATGAAGCAGAGTCACATGCCACTGTCGTCTGGTGGCGGCGTCATGGAGAACTGCTATCTGCTATCACACACACCCTCTCTCCCCCTGTCTAAGGGGAATACAGCGTGTGTGTGTGTGTGTGTGTGTCAGTCAGCCCTGGGAAAGTCCCTGCTGTCCCTCTGTTATACACTCCATGACTTGTCTTTTAACCTCAGCAACACGGACAGGCTGCTGTCTGCTGGAGTCCAGTTGTCATGACACCCAGACAGCCCACCACCCCATAGGTTATTTTTTATTTATTTTTTATTCATTTATTTTTTTCAAAAAAAATAAACAATAAAATCTTTCAAAGCAATCAACAACAAACAGCATGGCAGCAACTTGTCCTGGAATCTCACTTTGTACGCTGAAATCCACAACAGAGTTTAAAAGTTTAAAAATTCTAAACATAAAAAAAGAAAGTGATATGTTTAAGTCATGTGACTGAAGCATCCGGTTGACCCCACTTACGCAGGGTTGATATTAGAGTATACGCATGAACAGAGTCTAATACGCAACACACACACACACACAGAAATGTGCTGTTGTGCGACACTAATACGTCACACGTCAGGTAATGCCGTTTCCTCGAGTAACTGCGGGCACTACTGCGTAGGCGTTTGGAATGTGACGGTTTCAAAGAAGGGTGCGTTCAACAGATCTAACTTTCTGAAATGTGGCTTGTCATGTTTGTGGAATGCACCCATCAGTGATGCAGGGAGCTGGAAAGCGTGCAAAACTATTATGCTGTGTATTTTGTATCTACTCTTATTATTATTATTATTATAAGACTGCTATATTTTTTCTTTTTTACTGTCAACAAACTCCAAATGACTAAAACCAAGTTGTACATAAAACTATAATATATCACTCCATCATACAGTTGCACACAAACTGTAGTTTATCTTGACTCACTTATGCCGTCCGGTTGACCGAAATCCTCAGTGCAGCACCAAATGTGGATAAATCCACCACATTAAATAGTTCCTTACAAATGCTCCCTTTCCTCCAGTTTGAGAAAAAAAATCCTGGAAGCTACAGGAATCAAAACTACGGCCTGTCTCAGATTTAATCATGCCAAATGCTTCACAAAAACAAATCTCAGAGTTCATAATGACATGCATTCACACAAGTACGCATGGGAATCCACGCACTTGGGCAGCAACATTTTGGAAGCTCCAATAATTGCTTCTATACACTATTTGAAGCACAGTGAAATAATTACACCCCTTTAGAGGGTTTTTACAGGGTGACTTGAAACAGTTCTTCAAGGGCTCAGTGAGAGTGTAAGACTGAAAGGGTCCAGAGACATTTGTGTGTTTTTGTTTCCACCAAGCGCCGAGACGAGTGAAACAAAAGGGGGGAAAGTGCAGACAGACAGAGAAAGATGGCAGAAATTAAATAGTTCTGGAGAGAGCATGACACGCTTTTGATGTGGAGGTGCTGCAGGAACACTGAGCTGCAGAAATGATGAGGAGCATGTGGTGCGGCAGAGGAATCAGACGTGCTAATGAGAACGCACACAAAGAGCTGAATTTACACACACAGACACAAACAGACAGTTACAAGTTCACCGGTAGATACACACACTTAAAACATCAAAATGGACAAAAACACACAGCCTCCTCCTACTCTGCCTCTTCACTCAACCTCACTCTCTCTGTTTGTGTCTCTTCAGCTAATGGCTACATCAGTGCCAGGGCCTCCCCAGGCCTCCTCTCCGTATCCAACGGCAACAGCCTGGGGAAAGTAGTCCTGGCTAAGTCTCCACCTCCACCCAGCCCTCAGATGGTCAACAGCCGCAAGCCGGACCTGAAGGTCATCACCTCGCAGAGTGGCAAGAGCCTCATGCAGCTGGTGAGGAGGAGACGACCAGTTAAACTCATAATTAGTCACTGATTAAATACAGTCTTTCAAATTAAATGGGTAATACTTACAATGACGCAGCAGAAAGATCCAGGCTTTTTGATAGGTCAAAGGTTAGCTCCCACTGATGGCTTAAAAGTGAGTAATTACCCATCTCCTGGTAAGCGTTAGAAATCTTTTTTCCATCTTCCTGTTATGATGCTTTGCCTCTAAATACAATAGGCCTCATGGAAGAACAACTTGCATGAAGAGAGTTTTTTTCTATGCTCAGATCACGCATAGATAGTGTGAGGAAAAAAGATTTGAATATGTTGCCTTGAAAACTACAGTAGTATAGTAGGGCTTCAGGGTCTTTGTAAATGGCATCATCCAGGGGGCAAACATCCCGTCAGCGTCCAGCAGCATGTTTCATATTATGAAATTGTGTTCACATGACTTCCTCTTAACCACTTCTCATTTTAGTCATGGATCCTGTGTTTTGGAAAGATGTGTTTTGGTGTTCCACTTCCTGCCAAACCATTTGGGCTTTATCTCTGCCACAGCATGACTCTGTGAAGTAGACTGTGCAACTGTCAAAACCTAGAGGCCATATTTTTTGTAACATACATCTAAATTTACGTTACAACTATTTTATTTTATTATTATTTTTTTTGAAGTGTTTCTAACAGACATTAGTTGTTATAGAAACTTAACAGTCGTCTGTTTTTTTACTCCCCCCTCGGCCGTGCAGACAGAGGAAGAGCTGGAGTTGGTGAGTGAGGTGAATAGACTTCTAGAGTTTTAGCCTCATGGATGTCGTGTCAAATCACTGTGTGATCTCACCAAGCATGAGTGTGACACGATCAGCACCCCATCAGGGTAGACTCAGTGGCACCGGTGCTCTGACAAAAGTACAAGTAAAGCTACTTGAGCAGCAGATCTTCACAACAGCAGTGGTCATACTACCTGGTTGCCTCTGTTCCCGGAAGATTTTTCACTACAGGCTTGGCCCAGCAGAGCTGTGGACTTGAGTCAAGTTGCAAAAATGAGGACTTCAGACTTGACTTGTATTTTGACTCCTAAATTACACGAACTTCAAGTTTGTATGAGAACATGAATACAGAATAAATAAGACACAGAGGCCTTGTATGGCAGCATGCCTTGCAATTAAAGTTCCTCTGCATTGAAACGAGTCCTATATTATATTACACGCATTTGGCAGTCAGCTTGTCCAGTCTGACTTTCTGTAAGTGCATTCAGACCAAAATTGGAAGTGTATTCCTTTTAAACAGATAACTACAAGCAAGTTGTGTTGTGTAGTGCAAGTAGTGCAGAATTGTTCGCAGTAACTTCACAAAGAAAACTTGTTTTACTGTAAGCGTCTCTTTGACCTGACGGACTTAACTTAACGTTTAATGAATATCCTAAGACATGCCTTTAAAACAAATAGGGTCACCATGTCATTTGTAAAAAAAAAAGAAAAAGAAAAGAAAAGGTGTCAAAGCAACCCAGGCAGCAAGGAGACTTGGCTCTCCATACCTGACAAGCTTAATCAAGTAATATTGATTTAAATATATTACATATTTAATGCACTTTAACCTCCAATTTAATTACCTGAGTACTATTACTATTTCTAAGTGTCAAAATTCAAGTGCAGGAGGACAGAAAACATTATATTCTTTTCTTAAGACAGCTCTTGTGTTCTGTATTTCAAATTCATTGAATTTGAAGAAAATGTTTCTTCCCCATCTTCCTGTTTCTCTTGAATATTGTCATTTTTTGTGATAAAAGTGTAGAGATTTGTTTTAAATATATTGGAACCAAAATGCTTAAAAATATATACCTATTTATGGAACAGTGAAGCCCAGCCTGAAGTGACATTTGTGCAACACAAATAAGACTGTAGGGAGGAAATATTGAGGAAACAGGAGCAACCAGCTGACTCTCCGCTGTTTGTGAAAGCTGCACAGCATGTGCATGTTTGGTTTCATCTGAGTGTCGATGCTCTGAGGATCACATTGAGGAAAGCTCCCAAAGTCTCCAACCTGGAACACAGATGGTCATGTTAGACTCAGATACGCTGACCCCTTCAGTCCGCCACACACGCAACATGCATGCTGACATGCTCATGCGTGTTTCTTTGCGTAAATATACACACACACACCTCTGAACAAACACACTCCTCTCATTGTGTATCCGTTCCTCACATACCTCTCTGCACACGTACTTTTTCAATACAAACAACCGCACAAACTCATTCCCACTCATCTCTCCTCTGTCAGCCTTGTCGATGCATGCGTTCCTGTCAGCATGATTCTCCAGCACAGCGATGCCTCTCATAACACCTTCCACAGTGACGCTACATAACACGAGCGCCCGGCCCTGGCGATAGCGTTGCCGTGCCAACGCCACCTTGAGATGCGAGACATTTCTCATCTTGCATGCCGATGTTCAAGTGTCACAGAAAAGTTAAACACCTCAGAGGGAGCTGAGGTGCTTGGATTTTCTCACAGGGAGCAGAAAGGCTTCTGGCTGTGACACGATGAATAAAACATCTTCCTCTGGCCTACACGGGCTAATGAAGTGGTCTAACTGATTATTATGTCATACTTCAGTTATAAGCTACTAGTTGGATTTGTTTTGCTTTTATTTGACACGCTAAAAAAACTTCAAATGGGGCAGCGAAGTTTAAGGTTGATGGTCAATCACAGTTGCATTGCTCCTATTTGTTTTTATTTCCTCTAGAAGTAGAACAAACTGTGTTTAGAGAGAAATGTTTCACTAGTAACTGAAGGGTTTTTGGTCACTTTGCAGAGTCGTTGCACCCACTCTCCTGTACACTGGAAAGCACATGCTAACTATTATTATTATTGCTGTTGAAAATGGATGAAGTCATGAGCCATGAATTTCTACACTCAGTCCATATAAGGAGAGAAAGACACGACTTGTTGTGGAACCAGACCAGATTTTATTACAACGCTGAGCCATGACACAAGGAAAAAAGAGTTTGGTTATAAATCTCAAAAACTTACTTTTCTGGTGCTCTGTATGTACGGTGAGGTTACTTTACATGTTGACCTCATAAAACATGTCATTTATAAATCCATCAGTGCCATATTTCTATGAGAAAAATGTTAAAGCCTCAATTAACTGCACTGTACACAGAGGAGATGCAGGCAGTTGTACCACAAGTCAGCTGTATAGTTCCCTAGATAAGATAGAGTTTTTTATTTTATTTATTAGATTTTTGTGAAGTAGAGCAACTGTTGAGTAGCTGAAGACCACCTAAAACAGCAGACCCCATTTTTTGAACCAACACAGCAGTAAATGCTACGAGGGTCCTGTGTCACTATCTTCATCCTCCTCCATCTCTCTCTCTCTCTCTGTCTTCCCAGAATGCTCAGCGGCTAGGTGGCTCCCAGGTGGCACAGCCGCTCACCACACCAGTGGTCTCCGTGGCAACACCCAGTCTCCTAGCACCCTTCTCCGGCATGCAGACGGCCTACAACACTGGTAAGACGTTGAAGGCAGCACTGCCCCCCGCAGCAAGACAGGACATTTTCACAGCTCCAACTCAATCTGTCTGTTTATATCAGGGAAGAAATGGAACTACTTCCATCACAGCTTAAGAAAAAAAGGAAAGTGTGAATCATCGTGCCAAGTAAAAGATATAGTCTATATTATTTTAGGAAAAATCGTGAGTGTCACAGAGAAAAACTTGAAAACCTTGCAGTGCGGTGCCACAAACCACTATGAATATTCACTTTGTTCACTGTGTGAGAGCGTCTGGAATGATTCCACTTCAAAGATCTCCATTAATATGGATTAGCCCTGATTAATATTGATGCACCAGAAAGTTGTATGATGTAAAACAATCCCCCTCACCCCTCCTCTCCACCTCCTTTCTCTTTCTTTCTCCCTCTGTTTCTCTCCCCCCCTCTGTCCCTTAATCCCAGAGTACCAGCTGACGAGTGCAGAACTCACAGCGCTCCAGACGTTCACACCACCAGGGCTGGTGCCTGGCAACATGGCTGCCTGGCAACAGCAACAGCAACCAGCAATCTCCCAGCAACAACATCAACAGCAGCAGCAGCAACAGCAACAGCAGCTGAGCTTGGCATCACTCAGTAACTTGGTGTAAGCTGCCTTTTCTTACTAAAACAAACTCATGAGTGAGATTGGTTTATCGACTCCCTGACCTTTGACCTTTCCCCTTTAACCCATCCATCTTTTAAAAGAACCACACATCTCATCTGATTGCACACACTGACACACTTCTCACATACAACGCTGCAGTTGATTCATCTTTGAGGTGACCTAGATACCCCCCACAACCCCCCACTCAGCTCTGACTGCAGCTTTACCTCCTGGTAGGTAGCAAGGCTAAGCTGCTAGCTGAGATATTGGGTACAGCTCAATACCTTTCTTACTTAACAGATAGTAAATAAACTGATATGATATCAGTTTTACCCTCTGAGACATTTGGAACAACTGAATAACAATTATATATAAAAAAAAGTCTCTGTCGTGTTTTTAAAGCCTTGAAGCACACACTGTAGTCTTTAGTTTTCAGCTATTCCTCCTAAGAATTTTTGCTAACCATGGTCAATGACGCCTCCATGACTCTTGTTAGTTCTGATACATAGCAGGCAACTTTATAATATTAACAATATAATTCTAGTTGCAAGTTTTGAAGTCCAAGTCATAGAAATATCAACTGCATACTCAGTTTTTAAGGTATCATTTCAGACCGGTTCTGGCCCGCTTCATTTGAGTTGCTAGGTCTTATTAAACGATTAAACAAATACAGTGATGAGACTCAAATCACCTTTGCATTTTATTTATTCAGTACTGTCTACTCTCTATTATTACGCATGCTGAAAAATACAATATTGCCAAATTATTTTAACACCTACTTTTATGTCTTAGAAATTCATCTAATAGCGCTTGTGTGACCAGTCTGGCTATGCTAGGCTAACCTGTGGACAGGGGAGCGGCTTATAACTGCCTTCTTGTTTTGTCCTCCCTCCCCCCTCCTTTTTCTCCACAGCATGTGGGGTGCAGAGAAACAGAATGCGGAGATGGTTAACTGCATCTCCAATTTTGCTGCTAACCTGAGGTGAATGACATGATAGCATCTAGCACTGTGCAGCTCTGCCATGCCATATTTCTGCCAAGTGTTCATACTGCTCACACACTGGTATGACTGTATAGTGACATGACAGTGTGACCAAAATAACCCCCAGAAAATTACAGAATAGATACAATTAAATGGCAAACATGATATCAAATAATCTGTTCCTTCCATTTGTGTGTATGATGTGAAGCCTGTTGCTTTGCATTGTCTGTATTTCACTGCTCTTTCATTTCTGTTCAAGCAAAACCACATTTTCCCCCCTCCCAGATTATCCAGTCACTAGTGCGGTTCTAAGTGTTTTTATGCCACCTAAAGCTTAGATCTGAAGCTCTTTGGAAGTGTCAGAACAAAGAGGAAGGAGCTTCAGTGTGACAGCAGCAGCACCTTGCTAAGTTCTGGAATGAAAAGAGACGATGGGTGCTGCCTTCAATCCCCAGCACTGAACCAGTGCACAGCTGTGTGCCACCGACACGCTTACTGCATTAAAATTTTACTCCTCAGCCATTTAGCTGTCACTCAGCTGACAGTCAGACATGAGATTCAATTCCTCAGATACATGGAGTCCTGAAATTCCTACAGTGGCAGGACTAAAAGAGCTGTCAAAGTCAGTTATTTAGGATAAAATCTTTTTGCTGTTTCGATATTTCTGACCAGGTTTATAACCACTTTTATGACCTGCTATTATCTCATCTTTGGTATACACGTTAAAACAAAAAAAAACCTGAATACATCTTTATGCTGATAACACTGAAATTGCATCTAGTTTATTTGTGAAACTACACACCTGCACTGAATCCCTATCACAGAAAAGATTAAAAATAACCAAAAAGTGTTTAAAAAAAGACACTCAGGATCATTCTAGCTGTCAGCAGAAAGACTGTTATTTGTTCGCCTGCCTGACGAGCTGAAAATTGTCCATGAAAATATGATAATAGGGTGTTTGTTATTGTATACAGCAGCTGTGACTCCAGGGGGTTGAGTATTTTTTATTTATTTTTTTTAAACAAGGAGCATATAGTTAACAGTCACCACCAGCTCATACGCAGCTGAGCTCTTCGTATCTTCTTGTAGATGTTAACAAATGGTGGTCCAGATTGTATGAAATCCTAAAGCAAACAGATCAGTTAAACCACTCAGAGATTCTGAATAAGCAGACAGCACTTATTTCCCTGGGTGTTCCCTGAGTGTTAGCTGGATCGATCCAACAACTGTTCCTATTCTGAGCGGTGTGTGTATTTTTGAAAGTCAGGTTTATCCTTGACACCTAGAGTAGAGCTACGTGCGGAAATCATGTAGCACGATTGTAAAAAGCCTGCAAATAGCTGTAAATCACCTCCTTCATTTTTTAAATGATATAAATTAAGATTTTAAAGCAAATTAAAATGCTCATATCCTAATATTATATAGTATTTTTCACTTCTGGCTAGTATACTATACAGTAAACAATTCACTGATAAAATAAGCTGTATAGTAATGCTAGAAATATGATATATGTTAGTTGTAAGTTATAAAAGCTTTGGTTTAGAACCTCTGTTTTAAAATAGCTATAGACTAGGTTTTACTGAATAAGCAGGATTTAGGTTCTGTCCATTATCATGCAGCCCAGATGCTGATTGTGGCAGAGTTTCAGCAGCCTCAGGTTTGACACTAGAATCAGCTACAGGCAGGTTTGCTGTGTTGTGTGTGGGACCAGAATAACTGTCACTGAAAACAAGCGAGCGCCACAGAAATGTGGGAAGCCTTCCCAGCTCACCAAACTGTTCTCTCGGCACAACAGAAAATCGTGCCGTCCTAGGAAAGCATGAGCAGACGTGGGCACTTCTGCAGCCCAGACCGCTCTGCTTTGTTTTTGATTTCATCACAGCGCGGCCTCACAGCGAGCAAACAAGCCCTTCCAATCAAATGGTGATTGACGGCTTGGCTACGAGCCTCGCCTTCGCTGTCGTCCACATTTCTCCTCGCCATGGGCTCCGCAAGGAAATGGTTTCTGTCATCTTACCCTTTCCCACCCCTCCCCCTTTAATCATCCTTCTCCCACTACTTCCGACTTTTCGCTTATTTCCTGCTCTTTGTCAGGCTCGGTTAATTTGGTGTACACCTGTTGACTCTCATCTTCCCCCTGACTCCCCAATCTAAATGTTAATGTCACGGCTGCCCCCTAAACCACCTCTCTGCAGAGCCTCACTTTCAGCTAGTTTGTGTGTTTATATGAAGTGCTGTTTGGATGGATGGCAGTTGATTCAGGACGTGCTGTTATTGTTTGTTTCCCACCTGAGCCAATGTGTTATCAGCAGACAAGAGCGTCCATTTGGAACACTTTAGCAGGAAATGAATAGAGACACTTTTCAGGATAATGTTTGTCATTACAAAGAGTTTCTTTTCCACTTGAATCATCAGTATACTGTACATAGTGATACATCTATCCGTGGGGAGCTGACAGAATAAATTAAATGTTTCAACCAGTGCCTAACGTCTCTAGTGTCGCATAGAGGTCTCACTTTTTTCTTGTTTTTAGCACCCAAAAACACTCTCTTCCGCTCTCTCTGTCTGCCTGTCATCTCTGTCAGATTTCTCTGCTGTGGTTTGAGAGGAAAAACATTTGCAGAGACTGTACACGTTGCTAAATTGCTTACAGGACACTCTGGTTGACAGCTGTGCACAATGCACACACGCTATCAGAGGCTGATCAGTAAAACCTCCCCAGCGTAATCAGTGTTTTCCCAGACTACAGATTAGAAGCCATTATCCTTCTACCTGGAAGATAAAAATTCTATTGAAGTTTTAATGAGTGCCAAGCTGTTTACTTATCTGTTACAGAGATAAAAGATGGCCACAAGTTAGTTTACTAAAATGCAAAATGAGTTAACATGCAGCTGTCCAGAAATCTCTACTCTCTGCTCTCTTCTCTCTCAAATTCACAACTAAAACAAGACAAATAAGAAAGTTAAGCAATCAAATGGGAGCAGCAGCAGAAAATCCCATTTCAAGCTATTTCGAGCTCATAACAGTAAAAATGCATTGCATGTGGGTGACTATCAAATTCATGTCAGCTGGCTTTTAACACTTCCTCCCGTACACAACTGTGCCTCTAACAGCATCTCAGCGTGACTGGAGCAGCTGCTCAGCCTCCTGTTTTAACCATGTCCGCGTCCACCATGACTGGCCTCCGTTCCACTGTTTCCCTGCTGTTTTAGCTGTTTTAAACTTGCCTGTCTCTTTTTCCACCTCCCTCCACAGCTTGGCCTCTCAGTCCAACTTGCTCTTTGGCAGGGAGGAGGGCCTCTGCTGGTACTGTACTCTTTACACTAAAGCAACTCAGCTGCAGCACACTGCTTTCCCAAAATATCCCCTGCAGAAATGAACCTCAGCACAGTTTTGAAATTTTAACTCAAACCTGCTGGGGAAATTAAACAATTTTTTATCATGCACACTATATTAAAACATTATACATGAATGATTCTTTTTTATTCCAGGAAAATACATTGAAAGACAGAGGGTAGTTGAAGTGTAGTGAAGTACAGCTGTATTAAAGATCTAAGCAGCTAAGTAATGCTGGACATTTCTTCTCCTTTCTGATTTAACTTTTATTCCCATACGCCACCTTCTCTTGTGAAGGAGGTCTTAAAAGGAAAGCAGAAAAAGCTTGACTTTTTTCATCTAAACAGTAAGTGCAAAATGGCAGAATAATTTGACAGAATAATATAATTTCATAGTAGGTTACCAACAGTATTTTTTGTTTAAATCTTAAGACTTACTGGTTGAGGAACTTAAAACACTCTCTCTGTTAAGTTGTATAGATGGACTAGGACGGCTCAGATTTAAGTAGTTCATTGATTTAGTATTAAAGTTTGACTCCTCTAATACAGCACTAACTTAACTAAATGATAGTCTTAACTGCAAGCAGTGCCGACTGTGATCTGTCACATCTAACAACAAACCTTTACAACACATAACCTTTAGTAAAACGGTCTGACTCGAGATTTGCAGAAATCTTTAGCAGAAAAGCAGATCATTTTGGGAAACACGGCTGCAGCTCACCGCATCGCACTGTGACCAAATGTCTGCTTGTGGCTGTGTTCGCCGTGTTGTTCGTGCTCATGGGGGGGGGGGGGGGGGGGGGGGGGTAGCCTGCCGCTCTCGCCTTCATCACTGTCACTGGCCCGCTGACTCGGCTGTTTTCACTCGCCATAGTGGCGGCACTCCTGTGGCACCACCATCCATCTACCTGCTCCGGCCCGAGCCACGACGCGCAGGTTTGATGAAGTGGGTACAGGGAGAGACAGAGTG
This sequence comes from Planiliza haematocheilus, assembly GCA_005024645.1. Classification (NCBI taxonomy): domain Eukaryota; kingdom Metazoa; phylum Chordata; class Actinopteri; order Mugiliformes; family Mugilidae; genus Planiliza; species Planiliza haematocheilus. The sequence continues at coordinate 3,878,706 of SRSE01000806.1, forward strand.
AGCCTTGCCGCCACCAAGGGATCTGTGTGTGTGTGTGTGTGTGTGTGTGTGTGTGTGTGTTTGTGTGTGTGAGAGAGAGGAAGAGAGGGAGATAGGGAGAGATGGGTGGGGTACAGAAGGGGAAGAACTTGTGTATGTAAGACAGCAAGAGTGCACAACTTTAAGTGTGTGTCAGGCGGAGGAAGACATTGGGCCCATTTGAGTGCTGCAGACCAAGATCGCCTGGAGGAATGCTATCTTAAATTCCCCCCTCAGACTGCCAGTAATTGAGGGAATATTAGAGATACAGTGCTGCAGATGGCTCATGATATGACATATTAGAACATACCCGAGGGGCGAAACGCAGTAATTGGGAGCTTCAAATTCAGATCTACCGTGTCAGGCTGGGGGAGAAGGAGCGATAGAGCGAGCTCTAGCCGGAAAAATTATGTCGACACCGTCAAAGGAGCGAGCCACAGTGCAGCGTCAACAGCCGGTGTCAGCCCCAGTGACAGGTTCGACTCAGCCTCCAGCCAGCAGAGGAGGAGGAGGTGAAGGCTGAGTCTGAGGGTGGAGGGGTTGATCAAAGGGTTGTGGCAGGTAGGAGCACAGACAGTGACACAGACGAAAGCTTTTTGGCACATGATTTTTGTCCCGAGCATCCTAGGGCGCGTGCACGAAAATGATCTGTACAGCAGCTGAGTCAAATGCTGGAGTGTGCTCTCCTCCAGGCCACAATTATACTTTCAAAACTTGTGAGTGCAATACACGAATCAGGTGTAACTGGTGGGTGTGCATCTCGCTGGGAAAGTCTAACTATGTGGATGAAGATGGTTGTAGAGAAGATTCTGAAATATTTTTAAGCAACTTCTTTAAAATTGAATGCAGATCAGAAGTGGAACTTAAATGCTGGGCTAGTGTAGATACTGATGGTGGACTGGTGGATTCCTCTGGAGGTGTAGCAGAGTAGCACATAGCAGCCGCAGCTTCACTGCAATGTTTGTGTCTGCGAAAGACGCATTCAGGCACATAATTGAGTGTAGGTAAGTTTTGTGTTTTGGCAGCTTTCAGTGTCCAACAAGTCAATTTTGTCTAAAACATAAGAATTTGGTTTAACCATGAACAGCTGCAGTCTGTGGACAGAAATGTTTAGATCACCTGGAATGTAGTTACCAATGACAACCACTATACATTCTTTATAAATTAATATATCAATGCATTTTTTGCCATGCAGCGTTCTCCCAACCTGATAAGCCTCTCTCAGACCAGTGTCATTTCTTCATGTTTTTCTAAAAGCAATGCAAGCAACGTTTTTTTTGAAAGGCTCCTCATTTATCCCTAACAAAGCTTTGTGATCGCAGAAACATCCTCTATACACCGATGCCCGTATTCAGATGTAAACCTTGATGGATCAGAAGCAATATGCAGGAGTGTTTGGGCTGCATGGCTTATGGACTGTGCTTTTATGTGGCCTCAAATGTGGTCTTATCCGTCCTGTGTGTCTTTGTCGTCATGTGCTGAAGTCCATCCAAGTTTACATCTGCCTAGTTCACAGCATTGCCTGGGTGTTTTTGGTAATAATGGCTCACGTTTCCTATTACATGTCCAGCTCATGTTAATCTGAACATTCATTCATTCGACAGGGACCATTCTTTTTTTTTACAGTAGTGGCTGAACTTTATGTTCCATCCTTACCAACCTTTGTCCTATTGAGGATAATACACATACAGTAGTTGTGCAGCTGTCATAACCCTTATTGTCTTTCCTCTTCTCCTCTCTCTTCCATCTCTCCAGGCCTGTGAGCCATTTAACTCAGGGTGCCGCACTGACAGTCAACACAAACCCCAACGTCAACATCAAGTCCGAACCCGTCTCACCAAACCGCGACCGCAGCACTCCCAGCTCAATCAGCGGCGCCGGCGGAAGTGGCGGGGGCCAGGGACAAGGTCTGGTGTCGGTCGCCTACTCTACCCGCTCGCCCATCGACAGCCTCAGCAGCAACGGCAGCTCATATGAGGGCAGTGACCGGGACGACGGCAACCAAGGTCGAGTCGGGGGTACGGACTTCCACCACCAGGCCGGCGCCGGAGCCCAGCAGCCCGCCATGGTCCTCCTGCGGCCCTCTTCGGCTGAACCCCAAGAACAGGACGGGACCAACGTCAAGAGAATGAGACTGGATACCTGGGTCACATAAAGAGATGGATGATGGAAAGAAAAGTAAGGACAGATGGAGGATGGAGATGTGTACTTGTGGCTTGTGTACGTGCCCCTACCAGCCCCGACGCCCCAAGTCTCCCCCATTGCATACACACATGCCTATTATACTATCGACCCAGTAACTACTGTCTGCAAAGGAATCACACACACACAACACAAGCATGCTAACACAATCTCATGTCACATGCGTGGACACTGGTACTCACTTGTATGGCAATGTGCATTCACATCTGAACTTTAATGTGCTTTCACCAACAAACACTGAAACCCACAGTGGGCTGAGCCACCAAAACAGGGATTATTCATCCAGACAATGACCACATTGGATTTCATTCAGATGTATTTGAATAGAAGTTTCCAATCAGGACACAGTGGCAAGTAAACTTAACGACATGGACTACTAAATTACACTTCCTGGCAGAGCAGACAAACAAATCAGTCTTGGTTTCCCAGCATGCTCTGCTTTAATTAGTGGCAGGTGGCAATCATCCATCCTCATGTCCTTACTGTTTATCCACAGTAGGTTTTGCTCTGACATGACAGTGCTGTATTAAAAGCAGTGCCACCATTTGAGTCCACATCTTAGTACACATCCACACGTCCACTGTTGTATTGCTGTCGCTCTAGAGTTTAGTCTAAGAGCCTGGGCGGTTGTGCTCTTTTTAAAGCGTGGAGTTTTGTCCTCCTGTCTTGACTGTTGACGTTTAGAGTTTGGATTCCCCTTTGTTTTGAAAATGAAGACACTAAAATAAAAACTTCGCTCCCGTCCCAGCCAAGCCGGCGGCGTCGCTGAAAGGCCAGTCGGCGCTTTGGCGCCCCTGTACAAGAATGACGAACCCTGGGTGTTTATTTAATCAGAACCATGCAGACTAGCTGTAAAACGAGGATCGCGATTCGTTGCCGAGGTAAAAGGACTGCTTCTCTTTCAATCAGGGATGAGCTGCAACAGCTCAACGACACATGACGCAGGTTCTCCTCGTTTCACCCACATTGTGTCAACTGCAGATGCTGAGAAAGGCGTGCGAGTGTGTATACAGGTTTGTTACCTCAACTGGTCTCTTTTTTTTTTCTTTTTTTTTTGTGATTTGGACAAAATGTTCATTCTCAATTTAATCGTTGAACACACATCTGCAATGCACACAGCTGAAATTATTTTTGTGAAGCAATTGATGTTTTGAATAGATAGCTGACGTTCGACGGGGAGAGTCGTGAGGTACCATGTATATAAGCAATCTGTAACCTTTGTGGCTTTTGTGTGACAGGGATAAGTATTGAAGGTTAAAAATAGATTATATACAAGTATATATTTAAATAGGAGGTCTCAAGGGCAGCTCTACATCTGGGGCATGAGATAGACGACAGGGATTGTATATATATATAAACTCTATATTCGGCAGGACATCCCTGAACAAAAGAGAAAAAAGCAAACATTGATTCTCAGTGATCGGTCTCTTTTTTTATCCTTATTTATGCGTGTATATAGAGTGTAATATGTGGACGAGCCAAGAGAGGGTGCTGCAGAGGCAGAAAGGGAAGATGTAGCCATGGTGATTTGGTTTGTGTGGAGTGAGCGATTGTAAGGACTGTCACGGATGGAGCGCACTTTACCTTAACTCCCACCTCAGACACCTGCACACACCTGACCTATAGACACTTCAACACACACACACACACACACACACACACACACACACAAGGGTTAGACTGATAAACTGACAAGTCAAACGACTTTATGATCTGATAATCAGCCGATACAAAGAAAATATTGTATTTTGTTTGATTTAAGTGATTTATGACTCTGCAGATGCTGCAGTATAGCCTATAACCATATATTTTAAAGCAAAAGAAAAATGAATCGCAAGTTCATTAATTGCTGATTTTACGATAAATTTGAAGCTGTATGAGCTTAACATTTTAGTTTTTACTGAACTTTCCAGATTCATCCTTATTAGCCAACAATAGTTGTTTACACTAAAAACTTTTTAAGATCACAAGGAGCTTCTGTCTTCAGCTCCAGTCACGTGATCAGGCTTTTCTACCTGCAAGATTTTTACTGATCAGATGACTACTTTTGCAGCTTTGGTGCAAAAAAAATAATAATAATAATCCCCATTATATGCCATATCAGTCAAACTCTAGAACACACAAACACAGACAGTATATGATTAAGTGAGCCAAGGACATCCCCCTCCCCCCTCTGTGTTTGTTTTAAGGTTTCCCTCTTATTAAAAGCCATGTATCTATATTGAAAGGTTCTCTCCTTCGCCTGTCACTGGTTGGCTGTAGTTTTATATTATGGAGAGTTAAAAAGCCTATGAAGGAAATAGAAATGTGAAGGATGTCATTTTCGTACTCTATAAATGTGGCAAAGGGTGATTTGGGGTTTAGTGGGTAGATTTAAAAAAAGAAAAAAAGAAAAGAAAATGTGGTGTTCAAAAGTGCATATTTGTGTATTTATTTTCCTAAAAGCACTCTCAGCCTCCGTCCATTTGCTTGTTAAAAGCACTGGAGGCAGAGTTTGGGTATCATTTGTCATTAAGCCGGAGGTTTCAGAACGATTCTTGATCTTTTAATGACTACCTCCCAAATCCAACACAGACTTGTCAACATTGGGTTTTACCACCATCCAGCCACAGCATCCTTCTCATGGGCAGGCCCTCATCACCTCCCTCTCGCCCCTGTCACTCACTCAGTTTTTTTTTTCTTCCTCTCCGGAAGCTTAATCTCAGAAGGCCACAACACATGCATACACATTTCATTACAGACAGCGGGTGTCAGCGCTGAAGTCAAATTATTTTGCGGTCATTTCCACGGATAACACAACCCCCCCTCCCCATCCCGCTTTGCCAGCATGCAGCTTTATCACACACACTACTCCCATCACCCTCTCCTCAATTCATCGGTTTTTATTCCATCTGTCACTCACTCACACACTCTCTCATCCTCTCCGTGACAGGTGTCAATATTGCTTTTCTGTGCGTGTGACAGCGTGAACATATAAACCCCCCGAGTGTAAACACTTTGACTGTTAAGACTGTTGTGCCCTGAGCTTCGAACAAAATGGAACAGGACCCCGCGTTTAAGTCAGGGGGTCATAGGTTTGTCCAAGGAATGAACTAAATGACATCCTTTATGGTCGGACTCGCAGGAGTTTGGTTTGTCAGCAGGCGGGCAGAGAGCTCTTACGAAGCCCAGACATGTTCCTTAGAACAACACCAGGGGTCGTTATAATCACAAAACTGAAAGACAATCGTGCTGAGAAACACTTCCAAGAACGTGCATACCCCTCCCCTTGAGAAAGCGATACATGCTCCTGTACAATGATGTTTAGAAGTCTCACTCACTTTCCAGTGTTAATTTGTGCTGGTGACAGTCTGTTTTTAATTGTTCTCTGAGAATTGATATTAATATTATTATTATTATTATCATCATTACCACAGCCTTCGCTGATGGTAGCTGTCATGATGATGACCTTTTTTTTTTGTGTAGTTTTAGTCATCTTGTTTTATTTGGAATTTGATTTTATTTTATTATATAAAAATATTCTATAAATATATTTTTAGTTTTTGGGATTTGTTTTCTTTTTCTCGTCAAAAAGGGTGTTACTAACGTTGCACGATTTGTATGAATCAAACACCACAGGCGTAGTGATGTTAGTACACGTGTGGCTGTGGACGGATGGAGGCGACTGCGAGGGAACGCTTCAGTGCTGCAACTTTGAGTCCAATGTACAAACTTCTCAGTCCACAACAGGGAGGGAGGGAGGGAGGGAGGGAGGGAGGGAGGGATGGAGGGAGGGCTGTGGGAGGTGGGGGGGTGATTGGGGTGCGTGACACGTCTAACTTATTTCTGACCAGACACAATGATGTCAATGCATGGACGATTCAAAACAAGAGAAGAGTGATATCATGTTATAGGAAGTCAAATGTAATTTTGACGCAAATACACATCACACAGGATTACGTTTAAGAAAAAAAAAATTGAAATTGAAGAAAAAAGTTTAAAAATAAATTATAGCTAATATATTGTGTTCGGCTAGTCTGCTTTTTTTGTTGTAAAGATAATTTTTTGTTGTTTTTGGAGAATGATATACAATTTGTGTATATTTTCATAAATAAAGTATGCACTGATATGTTATTACAAATTCTATACTGCTTTTACAAAAAAAGTGTTTGTTATTGTACCAAAGTATCCATTGGTCCCCTCTTACCCTCCTCCCCTTTTTGCGTATGTTTTACCGTATTTTATATATTAAATAGACAAGTTGACCTACAGAAAAACATTGCTTGTGTGTCATTCATTCGTTAGTCTGATCTGTGGAAGCACTGCCGTGTTGTTACCACTAGAGGGCGCTGTAATACCTAGTATTTGTGGTTGAGCTGTGCAGTGTGCAGTTCCTCCTGATGTTCGTGACTCAAAGAGCTCATATTTCCAAAAGAATAAAAACTAGTTTTAATGCAAACATTTCTTCATCAAATCAATACATCTCCATAAAGTGTGATCTAAAGTGAGACACTTTAGAAATGCAGCTTAAGTCACAGAGATAAGCTTTTCGTTGCAGGGATATTTGGAGTATCATAATCATATCTTTGTGAAAGACCTACTTTCTTTTTCAAATAAATGTCAGCAAGATATTTTCTAAGCGTTTAAATCAAGCACTGACTGATTTAGAACTTGTGTCTGACACAGTGAGACACTTTCAGTGCAGCTCCACGAAGTCTGACCGTCAAAAGAGAAACCCTTCCTAATTCTTGTTCTTTCCACAACAAGGAGGTCAAAGGTCATCGACAGGAACAGCTAAAGGTCCAACAATGGAGATTTTGTTCATACTGCGAAGCCCTCTAAGACAAATCCGTGTTTACTGGAGGTGTGTATTAGTAAGTCTTTTCTCTACTAACATAGGAGCTTGAAAGGCTTCAAGTGATGCTAAACTATTTTCTTTTTAGAGACACTTGAAGAAACTCATAAAGCTAAAAATACCTTGTAGATTTTAAATGTAGGTTTGCAGTAATTCCAATTTACACTGTGTTTGAATTCCATCAGTTTCTAATGAAGTGCCCATTCCCTGGAGATAAATCACAGGAAAACAATTTGTCCTATCATCTCAACATAACAAGCCATTATTCCTTCATGTCAACATAAGAGCTTACAGTCATAAGTGACTTGAAATAGTAGGTAAACAAAGCTATGTACTCTGTGACAGCTACGAATATATATTTTATGATCGCTGGAAGATGTCAGCTTTAATGAGGAGAAATAACCTGCACACTCCTCCACAGTCTGTTGGCTTTATTTGCTATCTTCTGCTTTTCATCTAACAGTGGCACAGATACAACACGATTGTAATATAGTAATAAACAAACATAACGAAATATCAGTCATTGAAAAATAGAACAAGTTGGCTCCACCTGCTTTTATAAGAACATTGACAGGTGTCATTGATCTATAATGGAATCTTGAAGTCTAATGTACTTGATTTTAAGTTTATGTGCAAGAGTTTTGCTGCACAAAGGAATAATTTTATATTAAAACAGATGACTGAAGTGCATGTCTGCATGTGATCTGTATCTGGATTCTCAACCATGATGCTGACATCCACTCTATGGCTCTTTGCATTTACACCAGGTTCAAATCTGTTTTTGTCTTTTTTTTTTTCTATTTTCTGCCATCTGCAGTTTGTGTATAAGTGTGAAATAGATTTTTATCTTTAGAACGTGTCCTCTACGTAATGTGAGTGTTTGTGCTAGTCTTGTGAATCTTTATTCTCTTTATACTCTTCTTTCCTGCGTGATTTCACGGACTGCCTTTACCTTATGCTGTAACAGGTGACTGGGAGCACCTTGAACATGAAGAGGCAGAGGGGAGGCGCAGCCATTAGCCAGTGGGCCATTCTGGACAGCAGTTGCTGGTGTTCTATACTGAGTTTACGCTGTTCATACAAAGGGAGAGGGTCTTGTTGTTGGTTTTTATTTCTTTAGTTTGTGGTTTTAAGTTTGGATTATTTGCAGATTTTACAGAAGGACTGGTAAAAACTAAAACAAACAGCTTTTCAGCTTTATTTTGAACATTTCCAGATGAACTCAAATCTTACTTGGTTGTGCACGCCTTGTTTCCACTGACCCACACTGACCAAGAAAAGCTGTATTTTACAATTAAACCGTGATTTGCTAAAAAAAAAAAAAGCCACAAAAAAAAAGGTCACACACTCTAAGCTTTGATTACAGCATATATTCTCTGTGGCATTGCTTCAATAAGCCTCTGCAGTGTCACCAGATTTATTTCCATCCAGTGTTGCATTCATTTTTCACCAAGATGATGGGAGAGTCTGACCACCGTGCAAAACCTTCTCCAGAACATCCCGAAGATTCTCAATGGGGTTTAGGTCTGGTCATTCAGTATATTCAGGTTGTCAGCTGACCTCATTCTTTGGACACATAATGTTTCTGAACCTAGACCTGAGCAACTGCAGCAACCCCATCATAGCACTGCCCCCACAGGCTTGTACAGTAGACACTAGGCATGATGAGAGCATCGCTTCATCTGCCTCTCTTCTTACCCTGATGCATTGGTTCTCCACTATCCTTCTAGTTCCTTAACCCAATTTCAGTTTCTTCAGTCTCCTTAAATGTTTTCTCTGCTTGATGCATGCCAATGATTTGACACTTCTCAGACAGACTGACAACTTTCCCACAACCACAGGATGTGTCTTTCAACATGGTTGTTTGAGAAATGAGAAGCTACTCATTGCATCAGATGGGGTCAAGAAACTGTTGCCTGCTGAAAGATAATCAGCCATGCAGTAATTACCCAATAGAATACCCAAATACCCATTTTGTTTCTTTCTGCCTGGCAGTGTTTGTATGAGACATTTATGAACTTGATAGCCATTTGGAAGTCAATTCAACATTGCATTGTCTCCTGCTTGCTATTGGGGAGAGTGGAGTAAAAAGAGTCAGTGTGTAAGTTGACCCACCCCTTGTATCTAGGTAACTGTGCATATGGGAGAAGTGGAAAGTATTTACACAAAAACTGTTTTTTGCTTGTCAAAGTAAATTTTCTGCATAGGTAAAATTAACTTGCCTGTTATGTCAAAGCAAATTTATCCACGGCTAAAATTATATATTATACATGTTGGTGATTTGCTAACGTATAAAATCATGTGAATCACTTCATTAAAGATTAGCCTGAATTTCTAACATAGCCCATTTTTTCCAAAACGGTAGCTATGGGGTAAAGTGAGCCAATGGTTCAACTTAGACAGTTCAATAAGAGACTGAAATTCAGTTAAGTCTCTGACGTATAAAATTTTATTTCAGTTGAGTATACTCAACTGGTTTGGTGTATTTGTCATATGTTCACCATTGTAAGGTATCATGCCGAGAACCTACAAGAGGGAAGCAAACATGACTGATTACTGTGGCAATGCAGCTAAATAAGGTTGGTTGGGCCCATGTGACAAAGAAGAAATACCCATGCAATTGCTCATTCAATCTAACACAGGAGTGACCGTACAGACCGTAGCCGGCCATCTGGCACCGTCAGCTGGTTTGGCCACAGCAGCCGTTGGGCTCACGTCTCAGACAGAAACACTCTCCGGACTCAACAGGCCTCTAATAATAACCACACACTCTCAGCAGCCTTATTGAAAGTCAATCCAGACAATGGAGGAGTACTGTCTGCCTGTCTCTACTGTTCTACACTTAACATGTAAATAATCAGACATGTGTGAGGGAAGTAGCTTAAAAGGACTAAAAATGCACACGCTATCTTTATAATTTGTGATTGCTGTAAATATGTGTGAGAAAAAGCCTCCGTCAGGTTTATCTGCTGTCACCATCATCTGTGGTTGCTCGGAGACAGAGAAGCGGAGGATCTGTTGCGACTCTGTGTCTTCCTCTTTTCTATTCTGTGTGGTGTCTGTGCTCATGGGTGTGGTCCGTGGCCTGTCTCCCAGAGCACATCTAACTTCATTTCTGCACTCTGATTAAATTACTGTGTGGGCATCTGCAGAGACGGAGACACACCAACAGAGGAAGCCATATTTTCTCATCAGATATGTGCATAACATGAAGACAGGTTTTAGCTAAATCTGAATTCAGTTCCTATTTTGGATGAATAGATCTGTTGTTATGATAATGTTGGCATTGCCACTGGAGATAAGCTGTCAGTTGGGGACTAGATTTTATTTCTAGGGTTAATGGACTGTCTTTATTTGTCATGCTGTTTCTCTCACACCAAACAAGGAGAACTTTAGGCCATTCCTAAAGTCTCACTCATCCTGGATTACTACAGCTGTCATTAGCAGATTGCACCCCTCAGTGCAACTTGCATTCTATTTTGATACAGCCTGGTGACTGATGGTTTGATGGGTAGTGGTGTATGACACTGGAGTCCGATCCTTTATGCCCTGTCCATACACACAGACAGTCTTGTTTACTCGAGACAGTTGCTGAGATGCAGTCACAAATGTAGTTTTAGGACAACAATAAACTTGTAAATTGCGACAGTCGGGGAAAGGGGAAGTCTACTCGACTTAGGTCTCTTTTTTTATCTTGCAAAAACCCAGTCTTTATTATTACATTGTTTAAAAGGGGAACTTTAAGGTGTGAACGTAAGCTTCACATTTATAAAGTGCCGTAGTGATGTCAGTGGACTGACTGCTGATTCTGTGAGCCTTGATTGTGACAAAAGAGTGACAAAAGAGAGCCACGGGCAGTTACAGCAGAGCTGCTTCCTCTCCCACTTTATTGAGGATGTCCAACACTGCAAGATGTCTCCACATTGTGTACCCTGGATATTTACTGTCCCCACAGGACAGAAGACATTGATTTGGGTGGTCCTTTAAACTTCTCTTTGGCACCGGCATCATGATCAGTCACAGGGTATTGAAAACAGTATGTTTCCTTGCCTCCTCCTCCCTCACTGGAGGATTGCATTCACCTGCTTATTCATGCTGTGTTTGGGTTTGTTATTGAGTGTACATGTCTGATGTTACATTTTAAATTCAATTTGATGTCAGAATCCTCAGAGGATGAGTCCTAATGATTTTCTTCCTCATGTTCTGTCCCTGTGGACAAAAATTTGAAGCGGACATGCTCATATTTATTTTCAATAATAAGTTCACATTGGTGTTCCAGAAGGGAAGTCTTTTGATTGCGATGATGGTTTGTCTTCCAGCCTTAAATCGAGTGGGATTCAGCCTCTAGCAGCTCTTATTTATTCTCTCCCTTGTGCCGTCGTGTCTGTTCTCATCTAACGGCACTAACTAGAGTGGGAAAAACTCCTCCTCAATCCTGATCTGCTGCTCCACCATCATCCACACCAATACCATCAGGAGTAGATCAATGGAGATTGATGGTGGATGGCAGATGGCTATCAGAGCACACATGTGCACACACTCTAACACAAAGAGCTGAAAGAGGTTCCTGTCTCTCTTAATGGACTCTTACAAACACACCTCCCCCATGTTAATCAACAACGATCAATAGTCATTGGTCACTGCTGGACTGATGGCCACTGGTCTTAAGAACTAACAGAGATTTTATTTTTTTATTCTCTTGTATGAACATTGTTCATTCTTGGAGATTTAGCAGCACAAGGGTTTGGTAAAAGAACTGAGGGTGTGCCTGTGCTGCAGCTGGTAAGAAATAAGAAAATTAAAACAATTAAATCCAAGATAATTAGACCCAATCTACACATAGATGGACAATCAAAGATCAGAAAATGCTCTTGTCTGCATAGTGTTTGTGTATGTGTTAGGTTGTCTCAAACACAACAAGACTTAATTAGCAGCCAATTAGCAGCCATGCCAAAATATTTATCTTTTTTGCTAACTGGGAAACTTGTTACTGAAAACTTGGCACGCACTAAACATGTGTTGCTGACTGTTGGTTTAACCCTCAGCAACAGGGTTTTTGCTATGTCAAACTGCCATGGAATGAAATGATTCATGCAGCTGTCAAAAATGTATCCAATCTCCGGGTTGATTTAGTGGCGACCATGCATTTGTGCCATATGTCCTCAAGACTGAGGCCTGAGTCTGTGCCAGCATTACTTTAATTACCCTTGACGCCCATGAAGCCTGCATTGTTTTAAATGTTTTAAGTCGTTGTCTGGTTCCTTTGATGGCTCCTTTTCCAACTAAATTTACAACTTATACTTTTCTGATCAACAAAATCGGAAGTTTTCTGAAGTGAAGTACAAATGTGACATTCATGTGCATAACATGCTGATACATCAGCAGTTTAAAAGATTGTGAATAGGTTTTACGATACCAGATTTTTGCCAAGAAGATGTCGCAAGTCCAATTAATAGAACTTAGCAAACTCCTCTCTTCAATGCAATCAGCTAAATATCCATATATGGGAACAATAAGTATTTTTTTGTAGGTAATCATGAAACAACTTGACTTAATTTATAAAATACATAAAATATAAAATAGGTTCCTCAAGGGACTCTCGTTACTGCTCTCCCCTCAAGGCAAGAATACATTTCTTCTTATCACAATTACCAGTTGTCTTGGGTAGGACAGCTCTATTGATGGGTGGAGAATAGGAGCATGCCAGACAGCTGCTGTAATACCATTCCAACACTTCAGCCTTGTCACAGTGAATACCGTCCGCGGTTTCCTTCCTCGCTGAAGCTGCCATTGGGCCGATGTGGGCAAGGAGGAGGCACGCACACCAAAATAGCCGTCATTGTTCAGTAAACTGACTAATGAAAGACGAGGGGGGAGCGAGGGAGTGGGGGCGTGGATGGGAAGGAGAGGAGGTGAGGTCATACATTGTTCTCTTTCCTACTTTTTCGCTCAGCTGTCTCGTGGGACGGCTGTTTGCTTGTGGAGGGCCCCGGTGCTGCTTTGTTGACTCTCCCTGCTTCGAGGTCAGTGAAGCTGGGATGTTGCCAAGTCCGGGCACACACACACACACACACACACACACACACACACACACACACACACACACACACACACACACACGCACGCACACACACACACACCTACACACCCACACACACACACACACACACACACACACACACACACACACACACACATACATCGAGCTTCACAGCCCTCCTCAGTGCAAACCCCAAAGGAAGCAGAGATGGATGTTGCTGGTAGGCAGGGGGTAGCTGGTATCTCTCAAGGATGTAAGTGTAATCTGAGTCAAAGAAAGGGTTCATATTTTTATCACTAACTCACTAAACAAGCCCTTATAGAGATTTAATAAACACAGTTATCACCTCCTGCATGCTTGCCTTCAGATTTAGTTCATGTTTGAATGTTCGCTGACCTGAGTTCCCCTTTAACTGGTATACAATTCTTCTTCTGCAGGGAACATACAGACTGCAAAACCTAGCTGTTTTCCTAATGCAAAATATAAATTTTAAGGTCTGGTATGCAGTTGTAATTAATGGAGCCACAATATTTTCTATATCAGCAAACAGTTTATTCTGTTTCCAAAGATACAGAGTCTGCATCTCAACTGTATGTATTTATGACAATGTCAGTTTTGTGATGAATAAAATATATGGATGAGGAGCACTGTGCAAGCAAACAAGATGCAAAGATGACAGAGACACAGAGTATATCCTGAATCTACAGTTTATTTAGAACTATAAGTGTACCATAGCAGAATTAAACTTCCAGAAATAAACCTATGATCTCACAGACCGCCCAAATACGAACCTACATACCTTTTGCTTGTCTAAACTGATTTATGATTTATTCTACATGTGTAAAACATGCAAAGATGAGTCAGTAATTGTCTAGTGAAATGAAACAAGTCGCTTGCAGAAACACTAGCTGTCTGTTTGGCGCCCTAATAAATGGCTTCTCTTCAAGGAATCCTACCCTTCTGGTCTCATTGTTTTCCATCAGTCACAAAAATCAGATTAGGCAAAGATCAATAAACGCTTTGACTTTCAAATGACATTCTTTGTTCATGCTGTTCCCTCATGCACAATCCCCTGATCTCCTTTCATCACATGCACACTAAAAGACTGAATTTTTGAACCATTAGTTAAGACAAATGTGTCAGTTTTAGCAAGACAAGTTCTCAGTATCTTTATAGAGAGCGTTGGCACATTGGAGGGCAGCGTCACCGAGGAGAGCACCAAGGCACGGATTTGGTTTTCATAGTGAATGCGTTGTGCAGAAAACACAACATCATCCTGACTATCACTAAAAACCTGTTTAAATCTAGCTTCTCACTACATTCTATGCCTGCTCCTCTCCAGATGACCACAATTCTCCCTCAGCTTCAGACTCCTCAGAATGAACCAGTTCCCCTTGAACGTTTCTGGACAACACATGCTTCACCTCCATGTGCATTTCTTCTTGCTCTTTTTCTGCAACCGGGCCTTTGGATGAATCAGTGTCTACCCTAGAGTTTCCATTAACCACATTTGGGTTTTCCAAATTTTCCCAAACTAGGCCATCAGCAAACCCTAAATTCTGTTTGGCTTTCTCAGCTGCCTCATTACAGGCATCGTCAAGCTGATTGGTGGCCCCAGTCTCCAAGGAGGACGCCCAGAAGTCATTCCTTACGCCAGAGGAGAAGAAACCATGGAGGGCACTATCTGTTGCATCCTTCTCAAAGTAGATATCTTTTTCCTCGTGCGCAGTGTCGGAGGATGTCTCGAGGGACTCTTCTTGATGTGTTGTCGCATGTTCATGAGCTGATTTAGAAACATCATCACATTTTTGATCATGTTCATTCTGATCGCTGGTTTCAAAGTCCTCTCTTGGGTTCTCTAGGACCTCCCACTCAGACGTTTCTGGAGCTTCAGGAAACTCCTGGCAATGAGCAGCATCCACAACTAGATGTTCTTGAGGCTTGTTAGATGTTTCAGTAGATGCAACCTCTTTCACCTCAGCCTCATCCTGCAGCTTCTTTTGACCTTCTTCTAGATCCTCTGACTTATTGACTTCTTCCATATCAGACCTGCTGATGACGTCACTAAAGCCATAGTGGTCCTCTGTTACATCCGCATGTGTCACCAAGGACACGTTGTGTTCATCCTCTTCGTCTCTTTTCTGTCTTGTATCTACATCTTCTTCATCCATATGCTCGTCGTCCTCCTCGGCCATAGTGTCTGTCTGAGGCATGGCCAACGATGAATCAGTGAAAAGTTTCTCAGACATCTGTTCGATAACTGTAGTGGAAGACATAAGACATTCTTGGTTCTCTCCAGCCTCACAGGAAGGCGTGACCTCTGGTTTTGCTCTTTCAACCCATTCTACTTGCTCTGTGATTTCTTCATCAGACTTGTCGTCAACATCCTCATGGACCTGCTGCTGTGCAAAGTGAGCACTGTATATGTCTGTGGACAGATTTTCCAGTTCTTCTTCCACCAGTCTGTCTGTATCCAGCTCCTCATCATATCCTTCATTTGCGCTTGCAATGCGTTCGGTAAGTTCTTCGACTTCTTCTTCTGAATGTCCCTCACTGACTTTGTCCATTTCTTCTTCACTTTCTGTGACATTCATTAGTGTAGTAGCCTCATTTACCGTTCTAGCCTGGTCCACATCCCTGTCTTTAATATGAGTATATCCTAGATCAGTATCCTCATCCACTATTTCCTCTCCAACGTCTTCGCACAGATCTTCCATTGTTCCAAATCTCTTTGACTTGCCCTCACTCCATGTTTCCGTCTCTCCGACCTTCTTTTCTTGTTCACCTTCGCTGGACTCGCTCTCGTCCATGTGTGACGCATGGGCGTTGCCATCAGTCTCATCACTTTTGTATCGAATCAGAGGACGAGTGTCAGCGAGAGTGTTATCCTGAGCGTAGCTGTCACCCTCCAGCTCTGTCCTCCATGACACAGAGACATTTTGAGAGTCCTCTTCATCGTCTTCGTCTTTCTCTGGGTATGGTGCATTCTCCTGATCTAGTGGACTTTGCGTTCTGTCGTCTACTTGTGTGAACATCAGTGAAGAGGCCACGTCGTCATCTCTGACCATATCCTGTCCAATGTCTCTCTTTTCATGATCTTTTGCTGATATGTCTTCCTCTGGTTCAGCATGCTGCCTTTTCTCATCATCATTTTCTGTTCCTTCATCTGTCTTCGGCTCAACCTTCTTTTCTATCACACTATCCCAAGTATCCATCTCTTCTCCATCAGGGTATAACATCTCCTCAACATCTATGCCATGTGTTCCTACCACAGGGCAGCTTATGTCTTGTCTTACCTCAGCTGCATTTGAAATGTTTTCATGTTGGTTATCGTCTGTCTCTTGGTTAAACACACTTTCCCCAGGCTCACATTCAGATTCAGGACTGCTTGGTCTGGATTCAGAAGTTTGTTCGAGCACCACTTCTGTTTCAGAATCTGAGGACTCTTCTTGCTCTTGCTCTGTCTCTTTGCTAATACACTCATCCTTTACCCATGCATGAACGAGAGCACGTGGCTGCAGCACTCCTTCTTTTTCAGCTCCCCCCTCATAAGCCTCATCCTTATCAGATTCATCTGAGAAACCACCAGGTTGTTCTGCTCTGCCATGGAGTGATGGCTCACTGCTGAGGCCAGACACAACCTGATAACCAATCACTGACTCAACAACTGCTTTTTCCTCAGGAGGGTCAACATCAGCATCAATACAATCCTCCTTTCCTTCTTTATCCCCTGACACTGCTTGCTCATTACTAGGTGACAAAGGCGCAGCATATGTGACTTTCTCATTAACATCCTGTGGTCTGAAACTTTCAACAGCTCCATCACGCAGTATTTTTGGATAAGAATTTTCCAGTGTTGCTGACTTTGCATCTACTTCAGCGGGTGTTCCTGAAATCTTCCGGGTTTCATTCAAAGTAACAGATTTTCTACCCTGCACTGGTGTTGCAGTTACCACTGCCTGTCCTGTAAAGCCATAGATAGATGAGAGGGAATTTTTCTTGTGGCTAGCAGGCAGCCGGGTCTGGTAATTCTTTTTAACCCCCTGGGAGCGGAGCCCTGCATCTGTGAAAGACAAGAGCTCATGAATTCATAATGACCTACTGTAGTAACAACTGTACAGACATTTAAATGAAATATTTTTGATATTCTGACATTTATTCTGTATCCTGTATATTTGACATCCCCATGCAACACTAAATAATGTGTGGGAATTAACGGGGTGAAACCCCCTCACCAAAGCATTATTAAAATGTATGTTCTTGATGGAGTTTGGACACTAATGGGGAGATATTGATCGTCATTTCCTTTCAGTGGGCTTTAAGTTACTGGCAAGCAAAGCCATATGGCTCAGTAACCTTTGGGGACACTCTTGGGTGGCTTGCATTACAGGACCCAAAGTGCCTACCTCAGCCCCCTCAGCCAAGCCCCCACCACCAGTCTCCTCCAAGACTAATGCGATTACAAGGTGTATCAAACATGTCCCTCACTCTGAGGGCTTTTACTTAGCCTAAGTGAAATGATTCTTTTTAGAACGAGGGAGGTACTAAAGTACGAAGGAGAGCAAACATACAGGAGTGGATTTATGTGACATCTTGTGGTTCTAAACAAGGCAGCAGTGAAGTTATTATTGTGGTGCTGATGTATGAATATTGTTTATTCTAATTACCTGTGATGGAAATGCATCTTGGCTGATTTAAGGACGAGGCATCTCCCCTGAAGCTTTCACTGTCCAGCAAAGCTCTGTAGAAAGAGATAACAAGATAACATTTTAATACTGTGCAGCTTTCGCACACTTTTGTGATGTTTAGGATTTCACACAGAGAGATTTTTTGGGGGAAGGGGGCAGCAAAGGGAGATTTTTTCCACTCTTGAGCAGCAGGAACAGACCAAGGTCTGTTGTTATGGTAATGGAGGAAAAGCCTGGTCATTGAGGAGCCATCTGCAGCACACAAACCACAGCCATCAATCTCTCTCTCTCTCTCTCTCACACACACACACACACACACACGCAGACACTCATGAACATACAAAATGACAGCAGATATTAGGAGCAGGCCGTGCAGCACTAATACCACTGTTTCCATTCACACATGTGGACCACAGCAGTCTTCATTCCAACACCGCTGCACATGCAACATAAAAAAGTTTAAAATTTAAATAAAATACACCAGGGGAAACAAAGACTCTCGTGACACTGAAATCTATCCTCTAGTCCTATCATGTCACACAGCTGCTCCCCTGCGCTGTTATTCTACACTCCCATAGCTCATAAATTGGTAAGTTCTCAGTGAAGGGTGAGGGTCAATACTTGGGGGTGGAGGAGAAAGGAGACGCCATTATAGAGCCTCATAATGGATAAGTTGCTCTGTCCAAGACGAAGGAGGCTGCTGTGTCCATGAAGTGACCTATAGTCCAGACGGCTGCTCCTGCTGCGGCCGGCCTTTGTTTGTCGGGTTCTTTCACTGATGGAATTGTGTTTCTCAAGCCTGCTACTGAGCAGCAGTTTCTAAATGCATTAAATTAATGATATAAATCACATGTATCAAAATAATAATTCAACTGGACACATGTAGACTCCAAAAAAGATCTGATTATCATTCTCAATCATCACAGCTCATTATTGTCTCAGTTTGTAGATTGGTTAAGTCTGGTATAGGCCCGCAATTACATGATACGCTTCTAAAGCCAGGGGACTATCTTCAAATTGTGTCATTCACTATTAGTTGAACAATATAAGCTCAGTTTGTTATCACATAAGCTGGTTATAAAATTATCCATATCAATACTGTTCAACAAAGCATAATCTTATCCAGGGTCAGGTATACCACTATGACTCTACTGGTGTGTGTTCAAAGCTGGGTTTTAATAAATCTCATCAATCAGCTGACAGTGACTGTGCTTTTCTTGACGTCTCTCAGGCTCTAATACTGCATCGGTTACACAAATTAGATGTAGTTCAGAATTTTAAGAATAAATCAAGAACAATAATTATGAGCCAAGCATTAAGGATGACCATTTAGAGACAGACAATGTTGTGAAGTGAAGTGGCTTGTCAGCGTACTTCATGGATGCATCAAAAATGTGCAAAGCTGCACTCAGTCGACACTGACTGTAACATTCAGCTGAATGCAAAGGCTGGATCTTATCTTATCTTACATGACAGTGTGATGCTAGTTTCTCCTTTTTTACTGCAGTTCTGTAGATACTCCCACCTTATGAGGAACAGCCATCACAAATGTAGCTACAAAACCAGAAAACATCCTGATAAATCAAAAAGTGAACCCTATCAGATATCCCAGAAAATGAGATGTCACTTTTTATTGTCACTTGATACAATATGCTACAACAGCATAAGACTACATTTACTGAACAAAATTCTATTCCCTTAACATAAAGGGCAGTGTTGGTGCAGCGTACCTGTATGTTGCTACCTCCAGGCCCAAAGACATCTTCAGCTGCAGCAGGCCTTGGTTCTCCAAGAGGAGGTGATCAATTTCCTGGCCCAACTCCTCTTTCTCCACCTCCAGGCTCTGTAAGTGCTCCTGCCAAAACACGAGGAGGATAAAGAAAAAGGATATGGTTAAAAAAAAAGATGCAAAAAAAATAATATATTCTCATGGTGTGGCACGTTAAGTAAGAATTAATCTTATTTTTTCTGCTGTTTGTCATACACTGTTTGTTAATGTCAAATGTTAACAGAGAAGGTTGTATTACTGTTGTTCTGATTGAGTACAGGTCAAGTGAGACAATACAGACAGTAGTTTCTCATTAAAATTACTGCAGGCCATTCCACTTTGTTGCTACTTGTTCTGGACAACAGTGGGAGAAAGTAGTAGACCTCGGTGGGACAAAGAAGTAATCCCAACAGACCCAACCTATAAATATGTAGCCCTCCGTCCTGTATATATGTAAATGTTTTCATTCCATTAGAATAATAACTTATCATGCTAAGGAAGCAAAACTCCTGGGGGAAGAACACACAAATGCTCCCTGATGCATCCTGAAGCGGAGAAGCTTATATTTTATAAGGCCTTGATTTGCCAGGAGAAAAACTCTCCTGAGTTAGACTGACTTACTTTAGCAGTAGTGCGCTGACATATAAGAGGATGTTTCTAAACTCTAAACAGTGTAGTCCTGCAGCTGATCATTATCAACTGCTCACCTTCCCCTGTGCTTTGCCCTTTCATTATTTTAGACTATGTTCATTTGAGTCACTGTGAGTGTGCATTTTGCAACAGCTGAATAAAGTTGTGGTAATTGTTGTCACACGAGTCTGATTTTTTCTCATTTGCTGAATCATTTTCACAGTACATGTGTACCTGTATGTACTAAACTAAAAGTGTGCATGACTGATCAGAAGTACAGGGCTGTAAGATTAGCTGAGAGGTATAAAATATCTCCACTGAAGGAAGTGAATAGTTGTTAATAACAACCACAACATTCAAATGATTTGAAATTCAGCATTACTTCCCCTCTCCTCTTTAATAAAAATCAAGTGTTGTACAAGAGATGCTTAACAAGTTAACACTTAAGTTATGTTCAGAATCAATGAATGACTTCTGCATCTCGGCAGGAATGAATTATTGCACCCACCTGGAGCTGCTGGATGTCCTGGCTGTGCCTGTCTCTCTGTTGGGCTGTGGTCTTCTCCAGATGCAGCCTGACATCCTGCGCTGAGGTGATCTCCTTCTCCAAGGCCTGGAGCCTCATCTGGCTCTCCCGCTTCTCCTGGTCCACTTGGGTCAAGCGGCTCCTGGCTTGGTTAAGAGACTCCTCCAGCCGAGTCAACTGGCCCTGATAGGCTTCTGCTGCTTCCTGCCATGCTCTGGTGGCTTTCTGGGAGTACTCATGCTCCAACTGGCGGAGGTTTGCTGCCTGGTTGTCCCTCTGAGCCAGTGTGTGAGGCATTCTGGCTGAGGAATGGGTCAATGTGGCCTCCAAATGGAGCACATCCTCCTGATGGGTTTGAATAAGAAGTTGCATCTCCTGCTCCAGCTGTCTGACCTTCTCCTTCAGCCAGATCTGTGCCCTCTGTTCCTCCTCCAGCTCTTTTCTGCTTTGCTCCATCTTTGTCTTGGCCGTAACTTGGGCCTGAGCCTCCCTGTGCCTCTGCAGATCCAGGGCCTGAAGCTCCTCAGTCAACTTGCCAACTTCCAGCTCTGTCAGGACTCTGTCCCTCCACACAACATCCACCTCAAGTCTTGCCTGCCGCAGCTCTTCCTCCAGTCCCTTCCTGCGAGTCGAGGCTCCCTGATTATTGCGTCTCATAACTTGGATCTCCTTCGCAAGCAGCGCGTTTTCCTCCTCCAGTACTTTGACTCGGCTCAGGTAAGTCTCTAGGCGTCGGTTAAGGTTAAGCATCTGTTGCTTCTCCTCACCCAAGTGGGTGGGGTGAAAGATTTTATGGACACTGTGGAGCTCCATGTCAGTATTAGAAAACAGAGAGATATGGCAAACCAAGGCCTCACTCTGAGGTGCACTGATTAGGATTTGGCAGTCAAATGTATCTCTGTGCCCAGGCCTGAGTCCGTGTGTAGGCTTTTTTTTTCAGTGAGTGAGGCTCCTCCGAGGCTCTGGAAGTGTGACTGCCAGCTAGAGGCTTCCCTTTCATACTGGACTTAATGAAGGGGCCAGGCACATGGATAAAATGGGAGGAGGGATAGAAAGGGAGGAGACTCTAGGCTAGAGAGGGAGGGGAGAAGAGGAAGGATAGAAGGGGGGGGGGGGGGGGCTGCAATGAAGGACAGCGAAGGAGAGATGAGATGGAATAGGAGGGGTGGGGTACATGGGAAAGGGCAGACAGACGCAGTGATGTCGTTTCCAAGATTAACTCTTTCATCACTGGAGCTTTTTCTATTTAAGTTTAAGGTGCCTCACATTGTGTCACATTTGAGTCCACTCAGAGATCTTTTTTGTTGAGTTTGAGAATGCAATCAGACCAAGACTAACCATGTTATTAGGGGAAAAAAACTTACTACTTACTGAAATGTAGGGATAAATATGTATATCAGTTAGAATACAGGTAAAAATACAGTACATTACATTAGAATGTTTAGCTTTACCAGATAACATGTGTTAAATGTCTTCTTGTAAGTATAGGAAAAGAACAAAGCCACTTTAATTATTAATGGCTGGGTAATTAAGATTGTAGTCATGAATGTCAGGGTAATGCATTGTGTTACAAGTTCATGCTGCATGTAGGAAAATTAGTTAATTATTAATGCAAATAAATAAAGTGTGAACTCTTCTGAAGAAATTCAAACCTCGGGCCTTGGCAACAACTAGTACAACAAAGAGTATAAAAAGGAAATGGGTCGGATAGGAAAGCAAATAACAGTGTTGTTTTACATGCGATGTAAACCAGCTGTTGTCAGGAGGAGACAGCGTTGTGTAATGTCTTGTGTGTTGTGTATTGTCCAGACTATGCATCTCAGTCTATCGTTCCGTACACTTGGACCAAGCTCCAGGTGCATGGTGGACTTCACTGTGAGACTGTGGTTGCCCTGCAGTTGTAGCCCAGGTCAGACTTCCATGTCCAGAGCACATGCTAAATGTGCAGTCCCTAACGCCTCCAATGTGGAGTTGGAAAAAATGCTTATGGTTGAATATTTTTTGTTTTTTATGTACTGTCAATGACATATATTTCTTTGCTGTCTTACTGTTAAGTGTTTATTTATTTTTCTACGCAGAGCGATTAAGGCATAGAAGGAGTAGATTGCTTCTCCTATTTAAACATTTCCTGTCAGTGAAGTACTCTACCAACCCCAGTAGTTGTGTTTTGCATGGCAACAAATTTCCTTTGCTGCAGAGGCAGTACTGGTACAGTGATTTTAGGGGCTCAAATGTAATTGGACAAATGAACATAATCATAAATAACATTTTATTACATTGTCAAGAATCCTTTGCAGGCACTGACTACCTCATTTGTGCTGTTGTTGTTTGTCCGTGCATCTTTCTGCTCACAGCTTTGTCTTTACAAGTGAAATGCATGCTCCATGAGACCAGGTGATGGACTTAGCAGTGACAGTTAAGGTCAGGAAACGTCTATTTACACCAGTCACGCACAATATTATGATCACCTTCCTAATATTTGCTTGTTCCTCCAAAACCTTGTGACTCATCAGATAATGGACATGGGCCTTCTGGCAACAGAGCTGAAGTGACTGCAACTTCAGAAAACACGTGCAAATAGACGTACAACATCAGCAAATACAAAAACGCTCTGCACGTACAGAAACGCACTGCAGTATCAAAAACGGGCTGCAAACACAGAAACACACTGTAAAAACATAGAAGCTAGTGGGAGGTGGATTGCTCCAACAATAGCATTGATACCAACAATGGTATTGATACCAATTTAATGAGGCTGATAGTTAAGTTTCGGTTTCTCTCGTTTAATTAAAGAGGCGACCTGTGTTTGACTAAATGCTGCTGATGTCACAGAGCAGGCTCACTTTGCTCCTCCTCTTCCTCTTGTGTGTTTGTTGTGACTGCGCGGCGCCAGGTAACCAGATAGCCCACCGCTACCTGCCAGGCCCTGCCAGCAGCAGCACATTACACACTACGAAGTGATGGAGCAGGAGAATGGCAGAGAAAAAGAGTAGGCCTGTTTGGTTACATTTTCAGGCTGAAAATGAAATGATAGCAAGTTGTACTATTTGTAAAAAGGCTGTAAGATACAGTGTTAACAATCCCCTGGCCCTGACAGATCCCCAAAAGAAGAAAAAAAAAAAATGTGCATTAAAGGGGAGAAATGTGTCTTATTTTTATATTACTTCCTATACAATTATGGCATAAATCTACTGCTTGAATAGCTGAAATAATTTTATATCATTAATCATAATAATAAATTATTATGATTAATGATCAGTTATGATTTCCTTGTACTTTCAGTTGACAGTGATATTTTAATATAAATGTAACATTTACCATCAGCACAAAAGACCTAAGGAGTGTAAATACAAAGAGAATTTATTGAAATGTGACCTATAACCTGACTGTAACCTGACTGTTAAATAGAAGACATTAAACACAAAATGGTGACTGTATTCCAGACTATAAAATGTAAAAGTAAACAGGTAGTCAAACAAGGTTTGTACCAGTCTCAGTGGGCTTAAAGTATTGAGAATGAGCAGGTGTAAGTGGGCCAGCTTGATCTGGCTGACCTCTCACATGTCACTACCACCATAGAGGATGATGAGGATGTTCATTGCTGCCCTTCCTCACAGGGAGTAGGAAAAGAAGTGGAGAAAGATTTTCCATCAAAGTTCACACCAGCCAAACATCAGACACATGACCAGCCTGCAGAGGTTTCTCTTTTTAAGATCTCTGTAGCTCTTTAGGCACCATGCTGGACCAACATGTCACAGATGATCCAAACAGTATGGTCTATGCTTCTGTGTCGATGCTGGGGAGATAACAGGAGGTTCAGAGATTAAAACATTTGTATGACTCGTCTTATGTGAAATTTCTCTTAGGACTGGGGCTCCACAAACTCAGGACTCAAATGCACGACTTCAAACAAACAGTTTATTGCCAGAAATGTTGTCCGGCACACAAAAGACAGTCCAAAAAAAAAAAGGCAAACAAGCCCAAGGGATGAGGCAAGGGCAGAAGTCAGTGACAGGCAAAAGTCCAAAAACCAAGAAGACAGATACCAGAGATCCGAGGATAGCTGGAACGTGAGACCCCGAAGCGCAAACGAACTGGCACAGAGAGGAAGAACGGTTCGCCCTGCCCTCATTGGTTTCACCTGTTCCTCATTATCTCTTGTATTTAGATTGTGTTAGTCTTCCAGGAAGACCTGTTCCTCATTATCTCTTGTATTTAGATTGTGTTAGTCTTCCTGGAAGACTAACACAATCTAAATACAAGAGATAATGAGGAACAGGTGAAACCAATGAGGGCAGGGCGGACAATCAAAACAGGCGGGAACACAGGCAGGAAGTGAAGTGGTCTGAAACGAGAGAAGTAAGATTTCACAATAAAACAGGAAGACACGACACATGGAAAAACAGTGAGACATTACCTATGATAAATGACGAGACGTCTCAATTTCAGCCAAAGTTGGAGGAAAATAAAAGTATAAATTACGGTAACGAAAAATATAGGTGACATTTTTCAGATATAATTAGCTAGATTAAGATAACGTAATACCAGCATTTATTGTTGAAGCAGGTACTGGTACATAGAGTATGGCTGACATGGAGGAGACATCACTTCATATCCAAAATAAAGTGTCAACGTAGCTGCTGTATTTTTAGACATGTAATAAATGTTTTGCTGCTGTAGAGAACAGGTCAAAGCTATGCAACAGTTTAAACTGAACATGAGTTAAGACAATACCATTGATAAAAAAAAAAAAAAAAAAAGGTTAAACAAAGTGTAGCATAATTTCAATGTAATAATTGATCAAATAGAGTGTGGTATAGTTTAGGTTATATTACCTCAAGTAACGTGAAGTGATATTAGTAGCATCATACCAGGAGCAAGTAGCGAGGCCACTGCATTAGCTGGCTGCTAGCAGATGGGTTTGTTGTGGGCAAGGTCCATTGCTTTTTAGGGTCCTCTGGAAACATTTGAGTTTGCAGCACATTTCTGTTTTTGAATCATGTACTTGCAAAACGTTTCTGCGTTTGCAGGTGTTTGCAATTTGCACATTTTACTTTTACAGTATCACTAGTGTTTTTGGAGCTGGTCCTGTATAACACACGTTACATTTTGAAAATTAAATTGTATCGATTCAGAATGTAATGCATACAGGTTTAGTTGTCCAAGTTGCATGTCTTTAAAACATTTATATTCAGTGTTCCATATTACTCGTGATGTTGACTTGTGTTGTTGACCTCTGAAAAAAAAAAAATCCCTGACACTATCTACCCATCCAGTGTCGAGTGCAAATTTCTTTCAGCCGAAAGCAGATGTATGGTGAGAAGCTGACCGCATGAGCAGAGGATGTGGTTCACTTACAGAGAGGGCTGAGCAAGTTTGCACATTTAGAAATACACAGGACAAGATGTTACAATCCCTTGTGCTGAAATCCCAGGCAAAACACGTTTAGAGGCCCTGTTCGACTAAGAGGCCCTACCAAGCCTACAGTCATGTAATATGACCAATAACCTATATTCTACCTAGGCTAACTAATACCATGAGAACATGATCTGAACAACAGCAATATGCAGCATATCATTGGGGTTTTCAAGTGGGCACCTCCCTTCACCGATGTTTCGTTAAGTTAGGCCCACGACACCTCAAGAAGGCTTAACAGTGATTTCCAGCGTCCTGGAATCACCCCCCCTCCACACCGCCACTACACAACCCTTTGTTCCTCACCACTCGATGTCTATCAACAACTAGTATGGAAACTAATAACCACGAGCCAAACAAACAAATCTACCATGCTCCGCTCCGTTGATGCGAGCTGAAGCACGTAACCAACAAATCTGTAACAAGCAAACAAATCTACCATGCTTCGCTCCATTGATGCAAGCTGACAAACAATGCAAGCTGACAAACAAATCAACTGGGGCCTACATGCGGCCTACATGCGGCCTACATGCGGCCTTCAACTGTAGCTTTCCTCCACTGCCTCTTAAGGAGTCTCCTCTCCTGTATGAGTCTATCAATCTCTTGCTGTTGCCTCGACCTAACCACCTGTCCCTTTTGCTTCTTCTGTTTTTCGGCCACACCAAATCTTTCCTTACCGTAATCATAAATGAGATCTCCCATTTTCTCCAACTTACTCTCCGCTGTCCCCTTAAGCCTACCTAGTACACAAACCAAATCGCTATTGATATCTTCCCACTGCCTAATATCTGCTGCACCTGGCCATTTGATCCTTCCTTTCTGACTGCTAATTTTCTCCCTTTTTGGCTGGCTAACCTCTCTGTCTGCCTCAGTGCTTGCACCTGCTTCAACATTAGGGGTGCTGATGTCCTGCGAACTGTGGGTTAACTCCTGTTGCTGGACTTCAACCGACTGACTTAATGCACTTCTCAAGAAGTAGCTATCAATGCGGGGTCCCTGTGTTCCCTCTGCCAAGCACTTTTTCCTCCCTTGATGGATTCTGAGGCCCTTCATTGTTGTTACCTTCTGCCAGCCACACACACAAACCTGCTGCTTCTTTCCATCTCCATCTGAACTAGTAGCTTCCACAGATAAAAGTGAACTAGTCCAAGTTCTTTTCTTTTTTTTTTTTTTAATTTTGAACAAAGTTCATAGATAGTCTGCGTTCATTTTTTTATTTTTATTTTTTTTCAGTAGGATCTCTGACTGACCTGCCCATCCATCTTCAGCTGGTCATATTTTTTACACCAGCATCTGTGCATACTGGAATATTACTCAACTGTTTGTGTGGATGAGCTGCTTCTGCGGTGCAGGAGGAGCACCAGTCATGCTGTATGTCGTAAACAGCATCAGCTGACAGCTGTTGCAAAATGTTTTTTTCCTGAATGTGGGTGAATATCGCTATGTCCTTCCAGACTGAACAAATTTCACGTCTAAGGTCACAGTTAGAAAAATTACACGTTCAATTCACAGTTCACATGGACAGGCACAACGCTGATTACAAGGTTACTTCTCTAATTACAACACCACGCGAAGATTTTATCCATGGCAGAGGAGGAGGTTCATTACGCTTCAGTTGTATTCAGAACTAAGGAAAAATCTGAAGGTAAGTTAAGTTTTTAAGTAACTTTAAAAATATCAGTCTTTTTGGTCAGCTTAGACTCTGAATCAACCCTTAACTATATGTGGCAATTTTAAAATCCAGTTTTTGGTTTACTATCCATGAAAAGAAAAGTCAAACTTTATTAAACTGTTTTTGTACCTGTACTTGAGGTGTGATGCCATTTCAAAATGACAAATAACTGTATCTGGAGACAGTTCACAGAGGGCTTTCAGCTCTGCTGTTGCATTCACGTGCCACTTGTTTATGACTTCAAGATGGTCCGAATTTAAGTCTGAATGTGCAGATTCCTTTTTTTTCATTCAGTTGAAACTTTATACCAAAAACACCTCAGCCAAACTGTTTTTTTCCTTCTATCTTTGAATAACTTACTGAAAGAAAATAATCTCTTCATTATTCAGTCTTACCTGCATTTGTGAAAATATGTCATTGTCTTGTCATATCACAAATATTTAATGTCCTGAATTTAGCCAACCTTGTTCTTATGTTGTTAAAGTTTAAGAATCCTACATTAATTAACCTTTAAACCCTTCAGCTAAAAACGAGCAAACTGTGTCAGATGAAGTCGAGGCGGAAAATAAACCAATTGTGCAAACGCTTGACATAAAGGGTAAGTAAAGAGCTGTGGACATTTTCAGTAATACTGCAAGGTTTTCTTTTACTGTTATCACTGTGAGCCTACTACCATTAAAAAGGAACTAATTCACAGGCGAGCAGGCCGTGTGTGATGAAGTCAAAGTGGACAGTGAAGCAGCCTCTGTGACAAATGGTAAGCTGCAGGGGAAACACACACATGCAGCTGGGAAAATTTCAACTACATTTACAGTGGTATGCAAAAGTTTGGGCACCCCTCTAAGATTTCATAATAATTTGCTCTAACTTTATAAAAGACGATCATAGCAACAAGATTTTATTTCCCACAGAGATGTAGACATTTGAGTGTTTTCCAGACCAAAATTCTTAGAGTATCATTACAAAGTTTTATTATAATAAATAAAAATGCAAAAAATGGTATGTGCAAAAGTTTGGGCACCCTTTTATTTCACATTGATTTCAAGACCTGTAGGGATTTGTAGCTGACATGTTGCAGCCCAAAACTGCTTTGATTAGCTTGTGAGACCTTTAATTACAAAGACAGGTAAAACCAATCATGAAAAAGGCTATTTAACAGAGG
The DNA here is from genome assembly GCA_005024645.1 of Planiliza haematocheilus. Taxonomy (NCBI): domain Eukaryota; kingdom Metazoa; phylum Chordata; class Actinopteri; order Mugiliformes; family Mugilidae; genus Planiliza; species Planiliza haematocheilus. Next base: position 3,907,661 of record SRSE01000806.1, read on the forward strand.
CAATTGCTGGCTGTGCTTGTCCTAGGCTCCTGGCAACATGGGGGCATCGAAACAACTCTCCACTGACCAAAAAACTAAGATAATTCAATATCATGAATTAGGAGAAGGGTACAAGAAATTATCAAGAAGGTTTGGGATGTCTATTTCCACAGTCAGAAATGTGGTGCAGAAATGGAAGGCCAGAAGAACAGTCATTGTGAAGGAAAGATGTGGTAGGACAAAAAAAATCCTGGAAAGACACAGACGAAGGATGGTTAGAATGGTCACAGACAAGCCACAGACCACCTCCAGAGAACTACAAGAACATCTGGCTACTGATGGTGTAGTTGTTCATCGTTCCACAATCCAGCGCACTTTGCACCAGGAAAAGCTCTTTGGAAGGCTGATGCGCAAAAGGCCTTTCCTGAGTGTCGCATGAGGTATGCAAAAGCACATCTGGAGAAGCCAGAAGCATTTTGGAAAAAAATACTGTGGTCAGATGACACTAAGATTTAATTGGTCAGAACAAGAGGAGGTATGCATGGCGAAAAAAACACACTGAATTCCATGAGAAGAACTTATTGCCTACTGTGAAATATGGTGGAGGGTCCATCATGTTATGGGGCTGTGTGGCTAGCACAGGGACAGGAAACCTTGTTAAAGTTGAGGGCCACATGAATTCCTCTCAGTATCAACAGATTCTTGACAAGAATGTTCAAGAATCTGTCACAAAGTTGAAGCTACGCCGGGGTTGGATTTTTCAGCAGGACAATGATCCCAAGCACTGTTCAAAATCCACCAAGGAATTCATGCAGAAGCACAAGTACAATCTTCTGGAATGGCCATCCCAGTCCCCAGACCTTAACATCATTGAAAATGTATGGATTGATTTGAAGCAGGCCGTTTACGCACAGAAGCCAAGAAACCTGACTGAACTAGAGGCGTTTTGTATGGAGGAATGGGCCAAAGTACCACCTGCTAGACTTCAGGGACTTGTCAGTGGCTATAGGAGGCGTCTACAGCCTGTTCTTGCAGCAAAAGGAGGGTCTATTAAATATTAATGGAATTATTTCTTTGGGGTACCCAAATTTATGCACATGCCTATTTTTGTTTAAATATACATAAAAATGTTTCTGTTGGACCAATGAAAATGATTTCACTACTGAGATGTTTCTGTTTCCATAAGGTATAACATTTGTTAAAATAAAGTTGCTGCTTCAAAAGCTCAGCAAGTGACAAACTGATGCAATGATTTTCCTAAGGGGTGCCCAGACTTTTGCATACCACTGTAAGCTTTACAGAGATAATGATAAAAGGGCTCTAACTGCTCTGTCCATTTACTTCCTGTTCCTTGATGGCCAAGAAAAATGTGTGTAGGTATGAACTGCACTTAAATCTCATTTGTATCTTGGGAATGAGAATGAGAGAGGACCTTCTGGAATTATTATTATTGTCAATTTCCCTGCGGGGACCTCCCAAAGGGATCAATAAAGTTGTCTATCTATCTATCTATCTATCTATCTATCTATCTATCTATCTATCTATCTATCTATCTATCTATTGCTACACCTAAAAGCCTGACAGATGTGTCACTTTGGGTGTTATTGAAATAATACACTTATCTGGACTATGTTCTGACATTTCTATCATAAAAAAGCAAACAAAAAACAAAGGCAATAACAAAGGGCATTAACGATTTTAAAAATATGTGTTTATAGTTTCCTCAGCAGTAGAAGGCTTTCTGACTGTCTGAGTGGCAAATTATGTTTTATATCGTCCCTTTATAATGTCTGCTAACAAACTAGTGTAAATTAATTCTAAATATAGTTTTTAGTTGATCTGATACTCAAAGTTCTGCTTATTGACTGTGTTGTGAGTAACCCCATTGAAATGTGTGGTTTAACAGGATTCTTGACAAACAAGAAAGCAGACAGCAGAGGTCAGCACTGTCAGCAGTTGGCGTGTTGTTTTGGGATCATTTGTGCCATCTTGTTGTCAGGCATCATAGTATTCTGTGTCTACCGTAAGTATGTGAAGAAATCAATCCATACATAAACCTCCAACAGATCTTGAAGAAGTAATTTCTTCTGTAACAGAAATCAGCCTGTTGCTTGGGTTGTTAGAAACTTTCTTTTTGTAAATTAATTGACACAGTATTTAACATGGAAATGTACATATCTGTTTTATTTGCTGTACAGTGTGAGCTATTATTTTATAGTCCACATACTTTATAAAATGTACAATACAGTAGTTTGAAAAGTATCACACTAAATACTTAAGCCTGCTCATAAGTTTCTCAGAACTGAAAATCAGACAAAAATATGTTACTTGTAAGAACAGACAATAGAAACAGGAAATAGCTGATGAACCAATCTGCATTATTACTTACTCTTAAAAGAATTTCATTTAGCAGTTTTATTATTATTATTTATTATTTCATGACAACGATTGTAGCACTTAAAAGAAAAGAAAATAACTCGACCTGACTGTATTGTTACAGAGCTCAACAGCCTGAATGATGAAAACCTGAACCTCACTATGCAAAACAAGGAGCTGGAAATGGAGAAGAGAAACCTAACAGAACAAATTTACAGCATGGAGACAACACTGAATGAGCTCAACGTCAGCCTAGCTCAGTGGATCATTGATGCCTACTGCCTCAAAAATAACGGTATGTTCACATCTTAAATTTGCTTGTTTGATGTACAAGGTTATACATGGACTTGCTCCACCTCCCATGTGTGACTTTCTTAGAAACAGGTCTCACGGTGTTCTCAAGACCAGGGCACTTTGGACTTTGGACAAAATGCTCTTTCTGTAAAGGCCAGTGAGATCTGGAACAGTCTTTCTCTCTCCATAAGAGAGTGCCCCACTTTACAAACCTTCAAAACTCACCTCAAGCAGTGGTTGAAATCAAACCAGTCTTGTAACCACTAACTTTTATCTTCGCCATGTGATGTGCTCTTAATGTGATCTATTGTCCTGTCCCATATCTTATCATGTTTTTGTGTTGCCTGCCTAGGGACTGCGGATGCAAATTAGCATTGTTGCTATAATCCAGCATATTTACATCTATTTCTGTCTGAATGTTCATTAATGTGCACTGTCCCGATCAAATAAATAAATAAATAAATAAATAAAATAAACATCCCATCACTCGTAAAATAACTGAATATAATCAAAAACTCTGCAGCGACTGTTTATAAGTTGGTCTCTGTTGTTGCAGCAAGAAAGTGTCAACCTTGTCAGGAAGGCTGGCTATACAACCAGTCCAGCTGCTATGCCATTAATGATTATATGCCTGCTGGTCAAAAAACCTGGGAATACGCTGGAGAAGATTGCAGAGGAAAGATTTCAGATTTGGTTGTTGTAAATAATGATGCTGAAAAGGTAACAACAACTGTTATGAGATGAAAATGTATTCTCTCCAGATCTGAACACACTTTAAATATCTCTGATAACACTTTTTCTGCTTTCTTTGTTTTTCTTTTTCCGAAGAAATATGTCAGTGAACACAGCTGGGGCAGCAGCGGAACCAAAGGATACTGGATTGGACTGAGAGCAGTAGATGGGAAATGGAAGTGGGTCAATGGAAGTGATCTGACTGATAAGTAAGAGACACATTTGTTCTTTTCGATCACAAAATCAGTCTGGATCTAACTGACATTTTTTCCCTTCAGCTCCTTCAACCAACAGCCTCAAAGCGGTCACTGTGTAATTTCTGTCATTAACAATGGATGGAAATCAGTGAGCTGTGCAGAAAAGAACCGATGGATCTGTGAAAAGAAGGCTTTATCACTTTAAACTGCAGTTAAACTACAGTAGGTTACTAGGGTTAGTGGTTAGATCCCCAGAATATGCCACATGCTGAAGTGTCCATGAGCAAGACACTGAACCCCCAGTTGCTCCCAGTGTGTGGCACTGGTGTGTGAATGTGTGCGTGAATGTGTCTGTGACTGTAAAGTGCTTTGAGTACACATAGGTAGAAAATATATAAAATAAAAAAAAACAAGAATATTTACCATTTTAATATAATCACATGTTAGAAAGTTAACTCAAAAGACTTCTACTGTCCAATTTTATTTTCATCAATACATGATTAAAGACTTGTTATATCTCTGCATATAAGTGATGTAGCTGTTTGTGTACTTTGTGTTAACTGTTCTATTGTACAGTAGGTCCCATTTCTACACTGTTACTGCTGTGGTTCCACAGAGGATGATGAGTCCTTGTTGTTAATGTTCTTGGTCTGTTGTCTTAGAGTATCTGTGTGGGACTGGTTCTGAATGGGACTGAAGCCTCTCTGTGTGGAGTTCAAGTTCACATGTGTTTCTGCTGTAGGTCAGACCAATATGTTAGTCTGTATATTAGCTGTATCTGAAACTGAACATCAGTCCCTATTCTTATGTGAGATAAGCTGCAGCATCACCAGTGTGTGTATGTGTAATACAAAACGAAATGTTTGAATATAAAACATTGTGCCTAACGTATCAGTCTTTAGTCACTGCAGAAAAAGACATTTGTTTCTAATGAAATAAAGGTGAGCTGCAGCAGCCTGACATGATGCTGCAGACTCACTGTGGCTTAAAACCCATAACAGAGAATAGTTCACCTGATAACAACTAAAAGCCAGACAATGTCACAACAGAATTACTAACAAGTAGAACATTTGTACACTTTACTTTCATATTTACTTCCACATAAAGAAGCATGACCATACTTTATGCTAAAGCATACTCTGTGTTGGTGATAAGTAAATGAGGACTAGTTTGCTGCAGATACTGAATTATCTCATTGCATCTGTTTCAGGAGATGGTTATGAAGAGGTTAATAAACATGTAATGAACATAAAAGTTACCAGAATCACTTATTTTCAACACATTTAACAGAAAACAGAGTGTTGACACATTCCATCTGATTTCTTTTTTTCTGTCAGATGAGTCGTAGTCTCTTGTTAATTGCGTTGCATTTCCTCCTCCCACTACACAGTTCAATTCAGTTTTATTATAATAGCGTCAATAACAATACAAATTGTCTTGACACTTTACAAAATCCGTACAGAAACCACCAGAGCAAGCCTGAAGGTGATGGTGGCAACAAAAAACTCCCTTTTAACAGAAGAAACCTTGAGCACAACCCAGCTCATATGGAGGGACCCATCTGCCTAAGGCCAGCTGGGTAGAGACAGAGAGAGAGAGAGAAGAGAGGATAGGAGGAACGAGATAAACATACATCTGTCATAGATACATACATCTGAGTAAAGCGTACATGTGGAATTTGATGATGATACAAATACAACATAGAGCTGATGATGTTACATGACAGGCTGATAATGAATATGAATAAAGCTGTGACAGTGACAGCAGTTGTTCTATCACAGATGAGCTAGCTGCTGTAATTACTGAATATAAGAGGCAATGTAGGCAGGTTGGATTACAATGCACCTCTCACATTCTATTTTCAGGGTCTTAAAGTAATCTGACAAATTGTAGCAGTCATAAATGACAATGGTCATCATAGTTTATAGATAATCATTTGTATGGCATTGGATATCACCAAATAACGTGTCCTTGCTATGTGTTGCCAGGACAGATGTCTTTAGTTTGTCTCCAAACTTTTTTCTTCACGTATAGACTTAAACAAAGGAATTCTTACCTCCTTGTGAGGTTTACCTTTACCACGAGAAAGATCCTCTGATTGTCTACCATTGTTATCTTCTGTGGACATCTAGGTCTTTAACCTAGAAGTCAGACCGAACTATCCCCATGCCTGGCCAAAGGCTCTGATTGGTAGAGGGATTAACGTTAAGGTATTTTTTTTCTCTGTATGGCAGTACTAGTAGTGAGTATATCCTAATAAGAGGTAACAGCACAGACACTTTGACAAAGAACAGGGTAAAAGGCAGAACATACATACAGGGCAGACCAAGAGGCTGGAGCCTATGGTTTTCAAAAGCAGAAGTTGGACATTGGGAAGCTGTGACAAATCTCCTCTACAGAGATACTAAGCACTGTTAAATTTTAGTTACAGCTTTAGTTACAGCAGTACTTCTCTGTCTGCAAGCCTGAAGACTGTGGTGATGGCAGAGGAGGTTATCTTGACTTCAGTCATATACACATCCAACAAACAATTAAAAGGTAAGTTAAAATATTAAAATACTGCACATCAAAAATAGCCGTTCAATAAAGAATCTGACGGCGCGATACAGATCAGCAACAACATGATTAGTTGTATTTTTTCAAGTGATCACCTGTACTGTAAATGCACTGTTTCTATTTCTTGCATTAGTGTTTGATTCAGTGATAATGAACAGGGAAAAAAAACTGCATGTTGTAAGTTAGATGTTGAGTTAACTAACCCAGAACTACATTGATAAATTTAACATCTCTGTGTTAATAATGATTCACTATAAATGACAAGAGAAGCCAAACTTAGTTACACTAAACTGACTCTGTTTCAAAATGTAAAATGATGACTAGCATAAAATGCTGGAATTAGGATTCTATCGCTAATATTTACAGTACAAAGGAGAAGATGGAGGAGTTTTTGGAATTCTCTAATTCTTGTTCAAACGTGTTGGACAAAGCTTCAACTACAAGTAATACTGCAGCAACTACTACGACTACTGCTACACCTAAGCCTCTGACAGACGTGTCACTTTGGATGTTACTGAAATAATACACTTATCTGGACTATGTTCTGACATTTCTATTGTGAAAAAATACAAAGGAAACAAACAAAGGGCATTAAAAATAAATATGTGTTTATAGTTTCCTCAGCAGTAGAAGGCTTTCTGACTGTCTGAGCAGCAAATTATGTTTTATATTGTCCCTTCGTAATGTCTGCTAACAAAATGGTGTAAATGAATTCTAAATATAGTTTTTAGTTGATCTGATACTCAAAGTTCTGCTTATTGACTGTGTTGTGAGTAACCCCAGTTGTTGAAATGTGTGGTTTAACAGGATTCTTGACAGACAAGAAAGCAGACAGCAGAGGTCAGCACTGTCAGCAGTTGGCGTGTTGTTTTGGGATTGTTTGTGCCATCTTGTTGTCAGGCATCATAGTATTCTGTGTCTACCGTAAGTATGTGAAGAAATCAATCCATACATGAACCTCCAACAGATCTTGAAGAAGTAATTTCTTCTTTAACAGAAATCTACGTCAGCCTGTTGCTTTGGTTTTGGGAAAGTTTCTTTTTGTAAATGAATTGACACAGTATTTAACAGTTTTACTGTTACAATTTTACAGTATGTACTTGTAAATGTACTTGTCTGTTTTATTTTCTGTACAGTGTGAGCTATTATATTATAGTCCACATACTGTATGTCTTTTGTTAAATGCACAATGCAGTAGTTTTAAAAATATCACACTAAATACTTAAGCCATCTCATAGGTTTCTCAGCACTGAAAATCAGTTTGCAGAGACAAAAATATGTTATTTGTAAGAACAACCAACAGAAAGATGAAATAGCTAATGAACCAATCTGCATTATTACTTACTTTTAAAAGGGTAATTTTCATTTAGCAGTTGCTTTATTATTTCATGACACTTACGACAAAAGAAAATAACTCTACCTGACTGTATTGTTGCAGAGATCAACGATCAAATGCTCAAATAAACAAAAAGCACCCAAATCTTGAATTGGAAAGAAAAACATAGGACATCAGAATCAGAATCAGAATCAGCTTTAATGGCCAAGTATGTACACCTTAAAGGAATTTTACTCCGGTAACTTTTCTCACTAGTAAAGTACAGCTTAAATAGGTGAAATAAGAATAGAATAAAATAAAATAAAACACAATAGAATAAAATAAATCTCACTCTGTACCTATAAAATATAGGATAATATACACCAAACCGGGGTTATTGTACAGTGAGTATATACAGTGCAGAGTCATTGTCTATTGTTCATGTGGATGGTCTCCCAATCTGTGACTGCTCAGAGAGACTGAACAAAGCGACAGCCTGGGGGAAGAAACTGTCCTTGTGGCGGGTGGTTTTGGCATACAGTGCTCTGTAATGCTGGCCTGAGGGGAGGAGTCTAAACAGTTTGTGACCAGGGTGTGAGGGGTCTGTGGAGATTTTCCTGGCCCGCTTCCTGACCCGGGACCGGTACATGTCCTGGATGGAGGGCAGACGGTGCCAATGATCCTCTCTGCAGCCCTGACTGTTCTCTGCAATCTGTCCCTGTCGTGCCTGGTGGAGGATCCAAACCAGACAGTGATGGATGTGGTCAGGACAGACTGGACTATTGCAGTGTAGAAGATGGTCAGCAGCTCCTGAGGCAGGTTGAACTTCCTGACCTGGCGCAGAAAGTACAGCCTCTGCTGGGCCTTCTTCCTCACAGAGTCTATGTGGGCGGTCCACTTCAGGTCCCGTGAAATTGTGGACCCTAGGAACCTGAATGAGTCAACTGTTGGGACTGGCCTGTTGAGGATTGTGAGAGGAGGGGGTGATGGGGGACTCTTCCTGAAGTCCACTGTCATCTCCACAGTTTTGAGCGGGTTTAGCTCCAGGTGGTTCTGACTGCACCAGAGGACCAGCTGTTCCACTTCCCTTCTGTTTGCAGACTTGTCGCCATCCCGGATGAGTCCAATGACAGTGGTGTCGTCTGCAAACTTCAGGAGATTCACAGAAGGGTCCCTTGAGGTGCAGTCAGTGGTGTAAAGGGAGAAGAGCAGTGGGGAGAAAACGCATCCTTGGGGGGCGCCAGTGCTGAGGGTCAGTCAGGAAACTGGTAATCCACTGACAGGTGGAGGGGGGCACAGTGAGCTGGGACAGTTTTTGGTGGAGGAGCTCCGGGACGATGGTGTTGAACGCAGAGCGGAAATCCACAAATAGGACCTGTGCGTAGGTCCCTGCAGAGTCTAGGTGGCGCGGGATGTAGTGGAGAGCCATGGTGACTGCATCATCTACTGACCGGTTTGCTTTATAGGCAAACTGCAGGGGGTCTAGCAGGGCATCTGTGATGTCCTTCAGAGGCCAGCACCAGTAGTTCAAAAGATTTCATGACTACAGATGTCAGGGCGACTGGTCTGTAGTCGTTTAATCCTGTGAGAGGTGACTTCTTGGGAACCGGGATGATGGTGGAGCGTTTGAGGCAGAAGGGGACCTCGCACAGCTCCAGGGAGTTGTTGAAGATCTGAGTGAAGATGGGAGCCAGCTGGTCAGCACAAACGTTCAGGCAGGACAGAGACACTCCATCGGGTCCCGGGGCCTTCCTAGTCCTCTGTCTCTGAAAGAGCTGACACACATCCTGTTCACAGATCGTCAGCGCAGGCAGGGGGTCGGGTGTGGTTTGTGGTGCTACTAGGTCTTTTGTCATGGAGATGGTGGAGGAAATGAAAGGTGTGAAATTCCTTTCAAACTTGGACAAGTGTTGTGAATGTAATAATCAGTAAAAGCAGTAATAACTTCTGTTCACATTGTTTCTAGTTTTTAATCTTTAAGTGGTAGCACATCCAACAAATGAAAAGATTCTTATAACAAGTATCATCTGAGACATACTGTTTCAGAAGGTGACAGAATGAAGCATCGGCAAATTAGCTGCCACAGAATTAGTATAGTCTGGAGAAGTTGGAGAATCCTGAATTTAAGTTTCTTCATGAGATTTAACTGAAGAACTACAGTAGTGGCCTGAAACTAAACAGCTGAATCTGGTATGTACAATGAAACACCCACATTTTGGATTGGAAATAAGCAGTATTAACTTCTGTTCACATTGTTTCTAGTTAAAGATCTTTTAGTGGTAACAAATTCTTACAACAAATATCATCTGAGAAATACTGTTGCAGGAAGTGACAAGATGAAGCATCAATGCAGAATTAATATAATTTGGGGAAGTTGGAAAATCCTGATACAAGGAGTAAAGGCTTTGGGTATCTTTATGAGATTTAACTGAGGAACTACAGTGGTGGCCTAAAACTAAACAGCTGAAACCTCAAGTAGAACAGACAGAAAATAACTTTGGCAAGAGCAAAATCAAAAGTGAACCATTAATCTCATTTTGCAGATGCTTTGAACCAGTTAAAAGAGAACCAACGGAGCCTACTGGCTGCCATTGTCAACCTGACAAACCTCAACAATAAACTCAGCTCAGACTATGAAACCCTGACCAGGGACCACAGCAACCTGGCAGCCAGGTTTGACAACCTGACACAAGCCTATACTGTTGCTGAGAGCATGATCAACAGCCTGAAAGATGAAAACCTGAACCTCACTATGCAAAACAAGGAGCTGGAAATGGAGAAGAGAAACCTAACAGAACAAATTCACAATATGGAGACAACACTGAATGAGCTCAACGTCAGCCAAGCTCAGTGGAGCATTGATGCCTACTGCCCCAAAAATAATGGTATGTTCACATGCCATCATTTGGAAAATAACTGATAATAATCTAAAACTCTGCAGCGACTGTTTATAAGTTGGTCTCCGTTGTTGCAGCAAGACAGTGTCAACCTTGTCAGGAAGGCTGGCTACATGACCAGTCCAGCTGCTATGGAATTCAAAATCCTGAGCCTGCTGATCAGAAATCCTGGGAAGACGCTCGAGAAGATTGCAGAAGAAAGATTTCAGATTTGGTTGTTGTATATAATGATGCTGAAAAGGTAACAACAACTGTTATGAGATGAAAATGTATTATCTCCAGTTCAGAGCAAACTTTAAATATCTCTGATAACACTTTTCTTTTTACTTTCTTTCTTTTTCTTTTTCCTAAGAAATATGTCAGTGAACACAGCTGGGGCAGCAGCGGAAACAAAGGATACTGGATTGGACTGAGAGCAGTAGATGGGAAATGGAAGTGGGTCAATGGAAGTGATCTGACTGATAAGTAAGAGACACTTTTCTTCTTTTCTATCACAAAATCAGTCTGGATCTAACTGACATTTTTTCCCTTCAGCTCCTTCAGCCAACAGCCTCAGCCTCAAAGCGGTCACTGTGTAATTTCTGTCATTAACAATGGATGGAAATCAGTGAGCTGTACGGAGAAGAACCGATGGATCTGTGAAAAGAAGGCTTTATCTCTTTAAACTGCAGTTAAACTACAGTAGGTTACTAGGGTTAGTGGTTAGATCCCCAGAATATGCCACATGCTGAAGTGCCCATGAGCAAGACACTGAACCCCCAGTTGCTCCCAGTGTGTGGCACTGGTGTGTGAATGTGTGAGTGAATGGGTAGATGTGTCTGTGACTGTAAAGTGCTTTGAGTACACATAGGTAGAAAATATATAAAATAATATAAAACCAAGAATATTTACCATTTTAATATAATCACATGTAAGTGATAAATAAATGATTAAAGACTTGTTATATCTCTGCATATAAGTGATGTAGCTGTTTGTGTCTGTTTGTTAACTGTTCTATTGTACAGTAGGTCCCATTTCTACACTGTTACTGCTGTGGTTCAGCAGAGGATGATGAGTCCTTGTTTTTAATGTTCTTGGTCTGTTGTCTTAGAGTATCTGTGTGGGACTGGTTCTGAATGGGACTGAAGCCTCTCTGTGTGGAGTTCAAGTTCACATGTGTTTCTGCTGTAGGTCAGACCAATATGTTAGTCCGAATATTAGCTGTATCTGAAACTGAACATCAGTCCCTATTCTTATGTGAGATAAGCTGCAGCATCACCAGTGTGTGTATGTATAATACAAACCGAAATGTTTGAATATAAAACATTGTGCCTGACGTATCAGTCTTTAGTCGCTGCAGAAAAAGACATTTGTTTCTAATGAAATAAAGGTGAGCTGCAGCAGCCTGACATGATGCTGCAGACTCACTGTGGCTTAAAACCCATAACAGAGAATAGTTCACCTCATAACAACTAAAAGCCAGACAATGTCACAACAGAATTACTAACAAGTAGAACATTTGTACACTTTACTTTCACATTTACTTCCACATAAAGAAGCATGACCATACTTTATGCTAAAGCATACTCTGTGTTGGTGATAAGTAAATGAGGACTAGTTTGCTGCAGATACTGAATTATCTCATTGCATCTGTTTAAATAGATGGTTATGAAGAGGTTAATAAACATGTGATGAACATAAAAGTTACCAGAATCAATTATTTTCAACACATTTAACAGAAAACAGTGTTGACACATTCCATCTGATTTCTTTTTTCTGTCAAATGAGTCGTAGCCTCTTGTTCACTGCGTTGTGATGTGCACCTTCAAGGAAGGCAAACCATCTACCTCCCATGAAGACACACAGCTGTTCCTGTGGGTCATTCTCCAGTCCTCTATGAGAACTAGACAGGATCCCACTTATGTGCAAGGACACTGTTTCTCAAAGTGATCACTGTCACATTGCTGAGTTCTAATGATCATATCTCTGAACTGATTGTAATTGATATATGATGTTTTACATTTGCATGTTGCATTTACTCCTCCTACTACTCACTTTTATTAATATAGTGTCAAGAACAATACAAACTGTCTTGACGCTTTACAAATTCTGTTCTGAAACACAACCTGAAACCCAGAGTGCAAGCCTGAAGGTGGCGGTGGCAAAAAAAAACAAAAAAAACAAAACACATACATCTGTCATAGATTTATTCATCTGACTAAAGCATACATGTAGAATTTGATGATGATACAAATACAACATAGAGCTGATGATGTTACATGACAGGTTGATAATGAATATGAATAAGGCTGTGACAGTGACAGCAGTTGTTCTATCACAGATGAGCTAGCTGCTGTAATTACTGAATATAAGAGGCAATGTAGGCAGGTTGGTTTACTATCAGACTGATAGGTTGGGTAGTCTTTTACTGATTTGGCTCTGATTGGTAGAAGGATTAATGTTCAGGTATTTGTTTTCTCTGTGTGGTAATGAGTATATCCTAATAAAAGGTAACAGCACAGGCAATTTGACAAAGAACAGAGGGAAAGACAGAACTATGCATACACATAGGCAGACAAGATACAGGTGAAACTGGTTTGAATCTGATATTGATCAACTGCTAGATGCCAGTTACTTGCATCCAAAAGCAGAAGTTGGTCATTGGAGCAGTGACGGAGGAACTACGCACTGTTCAACTGTAGTTACAGCTTTAGTTACAGCAGTACAGCAGTCTCTGTCTGCAAGCCTGAACACTGTGGCGATGGCAGAGGAGGTTAACTACGCTTCAGTCGTATTCAAATCCAAAGAACAAGTAAAAGGTAAGTTCAATTTTTAAAATACTGCGAATAAAAAAAAACTGTTCAAAAAAGTAATCTGACTGATCATACAGATCAGTGACAAAAAGTTGTATTTTTTTATGTCATCACCTGTACTCTAAATGCACTGTTTCTATTTCTTACACTACTGTAGTGTTTCATTCAGTGATAATGAACAGGGAAAAAAAATGCATGTTGAAAGTTAGATGTTGAGTTAACTAACCCAGAACTGCAGTGATAAATTTAACATCTGTGTTAGTGAGTCACTGTAAATGACAAGAGAAGCCAAACTTAGTTACACTGTTTGCTTACTTTGAAAAAAGCCCACTTGCAGTTGCCTTTGAATGATGTTTGACATCAGTCATTTTAACTAAAACTGACTCCATTTCAAAATGTAAAATGATGACTACCATAAAATGTTGAAATTAGGATTATGTTGCTAGTATTTACAGTACAGCAGGAGCTGTACGAGCATAACAAATAGTTACGCTCTTACCCTCAAACTTCTGACTTATTGGATTTAAAATAAATCTGCTGCATTCCCTTGCCACTTCTTTATAGGTTGAAGAAGGTTTCTGATCAAAAGATGTTAAATTACAACATTTTTTTTAACACAGGTGTGAATATGCATATTCTGTAAAAGTAGAAACCCACACCTCAGCCAAATCTGATAACTGTGTTTTCCCCTCTATTATGGAATGATGTATGGATTAAAAAGCTAATTCCTCTTTTTACAATCCCTTCCTGACTTGGTCTGTATGTGAAACTGGATAATGTATTGTGAGATGCAGCTTCTCTGTAAAAGACACACTTTACTCTCTCTATTTTATGAGCCAGCGTTTATGAGAAGTAACCATCATCTTTGGTTTTAATGCCCTGCGTGTGTGTGGGTGTACAGAACGCTATACTGGGAAAATACTGAATGAGCTATTAAGTACCACTGTGGGATCAATAAAGGAGTATCTTATATATTCTATCCAAGATACAGAACTTTGTGTCATACAAAAAGTATAAAACACTCATTTGAAGATTCTTGTTATTTTTATTTGTTATATACTAATTAACATTTAAACCTTTCAGTTAAAAGGGACGAGCAAACTGTCTACGATGAAGTGAAGATTCAAAATAAAGAAACAGTACAAACTTTTGACACAAATGGTAAGTAAAGAGCGGTGAACATTGTCCCTAATCTGGAAGTACCGTAGCTGTTATCATTACTTAGCTGATACCATTACATTGGAAGTAGTTTACATGAGTTTTACTCAGCCTTGTTATCTAGATGCATGACGTAGGCGTTTACAAATGCTGTGGTCCATCACTGTTACTCCCTCTAGAGTCTAGACAATAGATATGGCTATTTAGATGGCTGCCTAATTCAGTACAATAGCGGTATCATCAGAAGGGTTCTGACATTCAGAGCAGGCAAAGCTTAATGTAGAACTCACTCACTGAAACTGGTTACCTGTCAAGAAAAGACATCCCAAGAAAAGCTCTAATGCTGCATTCACTTGTCACTTGTTTATGCCTTGAAGACAGTCTCTGACCAGTCCATGTTGCATAGGTTTGAATGTGCAGACTCCTTTATTGGCCTCAAACAAATCTGATAACTGGGGATTTCCTTCTATTTTTGAATAGCTTACTGGATGAAAAAAAAATTAAAATAAAAATCTTCTTTTACATTTCCTATTTACTCAAGCCGCCCCGGCTGAATTGAGCAATGTATGAAGTAACACAAAACCAGTCTGACCTGCTATTTGTGCGACAAATATCTTGTCACATCACACATATTTAATATACTAAATTTTGTTAGCCTCATGTACGACAGAAAAACATGGAATAGAATAAAAAGTTCTTTAACCACAATACACTAATGAACATTTAAACCTTTCAGCTAATACTGATGAGCAAACTGTGTACGATGAAGTCAAGGTGCAAAATAAAGAAACAATACAAACTCCTGACACAAAGGGTAAGTAAAGAGCTGTGAACATTTTCAGCAATACCACAAGGTTTTTTGTTAGCCTACTACCATTAACAGGAACTAATTTACAATAGTTCCCCTCTACTTTGCCTTGCAATGTGAGTGTGTATAGTTAGTATTTGCCAGTGCTGGGGTTCTTCATCATTACCCACACCAAGCAATAGATATAACAGAGATACTTATTCATGATTCATTACTGCCACGTGATTCCTTAGAGCATAGGTATTAGAAAGGTTCAGTTATTCTAAATTGGGAAACATTAGGTGGCTTGGATAAGTATCCTTAAAAAGATCACCAGCTCAGTGCATCTATTGTTTCAGACATGGAACAGATCGTGTTTCTGCATGAAAGTAAAGATCTTTAGATTCATTTTAGTCACTTGTGTCGCCTCTGACAGACATGTCATTGTGGAGCTATTATTTGAAGCACTCATCTGGACTGTATTCTGACATTAACATATAATAAAAGTTATAATTACATTTACTAGTTGATTTTTATAGTCCCAGTGTTTAAACTTCCTTTTTGTATGTCAAACTGTGATATGTGTGACTTGTGACTAAATGAAATGTATTGTTTAGCAGGATTCTTGACAGACAAGAAAGCAGACAGCAGACATCAGCAGCAGCTGAAATGTTGCTTGGGGACTCTTTGTGTTATTTTGCTGTTGGGCATTATAGGATTCTGTGTTTACTGTAAGTATATGAAACAAACAATTCATAAATGAGCTTCTGACTTAGATGTGAGTCAAATTTAAAGAGGTAATTTTATCTGTAAAAGCATGTCATACTAGTCTGTAATTGTTTAATTCATCAGCAAGTGTCTGTTTAGTCATTTACGAATCTGGTATGTACAATGAAACACCCACATTTTGGATTGGAAATAAGCAGTATTAACTTCTGTTCACATTGTTTCTAGTTAAAGATCTTTTAGTGGTAATACATTCTTATAACAAGTATCATCTGAGAAATACTGTTGCAGGAAGTGACAAGATGAAGCATCAATGCAGAATTAATATAATTTGGGGAAGTTGGAAAATCCTGATACAAGGAGTAAAGGCTTTGGGTATCTTTATGAGATTTACCTGAGGAACTACAGTGGTGGCCTAAAACTAAACAGCTGAAACCACAATTAGAACAGACAGAAAATAACTTTGGCAAGAGCAAAGTCAAAAGTGAACCATTAATCTCATTTTGCAGATGCTTTATCATCTCAGGATGTAAGCATGGTGAACCAGTTAAAAGAGAACCAACGGAGCCTACTGGCTGCCAACCTCAACCTGACAAACCTCAACAATAAACTCAGCTCAGACTATGAAAACCTGACCAGGGACCACAGCAACCTGGCAGCCAGGTTTGACAACCTGACACAAGCCTATACTGTTGCTGAGAGCAAGATCAACAGCCTGAATGATGAAAACCTGAACCTCACTATGCAAAACAAGGAGCTGGAAATGGAGAAGAGAAACCTAACAGAACAAATTCACAATATGGAGACAACACTGAATGAGCTCAACGTCAGCCAAGCTCAGTGGAGCATTGATGCCTACTGCCCCAAAAATAATGGTATGTTCACTTCCCATCATTTGGAAAATAACTGATAATAATCTAAAACTCTGTAAACACTTCAGTTTTCACCTCTGTTCCACAGATAAAAAATAAGAACTGACTGTTTATAATTTGGTTTCAGTTGTTGCAGGAAGACAGTGTCATCCTTGTCAGGGAGGCTGGCTATACAACCAGTCCAGCTGCTATGCCATTAATGATCATAACCCTGCTGATCAGAAACCCTGGGAATACGCTCGAGAAGATTGCAGAAGAAAGATTTCAGATTTGGTTGTTGTAGATAATGATGCTGAAAAGGTAACAACATCTGTTACAAGATGAAAATGTATTCTCTCCAGATCTGAACACATTTTAAATATCTCTGAACACCTTGATTTTTTTTTTTTTTTTTTTTTTTCTAAGAAATTTGTAAATACAAGCAGCTGGGGCAGCAGCGGAAACAAAGGATACTGGATTGGACTGAGAGCAGTTGATGGGAAATGGAAGTGGATCAATGGAAGTGATCTGACTGATAAGTAAGAGACACTTTTGTTCTTTTCCATCACAAAATCAGTCTGGATCTAAGTGACATTTTTTCCCTTCAGCTCCTTCAACCAACAGCCTCAAAGCGGTCACTGTGTAATTTCTGTCATTAACAATGGATGGAAATCAGTGAACTGTACAGAGAATAATCGATGGATCTGTGAAAAGAAGGCTTTGTCTCTTTAAACACTGTAATCAAACCACAGATGTTTACTGCATAGTATGTAAATAAAATTACATGTACGTATCCAACAAAAACTAAAACTAACTTTTTTGGTCGATTTTTATGATTAACCGAATTTAGACGGAGTAATGATCATTTAAAAATAAGATTTTTTTCGTCAACAACTTAATTATTAATTATGAATAATGTATTGTTATTAAAGCTCTTTAAGGTGAATTACGCTGTTTGTTTGTGTTTCTGGTGTATGTCTCAAATAACACTCGCTGATCAAACGTATGTGAGCAATAACAGATTAGGTCTTATATGTGCAGCGAAGCTCCTGTTTGTCCAGCAGAGGGCGCTGCATCACTTCCAGAAAGTACTTGTATCTGATCTCAGTGTTTTCTGTAAGAAAAGCGTATGCATGTTTTAGTCCGTTGTGCTTAATAAAAGTGCTGCCACAAATTGTGTCCTTGTTGAAACGTTCTTGTAAACTGTTAAAAGAAAATGTCAGTAAGCTTGATTTTAAATAAGGAGGAGCACCATTATTCAATGTACTGTGACTTGTTTAATCAGTGTGGTGACACTGCCTTTCTATGTTTGTTGTATTTGACAAACAAGACCAAAATGACCCAATGCTTAGCTTATCTGAAAAGTGCTGCATTCAGTGTTTCATAAAGAGGAACACTGAATTTGACAGACAGGTTTGGGTGGTGTCATATACAGTGTTTCTTTGCTTGTTTGTTATGTTTTGGGAGGCAAACAAAAACAGTGTTCACCTCACAGCAGGACAGGGGTAGGTTGCACAAATTTCCATTGATTTGTTTATGGTAAACACAGACTGTGGAAGACAAGTGAAATGCAGCAGTGTGCATGCAGCAGAAACCAAAAGGGTGTTAACGCCCTAAAAAAAAAAAAAAAGCCTCAAAGCAACACATCATCAGTGTGTAAAATAACACAGGAAGTCTTTATGTACGACTGGACATGCTTAAGAGAAAAACACAGACGATGGCTTTCAGAAAACCCAATGCTTCTCTGTCTACAGGTAAGATACTTTTTGTGTATTTATTCTTTTTTCTTACTGTTGATGTCTGCATGATACATTAGAAGTAACAAGATGAGAACAAACTGCAAAATGAAAAGAGGATTCTGGAGATGCTTTAGTATTTATGTTTGATACAGTTTCAGACAGACTTGGGGACGGCAACCATCTAAATCCATTTGTGTGCACTGTGAACAAAATGCCAGCGAATTCAGGTGTGTAATTAACACAAGTTACTTGACAGATTCTAAAAGTGAACCTTGGTTTTGTGAGACATACTTTATTTCTGCCGATTATTTCAGATAAGAAGTGTTCCTCTTGCGCTCTGACTCTAACACCGCTCGTGGCATGTTGGCTGATACTGTTAGTAGTTACCGGCCTTCGTACCTTCTGTGAGTTCAGTAACTCTGTTACTAAATATGTATATGTGTCTATTATGCTCTGCTTTAATGATTCTTCCAGGGTAAAACTGAAACTTTCTGACTTTTTTTGTTCAAGTCAAATTTATTTACATTCATTAAATCTTCCTTTATGCTTGACACAACAGTTACCTTTGTAATTTCTGAAAACAATGGCAAGCTGATTATGGAAAACCAAAACCTGATGACACAAAACCAAAACCTGATGACACAAAACAAAAACCTAACAGAACAAATCCAAAACATCAAGACAACATTTGGTGAGTTCAGTGTCGGTCGATGTCAACTGTCCTAATGGAAATAACTACACATTCAGAACTTTTTAACTAACAAACATGACTATAAATAAGATGCGGTGACTTTATTTATTCGTTTTCTTCTGTTGTTGCAGCAAGGCAGTGTAACACCTGTCTGAAAGGTTGGCTATCCTTCCAGTTGAGCTGCTACGCGATCAATAACGCTGAGCCGCATGAACACAAAACTTGGGAGGAAGCTCGAGAAAACTGCAGAGAAAAGATTTCTGATTTGGCTGTTGTGACCAATGAATCTGAAAAGGTAAGGAGGAGACAAAATTTCTCAGACATTGTGTAGGTCCAACTATTTTGTCACTGTGTGTGTTTCAGTATTTCAGTATCTCTGAAGCCTTCATCTCTGTTGTCCTCAGAGATTTGTCAATGATCACAGCTGGGGAAGTTCAGGAACTCGTGGATACTGGATTGGCTTGAGAGTTGAAGATGGGAAATGGAAATGGGTTGATGGAAGTGAACTGACCGATAAGTAAGAGACACATTTCTTAACACCTGAAATCACAACAGCTGTCAGCCTTGATCTAACTAACATTTCCCACAGCCTCTGGATGCAACAGCCTCCTGCCAATGGTCACTGTGCAATTTCTGTCATTAACAAAGGATGGAAATCAGTAAGCTGTAAAATCAAGAACCAATGGATCTGTGAAAAGATGCCTCTACATCTTTAAACCAGGTGGTCATCAAGTACATTTGTCCAAGGCCCAGAATGTTTCTCAGCAGACACTGTGAGGGCCAGATGCTCTCATAAAATAAAATAAATACTGTATCCTAAGTAATATATTAATATTTGATATATTCATTTTCCTTCCACATTTATGTTATTTTCTAGCCTTTGTCAGTGTTAACAGACTCATATTACCTGTACCACAGCAAGCCACTAGGGGGCGATTGCAATACTTGACAGCTGTCAGGCCAGATGTTTGTACATTTCTAATAATATAGGTCTGACACTTTTATATTATTTATGTATAGCTTCATCCTCATTCCCCTTTCCCTTCACCATTTTTTTTCTTGCGTTTCCCTTGCTTCTGTTATGCTGTCGGGAATTGTTGCTGAGACGCCGCAATTGTGGACTTCTGTGTGGGGGGAAAGCCAAGGAGATTTGTGAAAAAACGTCTTTAGATAAAATGAACAAGTGCCACAATAAAAGAAATGCTAATTGTGAGCAACGAGTTTATCCTAATTTTGATTGAAGGCTATCAGAGGGCGTTTGTTTCATTTGATTTAATCAGTATGCCTATAGGAACTTTTTCCTCCTCCCTAGGCTATTCCTTACGTTCACTGTTAATCAAATATCCTCAAATTGCTAAACGATTGCAGAATATGATGACTTCTGACTGACCATTCTGCTGACCTAATGGAACATTTTACGTCATTGTTATTGTTTGTGCTGCATTGGTTACTTGATAAAATGTTTCCTGGATTGTTATCTTCAGTCAGTGTCTACCCATCTACTATCTGTAGCCTAATTACATATCCTGTAGTGGGTTACTTTGTGATTTCTACCAGTAAAAAGCTTGGAAATCAGTGAGTGGTTGACAGGAACCAGTGGATCGGAAAACGGATGCCTTTATTTAAACGCTGCACAAAGTTACTGTGTAGTCTGAAAAGATTCACTAAATGTAAAATAATTTCAACTTGCTCAGTAGTTACCAAATTTGTAATCAGTTTCACCTCTGTTCCACAGATAAAAAATAAGAACTGTTTCCGCATGCAAGTTTTATTTTAACTGGATTTAATAAAAATGCTATCACATATTGTTGTTCTTGTTTTTTTCGTCTTTTGTGTGTAGGAAATAATAACAAAAAAGAGAACTGGAACTATGTTCTACTTGTATTCTATTAGTTTTGATTATAGATTTAAATATTTATACTGTATTGCACTTGCAGGCAATACAGTAGTTGAGTCTTCTAATGCGACTGCGCGAACTGAGACTCCCGGAAACGACATGGTTGTTTTGATGTCAGCTAGTGTAGTCACTTGTCAAAAGGTAAAGCAAAACTTTTAGTTATCCTGTTTTGGCTGTGGGATTAAGGACACACTTCGGCGTTATGTTTACTCTACTTTATCCTAGCAGTTGAAATGAAATGTTTTGCTAGTGAAAAACGGACATTTAGGTAATTTGGTGAACTACGGTAGCTAGCGGTTAGCTAGCCTGTTGGCTAACTGAAAGCTTGTCACTCTGTCAACAAGTTTTCTTCAGCATGGACAGCACGGCGTTGGAGCTCGATGCTGTCAAATTTGCCAAAACGGCTGTGACATATGACCAGAATGGCAAATATAACGAGGCTGTATTTTATTATAAGGTAAGTGACTATACGCTTTAATGGTAAACAGTTGCTAGCTGTCACAGTTAGCATTTAGCTTAACTAGCGTAGAAGTTCTAATTTGCTTTCACTTCCATTATCGATACAAAGAGTCCAATCAAATGTGTTTGAATCTACTAATCTTCAGATAACCGTAATATGTCATGTGTTGTTGAGGTTTTGGACTGTCACTCACTCCCTGATATAACCGCTGGTTGTTTTATGATTGTTTGCCATAGGAGGCAGCCCAGGCCCTGATATATGCTGGCATGGCAGGGTCCAAACTGGAGGGAATCCAGGATAAAGTGAATGAATACTTGGATCGTGTCCAAGCCCTTCACAATGCTGGTAAGCTCACCCAACAAGGGGACAGGGGGGTCTGCTTATCAGGTTTTAGATGATGCTCTCTGAGGCAAATTACAAATCAACAGTGACTGTAGTAACAAGGTATGTGTTATTGTGTGCGTATCAAGTGTAGCTGAATTGTTTTCCTACACTGTGTGCATGCTTCTGTATACAAATACATGACTGGTGATTTTTATTTATGTATATTGTCATGTCCTGTACTACTAAATGTTGTTCATACCACCAGCCAAAGCTGATTAAATGTGTTTTTATTTTTTTGATCTGAAGATTTATTCAGCTGTCTTTGATACAGATTTTTGGTCAGTTTTATGTATATTATCACAACATATTGATTTGTATACTTGCACAACAGAAGTTCCGTAAGAAACTTTATACTGCTAGAAGCTTAAACACAGAATACAAACAAAAAGTCTCCACATCCATCATGAACAGTGTTGAATGTCATTTTTTGTCTATTCTTCAAGTTCTCCTCTAGTTTGTTTTAAAGTTCTGAAGAGGTGAAGTGTGAGATTATAGCAACACAAAAGAAACTGTTGAGGATTGTTACTGAAGGGGCCCTGAGGATATACTTTCTCCAGTTGTCAAACACTGCGTCTGCTTTTTCTTTTTTTTATGCTATGGGGGTGGGTGTGTGTGTTCACATGGGTGTGACACCATACTATGGGAGCGTCCTGTTTTGTTGGACAGACAGTGGATGACGTTTAGTGCTTTTGTTAGGAATTGTATTCTTCTGCTGCTTTCTGTAAAAGGAAAGAAACATTTTATTTGCAATATTTCTTTTGTGTTGTGTTTCAAATGTCCAGCTCAGTTTGCCTTTCAGCAATCTGTTAATGTTCTGTGTCCTAAGCATTACTTTCCTTGACATTTGGCCCCAGTCCAGGCACAGAAAAGTGACCCGCTGAAATCCCGCCACCAGTTGGATCTAGAGCGCGCCCACTTCCTCGTCACCCAGGCCTTTGAGGAAGACGAGAAGGGGAATGATGATGAAGCTATTGAATTGTACACTCAGGCTGTGGAACTCTGCATTAAGACAGTAGGTCTCTCTCTTTGCCATCACTTTCTTGTCACTTTCATTCCATTGATCTACATTAAATTGTTTCTGCTTTATTCCACATTTGTTTCTTCTTACGTTTTTGCTACAGTCCAATGAAACATCAGACCAGGCGTTGCAGACCAAGTTGAAGCAGCTAGCACGTCAGGCTTTGGACAGGTAAATATGAAGACTTGTACTGACTTTTGGTGTAAGGTAGGGTGTTCACAAGTAGGAGCTGCTTTGTGTTTTGGCTGTGCTGTGACGCCTACATTTCCTAGCTTTGGTTACAGTGTTTGGTTAGAGGAGAACGCTCCTCAGTTTTACTTGGTGTCTTCACTCACTTCTCTAAGCACTTTCCTTGAAAGTGAAACTTTACTAAAAGTAGTTGATTGTTATGACCTCCTCCACTATGTTTGTCAGGGCGGAAGGTCTAAAAGAATCCCAGTCCAAATCAGCTCAAGGCCAGACTCAGGACAGGACGGGACCTTCTGGAACCAAGCCCAGTAATTGTGCCAGTTCTGGGGGACCAGTCCGACAGTTTTTCCCTCTCGGACCAGACTTCACTGTCCATGACAGGCCGCAACCACAACCTATTCGGGCTGTCCAGTCCAGTGAGCCTCAAGGCCAGCGCTACACATCTGAGGAGATCGAGGTGCTCAGGTGAGACTGCTGGAAGATCACGCTGACCTGGCTAACTCTTGTAGAAAACACTGAAATGCAAATTATATGGGTAAATAAAATTAAAAATATACATATTTTTAATTGAGTTTTGTATAAATACACTGCAACAGCTGGGCACTGAAATTGCAGCTTTGGTCAACGATGAGAGAAATCTGAATTTGTTTGGGTTCAAAGATGACTGGAATAATATTAAACAGTTTCATTTTAGTGCCATCTAGTGATCATATAGGTAACATTACACTTGCAACCGCAAAATCATGTTTTAAAAGGTGCGCCATTCCACAAAACTTGTCTGTGTTTTTCAGGAGTACATCTACAGTCAATGGCATAGCCTATGTGCCCTTCATGAGTGTGGACCTGAAGGAGCGATTTGCCTTCCCTGTCCCTTTCTCGTAAGTGTGCTTCTTATTTACTGTAATTTTTTTAATGACAAATTCCAAATACTTGAGACACAAACTTTGCCTATATGAACAATATAGAATACATATGAAATCTCCTTTGTCCTGCTATATCTATCCCACTGAGCGTTTACACCTGGCATTAAAATGTTTATTGTATCCCATTTGTACATAGATATAATTTTAACCTGATTACATTCACACCAGCTAGTAATGTTCGTATAAAGTGTTGCTTGTTGAAGCATATGGAAATACTATGCTTCAGTACCATGCTATACCATAGACACGTGACCAGGATTAGAAATGCAACTGTGATAACTTAAATGCTAGTGCACATCTAGTTTTTTGTTTGTTTGTTTGTTTTAAACAGATTTGGACGATCAGACTGGTTGTCCGTTCATCTGAACTAACTAGCTAAACAGTTTCAAATTCTTAAAAATAATTCTTCTCTCCAGGGACAAAATGGGGAAACTGGCCTTGTCACCCAAACAGAAAGCCATCTTCTCCCGCTGGGTCCGTCCAGACGAGATCTGCAATAACCCCACCATGATCATGTCTGTGTCCAGCTTCAGCATCAAACAGGTCAGATTAGCAGCTGGAGTCAGAGGAGGATTTCAGCTTTGCAAGTCTTTTTATATTTATATTAAATTGATCCAGTAAAAGGCACCAACATCTTTGGAGGACATTTGGTCAGAAAAGCAAGAGTGTTAAAAGTCCAAACACAGCTGAATATGTTTAACTGTTGTGTATATGTAAATATCATATTTTTATAATAAGGGGTGTCCTTTTACTAATATGTATTGCTTAAATGTGTATATATATATATTGTATACTTCTCACATACCTGAGTTATTCATTTGATTTTCCTTCCTGTCAGACGGTGGTATCTGACTGTTCTTTTGTGGCATCACTAGCCATAAGTGCAGCCTATGAGAGGCGCTACAACAAAAAACTCATCACCAGGTAATGTATGTAGCCTTTATGTCTAGACTGAAACACGAATATATAGTGTAATTTTTAACTTGAAATGAAAGTATTTGAAATCATACATACCAAAAGGAAGATATTCTATTCTTAATATGCTGTTGAAAATGTCTCTGAAATAAACATCTACATGAGCACAAAACAAAAAGCAATAATGATATTGTCAAAGTTGTTATTGATCAAGTAAACAACTAGTCAGCTCATCAGTTATTCAGTACATTTTAGACCTTCAGTAAAATATCCAGTGCATTTCATCAATGTTTTCAAAGCTACATGGCACATCTATAACACCTATCAGCTGCTGACCTTTTCAATTAGCAATTATGAGCTTATTCATATATTTTCAACCCTTTGATGTTGAGTTCTTGTGTGTTACAGCATAATCTACCCTCAGAACAGACGAGGGGAACCAGAGTATAACCCCTGTGGGAAATACATGGTCAAGCTTCACATCAATGGCGTTCCCAGGAAGGTAAAATTACAAATCACTCTAACCAATTCATATATGTTTATGTACTGTAGCACAAGATGCATATCACACACAATAACAAAGTTCACATTGCAAATATTTTTCCTTCACACATAGGAAAATTATATTTTTGGTAAAAATGTTTGAATCCATTCAATTTAATTGGAAAAAATGCATTTTCATGTGGGTTCATTCAAAATGCAAAAGTAGCTCAATGCACTGCTCATTTGTTTATTATCACATTTAACAGCAAGTCTGTTGGAGTATTTAAGTGATTACTTTAAATTCAGTTTCCCAAAACAATTATTCCACAAGATATATTGTCATTAATTTGTTCAGAGCACCCCACAAACCAGCAGCTTGTGTCTGTCCCTGTTGCAGGTCATTATAGATGACTACCTGCCAGTGGACCGTAATGGAGAGCTGCTGTGCTCCTACTCCAGCAACAGGAATGAGCTCTGGGTCTCCCTGATCGAGAAGGCTTACATGAAGGTGATGGGTGGCTACGACTTCCCCGGCTCCAACTCTGTGAGTAAAGATGGACGAACCAGGAGATGAAACTATCTGTCTTTAAACTAATTCCTTCATCTGCTGTAATAAAACGCTTAAAGACTAAACCATGTAAAAATAGGCCTATAGAGAAGGGAGGAAATAAAGCTTTGTATTTTAGTTTTGTTTAGTATTTTAAGGTACTTTTGAAGTTTCCTAAGATATTACATTATGGACTATAATAGCAGTCTGATGTTTATCAAATTAAATTGTGAAAACTAATTTTCAATAATGTTTTTTCAGAATATCGATCTGCATGCACTCACTGGCTGGGTCCCTGAACGCATCGCCATGCACTCTGACAATCAGTCATTCAGCAAAGATGACACCTTCCGTATGCTCTTCCAGAGGTGATAAACTCTTTAACAATCATTTTCTCGTTGCTTATGAAGGTCTGCCAAGCTTTATTTCGCTTTGCTTCATGTTCAAATCTGTTCCACTTTCTCTATCTACAGGTTTCATAGAGGCGATGTTCTTATCACCACGGCAACGGGGGTGATGACAGAGGAAGAAGGGGAGAGATGGGGTCTGGTGCCAACACACGCCTACGCTGTTCTTGACATCAGGGAATACAAGGTTGGCTTTATTAGTGTAGCATTAGCATGTCACCATAAGCACTTACAGTCTATTTAATCTGAGAGTATTAAAAAACATCAGGTTTGGTGACATCATGTATACACAGGAGCCACCCTGACGTTCTGATCTGTTCATTGATATGCAATGATATCAATAAATATTTGTTTGTAGATGTGTCTGTAGATAGTCAGACCCACTAGCCTCTACAGCCTGCAGATAAATAAGTAAACTGTATGCCCCCTTTAAGCACTTGTCTGTGGCTTTCTCTCTTAGGGAATGCGTTTCCTGCAGCTGAAGAATCCATGGAGCCATCTGCGGTGGAAAGGGCGCTACAGCGAGCGAGATGAGAAGAACTGGACGCCTGAGCTCCTCAAATACCTCAACTTTGACCCAAAGACTGCACAGAAGTTTGACAACGGTACACACTTTTTTTAATTTGTCGTAAATGCTCAAAGAAAAAGAATGTGCTTCCACATTCATAGTGTAAGGTCTTCATCATGGGAACAAAAAAGAAGCAGGTCTCCATAACATCATTTCTTCAATGTGCAGGTAAAAACTTGATGTAGAGCTTTGTGTTGATCTCCAGGTGTTTTCTGGATTGCATGGGAGGACCTTTGTCAGTACTATGATGTCATCTACCTGAGCTGGAACCCTGCACTCTTCAAAGACTCTTCCTGTATTCACAGGTATGTCTGTGTACTTTGATTATAGGTTCTTTTTGGGGGGATATAAACCCGTTCATTGTTATTACTAAATCTGTATCTGCTCTTGTTTGTGTTCCGCCTGTAGTAGCTGGGATGGGAAGCAGGGTCCAGTGAAGGATGTCTACAGTCTTGCCAACAATCCCCAGTACAAGCTGGAGGTCCAGTGTCCAACAGGGGGCGCTGCAGTGTGGGTGCTGCTCACCCGGCACATCACTGACAAGGTAGACAAACAGCTGGGGATACAAAGTAACATCATGATATATATGTTTTGTTCAGACCTCATTTACTGTAACGCAGTGACTGATGATGTAATGTATTGCTTTTGTCTAATGGTTGTTGTTTGTCCAGGATGATTTTGCACAAAACAGAGAGTTCATCACTCTGGTTGTTTACAAGACAGATGGCAAGAAGGTTTACTATCCAGGTGAGGCTTGGTTGACGCCTTAGAAGGCATTCACAGTGTCGCTGTCGTACCTTTGTTTCTGCCATAGAGGGACATACAGCATGCTCTTAGGAGGAAGATTTGGTCATAAAAATTCCTCCACACATTATGACAAATGATGGCTTTTACTTTAACTATTTTCCTTTACAATAAAACACCACCAAACTAATTAGTACTTGCATATGAGACAGAAATGGGCGCATTGTTCACTTAAATAACTCCCATTTCGTCTTCCACAGCGGACCCCCCTCCTTACATTGATGGCATCCGCATCAACAGCCCACACTATCTGACCAAGATGAGGCTGACCAGCGCGGGAACGCACACCTTCACCTTGGTGGTTTCCCAGTACGAGAAACAGAACACCATCAAGTACACACTGAGGGTGAGACACTTGGGAACTTTTGAACAGCTGTCTGGGACATGGGACAACCTTTTTGCCTTAATTTGGTATCTTTTAGTTTGGCATAGAATAGCTATTAACTATTAACTGTTTAACACAAACATACCTACAAATGTGCAGTTACTGTAAAATAGCGCTTGCCTTACAAGAGTTTAGTTCTGTTTGGGGAGTTCATGATGTCTTCTTCAGTGTGTCTCAAGAATCTCTTAGTTTCTAAAAACAAGAATGTATATATTTAATTTCCTTATGTGTCTTTTGTTGTGTTTCTCCTCTCCCTTTAAATGCAAATTCACCTCTCATGTTATTCTACTAAATTCCCAAGTCACCAGTTTCTTGAGACCAGCTGAGGGTCACACGTGTACACACATACATGTGTGACCCCAATATTTTTTACTCATTTATTATTTATGTGCTCACTGCTGCTAACTGTAGCAAGGGCCATGGTGAGCACACTGTGATTAAGTGTGTGTGTGTGTTTGTGTGCAGCTATCTTTCCGAGGACCAGTTTTATTTTTCCACCATCGTAGTGAGGACGTTTTGGCTGATCGTCCCTTCTTTACGAGGCGTTTTGAGAGTTAAGAATTGGTTTTTGGTAAAGGTTAAATTTAGGTTATGGTTAGGATTAGGGTAAAGGGCTAGGGAATGCATTACCTGTCAATGTCCTAACAAAGATAACCATACAAATGTGTGTATGTGTGTGTGAGTACATGTATTCTACCTAAGAGAGCAGCACCACTGCTGCAACCACTGCAGGCTCTCAGTGTGTCTTTTCTTGCTCTCTCTCCATCAAGCCAACTGTAAAAATAATCTCGGCTCAGATCAGTGGTCCTCTTTAAAAAATCGTCTTGATAAAAACCAGTTGAGCTTTTGTTCTCTTAGTTTTCAGCAGAGATCAAAGCAGAAAACGTGATTTGTTTTCTCATGTTTCTTCTGCCCAGACAGCGCTGCTCTGGAATACCTGTTTAGTGAGCATACAGTTATGAATATATTAATGCCTTTGTTTTGCAGAAGTGCTGATAATGAAAAATGAATGATGTAGTCTTTTGTTGTTGGCTCCATTGGTTGCTTCTTTTGTTTAGTTAAGAGGTTTCCAGTAAACACTGAACATGTAGAGCAGTTCATGCTAGGTGTAATGTAATGTGTTTTATTTTTTTTAGGTGTACTCAGGATGTAAATTCACCTTCTCCAAGATCCCCAACCCCTTCACTCACACAAAAAGGGTATGTTATCTATTCTTCAACAAGTAAACACTGTAGGCACTACATCTTCAAAGGTTGCTGCAGCATTACTGTTTCAGTTGAATCAGTTGCCTGAATCTGAAATGGGTGATTGTGTTTATGACTCTGCTTCTGTGTTCAGTTCAACGGCCAGTGGAAGGGGCTCAGCGCTGGAGGCTGTGGGAACTATAAGGACTCATACAAACACAACCCCATCTATCAGATAAACTTGGAGCGGTCCGGGCCGCTGCTCATCGAGCTCCGGGGATCCAGGTCAGGCTCATACCAGTGACAGATTAAGACTTTACTGTGACCTCACTACCTCATTGTGGTCACTTAATTCAGATTGAAATCAGATTAGTTTAGCTCCATGAGATTTTTAAGGTGGTGGAATGAGACAGCCAGTGTTTACTTCTATACATTTATGGCAGTGACATACCAAGCTGCTGCTGGTCGGCCATTTGCTGCTGTCAGGCCATCATTGAGTGTGTAGGGCTTTGGCATTGTGTCTGCCAACTCACTGTAGGCTGTATTTATATGGCTGTTTACAATATAAAGTTGACTAGCAGGAGCAGAGATATTCAAATAAACAGAAAATTTAATTTAAGGTAATAATAAAGCATAGAGAGTCACATACACACAAAGCCAAGCACCGTCAGCTTCACTTAATAGATATGTCATGTCTGTAGTTAAACCCTACCACCCAACAGATATTTTTGCATCTCTTGTTTTTATAAAAGCTCTAAATCTGCTCAGTAATGTTAAACTATATCTAAGAAGATTCCAGCTTGTCTGTTAAATGAATGCGTCTGACTTTTTAAAGGACTCATTAGCAGGATGACTCACTGACCTTTCTAATGTAGCATTAAGACATAATGATCCTCTGGCTCTCTGTCTCTTCCCTTCTCCCTCTTCTAGACACACACACACACAGGGGTGACTCAGGGATTGCAGAGTGTGTGATTATCAGTCTTAAAGTGAGATGAGAAATGTTCTGTTTCACATCACATTTTACCCTGTCTCCTGTTAGGTTTATGGAATTATTTACATAACGATGAAAATGTGCAGATGAATAAAGATGGGATTAATGAACCTTCTCTCTTTTTTCTTTTTTAATCTGTATGTCTGCAGGCAGTACAGCGTTGGTTTTGAGATGGTGACGGTGTCAACGGTGGGTGACCCGGGCTCAGCAGCTTTCCAGAAGAAGAGCAGTGGAGATTACAGGTACAGCCAGCTAACTGAACAGACATCACTGGTGTCACCATACCACAGATGGCAGGATGAGTAAAATTCACATTGATGCTAGTATGTGAATAATCTAAACAAAAAGGCCCCAGTAACCACCTTAGTCAGAAGTGACGGAACCCGATCGAAAAATTTCAGTCAACTCAAAGAAGTTATTTAAGATCAGATTAGATAATACAGTGGGGACATTTGCGATGATACAGCAATGTATAGTGAAGGGCGGTGCACAAGACAGGCCTTCCTCACCAGTCTGTTCAGTCTCCTCTTCTCTGCTGCTGAGATGCTGTCACTGCAGCATACCGCTCCAAAGTATATAGCTGATGCAACCACAGAGTCTGCACTCCAGAGTGTCCTTAGCAAGTAAAGTCTGCTTTCAACAGTTTAAATCTCCAGAATGATTTCAGTTCTGCTGAGGAGATACTGTCTGTGTAAACATAGCCAGTGAGTATTCTTGTGGCAAACAGTGTTGCTGAACTCCTTCCTGAACTCTTCTTAAAGCTTAGAAAAGTGAGGCAAATTGTACTTCACAGTCTTTTACCATGATTACAGAACAATAACATTCTCATTCCCAGCCTCCTTGTAGAGACACACTAATGTACAGTAAATAAAAGAGGTCATAGTTTCTAATGGTTGATGAAACATGACTTTTGGATGTGTGTAGAGAGAAGACAAAGGCAAGTCTGTTAATTTAAATCTATGTTAAATAATTGTGAATCCACACTGAAGAAAACGGTGTCATGCCGTCATAAAGTCATTTCCTAGATATTTACTAATGAATATTTAGTTCATAAGGCATCTGTTATAATTCCCACATTTTATTTTAGAGTTGATTTACCACTAAAAAGTATTTGTGTTTCCTGGGATGTCACAAGCCTGCACTCTAACTTAATTTATCAGTTACATGTTGAGGCATGGTCACATCCTAGGAATATTCCCCTCATTTCACAGTTGCTGTAGACTGAGTTGATGCTTAGTTTGTCAGTAGAATCAGTGCTGCACTGTGCTGTTTCACTGTGTTTACATGGTGGCACTGTCATACAGCATCTGCAGTCCCTGGTATTTAAAAGCTCTGACAACAACAAGTTGACTGATTTGATAGACGGCATTAATTAACGTTAGGGATGCCTTAAATAAGGATTTATGACAAGAAGGTATGTAGTCGTTAATAATAATATTTCAGTATGCATAAATAAATTCTGTTCAGCAGTTTCTTTCTTAATTGTTGACCATCAGATACTTGTTTATTGGCTGATTTATGAGCCCAGACAATTCAGTATCTTACTTTAAATGAATTATCTTAATGAGTCAGTGTGAGAAACTGTTTGGTTATCATTTCTATATGCCCTAGTTAGTTGTTTCTCTATAACCCAGAGAGTGGCAAAACAAACAAAAAGAACTGCTGTAGAAAGGACAGTTTGGATTTGGATTGTCCATCGAGTGCAGTTCTGATTGATTGTGCATCATAGGCTCCTGACCGAGTCATTAAGACATGTGACCACTTCCACTCAGTAACCGTGACAAGGATGTCATATAGGCCAGCCATGTGTCTCTGCAGATAACGTGTCTGTGTACACTGTTTTGCTGTCATGGTGTGATTATATCAAAAGTCACTGTAACCTACCTCACCTAGAGTCTAATGGGATAAACAAAGTGATTACATTGTCATGTTTTCCACATTCAAATGAGTCTGGACAGACGTGGAAGTAAACTTCAACGCTGATGTGCAAACGGAAACATCTGAGGCCGTAATAATTTAGGTGGACTAATAGCAATTGAATTCGAGTTACTGAGTTACCAACCCTTTGAACTGATGTTAAATTCTACCGAACATTAAAGTCTCTTTTTCTTGTTTTACAGATGTGGTTTCTGCTACATGGAGGCAGACCACATCCCAGCAGGCATCTATAACGTCATCCCCACCACCTTCCTACCCAAACAGGAGGGACCCTTCTTCTTGGACTTTGCCAGCACTTCACCCCTCAAGGTCTCCCAGCTCCAGTGAAGATGGAGCTGGAGAAAACACGGGGTGGAGATTAGGAGGAAGGTACTTAACGACATCAAGGGATGCTTGAATTAAACACGGGATGCAATGTGCTGTCAAGGCTTCCTTAAAGCCCCAGGAGCCCAGGATATGACTGCTGCTAGCCTTTCCTCATCTTCTCTCACTGAAACCTTTGCTAACATTAATGGACAGATTGTGTGTTTGAAGGTTAACAATGGGCTCGATGATATCACGTAAGAAATTATTGACACAGAATACTCGCAAGGTCCTCCAGTATGGGCTAAAATCCATAACCATCAGCTTGTTTCGGGACATAATGATACACACCAAAAATAAAACGGCCATTACAGTACTGACTAAGTAGTGGTGATAAATGTGGTCCCTCATTTTGCCATAATAAGACAGACACCGCTCCTCCATCAGACTCATTAGGCTTTGAAGTTTGGGTCTGTCTGTCAAATCTGATGGATGTCATGAGAAGATTGTGATCATACGACATCCTGGACTCAGCAGGGGATGTAACAGGGTTTATATGTGCTGCAGATTTTGTGCCAAGGATGTTTGGAAGCGGCCGAGTCCTCTTCTTCTTCTTCTCCTTGAAGTCTGTTTCCTCCTCTCCTCTCCTCTTCCTCTGCTTCCTCCTTCTACTTCTCATCTCCCTCTGTTCATTCTCCTCCTCCCTCTTGCTCAAGTTGTTGTTCATCTGATCCTCCTCCTTATTTTTCGTCTTCATTTTCTTCTTCTTTGTCATGACTGGTTCTGTTTTGTAGTAATGAGCAACTCAGCAATATAGAATTACATCATCATTTGGAATGACATATGGATGAAGTGCTAAAGTGTCCATAGACTTTTGCAGAAGTTGGAAGTCTAAATTGAGATGAATTTTTATATAATTTAACTTTATTCTGTTATTATATCTCTGTAATCAGTCCAGTCATCGTTGGTACACACAAACAAATGGAAGTGGGGCTGTTTAAAGCTTTAGATTCAGTTAAATGAAATATTTATTGGTTGCTCCAGCATAGTCTTTACATAAATACATTAGATACACAAGCAAAGGAAAATGTGTTGAAAGTGTCAGCCCGCTTGAATTTGAGATGTTTGAGATGCTCATTACTGCAAAACTTCTTGAATAAGAAGAAGTTCCTAGATGCTGATCCTCTGACCCGATCAGATCTGTCTATGTCTGGTCATTCAGTTTGACCTCTACAGTTTATTAGGCTGCCAAAAAATAGCCCAGGTCAGGACGGTTAGTTTCCTTGAATGACAGTGAAGGTTTTGTTATTCTCAGGGGCAGAGCAGCAGAGCAGCACCACAGGGAATCCAGTATGGCAGCAGTTGAATGATGTCTCTTCATGTTGCCTGCAGATGTGAGGGCTGAGTGAGAAATATCAGCCTGATTGTCACTGACCGGCCTCACGTCAGCACTGCATGAGACGGGTATCGCACTCCGCCTGTGTTATACCCATGTGTGTATGTGTGTGTGCATGTGGAAATGTTTGAGTGTCACTGTCGACATTTAACAGGTAAAATTTAAAATATTTGCCAAGTACTCATATTCTATTTTACTTTTTTGTAAATTTACTGCACTTTTTTTTGTTAAATCATTTCTCGACATGTTTACTGTCAGACACGATATACAGAACTAAAAATCTCTGTTTGATTGATTAATGAAGGCAGCAGCCCATGTGAAGTCCCCTCATTTCCTCCAGTTTTCAGTGTGGAAGCTTTGTATTGGGTGACGCCACGTATCAGCAGCGTGTTCTACACAAACGTTGCTGCTGTTTATCTCTGCACAGCTTTGCAGTTGCATCACAGATCCCCTGAGGAAAATGTGTGTTTCAACTTTGGAGGTACTACTTTAGTTGTGTGAGATTAAGATCCAGGCGTGACGTAGATGTTACATGGTCTCGGAGCTGTCGGGTCATATCTCACTCATGTACTATGCTTTATGTGAAACATTTGTCTGAAACACATTTCCTACTTAGTTAAATCACCAATTGACCAAATAAGACATTGTCAGTGTGTCAGTGGCTATGTTTACAGTATTTCATCCCCAAAACTCTGAAGAAGACTTTTTTTGGCATGTGCAGTGTGATTGTGCCCACTGTTGAACACTGACTCTGGTCCATCCAAGGACTAAGCTGTAATTTACTCCAGGTGGCTACATGAGGGATTTTTATTCATATTAATGCATCACTAGTGTCCATGTAAACGTCGCCTGTGTTTCACTTTCTGTGTTATGAGCATCAAAGTTTTTAATTGACTCTGGAAGACAACGTTTTTTCCTGAGCTTTTAAATTCATCGTTGTTACGGAGTTGGTGACGGTCACATGATGACTACTGAACCGTCTCCATGACAACTGAGCAGAGCTCCTGAAAAAGCTTTTACATTGGCCTTGAGTCCAGTCACATTACTCTAGTTGTCTGACTCACAGCCTTGGCTGCTCTTCAGCCACAAATGTTGACGTGTAGGGTTAATAGTAAAGCAGTACGACTGACTACACAGTTGTTGAAGCTGCTCGTTGCAGGACTGAGGCCGCGTTCTCTGATCTTGATGCACACCGCTGTAAGCTGCTGCAAGCCCCTTCCTCATTCAGTGCACAGCTGCTGTAAACGTCTGTGACTAATGATTTTACAAACTGAATTCAACTAATCGTTCCATAAAATTGAAGAAAAAATGTTGAAACTGAAAAAGGAGGTAACATCTTCAAATGGCCTGTCAAAATTCAAAATAGACAGAACGCAGCAGGGCTCTGCACTGAATGTGGACACAATACAGACATCTGTCATAATGTAGCACTCAAAGCTGTGTAATGATACATAAGGTTAACTGGTTTACTTTTCTATACAATCCAATTTATTTTGAAGATTTTAAGTGACTGACAATAACCTGAAAATCTCATCTATGTACCATTATTCCATATAAATGGAGGCTGACTATAAATGAACGCATACTGTTGGTTTGTTAAGGTTAAAATGATCTATTCAGAGTGGAATATAGCTTTAACTATCCTTTGCCAAGCACTTCTGTTCACCTGTCATTAATAATAATTTATTATTGTTTTGAATTCTGTCTGTTACTGTGTTCTGTTATGTCTTTTTAAATTGTCGACTAGCCAACTCATTTAAAGATACAGCTGGACAATCTTTCAGCAGTCTGTATGTATGAATGATGATTGTTTGCGGAACTTGCACTAAATGTTGGGTAAACTGATGTGTTGGAAATTTGAATACAGCAAATTATATCTGCTTCTGTCTGTGCTCTGATTTATTGTAGTACTGTAGCATTGTTTTGTTTTTTTGTCTTAGCGAGCATCAAATGTAGTACTCTCTGTCGCAGAAATCAAAAAAACATTTCTGCAACAGTGTTGACAGAATATGTGTCCTTCTAAAGCAAAATAGAGTCTGAAATCCATCAGGTTAACCCCTTCACGCTAGTGTCGCAAATTCATGACGCAATGTTTCCGCTCAGACTGCAGCAAAAATAACGCATGTAATACTCCAGTCGCTTTGTGTACATTCAAAAAAATCCTAGGAACCTTTTGCAGGCACTAGTTTCTCGTAGGACCAGTTGGAGCGGTAAGCAAAACCACGAATAATTTCTTTATATAACTGAAAAATCAATTCAGGCGTTAAGGTGTTAAATTGTGTTACTGGAACTTATCACCACATATAAATCTCAGCTTATTCCACACATCAGACTTTGTTTACAGTTGTAGGATATGATGGTTTGTTACTGACAAGACCAATAACCATTCACACTCACACCTACGGTCTTCTTGCTGTGAGGCATCGGTGCTAACCACCACATCACTGAGCTTCCCTCAGATGTCATCTAGACTGTATTACTGATGGTGTCTGCTGCTGTGATTGTCAAATATAGCCAAGAAGAAGGAGGCCGTGTATGTAATTGAAGTGAGTCAGTTAACCACTACAGTAATAACTCCAATGCATTTTGATGATTGATAAATTATGTACTGTTTTAGCAAAAATTGAATGTT
This sequence comes from Planiliza haematocheilus, assembly GCA_005024645.1. Taxonomy (NCBI): domain Eukaryota; kingdom Metazoa; phylum Chordata; class Actinopteri; order Mugiliformes; family Mugilidae; genus Planiliza; species Planiliza haematocheilus. Next base: position 3,944,178 of record SRSE01000806.1, read on the forward strand.
TTCAACAATCTCATTCACACAAAAATTAGCAGTTTTTCCTAAGTTTTATATATACACTTGTGTTGTTTTGATGACTGCTACCACAGAGTTAGTAAAAGGAAAAACAAAATGTAGAGACAACCAGTATGGAGCCTTGAGGGACAAAAAATATGACTGCTTAATTATTTAATTCATATTTTTTGTTCATTCTGTACTTTTTTCAACTTTTAAACTTGTGTTACTGCCATATATTTGTTGTCTTACTGTGTAGACTTTATTTTGTAAGTACACAAATTAGCAAAACTAAACATGATTTCACAAAAAGGGAATAGTATTTCCTGAATAAATACTATTTATAGTAAATAAAAATCTACTGATATTGTTTTTATATAACAGTTTTTCTCGGCACTAAACAAAAATAATTTGCATTAAAATCAGGTAGGAAAAAATAATTAACTTTAAATGGGTGCTTAAATATTCCTGAACCACTTTTTGAAAATTCATGTTCTTTAAGACATTTATGTATATATTTGTAATGCAGACATTAATCTAACTCATCAGCCTCATCAGTGTTATGCTTCTAGCAGCACTGTGTAATCATTAGCAGCAAAGCTTTCCCCTCATTTACTTGAGAAGCATTTCCTGTTCCTCCATCTTTAAATACAGTACTGACAGTGCCTGAAGGGCATACTGATGTGCGCCGCTCAATGTCATCAACACCAACTAGAAGAGGAAAAAAAAAAGGTCAGTGTAAGTGTACAAAGAGGGAGACATGTGAAGGTCATGGAAAAACCACTGGAAAGATGTTGTGTAAGTGAATTAGAGAGAGCTGTCAGGCTGTTGGAAACACGTGTCTGCTAATTTGTCACAAGGTACACGTGCAAATGTTTTCATATAAATGTAAACTGGAACTGAAATGGTGACCCTGGACAAATGTAGTCTAAACTAACCCTTTAACTGCTGAGGCTAGAAGTAAGACATGTTCTTATGTGATGAAACCAACACGGGTTAAAACTCCTTAAAACTGGACTTTTCAAAAACATGAAAAGACTAATTCAAATGAAATTCGGTTAAAATAAAGTAGTTTTAATGCACGAACATGAGTGCAGTCCATATTACCTTCAGAACAAGAGGGCCTCTGTGTGTTGGCGCTTTCTTGTCTATTGGGAAAATGTGACCAGCGTTTAGATCTGTTAGAGCTCCTTTTGCTGCGCTGTGTTGTAAACTGCTTGAGGTCAATGCAATTAAGTCTGGTTGTTGACTGAAGTCAGATTGCCTAATAACCTCTTAAATATCTCAATCACTGACCAAATGCCTTTCTGTGCCTTTTTGTCGCATTTATTAACTAATCAGCTCAACTTAGGAGCTCCAACTTAAGTTCTAACTTCAGCTTCCAATGACGCAGGGCGTCATTCATGGGATTCATTTTCTCTGGAAAACAAGCCATCTGTGGAGAGACAGTGAAAGGGGAGGCTGGTCAGCGGTTTATGTTCTTAATTCTACCTCAGAAAGCAATACAGATACACACAAATAAACAGATGATGGCCCCTCATATTAACACACAATAGACAGATGAAATAATAAGTCTTACCCAAAGATTACCTCATTTTTATCTCGTCTATCCACTGATTTAACATGGTCAGTATAGTTTTCATCATTAGAATGTTAACTGCTGTGTGTCCCTTCCTCCCTTCCCTTCCTCTCCTCCCCTCCTCCCCCCTTCTTCTTCTCAGTATCTCTGGCCTGGAGTTGAGTGTTTCCTGTGGAGCTCCATACTACATCTGTTGTCGTGGTCTCATCAGCCTGCCCAGTCTCCATGGAATCCTGCTGTTATCCACTCCTACCTGAATGAACAATTCTCCAACCTGCCTATGATTCCTCTTACATTTTCAAACTGTCATGTAACATCATCAGTTTGTATCATAGCATCTAACTTGTATGCTTTAGTCAGATATGTGTATTGATGACCGATGTATGTTTATCTTGCTGTTCTCTTTCTCTGTCTGTACCCAGCTGGCCTTAGGCAGATGGGTCCCTCCATATGAGCTGGGTTCTGCTCAAGGTTTCTTCCTGTTAAAAGGGAGTTTTTCAGGCTTGCTCTGGGGGGTTTCAGGACGGGTTTTTGTAAAGCGTCTTGATACGATTTGTATTGTTATTGAATTGTAATTGAATTGAATCACGTATTTGCATTTATATTGAAAGCTTAAACTCAGGCCAAGATCACAATATGAAAGAAAGGGAAATGAAGAGTTATCTGAACACAGTCAAAGGGTACACAGTCTTTATTTTTTCTTCCCGTCAACAAAAAAAATAATAAAATAAATAAAAAAATAACCCACAAACCAGCATTGTTTGTGTATCCAAACTCTGGTGATCATTTAACTGTGCTGCTGCACCGAGTGATGTGCTTCTTCATTGTCATGATCACACACACACCACACTGCTTTCCTAAATTCCCCCTGAAGGATGTAAGGGGACTGAACCTGATGAAAAAAATAAAATAAAAAGTCCCAGTAGTTCCTGACAGACCAAAACTTTTTGTCTGGGTTTCCCCTGTTGGGAAATGACTCTACTCCTGCAAAGATGTAGCAGGCCAATCAAGTCGTCTGGGCGGGCTTTATGCAGTGATGGACAGAAGAGTGACAGCAACGTAGTCACAAGGGTCATCTGAGCATCATGAGTTCAATTTGTTTACAACAAATTGCTCTAAATGGGTATAGGGCTATGCAGCCTCATGCGTTATTTTTTATCTTACTGATGCTCCATAATGAAATACCTACTGAAGCTAAGTCAACGCTTTAAGCCATTGAGGTTTTACCATGACTGAACTTTGATGGGCTGAGCCTTCTGATGAATAGAACATAGTCCGAGACACAATATTGCATTGATGCCTCAGTCCGTTTACTCTTTACCAGAATGTTTATCAGTATAACTTGATGCATAATTACATACCACAATGTGCACTAGTCCAAGACTCCTGCAGTCAAATGTGGCTTCAGCGATCCACCGTTTCCCTTCCAGGTGGAACACCTGACCCTTTCCCTACTTGAAGTTTATTTTGCCCAAACTGCAAGAACATTTAGTTCTTTTGGTTCATGTGTTAAGAAACTGGAAAAACAAGATACTGAATATAGAAGTGATCTGTTATACTAATCCTTCAGTCAAAAGTATTCGTTTCAAGTGGGAAACGAGATCAAACCTTCCAACTGAAGTCAGTCTTTCTGCATCTTGACAGCACAGGGAAATCTGGTTTACATTAAACTCCAGTGGTGCCTTCGCCTCACAATGCTACAGTGAAGAGGAGGTGTCACAATTTTCAACAGATTTTTGGGCTAACGACGTATCTTTACCGCTCTCGTGCAGTTACGGGTTCAACAAACATTCAATTTGAGACATACACTGACCACAAGGAGCAATCACAGGATAATGGCACTTTTCTTTTCTTTTTTAATTACAAAAAACATTAAATTGTGACCTGATAACATCCGAGAAGCACAGAGATGAGTTCTAGTCAATGTCAGATACAGAAACATCTACATAAAGGCTGCCATGTTGACGAAGCTGACCCTAGTATATTGTTTATGTAGAAATGTTTTTAACACGTGAAGGTTAAACGCTACCACGTCACAAACATAAGGTCAGATATATGAGCATATATCGGGACATTAGAGGTTAGTTATTTATTGAACATCTCCACATGTGACCTTCACTCCTTGAACTTAGCAGAACATCCCCTCTGCACGGTTTACAGCATGCTATGTGCCATTAACAATAATAACCAGTCATTTTATACAGCAGGTTTCACATGATCTCCAGTTGAAGGTTGCAGGCAGCTAGTTTATGGATGATTTTGTGACAAATGTTTTTTTTTTCCCCCAACTTTCAGTGGTATAAAATAACATGGATAATAACTTAGAACTATTTCTCTTTTATCACCTTTAACCAAGACATTTTCAACATAACAGTGCTCTTTGTTTCTCAAGTACCAGAGTCTAAATGTTGCAGTGTCCCTCACATCACTGCCATGGGAAACTTAATATACACCTACTATGACAGTCAAAGTCTTTTCACTGGTTATATTTCAAACTCAGTTGTTTGAAATGAGTGCAGTAATGGCAGCTAACCTATGAACAGCAATAGTTTCTAAAGTTCAGAACGGATCAAGGGCGCTCCATCTGAAAAGTTCTTTTTGTTCCTCACACTCCTTTGACCATGACCAGGGTCTGGCCAGACTCCGTTTTCTGGGGACAGCTGACGGTGTTTTGGTTGGCTCGTGGGCGTCTCAGGTTCAGAAAGCTAAAGCGTGCTTCCAGGCTGAAGCTCTTTTTGGCGCTGGAAACTGAGCTGTTGTTGTTGCTGGCTGGAGCGTTGTCCAGATCGCCCTCAGCGCCTTCGGCCCGGTCACCTGGAGCCAAAGAGAGAGACGCTCAGTGAATATGGAGCATGTTTGGCATCAATAGCCAAAAGGAACCAAACAGATAAATCATTTACAGGAAGGTCAGTGGATTTTGTCTGAAGCAGGTTTAGTTACACCAATGACACATTTCAAAGAAAGAAAAGGACTTAATATTCTTACCTAACTTCAAGCAATAATCATATTAACATTTTTACAATAGGAACTGGAATTTTCCTGAAGACATTTCAGCGCCGCACCACTTTGTTTTTTATGACCCGAATTTCAAGTTGCCGTTTAAGAGTTGTGTTAAAAATAATGATCAGTTGATATATGTGGTACATATTTAATGTTTAATATCATTATTAGATTCATATGGATGCCTTTTAAACCAACAAATGACCAAGCAGTGTTCACTAAATGCTTCAGTTTCTAGTAGATGTTGTTACCACAGCTCGTGAAATCCCCTGAAAGGTTTTAAAAACTGAAATAGAAACATTTTTCAGCCTTGAGCTAAAACAAAATAGACGACCACAAGGGCAAAGAAAAGACATAACACGCACAAACAATAAAACTGACGGGAATTGAATTACAAAGTAAACAGACAGCAACCCAGCTTTGACTTTTTCATTTAGACCAACAGAACTATTTCCTCCCTGCAGGAAGCTCTGCACGTGAGTTTCTTCTCTGCAGGTGAGACACTCAGCTCACTGTCACTTTGACTGATAGTCTCCATTGGTGGAGCAGGCGTGAGCCAAGCAGGTAGCAGGAAAGTGTGCAGCGTACCCAGAATAGATCCTCAGCTATCATCCATCTCACTTCCAAGTTGTTGTTTTTTTCCGCTGTGCAACAGCACGTGCAGCACATTTATATCCATTAAAGGTTTGTTTTTTTCTGGCAGAGCCTTTCCTTATCTAAACCAATAGAGGATGCTGCATGTTGTGGCACTTAATATAATTATTTTGTGAAGAAATAAAAAACTAAAAATGCGTTTGCATACTCAAACTTCCCATGTTGGTTGTGCTTCCTATGTAAGTCCATGTTTATTACGCTGGAACACACATCACCCACCTCTCTCCAGGTCGCATTCAGGCGACGACGCTCCGCTACACTCGCTGCGAGGCCCGAGCACCGGCGAGATGAGGCCGAAGTCAGAGAGCGACACTGTGCTAGGAAGGTCCAGACTGCAGGGCCTGGACAGAGGAGACGCAGAGGATGTGGAGGACGAGGAGGACGGAGTGGGTGACGAAGAGGTGGACATGCAGGAGGAAGAGGAGCTGGCGAACGGGCAGGGGGACTGGAGATCCTGGGGGCTGCTGGGGGACGAACCCAGGCTGCAGGTGGAGTGAGTCTCTGAGTCTTCTTCAGACATGATGCTGCCTCCACCACACGGATCATCGTCAAAACACACCGACGCCACTGCAGGAGGGACGGAGTGGAGAAGAGTTTAGAGGAGGAGGACAAAGGTAGAGTTATGAGATGGTAAGAAAGGGAAGAGTGAGTGGTAAACAGAAACGTGATGAGAGAGGAGGTAATGACAAACAAAAAGATAAAACAGACAGGAAAAATGATCAAGAAGGATGAGAGGATGATGAAGATAGAATATGGAGGATAATTGGACAGAAAGGAAAGAGGGTGAGATATGAACAGATATAAATAGAACTGAGAGGCCTCTAAACTGTCACATCACATACAGAGGAGGTGTTTCATTTTCCCAGCATAAGTCAAGGCACATGAACACAGCATCAGTGCCTGCTGGTATTTTTAGCTGCTCACATGCCACTATAAGTAAATGCTACTCTGCAACATGAACATCAGTTATGTCCATTTTGAGAGGAACATGCTGACCATATGTTTGACAATAAGGTCCTTACAAGGCAGCTTTGTCTCTATATGATTGACGTTGCCATGGCAACACACTCCTTGGATGTGTGTTATAATAGGATGCAAAATTCTTATTTTGTCGACTTACTGTCTGCAGACTTTCCTTATTTGTTCAGACACTCCACTGATCTGGTTTTCCCTCTGGTTATAAGCAAACAACAACCCTTTCAAAAATACATGTCTGCTGTCTGCGCCAATTTAAATGTTTCCTTAGTGCCCATCTAACACTGAATGTGGCTAAATCTCATTATAGCTCCACTTGACATTTAGAGCCGCCAGGTGAGCAGCTGTTACTGTGGATGTCAACAGCAGAGAAACAAGAGGGCACAGTTTAACCTTTACTAATTAGCCTTTAATGTCGTCAGCAGAATCGCCCCGAGTCAGACCACTAAGATAGAGAGCACTGATGCTTTTCAACATTCTATGAATATAGTTCATGCAACAACATCCCCGTCTCAGGCTGATGAGGTGACAGAAACTGTACTCACTGGATATAACGTCCGACTCCATCTTGAAGCTGGAGATGTCGTCCCCGGAAACGCTGTCGCCCTCTGCTCCAACGCCGCGCTCCCGTGGGCCCATAGCAGAGTTTCGTCGTCGCTCGTGGATTTCATCCGAGATCATCTCCAGGTTCCTGAGGGCCGTCTTGTACTCTCCTTTGGCTTGAGTCAGCTTGGCCTGCCGCTCGTCCACATTCTTCTTGAGGTTCTGGAGGAGGGAAACAGGGTAGTCACAAAGGAGGGACAAAATGTGATGATAGCTTTTCAATTAGGCATCAATAAACATAAAGAAAATAAACACAAGAAACATACTTATAGTCTCTAGGACAGTATCTCTTCTGTCAGTTCAGGATGGCTCGAGTCAGAGAAAAACGGCTTGTTATCAAAACTTTGCGACTGCACCCCAAAGCACAGATTTTCCCTCAAAATGTCCACACAAAAAGCCACAGCAGTTTGTGGTCTATTTAACACCTGATCCAGACCAAACTGTGTTAGATAAGCAGTGTTAACAGAGGACACACTCGTCATCATTTTTAGAGGCCATCGGTAAACTAGAGCCAAAGAGTTGTTACATACCTCCAGCTGTAGATAGTACTTTGCCTTCATTTCAAAGTAGGGCCTGTGGAGGGGAGGGGGGAGAGAGAGAGACTAGATCAGAGGGGAAAAATACAGAGTAACCCAGAAAAGAGCAGCACCCACAGCATCACCATGACAACCAAGCGGAGGAGAGGGAGATAAAGGGTTTGTGATGTTGGATGAGTGAACGGATTAACATCCTGCTGAGGGAACACACAGCAAGGATACAGCTGATTGCTCTGTTAGACTGGATTCAAACTGCTTTATTATTAATTGAACCAGTGTTTTTCTTGGACTCGTTTCCATTCTTCACACTTGTGAAGTTACAGGTAAGAAACAATTGTTTAGACTCTTAAGACACCACCAACAATTTCAGTGCATTTCCAAGTAAAACAGAGCTGACATGAAGCTGTAGTTTCACATATAACGAGTGTTTTATCTTCTGTAGGCACAAAGGCAAAAAAGAAGCAACTGTGCCAACATGTATTAACTGCTGATAAACTGCACTGAACAAGGCCTATAGAGTAGTGCACTGGGTTACAGCAAGTAAAATCTTGCTCATGTGGCCACCGTTGTTTTACGAGACTTGGTTAATATCGATGAATCCTGCTGAGTTGTAGAGTAGTAGAAGTCTAGAAGCAGTATAACATGAAAACACAGTAGCGTATGACATAAATGAAGATGTCTTCATGATTCTGAGTGGCCCTGTTTCCTGTCAGCGACTCAGCTTGAACCTCCATCCGGTTGCTTCTTTTGTCAGATTGTGTCATGAATGAATGCACGGCCTGACTCAGTGACGATCTGGGAGTTGGCACGGTTACATGCTAAAGCAGTCGTCTGTGACAACGAAACAGGATGTAACATTGACAAAAAATTTCCAGAGTTCTATCTTGTTTCATCATTGGGATTTACAGTCTATTGCATCTGTATTTATGGCCTAAATGAAGCAAAAAAGATTTTTTTACATGAAAACACATGGATGCCCATATTATTATTATTTTTTTCAGGTTCTCAGTACAAGAAAAGTGGTATGAGGAAGTCTTGTGTACTGTAGCAATGACAATCTGTTGACACTTTAAGTGTTTTTTTATCATTTTAACCAATCACAGAATCTGGATAAGGATTGGATTTTTTTACTGTTCCATTTTCTGCTTATTAAATTTTTAATATTCCAATTTGTAGACACATTTTACAACACTGTACAGCGAGGTCACCTACATGCAGATTTAGATTCAGTTTAGGACTGTTAAGAATGGCCACTATGAAATACTCAAGACACATCAGCTTATTTCTATTCTGAAACGAAACTAACACAACTAGAAGAATATCAGGAGTCAGGTTGGTAAGGCATGCAAAATACATTTTCTTTACCTTTACTACACCTGCTCTATCCCTAAAGATGCAGCAGATGCAAACCTTGTGTTCCCCTTTAATTACACTGCTACAGACTTGTCTGTAGAGTTACTAAACAGTGCGGAGTTACACTGCACACCATTTCTTCACTCTACTTGGCCAAAGATGCCTATACGCCTCATAGTCTGTGACAGTAGAAGAATGACACGGAGTTCCGAAGGATGAGTGTTGAGGTATAGATACAGGACTTGAGGGAGGGTCTTATGCAACATCTAATGGCTTGAATGAAGGTTTTACAGAAGGTCAAGTATAGAAATACAACAGAGCTCCAAATGTACTGTACCTTCTTTCAATCAACAAGGAAACTGTATCTGAAGGTCATTTTGTAAATTAACAAGAAAACATTCATTCATCCATTCATCTTCTGTAAGCCCTTATTTCTGTTAAAAGTCGTGGTTCTCTGCTGGAGCCTATCCCAGCTGTCACAAGAAAACATGTAAAAAATACATAATCTTCATTGGAGGAAGTCACGAGTGTAACTATGTCCTAATTTAGGTAGGGGAACTCTGTGGGTTCATTCTAAAACTCCCTTTGAGAGCTGCATTTACTCTTAAAATATAAACTAAAAAATACATGATTAGAATAAGTTAAGTTTATAGGTAAAGCTGCTCTTTCACTTGTAGTCGCGAATCAGAACCTTTTCAGGAGTAAACATCTGACAAATGGTACTATTTATGTGCTTTAAATTTCTGAAGAACAAAAAAGATATTTTGAATGTGTGAGGGAACTTGTGTTACCCTTTTTAGTCATTAATGAGGATTTGAAAAGTCACCTGAGTTTTTGAGAATGGCAGCGGGATCACGAGGCCAACAACTCGTGGCTGTACTACATTTAGTCAGACTTCTCCTTTAACACCTGCCTGTTTACACTAAACAGTTTCGATGCGGTTTAAAGTTTCACTGTTCACCGTTTCAGTTGAAAAGAGAAGTGTAACTTGCTGCTTTATTCAAAAACCTACAGGTTAAAACATGAGAACATCTGGATGTTATGTAATGGGAGAAACTGAATCCTCATCATCTGTGAACAGGGTATTTTACAGTGTTTAGTAGTAGTCTGGCATATATCCTTGAGCGTATGTGAAACTGACGGTATAATGTTGATGCATGGGCATCTGAACATTTGGTTAAAATCAACCTGAAGCAGCTTTAGAGGCTATGCAGCTCAGCACCAAACTGTGTCCACATGCCACAAAAAGGCATGCCCAGATATATATCCAAGCTAGCAGATACACCTTTGTGAAGTTATTCCCATTTGACTGCAGTATATCGAATTCAGTCATGTGTTAAGTCAATGAATACCATAATAAGGAACTTTTATTAGTCCATAAAGTAATCTTCTCTTTTGCCTTGGTTTGCATTGCATGCAATGTGTCAGGGTTTCTTTGGCTTTGCTTTTAGAACAGCAGTCTGTAATAAGGCCAATAAAAATCATAATATACCAAGAATGAAGTTTTGATGTGAAGTTGCATTTTTTCATATGAGACAATACAAATTGTAACATTCAATTAAGAAAATTGCAATGTTCAAACTTAACATTTAAAATATATTTATTTTATACACAAAATAAATAACTGATTTTAGTGAGGAAGAACTCAGCAGCCAAGATAAATGTGGCTTCCATTTAGACAGCAGACTGAGGCTCTTACTTGGACTTGTTAATGGTGCGTCTAAGTTTCTTCTCCAGCTGTTTCATGCGGCTGATGGCTGCGGTATACTTGGCTGCCGTCTCCTTGTGCACCAGCTCGCTTCTCGTTTTAGTGTTTTCCGCCTCCATCACCTGTAACAGCCGATCAGAACCACCACCATCAGAGACACACTAGAGCTAAAAGTCTTTTTAGGCTAGTGCTAGTATTGTCAAGTTGAAACAGGTAACTGATCAGTTAATTGCTCAGAACACATCCTTCACATAACTTTGTAACTGCATCACCAGTGCGAGCAGTCAACACTCATTGAAACACACTGATTTGTGGTCTTTTACCATGTTCTTACATTTTACATTAAACAATCCATTAAAAAGGTAACTGTAGGCTGCTGCCTTACTTATTTGGGTTTATGTTAACATGTACATGCTTGGTAATGTAGCTTGATAAAGACAGAAGTTCTAGTGAAGTTTAAGTTTAGCTTCATAGAATAGTCAAAAGGAATAAGAAGGTATCTTGAACTCCCGCACTTTCCCCCTGCCTCACCCGCTGAGTGGCATGGTTCAGCATCTCCTGCCAGGCGGAGTCAAACTGCCGGTTGTCTTCCTCCAGGAGCCTCTGTTCAGCCAGGGAGATGGTTTCCTTTGCCGCGCGCAGAACCTCTGTGGCTCTTTGGAAGTCCTGGGTGGCCTTCTGTGCCTCCAGCTGGGCCTGAAGGACAGACAGAGAGATACAGTGAATATATTTTTGTTAACTGCTATAACTGCTGAGTCATTTCGATGCAAAACATTATCTTCATTGCGTCTTATTTTACAGCTACAGTATATTCACCGAGGAATTCACAAGGTCAGTCTGGTAGTGGCCAAAGAAGTCACTAATCCATACTTCTTCATGTACAATCCTGGAAAAATCATTTTACTTTAGAAGATTATTGTAATTTGCAGCATGCAACTCACAAAGCTTTGCATGCATGCATGCATACACAGGCCATAAAAGCTCAGACTGCAGCAGCAGACCCACTTCCCTCCAGTTACATAGCAGGTACGATAGAGATCCCAACAGAGGAAGACACGCGGTCAGTAACATTTCAGCTGCCCACCTGCTTTGAGGTCCATATTTCAAGACTCTTAACTTACTTTAAACCACTTTTGAAGGACACACATATGGATTTTTGGGGGAATTTCTAATTAAAACACTGGCTAGGAGACTGTGTAGAAGCAGCTATATTAGTATGTAGTGTGCATGCAGGATAAGTAGCATCATTAGGCAATTCTAATACCATTCTGCCATGGCAATTCAGAGATTATAGTTCAAAACATGAACTATAACAAGAAATTCTAAAAAGTTATGTTGAGGCTAAAGAGCCACAGCAGGAACAATCAGACACTAGATTAAAAGGCAAAAAGACTAATTTTACTTTTTCTCACATTAAAATGAGAATGGATTACACTATATTACCAAAAGTATTCGCTCACCCATTCAAATGATCAGAATCAGGTGTTCTAATCACTTGGCCTGGCCCCAGGTGTATAAATTCAAGCAACTCAGGCATGCGACGTTGAAACATACATTTGTGGAAGAAGGGCCGCTCTCAGGAGCTCAGTGATTCCAGCGTGGAACTGTCATAGGATGCCACTTGTGCAACAAATCCAGTCGTGAAATTTCCTCGCTCCTAAATATTCCACAGTCAACTGTCAGCTCTATTATAACAAAATGGAAGCGTTTGGGAACAACAGCAACTCAGCCACGAAGTGGTAGGCCATGTACAGTGACGGAGAGGGGTCAGCGGATGCTGAAGCGCATAGTGCAAAGAGGTCGCCGACTTTCTGCACAGTCAATTGCTACAGAGCTACAAACTTCATGTGACCTTCAGATTAGCCCAAGTACAGTACGCAGAGAGCTTCATGGAATGGGTTTCCATGGCCGAGCAGCTGCAGCCAAGCCACACATCACCAAGTGCAATGCAAGGCGTCGGATGCAATGGTGTAAAGCACACCGCCACTGGCCTCTAGAGCAGTGGAGACGCGTTCTCTGGAGTGATGAATCACGCTTTTCCATCTGGCAATCTGATGGACGAGTCTGGGTTTGGAGGTTGCCAGGAGAACGGTACATTTCAGATTGCATTGTGCCAACTGTGAAATTTGGTGGAGGAGGAATTATGGTATGGGGTTGTTTTTCAGGAGCTGGGCTTGGCCCCTTAGTTCCAGTGAAAGGAACATTGAATGCTTCAGGATACCAAAACATTTTGGACAATTCCATGCTCCCAACCTTGTGGGAACAGTTTGGAGCGGGCCCCTTCCTCTTCCAACATGACTGTGCACCAGGGCACAAAGCAAGGTCCATAAAGACGTGGATGACAGAGTCTGGTGTGGATGAACTTGACTGGCCTGCACAGAGTCCTGACCTGAACCCGATAGAACACCTTTGGGATGAATTAGAGCGGAGACTGAGAGCCAGGCCTTCTCGACCAACATCAGTGTGTGACCTCACCAATGCGCTTTTGGAAGAATGGTCAAAAATTCCTATAAACACTCTCCTCAACCTTGTGGACAGTCTTCCCAGAAGAGTTGAAGCTGTAATAGCTGCAAAAGGTGGACCGACATCATATTGAATTCTATGAGTTACAATGTGCATGTGATATAAAATGTAGAATATGATGATATACAAGTCATTTGTTTGTTAATGAACTGATGAAAACTGCAACAATGAAAGAAGTTTTACTTTCCATGAGCCTGAGTGCAGGGCGTGCTAATGAATTCTGTGTACACTACCGCAGAGGTCTTTATCTACAAGCCTTTAGTCATACTCACGGCACACCCCTCAAAATAGTTTTAAAACCAACTAAAGAAACTTTGACAAAGAAGGTGTGCATGCATAATAGGAAAGCATGTGCATTGGGCTAATCCTGTCCTTATAAGAGATTGAGGTGACAGTTAGTCCAGAATGAGAAGTTCCTGACAAAGAGTGACAGCGTGTGCTTAGCCCTGTAAGCACTTCTCAAGGAGGTTTTGAAGGAAACCCCTGGAGTCACAGAAAGAACTTAGCAAGAAGAGGGGACTGTAGAAATCTGTGGAGTAACAGATCTCTGACAGTTTACTGAATATCAAACAAGGAGTGAATTCTACTGACCCAGTTTATATGAACCGTGTAACTGTACAAACTTTACTGAATATCAGTGTCCCTCTACGGATACATGATACAGATAAAACTCAGAAGAAAAAGCCTTGGATACAAATGTGGATCAAGAAGATATACACTAAATGCAGGTACGTCAAACTGTAAATGTTGTATATCTCAACCATCTAATCTGAACCTCTTTATCTGAACAGATCCCACTATCCCACTTTTATCTGATTCCTCTGCATACATATGGGTTTATTGTTCTTTTTATATTGTCTCAAAGCATAAAACATGTCATGACTAGTTTCAGCCCACAGACCTTGTATCCGTCTTCCATCAGCTCGCTCTGCCAGACTCTTTTCTGCAGACACTCTGACTTCACCACATGCTTGCTATAATTTCATTATGGATGGTCGTCAACATGCCAGCACAGCAGGATCCAAACAACCTCTGCCTTGTTGCTGTCATGTGGTCGACTTTGTATTCCACACTGCCCGAACACTACAGAGAGCAATGACTTACCTACAGTAATGTCTCTTATGTTACAGTCTCCAGCATTAGGCCCGAGTATGGCAGTATTTAACATTTTATTGAAAATCTAATTATTAAAGCAGAAGACACAGCCTTAGCCAACATGAATCTCCATCAATGAGTCATTGTGCTTGCCCTCTTAAAATATCCTAGACTAACAAATCTCTATCTATACTGTTAAACATAGTGGCTTATTGTTTTGTATAAAATGTTCTAACTGCATTTTATACACAACAGCAAGCACATGTTAACACATCACGTTATCAGGTTTTATGAGGTAAAGCAACACAGAGGATGAACCTATAACTGACTGACTTTTCAAGTAGAATGAACTTGTAGAACCTTCAACCTATGAATCAATTTGTCCCTCGTCCGTTGCTTTGTAGCTGACAGTTGGTGGCTGCTGGACACTGTAGCCATAAATACCTGAAATCATTCATTTTGAAGACAGACTGAAAAATTGGTTTATATTGAAGTGCTTGTATATAAGTAAGAATAATCTTTAACTGTCTGATATGAAATTATAGGTTGTTGCTTAGGCAACTCCCTTTTTCACTCAAATGTTTCGGACTGGATCAAGAACATAAACTGCCATTATTGAACTTATTGAACATATTTCGGCCCCGCAATTGCTAAATAATTTACATAAGAAAAAATGCTAAAGTTAGTCCCTCCATCTCTCATCTCTCTACTTATTACTACCTCCCAGTGCCACTTGTGCTACTCCTGGGTTAGCCTAGTTTTCCTTCTCTGCCTCCTCCTCCCCCTCCTCCACTGTCACGTTTCCCACAAGAAACCCATCACGCACGTGCTCTCCGTCCTTCCCCCGCTGCCTCTATCATTCTGTCGGCACAGAAATGAAACACTCTGCAACAGTCAAAAGGCAGTAAAATGCTAAGAAGCAACAGCAACCATTTTAAAATTAAAATTCAATCGTACATAAATTGGACTGATGAAGTTGTTTACTGACTCAAAGCTTTAACAGCTTTTAGCTTGCACTGAAACATTTTCACGATTAGTTTGATTGCACAATTGATCTTAATTGGCAAAAATGAGCAAAAATAACAAAGTCTGAATATTTTGTCATCATGTCTGCGATGTCATTACTCATTTCAAAGAAAACACTATATAAGCAGGGTAAGAAAGGAAAAAAGACAGAGCAGGACTGCAAGGAATGAAAGGCAAATAAGACATACAGGAGGTACTGCTTTCATGTACAGTAGCTCATCTCTGCATTGTTTTGCTACATGGCTAAAACGGGCAATACAGTTAAATCCAGTGTGCGGTGACTTGTCTTTTGTCGTTTCTAAAACTGTAGGTGATAAGACCTGACCATAGACTATGTACACCAGATGACGTGTCACCACTTCCCCCCACCACTGCACAAAAGTGAAGTCACTTCTGCAGTACTTCCCCTCAGGCTCACTTTAGTCGAGCAGCAGATCAGCTTTGCTTGTGTGCTACATTAGCCTCTGACCAACCATGACAGGAATAACAAATACTTACAATACCACCATCACTATACATTTCAATCATCTTACATCTAAACTCTCTTTTACAGCCCTCTTATCTTAACTTCCTGGTTTATTTTTTCTCCAGTCAGTCTCTTTCACTCTTTCACCTCCTCTGTTATTTTTTTCTATCTTTATCCATGTCCCCTTCCATCCATCTCCACATTATCTTTCCTTGATCCTCCTCATCTCTCATCTTTTTTTTCCCCCATTTCCTAATATGTCACTTTCTATATCCAACTTATCTTTCTTGTTTGCCACCATTACTGGCCTTCCTTATGCCTGGTTTTACATGCCTTCCCGTCCATGTCATGTTTAATCCTCTACTATGTTTTCTTTTACACCCTTTTGAATGTCAGCAACATCATCACTGATCTCTCCTCGTTCTCACTCTTCCACTTCATATTTTAATCACTCTGTACACAGCCCCATGAAATTTTCAAAGAGCCGAGCCTCCAGAGGGGAAGCTGATGTGTAAGTAATGCTGAACTTCAGAAACTCCCTCTCCCTCTCCCTCCCAGTCCCACTGACTGACACGAGAATTTGGCTCTGCAGAGGCATTCATTATTCAAGAGACCACCTGAGAAAACAATCCGACTTTGCATGTAATTGTTAACACAGAAAAAGGATATTAAAAGAGAGGATGAATGCACACAGCATAGGCTTAAGTCAGTCATGCTTTATCACAATCAATAATTAAGTTGTCGTCTAAAACTTGTATCAGCTGCAAAGGCCAAAGTGCACTGGTTTGCTTTATTAAAAATACTATCATATGGCATATTTGGTCAGTACTAAAGATGTGGACAATGCTGAATTAGCTAAAGCAGCTGAAAGCAGTAAACCTACATTTTTACTAATGTGTAAACTATTAAAAGGTGTAAAGAAAGGGCTGCTGTAAAAGTTTATCAAAAAGAGGACAAAAGAGATAAGTAAGATCCAGAAAGAGTCAAGATGTGGGTGACAAAGAATTCAGAAAGCAATTCGTGTTGAGGCTGCCATAAGTGTTTTACTATTGCAAACTTCTATACTGCAATAATAGTAAACTTTAAGTGCAACTCCCCCAAATGCTGCAGATAAGGCCATGTTAGCAGCCAGGAGTCAGCATGTATCAAGCTTGTTCATCTGGAAGATCTTACTTTGATGCTATTTAAAAGAATCCTGATAACTTCCTGGAAGTAACTATGTTTTTAAAAATTGGACACACGCAATGTCCCTATTGTTGGCCTGTGTAAGGAACTTGCAACTGCATTTGGCATACAACAAATACTGCCGTTTCATGTTCTGAAAGAGTGGTAGCGATTTATTGGAGACAGCTGAACGTGTGTTTATTTGAATACAGAATGTGAACCTGTGATCAGATCTCAAGACACATGTGGACGCAGAGATAACTTGTCATTCTCCCTGTTGGTGTTTTAGTGGATTCAGCTGCATTATCTTGGTTTTATTCATTTTGGTTTAATATCACAAAATGTATATTTAACAAAATATAATATAATGTAATATTGTATTTAAGTGAGGCAGCTTACCTTGCTAAACAAATATATTTAGTTTAACCAAACTGTATACTGTGAAAAACATTTTCACACAATGCAATGACCTCTGGAAAACATACATGCCCCTCAAACAAAGAATTTGGCTCAGTTGGACATAAAACTGGTTAAATTTGCAAATATTTTCAGTATATTGTGTCTAATAAGTCTTTTTACTCCAAATTTAACCATAATGCCATGACTGCTGTAAAAAAAAATTATCGGACAAATCCCAAGAGGAAAAATCAGGACATAAAGGAAGAGCCATGGGAGGACAGACAGAAAGGACAAATATCCTCACCAGTCAAGTGCTTTTCACATATTTGCATCTGTTAAATGCACCGCCATATACATGTGCTTTATCTTCATTCTTCTGGGAAGGAAAGACTGGAATGTTCCTTTTACCCCATAAGTGTAAACCTTAAGGTCAGTCTAATCTAGGAGAGAACTTGTGCACGAGTCTAGACATATCACAATAAAGACAGAAGAAGGAAGGCGGGTTGTAGGAGACAGTGCTTGTTTTCAAACTGACCTGCTTTGGCCAATGTTCCAGGAAATGCGATTAGTTTTATCTCTGTTCCTTGATAATGCCTGGAAATTAATTGTGTTTAAAGAAAGAGCACAAGCTGGAACAATGAAGTCTATCAGAGATGCCAGCTGAGGACCATGCAAGTGCTGTAAACACAACATCCTTTTTTTCTTGGGACACTCAACTAAACCCTGCCTTGAGCAAACC
The DNA here is from genome assembly GCA_005024645.1 of Planiliza haematocheilus. Taxonomy (NCBI): domain Eukaryota; kingdom Metazoa; phylum Chordata; class Actinopteri; order Mugiliformes; family Mugilidae; genus Planiliza; species Planiliza haematocheilus. The sequence goes on from SRSE01000806.1 coordinate 3,961,989, forward strand.
TCAATTTGATGCTACTGTTTATTCCAGGAGAAGGATGAGGAAACTGCGGCTGGCCTAGATACTAGAGAGCTCCAGGGTGGAACGAGCCACAGATGACTTCAGCAGCAGGGAGGAAGCCTCAGCCTCTGATGTCCACTTCATGGTCTTTAATAAGCAAATTAACCCAGATACGTCCAGGCTCAGAAGTGTGTTCAAAGGGAAGTTGTGACAAGGGCTCACTTTTTAGATTTAGTCAGCTGGTACAAAACAAATCTAATTAAATTCTGGTATTGATGAACAATTACCATGAGCAGTCCTTAGGCAGGGACTGTTGCTGAATGGAACAACTCAAACATAGCCTTCAAAGAGTCAGAGCAGTGTGTCAGACAGCAGCGCTTTCACAAGCTGGCAATCAATCATCACACTTCACACCATGATTTGCCAAGTGTGTGAAGGTGAGACTCTCAAGCTCAATTTTCTGTTCAGATTTCTGTCACAGTCCATGTGTCTAACCCAATACAACAATATGTATGTCTGAGGAAACGTCTGTAAGTGGGAATATTTCTATCACAGTATTCAAACTGTTGTAAAGACTTGCTTCTGTCTTTACCCTGTTTTCAGATCAACTACCAACAATCTTGGTTGGTCTACACATCATACAAACTAGTGCTTTGTATTCTCTTAAATATTTTGTAGCTGATTAATCTCCTGTAGTTACTTATGACATACGGTGTCATGTATTGTACACTAACACCGCTGAGCAACAACTAGTATCACTTGGACATTAGTTGGCGGTGAATGCTATTATATAAATGTGGTATGGTTTCCACTAGGTTAGTGTTTACTGACTGGAAGTTGATGAGCAATCAGGTACATTTTGGGGGGACCTGTGAGGAGAACAGAATCCCAAGGTGACAACCAGAGTTAAACATAATGTCGTGATACAACAGAAAAAAAAAATGAATATCCTAAACTCCTTGAAACGTTTTAAACTGTGGGATTTATACTGTCTGAAAGTTCAAGTCTTGAACAGTAACATTTTTACTGACAAGTGCTCTTAACACAAACAAAAGATAGAAGCTAAATTTAGTCTCAAGGTTTTTCTGTAGGACGGCTAAAGCAAAGCACACAATCACACCAAAACAAACATATGTTATCAAACACCATTATACAATATGTTCATAGTGACTCCTTACCAAGACTACAAAATGAAACTCACCAACCACAAAAGACTGGCAGGCATGTCACAGGAGCTGCTCTGACAACAGGCTCTTATATAGATAGGTACTGGAACATTACAACACACGCTCACAATCACACAGTAACCCAGATAGCTAAAGCAAAACCAGATGGCTTCGACCTTGCAGCAGCTTCATCTGCCTCCCTGCCCTGATTCCCCAATCGTTCCATCTTTCAGTCCATCCATCCATTTATTTCACTTCATCTATCATCACCATCCCTTATGCACCTGTGATGCCTGGCGACCGAAGAAACACTCCACTCCAGCTGGGAGGGCAAGATAAACAGAGGCAGTGGGAAAGAGAGAGTGAGGAAAACAGGCTGATAAGAAGGTGAATGTGGCTGGAAGCATGGGGAACATGACTGCGTAAGGACAAGTCATCCATTTTGTTACGTAATAACATTTTGACACATAATAAAACAACTAAACAGCCACATGTCCAGATCCATGCTTGTCAATGATTTCCCTGCAACTTCCATCCTTAATGACAGGTTACCCATCTACTGTAACAGCTCTTGGAATATGTTCTTATCAGTGGAGAGTTATACAGTATTTGTAGTGCAACGTCAATGTACAGTGAAAATATAATATGTCATAAAATATTGTCAGTTTTCTGACAATTTAAACAACTTGAGTGCAGCAGTTCTATGCCTGCGGCAATACACGAGTCTCAAATTACTTTTGGACCGATGTTCTACCCTAACGTGTAGCCAACATTTTAACAGATCGTGTCTTCTGAAAGAACTGCGCAAATTTATTGTGCAGTTTACAACCAAGCTAACTTCTTAAATTAAATGTTGCACATTTGCTTGCTCTGACTTTATTGTATACCTCTGTAACTCTTCACTTAATAAAATTATGAACAATCCTGAAAAGAAAATCCCTTTAAAAGGGTGAAAGCTCAACTCTAAAATATACTGATCAGGCATAACTTTAAGACTGATGAAGTGAATAACATTGACCATCTTGTGACAATCCAATGTTCTGCTGGGAAACCTTTGGACCTGGCATTCATTCATGTGGATGTTACTTAGACATGTAGCACCCACCTAGACCAGACAAGACACCTCCACCCTATAGCAATGACAGCTTCATGGCAGCAGCACTGTCGTTTAGGAACTCAAAAAACATGAAAAACAGCACAAGGTGTTGACCTGGCCTCTAAATTCACTAGATCCCAAACTGATCAAGTATAAGTGTGATGATCCACAGAGGCCCCTCCCCTCAACCCATAGGACCCAAAGGCCCCCACTAACAACATTCTGTTACCAGACACTACACGACACCCTCAGAAGAACCATGTCCATTCTCTGATGAGTCAAAGGATGCACAAGGGAGACCTACACAATATTAACAAGGCAGTCATAATGTTATGACTGATCAGTGTATGTTTGCATTTACATCTACTACAGTTACCATGCTATTTTAATTGTGATTATTAAATAACCTAGTGTATACAGCAATACTTTTACCGTAACCCTTCGTATCACCAGCTTGGCACCTCCCCCTCAAATTCTCCCCTCCTCTCACTGAGCCCCATCTGTCTAATGAGACTGAAGGAGAAACTGCACAGATTTTGTTGCTCACCTCTGACAGAGCCAAAACAGAGCCAATCATCCACAAAGCGGAGTGTGTCTCCGTCTGTTGTCGTTTATTGACCCCGTTCCCTCTTAGTGTTTTTCTTCCTCTACCTACTTACAGCTTTATTTTTTTGCAGGATGGGATCTTCAGATCTTCCAGATCATCTCCTCAACAGCCAGCAATCACCTTGTCCTTTTCATTGTCACTTCCCTCACCAATCCCCTGACATTATCCTGAATTAAAAAATGTAGTTCATTTGCACAGAATGTATTTTGTACTAAAGGCAAACAACCTTTTTAAAAGATTTATTTTTTTTGGCATATTTCTGTTTGCTAAAGTTTTTTCTTTTGCTGCCTGGAACAAGACTTGTCGCAGGACATCTCTTCAAATTCACTTTCCCCGACTACAAATTGACCTTCTATTTTCAAGTTGCCTTTATTTTTATTCACCTGCCCGTCTTCAGCCTCCTACAACCTCTTCTCTTTCATCTCCAGACATCAGTAGGCATCCAGACACACAGTGTGGTGGACTGTGGGTTTCCATCACATTCTGCAGGGGAGGGAATGAGTCATCCACTTTCAGAGGCTAAAATGTTCCATCGTGACACAAAACCAGTAGCTTCACTGCTGCTTTGTCCAGTCTCTCTTAAACAGACTCACAGCAAAAACTAGACGTCTTCAAATTTTATCATCCACAGCTCAGAAAACTGAATAACAAAATAACACCACTTGTGTTCAAATGATTGTGACTTTTTAAACCTGCACTGTTCAAGAAACTCAACACTGAGTATTAGCAGTGCCAGAAAAGGTACTTACAGCCAGCATATGCTTACGGCCCTATTTCCAGCTCAAGTTTGAGAGTCATGAGAGGTGAAGTGGAATAAACAGTGAACCCAATGCATATTTCATTAAAAAAAAACGGCATCCCCACTGCATCCCAGAGTCAGCACTTAAAACTGTGCTTCTTTGAAGCTAGGCGCACTTGAGCGATCACTCTGCAAACTTTTTTGCCTCGTCACCCTGACCCACTTCCTCCATTAACGCTCAGGTCGGCAATAAGTGCACCTGTTTCATCTTGGACCTTCTGACAAACCTCTACTAGTGAAACCAAAGGGAATAAGAGTAGCTTAAAGCTATTAAAGTCAACATCTGGAGATGCTGCTCTCCAACGGAAAGGTCACAAGTTTAATTCATGCAAAGTTCAGTGCATCTTTGAGGAAAAGAGTCCTGTCTGATCACAGGGGACTGGACCACACAAGTACTTACAACAGCAATATTTTACACCGTAATCAACTTTAGTATCACTCTGTCACCAGGTTTCCAGCTTCAGAAGATGGGTGAATACATTTTAATGTTCCGCATTCTGAATGTGATGTGTTGGACACTTATTTTCATCATTAATCCATTATGTGACAAAGAAAAGTAGCAGAGGGTTACATTAAAAAGGTCAGAAAAAGCAGAATGATACTGTTCATGTATTAGTATTACTGCAGTTAATCAACTCTTCATTTTAACTCTATGGACGTATAAGCTCATATATCAGCTCATATAACTGCATTAGATCTCATCTTTCCAGATCCATTACTGACGATACCTTTCCATTCAATTAATGAGTCTAGACAAAAATGTTTTTGAAGAAAATAGCATACAATCACGTTGTAAATTATGTGAAAACATAATGCCCATTTTAAGTGTGGTGCCCATCATTTATTTCTTTCCTTAACTTTGCATATAATCAGAAACTTGTGTGTGCTGGCATTTCAAGCTTTAAACTATTTTTTTCAAAACCCTGTTGAAACTCAGTGGGGAAACCCTTATTGTATACCTGCATAATGACTTCATACAGTCTCAGACTTATAAGGCTGTGTTTTATCTGCCATCTAAAGGTCAAACAGAGTCCGTCATCTAAGTCTGCCACTCCCAGGGTGCCGCTGTTGCCTATCTGCAACAGCAAATAATTCGTTTATCAAACTGAACAGGAGAAGGATAAAGGGAGAAGGGATCGAAAAATGAATGAGCAAACAAAACAATGACTCAAGCGAAATATTGTCGTGCATAAAGCAGAGACCAACATCAGTTACATAAGCAGATGATTTAATTCATAAAGAAAAAAGAATAAAGAAATGCCACTTGCACCGTCACTGCTAGGCAAGTGGGGACGCAGAGTGGTATAACACAGCAAAAGGCAAAAGAGCAGCAATAAATGAAGAAAACTGGACAACTGTAGTACGTACAAAGGAGAAAGGCACCACAAAGGAAAGGAAGCAGAAAGGATCAAATGAACTGAAGAAAGAAGACACAACATAAAAAGAACACTAACCCTAACACTACTCCCAAACAGATTTACTCATTAAACCATAAATGACAAAGCAAGTAAACACCAACAGCAGCTAATAAACCTGTGCTGAAGTCAACTGATAAGCTCACAAACCGGAGCCAAACATCACGTAAGTATAGGGTAAGCAATGGATGGAGACACAAGGACAATGACGAAGAGTCCCACTGTTTCTTTAACTGAATATATTTCTAGTTGGCAAATCATTAAAGTAAATGACATCAAGGGGATCGTGTGCGAGTTTTTCCTTGCTGTGTCAGGATCCATTTGCGTATTTCTCAAGATGGAAACGTCATAATTAAAGACATTAGACACCCTGAGTGAGAAGCAAAAACATTTTTAATCATCATTTTTAATCTATATGTCAGAAGTAATTACTGACAAGTAGATTGCTGTAGACTGACTTCTGTAGAAATGTTATCAGAAGATTATCCAGTAATAGATCAATACTGATATCACTCTGTTGAACTACAAACCAAAAATCTTTCATAGACTTGCTGTAAGGAAACCCTTGATTTTTAATTGCATACAGACTAGTGCAGTGAATTACTGTATTAAAATTAAAAATTATTTAATTAAAAAAATATCTGCTAAGAAAACCTGGATGGAAGCCAGAAATTAGTATGTCAAGCATCCATGACTAAATATTCAAATTGTGATTATTACAGAACATTTGACCGTATATGTACCAGCTTCATCACCTAATCCAACATTCATTCAGGAACAGGTAATGTCCCAACTTAAAAGGAAGAGACTTGGAAAACATTTAGGTACATACTGCAGTAATGTAAGGATGAGTAGTTAGACTGGCTTAGACCCAAACTCCTACTTTCCATTTACAGATCATCTTGGCTGCTGGCATCAGATGAATGAAATTGTTTCTTTCCAAGAAATCAATTTACAGTTTAGGAAAGGAATTGAGAAAATGTGCACACACAACTAAGTCATATAATGTCTGTTTTCATGGACCTGGTTGCCAAAAATGATGCTGCCTTACTTTGTATTGGTACCATCACTGGTTCTACTGATGCAAATGAGGTGGCCACACTTAGGGTAGCCTTGTTCCACCAGTGTGGCATCTTAACTGAGAGTTTTTGAAATATTTCTTAATATTCCTACTTCTTTTCATCTGAGGGTTGTAAAGGACTAAATATCTTGTCCTAAGGCCAATTACTACACCAGCATCTATTTAAACAATAAAACCCCAACCAGCGGAAGACCACTTCAGAAGAGACGATGCTGTGCAACACAAGGACTACACAGTGTTGGCAAAGTTAGCAAAAGTGGGTCATCCTTCATCTGTCACAAGCCTAACTAAAAATATTCTCTGAAACTTCAACTGATTATTTTGTCAGACCAGTTATGAGTTATGTTCGCTTGGCTGGCCTTGAAGAAAAGTGTTCTGCCTTTCAACTGACAGCCAAATCCGAAGTGTGGTGATATAGAACTGTTTTCTGGTGGGGAGAAAAGGAGGGAGTGGGTGAAAACAGTATTTATGGGCTCTTGTTCAAGCAGAAAGCACAATCTCTACCTCATCACTGATCTTACTCACCACATGGGTCACAGGAAAAGCTTTATAAATACAGTATTTCTGCTGCCTGAACCCAACCTGTTCCACATACACATTTAAAAAGTGAAAATAAGCTTGAAGAGAATCCCAGAATAAAACTGGGCCAGCGGGTGAGCTGACAGGTAGGACCTAACTAGAACAATCACATGCCGTGCATCCTCATCTCAGTTCTCCCAAGGACCATTAAGGTTGAGACACAGGGCAGACCACAACCACAAAGGATACTGCCTTATGCCAATGCTTTATCAAACACTTGGCATATCTCTCATGTATGTCTTGTCTTGAAATGAATGTGTAAAATTATTATAATAATAAAACGACTTGGACAGAATCTGCTGAAGGAAATACTGATGACCTTGGTGCCAGAACAAACAGCACTCATCAGATTCAGAATCAGACAAGGTGGTTTGATTTCCAATAGGAACCCTAGTTTGGTTTTGTGACAAATAGATTGCTTTTCAACCGACGTCAAATGGACTCAGTTTAATGGGTAAAAATGCATCTGTCATTTCAATACAGAACATCCAAAAGATGAATTAGCATCAGATTAATTAGTAGTACATTACCTGAAAGATCAAACTCAAGCCAGCTCACAGCATAATTCAGACCATGCAGAATTTGGATGTCATTGAATTCTTTAAGAATTTTTAATTCATGGACACAAACATGATTAACCTCTAGTTAAATATTTCCATGGGGGCCTTGAGAATAACGCTAGCAGCAGTGTTAGAAAAACAAGTTTATATGAGGTAAGCTAAAAAAAGGAAGTTGAGATGCAGCATCACTTTACAGAAACTCTTTCAACATTTCTAGTATTTCAGCACACCATGGACAGTTACAAAAGAATGTAGCAATGATTTATCTCCATGGGAATATTTGAATACCACTGCCTACTATGAACTATATCCCAGAGTAGACGCCCATGAAAGGACAGATTAAAGCCTTGCGAGTCCCACTTGATATCTGTGCCCTTACAGCTGCATGGGCTCTTACTGAGATGTGCAGGTGGCTCCTTCCTCATTTATTTGCACACAAATAGCACCCATTTTGTTGTACAAAGGGTGAAAGGGGAACTAAGATTATACTCTGAGATTGTGCCGTTTCCCTTCCTCCCCTATTTAAGTTGCTGCGACTTTCTGAATTTTACTCCTCAGCTAGCTTGAAACTGAACTTTAATGAAGGAAAATTCTTCTTTCATTTCAATACAGAACATCCAAAAGATAAATAAATACCAGACAAAATATTGTCATTGTTTTACTAAAGATTATGTGGTCTTATTTCCACACACCAATAAAGGCCATGCATTACTAACACACTGAATGTAACAAATAGTAGTGTATCTGTGTAACTGTACGTGTATGTGGGACTATGTGGGCTATGTAAAACACAGCATTGAAAAGAAAATCATCAAACGGGCATCCCATCTGATGGGCTTGACTTCCCAAAAAGCACCTTAACACCACCCACAATCCACCCCACCAATTACTGTTGACTAACCTGTCTAGCCAACCTCCGGGCCTCCCAATAAGGCTTGGACTCCTCGACAGCCTTGCCAATCTTCTTCACAAGTTCATCCAGCTTCACCGTGGCCTCCACCAGAACAGCACGAAACTTTTGCCTTGCATCCTGATCAGAAAGAAAGAAAAGATTCAGTCATTCAAGTTAAAATTGAGAGACATGAGTGCTTTAACCCAAAAAGCGAACACAAATTTCTCCAGATTTTGCAACAAACACATGTAAAGCTTTTAGGTTAAGAAAGCAATCAACCAAGGATAAGACTGTGCTCAGTTTCAGTTTGCTACAACCACAGAACTGGCTATCTTGAGACTGTAAAGTATATAGCTTTGTTGAACACTTGTTTCATCTTTTCACAGGGTGTTGCAGTTCTTGACCCCTTACCTACTTTCTAATGACAGCTTGTAATGTTGCTTATTGAGGAAATGAAACTTGCTCTATTGCCGCCTCTGCTATGGGTCATGGCCAGAACTAAAGCACCTCAAACCCAATAACTCCAAAATAAAACCACACAGAATTTCATCTAAATAGTTATTCAAATCAACACAACCTGGGGAAAGTGTTCCCACAGGGGGGGGAGATAGGGCTGAGAGGGTGAGCAAAACAGACCATAGCCAGACTGTGGAAAAAGTCTGCTAACTGACACGAACCAAAGTGTTGCCGTTATATCTTTGAGAGTTCTGTTTATACTCGTGAAGAGAAGATTTTCATGCTGATAAGAATTTGTCTCGGAAATTTCATCATGGCAATCTAATTGGCATGAAAAGCCTGTTCAAGAAGAAAAAGTCAAAAGTAGAACAACAAGTCAAAAACATCACAGTTTCACACAGAATAAGTCTTTTTATGGGATGATGTTAAACTGCTCCTTGTACAATCCCTGACCTCTCTTTGAGGCTACTAAGACTGTTCAGTAAACAAGCCATTTGTGAAGCAAACCTAAAAGGAAACAACATTTCTCACTTGTTTCATAGACCACAAACTCATATGTGCAATGCACTAGATACCTCTATCTCACTTCCTAAGTTCAATGATGCACACGATTTTGCAATAGATCCTTGTCACAGTAGGAAAAGAATATGTGTATTAAGGCAACATTCCTGGGACACTAAATGCAGCAGACTGAGCCATCATTACCACACTTGTGCTTTCCCTTCTGTGACAAGTAAAAATGTTGGCTGTGAAAATGGTCTAAGGGGCTTATGGATGGTTCTCACATCCTCATGTTCAAAATGTAAGGACTAGTAATGAATGGATACTGCTTCCATTTCCCAGGAACTAAATAATGACATGTCAATTCATCTCTAACTAATTAAGGTTCATGCTACTCTCGTTACAATATCGTAGTTCAACGTGTTTGTTAAGCATAGCCTTTGTTTGACTAAAAACCACAATGATCATACATAAGTTAAAGTTCCCCAAAACATACCCTATATTTGTATTATCAGGATGTCTCTCGAATCACCAACAGCTCAACATTAAAGCAGGCTAAGAGTTTTGGTGTTAAATAACAAGCAACCAGAAGAAAAGTAGAACGGGGCATAAGATGCATATGTTCTTATTGACCAGACTACTTGGCAAATAAACACAAGCCATTTTAACTAAGGCCTTGTCCACACATACGAAAACGATCTTTTCCCCCTCCGTTTACCCTGGCATCGCTTCAAGAATATCTGTGTCCACACAGATCCGTCTCTGCACGACTCTACGCTACTTCATATTCCAGGCCTATAGGTGGCGCTGTTTCAGTTTCAGAAATTCACCAAAAACGGAGAGGAAGAGGCAGAGCATGCGCATAAAGCTTGAGCGCTGTTTACAAATCGGCTTTAGAAGAAACCAAACTCATGGAGAAATGATATTTAGCTCTAGTAGCCATAATAGGCTCAATATCTTCTCCAGCAGGAACTTGAGCATGTAGTCCACCATTGTTGTTGATGTTGTTATGAGAAGTCTCGCGGGATATAAGAGGTGGAAGGCTGCTCGAGGGGTGTGGCAATGGTGGCAATGACATCATCGTTTGCCAAAATCTCCGGTTTCCCCTGTCCACACCGAAACATAAGAGCTGCGTTTACAAATTTTTCCACCCTGGGACCCAGTTTCGTTTCGTGCGTTTTAGGGCTATGCGTGTACGGGATTATCGGGACGATAGGCCAAAACGATTAAAAACATCTGCGTTTACGCCAAAATGCGTTTCTGTGTGGACGCCCCCTAAGGTGGCAGAAGTCTGGAGATAGAAGCAGAAAGGAAAGCTTCAATGCAGTACTATATTCATCCACACCACAAAATTTGTGTTAACTATTCATTATTGTACTGTTAGGAGTCCAAAATTAAAGTTATGGCCACAGTTAGCCTGGAAATATGTAATGGAGTAACCTTTACAGCAACATATGATTGATGCATGTCATTTAACACCACAACTGAATAGTCACTAAATGTATTAGTGCACTGTAGAGTATACTGTAGTTATGTTCAGTAGCTATAGTCTAGCTCAGCAATGAATTAGTATGGTGCCAAGCATGCAGCCATTGACTGCATTCATTTTAATCTTTTTCCATATTCAGCTAGTAACATAGGAAAACAAGATAGAGATGTTTTCAAGCGATTTACTCATTTACATTTTTTATAGTCCTACTTAACAGTTACAAATAAAAAAATAACTGATTTTGTCTACTTCTGTCTGACATTAATGACCCATTGTTTCAAAACTGAGAATGAATATGAAGCAGTATATCAGAACTTGTTATTGTAACCAGTAACCAAGGGGAAACGGCCTTTGGTCCACTGAACACAGAATTACAAATAATTACACTTTCAAGGTATTTGTTGATTCATTTTAGGTTTACTTAAGGTATGGTACTGCATACTTTCCTATGTCACTGATGGACAGTGGAGACTAAAATGCTGATAATGGTAAGTATTACAGTACATCAGTTAAACATCAGCATGTTGGCATCCTCCCTGCAAACATTTAAATGGGACTGTTATTTTCCCCATTACATTATTTTTCAATTTTTAAGGGGAGAGATTCGAAAACCGGTTCAGATTTTCACAGTCCATCGGATTTGTATGCCTCTGACATTATCAGTTCATTTAAATGATGATCCCGCTCACAACGTGCTCCTAACAACTGCAGAGTGGGATGCTGCATATCACTAAACAAGATGAAAATGATGTTGTTTGCAATCAGTGCAAGGTTGTGATTTTATGCAAACACTGTTTCCCATTAATTTCTGACTGCAGCCCATTAGTCTTATAATATACCGTTGGAAATAATTTTACACACCTCAATCTAAATACGGTTGTGGTGGTATTGCGGCCTCAGTCGGACACGTTCACATCAGTGCTGCTACCACATCCAGTAAGTAAGTATTTATACATACATCCAGATTGCACACAGACAACAAAAACAGCTGGCTTGTTGCTGAAAACTGTGTACAACTTTTTCCACAAAGAAAACTGATCAAGGTAAAGCTCAATAAGCAGAATCAATAATGGCATTTACATTAATTAAAATGGCATTTACATTAATAAAATCTTCAATTCCATTCCCAACCTTGGTAATTATTGTTAATACATCTACTTCCAAGCATTGTATCAACATGACACTACGTGACACTAAAGAGGAAGTAGGCAATTTAGAATTGTTTTTTTTTGGCTCTGTACTCCAGCTCACTAGCTTTCAAGAGAAATCATGCCTATGAGAGGTTAAAGTGACTTTAAGGGAAGGAAGGATTTGTGACCTTTCTTACCCTTGACTCTTTAAGAAAGTGGGCATTTCCACAGTTTCTCAGGCATGGATGTGTACGCCCTCACATTAAATGTAAAGGTCAGCACTTCAACCATAGTCAGTGTTTCATTTCCAACCAAATGTGCTGGAGTACAAAGTAAACACAAACTATAATCGAGAGATCCAGTGAAAATAACACATGAAAGATAACATTGCTTAAAAGCCATGACATTTGAGAAGGACAGCTAATAAAAAGTAATTTTACACCAATCATAATAACATATGCTTATGTTATGGCCTCTCAGTCCTTCCTTCTGTATCTCACAGTCTCTCTGACTATATTGATGTTGATGCAGACTGCAGATGCAGACTCCCACTCAGGGCTGGGACGGTGACACTGTGACGCACTTGAGCTTCAACGCATTCATGCCCTGGGGCATTATGTCTACAACTTGTGGATATGTGTTAAATTAGTTAAATATAGCTTGCATGAAGGTACATCATCATCTCCATCATCTTATCAGCAAAGCTCCCATAACACTGGAATCATTATCACTCAAATTAGTGACTCTTTATTCCTCTATTTAGAAGGTATGATGCTTCAAATCAGAAGCCTATTTGGATGACACAATCTCACACAGTCAGTTATGTTTAAATTAGGGAAGGAAAGACAAATACTAGATGCTGAAATTGCATTTAAGGATTTATGGATCTAATATGCTATTAATAATATTAATAATAATAATGGCTCAAATGTTGACTTCTTGGTAATACTGTCCTGATTGTTGGTGATCACAAAAACATCTAGTGTGTGATGTTTTGTTGTTAACCATGTTATGACCATGAAGGTTTTTCCCCTCTCTGCCAGTAGACTGCCATAGCCTTGAACATGAGACATCTTTGTCAGACATGACAACAAGAAACATAAATTAGTCAAGGCTAAACAAATGCCATAGTGCTGATATTATGAGGTGCATGACCGGGCAGCTACAGGAGAGGAACAAATGGGTTCCCCTTACCATCCTAATCACAAAGCCACAATTAAGAAGATAATGGCATTCATGCTTGCAATTCAATTCCTGGAAATTTATGCAATGGCCACAAACAATTTAGTTAGCCATTTATGTTTTACTTGAGTCTTACTTTCAGATAACCACAAACATATTTTCCAGAACATAGAGCACCATTTTAATTAATGATTATAGATTGTTCTAGCAACTGTACCAAGAGCCAGAACTAAAACAAAATATGAGCAATGCTTACAATAAGATCCCCGCCAAGTGCCAGTGGTATAAGCAAGCTAATCCACTCCAACATACTGTACATGGTTATCAAACACAAATGCAAGACAAAGCCTCACTTTGATCTTCTTGCACCTGCCACATTCAAGGCACTGCATTGTGTTGCTAAATACAAACTCAACACTTTCTGGAACTGTTCAGTGGCCTGACCATCCCGTTTCTTAACATGGCTTTTATTATGAAACATTCGCAGACGAACCCTCATGCAACAACAGCTAGACACACACCACAAGCATGCACCCACAGTGACTGAAAAAAATATTTAAGCTCATCACTATCTAAACCAATCAAACAGCAACTAAGAACTCAAGTGTCTTCTGTTAAAAGCTGATAAAACATTAGTATAGATATACAAGTTTGCTTTTTACAACTGTGTTACTTGTGAACCTTTAACACTAAATTTAGATTTAATAAATACAGATTTTTAGAATTTTAATTGCAAAGTCAAAGCCGTTTCACCACTCAGGCTTCCCCGGTTCAGACCTAAATCATGGAGCAGGTCCAGGTGTTTTAGCTTTGTTTTTAGATATACCATGACCTGGATAACTAAGAAACAAATACATTTGATACAGTTCTGTCAAACACAACTATGAGAACTAATTAAACAGACAGACAAAAAAACTGCTTTCATTAAGTTTAACTGGAGGACATGACTAAAATTAGAGCAAATAGACAATGCTATCATCCATCACACATAACATCGAGCTTCACTTGACTTCTTAGCTGCCTGACTGACCCCATGCACAAGATGACTTTAGACTTTCGCCTCTATAAAGCTGAATGCAATCTTGCTAACCTACATAAATGTAAGTCAGCAGCCTTTACTAGGTTTTAATGGTATTCAAAGATGAGTTATGCAAGTAAAATTGCCTTGATGGCCCAAGTAAATGTAATTGCTCTGCAGTGCATTGCTTCTGTTTTTAATCACAGGTTCAGGTCTCTACAACACTCTGTTAAAGTTATTTAACTAGACTCTGACCTTTGCCTTCTTGATGACTGCAAACTGCTCTGAATACAGCTCAGAGTAAAAATTACTTAAAGTGCTTAAATCAGTTTATTGTAATACAATACACTATGTTAGGGTTTCGTGCAAAACGAGTTACAAGTCAGTCTCTTGTAGGCTGTAACCTGCTGGCACAGAATAAAATAACTTTTAAAATATCTGGCCTCGAGACAGCGCAAAGTTCGAGCTGTAATTCAGTAAAGAAAAAAAAACTGCTGTATCTGCAGACAGCGGTGTCTTCAAAACAACACTTTTCTCTCGGGCCGAGGAGAGGGAAAGCAGTAGATCTGAACTCTCATCTGCTGACAGTGACAGTTAAATGCTGTATCACTGAAAAGCTAACAAGCTGCTCCAGCACAGATAACATGCAAATACATTCAAAGCACCTGGCTGCGTGTGTATGTGTGAACAGACTGACCTCAAGCTCCGTCTCGCATCGGTTGATATCATCTGTGGACTGGTTGAGTTTCTCCAGCTCACCCTGGACGAAAGGGAACAACAGAGAGATGAAGCACATGGAAGAAAAGTAGGAGAAAGTAACAGAATACAATACCTGGAAGTACAGGAGAGAGGATTATCTGAAGTTAATTACAAGAACACAGGGCAGAAAGGAATGTGCAATATTCTATTTAAATGAAGCAGCATTCTGATATGTTGAAGTGGCTCATAAAACTATTCAATCCAAATGATACATGACGCTTAGTGTCCTTTTCCTGCTTCCCTTCACTACACAAAAAGTTATTAACTGCTAGCTTTGCTGATGATCAACTCCGCATCCAGACTAAATACTTAATCAAAAGAAATCAATACATTTCTGCAATTTATTGATAAAATCATCTGAAATCTTCTCTTCAGACAGAACTCAGCTTAGCTGCAGGAACAAACGTAAAATCAGTACACCTCACTGTCAAGATTTTCTGCAGTACAAAATATTGCAGCCCACTATGACTTTGCAGAACACTGGCTTTTCACTATTGCTAACCCAAAACCAAAGCAGTGGGTTGAGTCTGAGTAGCCCTAAATTCACAGTTAAACAGAACAAACATTTCGCAAAAGCAGAAAAGAGCCCACACAAATGGTGGAGCCAAAGAAGTGAGAAGACAGTTAAACAGAATAAGTCTATTTCTGCTCTTCCACATTACCTATACTGTCTCATCTTTGGCCTGTTTGCTTTCCTGGTTCAACTACTCATAACTGGTGGGTAAGAACAAAATGAGAGGCACGTAACTGTGTGAAACACTCTTAGATAATGGGAAGGAATGTTAGTTTCAAGGTGCTGGTGAGCTCAAAGAACACCTGACTACTTCTTCTCTCTGAACCTTTTAAAAGTGACATGAATATTCATCACATACTAATAGCACCATCACACTGGTGGCCATTGTATGAGAAAAAAAAAAGTTGAAATTCTATCAGATAAACCTGAAATCAGAGATTTAATCAGCCTCTACTTTGATAAGCAATCCATTATATTCTCATTGTTAATGTGGTAGTAAACTGATCACGTTAAGAGTTTAGGGGCCTTATCTTGACAAAATAATTGATTAAATAAAAACGTAATCAACACTACTTTTGTTTTTGTTTTCTCAAAACCTGTAATTATAATCCCCTAAAATATTGTAATATTATTATATTGCCTTTACTTTCTCTTGTGTCTGCCTACTTAATCTTTGATTTGAAAAATGCTGAAGCTCATAAACTCATTGAGTCTCTTTTTGACTTCTAACATATTTGCATCACTATCTAAAGATTAGCCACCACCTTTATACGAAGAGCACTTAACTACCAAAGCTGGAAGACATATTTTAGACACAGGAACTAAGTTTGCTGTTATATATTTGCAATAAACAAACAAAAAAAGGGCTGCATTAAGCTAGGACTATTAGCTGCAGTGCTGTGGAGAGAGACTGGGCTACACTGGATGGCTATCCTTTAAAAAAATACTAAGTAAAGCAGAAAAATTTAAAAAGAATAACCTGAATTCTGGGGTCCACCTCCTCGTCTTCATACTCAGCCTCGTCGTCCGACCTGTGCTCCTTCTCTAAATGGTCCATTTTAGAGGTGAAAGAGATGCCTCAGCCGAACAAAGACAGACGATACTAAAGCCGGAGACACCGCAGATTCATCTGCCCCAGCCGGTCACTGCGAGCCGGATTCACCGCCTTTACTTTAGCCCTCAAATTTAACGATGGGTTTTAAATGCACGGGCTTTCGAAGAGGAACATCCTCGCTTGTATCCACCAGCAGAGCAACAGCGTGTTTACCCGTTCAGCTCTCCCTCCACAGTGAGCCCGATCCTGCTGTTGAAGTGACCCGAGCTGCCTCTGCTCCAGACTGGGAACGCCCCCTTCAGCGAGACCGAGGTGATTAGTGCCACGTTGTGGCGAAGCCTCGTAGTGATGTTCAATTCAATTCAATTCAATTCGGTTCAGTTAAATTGTATTGATATAGCGTCAATAACACCACAAATTGTCTCATGACGCTTTACAACAGCCAACATGAGACCCATAGAGCGCTATCATTAGAACTAATCTCGCCAGTTTTCTAGAGTAGTCATAGGTTGTGTGTGTTGTGGGGGAGGGGGCACTCAACAAATACATTGTATTTCATTCCTAAAATTAACATAGACCCATAGCTACATGTAATTAGTCAGTCAGTCATTTTCTATACCCGTTTAGTCGTTTAGGCGGGGGGTACACCCTGGACAGGTCGCCAGTCCATCGCAGGGCCAACATTCACACTCAAATGACCAATTAACCTAATGAGCATGTCTTTGGATGGTGGGAGGAAGCCGGAGAACCTTTCTGTGGGCAGCCGGCCCATGGATTCGAACCGGTGTTCTTGTTACCTTTTTGTATTTAAGATTATATATAACAAAATGGTTCGCCTAGGGTTTAAATCTAGCCAGGGCCGCCTCTGATCTAAGGAGATCTAAAACTGGGTTAAGAACTGTCCAATGCAATATTCCCTATTGATCGTGATTGGCAGTCACTTAAACATTTGGTGAAATCAGTCAAAGAAAAACAACAATATAGCTCGGAGCTATGCTGAATAGTGAAAGTAAGAACATTTCCATACATACAATGTGAAGGGAACTCAAGGCATAGGGACTGAACAGCTGTGTAGCCTTAAGAAAACCACTGATCAGTGAAGCTATGTGAGATAAAGTCTGGACTCTGGAGCAATGGAAGAAATTCATGCAGTCTGATGAGTCCAGATTTACCCTGTTCCCGGAGTGCTTGGAGGAAACCAAGGACCTTCTTACTGTAAGGCACCAGCTACCTTGTTCCTAAATTACTAACTAAACCCTATGTGCAACAAAAGAAACCAAAATACATTAATAAATCTAATTGCCGAAACTAGCAAAACACAAGAGAAAACAGTGACTGAAAGAAAATGGTAGTTCACCCCTTCTGCTTCGCACTGGATCTCAACAGAATATTTACAGACTTACAACAAAACACCCAACTAGCTAACACTATGTAACACAGTGGTTACAAAGAACGCGATGTGACAAAGGAAACCACCATCACCATTCAGGTAGCACATCACAACCCTCTCGGCTGTTGACGGATGGACCCATGCAGGCACGGGGAGAACATACATCAAGAACGTGCAGTTGGCCAGTGTAAGCAAACTCATACCACTTGAGTGGTATGTTCCAGTGAGTGGAAAGAAGCATTCTTTTTTACCACAGTAAAAGAAACGTGCATATGTCTCATACACATGCATATGGGGCTGCTGTGGCAACAGCAAAGCGGCACATTGTGGAGCAACACTTCACTTCAGTACTCGTCACGCTAGCTCCCATGCTAACTGCTAACTCCCCACCTGGCAGCGCACTATGGGCAATGGAGAAACGTCACATTTAGGACATTTTTCATGTCACAAAGGTGTCATTTGAACAAAAATAAAACTTTAAACAAAGTGCTACAAATGTGCTCATTTATACAGTGCAGTCAAGAAAGATAGATAGGTCAGAGAGAGATGTGATAGTTCAAATGCTGAAATTAAATTATAGGAATGAAAATAAATAATGAAAAATGTTGCGTTATTGTTTAAATAAACAGGTTTCTACCATGTAAGTCATTGCTATTGTGTGGATTCATTAACAACAGTATAATAACAACCACTAAAGTGAGCAGACAGCCTCATTACACATATAAGTTGTTATTTATATGCCTATTATTAAAGGTGGACTGTGCCATTATGTTATTCAGTAAGTTTTCATCAGAGGTAGCCCTTCTTTGGGGTGTACTAGAGTTTTCAACACTGTATTATATTCCTATTATTCCAACTGAATAATAATAATAATAATAATATAATATAATAAAGTTTAATATGAATAACAAACTGTTGACAGATAAGAACGGAGCAAATGAAATCAAACCTCTCAATTGTGTGTGTGTGTGTGTACAGATAGTAACTATTCAATAATTATTACATTTTGTTTAGCATAGGAATATTATTAACTAACATGTTTTCAACACTGTATCAAAAATATATATATTTTTTTTTTCTTATATCACCTCCGATTTTCTGAGGCCCCCCTAGCGCCCCCTGGCGGCCCCCCAGGGGGCCGCGGCCCCCACTTTGAAAACCACTGTACTAGAGAAGACTTTGTGCAGTGGTCAGTCTCTCTCATCATCAATACAAGGTCTTGGTGAAAAATTAATGCAACACTGGATGGAAATAAATCTCGTGGCATTGCAGAACCTCATCGAAACAATGCCAGTGAATGTGTGCTGTAATTAAAAATTAAAATTATATTATAGTATTATAAAAGCGGCCTAACAAAATATTAGAGTGTGTGAATTTCTTTTTTGGTGTTGACTTTTTTTTTTTTTTTTTTCTTGGCCAGGCAGTGTATCTGTTATACATACATCAGTCACAACATTAAAACAGGAGAAGTAAATAACATTGACCATCTTACAATCCAATCTTCTGCTGGGAAACTTTTGGCCCTGTCAAAAGTTTCCTAGCAGATCCATGTGGATGTTACTTAGACATATACCACCCACCATGTACCACCCATCTAGACCAGGCACCCCTACCCCACTGCCAAATGAAAGAAATGAGTCAAGGTCACTTGCGAATTAAAGGACAACACCAAGGTTCATCAGGTCAAAGCTCAAAGCCCCTGTTCAGAACTCATTAGGCCAGTGAAGGTCTGATGGAAAAATCATTTTGCCGGCCTTTATGCAGTGACGAATACAAGTATCATGAAAGCCAGACCTCCCCTTTTTTTTTTTGTGGTTTAATGGTTAACCCCACTGTTGGGAACTGATCATTCCCCAGCAAAAAGTGATTGACAGTATGATAGTTGTCCACGTCTTCTGTGACGAGCTGTGGAGTTTAATTTGTTTACAAGAAAAAGGCTTTGATTGGTTGTAGGACTATCCAGTTGCACGCACAGGTATATTTTTCTTTGTATGTTTTGAAATACACTTAATAATAAAATCCAAATGGCGTGTTACCAGACTGGGTTAGGACAGAAGAGTAAGCAACTTTGTCAAAGAAGCTAGAAGTTTAGATTCTTCTATTGCATCTTTTGTAAAATATACAGCAAAATAATTTTTGGACAAACAATTTACAGAGAGTAAAGCATTTATGAGAAGCTGGATACATGATTTGTTTCTCCGATCAACACAAAGACTATTGAGATGCGTGCAGAGGTATTTTTCTGTGTATCTGTTGAAACATCCAAACAGCTGTTAATAGACTAAAATTCTGATAAAAATATTGAATAATTGAATAATATTGAATAAGGTTATACCAAACCAAATAATTTTGGCATTCCCTTATGTTTGCATCACCTGTTTCAACAGTAATGACATTCAAAGGTTAACCCTAACCACCACTTCAGGTTGACTTTTTTGGCAGATATGTTAAATTTGCAACAAGGGCTCAGTCTGTCTATGCAATTCCAGCACTCATGAACGAGAAATAGCCTTAGCAGTAGTAATATGTACAGTATTTGTTGAACACTGTCTTTCTTTAGACTGTAAGTCTTCCTCCAAATCATCTTTTCTTGGAAGCTTTCTATGTTCAACTTCATTCATCCTATCGCCAGAGATAATAAGAGCTAATTCACAGAATCTTAGTTACACAAGGCTCTCATTATCTCCACCATACCCCTCTTTAAGACTGGAGCCAAAGCAGGAGTAAACCAATCATTGCCGGTTGACATTAAGGGCCTCACAGTACAGATATGTCACCACAGATACCAGATTTATATGTACAAATCCCACAATACAGCATATTCCATTTATTCTCTTATAGCTTGACATGTGCAAATTAAGTTTTATGATACTTTATCAGTCATGTCAGACTAATGATGAACATGTTTTCTCTGAAACTCTGTGTATAGCATATCGCTGTTTTATCTACATCCCAGGAACTGTGCTATATCATGATGTATAATCTCAAATTACTGTAAAATGGCATGCACCGTTTTAGAAGACTGCATCTATATCAGCTCCCTATGAGACAGGTCTTGCCCTTTGGACTCAGTGTGAGGTGGTCTTGTGTACCGTGACATGCATCTTTGAGTTAATGCCATAGAGACACATTCCTCAAGCCTTACTGTTCTGGGAAAAGACATATATCTTGGGGATCACTAATGGCAAACATCTTTCATGATTCAGGGGACCCTGATATAATTATTCCTAGAAGCATTGTCCAAAAAAAGCTACAAACAACTTTTTATTTAGTTAGAAACGATACCAAGAAACAAGACATAATATAATTATGAAAAATAATTCAATTCTGGGTTTTTACATGTTGGCTGGACATCAGCTGCTAGTTCTGGGGCACAGTAACAAATACTTTTATTAGCATGTAGTGCCAATTTTATCAGAGGAAACTTTGGGACATTTCTGTCCCAGTTACATTAATTTGCATTTCTCTGTACTTAATGTGTCATCTGGCAGCAGTTTTGTTTAACTAAATATATTGTATTTCAAGAGAATAAATTGCATTTTAACAAATGTCTGTTACCCTTTAAAAATCCCATTTCTCATTTCTCTGTCTTACATTTCCAATCAGTGTCTTTCCAGTTCTTTCCAGTCATTTGTCTTGTATATAATGGACTTCCAAGCTTAATCACAGCACTGTGAGATGCTTTTCCAGTAAAAGGCAGGTCCACAGAAAAATACTTTAATTTCAAGGGCACATTTAACTGAAACAAACTCCACACTTTCAATATTGACAGACCCCCATTTACAGAGATTGGAATCAGTTTGAAAACGTAAAATGAATCGAAAGACAGGACATCTGATTTAAAACATTCATATCGCTCAAGGCATTTCAGATATGCTGAAGGACACAGAGATTTCTACAGAGATGGGGTTTCTTTTGCCTGGCATTACCCCTCACGTCTTTTTGTTTTCATTCCTTTTGCTCACCAGAGGAGAAAGTAGCGAGGGCGCAGATACTGAAAGGACTGAAGCCTGAAGTGGCATTACACAGGTTACATAACTGCCATATATCATTCACTCATAATAAACAGCATGCTCTCATGATACTAAAAGGCACTTCAAATAAAAACATCCATATTTTGAGCCATCCCGATGGGCTTCCAAAGTGTTATGTTAAAAACAATTCTTATATCCCAACTGCTTAAAGGAATAAAACATTTTTCGTCCAATGAAATCAAAGTCTACAAAGTAACACAACAATCTTCTTTGTTGTCAATGTGACATGTCACACTCCAGTATTTAAGTGGATGGTTGTAGGTGGTTGAACACAATAAAGTTGAATGAACAAAAACCTGCCTTTACCTCTAAGTGATCATAAGAACATAGTTTTTAATGTGGAAATATTAATAACATTTAGAAAAGTAATAAAAAAAAACAATATGTGTAATGAGACAAAGCCAACAAACAGAATATTATTTCCACCCAACCCTCAGTTTTTGACTTCATCCACTCTAAAATGTATTCTTGAACAATATTAAATTTTTAAAAAATATATAATAAAACACTATTATATTGTCAATGTCCATTTCTTTTGTTCCTTAGAGTACAGTAGACCAGCCAGTTAGAGCAGGTGCTGCTCAGTGGTTAAAATCTGGAAAACTGTAGTCAAAAAGGCCATCTGATGTTCTTCGCACAGGAGGTGCAGATTTTTGCATGCGAACAAATATCTGTGTGCATGATCAAATTTCACCACTCCTTGCAGAGCCGCTGACGCCTTATGGAGCCTGAAGGATATCCAGAATCATATCAGCATGTTCTGTATCGCCGCTGCTGGGCTGCTGGTGATTTGTCTAAATAACAGGATATGTCAAACTATTTTAAAGAGAATGAAGCAGACTGCAGTGTCATCTTGCTGCTCTTAAATCTCGGCCGTAGCCTTGGTTTGCTGACCTCTGTGTGAATGTGTGTGTCAGTGGCTATTAGTTAGTGGTAATCATGATATATCTCTATTTCCAGACAGGAAGATCTGTCTCGACAAGGTAAATTGGCATTGAAATGTAAAATATTTATAAGTGGGTAAGTTATTGGAAACATAAGTAATGTTAATGATAGGAATAGAAAAATGGGGTATTGATATAATACAGTGGTAATTCAGTTGTCATTAAGATGACCCCTGTAGCTAAACAGAAAAAGAGCCTGACTGAACTCTCCATTATTATACAGTAAAGCTGCAGCTGGCGTTGGACGAGAGGTAATTGGCCGTGCTTTTTAAAAGTGCTTTTCTACATATTGGTACTCAAAGCACTTTACAATCGCAGACATACATATCTACCCATTCGCTCACACATTCATACACCAGTGCCACGCTCTGGGAGTGACTGGGGGTTCAGAGTCTTGCTCAAGGACACTTCAGTGCATGGTACATTGCAGGGATTGAACAGCTAACTCTCTGGTCCGTGGACAACCCGCTCTACCTACTGAGCCACAGCCACAGAGGTGGGCTACACCATTCAACACAAGGCTAACACAGGCAAAAAAAATCTATCAACCCATGGCCAACCAAACATGCATGTCTCTGGAGCATGAGAGGATCCTTCAACATTAGGAGGAAACCCATGTAGCCACAGGGAGAACACGCAAACTTCACACAGTAAACTAACCACTCCACCACTGAACCACCCGTTAAGAGAATATCACAAACTAAAAGAGGCCACAGTCCTGCTCATGCGTGTCTAATAAATTATGTGGCCCTCTAACACTGCCCAACTCAGTGTGTTTAAAGCTCAGCCTATAGCAAAGGGTGAGCTGCTACAAAACACTAAAGCAATTCATGAGAGAGATCATGCCGGATTTGTCAGATAGAAGGACTGAAGGACTGGTAACACTGGGGAAGAAATGTGACAGCCATCTAATTATCTCAAAACTATGCAGGTTGATGCCCCCCCTGGTGTCCTGGATTGTTGGCTACCTCACTGGAATACCATAGAATGTGCAGCTGCAACACAGTGTTTGACAGTGTGGTCAGCAGCACAGGGGATCCATAAGGGACAGTCCTTTACCCCTTCCTCTTCATCATCATACATCAGTAGGATGTATCAGTGACGGTGAGGAGGCTGAGTACTGTGGTGGGAAACTTGGTCAAATGGTGTGAGGACAACTTCCTTCAGCTGAATGTGACAAAGGCAAAGGAACTTGTTGTAGACAGGCTCCGGTGACCCCTGTTACCATCCGGGGGGCCCAGGTTGACATTGTGGAGGACTACAAGTATCTGGGAGTGTACATTACAGACAATAAACTGGACTGGTCAAAGAACACTGATGCACTCTACAAGAAGGGCCAGAGTGGACTCTACCTTTTGAGGAGACTGAGGTAATTCAATATCTGTCGGACAATGTTGAGGATGTTCTATGAGTCTGTGGTGGCCAGTGCGCTCCTGTACACAGTTGCATGCTGGGGCAGCAGGCTGTGAGCAGCAGACGCTAACAGACTCAACAAACTGATCCGCAAGGCCAGTGAGGTTGTCGGGTGGAGCTGGACTCTTTGAAAACAGTGTCTGAGAGGAGGATGTTGGCACGGGTGGAGACCATCCTGGACAACACATCTCACCCACTCCACCACACACTGGACAATCTAAGAAGTACCTGCAGTAACAGACTCATTCTACCCAAATGTACAACGGAACGCCACAGAAGGTCATTCCTGCCTGTGACCATCAAACTTTATAACTCCTCCCGCTGAGCGTTGGCCACTCACCTTTAACACCAATCTTACCTCTGTATATTGTGAATACTTGTGCAATATTGTTCTTTTACTTTAAATGCATCTTACTTATTTTTTATATATTTTTATACTACTTTTATTCTATTGTATTTGCTCTGTTAACTAGCAACTGTCACTTTATGGGAGCAGCAGCAACAAAACATTTTCCTGAAAGGATTAATAAAGTATTGTGATTCTGATTCTGATTAATATTGGTTTTAATGTGGTGACCCTCTTTACATAGAGGGCTCTTCTATCTGTCTCTATTCGCGTGGCCTTTGGCAGATGTCTCCCTCCATATGAGCTGGGTTCTGCTCAAGGTTTCTACCTGTTAAAAGGGAGTTTTTCCTTGCCACCATCACCTTCATGCTTGCTCTGGGGGTTTAAGGCCGGGTTTCAGAACAGGTTTTGTAAAGCGTCATAAGCTGTTTTGCATTTCTATTGACGCTATATAAATAATATGTGAATAAATGAATGGAACTGAAAACTGAACAGGTTAATTGAGCATTTGTTTATACACTTATAAAAGCGTGAATCTAAAAAACAAAAAACAAGTTGGCAGTATTGTTGTTGGTCATAATAGTGATAGTAAGAGATTTAAACATTTCCATTTCTATCACCTTCTCTCAGATGTACTGGTGTATTGGACAGTCATACCAACAAAAGACAAAGGGGGCTGATTATGCACAGAATTTGCAGTTAAAATGATTGAAAGATTATCGCAGGAAGTGATTTTTTTTTTATGTCATGGAGCCACTCAATAAGCAGAGATCATGTGGAAGTAAATAGAAACATATGATCAGTTCTTCCTTATTAAATGTTCCATAATCATCATTTACATGGAGTGTGGGATAATGCACACATTTTCTTTAATACACAATTTTTTGTTTTTGCTTTAAACTGGTTAAATCGAGAAACTTTTTAAATACATGAAAAATCTTAATTTATTTATTCATTCATCTTCTGTTACTGCTGGGCAGGTCTCCAGTCTATCACAGGGCTAACACAGAGAGATTCACACTCACATGCACACCTACGGCCAATTTAGAATCACCAATGAACTTAACCAACATGTCTTTGGATGGTGGGAGGATGAAAAACATCTGTTTCAGTGTTTTGTCTTTGTCCTTTGTCGTCAGGATTGTGGCAAATGCATCATGAAACCATCTGGCTAAAAAGGGCAGAACAAAATCTCCATTGCAGTATTATTCTCAGTAGTAGCATGTATTACAAAAAAATATGTTTGACAATATTATTTCTTATTAGTATGACAAAAAATATATTCTCCAACAACATGGAAGCAATGTAAGACATGCCATTTATGTGGCAGAGTAAAAAACCCTCTAATAGTGAGTATGTTACAATTACAACACAATTTTCCAAATATTTGGAATATTCCTGGCCTCATGTGTGCTTGCCAGAACAAGACGTTGTCAGCAGATGCCTGATATCCTGAAATCTTGTAGCTTCTGTCTAGATAAAAGACACATAGCAGAGTCTGAGATAACATTTTTGGCCTGTCTCATTCTTGTACTTCTTTGCCCACTGATGCTTCCTCTATAATGTTGGTGAGCTACAGAGCAAAACTTTATCCAGCTCTTACTCTCATTGTGACCAACTCTAGATGAGAGTATCAGCTAAATGGCTAAACTGTGAATGGTGTGGAGGAGCTAACAATGTGTTTTTCGCCATACGTACCAGTCAAGACAACGGCTGCATTCATGGCAAAGAGGAGCCAATTGTATCTGTTTAACTTTGTTTAAGCTTACTCTCCTAAGGAACTCGTTTAAGTGGCTCTGATAAGAGTGTCAGCTAAATACCCGGACAGTTGACAGGAAAAGACATTCTTCAGTTAAACTGAAAAATGAAATAGCTCTCAAAATGTTGTCATTCATCCCCAATATTCAAAAACATTCAAGTCTGATATCTATTAATCTTATAGCACCTCATGGGAGAAGAGCCAGTGTCAGTGTGCGCTCAAGATTATATCTCATTTGCTATGGTTCAATTCACTTCAATTCAATTTTACTTATATAGCGTCAATAACAATACAAATCATCTCTAAGGACACTTTACAAAACCCGTCCTGAAACCCCCAGAGCAAGCCTGAAAGCGACGGTGGCAAGGAAAAACTCCCTTTTAACAGGAAGAAACCTTGAGCAGAACCCAGCTCATATGGAGGGACCCATCTGCCTAAGGCCAGCCGGGTACAGACAGAGAAAGAGAACAGCAAGATAAACATACATCTGTCAAGCGTACATGTGAAATCTTATGATACAAAGTGATGATGCTACATGACAGTTTGAAAATGTAAGAGGAATCATAGGCAGGTTGGAAAATTGTTCATTCAGGTAGAAGACAAGGAGGCTGTATTTTACTGTTTCAGAATATGCCCAAGTGTTTCTTAATCATAGAGACTGTTCATTCTGAACATTACAGAATGTGACATAGCACAGAAGTCTTGCAGTTATGGCGGAGACCTTGTTGCGAGGCTGCGTACCTGACCTCTTTGTCCCTGTCTTTCTGACTTCCTGTCGGCTTCATGACAGGATGAGCAACTGGGACGTACTGTTCTTTTCAGAGACAGCTCACGAATATCCACTCAGGATGCAACAATGCCCAGTGCATTTAGTCATGACACTTCAGGAACAACTGGAGCACTATTAGAAGCAGATTAAAATAGCACATATTCCATGAAATGACAATGCTGCACTTTTCGAAAGAAAGCCTGGGTTAAAAACTTTTTTTCTAATTGTCATGTCTTGGTGCCGGCTGTAAAAAACTGTATCTTAGAATTCAACTAACTAAATGGAAATTCAATTAACTAAAACAAACATGGAAATACTAAATTACTGAAGTTTCAACATTCCTGTTGTCCCATGATTGTTGTGTACACTGTTAAATCTAATAAATTGATGATAGGTTGACAGGTTAATGGCTAAGAGGCTAATGTAAAAGCTTGTTAGCTGTGTTATGTTTAGCCAAATAATATAGCTTGCTATGAAAGTATCAGCGTAGCTCATTATTCTAATGTTAGCTAACTTTCTAGTGGGAGCTAGCAGTTGCTGTTTTCTGAAGGTGTGCACAAGCATTTTGATGATCACCTCGATACAATCCTTTCATTTTATTGCGTTTAACCAGGTTCCTACGATCTGTTTGACTGAGTTTTGCCTGGTTACCTTTTCAGTTTGGAACTATTGACTGTACTCTTCCGATTCTGGCCCCCTACAGCCCAGCAAGATGACATTTGTAGCTTTTGCCTCCAGTTACAGAAGATGAATGAATGAATGAATGAATGAATGTCCTATAAGGGCCCTGTGACATCACAGAGTCACAGAATGTTCCTTCCAGGATTCCATGTTTCCATCACTTTTCAATGTGGACTCGCAAGTGCAACAATGATGATGTAAGTAACAACACTACTGATCTACTTTTTTTGATTCAAAGTGTTTAAATGCACAGTAATAATACTTTTGTAGACAGGAAAACCCTTCTGGTGTCACTGGAGAATCCAGGATGAATGTACAAGACTGACAAAGCTAAGAGAGCTCAGTCCCAAACTTAATGTCATGTTTTTTTGATCCCAAATCTTTGTAAACTTAATTTTAGCAGTGTTGGCAAAGACTAAGAGTTACTAAATTGAATTAATTACCATGTTAGAATTTACAGTGTATGATAATGAATCCAAAGACTCAAGACGTGACAGGATTCTGGTGGGGTTTACAGAATTAGACCATCTTCTATGATATTTTATCTGGCAATGTAAACGCAAGACAACATAGACCAGAAAAGAATAAACTAAACTTGCATTGTTTGTGACATCCCAAATGTCTGTAAAAAGATTATATTAAGATTTAACACAGGATATCAATCTTATAAACCATGACTATATTTAAATGAAATAATCACACCTTGCAACAGAAAGTTTATTTTCAAATTATGAGGTACAAAGATTATGATAATGAATAACAGAAATAACAGTATATTCATTCATATTCTGTAACCACTGGTCATCTGGAGGGTTTTGTAAAGTCTCTTGAAACAATTAATAAATAAAACTGAATGGAACTGAAAATTGAATAGATTAATTGAACCTTTGCTTACAAACTTATAAAAATGTGAATCTCCACAACAAGTTGACAGTATCATAATAGTGACATTAACAGACTTAAACGTTTCCATTTCTAACATCACCTTCTCTCAGATGTAGTGGTGTTGTACAGTCATACCAACGAAAGACAAAGGGGACTGATCGTTGTTTTATGCACAGAATTTGCAGTTAAAATGATTGAAAGATTATCAAAAGATGTGATTTTTTAATGTCATGGAACCACTCAAGATCATGGAAGTAAGCAGAAACATATTATCAGTTTTTCACATTACTGTCATTTACAGCAACATGTGGGATAATGCACACCTTTTCTTTAACACACAAAAAAAGTTTTTTTATTTTTTACTGGTGAAATCGCGAAACTTTAAATACATGAAATACATACATTCATTCATTCATCTTCTGTAACCAGCTGTCATCGGCACAGGTCTACAATCCATCGCAGGGTTAACACAGAGACAACCGTTCACACTCACACTCACACCTACAGCCAATTTAGAATCACCAATGAACCTAACCAGCATGTCTTTGGATGGTGGGAGTACTAGGAAGAGATTAGAGATTAAGTGATCTCGGCCAAATATACTTGTGTATACGAGGAATTTATTTTCTGCATTTAACCCATCCGTGAATTAGTGAGCACACAAAGCACACAGTGAAGTGAAGAACACACTAACCCGGAGCAGTGAGGTGCCATACAGTGGTGCTCGGGGAGCAGTGAGGGGTTAAGTGCCTTGCTCAAGGGCACTTCAGCCGCTTTCTACTGGTCGGGGGTTCGAACCGGCAACCCTTCAGCCACAAGCCCAAAGCGCTAACCAGTAGGCCACGGCTGCCCCAGGAAAGAACCCACGCAGACACAGGGAGAACATGCAAACTCATGCAGGATTCGAAGATTTGGTTTCAGATTCGAACCCAGAACCTTGTTGCTGTGAGGCATCAGTGCAAACCACCACTATGCCGCGAGTAACAGTACAATGAAAATACATTGAATAAAGTTAACTGATTATATTGGGGAAGCAATGTGATAGCAATGTAACATTTTTAGGCACAAATCATTTCCAGAGGGTTCCATTCTTGCTCTCACTGTCATGAAAGCAAGTTTTATTATCTTGAAAATACCGTCCTCTCGTGGTCACCGGTGGTTAGTACACTCTATTAAATTCTATGTGGTGCAGTGGTAGTCAAAGAGTAGTGTAAGCCAGCTCTTTCTCACAAATCCAATAGTGCTGTGTATTGCATTTGTCCAGATTCCAGTCATACCAGTAATATGATTCCACATATGCACAGCACCGACGCCAGTCGCAGTAACTTTGTGGTTGAATCTTGAAGTAACTAGAGAAAACAACAACAACAACAAAAAAAAATAAAAATGTGGAGAAAGTGTATTGCTGAGGGTGGTGTAGTTCTTGGTTTTATGCTATTTTGTTGAAACCTCAGGACATGCTTCATAGTGTAACATAATGGCATTCTGCTGAATCAGCATATTACTTTTAATGAGTTTTTTTTATTATTATTCATAAAAAGTAAAAAAAAAAAAAAAAAAAGGCCTTACCCATTGCTCAGCGACTGTCCATTAACCCATGTCCAAGTCCATGAGTTGGTAGAAACGTTTTGTTGACCTCTCAAGCCAATCCACGTGTGTCTGGTGCGGATAACATTGACAAATTTCTGTTGGGAAAAAACTGAAGCTGAAATGCTTTTTGTCTGAACTATAACTGAATAACTGAATTTACACAGACCAGAACAAGCCAGGGCACAACAGATTCAGGGACTAGATAAAATGATATCACAGAAACAAAAATCACAAATACCTCTTCAGTTTCATTTTCAAAAATCACCAAATGAGCTCCTTCCACCTCACAGTTTTGTTTGGCATTTTGCCAGTTGTCTGGCGCTGAGGATTGCCAATAACAGCTGTCCATTAATCTCCACCAACCCGGGGGGCAACGCGGAGTGCTTGCTTTGATAAGAAAATTAACATAGAATAGGGCACATCAGGAAAATATGAAATCAAATGGTGTGGATCATGACAAATCAGGCTTTTTGGACAGGGCAGAAACAAGTAGAACACATAACTGTATGCCAGTAGCAGCCATGGTGTTGGAATGACTAACAATATATAAAGCATTGGGAGTTGTTTATCTGAAATTCACTCACCCATGTCCACTTTGCTCTGCAGTTCCTGAATATGATTTTGTTGTGTGAGAATATCCTCTTTTAACGATGTCACGTCTTTCGTCACCCGCCTATTGGTGCTCTGTAATTCTCTGTTTTTATTTTCCAGCAAATTATTACCTTTCTTCAGTTGCCTGTTCTCTTTAAGAAGTTGTGAGTTGTCTTGATTCAGCTGATCCTTGGCTCGTTGGAGTTTGTTTTTGTCTTGATTCAAGCTGTCTTTCTCTCGAAGAAGTTCTGCTTTCTCCAGAATTAGTTGGTTTCTCTCTAAAACGAGGGTTCTGATGTCGCTATCTGACATTATGGAGAAATTGCAAGTGGAGACGTTGTTGGACCCATTACAAGTCCCATCTAGGAGAGAAAAAGGTTTGTTTTTCCAATGTTTTTATACTTCAAAAATAGGGAATATTAAAATACACATATTTGATTTTATTGCTGTAAGATAGTTAATATTG
Organism: Planiliza haematocheilus; assembly: GCA_005024645.1. Lineage (NCBI taxonomy): Eukaryota > Metazoa > Chordata > Actinopteri > Mugiliformes > Mugilidae > Planiliza > Planiliza haematocheilus. The sequence continues at coordinate 3,993,152 of SRSE01000806.1, forward strand.
TCATGTTTACTATGAAACTACAAATTAAAGCAGCACACAATTTTAGCTAAACTTATTCCATTAGAGTAGCAACAATTGGAAAACTATTCCATATTAACCAAGACCTGAGCCTCCAGGATGTTAAATGGTGTATATGATGTTGTAGGTGTGGACTGATACTCACGTTTCTGTTGCCAAAGAAAAACATTGAGAGCAAATTGTATAATGCACACCAGGCCAAAGCTGATGCCAACCAACTTGTAGAGTTTTGATCCTCCTATGGGCAGGCAAAAACATCTCAGTCAAATTCTGTCACAAACATTAAGAAAAAAAAAGTACTTGAATCCATTTAGGATATTCTGACCTGATTGACTATCCTGTGTCATCAGGTGGTTTTGTCTCTCTCCTCTGACAACTTGTGAATTGACATAGTGTCCTGTCTCCATTCTTCTTGCACTGGCAGTCTTAAGCTAAAGGTTTAAGTACTGCGCCTGGATTTGTTGTCCGTTGTTTGCTTTTCTTGTGCCCATGAGGGGGTTTCATCATTTCCTGTTTGTGTCATCAGATGCAACACACCAACAACAGTTGTGTCACCAACCCCCGGAATATAAAAAAGGAATTTCTTGAAAACACCTACAAAGATAGTATTTATCATTAGTTCACTGAAAGAAAGTTTTCCTAACATGGCTTTAAAACCTCTCTTTTGACATCTGGAGGTGGCAGGTGAGTTATTCTCCAACCTCGAGCTGACATGTCAATGCCATGGGTATTTTTTGTACACTAATTTGTGATATTTACTACTAGTAGTATCAAGGTAAAATAAAGGCAGGAAGGGGCAGTCAAGAAGTTCTCTTTGGGTAAAGTGGTGATTTCAAATGTTTTTTTAAATCGATGTCATCAGCTCTCAAAAGAACTTTCCTATGATTCCTCTTACATTTTCAAACTGTCATGTAACATCATCAGTTTGTATCATAACGTTCCACTTGTATGCTTTAGTCAGATATGTGTATTTAGATTAGATTAGATTAGATTCTTTATTAATCCCAAACTGGGAAATTTCTCAGTTGCGGCAGCATTCAACTCCATACATACATACATATAACAAAAGCTAAAAATCAACAATATGAGCAAATTGAGAACTATAAGAAGAACAAAAAGTATACACAGTATACAAAGTATAAGAAGTGAATATTAAAATATTTATGACAGATGTATGTTTATCTTGCTGTTCTCTTACTCTGTCTGTACCCGGCTGGCCTTAGGCAGATGGGTCCCTCCATATGAGCTGGGTTCTGCTCAAGGTTTCTTCCTGTTAAAAGGGAGTTTTTCCTTGCCACCGTCGCCTTCAGGCTTGCTCTGGGGGTTTCAGGCCGGGTCTTGTAAAGCGTCTTGAGATGATTTGTATTGTTATTGACGCTATATAAATAAAACTGAATTGAATTGAATTGAATTGAACTTAAACTGTTAATACTTTCTCACCTATGTTTTTACTTTACAATGTATTATTAGTTAAGCACAGTTACATTTTAAATTCCAACTGTGTGGTGTTGCAGGTGGTAGGAAAAGTGAATACTTGAAAAATGTCCATTTTGTTATCCAGGTGCATTAACAAATGATGCTCTTTTCAGCTTGTACATTCTCGTACCATTGAGAAGGAGTTCTTATGGTCTTTCAAAACAAGCTATACCTCATACACACTAAAAGATAAAAGACAGACAACAAGGAGAGGATGACTGTAACTAACAGCGTACATTCAGCACAAACAACACAGTAGTACAACATTTTTTAATATGTGTCTTATTTAGAACAGACTACACATTCTACACAACAGAAGGTGCTTGCATTCATCATATGTGTGAAGACCCTGCTACAAAGTGTTAGCACCAGATGTAGTGTAGACTACACCACTTAAAGTCACATGGACAAAAAGACAAAGCTTCTAGACTTCCTTTTGATTTCACATCCTGTGTTCATGGTATTTAAAGCCTTTCACCCTTTTATTTTAGAATACTAACTCTCATTGGTAACAGGCCAACAACTAAACAATGGCGATTAAATGCGTCGCTCCTCAATGATAAAGAATTCATTGTATTTATAAAAACTGAACTAAAAAATTATCTTGACACTAATACTTCACCTGAAATATCACCCCTTACCCTATGGGACTGTGCGAAGGCATATATCAGAGGCCGAATCATCTCCTTTTCAAGTGCCAGGAAAAGAAAAAGGGGAAAAAAACAGCGAGAGCTTGAAGACAAAATAAGGCAGCTTGAACAGCAACACAAAAGAAACTCAACCTTAAGTTTATTGAATAATCTAAAAGAGGCACGCAGGGACCTAAACAGCTTAATTAACGAAAAAATAGAGGGCAATTTAAGGTTCACTAACCAAAAGTACTACGAAAATGGTAATAGGGCGAGCAGATTACTAGCATTAAGACTTAAAAAACAACAATCATCAAACATAGTACAGAAATTAAAGGAGGATAATTCAATTCTCACACAGCCGGATGAAATATCACAGTCCTTCGCAGAATTTTATAAGACTCTGTACAAAAATACAGACACCTGCACAAATGATGAGGAATTGGCACAATTTTTAAAAGACATCAAATTAAAAGAGCTACCTGAATCTATGGCAAGAGAACTGGATGAGCCAATCAAGGACCTGGAAATACGTCAGGTAATCTCCACACTGAAAAATAATAAAAGCCCTGGTCCAGACGGGTATATTAACGAATTTTATAAAGCCTTCGTGGAGATTATATCACCCTTATTACTACACGCTTACCATCATGCATTAAGATCTGGAACCATGGCCCCCTCTTGGAGAGAGGCTACTATAGTAGTGATACATAAAGACGGCAAAGATCCCACCAAATGCCAATCATACAGACCGATCTCATTATTGAATACAGATCTACGAATCCTGACAGCTATTCTGGCAAGACGTGTCAACAAAATTATTACAGAAATTATCCATCCCGATCAGACGGGGTTTATAAAGGGAAGATACTATGGAGACAACATCAGAAGGTTGTTAAATTTAATGACACACCCAAAAATTAAAGAAGAGGAGTCAATGATATTATCCCTAGATGCCATGAAAGCATTCGACCGGGTATCCTGGCAATACCTTATTCAAACACTGAAACGATTCCAATTTGGACCGAACTTCATCAAATGGATACAAACCTTGTATTCGGATCCACAATCCGCAGTTAAGGTGAACGGATTTCTCTCACACCGTTTCACTCTGGAACGTGGATGTAGACAAGGCTGTTCACTATCTCCTTTGTTATTTGATATCAGTATTGAACCATTAGCACAGCTGATTAGGGATAATGATAATATAAGGGGAGTGACGATAAACGGAGAACAGCACAAAATTTCAATGTATGCTGACGATGTCCTGCTCTATCTTACAAAACCTACAACAACAATACCATGTTTAAAGGACATCATTTTCACTTACGGATACTTCTCGGGCTACAAATTAAACGTGGACAAAACAGTGTCCATGGATTTAGGCGGTAACATTTCAGATACAACTAAATCGCAGAGTGGGTTTAAATGGCCAGTAGATGGCATCAAATATTTAGGTATTCATATACCACCTTCATTAGAAAAATTATACGATTTTAATTACAAAAGTTTAATTCATAACATTAGTAAGGACTTAGACCGATGGTCAATATTGTCTCTATCTCTGCTGGGTCGCATTGAGAGTGTCCGTATGAATGTGCTGCCTAAATTACTGTATCTGTTTCAAATGTTACCTATTGACATCCCCAGAACTACATTTGACAAATTGGACAAACTAATTTCAACATTCATCTGGCAGAGAAAGCGACCAAGAATCAGACTGAAAGTGTTAAAGTTATCTAAAGCAAAGGGAGGGCTCAAACTACCTAATTTGAGATACTACTTTTGGGCTGCGCAACTAAAACCGCTAACAATATGGCTTCAGGACTTATCATATACTCGCTGGCTCAATATTGAAAAGAGCTTATGTGAAAGACCTTTACAGGCCTTGCCTTTCCTAGATGTCCATCCAAGTAAAATAAATATGGGTGATTGGACCAAAACTACATTAAAGATATGGAAGACAATAAAATCTATATTTGGGCTGCCTAAAACAATTTCAGCACTTACAAACATTGGATACATAAATGATTTTATGGTCACCAACTTACATCAACTCCATAATGCTGGCAATTTTAAATCATTTGCACAGCTGACGGAGGAATTTAAGATGCCAAGCACAGATTTCTTCAGATACTTACAGATAAGGGATTTCTTATTAAAACACAAAGACTGGGACAAAGTTACTAAACCAACGCCAATTGAAGAATTATTGATTAAAGTACAAACAAAAAAATGGGATAAGAAATTAATAAGCTATTGCTACCAAATATTCCTGAGCATGGATTTGAATAATACTGCACAGGTTAAGGAGAGATGGGAAACTGAAATTAATTCCAACATCTCACACGATATGTGGGAGGAAATTTGTACTGAAGTACATCTTGTAACTAATGCAAATGTATGGAGAGAATTTAAATGGAAGGTCGTCATGAGATTTTTTCGGACACCTGAAATTACAGCTAAATTTAGCACTACAAACTCAAATAAATGCTGGAGAAACTGCGGCCCACACATTGGTAATCAGACCCACATACTCTGGCTATGCCCAAAACTCGGGGTATTTTGGAAGGAAGTGTTTGAAACACTTAATAAAATATTTGGTGGAAATATTACAATGGACCCAATGGTGGCCCTACTAGGCCTATTACCAAGAAGCATGGAAGGTAGAGCCAAAAAATATCTTTTACAGATACTACTAGCAACAGCAATTAAATGCATTACAGTAAGGTGGTTGAAGCCTGACCCTCCAACACATAATATGTGGACTGAAAAAATAAGGGAAATATATCAAATGGAACAAATAACTTATTCCCTGAGATTCCAAAAACATATATTCATTAAAAGGTGGAGCCCTGCTATGGATATACTGATATAATTTTATTTCTTTTATTCCATCTTGCTCTATTTTATTCTATTTTATATATATATATTTTTTTCTTTGTCACTGTAGTTTCCGTCTATTCTGATGTACCATAACTGTTACCTTGTATACAAAACAGCAGATATGATGATTATGATTCTGTACATGATTCTGAATGAAACTCAAATAAAAATTAAGTTCAAAAAAAAAAAAAAAAAAAGAATACTAACTCTACTTCTGCTTTTTTTGCAGAGTATAAGTTCTGTGTATTTAAATTTAACCATGTTCAAGCTGAACAATGCTTGATCAAACATGTTTGATTTACCAGCCAACATCTGTGGAGGAATTTCATTACTTGGATTATTATACTTTACCAAGGTCTAAATACACCAGCAGAAAGGTTATGCACCGAACTGAAACATTGTAAAAGGTCAGAAACTCATTCTGTTTGTATGTATGTAAGAAGTCCAATATGTAGGATTTAGGAGGACCTATTGAAACACAATCACATTTTCACATTGATGTTTTGGTGACCGAACACTGCCGAGACAAAAAATAAATAAATAAATAAAACGCCACCTGGATTTAACTAAGCAAATAAGTATGAGCCTCCTATTGAATAATTACTGCATGGGCTATTATGTATCAGCTGACAACAAGTTATTATATTAAACCCCAAGTGATGCAATGAGTAGCTTCTCATTTCTTAAACAACCATGTCTGAAGACACATCCTGTGGTTGTGGAAAAGATGTTAGTCTGTTTGAGAAGAGTCAACTCATTGGCATGCATCAAGCAGAAAAAAAACATCTAAGGAGATTGAAGAAAAACTGGGTTAACAAACCGGAAGGATAGTGGAGAACCAATGCATCAGGGTAAGAAGAGAGGCAGATGAAGTGATGCTCCCATCATGCCTAGTGTCTACTGTACAAGCCTGTGGGGGCAGTGCTATGATCTGTTGGTTGCTGCAGTTGCTCAGGTCTAGGTTCAGCAACATTATGTGTCCAAAGAATGAGGTCAGCTGACTACCTGAATATACTGAATGACCAGGTTATTCCATCAATGGATTGTTTCTTCCTTGATGGCACAGGCATATTCTAAGATGACAATACCAGGATTCATCAGGTTCAGATTGTGAAAGAGAGGTTCAGGGAACATGAGACATCATTAACACATAGATTGGCCACCACAGAGTCCAGACCTTGACCCCACTGAGAATCTTTGGGATGTGCTGGAGAAGGCTGTGCACAGTGTATTGCTGAGGGTGGTGTAGTTCTCCCATCATCAATACCAGATCTTGGTGAAACATTAATGCAACACTGGATGGAAATAAATCTCGTCACATTGCAGAAGTTTAGTGTAACAATGCCACAGCAAATGTGTGCTGTGACTGTGATGAGAGTGTGACCTTTTTTTTTTTTTTGGTGGTGACTCATTTGGCCAGGCAGTGTAGGTCCTCTGGCACTCTGTTGCAGTCTGGAACCTCATCAATAGATACACACTGAAGCTGTAACTCACCAGAGTGAAAATATAACATCCACAACCGAATTTTTATAAACTTTTTACAACTTTACAATTTTTGGAACCATTAAACATGGAATATATTGATAAAGTTCACATTAAAATCAAGAGTTAATAACATTTATACACTGAGTAGTTTTACAAATGTGTGATGAGATTAAGGTGAGATAAAGAGAAATGCTTGTTTACTATTGTTTAATGGAATGATTTTGATTTTATTCAGGCTTGATGGAGGTGGAGTTCAGCTCCTTCTAACACACCAAGTATTGTGGAGAACCATGTTTATGTCAGCTTTAAATCATTGCCTAATGACAATGTCTGATGTCGACTGTCTAAACGAGGATCTAGTGCAAATCACAGACTTCCACTGAATTGACAACTTTTGGACAATTTCCCTAAGCACCCAACAGCTTATTGTTTATTGTTTTGGTTTTATTTCCCACTACTATCGGGTTCACGGTCATCATGCGTGATTCCAGCAGCAGGTAGCTGTTTCCAGTTAAAATGTAAAGCTTTTCCTCATTTTCCCTTCCTGGTGTGGGCGCCTGGGACAGAGCAAAGTTGTTACAGATGCAGTCCTTCAAATGGCCACTAGGCGAAGCAAAACCAAAAGAGAACCATTGTAGAACCATTACATACTAATTATGTAATATATACATTACTAATTACTAATTATATATTATATATATTACATAATTAGTATGTTCTTCAGTTATTCAGGGCAGAGCAAGTTAAAATAAATATTTTGATATTTATGGTGTTTTCTGAAAAATGCAAAAAAGTTCAGAGCTCTGCTCCAGACATGTTTGGAAAATGATCATTTGTGTCTGATTTTCTGTTGTTGTTGTTGATTTGGTTGGGTTTTGTTTGTTTGTTTGTTTGTTTGTTTTAAGTACAATCATCCTGTAGGAAACATACTAATTCAGTCACTTGATAAAATATGGGTCTGCAGAGGTGGTGCAAAAAATCTGGAACCAGATTTGTTGGCCTGAACCAGGTGAGTAAATGGTGGACATTAGAGGGCAGATAAGCAAATATACTGCAGCTATCATGCAGCACTACTGAATCTGACAAACCAGTGTTGTGTTTCTGTAAAGACTTATATATAATGTATATTAATTTAGCAAATGTTGAATATAGGTTATTCCCACTGCTCTATTTCCTCATCTCTTCCACTTTCCCATGCTGTCAAAATCAATCAATCTGTTGTCCCTCTTCTTTATATACATTGTAAATCTATCTCTCTGCCGTCAGGCTGTGTATTATGCAACTCTCCTACCCATCTCCACCTGTTCCTGCTTGACCTAGAAGTCTTCAGCAGAGGGCTCCATCATTCTGTCTGCTCCACCCTCACCAGTGTCTAAACTCTGAGAGAGTTGCCTAAATAAAATGTTTTTCCCTTATAACCACTTGATCTCTTTTTACTGAAAATATAGCTATGAATAATCTGCAATTCTGGCCACTGGCTTCTTTGATCTTTAAGTCTGCTTTAAAAAACACAACAGATTTTTTCTCTTTCTTTCTTTTCTTTTCTTTTCTTTTCTTTTCACTTTCGGGGTATTTCTACATATACTGCAGTACAATTTGTAGTAAATGTATGTAATCATTGTTCCTAAAGTATATGCAATTTTGTGTAAAATAATAATAATAATAAAAAGTAAATTGTTGTTATAGCAATGTTTCCTTAATTTTGCAAATGTTTTCTGGAAAGAAAATAATGAATTACTTCGTGCAGCATCTTGGTTTGATCTTTTCATTCCGTTCTAAAATACTGTAGGCTATGCATGTCTGTAGGCAACTACAGACAACCACCACATGTAGTTCTGAAAAAGTGTCTGAAAGTAGGCAGTGAAACAGAAAGCTAGATTCAAGGTGCAAAGCAAAACAGAACGATGGAAAGTAGTGATCTTAAAAAAGTGGGCTGTTTGTGGTGGTCAAAGTGAATGCAGAGCGCAGACGAACATATCCTCCCCCACACCCTATCACACAATACCAACACCCTTTATGCATCTCAGTAAAGGTGTCATCTGTAACTGAGTCTGCCATTTTAAAATTGAGCTGTGGTCCTCGTGTTCATCTTCAGTATCCTCCCAGAGTGTGTGTTACAAAATGACTCGGCTCACTGGACCTGCCGTGCTGGTGCTGATGAATTTGTGTCTGTTGTTTGCTGAGGATAGAGGTGAGTCGGTCCTTTTTTTAAAACATGCGAGCTTCTTCACACATCATTTTTTAAAATAGAAAGTGTCACTGTCAGAAGAAAATCACTACCTCTTAGAAACCTTCCTACCTTATTAGAAGAACATTCAGCTTGTACAGTAGACAACAATCCAATGTTAAAACATCAGTGAAAATATCTGTGACACTTTTATGTTTTAATCTGAAGGGTTAAGCTTACTGAAATATAATATTTTTTGTACTTTCTGTCAAAAAAATGGCATTCACTTTATTCATACATTTAATGTAAGCTGTTATGTAAAGAGACACAAGTGGTGAAAATCACAACAAACATTGATGTGGAGTTAATGCAGAAAAAAAGCAAACACACAATTTGGTACATCTCAAGATGCATTGAAAATCTTAGCGAAGACAGGTGACAGGCACATGTTCAACGTAACGGGAAACGCTGTGATATATCAAGAATAAATTCAGGTTTTTGAGTCAGTTAAAAAGACAAGCTGCGTTATTTAATCAGCTAAACCAAGCTTGGCTAAACTAAGCTCATCTCAGCTAATTTAAGCTAAACTAAACCAAGCTCCATGACATTTGAAAAAAGTCAATAAAGCTAAAACAAGGTGACAATATCCTGAAAACAATTTCTGCTGTGTTCTAGATTACGTAGAGGTCCTCTACCCTCAGAAGACCATCGTTGCTACGAAAGGCTCATCAGTCAAACTGTCTTGCGAGGCAGATTATGATTCCCAGGGATGTGGTGTGGTGCATGCTGTGTGGTTTAAGATTGGCCAACAAACGTTTGAGCTGAAAGACCCTGACAAGTACTTCAGCACTGTGAATGAGACGGTCTCTGAGGCCAACAGACGTCGCAGACAGGTCGTGACGGAGATTCTCAGAGTGACACCGGACGACGAAGGCCAATTTCAATGCAAAGCTGAGTGTGAGAAAGGGGAGCAAGCGATGGGACATTTCATCAGGGTCATTGTCGAAGGTATTGATCTAACAGTTTTTAAAGCTGACATAATAACTGGGTACTTTTTTTTTGTTTTCTAATTTAAGAGTGAAATTACTCTTGTATTATGTAAACTGAGGAATTGTAATTTTTCTTAAACTGGATGCTGTGGAACTGGAAAATGTCGGTTTATGCTGTAGATGTACTCTGATGCCTTGTTCTGCTCTTATTCTCCTACAGGTCGATCATCAGGCTGAGCTGGCTCAGGAGAAAAGCTCGGTGCACCAGAATATTTTTTCAAAAGTCTTTGCAACCTTCATACGTGTTTTATTGCATGTCACCATTGTCTTGATCGCCTACTGCTTTAGTTGGTTAGCTGACTAAAGACTTACAGTACAACTCTGTCCAAATGCTGTTAACCATATTAGTCAAGACAGCCATTCTACTGAGGCATACCTCTTTTGCATATACATCTAGTACTTTCAAATTGTGTTACATGCCAAATATTAACATTTCATTGACAACAAAGAAGCATCCATCAGGAAATGAAGTCTTAACTGTAATAGAAGCATGGTTGTTTTTTAATCATTCTGAAGGCATCTAGATGTTTATTTCTATTAAATTTTCTGTGTACGAGTACACTTCTGCTTGAACTGTATGTGGTCTGTGTTGTGATATGCATGAAGACTGTAATTAAGTATGTTAGTCGTTAAGGTATCCAGTTAGCTGGATTTGTCAACAGACATCACTGTGTGTAGACATTAACCATCCAATAAAGGTATTACAGTGTACTGTACTATACTTACAGGATATAGTTAATATTTTTGGACATTTTCATGGCACTAAAACTGTTTTGGGAAAACAGAGCCAAGTACACATTTCTACAACCTTCCAGTGAGCAGCATGTGCTGATACAGATCAGACCATGCAGGAGCAGATTGCGAAGGTATGTGTGTCACCGCAAAAAAAGTCAGCAGTTAAAATTAGTATCAAGGCTAAAGCGTCTTTGAAGCGCTTAGCACTTTAGTATGATGCAGGTTCTTTGTCACGTTAGAGACAGTGAAAAGTCACATTGAGACGGAACCTGAACTATATGCTAAGTATTAAAATTAGAACTACATCATTTCTATTTTCAAATTCCATTAAACATGCTGATATTCCTCATAGTGCATAGTAGAATTTAAGACCCTACTCAGCTGTTAGCAGTGCTCCTTGCATTCAAGGCATTTAGCAACATTCTTTTCATCATCTAGTGTAATACTGAAAACCCATACCTGAGATTGCATTAGTGTGATATACCCTGTACATCAAGAACAGACATTTTCACACCCCAGCTGTTTTTCACCGTACCGGTGGTGGGCTTAAAAAAAAACAAACCACAGGACAGGAAGCTGCATCAATTTCAGTGTGCTGCTTGCATGCACTAGACGGATGCATTAAATCATCTCTCCTCCCCGCCTTCTTCTCCCTGCCCTCCCTTCATCTTTTTTTCTTTCTCTCTATTTGACTGGCACCAAGCAGATGGGTCCTCCATATGAGTTCTGCTCAAGGTCTCTTCCTGTTAAAGGAGCTTTTCCTTTCTACTTTAGTGCTTGCCCTCAGGTTCTAAGTGCTCCAAGGAACAGGTTTAATCTACATCTATATTATAACAAGAAATCCAAATTGAAATGAAATAGTACAAACGTATCAGCTTCTGGATCTGGACCAATATTTGTTCATTTATGTTGCTCAGATTATGTATCACACAGACCATACAGAGTCCACGGCTCTTCCTCAACTGCCTCCATGAGGCTGATACTGATATTTGAAATATATTGATATTATTAGATTCTTGCTGTGACTGGTTTGTGGTTTAAAAATTCAGGACACCCAGAAGAGGAAAAATAATAATATGATCAATGATTGGCTTCATTTCCAGTATACCAGTGGGTCAAACATACTTTAATATGATCATCGTGACAACAACAATCTCATTTCCCTCAACATAGCTGAAGCTAAGTAGTGTATGTTAGCAGGAGAATTATGCAATGATGAAAACACACACACAAACATCTCACAAATTCTGAATGTTGTATTATTAAACAGCATGAGAACTTTTACTGTTTAAATGAATCCACAAACTAATGCAACACAATTAATTAGCCCTTCATGCTGTTAAACTGCTTTATATTAAATATTTTAGTACAAAGATAGGCCTATTTTAACAAGGACTGTTTTATGAAATATCTGTTAACCATTTGTATACCACCAACAACCAAAACTGACATTCTCACATTTCAGAGTTTACCATTTATGATTCAGAAAGCGTATATAACAGTAACCTTGTGTTTACAGCATAAGATGAGAGGGTGACATGGTTGCTGTACAGGAAGCCACAATTGGAGCATGTTGCAAGGTGCTTGGCAGACCTAAAACTGTCCTCACCATAGTAAATGGCCTTGCTTTCTACCTATTGGTACTCAAAGCGCTTTTACAGTCACAGACACATCTACCCATTCGTTCACACAACCACACACACATTCACAGAGTGCCACGCACTGGGAGCAACTGGGGGTTCAGTGTCTTGCTCAAGGACGCTTCAGCATGTGGCTAACCCTCTGGTTTGTGGACAACCCGCGTGTCTCATTTGTCAGTGGACTCCATACTTCATTGGATAATAGTGTTCTAAAGATATATTTTGCATCCATGTGCAAAAGGCTTTAAACTTTTGCATAGTTTGAACTTTGGAAAGTTTAGAAATCATAATACAATTAAGTACAATTCAGATCACTTTATTCTCTTTTTGTTGGGGGGGGGGGCATAAATTAGTTAAAAATAAACACAAACTAAATCAATAGCCACAAATAGACACATAAAAACAACTTAACCTTATTACTTTTTAATAAGGTTTTCCAAGTGATCTCATTTTCTAATAAACTAGTGGATCTCATTCTTATGTGAAATTGACCATGATGCATAAATTACAGTAGTACTCCAGTACTCTAGTAGCAAGTGTAATGCACAGATAGGCATGGAATTAAATGCTCACGTCCAGCTGAAGCCTAAAATGACAGAGTAATACCAAGCATGGTAACTATACTGTTTGGTGTTGGCTTCTGACCAAAGCTCTGCTATGAGTACTGTGACTTTCTGTAAACCATGTAGGATGTTTATTAATGACCACCGTGAGCCATAGACGGTGACACACTCTGTGTATTTAGGTCTCAGTATGGAAGAGCTTAAATGCATCTTGACCTCTGTGTCATTCAGTCACAACAATGAGGTTGACCTGTTAGTTCCATACTGAATGGACTTCATTAATCTGTTAATCAGCAGCATATAAGGCCACTGACAACATGGTCTGATACTGATGATGGTATGAGGCTCATGCTAAAGCTGCCTTAATGATTAAGACTCTGATCAATAACATTCTTAATTTCATTCCAACCAGGACATTTGTTACATGTTATACCACTCTATCTGCACTTTTCCTTTCCACCCACATACACGTTGAATTTTGCCTACTGTTTTTGTTTTTGTTAAGAGAAAACACACTTACAGTTTGGATATTGGATACTGATTTGGTAATAAACTAGAAAAACAAACAATGAATCCATACCAGGATTTTTTACACACACACACACACACACATTCCTGTTTGACTACACTACATGGTTGTATGGTTACAAAGTGACAACAACCAGACCAGTGACAGGGTTTCTGTGTGATTGAAGCTAGAAAGCGGTTCATACGTCACATATCACGATCAAACCACACATCCACACAGTGGTTTGATGAATCAATTAATGAACCACAGAAAATGAAATGAAGGTGATTTTATGTCTATTATTGGAAGTGATTAATCTCTTGCTGACATCCAAGACAATAAAGGTTTTGACCAGCAGGGGGTTTGTGTGCACATGAAGCCTCAGAAATCAACCTTTTGTTGAACCAACTGGGTAGAAAGCTTCAAGTCTTCCTGGAGCTTCATCTGGCCATCACTAGATTCAGTTGGTGGGATGTATCTTGTCCAGTGTTACCAGCACTACTCTTGTGTGTTCATTGTGTATGTTTAAAACACAGATCATCTGTTTGTTTCATTCTTACAGTTTGTTTCAGTCGCTAACAAGCGTTTGTCCAACCAGTCACATTTTCAAAACTCTAAACACAATTAGCACAGCATCTGTCTTTTGTGGCCATACCATTCACACAGTATGCAGTCAGTGAACACATTTCCACAATGCTTACATTTTCTTAACAGACCAGCTGTACCTCCCAACAAAATGATTGATTGTTTTTGTATTATTTACAAATGTTAACACACAACATCCCACAATAGCAAAAATGATATTCCAAACCTTAGACACAGTATAAAAACCTCTGCTTCTGCAATGATATCAGTTCAAAAATTTGGTCAAAATGCTCTTGTGTATATCATGAATAGTTTGTTCACTGTAAGCAATACTGTAAAACTTTGTGTTCTATCATACTATAAACAGTATCTACAGTACCTCCTGTAGTAAACAGTAAAGGAAAAAAATGATTTGCTTTTTACTGGAATGCTTTTGAATGTGAACATTACATGTTGACATACAGTTCCCAACCAAGAAATTTGGTGTAAAAACCTGGTGTACTTTGATTGACTGCATGTACCTTGTGAAGTGAAAACAAGTGTTCTTCTTTGACAGAATAATTTCATTTTGAGTCAGCAGTGTTTTAGTATAAAGTTAGTGTGTGCAGAGAAAGGTGTGTTCTATTTTGACAAGTTGTGTTTTGTAGGTGTGAATCTGTGTTAAGAGTTTAGAAAAAGTATCTGAAGTATGGGCAGGTGCTTGTTAGCGACTGAACAAAAAAAACTGTTATTCCGTAACACCATTCACTGTGAACCTGATCCACCCAACCTTATGGGAGAAGCCCAAGATCAGGTTGGGAAAATCTACAGGAGTCTGGTTGTGAGAATATCAGGGGAGGAAGAGAAACGCTGGATGTCTGGTCTGTGAATTAGAATTCATGCTGAGCAAATCACTAAAGAGGGAAAGAGGGACTTTTGATATCCTGAAATGTAGGAATCCATCAATGGCACAAAGCACAGTCTGTAGACGAGAAAAAAGTTCTCATCTGTCAACTCTGCCATCCTGCTTGAAATAAAAGAACCAATGCATTATTTAAATTGTCTCTTGACCTATTTATTTATTAATTTTAATTCAGTCTTTTAGAGTGCTGCCTTTCCAGTTATTACAGCAATTTGCTGGAAGCCAGTTCACCCATTCAAAAGAAGGTTATCTAAAAACAGAAGAGTGAAATGACACTACGTAGGTGCACTTGATTTTTTGCAGTATAGAAAGACATTAAAATAAGGTCACACAAATATTAAAGTCTAAAAACAATCAATATTAAGGAAACAGGGAGATAACTCTATGCCCATGTGTTCACAGAGGAAACATTCAGACTCACAGAGAAGTCAGAAAGTAGCAAATGATGTTGCTACCAGCTGATCAAACTCAGATACAATCATACTCTTCATTAGTTCCCCGGCTTGCAAGAGGTATGAGATTCTTGTCTTTGGCATTTGTAAAGTTCCATATTTTTCCACCTGCAAGAGTCCGAGCGCAAGCACACCTCTTTAACTGCTGGCAAAGAAGCAGCTCCAGCATGACAACATGCCTTACGCTGGTTAATTAGTGTGTGGAGGTGGATTGCCACACCTGACTTTATTCATGTGTATAATGGTTTGAAGGATTCAGAACCATGAGTGTATAAGCCATAAGCTATATCCCTTCTGATAAACTTTAGGCTAAAAATTGCCGTTCAGTCAGAAGCAAAGATTTCAGTCCAATATTCCACCGCAACTTTGGAGAGAGAGACCAAGGCCAAGTGACATCAGGAGGTGTGTGATTGGACAGGCTTGGTGAATTTGCTCTGCAGAAACACCCTGGGAACACAAAGCCCCTCCTTCTTGTTGACGGTCTCTCTCAGGACGTAGTCGTTAGAAATGGACTGGAAGCCCGCCTGCTCAAATAGTGTGGCCAGGAACTCTGAAAGCAGTTGAAAGGGGCAGAGAGACACTTCAGAAAGAAGGAGCAATGCAGAATGAAGTAGGTGTTTTTTAATGTGTCACAAGGAAAAAAAGATTTGAGCTGATTCTTGTTATAGAACTTCAATATGGCCCTCCCATATTGTAGTGTGTGGTTAAACAGCAGTGTAACTCCTATTATTGAGCTGTTGAGTAACTGAAGTAAAGAATTTTAGAGGTTTTCAGTTTTTAGACAAAATCTATGAGTTCTTAAAACAAGTAAAATCTCTTAGTGTGATGCCTCACTTGTCATTATGATTTTATCATCAGTAAGTATATTTTATTTTATTTTATTTTATGCGTAATGAGTGCAACAACACCAAAGCAAATTCCTTGTATGTACAAACATACACATCTTGTCTGACTCTAATGATAAAATCTATCATTTATCATCAGTAATGATGATAAAATAAATTACACTATTGTTAAAATACATTAGTCTGTGATACAAATGTAATTTCCTCCATTTTTCCTTTTCCTTCCAAAGTGTGATTAAAGACAAGGGCCAATTAATAACCTCAGTCGCCACCAAGTAGTCAGGGGTGTGAATTGCAATATGTCAAAATGACAGATGGCCTTCAGATTTTTACATCACAGTTTTAAAAAGTTTGATTGGTGATAATTTCGTTTTAAATTCAAATATTTCCATTTGTGTTGTTTGTTCTTCACACTGGGCGCTCTCGTGTTGCATGAAAATTAATGAAATGCGACGGCAAACCTGTTCTCTCTCTCTCTTATTCTCTCTTTACCGCTATAGATTGACGTTGGTCCTTTGGCCAAATACATACCTTATACCTCTATGTGTGTAAAGAATGCTCATTTGAGACATGACATTTCATTCTTAAAGTAACTTACTGACCTTTCGAGAAAAAGTAGGACCTGGTTCCATCTTGCCGGACGTAGAAGTTTTCCCCTAGCTTGCTGCCAGATTTAAATCGGAGCATGGCGTGGTCGTACAAGCCGTAGTCCCTAAACAAGACGATGCCTCCAGGTTTCAGCACCTTAAAGTCACATCACGTTACGTTAATATGGTAAATGGCCTTGCTTTTATATAGCGCTTTTCTACCTATTGGTACTGAAAGCGCTTTACAGTCACAGACACATCGACCCATTCACTCACGCAAGCATGCACACATTCACAAACCAGTGCCACGCACTGCAACTGGAGGTTCAGTGTCTTGCTCAAGGACACTTCAACATGTGGCACATTCTGGGGATCGAACCGCTAACCTTTTTATGCACACAAGGTGTGTGTATACTTGACACACATACAAATGGATTGTTTAGTTTTTGTAGGCAACAACGCCCAAGCCTGTCAGCACAGTGACATCTGCCAAGCGCTGTGGATTTAGAGACACACTGTTTTTGCTCTCACCCTGCTGATGTTCTCCAAAGCCACCTTCATCTTGTCAGGATGGATGGCCGACAGGACGAAGATGAGAGTGATGACATCCACGCTGCCCTCTGGCACGTTTACCGTCAGATCATCTTTAGTCAAATCACACTGGAAGGCACAGCAGCGCTCAGGGCAGTACAAAGGATTTTGCTGTCAACGGGAAAAGGATAAAGTTGTGCTTTTTGCCTTTATTCATATTTAATTCAAGGAATACAACTTCAATGCCATAAGCTGTCTTTGTAAACTTGCACCTTTCTACTGCAATGAATAACTGGACAGGTGACACCTATGACCACAGTAAACACTCAAAGTTACGAATTCTAAACCATAGTCTTAATTCTTCAACTATTATTGCTGACCTAATAGTCTAGAAGGCAGTTGGCAGTTGCTTGAAAGTCTGTAAAACCTTTCACAGGTCAGTTAGTTTTCAAGTGTAGTGTTGTGACAGCTGTGTATTACTGTAAAGACAGTTCTTCTTAGAAATGAGCCTGGAGTGGTTCGGTTCACCTACAAAAGTAATTCACAGGGACAGGCCTCTTACTTTGACAAATTCAACAGCTCGTGGTGAGAAGTCGCAGGCATAAACGAAGATGCTAAGGTCTTCCTCCAGCAGAGGAAATATGCAGTTTCCTACACCACACCCAGCCTCCAGCAGCACCAGCTTCTGAGTCTCAAACTGCAAATCAGACAAAGACACAACTAAGACACAACTATCACTTCATCTTGTTATTCATGTTTATCAACTTAGCGTTAAGCTTATTACAGCAACTTTGACAATTCACATGGAAACGTCTATAACATTTCCTCCTTGTTCACATTTTGGAAATAATCCCTTAGCCAGTTTGTCACCTCTCGACACGACTTAAGCTCTTCAAATTCTCTTGTGGTCCAGTGTCTGTCCTTAAAGAAATTCGTCGTGTTTCTTTTGTAAAACAAGTCCCAGTTTTTCAGAGCGTCTTTCTCCAGCTTCATCTGTTTAAACTCGGACACCAGAGCCCGTTCACCGCTGAGTCTGTCCAGCTCTTCCTGGGTTAAAACTCTGGCGGCGGCGGTTTTCGAAGATATTTCGTCTTTTGAGTCCACTTGTTCGGAATGTGTAACACTCACATCACCATTAAAGACTTCATCTTTCGACAGTGCCATGCTGATTGTTCTATCCCCGTTTCTAGCAGTTAATTATTATTTTTTTTAAAGAAAAAAAGTCCCTGCAATTCAATTTATTTAGACGAAACATGGTATTTAAACAACAGAAAGTCTAAAAAGACATGCGTCTCACTGAGTTGTACCAAAGTTGTACACATTTTACCGCCATCTTGTCCGTTAATGAAATTCTTCCGAGTAACAATTTCATTCCAAATTCACAGCTTCACGTCGCTTTAACTACATAATAAACACACAACACCGGGTACAATTTGAACATTATTTAAGTTGTTAATATGTAATATGCTTATATGAAAAACAAAGAGTTCCTAAAGGGCTTCTTTTCGGTAGTATTTGACAACCGGACCAAAAGCGGAAGAGGTTGGCCCGAATGACGTAAGCGATGTTTTGCTAAAGATTAGCAACAACAAGCTAACTTTGTCTTACAGTTGGCTTCTAACTCAGATCGCATCTTTGTATTATTTTTACATACATGCGAATTTTAACCACTTTTAAACATATACTAACATGAACGGGAGTACGAATCCGCTGCTGGACAAAGAGGAACATGTTTTGAAGCTCGGAGAAAGCTTTGAGAAGAGGCCAAAATCTTCCTTTCACACCATCAGATGTGAGTGTAAAAGACCCCGATGCGTGTTAATTAAACTTTGCCAGCACACGAAGCACAGTGTTAAATTAACTGTTGAGTGGGAGTAGTTAGCTCACATGGACGAGAAAGCTGTGGTCTAATATAACCTTCTGTTATTAGAATATTTTGCCACTTAAATCATTTATTAAATTAGTTTTATCGTCATTACTAATATAGGGTACTTCTTATTTCATGGCATGGGAATTTTAATTATTATTGCTTATATGTCTTTAAAAAGCCATTTCCTGAAAGTCATTTCAACCTGAGTCTTAGGGGTTGTCTTGTGGTTGTATTGATATAAATTTGTAAATCCAAAGCTCCAGATATAGTATCGTACACTGCAACATGTTAACAGTCCAATACAATCCAAACTAACTGTGTAATATGTAGTAATAAGCTGGTATCGACATACACAAAAAGATAGATAGACACAGAAACGCACCAATTCACTAACTAGAAGTTCTGCCTGCTACAGATGTTGATGGACACCTCCATCATCCAGTCCACTCCCCTCTGGCAAAAACTCATGCCACAGGAAAAGTGTCTTCCCATCTTCATCTTTTATTTTTACTTTTTTCTTATTATTGCGCACCTTTTCACGTACGTCTGTACAGTTCCTCCTCTGTATATATATTTTGTATATTTTTTGTATTGTTCGATTTTATTGTACCAGCCATCACAACAAATTCCTTGTGTGTGCAAACATACGTGGCAATAAAAAGGATTCTGACTCTGACTCTGAGTTTCCGCGTGTCCTCCCTTTACAGATGACTTCAAACCAGCATCTATCGACACGAGCTGTGAGGGAGAGCTACAAGTGGGGAAAGGGGATGAAGTTACCATAACACTACCTCATATTCCAGTAAGACTGCCTTTTAATCTCTCCTTCACACTTAAACTTCCCTCATCTGATAATATCTGGTAGTGCTCTTTTAAAAAGCAAGAGCTGAACGTGCAGGTTAGTTGAAGCGCTAAGTGTTTTTTCTTTCTGTAAGGTGTTTTAAAGTAAACCAAGATGCACATTTAGATTTTTCTTGGTCTTCCAGGGCTCCACTCCTCCAATGACCGTATTCAAAGGAAACAAGCGGCCATACCAGAAAGACTGTGTGCTCATCATTAATCATGACACCGGGGAATTCGTTCTGGAGAAACTGAGCAGCAGCATCCAAGTCAAGAAAACCCGGTGAGAGGACAATGTCTGATCTGGGAGATAAAGAGGAAAGTTAACAGGCTGGTCTGTGAGCTGCTGTAAAGAGTGTTTGAAACCATTTCAATCAAAGAGGTTTCCCAGTGATACGGTAGATGGGCGGATGTATCTCATAACTGAGTTATGTTGTGTGTTTGCGGGTTTTACAGGGCGGAGGGCAGCAGTAAGATCCAGGCCAGGATGGAGCAGCAGTCGGTTCGGTCCAGCCAGCCCAGCTCTCAGTTCCGGGCCCCGACTAAACCTGGGGCTGGGATCAAAACCTCCCCTTCCCCATCAAAAGATAACCCCTCCCCAGAGCCTCAGCTTGATGACATCAAGAGAGGTGAGGAGATTCAGACACAGTCATAGCTCGTCCTAGAATACACTTTAGAGCAATAACCATAACAGGTGAAATATATTTAACCTGCATTATTTACCATTTATAAGCATCATATAACCATTTAATAGTATTTAACACTATAAGCCAAGTAAGCAGTCATGGCAATATTGTAACTGCACTGTGTCTGTAATGATAACTTCTGCTAAAAATAGAGACTTTGTATTATTTTATATACAAATGTGATTTACTGTGTTGTCATTCATTATGTTAAAACATCAGCTTGCTTATAAAGTATTGTTATTATTACATTATGTTGTGTAAATTATCTAGTAATTATGTATTAGTGGGTAGAAGGAAAGTGTTTTATTGTCCCTGCTGTTCCCAGAGCTGCGAGCAGAGGTGGAGGTGATAGAGCAGATGAGCAGCAGCGGCAGCAGCAGCTCCTCTGACTCAGCCAGTGCCTCGGGGAGCGGCGATGACAGCAGCAGCAGCGACGGCGAGCATGACGCCCCCCGACCGCTCAGCCAGACCTCCCCCAGCCGCCACCCAATGGCCAACGAAGGAGGCGACCGGCAGCAGGGCAGCAACCAGCTCATGAACACTCTCCGTGAGTACTCTTTGTAAATTCAGATTTTGCCTCATGTGTGTTTTTGTGTTTAGTTTAAAATCATCTGTGTGATAGGTCGTGTTGTGGCTGAAGCAGGAACAATTAAAAGCTCATGCAGTATAATTTTATGCTATATTTGAAAATGAAAATCAGACAAACACAGGCTAAAGGGCTAAAGCTGAATCCTCAATAACAGTATGGAAGCGCCTTGTTACATCATAAGTAAAGCCTATAAACAACAAAGATAATACTCTTTTCTGAACTGTTTCTTCTTCTGGTCTTCCCAGGAAACGACCTTCAGCTCAGTGAATCGGGCAGCGACAGTGATGATGACTGAACTCCATTGGTCAGTCTCTCTCTCTCTCTCTCCACACTCCTCCTTTTCCCAGTTCACCTGTTCCTTTGCTGTGATAGCGGACTCCAGCTGTATATCATGGTTTGACTGTATTTTCTATTTTATTTTAGTATGTCCTTAAAGCTGGGCCAGCCTGGAACTTTAAGAGTGTATTTTTATTAGATGTATATTTTGTTTTTGTATAGTAAAACTTTAGAAAACTTTACTTGAGAGGTTTGGAAGACTATATTTTAGAGTACACATACATATTTTCTGTACTTAGAGCAGCTACTTTTATCTATTTCTTTCACATGCTTGTGTTGGGTTTTGTCTTCATGGTAAGACAAGTAAATACAGTCCTGAAATGTCCCCCCTTATTATCTCCTCTTTATCAGAGAAAGCTATAAAAGTTATCTCTGCATCGTTGTTACGTTGTTGTCAGTTTACCAAGAATACAAAAACATGCAGCATTGCACAGATACTCAGCGAATGAGCAACAAATCAACGAAAACACAGCCATTTGAAGGCACAAATGAGAGTGACACAATATTAGGTATTAGGCAGGTGGCTGGAAAGTTGTTGCTGATTGGTGTAATGACATCTCAGCATTGTTTATAGGGTTATTGTGGTTTTTCTCACATGGTCAAGAAAAAAAAAAAAAAAAAAAAAAAATGGTGGAATCATCATAGCAGTGTTTCAGAGATTACATGATGATACCTAAATTCTCCATAGTATAGTAGTGAGATGATAGTCTAGATCAAATGCGGCACTGGAATTTAGCAATTTCAGAAATTCACTAAAAAAAAGACACATGAAAACCAAAACATGCAGGATTAAGCCTGGAGAAGGGAACAGCCATTCTTTTGTTTCAAGCTGTGTTGTTTCAGCCATGTGTTGTTTTATCAAACAGAGAACTTTTTATTTTTGATCAAGTATTTTCATATAAAAGTTATACCATAGTACCATTCCATGCCTTAGAGCATTTCAGTTTGGAAATGAAGGTGAATGTGTCATTCTGAAAATGCCAAAGAGTTGAACTGCCCCTCTTCATGTGCAGGAATGTTCACAGTGTATCAGTGTGTAATTGTATTTATTTTACCTTGATCTCAGGCTGTTTGTGTCCTGGTGGTGTCACTTCCCTTTATCTGCCCGATGCACAGGTATTAGTAGCCTGATACGTGGTTATCACAGGTGTGTTTTTGAGACTTCAGGACATACCCATGCTTGCCAGTTAATTAGGTACACTAGGGAAATGGATGCATTCTAATTTAAGCAGAGTCCTGGCCTAAATCTCAGCTTCACGGCCGCTGTAATGTTCAGTTTAAGCTAAAACAAAGTAAGAAAGGTGATAATTTAGCTGAATGAGCATTGTAGAGGATGTAGGTCTTGGTGCTGTTAACCTGTATTAAATTAAACACAAAGGGTTTTCTGTTATTTAACCCAGGCCACTAACAATACTATTAAGTAGTACTACAAATTCAATTCTCTCAGAAGTTGAATCAACAGTTCTCTGTTATTTGAAGCCGATTCTGAATATAATAATAACCCTCCTGAAGCCCAGCTGTAGTGCAGGACTGTTTTATTAGAATACATAGTGTACCTAATGAGTGAGTGTAAATTCATCGTCACACTGCTAATATTCTCTGTGATTAAATAGGATGTATAGCTATTTTGTGTCATTGCTGTGCCCCTAAAAAAAATCACCTTAAGATGAAGTTAGCGTTGACTCTCAGAACAGAGCAGACTGATGATTGTAAGTCACGAGGCAGTCACTGACAAACTGCTAATTGTCAGATTACTAAAGTATTTCTTCCATTTTGTGGGGAATTATCCATCTGCAGGGTGTTAATCATAAGTGGGGAACCGCTGAATGTGTGAGCCACTGACGCAGGCAGACGCAGCTGTCTAATTTTCCGCTCTGATGTTTTGCCTGAAAACTGTAAACCTCTTGTAACACAATGTTGTGGTCCTCTGGACTCTGACGTGTTTGGTGCTTTGGTTCTCGTGTTTTTACATTACATTACATACAGCTATGTGAAATATGTTTGTAGGAATTTGAAGTGTATTAAAGGTGTGCATGTGTATTTAAAACAGTTTTAACCTTTTATTGGATTTGTGTGATTCTTTTTCTTAGCGCAGATGAATCTGATATCTTTTTTCAGTAGCACACATCTAAGAAAGCCATCTCCATAACGAACCTCATCACATTATTGTTGTCTCATGTGGGATTTGAACCAGCAACCCTGGGGTCAGCCCTTCAAGGAGTAAAGACGGCAGTCAAAAATGAACTTCGAGAAAAGATTATATTGCTGGTCTTAAATAATTATCATCAAGTGAAACATATGCTTACAGGAACACCTTCAGTTTGATACGAACCACAACAACCTGTACACTGAGCATAATACAATACAGTACTTTTTCCCTGCGATGGTGCAACAACTGAGTCACATTTGGGCATTTCTCTTCAAACATTTAACACAAAAGTACACAACAAATACATAAATAGCTTTTGTTTCCCTTTAAATCATTTATAACGCAATTATATTCATGATCCTGGCTCTTGCTACAACATGTCAATTGACCCGGTATATAAATTAACAACATCAACAACAAATAATAATTATAATAATAATTATAATAATTAGAACAATAATAATATAAAAGCTGTCTGTCTTTCATATAAATCTGTCTAGCTTACAGTATGAAATGATGGAACAGAGATCCCAAGGGCACTTTGATATGATGCATGCGTGGAGAGTTTCTCCACTTTGAATCTCACTGTTCCAAATGCAGATGCCCAGTTTCCCCCTTAAGTTTGCAAGAGAATTTCGGGGTGCCATGTTGGCTCTAACCAGAGTCCTTTGGCCCAGACAGTTTCCTGAGGGTCCGTGGCAACCTGTCGAATGTTCCTCAGCTGTGTGAGATGTAATCTCTTCAAATGAGGCTCCTGAGTTTTCTATTGGGATTTCATTTCTTCTTCAACGAAATTAGCTCCCCTTGTGGTGGTGACTGATATAGTAACAGCACACAGTGTTGGAAGAGGCACAGGGAAATTAGAGGCTGAAAGTGGCAAACACGATCTGCCTCCCATCTACTAGGTTTCCCTTCAGTTCATTACCACAGTCTCTATCTCTGATGTCGCTGCAACACACTTCCTCGCAAAGTAACGTGCCCTGAGTACCTTGTTGCATCTAATCTGTCCACTTGAGACCCTTTTGTGTCCTCCCCAGCTCTTCTCGGCTGTTTTGCCCCCCTAATTTGGATGCTACAGCTGACCCTTCCTAACCTTGCCCCCCTCCCACCAGGGTCACAAGGGTCACCGTCCGGGGCAGGTTGTGGGTTTGATGCAGCGTCCCTGGAACAGCACCAGGTTGGCGGGGCAGTGGCATCCGGCCACACAGGGCTTCTGGCACGGCCCGATCTCATTCCAGTTGTCGCAGGTTTTAGTGCAGCCTGGGCCGCAGGTGTCGTACACAGCGTCATGTTTACACTGGGTGGCTGAGGGAGGGAAGCGGAGGTAGAAAGAAGAAATTTAGCATGTTTATATATTACATATTCATAATTCATCATCAATCATACAGCAGTAGAAGATGTTTTTATTAATGCATCCTGGTTCTTTGGCAATTTGGACAGATTCATTTTCAGTAAATTAAATACCTAGTTATATTATTAAACAAAAGCAAGAGCTGTCAATATCTGTATAATGTTGTTGCTGTTTCCATTTATCTTTCCCTCACTGATACAAAATAATAGAAACACCAGTTCCTCTGTAATGTAATCAGAAGCTGATTTTAGGGGTTATTTTGGCAAAGATGTCACCTTTACAGTTAAAGACTATCATTCAAAGTGGTAATCATGTTGTTACTGACCCATACAAACGGTGTCAGGCTTCCAAAGGACGGGCATGCCCTCCCTCTCGCAGGCTCGGCTGTAGGCGATGAAGGACTCGCAGTAGCAGTTTTTATGGACTGGACACTCACACATGTCCGTCACACACGACCTACAGAGGGCAGCATAGTTTATATTAACAGGCTAAATTATTTAAGGGGGTACAGTGTTGATTTGGGGTCAGTAAACAATGCAAAACAAGAAAACAGCCGATTATTAAAAGTGTGAATATTTAAAAGAAAAAAGAAAGAAATGTCCTTTGATTAAAAATTTTTTTTTTTACTTTCTTTTTACCCTGCCTTGTCCTCACCTGTAAAAAGGGCCAAAGTCCACCACACGGTGGCACCTCTGAAACTCCCATGACTTTATCTTCTGGCACTCCCGGTGCGCCCGGAACTTGACTTTGACACTGCCAGGGCACAGAAAGGAGGTAGGCCTGCGTGGCGGATGCTGCTGGTTGCAGACCTCGTTTCCGTCCACTCGCCACGACTCTGCAAACTCGTCCACGTCGAACTTGAACTGGCCGTCACCGCCCATGGTGTCATCACGCTTGTGACCATTGTAGTTGCCGCACAGGCCACAGAGGCGTCCACGCAGGTGGGGAGCGGCTACGACCTCCACAAAGCTGTCACCATCCCATGTGATTTCCAGACCTATAGGTGGATCACAATTAAATGCTTTCATTCTTGGCTGTTTTAACTATACATATACATAGATCTGAAAAATCTTGGCCAAAAAGTTAAAATTTTTGCCAAATGATTTGACATAATGGGTCATTTTAAGCATCCAATGTGGTTTGTGGTTGAGTGTGAAGTAGGAATAAACTCAGGAATTCAAATGAATACATCCATCCCTCTTCAACATGACATTATTGTTTGCAGCCAAATGTTGCAGGTAGCCATAATGCATTCAAGTATTCAGCTATAGGCCTGTTGTGTTAATCAATCAAATATTATGAAATAGATGCTACGTCAGCAGCTACGTCAGTTGCTTATTCATTATAAATACCTACTTATATTTGTATAGTTATTATATTTTTAAGTTTACAAGACCTAA
This sequence comes from Planiliza haematocheilus, assembly GCA_005024645.1. Lineage (NCBI taxonomy): Eukaryota > Metazoa > Chordata > Actinopteri > Mugiliformes > Mugilidae > Planiliza > Planiliza haematocheilus. The sequence goes on from SRSE01000806.1 coordinate 4,019,430, forward strand.
GAAATAAAGTGTTACCAGAATGTCATCCAGCTTCATCTGTGACTAAAGAAAGCAGATATTTGTAACTTTAACGGCCGGGGAGCTGACCTGCGATGGTGGTGAGTTTGAGCAAGTATCCGTCCAGGTCGATATGAACTCCAGGGCCGTGGTAGGGCAGGGCGATTCGGGTACCGTTCCTCCGGACCGTCAGGTGCTGGTGCAGGCTGAGGATCAACCCGCCCAGCCTCACCTCAACAGACTGAGTCCAGGAGAAGGAGCGAGTCCGCCGAGCATCATTCTTCACTAGCACCTGGAGTTAGAGTACATTTAATCCCATTACAGCTTCTACTGTGATTATTTACATATAGACAAAGCACTACAAATATCTAGTTTCAGAATGAAACATCTTAATGACTTGAACGGGGTTTAGAGAGGGATTGCATTCATGTGTGCATATTTTTTGTTAATCAGTGTGTCATACAGCTATTCAAATAATAAATAGACACATGTTTACATTCTTAATTCAAAAGTGACTCTGAGTACCCAGTTTCCCTAAATCTCTTTCAAGGCTCTCCATCCTACCGTAAAGCTGGAGTCTGGGCTGTTGATGTTGACGCTGTTGCCTGGCCCTCCAGAGGGGACTCCACCACAATCACGAGTCAGCACATACTGACACGTTCCCTGAAAGTTAAAGGTCCTGCCATCGAAGGTGTTGTAGTGAGGGTCTCCAAAGACTGTGCATACACCTGGCTCTGGAAGGGGCAGAGACAAAAACAAAGATGGAGTAAAAGTTGAAATATAATGAAAGATACTTGAAAAGCAAAAGCCGTTTTAATTTGTAGCACCTAAAATACCAGCAGCGGAACAGCAAGAGGCCTCTGTCCTTGAGCCAGGATAGCAACAGACATCCCAAAGTGCAGCGTTTTAAAAAGAGTGCATGTTCAAACCTGACAGCCGGCAGCAAAAATCAGATTTATGGTAAACGCTAAAATATGTGGCAATAATCTGGCTCGCTCAGAAGTGGAAGCATGATCTGTGGTGTGGTAAAATGCCTGCCTTACCAACTGAAGCCAAACTCTACATTATGTACAAGTGAGGTTTTTGGAGTATTGGCAGTCCTGAAATAGAACATTTACAGTGATCTGGGGGGATTTTTCCCTGCATGCTGAAGCCAAAAGCCAAAGAAAAATGACCCGAGGGCAAACCACAGTCTGGAATGAGGTTCATGGGGAATACTCAACTGAAGTTACAGAAGCTGGATTTGTTTTGATTGCTTTTAAGGTGGACTACTCACACTGGAGGTTTTGGCTTCTAATTATCTTTCCATATATACCGTAACTTACTCCAAATCAATAATTCAGAATTGAGCTGAATTAACACAAAACGAAGCTATGAGGAAACTTGCATAAATATACGGAAGATATTTTAAAACTTCTGAAACCTCTAATTATAGGCTGTTCTTTGATTATATAGAGATGAGAAGACACTCGGGTGGGAATGCTGCAATTCACCGTGTGGAGGGAATTAAAGAAGATGTATGGGGGGGCGGCTGGAGATGGACTTACTCACTTTCAGTGCAAACTGGACAGCAGCCGGTTCTGTTCAGGATCTTGTTCTGTAAGAGGTGAGTCAAAAAGCACACGCTGTTAGCCTATTCTCCAAATGATTAGATAGATTAAGACAGGATGGAAGGATGCTTGAATACTGTCATGAAAGAGAATAATAGAATAAAATATACATTCCAACTGAAATCTGACTGAGTTGAAAAATTTCAATTCTGAAATGTTAAACATTCAGTGCAAAATACTCTCAGCAGACAAAAGTATACAAGAATACACATATTACACATATATTTAAAAAAATGCTTAAAATGTGTCTTTGATCATAAAAACAGCAATAACCGAGGAAATAAAGAGAACGCGAGGCCAGAGACAGAATGAGAAAAAAGCACAGGCAACACATAATGTGACTTTTTGATGCACATAGATAAATCAGGGTAGCTGAAAGCTTAAATATTCCAGGCATTATAACAGTTAATATGCATTTGCTCTTAAGTGCTAATTTAGTTGTGGTGCTAGCATGTAACATGAAATAAAAACATTATTTTTTTTCAGATCCCTTCCCAGCAGCAAATATGCGCGACTAGCAATTTAAACATCATCATTTCCAAAATCTTCTGCTGAGCAGGGTTCAAACCCACATGTTTTTTTCCACAATTTGTTGGAGAAGAAAAAAAACTGTTCTGTTTTCCTTCTGTCATTCAGAAGACAAGTTCCCAGTCAAATCAGGACGGCCTCTGAGACACCGATACTCCAACGTCAACCGCTGAACTTTGTCTGTGTAACAGGACCCTCTGCGTGTGGGTGTGCGTGCGTGTGTGTGTGTGTGCGTGCGTGTATGTGTGTGTGTACAGTATGTTTCAACTTCCATCACAAGTGCAGATCAGAGGACTCTTTCACACACCTAGTTTTTGTTGCCTCAGGGAAGCCCTTCATTAGCGCACATACTTTTTGTGTTTGTGCTCCTATCTTTGTGAGGACCCTCACTAATATAATACCTCTTTACCCCTCATGCTGACCGTGGCCATTAACATGAAATGTCTCAACCCTTAGCTCAAACCTTAACTAATTCTAACCTTAACCAATGCTTTAAAAGTCTGGACTGTCCAAATATCCTCACTTTCCAAAAATTGCTACACCTCCAAAGTTTAAAGCTCAAATTTGTCCTCACAAACATAGACGTAAAAAGCACACACGCAGTCCTTTTCCCTGTCTTCCTCACATACACACCCACCCCACTCATCTGTCATGCCATACAGACGTTCTCTGTACACTCAATACACACTCCAGAGTCCTAACCTCCGCACAAAGGGCACTCTCTCTCTTTGAAGAGGGCTGCCTTTTGACAGGCCGAGAACACACACACACACGCGCACACACACACGAACAGGGTGACATTAGATTGGTTTTCAGGGGCCTAAATATAGGGAACCTCTTCTTTGCTGTCACTCAAACGCCAAACAGACAAAGGGCTGCTCGGAGACACACTGTCTCCAAAAAGGACCCACGCACTGCCGACCGGCTGCTGACCGCTGCATGGCGGCATGGGAGAGTGTGTATACGTGCATGTACGTGTGTGATGGGAAGGGTGATGTGGGCCGTGGTGACCTTTCTGAGAGAGACGAGTCACATTCATGATAACCCAGGACAGGTGTGCCAGTTGTCGTGTTAGAGGTTAGCTTACCTTTACTAATCAACAGAGAGCTAAAAGCTGACTGTGTTCATGTGGGTCAGTATAAATTAAATACTGTATTCAGACTTCTTACCACAAATAAAGTTGATGTGATGATTTGTGAGCTGGGGTATATGCAGAATAGTATCTTGAATGAACAAGGGGTATAAACACATCAGAAACACTCAGAACAAATGACTGAATTCTGAAGTTTGACATAACAATAATGTGTCATCACCAGCACCTCATCCTGTTTTTGTACTTCGTTACATGTCACATACCAGATCCTTTCCTCCCATGTATTAAAGGGTTATATCTTAAAATACTTCATTAGCAGCATGTGTGAAGCGAAACTTTCCCTTTTCACTTGGGACAAAACTCAAAAAAGTGCAGACCACCTACATGAATGCAGTCGCCTGCCCTGACCACAAATAACAGGTGAGGGCTTGTTGTAACCGCTGGAAGCGTGTGAACTTGGACTAACATTGACACCGGCTTTGACTGCGTGACCGCCATCGGCCAGCGGTATGCAAAGAATCCACTCCATCACCCGCCAACAGACAGATGACCTCAGAGGGACCTCTGCGACAGGTGAACGCAGCACAAACCTTCTTCCTGCCAACAGTTCAACGCATGTGAAAGATAGGTGGTATTGTAGGTTCTATTAATCTGTCACATTGCCTAATGACAGGTATTAACTGCCCTGAGCTGAACATGAAAAAGAAATCTAAATATCTGAAAAAAAAAATCAAATACTGTTTTATTAAACATCTGTAGTATCCAAACAGATTTTTCTATTAATAGTTTTTGTGACTTGAAAGACATTAGGAGACGATATGATTATGAGATATTCAATGTTTTTTGTTCCGTCTGATACTCTACACCTTCTTTTTTAAGTGAAACTGTTGAACTTGAGAGGCAGTTATGGCACTGCCATCGATAAATTACTGCGGTTTCGAGGTCTTGAGGCGTCACGCGTGTGAAGTGAAAATGACGGAGTTAGTCATGGGCTGTAAAGTGTGAGTGTCAGACAAAAAGGAGTTCACTCAAAGTGGAGGGACAGAGACGGAGCTGTAAGCTCAATATCCTCCTAGAAACCCAGCAAGTAGATGTAAGCATCTGACTGACCGGCAGCCATGTCACTCACCGAGGGGCAGGTGGTGATTGGTACACACTGTTTGGGCCGACACTCGATGATGCCTTTAACGCAGGCACATAGAGTGCAGTTAACTGACGACCACATGTCTCCTTCCTGTAGGGAAAAAAACACACCAGAGGATCAAAACATTTATCCAGACATGCAGACAACCATCCATCTGTTCTTCTGTTGCCCATTCATCCATTCATTTGTCCATCCATGCACCGGTCTGTTATGCATTCATCCATACATATATCCATTCTGTGCATCCACACGTCCCCCTATCAGCTATTTAGTGATCACTCAATCCATCATCCATTATTTGTCCATTTATCCATACATTCATTTTCCATATAGTCATCCATTATCCATCCACACTCCATTGATTCATTCATCCTTCCATCCGTCCAGTTCCAGTCCATCCATCATCATGGATTTGTTCATAATTCTATCGATCCATCCAACAACCTATTTATCAATATGTCCATTACTCATCTATCCACCTATCATGCATCGTCCATCCATACATCTATCCATTAACTTATACACCAGTCATCCATATATTTAACTGTCAATCATTCATTTATCTATACTGTACTGTAAGAGCATCCACTCTTCATCCGTGCATCAGTGCTCTCCATCAATGACTCCATCCATGACTCCATCCAGGCTAAACCCAGCTCTCTCACCCTGTAGATCTTGTTCCGGACTCTGCAGTACTTCACTTCCTCCACTTTCACATAGGACAGACACTCCTCACAGCACTGGTTCCCCTGGCAGCTTCCCTGCCGAGAGCACCGTCTCTTGCACACCACTGTGGAATCCTGGGGAACAGAAGGACAAAGACATGGAGGAGACCAAAAACGGTAAACCCCAGATGAGTTATTTTGCTTTACCTAAGTGGCAACATGTTTGTCTATAAAGGACAAGTGGAAAAGATTGTGATATACGTTTAGTATCCAGATTGATACCTTGCATGTGCAGGTGGTACAGTTGTCATGTGTGAAGGAAGTGCCATTCTCATAGACGTCGCTGTGGAACAGGCAGCTTCCTAAAGACAGATCAAACACCTTCCTCTGACCTGCAGGGATAAGACAACAAAAATAAAAAATCATTTTGTTGTTTTTTCATAACAAAATCAAGAGTTCAGTCGGGAAATGTGAGAATATTATCTAGAGTAAATCCAGACCAGTTGCATAAAATTGCCTTTGTAGTAATGTTGTGAGGTAGATTGTGAGGACAAGGTTAGTGGCAAGTTATACATCGGAAAGGAGTGACGCTTTAGATGCAGGATTACTGTCAAAGATGGAGGCAAAACAAGATTGTGAGCAAAGTTTGAAAAATGAACTATTTTGAGCATTTGCCAACATGTGGAGATTTTACAAGAAATTCCCTACATCGTAAATTCAGAAAAAAATCTTGCTGGTCTTTACCGAGACATCTGGGACAGCACTGTCCTGGAGGAGTATGGCTGAGGTGGGCGGGGCAGGAGAGGACAGGACACACCTCCCTCATGCAGAGAGTTCGCCCTCCCTGAAAGAAAGAACACAAACAGCAGAAATTAATCTTATATACTTTTTATATTATATGCGTATTTTTGAATCCTTTTTGCTGACTGTAATTCCACCTGTCTCTGATGATGCTATTGGATACTCAATCTAATAAACAAAGCATCTGTCTATCTCTATCAAGTAACTCAGTAAATCAGCAGGGCAAACTTTAACACCTCTGTATGTGTGTATATTTGTTAAAAAGCCTTTTGGGCACCCCAACTAGGTGTCAGCACATTAATGCTGTAATGTGTTTATGGACGTACCTGTAGGGTTTGTTTTTCTAAGGGGGAAAGAGGGAGGGGGAGTAGAAGGGGGGAACATAGGAGGAAACTATACGGGAAAAGCAAGGAAGAGAATGTTTTTCCACCTAAGAATTTGTGACTCCCAGGAGACTCCAAAACTAACTAATCGAAAGGACAGAGTCTGTGCTCAAAGCTGAGAATGTAGGCAGTGTGCATGCATGCTCACAGTGCAGGTACACTTGATGCAGGGTGTGCCTTCTGGACTGAACTCCTCCTTTTCTTTATAAAGACGGCCCTCAAAGATACAACCTGCAGAGAGAGGTGATGTGCACAGGAAAATATAGTTTAGTTCATGTTCACTTACACGTCTTCTGTCTTCTCATGTTGAGATTACATTAAGGGACGTTTGAAAATTAGTTAGCATTTTGTTACAATCACATGTCCCTAAAGAAGACTTTTTAAATAAGATTTTGTTACATAGGTGTTTCAAAATAAGAGTTGGTGATTTATTTTTATTTTTTTACTTTCATAAAATACATGAAACATTAATAAAAATGTAAAGATTACAAAGTCACAAAGCTGTCTATAATTTTATTTCAAATAAATATTCCCCTGAATTACAGCAGGAACACTGAGCTGAATACTAGTTTACTCATTATCAGAGCGGCATCACACAGAGAAAGTGGTACTCACTGGGGCAGGTGGGGCAGCACTTCTTGGGGTGGATTTTAGGGTTCTTGCAGTGGACAACACACTGCACCTCTGCCTCGGTGACGACACCTTCCTGTTACAACCAGAGCAGAAATAATTTCTTCAGTCTGTGCATCTTTTTAAAACTGTAAATGCTCCTCATTCACACTGCAGGCTGGCTTCCTTTTTCTCACTTTTCATGTATTTTTTTTCTCCATCTTCCCTTCCATCATTGCTTCAGTCTCATTTATCTGCCTGCGTCCTTTCCTCCATCCTTTCTTCTTTTCACTCCGTTTTCCTTACTTTTTTCTTTTTTCCCATTCCCCACATTTTCTTCATCTGTGTTTCTTTCTCCCTGCCTCTTTATCTCTCCTGGCTTTTAATACTACCTCTGATCCCAACGCCTCTAACACCTTTCTTCCTCTCTTCCATCCTTCCATCCCTCGCTTCTTCCTGTTTCTCTCAGCTACTCTCAGAACAGCACATCAGCGTGTTTTTCAGATCAGAGGTCAGAGGTTTCAGCGTGACGTGTGAGCTGAAACAACACCGTCTGCTCGCTTCACCTCTCATCTGCTGACAGCGTAGCTTGGTCTCACACACACATACACACACCTGGCAGCGTCTAGTCATGCAGGGTTTGGTGGAGCTCGTCCAGGATACTGAGCTGTTATAGGATCGCCCATCTAACATGCAACCTGTGAGAGAGAGAAATACAGTGATGTAAGCCGTTTAGTGCACATGTCGTTTTCACTGAGGGGCAGGGACCTTTTCAGGAGCTCCAACCCTCATTTCCATCTAAATTATGAGGTGGTTTCTTCACCACTGATACAAACGCTGTATCACTCACTGTTTTGCTTAAGGTTTGTGAGTTTGTGGTCAACAGTGTAGCCCAAAAATCAAATGGTCATCCACCAACTGATGCTTAATGTTCTACTGTGTAAATCCATAAATGACAAACTAAGAATTTCTCACTTTTTGCAAGTACTTGTTCTTAATTCATGTAATCTGAACTTAAATTCAGTAGGAAGAGAGAAAGCTGAGCAGAACATTTCTTTTCCCCACTGTACTGGCCGTGGAATCAGAGATGCTTTTTCAAGTCTTCTGGGGCAGGACAAGTCTCAACATCGTCCTTCTAAAGCTTTTATTAGTTTAGTACTTAAGTCAAGACCAAATAATGAAATATTTGAGGTTTCTGACTGCAGGGCTGACTCTGAATATTACAATGTCAGGGCAGTCACGGAGGTCAGGTCCAAGCCATGTGTCATTTTGGAGACTTGAGTCTGACTCGAGGTTTCAAGCCTTCAGACTCATCTGCACAGACGTCTGAAAATGTGAACATCGTACTAAATTTGCTGCCAAATCAATCTCTTTCATAGAAAAAAACACTTGGATGTAACAGCTGCTCAGCAGCTCCCACAGAGCTGGAGTCTGAACTTCATTGTCCACTCACCGCTAAATGAATAGCCTATTCATTTCATTCCATTTACAGTAAGTGGCCTCAGATCAATGTTAACTTTTCATACAATGAAACCTGATCACACTCATTGATCTACTTTTCTCAGCATAAACCAAACCCTCTGACACTGCATCACTACTTCAAGAGCACAGTATGTCAGAATAAAGATTAGAAAGTCAGAGATAACACTGAAAACTTGCCAGAGCACCATGGTAAAACTGAATGTCTTTGTGGTTGTTTATATTGATTGTATTGGTTTTGTTGATAGAGATTTTTCATCATTCTGATCAAAGATTCTGACATGTTTACATCGAAGCATAAAATCTGATAAGACTCATGCATCTATATTGGTTTCTGTTGGATATGTGTTTTTAAAGGTGAGGACCAAATCACTTCTGGCTTGATTCATCTTGACTGACACAGCTGGTTGTTTTGCAGCCCCCATATTTCTGTCCTCACTCGTCTCATCACCTGATGTGTTCCCCACATGGGGCAAACATGCACAGAACAAATGGATTTATTCCAACCAGAGAACAGATTAGCAAAGCTTCACACCACCCCTCTCAGTCTGACGGCGTTTTCAGTCAGACCTGCTTGAGCTTATCTGTTCTGACTGAGGTGGTCTCATGAGGGATTCTTATTCTTGCTGGGCTATTTTACTGGCTATTAGTGGAATACTAGTTTACATGTAAACGCTAGTATAGCTGGTTCATACTGTGCCTCAAATGTGTTCGTATGCTGTTTTTGCCAAAAAAAAATTGGGGTAGTTTTGCTTTTATGATGGCAGGAAATGAGAGGAGGGGAGACATATTACACAACAAATGGGATGTTGTGGTTCATAGCCAACTTCAACCAATTAACAATCAGCGAATTGAAGATGGAATCTGTTAACAGATATAATCTAAAGCTTCTCCCTCAATGAAAAGATCTGAAGACCACTGAAACCACTTTCCAAACAAGCATCTTACTATGAGAGATGAGGTTCTAACACACAATTTTGCACCATAGTACTGCATTTGTGTGTTTATGTGCAGTTTTATTGTTGGTTAAATGAGAGGGCTCTGTTTCAAAAGGCTGTGTCACATATTTCTATGCACCTATCAGGATGGTAGCAGTACAGTATGTTTATCAAAATGTGATGACAGTTTGTGAGGTTTGCTCAGAAGCAGATTTAAAAGGTCCCAGGAAAATATTTTTCAGAAGGAGCATAAAGAACATGTGTCGACTATATAATCAGTTGCACTGAAGTAAAAAGAATATTATGTACAGTAGATTAGGTACATGTCATTGCCTTAAAAAGATTTTTTTTTTTTTTTCCTTTACGTCATTAATGTGTATTTTTAAATTTTAAATTGCATTTTCGTCACAGGAAAGCTGGCAGAATGTACATGATTTTTTTTCTCTGTAACACTGCTGCATATATAAACTGCTTAATTAAGGCAGTTTTAAAGTGTTCCCAATAAACTGATGCAGTCTGACTGTGATTCTCCTTAAATGTGTGCATGATTTCATAAAAGCGAGAAAACAGTGATATGACATGGGTGGATGTGGTGTGTTTTCTAAAGCAAAGACACAGAGGGGTCCTAAATTTTGGTGACAGCAGCTATTTAGTCAACCGCACAATAGAAAACTAACACTGACTGCCGCGGCGACACGGGGCTTTCCATGTCCGAGTTGAGCTGGTTCCACCTCCCTTAATGAAGTGCTGCGTCGTAAAACGGCGAACCGCAAACAAAAGGGCTGCGCCCCTGCTGAAAACAAGGAGGTAGGTGTGTGAGCTTTTATATTTCCACAGAGCCACATGGCTTCATGAATCCAGAAAGAGTGACAACATCCTGCAAAGGGAGGACATTTTAGGCTCTGAATGCTGAAGCCGATATAGAAGTGACTGAAAATGCAGATCCTTTCATAATGCTGTTTACTGGATGCTCTGCAATGACTCACACTATATTCTATTAAAATACACTAGAAAAATGGAATAAATAAACTGAGATACACATGGAATATATTCATAAGGAAAACATTTTCCAAAAGAAACGAAGAGTTACTTTCAAAAACAATGAGATCATACAATGACTTTGAATGACAATGAAATTAACAGGGCCAGTTGAAACAGGTTCCCAGTGTGCCATTACTTTTTTGTCAGTGATCATTAGCAGTGCTGCATTTAAGAACCTGCTAAGTAAAAACAGGAATTGATGATACTATTTGGAAAGGTGTCTCATCCTATCAGAAGCAGCCCAGTAGTTGCCCCCAATTCCGATTGATGGCAGCTAATAAAATCAAATGAAGTTTCAAAATCGTTTTACTTGTTCCTTTTTTTTTGTAACAGTGTGACATCCAAAAAAGAGTTTCTGTTTTTATAAATATACCCAGTAAGAGTTTCCTGATAAAGTCTATAGAGTCTCAGATAGTGGTTCCTTTGATTAGGTGTCACCTTGGATAAAATCCTCTGCAGAGGAGTATCTGATAGATGACGGAGGTGTGCTGGCTGATAAAGGCAGTTTTATTTCTGTGGCCTATAAACCTAACGAATCCCGTCGGCATCCATGCCGCCTCCACTCACTGCTGCTGTGTGTCTGCCTGTAAGTGAGTTACTGTAAATAACACAGCTTTACTGCTGCTTAGATACGCTGCCTTAAGGGGCTCCATGAAAAGTATACATGTAGAAAACGTCTGGTAAGCAGCTTTGTGTTTTTACAGTATTATAGACCATATAATAACAGCCATATGATAATCCATCCTAGCTTCATTAGTTTTATCAGTAGAGATATATCACGCTTTTTTTGTCTGTGTTCGTCTGTCTTACCTTTACACCTTTCGCAGCAAGCTCCAGTCTGTTTCACCACCAGAGCACAGTCTTCAGAGACCAGCGGACATTTCTCCTGTTTACAGTCGGCTTTCCCATCCTGTAAGGAGGACAGACATCTGTTACTGTCATATTGTCTGACTTCTCATTAAACTTCAATGCAACACAACCTTTTATGCTGTGCTTTCCTTTATTTGCCATTTTTACTTTTCTTAGACTGTTACTTGGTAAATAAAATAATACAATATCTATAAAATAAAGAGATCAAAATTGAACCTGATGTTAAAGAAGTCAAATTAATATCTTAATTCATCCAGGAGTGCTAAGTTTTACAGTTTGCAATCGCTTTTCACCTGATACACCTCAACTGTGCTATGCGATCAACTCCATCACAAGTTTGAAGTTTGCAGCTTACATTTCTTAATCAAAAGTGACTCTGTCTTCATAGTTTAGCTGTGACTTTTCACACCGGCTCAACAACCTCCAGGAAACACTGCACGCAGTATCCGTCATCAACACTAACTGCACCGCGGGACTGGACCAAATCTGCTCTGCTTTAATTCACCCGACTTTCACACCCAGCTTTTATTGCAGATTCTATCCACATGCTGCATTGTGTTTTATTTTACACACTGTGAGGGTTTATAAAGTGGAGGCTGGCAGGTCCCGTGGCACTGCGGCATGCGGCCCTAACGAGGACAGATCAAAGGAGGGCGAAAATAAATCGGGGTGGTTTAATATAGCTGCAGTGCTCCAACTAAACCCCAACCACACCGAGGACAGATGATGTCATGAAAGAAGAGGAGGGAGAGGAACAGAGATGGAAAGAAGGACTAGAGGAAGTCAAATAAGCAAGCAGGAGAAGGAGGAAAGAGAGGAAAGAACAGAGATAAAGGCCAGAAGAAAAACACGAGTTTGGAAAATCTGATCCAAACTGGAAGACTAAACTACAAAAGAGCAAGAGCAAGTGAGCAGAATAAGCAAAAATGAGTTTAATAAGTGATTCACTGCAGATAAATAGTTCTTCAACAATCACGGTCACACAGCTGTAAATGACAAAGACTGCGATAACACTACGGGGCTGTCTAACCACACAATCAATGATTTTATGGTCACGTTTTAAGGTGTGATCATAGTTCCTAATCTGTGAAAATACTAAACCACGGCTCTGAAAACAGTTCAGCTCCTGGCTTTGTAGTTCTGTACGGTGTATCAGATCAGTGAGCAGGCTCTTAAACTCAGATGAGCTGTGCTGTCAGTCACACTGGTCATCAAATTTGCATATATATTTTTTTTCTTCCCAAGGTGTCACTGTCATGGTAAGTAATGCAGTTTAATGCATATCTCATGACCTACAGATAATATGATGAAAAGAATTCACAATCATAATGTTTGAAGGTGGATCCCAGAGCTTAGGACAGTTTGTAGAGTATACTGACAGATATTTGGAACTTAGAAAAATCCCTGTAAACCATCTGCAGTGGCACAGTAACAACAGCATAGACTGTCAGTAAAAACAGTAAAAAAAAAAATAATAAAAAAAAAAGAATAGGGAAGGAAGGTTTGTTTTCATCAAAAGAGAAACTAAATAAAAAGGGATTTAACGCTAATGATTCATTAAGAGCACAGGATATGGTGCCACCACTTGCTGCTGTTTTACCTAGGGGTTATTTATAGTGTTGTAGTAATATATGGTGTTATTTATCCAATCCATGATTCCTTCATTTTTTGTAGGGAAACATTTCCAAATATGAAAATCAGAAACATCCCTTCAGGTGCCATGTTGATTGTTCATCCAAACAATAATGAATCCTCAAACTAAAACACCCTAGAATGTTAAACTCCTACCACACAAAAACAACAAGGGAGCAACTTTTATGTAAGCAAGCTGGTGAAATCTTTGACTCACACATCCAGGTTGTCTGTTATATCTACGAGTAAATCCTGCATTTTGCCACCAGATAAAATCTTCAATCTTACTGAATCAATTAAAAACTCAGGATCCAAATGGTGTATAAACGGCCTCCTGTCATCTAAACCATATTAGAAAAGAAACGGTCCTCTAAAGTCGCAGCGCCAGTTTGGCCAAAAAGCCTCCAAGGTCACGTCCTCCCCTGCCTCTCTTCTGTTATCCATTAGCACAAAGTGGTGTTAGTACATGTGACCCCCTCCACCACCACCCTCATTCTCTCAGGGTTAAAGGTCACAACGGGTCACCACGCCTTATAAACACTCAACATACCACCGCGGCACCAAGACTGGTTGACTGGACGACTGTCTGTTGCAGAAAGTGACAACCCCCCAACGAACACACACACGGATAAAGCGTTGGTATGCTCATATGTGTGTGTGTGTGTGTGTGTGTGTGTGTGTGTGTGTGTGTGTGTGTGTGTCGGACAGAGAGAAAGTGATAATTGCTTTGTGTTTGTGTGTCTGTAAGTTTACATGCTACTGTATGGCGAAACAAGGAACAAATCACAGTGGAAACATCAACATGTTTGACAGTAATCTGGCTCCAGAGCTCCAACTGGAAACTGAGTAATGATTTTCACTTCGTATGGACAAAGTCTGAACAGGACGCCGCATGAAGTTCAGACTCCAGTGACGTGACAAGCCGAGCCACTGAACCTCAGAGACAAAAAGTGTGTAATCGGATTGCATCAGAGGCATTTTTAAATTCAATCAGTTCAATTCAATCATTTGCTAACTTAATTAGTGAAGGTCAGCTACAGTAACAAAATTGACCTAAAACACATGAAGTGCTCAGCATCAGAGAAAAAAAGGTCCCTATTCAGCCCATTAAAATGTTTAATGTAAGAACGATGTCAGAAACATCAAATTCAATTCATTTTCAAAAATCTGTCTGCATATTTATTCTTCACAGTAAGGAAGGACTAAGCATAAAACCAACACCAGTGGACACCGGTTCCATTACGTTGTTATTGGTGCCAAATATTTCCAATAACATTTCCAACAATTCTGCAGTTTACTTGAATTTATTTAAGCATTGCATTGATTTGAGGGATTTCACTGATGCTCTGCTGACATATTATTTACTCCTCATCACACTGTTGGACAGAGACAAACCCATGGGAATCAGTTTTAATGATCACTTTTGAGAAAACAAAAATGATTATTTAAAAAGCACTGTGAAGATTTTAAAATTTTATATCTTAGTCCTTCAATCATCTGTGTGCCAGTAAGGTTGTTCTGCCACTAGGAGGCGACAGTGTTCATTGCTTCTCCTCATCAGGTGGTTTTTTATTCTTGCTCTTCCTTACAGTCACTCAGATCCTGCCTTTTTTCTACCCTCATCCAGCATGTTGTATTTCTTTAATCACTTCCCTTCTTTTCTTTCTTTTTTATTTCCTGTTTCCACAGAACATGTTGCACTGGCCTAATTATTGTCAAAATCTCCGGTTCTGAGGATTACATCTACTTCCTGTGATAGGCCGAGTTGTTTTGTGAAAAGTCAAAGCCTCTTTATTTCCATGCTTCTCCAGAGTCATGGTGAAGATAAGAGAGATCAGGTTATTTCGACACAGGAGAACAGCTCTCAACTTAAAGGCCCACTTAAGGCCTTGGACTCTAACCCTTCCCAACTCCTCAAACCTTGACGCCCTTTGCCACTGCGACCTCTCCCCTTTCACCTTTCCTCCATAACACACAGGCCGTGACCCTGACTGGAGAGCAGGAGCCACAGTAGCTTAGGAACGAGACGGGCGGAGAAAGACGCTGATGGGAACCGATTTCCAAAACTGTTTCAACAGGTCGTCTTTTCTGACGAGAAAGGCTTTAACATGATGGTGATGCTCCTAGATCTGTTTTCAGTCACAAGCTAGGCTTCTTATAGCATAGGACAAGGGGCATATAAGGGATACAGTTTGAGCGGGATGGCTCCTTAATGATTATACAAAGATAAAACTGCATTTATCCTTTCCATTTAATTGGATAGCTTTATTTCTATTATCTCAGGTTATGAAATCAGGTTTGAAAGTGGAGAACACATTCAAGGACCAAAGGACCAAAGCACTGAGAATAAAGTGAGTACAAGCCATTACAATGTCTATAAAACACTACAAACTTTGACCATCGCATGTCACTCGGGCGGCAAAGATTTGAACTGTGCTTTTATTTTGAAACACATGAAGAGTCAGTGTTGGTCCAGTGCTGTCATGTGGTAAACCTTGCCCCTCCTGTATTGATCAGCTACTGTTTGAGTTGAGACACTGACAGGAAACAACCTCTGACCTTCTCCTCAGATCGATCACGGCTACCGAGTGTAAAACTCCTTAACTAAACGTCTACACGAAGCTCCGCTGGAATGTTTGTTTGATCAATTAACGGGCTGCCAGGACTTCTGACCTCTGACCCCCCTAACGTTGGTACTTGTAATGTTGGAATAAAGATTTGTTCTGATTGCTCTCCTTGTTTTCTTTCTGATCTGAATTTATTTAAAACTGGTTCCAGCCCAACAAAGCTCTCAAACATTTTAGAGAAATCATTACTGGCATTATTTACCCTCACCATTTGTCTTTTTTTTAACAACGTTGTATTTACACTGAGGTGTCAGAGGAGATTTATTTTCCTTCTCACAGAACGGTTTCTAATCAGCATGTGCAGCACAAATATACAAAGTCTCGTTTTCCTGTTCTGATGTGCATCACCATGGATATTTATTTGGTGATGGAGTGAAAAGTAGAAACTGATGTGAAAACCATCATGGACGATCCTGCTAAATCCTGACTAGCATTCAGTGAAAATGCTTTTGCAGTATTCAGTCCCAGATTTAAAAAATAAGGCTTTTTCTACACTTTCTGCAACGGCAAGAGAGAAAATGTATAACTGGTTACAAAGTCTAATCATTGGTGATGGCTGAGCTCTGGTGCAGTCACACGTGGGAGAACAATTCTTTCTTCACTGACACACTCAGTACATTCAGAACATGCACACTAATATTTGTTTGCTACAAGTTGTGTATCCAACAGCATTTCCCTATTAATTTATGTGCAAAATATAGCAATGTCAGTCTGGTTTTAGATGCAACGTATACAGCTTATTCAGAATCTGCATTTTTATTCTTACCACAGCCTGCGGCCTATTCATGGTGCAAACCAACTTGAAATTGATTAAAAATCCCAAATTCTTGACCGGAAGGAGAAACATGCCAGTGCTGTGTAAATATCGCAGCTCTGTCATTTTCCAGGAGGTAGTTGAAATAATGAAAGCCGGAGGCTGTGTTTACGTAGCCAAAGTACGGCACCAGTGGAAAACATTTTGCTGCATGTAAACAGGAATATTAGTGGAAAATTTACTTTCATCAGCCGTATAAACACCTTAGTATGAAAATTGCCTTTTCTTCCGAATTTTTTCAACGTTCATTACCAGCCTTTGTGTAGGTTGTCTGGGACGTCCTGATTGTTACCAACTGCCATTTGCTGTCAGTGGTCTTTTAGTGTGAGCTGAGAGATCACTGTGCCAAAGTCAAATGTCTTCCAACAACAATATGTCCAAAATGTCTCGGTCCACAACTGAAAGCTAACTCCAGCCGTTGTTCTCACACCATGCTGAGAGACATAAACAGCGGGCACTTCCTGGTTTCGGTGGATGAGAGAGAAAATTGTAACTACAACAAGTGATGGAGTGGAAAAAAATAGAGAGCCAATGTGAACGTGAGGGAGGGGAGGAAGAACCGATGAGAGAGTGGAAAAAGACATGGAGATGGACAGACAGATAGATGGGGACGATGAAGAGCGTGGCGGAGATGGGCTGACTCCCCCAGAGATAACAGATCGTCATGGCGACCTGTCTGTCAGTCAGTCTGTCAGCCACATCCACTCCTGGCCCCATTACAGCGCTCTGCCTCACCCAGACACACACAATGGATCTTCTGTGTGTGTGTCCATACCCACAGGGCCATTAGCAGGTACTCTGGACCAGCGAAGGAGCCAAGCCCCCCCTCCTGCTTTACTCTTCCATGTATGAGTGACACTGGAGCCCTGATGGTTCCCCAACCCCCCGAAGACAGCACAGGGACACACAACTCTTTCTGAGAATATGTTCACATATGAGGCCTCATTGTTTTATGTTTATTCTGCTTATCAGTGAAAAATCATCACTCAGAGCGAGTCAGAGTTTATATAAACACATGGGATTAGTTTGAAGTTGGACTGGATTTTATGGTGCCACACATCAAAAAGGTGTTTTGTTTTCTGCCACATGAGGAAATTGTTCATCAGAGTTTAGACCAAACATGGATTCTTTGGTGGCAAGGAAAGCTCAGCTCAAATGGCTGATGTGAACGGCTAAACACTGAGACATTCCTCCAACTAAACCACCAAGTTTTATCCGGAAGTTGAAGCATTCAGATTTGCTGGTTTTCATCTGTAAGTTCATGGTCATATGAAAGCAACAGAGAAACCCTTTTGTCAGTGTGTACACTAGTTGACATAATGCACCTTACATTTCACCAGGCAAATGATATGATATCTGAGTGATACGCGTTTGCAGGAGAAGCAAAAATGGCAACTCATGTGAGGTTTCAAAAAGTTTTAGGAGATAAACAAAGGCCTAATTCAATAAAGACTGAGCCCTGGATGTATGTAAGTTTATGAGTGTGTGTGTGCAGGGTGGGGGAGATGTGTGTGTCTGCAGAGGGGGTTAAAATAGAGATGAAAGGGCGGCCATTGCCTGCTGATGACTGATAGCATTCAGCGGGGCTTTGGCTGATGTCGGCCTGATAACACAGAGGACGGCTCAGCCGGTCTTCAGGCAAAGGGCAGCCTTTAGAGCAGCCCATCAGGAGCCAGGGAAACAACCGCTGATCATAAGCTGGGGTTCAATATGGATGTCATTATTGGGATTTGAAACCCACTTTCTGATAGCAGAGGGTCTTTGTCCACACATGTAACAGTCAGGCTAACTTGATGCAGAAGTCAGTCAGGAACAAACAGGTTGGAATGTAGGCCTGTGGTGTTTTCATCATTGCATTCTGACTTTAAAGACAGGAATACAGTTTCATACATGTCATACGTCCATTGTTTCATTAGTTTAAACGTAATCAACCCTAGAATCTGTGAATATATGCCAATATGCCCACTGGTTACCTTGAAGGCAGATGCCAACATAACGTCCAGGAGTCACCACCGGTTGCCTGACATGCGTGCATAAGAACAAGACTGCATGAAGTCTCCAGACCTCACCAAAAAAACATCCAGTACATAACAAGATCAACAAATGATTGATCTTTAGAACAAGAGGGTGGAGTCTTTATGAAAAGCAAAGCCGAGCTGCTGCACTTTTGGCTTCACATCAACATAAGTGAGGTTAGGTATCAATCTTCCATCGAACACAGGAAAGCACTTTACATGTTAAGAATCAGTTTTACCGCCACCTACAATGTAAAGAGGCACATAAACAAGAAGAGAATAGCACAGAACCATTACATTCAACACAATTCAGCAAGTTATAGTCACAATAGCTTAGCTTGTCTTTGACGCCATGCTATTGCAGTTATAATCTTTGAGACATACAGAGTTCCCCAAAACACTGTGGATGGGAAATTTACTAAATAATATTCCATATAATATTGAGGGTATTACCGTGGCAACTAGTGATGGGTGATGAATGAAGGGATTTATATATGAACAGAGCTTCACACAGCACAGAATGACCAAACTGTAGGGCACAGATATTGTTATATTCCTGCCAGCCAATCAGGAACAAGCATTTTGGTGTGTGTGTATATATAAGGAGTTCAGTAAATAGAGTATGTATGGAAGACGTAGACAAACACACATATCAGCATAATCTTGTGCACACAATACACACTGCACAGGTTAACACTTGAATGTTTCCTGCAGGATGAAGCTCTGGTCACATGACTCCTTTTAACAACTTCTCGTTCAGCCAATGTCAAAGCGATGACTTAGAAAAGCCTCGCTGGTCCATTCTCATCCTTTAAAACAAAGACCTCTGCAGCAGTAAAGAGCTGGAGGAGGGGGGTCAGGGGTCAAAGAGCACATGTTCCAGGAAAGCGCTGTCCCCTAATGTTTTGTAGGCTGGTTTTAACAGCCGAGCGAAGCCAAGACAGCGTGACGACAGGCATGTCTGTTAAAACAAACAATCCCCACTTCATGTTACACTGCGACTTTGCTGTAAATCCTTAGAAAATAGTAAAAAGTGTCACTATAAGTGTCTTCCTGTGCTCACAAATCACTCGGCCTTTTAAAAGAAAACTTGTTTCAAAACTGCATTATTACATCCAATTCCACTGATGAACAGGTTTCTGAGCAAACTTTGAAAGCTTACAAAAGTGATAAATAATAATACCAAATAAAACCAGGCACACCTCATGTCTAAACCTGAAATCCCCAAATAGCTAAAACTTTGCATTGAAAAAATGTTACAAATATTTCACAACCTTCTGATAAGACTCACCACACAAAGCTCAGTAGTCAGCTTCACAAATATTACTATCAGGGCTTAAAGAGGTCATTTTATCCAGTCAGTCTGAATGGAAAGTCTGAGGCAGCAATTACACGTCAAGGTGCGAGAACAAACAGCAAGCGCGGCGAGGCTTTAATCTGCTGCCGATAACTCAGTCACGGGACAAACTGCCGCCTGGGCAGAACAGAATATGTGACGGCGAAGAAGTGACGTTGTTCTTACCAGACAGACGCAGGTGATGCAGGGGTTGTCGGTGATGTTGGGGATGTGGAGGACCTCTCCTTCGTTTTCACAGCTGGCCTCTGTACCTGAGGAGGACAGGTGGAAGATGAGAGGCAGGTTGAGGGCGAGACAGGTCTGGACATTTGACTGAGTCAGCTAAGACCACGCTATGAGAATGTAGAATTAAACAGTTTTTCCTATTCTGATTGAATTTCTTCTGCTTTTTGTCCCACTTGTCTTTCCAGGCACAATGTGACATTCAAAGCCAGGTCTTAAAAACATGAGTCAGTCAGTTTGTTACGAGTGCAAATGTAATCTGAACCAGCGACAGGAAACAACCCCAAACACATGGGTTTATGAGTAGAAGCAGACAGATGTCAACATCTCAGAGCCAGCCTTTCGTCCTGCTTGGACAAAGAAACGTGGTCCAAACAGATGCTCGGCGGTTTGTTCATGCATCAGATTTGTTTTGACTGCCTAAAATGAAAACTTCCTTCTAAGATCTCACTTACTGACATGAGCTGGGAGTGGAATCGCAATCATTGGTGATGAAGGCAAATTTGAGTGTCAGACTGCTTCCTGTTTCTAGCTGTGCTTCCAGGCAGTTTCTTCATCAGGATCATTTAATGTTCATCCAAACACACAGCCCAGGTTTTGTAAGCACATGTTGTAAGAACAAAATAAAAGCCTAAGAAAATGTTTTGAGCAACATCTGCTTGCTCTCTTATCAGTGCATTGTGACCTCTGACTCTTGTCCCGAGGACTGTTTGGTTTGTTGTAGTGTTGATTCAGGAACTGACCATCCGCTAAACCCTCTCCATGAACCGCAGTGATGTGCATGGGGCACAAGTTAGGCTAATATTCAGCCTTTAAAGAGATTGGAGGGCAGGAACTGACACTGGTCTGAAACCATAAAGCACAATGAATAAGTGATTCAATGCATGGATTGTGCAGCAGCCTGTATTCATGTGCTCAAATGCTCGCCAGGCTCTCTGGCTTACTGCCTGCCAATCAATGTCCAAATGGAAGAAGATCAGTAATGAGTTTGTGGGCTCAGAGATTATGTTACAATAACCTAGTTTACTGTGGAGTATTTCTTTCCACTGTGTGAAAGCCTGTCCAATTTATGCCATTGTTAGCAGGTCTTAATTAAATTTGGGAAGTTTCTACTGCGGCGACCGAACCATTCTCTGAGATAATGTTACATTTTGCTACCTCATTCATTTCAAACACGAAACATATTGTTAACTACCCGCAGTCAGACAGAAAACGTCTGTTGTTTTAGTGAGCTTTATTAGGACTGAGTGTGCATCCTGCGTTAGCTTTAGCTCAGGTCTGTTCCTTTATTTAAAATAAGTCACTTAGAGATCAACAGTGGCTAGCTAGGACTCGCTGATTCCAAAATTACTCACTGAGTCACCGCCACCGCTATCAGTCCAAATTACATTTGTGCAGTGCAAGAATGCAAATGTTTAAAGATGTAGAAACAGGAACTAAACGTTAGAATCTGCTCTACAACAATAGAGCCTTATTGCGGCAAGTTCAGCCGTCTGTTTTTGTCCCTCTGAGTTCAGCAGTAAACTAGCCTGTGGATTCGGGCAGAGCAGACAAACTCGCCGACTCCACCACCACTGTAAAATTTACAACCTTCGAGTGTAATTAAACTGGCAGGGCTGTAAGTGTTTGTGGGGGGGTGAGAGAGGGGAGGCAGCGGATAGAGAGGTGGGGGATTCGGTCTATGGGGCGCTGCTATGTGAGTCTTATATCAAACCCCTCTGCCCTCATCTGCAGGAAAGGACAACAGTCTGAGTCTAGTGAAAACAAAACGACACAACAGGGCAGATGAAATAATCGGATAAGGCAGTTTGGAGAATCACTGTAAGGGCTGAAGCTCCAGGAGACTCTAAACTGGGCCCTCTCTACACTTAGTAAGTCCCTCTCTGACACAACGATCTGGCTCCGATAGTCACATTTCACATTCAGCTCAGCAAAGAATCTTTGCTATCTTCATGTCAGATACAGATGTATTAGGTCTTGGATTTGACTTTCAGGTCTCAGATATCAACTCTTTCAGTCGCTTTCTTCTTTTGCATTAGAAATAAACATATTGTACATTCTTACTTTCCAGCGTCAGACAAAGAATTTCAGTCCTTTAATGCAACAAAAATCATCCATTACAAATAAAGATCGGACTTAAGTAAGAGTACACTGCATAATGCATAAAATCAATATTCTACTGGTGTAGTTGGTGGAGGAAGCGCTGATCTTGACTGTTTCATGAAGTTCTATGCAGTTTAACTGAACCTAGCTGATGTTGTAAACAACTGCATTTGTTTGGTATACACCTGTCAGATATGTGTGGTGGAGTGCACTATAGTACTGCATCTCCTGCTTTAAGTAAGCAATGAAAACAGTCAAGTTAGGTACAAACATCTCAGATTTGCACTGTACCAATCTGTTTCTGAATATAAAAAAAGAAATATCTTAATTATGAGGGATTGTACACATCAGAACTTAATTTAATTTGCCTTATCAGTGAGGAAGCTGTTTAACAGGAACTTATTTCAAAGCAATAGCCGACTAATGTGCGAAGTCTGTGAGTTTCTGATGGAAACATACTCTGAATTACTTCTGCTCAGGTTTTCCTCTAGGGATCATTTCTTTTCTCTCTCTCATAGGGCTCAGTGGTGAACAGCTCAGAGTTATCGGCACATTCAAAGCCTACAGAGCGAGTCCTGCTGATGCTCGTGAACATTTTAGGCACAATCCTGTAGCCAAGTGCATGACCTCTGTGCCCACTGCACATTTGTCCGTTTGACTGTTAGATCTCAAACAACTCAGAAGGCCCCGCTCTGGGTTTCAATGGACAACAGACAGATACAGAGCATATCTGGGAGGCCAGGTGGAGGAATCTGATCTGCTGGGATCACAAGGATCCTCAGCTGATACGCAGAGGTTGCTGGTTCGCCTATAACCTGTTTCATGTCAAACAGATACACATGTTTGACCATCTGGTATGGGTTTTGCACCCCCCATCTGATTCCCATCTTTCCGTGTTTGCTTCAGGGAAAAAGATATCAGCCAAGAGGGGGACCCCTTCAAATCAGAATAGTTCTTAACAGTTGGAGCAGATGTGCATAAAGTCATTTCTGTCTTTTCTCATGCGGATCTTAGAGTTAAAAGCTGAACAGAAAGTGAAAGCTCTGCTCTGAATCGGGCCTCCTGGATATATCATGAAATACAGCTTCTGTTGTCATGGACACACTGGAGCTACATAAACCAAATAAATAATCATAATCGAATGTACTTAATCTAATACCCTCTCCTGACAGGCCTGGTTAGGTCAGGTCAGGTCCCTTACGCTGCTGTTTACTCAGCGATGAGACCAGGCTGCTATAGCTACGCAGGCTGTGCGCACCACCACATCCACCTTTCATTCACTCTATTATTCTTATTCCTCAACGGCGCAGCAAGGCAAACAAATGATATCCTATGATGCAATGTGGCTGTCAAAGGGGGAGCAAGCGGGGGGAGAGAGCGCGCTCAGACGGAGGCAGGAGAGGACAGAGCAGCTGTTAAATTAGAGCTGGTTAAGGAAAGTGATTTACACGTTACAGCCTGCTTTTAACTAAAAAAGTGGGTTAATTATAACCCCAAGTGGCACAAACAACAATTTGAGCGAAGATTACTTATAATTTTGCGCAGACCTTTTCATCCTGAAGATTCAGATCCTCGCGTAATTTCCTTAAATTTGATATAAATTACTTTGATATTGACTCGTGTCATCGTGTGATATATGTCGGGCCGAAAACGACTTTCTGCAAATGACAAGTTCTGCTGCAAAGAACAAGAGCACCGGGGTGGATTCTGGTTGATTTTTATCTCCACAGCTTCAAATAGAAGCAGAAGCGAAGCAATTCCCCGCTGGGTGGTACAGAGAGGGTAACCCGGGTAAAGTGCCACATGAACTCCCAGACTCAAGATTAACGACGCCCTGTTCAAGGAGGCTCAACAAAAGTTGGACACATTTTATAATGAGTGAGATGAATATATGTGTGCAAAAGAACAATTAGTGGTGATCTAGAATCAAAGAGTTTTAGAAAACGCACGAGTGCTATTCTGAAAAATAAAGGTACTTTTACAGCATACACATTTTTGCTTTCTTGTGATTATTATTACTAACCGGAGGTTTCAAAGGTTCCTTTCATATCACCACCACATTAATCACAAATACAGAATCTGAAGTGACTTTGGTTTTGATGCGCTCCTCCTATAGCTGAGTAAAAACGGGCTAAATGAGAAGAGGCTGCAGAAGCAGACTAAATAACCGGGGGTTTGGGTAGATTTTACGCACGGTGGGTGCTGTGATGTGTTATTATGAAGCCATATGATCCCTTTAATCTTACCTGTAATTAGCGGAGAGGAAGACCGGGGCGTTTGGAGCAGCAACAAAAAGCAGAAGAAAAACCTACAGGTGGACCAGGATGGTGGGTTTGAGCACAGGAGCAACATCCTCGGGTTCGCTCCAGGAAAAATAAAAAATATATCAAAGACTTTGGTGAAAGAGAAAGAATAAATAGATCAATAAATAGACCCAATCCAAAGGAAACAAGAACGCGTAAAGAAGATCCACAGTCAGGGTTTATCTCGCAAACCTCTCGTCTGTTCTGCACCCAGGAGAAGAAACCTCATCAGTTTGCCCGTTTGCGCTGAAATGCAAAGCGACAATCAGCCAGACGCGCAGTGATTAGAGCGACATTAAAATGACAAAGACGCGCCGGCAGGTTGGAGACAGCGGGGCTGCACATGTCCTGCCCAGAAATCAGGAGGCACTGGAGGAATTAGAAAAGAAACGAAAATCAGTCCCAAATCCTGCAGATATGAGGATCCTGAAAACAGCAGAGGAGTGTTTGGATTTTTCTGTCTTCTCAGGCTTTCATGGAGTCCAAAACCATAGTGTCCGAGGTGACTAGATGTCTGATAAAGGCGCCCGTTAATATTTCTAAAGTCTGTTGAGTTTAAACTGATCAGACTCCGCGCAGACAAGTCAGCCAATCAGTTCAAGACTTTCCCAGCAGCAGACTCGCCTCAATCTGCGCTCCGGATACAAAAGTCCCTTTGGCACATGGATGCTCGATGCCGACTGTCCCGGACGGAGGAGTGGGCTGCAGCCTCTTTCTCTCTCTCTGGCCAGTGTAAAAAGTCGAGCTGCTTCTCCTTTCCTCCACTGGTATTAAAGCGGACCTCTGGTGTCGGAGCGCACCACAGAGCCAGAAAGTCCTGCCTCCTCTGTGAAACACGGGACCTCCTCCTGCCTCCTAAACTCCCCAGACCCTCTCCCTGGTCCTCTATTTCAGGTCTCCAGCAGAAACCCCAGAATTAAACATTTTACTTCTCGTTTTCAATAATGAACAATGACTGCTAATGAATGTCTGTAAAACAAAGCTGTGTGGAAGAACAATGAAAGAGAGAGAGAGCAGCCTCCTATAGATCTAGTTTCATGTGCAACATGTGTGTCTCATGTAGAAGTCAGATTCTGTCTATCATCTTTATTTCCTAATTCCTCTTTTTGTGACCTAATCTCTTAGTGGCAGGGCTGTGAGAAATGTGGCAGAAAAGATCTATTTTTCACAAAATTTCAAATGGCACAAAGAAACAAGACTATATCAACAGATATAGTCCCTGCTGCAGTGGACTCCATGAAGAAATGGTGTTTCCCAGTATGATGTGGAATTAAACTTGGTTGCACAGATCCCTGACTTCAAGGACATGCAACACCTCTGGGATGAACTGGAACACAGGCTAGGTCTTACCGCCCAACATCTTTTGTGATTGCATGGGAGCAAATCTCTGCAGCCAGGTTCCAAAATCTGGAAAGTCTGAAACCCAAAGAGTAGAGGCAGTTATGGTAGAAGATGAATGCACATAATCAGAAACTTGAAATGAAATAAGGTCAGTATGCCCCAAACTTGGGTCTGGGGTACCCTCCAAGGACACCAACGTGACCATGACAAGATTAACTGTGAGTTGAGACGTCTTCTTGTTTTCATTTTTCAATTTGAAAGAATTAATTCCTTTGTTGGCATTTTTGAGCATTTCAAGTGTAAATATTGTATATTTGATTTTCCGTGACTGTCCTGTAAAAAACATCCTAAAAGCTGTTGCAAAGGTCTTATTATGAACCATGACACCATTACAGAGGTGCAAAGTAGAAAGGAGTTTGTGGTGGATGAATAGGTTAATGCAACACTGGACGTTAACACATTGCTGTTTGCTCCTATTTCAAACTGAAAGATTTAATTTCCAAACTGTGACTGTGTATTATTCCTCCGATCTTAATGATGTCTGGACTTTAACCCAATAGGATGTTGTTTCATGGCTAATTTATCAGGAAAATCGTCACCTCATAATATGTCCTGTCACTAAGCTCCTATCAGCAGGTAGGGACAAACTAACCATATAACTGACTGTGTTGGAGGACTTATTTGATTTTCTGGACACGCATCAAGTGGATGTAACGTTAGTATAGAAAACATCCATTTCTTGTCAAACTCAACATGCCCCTTCACCGTGCAAACTTATCTGCACCGTAGCATTATTTCCCCATAAATCTGGCATCAACATTTAAGTCGTATGGGACGCATGAGGCAGGTTGCGCGACACCGTCTGTGTGTGTGTGTCTGGCCTCTTTAAAGTGAAGCTCGTCAGAAGCTCAGACAGGGAGGAAAAGCGAGTCTTCAAAGAAATAATTAGGACCCACCCAGCAGCTTTTAACTGAGCTTCAGTTTGTGCTGCTGCACACTAGAAACACACAGCAGCACTGGCAAAGCCGACAAAAAGACTGTAAGGAAGAGAGTCAAAGGAGAAACGTGTGTGTGTGTGTTTTGCAACGAGAAGAAGAGAAATAGAAAAGAAGAGAAGAGAAAAGAAGTGTGCATGTCTTGAAGTGATAAAGAGCACGTTTCAACAAAGTGAGCATGTGACTGAAAGAGAAAAATGTCAAAAAGTGAAAGAAGTCCCTAATGTTCCTGTTAGAGGTAAAGAGCGTCTATGAGTGTGAGATTCTGTAATATTAACCACTAGATGGCAACAAAGAGAAGACAGGGTAGCTGACCTGATCTGACCGCAGACAGACGAACACGGCCCTTTAATGATTCTTCTCACACATTATCCTGCTCTGACAGACAGAGAACGAGCAGGAAAATGATGGCGTACCCTGGAGGACTCTGAGTGGAGGCTGCTGGGGCTCTAACACAACCATATGAATTAAATGAGTCTCATGACGCTGTAGGTTTTTATAACATTATATGCCGACAGTCAGTCGCATGTTTGCAAATGTGAGCATAGAAATTTGGTTGTTTTCCAGGAACCACTCAAAGACAGAAAATGGTTTCATTTGTCAGTTTGTAGTAAGAAGGATATGGTTCAGTTTGATGACGTGATGAGTTCCCCCAGTTGTGATGGGCTGTCTCACTGATGCAGGAATGACCTATGGTCCTAAGGGTGTGTGAGGATCCCCCTGCCTTCAGACCGGCTGCAGACGGGAGCTGCCGGGGCCCCCAGCAGCCCTGAGGTTTAAAGCCCCCTGCAGTCGGTAGGTCTGGCTCTGAGGGGCAGAGGAGGGATGAAGGGTGGGGGAGAGAGGTTAGGCCCAGCTGTCTGTGTCTGGCCTCACCAGAGCTGGTTTCCACCACTAGGACCTTTCTAGGAAGCCTGTAGATGGGCAGCTTGGAGGAAGGAACCTACATTTAAAGTTTCTGGTCATAGTTCCTGGCCCTAAAATAGTTAAATGTTATATAGTTAGCACTCAATCAATCGAAATAGATAGATAGATAGATAGATAGATAGATAGATAGATAGATAGATAGATAGATAGATAGATAGATAGATAGATAGATAGATAGATAGATAGATAGATAGATAGATAGATAGATTTTAAAAGTCTCCCACATTAGAACATGACTGAGTGTGTCTGGTATCTAATTGACGTCCTCCTCTTGGAGACTGAAGTCGTAGATCAGACAGCCAGCAGTGCAGAGGGTGGAGCTCCACCATAAAAAACAAATTGTGTCATGTAATTGTTTGCATTTTACATCCTTGTAAGTACATAAACTAGAGATATTTAAGATGTTTATTGAGGTTTTTATTACACCCTGGAAACTGAGTATAAAATCTGAATGGAGGTTTGATGCTGTGTACACTTCAGGACTAAAGGAACTTTTTTATCCATGTACAAACATTAAGCAGAGCATTATGACCACCTTCCCAATATTGTGTAAGTCTCATCCCACAGATACCTGATCAGTTTGAGATCTAGTGAATTTGGAGGCCAGGTCAACACCATGTGCTGTTCTTCATGTTTTTGGAGTTGTTCCCTGTTTTTGGGGATGGCTGCTGCCATCAAGGAGTGTCATTGCTATGGGGTGGGGGTGCCTGGTCTGGTCTAGGTGGGTGCTACATGTCTGAGTAACATCCACATGAATGGCAGGTCCAAAGGTTTCCCAGCAGAACATTGACCTGTCACTAGATGGTCAATGTGTTTTACTTCTCCTGTCTGTGGTTTTATGTTACTCCTGATCAGTGTATCAGGCATAACATTAAAAGTGTACAGCAGGGAGGTATGGTTTTAGAGAGCCGCTATTAGTGTTGGAGCTCTGGGATCTATCACACTGCACACTGCTGGTTTTACAAGCTTCTTGCAGGGAAGCAGGGCTACGAGTTAATCTCTGGGCATGTATCACTGCTGTCGGACAGAAGCCACATATCTGCAGAGAGGATATTTTGCAGGGAGGAAAGCGAGGACTGCTTTTCTTACAGGTTTCTAGGGCCCAGAGCTCATTAAACCCACTCAGCACCGACTTTGTAAAACTCAAGCTCAAGTAAGAAAAAGATAAACAGTTAAATTACAGTGATGATGAGGGGGTTTCCCTCCGTGATTGTGGGAGAGTTACTTTAAAGCTCATTACCTGCAGCTCTGGACCAGGACATGCACAAAACACACCCGGAAGAAACACAGAAAACACAAAGCTCAAAACAAGCCTGCTGGAACGTCAGTATAGTGATCCATCTGCAATGCTACAACCTCTGAGTTACACACTCTGCAAAACACATTTTTAACATCAGAAATTGATCAATTAAGTATGATAGCATAGTATGGAAACGTCTTTGGTTATTTTTTTACATACCACTCGTGTGTGTTGAGCCAACAGCTGTCAGCAGACTTGGCCAACAGGAAGCCTGGTCGCACATGCTCCAAACGAGCTCAGTTGAGAAGAATGCAGATATGCTCGCTGGATCGACTGTGAAAACATGTGGAGCATCGAAGTACCTGATAGATGAAGCTTGGAAAACATGTTTGGCCTCTGCACCACATCTTCATCTCAATGAGAGAAGCACATCTGCTTCTCCTCAATGCATCGGTGCACCTTGTATTCTTCTGTTATAAGGTGACTGTCTGTGCATCACTGTACAGTTAAACACATTTAAATACTTTAAGAGTTTTCTCCATCAAAATCCAATCAACCAGCATTTATACTTATTGTTTTATTTCATGAAACTCTGTCCCCATTAAAGTGTGAAAATATTGTTGCATCAAAATAATAAGGAGCTGATGGAGCTGCGTTGCCAAGGAAACCAAATATAATTTCTGGTAATTGTCTCCTGGGATCAAAACACGGGATCAGTATTGTTCACACAAAAAAGAAATCTGAGCCACTTAAGTTCCCTGTGGCGGAGGTGAAACGTTGCTGACGCTTCAAATCTGCAGTGAGAGTAAAATGATGCGGCAATTATCTAATCCAGTTTGTTACGCCTTAAACCCCGAGAGACAGAACTGAGCTCCGGAATAAAACCCAGAGAGAGACGTCTGCTCCTCGGTGTCTAAATCCAAACTCCAGTTTTATTGTGTTCTGTCTAAAGTGCTGGTTACGGTCCTGTTACTCTTTTACTGTTGAAGTATTGTTGTTTGATGTCTTTAGCAGTTGGGTGTGTGCAGTTATGTTTAGTGGTCCCTCACATCGCGGCTGGTTTTAATGGACACGGGCGTGAAAGAGGGAAGAGTTTACTGATGAGGAAACAAGTGGAAATACATGAGAACAAAAACAAACAGGGTGAAGGACAGTAAAAGAAAAAAAGTGTTTTTGTGTAAGAGAAAAGCTAAAATGATGGATGAGAAATGGGTTTTGACGTTAGCGAGTTATGTTTCTGTTGCAGTGCATGTGCTCTTCATCAGACATGTTTCCTGTTATTGCTTTGTTTTCCAAACATATTGCAAAATGTGTGTGCATGTGATTGATGAGACTGTAGAGTTGGTGACTTATTTATTTTAGGTAGATGTTCAATAAAGGAGATGTGTTCATGCATTTGGTCACTATTCCTCTACGGTCAACATGAGCTATTTCTGCTGCTCCACTTTCTTCAAAGTCAGAATGACTTTATTCTCAGTTTGAGTGTCACAACTCATCTGTTTACCCGCTGAGCTAATCAATCCTGGGTCTCCATTCTTCAAATTTATTGAAATCTTGTCTTTCAGACTGTTCATTGTGCAGCCCTCCTCCTCCTCATCTCATTCTGGATGGACCACATCATGATGTGGCTTCCCTTCTCTGTTACTCTCACACGTTCTTGTTACTTAAATGTTGCTCTTACAATATCTAACTGTATATCTTGAAGGGCGACTCCGACTAAAAAAGCCAGAAATGTAAATGGGTAGACTTTGACTCATTTTAGAACTGGGGCGACTATTTGTCTGATCAGTTCTTGTTTGACAGGCTGTTTATCATCACCAGGCCTGATAGTCGCTTAAAATAGTGTCAGGGAGTGAATTTGTTTTAATATGACTCCTACTTATTTTACATGTTGACAGATTTAACAGTCTCACTGTGATGTAAAGCT
The DNA here is from genome assembly GCA_005024645.1 of Planiliza haematocheilus. Lineage (NCBI taxonomy): Eukaryota > Metazoa > Chordata > Actinopteri > Mugiliformes > Mugilidae > Planiliza > Planiliza haematocheilus. Next base: position 4,050,091 of record SRSE01000806.1, read on the forward strand.
GATCTACGAGACTGTCTACATCTGACTTTCCAAATATGTAGCTCCGTATTTTTATGCGTTCTGATCACGGTCGTAAAACACAGCGTAACACTGCTTTTCTCTGTTGTGATTAGCACCGTTGAAGACAGTCGTCGTCTCTGGAATAGAGTGTTTTGTAATTGTCAAAGAGCAAAACTGATAGGATTAAAAATGCAGTGCCTCTGCATCTTTAAGTCAGCACAGACTATTTTGTCATTTTGTGACAAAATCAGAAACTGAGTGGAAAAAAGTGATGAATTAAAACATTTGGATCATTTTTCTGAGCAAAAGCAAATAAATCATTTCATATGACCATTTTCCTTGTGACGTTTCCCAAACACGTTGGTTGTGTAATGCGTGGACAGTGTATTCATTCATTCATCCAACCATATCAAAACCAAATTCCAAACAGCTGAAGCCATTGGATGCAGGGTTTGTTTCAAAGCTGGAAACATGGTCAAAGATCTAAAGATGGAACTTCTTGTGGACAAAGGGGGTAAAGGTGCTGAGGTCTTGAAAGGAGACTTCCTAGAAAGGTTTGTGTGGGTGGAGAAGGGGCTAAAGAGCACTGGAAAGGGAAAAAAATAACAAAGAGGAGGCTGGTAATTTTGTGAGGGTTGATAGATGGAGGGATGCAGCGGTGGGAAAGAGCATAAGACGGCGCAAGAGAGGAAGCAAAGGGTGAAAGTTACAAGAGACGATGAAAGAAGATAATGGAGACCATAAGAAAGAGATTGAGAAAGAGTTAGAGAAAGAGGAAATGAAAACCCCAAACCAGCGTTGAAAAAGGGAAAGCTGATAAAGAGCAAGAGATGGAAATAAGAGACAGTCAGAGAGAAAAGCAGGGAGTTAAACAGAAATTGAAGTAATAGCAGATACCAGTTGAGTGACATGAAAATATTTGACTAAATAAGAAAGACAAACAAAAATCCAGAGTTTTTTTTTTGCGGCAGTGTAACTCTATCTGCAGCGCTCCTACACGCACACCCACTCAGAGCTGCTGCCAAATTAAACAGCGGCAGATCAGCTCTAGCACCGTCACCCAATCTGCCGCTGATCTCGCCGCGGAGCCCAAAAGAAAGGCAAAGAAAAAACAAAAAGCAGTCACTTCAAACGTCGTCAGACCGAGCCCTGTTCATCAACTTGACAAGTGTTGGGCTGGTTTTTAAGCTCTGTCCGCAACTCGGGAAACCGAGAAACGTAACAATCGCGCTGAGTTTGAGGGATGATGGGAAGTCAGAATTTCACTTGGTTGCCTCAGTGAAAAGGTTCTTTATGTAAGAATTCCAAGAAGGAAACTCGGAAAAGATGTTGCAGCTTTTCTTTCCCCTAAGTCGTGCTTGTGTCGTTAAATCAACATCGTGGATAAAATGACACTGATTTAAGCACAGCAAGCAGGAGTCTACATACATGAACACACTCCAGCTTAAGGGTGCAGTTTTTGACCAGCAGTGTTGCAAGAAACATGACAACGAGAACATGAAAGCAGAGGAAGAAGACACAAAGGAAGCATTATCAGCTGTCCGGACTGATATTACCCCATGACAAGCCTCTGTTCAATGAGACTGGGTGGTGTGATACGTCATTAAATGTACCAGTGAGGAACTTCATGCGTTGTATAAAACTTTATGGATCAGTCTCTTCCAAACATAACTGATGTGTATAAACAGGAATACAAAGAGGAATGTACCTGAAAAGAATGATGGGCAACTTTATGTCCAACATCAAACAGCAGACGATGCTTGAGTGTGCTTGATGTATCACATTCTGATTGTTCTGTAGATGGTGGATCAAGTCTGATTGTACTTAATGATGACCCCCTACTACCACCTCACCAAACACACACACTGCACAATTTACAACAATACAAACTGCTGTCTGATTTACTTCATTTTCCACAGCATGGATGTGTACATGTTTAGTGGCCTGATGTTGGGTCCTCTTCCTCTTCTTTGGCAGTTTTGACACTAGGCATCCACCACTGAAATGGAAGAAGACGCTGTGATGCTATAGGGACGTGGTTTTGGTTTATGGTGGGAAAAAAAGAGATCAGGCTTTGCTGAAGCCAATCTGATCCAGTCATCAAGATCATCTTAGTCCAGTGATATGTCAGATGCTGGTTATTTGCTAGACCCATGCAGCTGATGAAAACCTGGTTAATTCTTTCATTGGTGCTGGTTTAAATTTGGGAGGGATACAAACGTGTGTGTAAACTTTCACATCAGTTTAGAAAGAAAACGACCCAGTGCAGAACTCTGAGGGAAAGATTACTGTTCACAGTTAACATTCATTTACACATAGAAGGCTTCCAGTCCGGATATTTGTTATAGACAGAGACAGAAGGAAAACACTTTTTTTTCTTTAACAAATCACTAACAGAAGGCTGTAGAGTAGAATACTTTTATTACTAAATAGTTCATAAATAATGCTTGTTTCATTCTGACAGATGGGGATCCTCTACAGGCTGCACGCTACAGACAAAGTTGTGAGTTATTCTTAAATGTAGGAACTCTCCTTGGGGAATGACCTGTGGCTATAAAAGCAGACTCAGAACAGGAGCCTGGAACAGTAGACCTGAATTACTAACACAACCTTTACAAAACCTACTCTATATTACAAACATTTAAAATATTCTGAAACAGTAACATGTAGTACCTTGTGTCCAGTGGAAACCTCTGTCTATCTTCTTTCTATCTGTCTTGGCATGGATGAGCTGATGCTGGTTCAAGTTTATCTGCCTTTTCCTCTGCGCAAATATTTACATTTTTAAAAAACTAAAAAAAAGCAGAAAATACAGCAAAACTATATCGGAACTTTGTGAATTAACATCAGCAGAAGTCTTGACCAGCACAGCAAACCACTGTTTCACAATACAAGCTAAAAAATACGTTTCCCCGTGGACAGAGTGGCTGAGGTTGGACACATGGACACGATGGTGGTAGTGGAAATGAAGTGTAGCGTAGGGCTGCTTGGATTGTCGTTGGTTAACCTGGCATATCATCTATGGCTGAAGACTATGAGCTTCAATTCTGGCAGAAATACAGCTCAAAGCTGTGTGTGTGTGTCCAAAAGCCTGTACACATGTTACATTTTCAACTGCACACTAAACTCACCAGTCTTTAAATATAACATTTCTTTCTCTGCAGGATAAACTCGGAATTATCTCTTTTATTGTTTTTTTTATCCTTTGTCTTTCTTACCTCTCCTGGTTTCTAAACACGCAGACAATTTTGGTTTGAAAAAGCCCAGATTTTGAGATATTCGTCTCCCAGATTTCTTCCACTACCCCCACAACAGATACACAGAGTGGTATTTGAAAAACGTAGCATAAACTTTTTTTAAATAGACTTTTGTTTGTAATATTTAAAGGAACCACTGTGCACTGCCAGAGGTTCTTGTTAGATAGCTTTGGAAACTCCCTTCTTGCACAACTTTCCAATGTCAGCTGCATCTGAGCATTTAAGGAACGTGAATTAGGTAGAAAATATGTTTCATTACTCTGTTTCAACTGATCTGTAAACATATTTTATTACTGTGTGCAGTTAATTCTAGGACTCTATTCTTCCTCTATTGCTCCTCTTATGATAGTATAGTTATATGGTGCTGTTTAAGCTAGACTCCCTTTCATCATGGTCTTGCACATGAGCAAAAAGGATGGGGTGTTAAACTCTTGATTGCCTCCTGCTTTTTCTCCTGCTTCCAGGAGGAACGCCCTATGGGTTTCCATCGCATAAAAACAGTCTCAGGTTTGACCCCACAGCAACAAGTATGCGTCCATCAGCTGCCACATGTCCTTGAGAGTCCCAGAAAATAACAGGAGGAGGTCAGAGGGGGCAGTGGCGGCAGCGGTGGTGGATGTAGGATGTGGCCTTGACTTACCCGGAAGCAGCAGGGTGGCTGGACTCGTCGGGCAATTTATTCTTAGCGGACAGACGGAGGAGGCTCCGGCAAGGACTGGTGCCACGCGAGGGGGCGAGAGGGCGTGTCCGACGTCACATCCAGAAGTGCGCGTGGGCGGAGGGGTGGTTTGGGGCCTGACTAGGATTAGGGAGGTGCAGAGCTGTGGGTTCAACTGCTGCTGAGGCAAGACGAAGAAGACAAGGAGGAAGCGGAGAGTCAGCGAAAACGTCTGAGAACGGGGACGAGGATCTTGCCTTCGTCCTCACTCTCCGAGGGCTCAGACCTCACCACAGTCGCCCAGCACACACACCAAAACTACTGGATGTGGTGTGGTTCAGCAGCCTGTGTACGTGCGTGTGTGAGGATCAGCTATTACTAGGAGATGTACTGTAAATATGCGTCTGGGAGGAAATTGCTCTGCGCCTGAAAAATGTGACCTTAACTGAGTATATTTACATATAAATATATATATTTAGAGTGCATATGTGAATGTGTATTTGTGCTGTGTCAAATTACATGACCTTGTTTGTATTTATATGCTCATTATTTATATGTATATGAAGTTTAGACATGTATCTGGTGTACTTTTGAATGTGTCTGTATGCATATCATGTGAGCTTATTGCACAACTCCTGTTAGCCATCTCCAGCCTCTGGCTCCTTCTTCTTCTCTTTCACTTTTACAGATGACTTCTTGGACACTTTCTTTTCCCCTGACTCCTTGGCGGCCTCCTTCTCCTTGTCCTTCTCTTTCTTCTCCTTCGATGACTCCTTCTTCTCCTTAGAGGAAGAGGATTCCTTCTTAGACTCCTTTTTTGACTCCTCCCTGGGCTCTTTGGCGTCTTTGCTTGAATCCTTCTTCGACTCCTTCTTTTCCTTGGACGACTCCTTTTTCTCCTTTTTTGCCTCCTTGATGGGCTCCTCTGCTCCTCCTGTTTCTTCTTTTACAGTCGCCTCTGAGGACGTCCTGGACACTTCTTTCTTCTCTTTGTCTTTTTCTGAATGAGAAAAGAGAAGTAAAAGCACTATTAACATCTCTCTATGAATGACCATATCTCCATTGCATCACATCCAGCCCCAGGTCTCAACTAAACATCCTGCTCCCCATTATTTCCAGTAATGTCTTCATATGAAACAAGTTACAATTTATTTGTATATAATTTGCATTTACATGTTTCTCTTGTCAGAAACTCGATTTATGTCAAACTAGATTTAAGTTGTAGACTGACCTCGCTGACGTACAAATTATAATGCAGACTGCAACAACTGCAACTGGTCTAAAATGCATTTCCTCGTCTGCGTTTCTTAGTGGCCGGATAAGCACAGGAAACATAGTTGAACAGCCACCAACTGGCATTTAGGTGGCATAATTACAGAACAATGCAGGAGCATATACCTCAAATTATAAGAAAGTCCAGAAAAATGATAAATGCTGTGCTGTTTTGATTTGAAATACTCAAAATGAAGGCTGCAGTGCACCAACAACCAAAAAAAAAAAAGTCTGAGTAGATTCAAAAAGCTTGTTTATGTTTACACAAAAGCAAAAGCCTGGGGTTTTCACATTTATCCACCAAAAAAAGCTCAAGGTTTTTGTGTGAAACATGCAGATTTTGTTTGCCGAAAACACAGTATCATTGCCACTGTGATTTATGTTGATTTTGTCAGATGGCGACGTGGTTACAAAATAGGGATTTGACCATTGTGGTGCTGCAGCAGCTTCAGAATGACTGTTGGTTGAAAGACAGTATGATTTACTGTTTCATACTCGTTCTGCAGCCTAACAAAATATGTAAATGAGAAGATCTATATTGTGAATCCAGGTGTGTTTAGGTGATTACAGATAGCAGCAGGACTGAGGTTTAAAACAGTCATTTTGACAGAAAGATTAGTAAATGTCTCTGTTGCACCCATCAGCAGATGATGGCTGTCAGGCATAGATTTTGGGAGACTAAAACATTTGTTGACAGAATGGACCGAACGTAGGTCTCAAAATGGTAATGACCCTCAGAATGTCTTAAAGAACCACTTCAAATGGGCCGTTACACTGTACTGTAAGCCAGTTCATCTGCAGTAAGAATGAGGATTAACTGATGTTTGCACAATCTGCTGGGTTTTGTTCTTTAACAAACTGATGCAAACACACTGCAACTCTCGGCGGCCTTTAACAAGAAGACAAATTGAGTGACAACAGCACCTGTTGCATGACAAAAGACCCCTACTTAACCAAAGTCACCCCCACCCATGCCAACACACATACACACACTCTGCAGCCCCGCCTCCTCCAGATTGGATTGGCTCTCTGATAAGATGATAACGGGACTGTTGTCTGCCAACAATGAGACACACTTCTTATCTCCATGAGAACGAAGAGGGTTTAGAGACTGGAGACTACAGCCTGGTATCTCACTGTGTGTGCGTGGAGACTGCCATACAAGAGCCGCCCCTAAAAGTATCTACAAGCGTCTACGTGTGTGGATGTTTCTGTCTTCGCATGTACGTGTTGGAGACAACAGACTGCTTTCCAAACGTGTGTGTGTGTGTTCACAGACTCCAGAGAGAGGCTGTAATCAGTCATCTCATCGTCTAGGGCTTGAGAGAGAGCGAGAGAGAGAGAGAGAGAGAGACTCGGGTAGTGTGTGTGTGGCAGGCAGGTGCCATAAACTTTCCTCCTTAAACTTGCTGACAATGACTGACTATGTCATTTTTATAAAAAAGTGTGGACATGTTCTGAAAACTCATACCTAGCACATACTGTATTTTGCATCAGAGACGGAAAATGACTGAATTTGGCTACAATACCGTAATATTTTATCATTCTATTTTCTTTTTTGCTGAACCTGCTCAACAGAAATAGTGGAAGATTGCATATCAGCTGGCAGCTAAAAAGTATTAATCATTACGGTTTAATATATACTAACTGGAAAGATCCTTTGACTTACTTGTATTTTTCCTCCTAATTCCTCTGCACCTAACACAAATACCTCCAAATGACGGCATGGCCAAAAAATTGTAAACGTAACCACAGGCATGCGTTCCGTTACATGTATGTACAAACATCCTGTGCACCCAATGCGTCTACACATACAGAACAAGTGAGAACAAATCAGTTGGGAGCACAAACATAGAAATAGTCGGCCGCAAATTGTTTCTGCAAGAGTGCAAATTTCCACTTTGACATGCAAATTCTCCCCCTCCGTCTCTGTCTGTGTGACCTCAGAACTTTTACAGTCTGACATGAAAGAAATGTTGGGTGAGGGTGTGTCTGTATCTAAGCAGTTAAGCTATAAAGAAATAAGTGCCACAAAGAACAAGTGTGTCTGTAAATATAACTGAATACATGTACATCTGTGTCTTTGTGTGTGCAGTTAAGAGACCGTGACAATATGTGTGAATCAGTGTTTTATGTGCGTCTTAGGGCCTGCAGGGACCTTGCACTAAGATCTGATCTGGGCTATCTGATCGCAAGTGACCAGCTTTAGGTACATCTGTTCAGACCTGGCATTAGCACACGTCTCCAAATGCGTCTCCAGATCCGATCGCAATCCCGACATTATCTGGGGTGAGGTAGAATTATTTTAATTATTTTTCTATAATGGATCACTACCACTGCTCAAGAACTGAGAACATACACACTTGTGTACTCATATTAAATACTTTAATTTGTAAATCCTTACTCAGATTTATTTATTTTCTAGTTAGTTAACAGCTGCATGGTCAGAATATTTTAAATGGGTCTCATTGCTAATGACCAAACATCACTTACGCTGCTTTTTCCTTTTCAGGTGGTCATTTATAACAGTGGTTGTATGTGTTTTTCCGACTGCATGAGGCAAAACTCCAGTGAAACAGGAGCACCTCTGTTGAGTATAGGAGGTCTTTAACGAGGCCCACGATGCAATGCGTTCACACTACCAAAGGAATGCAGTCACCCAGACCCAGACCACTCTTAAATGTAGTCAGAGATCGTATCTCTCAAACATGATCTAAATGCGTCCTGGGGTTGTTCACATCTGTCTTTTACGTGATCAGATTGCCCAGATCGAAACTTAATGCAAGGTCTGAACAGACCCTTAATGACTGTGTCATTAGTGTATACAAGTGGGTTAATGCTAGAACACATTGTAATAGTAATTGGTGCTTCAATACAGACTCCAAATAAGAATGTATATAGCTCACCTATAAGCTTTACAGCTTATAATGTGTAGAATAGATGCAAATTTGAATAAATAAATAAATAATCAACTTCAGGGATGTTTTTGGACTACATTGTATGAATTTCTTTGTCTGGGTTTGGGTTATCAGCAACTACAGGCATTCAATGTATATGTATATGAATAATTCGGCCTTTATGAGTTTTCAAATGTCAGACTGGCGGTATAGTTTTCTTCTAATCTAACAAACATAGCGACTGATTGCTTTATGTTTTGATTAATGGATATATTCTACAAAGGTCATCAGAGGAAAACTGATTTAATTTGGGGTTCAAAAGGTCAATCATTAACCATGGGAAAAGCAGTTGGCGAAGCAATTTCACCCAGAAAAAAAAAACAAGAACACAGAAAACATCATTAGCCATTACAAAACCAATAGTAGTGTGACAAACGAAAATGGGTGGTTTGGCCATAAGCGTGAACCTGAGTTGAACCTGAAACTGATCCTGGTAGTGATCAAGTCTGACAGCCGAAGTCTGACAAACTCCTCTGTCTGGTGTCAGAGTTCAGAACTTAACCCAGTACTGTCCATTCAGATTAACACTGATGGTAAATCTGTTGACTGTGGCTGCTTTCCTCTAAAGGCAGATAAACAATCAATATTAGCCCGTTCGCTCGTAGGCACGGCTCGGCGCGCTAATGCGTGTTCACTAGCACATCTGGAACCGGGTCATTTTGTATCACTCAGCCCTGCTCCAAGCGAGCAAGCGTTCTAAACGTGCGTCAGCCGACTCCTCACTGATGGCCGATTGTCGTCACTGGAAGCGCATAACGCGCGAGACCGCCTTTAAATAAAACAAGACCGAGACAAGACACCACTTTTTATCTTTACTTGGAACGGATGGCTTCTCAGAAAATCCGCTCCTGGTCGTGAGGACGGTACGTTCCTGACTCTGGTGCCGACCGGATTCAGAGGGAGGTCTTCGGATTGTACGTTGCTCGCGCCGTGTAAACGTCACAGCGTTTCGCGCAGCCGTGTTATGACACCCCGCCCGTGAGAGCACAGTTTATGGAACACAACAACCGGCCGAGCGGCGTGCGTACCGTACCGAGCAGCCGTGCTAGTGGAAATGCGCCATTAGAGGCACAGGTCAAATCTTCATCTGCTTGGTGTCAAAGATCAATGGTCATCACCTTTTTGGCTTGTTTTCATAGGAGAAAAGCCACATAACTGTGACCCACAGTCTCCTACTCCATTTGGAAGTTTTTCTTTGGTGAAGTGTCATGTTATCCACTGTGGTTAACAGACACCATAAAAGGCAGCTTTCGTCAATTTTCTTTCAGGCTTAGAAACCTCTGTAATTTTTTGCCACAAACCAAATTCTACTGACCCAAAGGTGGAGGCAGAAGTCTTGGATTTCTTATGGATACCCCAGGAGGTAGAGCAAAAATAATCTGCATGACTTGATGTTTGTGTTTCTGAGAACACTGTAAAACAGCAGGTCTCTGTCTAAGCCTCTAAATCGATTTAGTGCAACTCAGTTAAGATTGTTTTCAGTGACAAGCTACTATATGTACCGACATGGTTTCAAAATGAACTCAAACATATCTTTGGCCCTTCTGTGTGAGAATACATTGTCATTTATTAGTCACCATGAGTGACCATGCTGTTATTATTTGCTATAAGCTAATAATAGCCAGGTTATGGCTGTTGTTAGTTTGTGGTGCTGAATGGACAGCTCCCATAAAATAACTTTCCACACATTTCCACTTTACAATATTTGCATTTGCTATTGTTAGTGGAGTAGATTTTATAGTTATATATTTTTTTATTCCTCAAATGTTGATTATAGACGTTGTTTTGGTTGTATCTGTCACTTTCAGTGTGGTGGTTAAATGGCTTTCATTGTTATTACTGGTTAAGTTTTTAATGTTGATTTGATTTCTTGCTTTTAAAGTTAGTTGTTAAATGCCTTCGTAAATCAGTGAACATGAGTTTGGACAGGAAGATACTCTGATGTGGGACCTGTGCAGCATAATACATAACACTATAAAAGCAAAATGTCCAGATCTGTGGAAACTTTCCATGTATGTGTATGTCAAGACCATTTCCCAACTCCCAGGGAAGCCATCGTCCTCTCCTAGGCTCTCATTTTTTACTCTCCCAGCAGGAAATAAGAGTGTGTGTGAGAGCCTGGTCCTCGAGGGACTGGTAGCAGGAGTTGATAAACATTGACGTTGTAAGACAAGATGGCAGCTCCCCTCCTGTATGGAAATCTAAAGGGGTCAGGTCACATCTTGTCAGTCTGCTACTACCACAAACTAACAACGTAGAAGTCTGCAGACTAAACAGAGCAGAGGCCGGTGTTCCACATCGCACTGAACCGTCGGGATCGCAGTGACATTAAACCCTTTTCACGTGGGACAGGAGCTACCTGGAAATGAATGAATGGCTTTCGTCAGGATTACCACAGCCATTTTAATCCCATGTGAACCTGCTATAACCATGTCTGGATGGGATCAGCTTGACAGGAAACTGTGGGTAATGTAGTTCCTTACGTTGCACATCATTGGCTCCAGTGAATTATCCTTTGGGGAATAAATCTATTACATTATTGTTCTCCCAAATTACAGAGGAGGTGTTTCATTTTAAGAACCCGCTTCTCAGCAAGAAAAATATTGGCCAGTTACCCCGCTCATGCAGATGCTGCCTTCCCGCATGACATGATTGCCCTTGTGTGGTTTGTCAGAAGCGTCTGTGTAACTGAGGTATCTGGTTGGACGTCTAGTCCAACTTTAAGTTTGGGTTTCCATGTTTCCATATTCATTTTACAGTGTTTTAATTTGAACAAAGATGGTTTATTAGTTCATTGTGGTAATTGTACCTCAGCTGTATGATTATTTTCTGTAATGGAATCATTTTTGTGTGTATATGTGTTACTAAGATTTGGGTTTGTGGTTGCCAGTTCAAATCCCATGGTAAACTGTGGATGGGAAAAGTGAATGAGTAATGCTCAGTGAACACCCAGCTGCTGCAGGGAAGCAGCTTGATGCAAGGCTTGGGGGCGAAGAGCTGGAAGCTGAACTTTCTGGAAATATAAAGACGTACTTTCTATAAGTTTCCATAATGTCCTTGTTGAAAAACACCCCCATGTTTCAGAAGGCCTTCAGTTTATTTGTCAAAGTAAGACTAAATGGTCATTTGTGGGAACATCTGTTGATTAATGGGAACTTTGGCTGTGAAAGACCTGCCTTTCTATGGAGTAAATATGGGCTTGAATATACACCATATACCCATATTTTTATTCATTAGTTAGTTACTGGTTTCTGTTTGTTGGGGAATTTGGGTGGATTGGATGGAGGCATTTATAGTGTTTACCAAGTTATAACTCTTTAATGACATCCCCTTGACATGTTCTCTTCCACTTAATTATCCTAAAACAAGATATGCTTTCAACATATTCTGGCTCTTCGGCTTCACTGGTGTTTAGAGGGCAACACTTGTTTGTTCCTTGTGGGACAAAAACAAAAACCACAGCAACAAAAGTCAGTGTGTCGATAAGATAATGAGAGCGACGCTATCTGCGCTGCGTTCAAAGCCCTCATGTTCCGCCTGGATTCATGTGTTAGCGACGGATCGCGGCGCTGCATTCATCTGCAGGGAGCCGTAGTCAAAATAGAGGGGGCCGCACAGATAGCCCGCATCCAGATTTAGAGAATCTACTCTGCAGAGTGTATGAAGAGAGGGAGGGGGTATCTGCCAAGGACTGACTGATCGGATCTGTAGTGTGTGTCTAAGAGTGTGCATTTGTGGGCATGTATGCCTATTGTACGTGCTTTTCTCTGTGTGTTTGTGTGGTCCAGATGAGGCGGTCGGGCAGGACACAATAGCATTATGTGAACTTTAAAAACAAAGCTGCGTAGTCGACAGCGTGGGAAATGAGAGAGTGTGAGGCAGAGAGAGGCGCACACACATACTGTAAACACGACACAGACAGAAAAAGAATTTAACACACCTAACACACACTGTCCCTCACACACAAATACAATGTCCATTCTCCTGCTTGAGGCATAACATGCCAAGTATATGACAGCATATAAACTGATCTACACACATTATGACCTTATTTTATGATATGTAAGTTTTGCACATTTATATTCCTAATGGAGAGATTACTTTCCTCACATGCACATAGCTGTAAGTCACGAGTTTAGAACCTTCAGTGGCCTCAGGATGGCATTTTGGGAAATGTATAGCCAGCAAACTAAAGAAAGCACATGACGCAGGAACAGTTGAAGTCAACAAAATCACCTAAATTGTAGCATCACACAAAAACAAACAAACAAGCAAAAAGAAATCATGATGCAAAAGAATAAGGAAAGTGTGTGTAAGAGAGAAACTATCAGAGAGTTTGACAGTAGAATGGCAAGCAGTATTTAATACTATTCTTGCTGTGGAATGTGCTGTGGAAGCACAACAGGCCTGTCCTAGGGGTATGTGTGTGTTCAGCTAAGACTGAGCCCTGTGCTTCACCTCCTGTGGAGATTTACACACAACCAAACTGTACGTGCAGGAAAAAATGAAACTAAATGGATATTTATGTGGAGATGGGCATTCAGCCACACACACCCACCCACACACACACTGGTTATTATTGCAGTCTGCATCTGACACTGATGATGGGGAGCGTCTTTGTGAACCGGAAAAGGGTTTAGGAAGCAGTTTATAGAACCTGAATCCAGTGCTGTTTAAATTACAAATCTCTTTCAGTCATTTATAGTATAGAAACAGCTTTAGCCTTTAGCATGTTTTTGCTGACAATAATTGGACAAACAATGTATCTCAGATTCAGAGGACACATATTGGTTCTATATACACAAATCATCTTTTATTTTAAATCTGTTATACAATTGTGCTTCAGAGTGGCATTTCATTTCCTGACAGTCTTTGCCCTTTAAATGAATAAATAATAAAAAACATAATTTAACCCTTAATTGTCCCACAGTGGGGACATTTCAGTTCCTGCTGTTTGACCCATCCTTTTATTCACACAGAAGTGTGTACAGTTGGAGCAATGGGCAGCAGCCTCCAAGGACTGTGCCTAGGGAGCAGTTTGGGGGTTATATGTTTGCTCTGGGCACCTCAGCCATGGACATGATGGGACGTGAACCTGGGACCTGGTCTCAAGCTGCACCTCTTACCACTACTTCACAGCTCCCCAACTTGGCTGGCCCATACGGGGGTTGAACCCATGACCTTGCCGTTATTAGTCCGGTGCTCTGACCAACTAATGCACTAGTATGCTTTAACCAAAGTGTCTGGTGGACTGAACCCCTCTGCCTCACAAATTTGCATACTAGGGCGAGTATGTTTTGGAACTTTCAAGGTACAGTGTCATGGAGGTGTAGAAAACAGACTGAGCTTTATATTAAAGCTCTTTTCATTATTTGCCCAACCAAGTCTGTCAATTTTTGGGCATGCAACCAACCACTGAGCAACCTACAACTGTGTGTACTATGTGTATCTTTGGAAAGGTTAGGTAAAATTCAGGTAGAAATTCATTTTGAGCCTTTACTTGCAGAAACATTTGTAGTTTCTACCAGGACAATTCAAAGTTGGCTTAAAAGGCTTGCTATCTGAATCTTTTTGAACTTTACTTCTTTGCAGATTAAAAATTCAGTGGACGAATGTTTCCGCTTTGGAGCAGAGTGAAATCAGGTATTAGTTCCAATCTGGAACTGGATACAGAAGGGAATCTGGTGTCTGAGCCTAAAACAAGAGACAAGGGAATACAAGAGGAAAAAAAAGGCCAAAGCAGGAACAGAGGTGGATACTGGAATGGTACAAATTAAGGAAGACAGGAACAGGGTAATTTATGTTTTTAAATAAGACAAGGAATGAAAGAACACAAATGAGAAACAAAGATTGAAAAAGAGAGATAGGTTGAATGAGACCATGCTCTTTCTCTCTCTTTCTCTCTGGGTGTGGTATAGTGGGTGGGTTCATTCCCGTGGTCAGCCAAGATATTTTCTCTCTGCTCAGCTACGCCCTGCTACTAACCAACACACACACGCACACACACACACACACACACATATATATATAATGTACAGAAAAATATACAGCGGCCAGTCCAAAGAACCAACGTTTTGGCCTGATACAAAAGGACACAAAGTTTTCCAGGTCCGGTGGTGACATAAAATCTCTTCCTCTCTGTCTTACACAAACACACACAGTTACACACAAACATACACACACACACACACACACACACACACACACACACGCATACACGCCTTCGTCAACTTCCTCGGCGCTCTCTGCACTCTGCCTAAATACAGCCCGCCACATCAGAGAGAGCATTTACAACAGTGGGTGAGTTATACACACACAGACACACACACGCGCGCACACACACAGGTTAACTCAATTTGACTACAGTTTACAAATACCTTATACGAAACTATGTGACATCCTAAACACACATGTGCAATTTGACGATGGCACATGTGAACATATGCACACATATTAAAACGCAAGATTCTAAATCTAGAGAGTGGACGTGTGTGCTTGGTTGGCTTCTGTGTTGTGGTCTGCTTGTTGTTCTGCTTTGAGACACAACAGTCCATCCCTGGAGAGTGTTTTAACAGTTGTTTACGATGGCAAACACACACACACACACAAGGAGGATTTCACAACTAATGCAACACATAGTTTTTATTTACCAATGAATGTCATATAAAGTGCACTTCTACACTTGCACATAGATTTTCAAGGTACTTGGTTGCAGTTTATCTGCATTTATGTCGCTCTCTGTAATGGAATGAATGCTGAAGTCAGCATCCTCGGGTGCCCGTATCATCTGCTGCAGCACTCCTTCTTCTCGGATGTCTCCCTCATGATGTTGTATATGGATAAGAAGTACCCAAAACGTCTGCAGAGTCATACATACACTCTCAGAACAGCCCGACAAGCATGCACAATGCCTGGTTTTACAGAAATCCCTCTGTACCACACACACCCACCAAAATGCCAAGTATGCTTTTGTTAAAAATATAACCTATGTGTGTGTGTGAGAATACGGCTGTATTTTCAGTCTGGTTAAGCCTCACACACGTTCACACTGTGAAAGCAGCGGGAGGATGAAACACGAGCTCTCTGGCTGCCTGTATAAACCAGAAATGCAGAAATAAGATGTTGTGGTCGGGAAGAATCTTCAGTTTTGTAACCAGAATCTCACAGGTTTTAGTTTTTAAATAGCTTATGTGTCTGTCAATCTTCAAAATTCAAGGACCCCTTTAGTATGATGGTGTCCAGAGTACAAGTTGCTATGCGGTTGACTTGCTGAATGAATGGTTTATGCAGTAACCACATAGGAGCACTGTTCTCATTTCCTCCATTGTGTATTGTCACAATTAATCAATCTACTCCTTATATCAAGTTGAATGTTAAAATGAACACGATTACAATGAGCATCGCTGAACCCTCTGTCAGCTGTCTTCTATCTGCATTCTGTGTTTTGTTCAGCTCATATCTTTGCAAAAACAGTGGTGCACAATGCAGCTCCAGAGATCAACCCTTTATAGGCATACTTGAAATACTAGGAAATTCTAAATTTCAGAGTGTTATCGTAGGACATAAAATAGGATACATTTTGTTTGCGACATTTTTCATATAGAAAATCAAGGTCTCTTTCTTGCTTTTAAGTGGAAAACAAATATAAACATGTATTTAAACTATTAGAACATGCACTCAACATACACATTATCATATTAAGCGAGTTCTTCATGGTACCTAATGAAGCAGTTATGCTCAGTGTTCATGCAGAGGTGGACCTTGCAGACCACATTAGACCCAGAGAATGTTGCCTTGATCTTTGCTGATTGGCTGGGTGAAAACCACATGCTTCTGAACCTCACTGAGAGGCACCAGGACACAGTTTAAAATGTATTACCAAGTTACCAAATATGGGTCCTTGTCCTGCAAAGGGTTTCCACGCAGTTTGGCCCAGAGCTTTTAAATATGGGAAACTACTGCCAGCAACAGTTCTGATGTGACCAGATTGTTTCCAACTGTTTAATGCCTTTTCATAAGGGATGAAGCTTTGTAAAAATGACTGCAGAATGCAAAACATCCTGTAAATCTGCCCACTGTTGCAACATTGCTTCCAATGGCTAATGTCTGTGGGTGGTGTAAATAAGCTGCTCTTATTAAACCATCAAGATTTGCAGCCGTGGTACTCTTGAGCAAGGCAACCCCCTGAGCTCACTGGGGTCTGCACAAAGTTGCCCACTGCTCTGAATGTACTCACTGCTGTGTGAATCTTAATATTCTTTGCAGATGAAGATTCTTGTTCTTCTCGTACACTGTCAGAGTGTAACTTTATCTCATCGCTGCCTACTGTACGTTGGCTGCTGTCATCTCTCATCTTGCATCCAAGAATGTGACAATGATTTTAATATCTCAATCAGTTTATTTTATGTTCCGTTATGCAGCCAAGAATCAATTTTTTTTTTGTTCAAGTTAACCTTCCAGCTGCTGAATTTACAGCTCATCCTACAGATGGCTTTACTCTGACTCTCTCCAGGATGAAAGCATCAGTGAAACTCTCAACATGTGAAATATAAATGGAAAGAGCAGAACCAGCATGCCTGCAACCTTGGCTGTCCCCTGAAGCCAATTATAAAAATATTTGCAGATATTTTCAAACCTTTTCATATTTTAGGGAGCTGGGTGTTTTCCTTGTCGCTCATGCGGAGCGACGGGAGGAAGGGGCAACACCCAGGCTGGCTAGCCACATACGAAGCACCCTGCTGAGGGGAACCCTGCATGCAAACACCCCCTTCCCCAACCTCAAAACCAGGCTGAAAGACCCCTGAGGATCTGAGGGATACCACAGTGTATATACAGGTACACTTTACAACATGTACACAAAACCACTTAAGAGTCTACAAATTAAATGCTACACAGAGTCTCTCACACTCGCGCACACACAATACGGGAATGTTTTCACAGACCACACACTCAGTTAAAGCAGGTAAACTGGGAGACATCAAATAGCCTGTCATGAAATAAAACTCAGATTAACACCACAACTTCTTGGGGTATTAATCTTGACATGAGAAACAGAAGTTGTCTGTCAAGCGTATAAAGCAAGGACAACGGTGGACTATAAATCTTGTTTTTTAAGGAATCTGGGCTCACACAGTTTGCTAAAAACACAACTGCTCTGATCAGATTTATCTGTTATTCTGTCATACCTTCCATTCCTTCCTCCTCACCTTTTACCTCTTCTTTTCTCCCTCTCTCTCTTTAATATTGGGTGATCCCCTGGCTTTTCTTTAGTTCTCCCTATTTTGTTGTCTTATCAGACCATTGTTCCTTCCATCGCTTCCTCTTCTTTTGGTCTCCATCCAACCCCCTCCCCTCTCCTCGATGGCTACTTCCCTTTTCCCTTTCTTTTACATCTCCCTTCCACCTCTCTATTCGCCTAACTCTTTCCATTCCTCCTTTCCTTCTCTTTGCTTTCTGCATGGACACCTGCTCAGCTTTCCTCCAGGACCCATAGCAGCCCTGGTTAGGTGGGTATGTTTGTTAACTGAATTGTGGTAAGCCACCATTCCTTGTCCTCCTCCTCCTCTCCTGCCACCTTGTGCCAAAGATACATTTCACCTCACCACATCTCTAACGAGAAAAGAAAAAGAAGGAAGGGAGGAAACCATGACGTAATATTTCTGATCCCTGCTGGGTAAAACAAAGAGACTTTGTACTTGGAAGGGGAAAGCCATACATCCACCCTTTCTCTTGCACATCTGTGCGTTCAAATAAGCCCTGAACAGAACTTCTCCTACTTTTGATTTTCTTTTTTTCTCAGTTTATTTTCCTACACTTACAGACCATTACTTTAGACCATATAACATTTTATCTTGCCATCATCAAATGTGATGACCCCCGAAAATAGCCATCATGTGAATACAGTCTATGGTTTCTGAAAGTTCACCTCCCTATGTTAATATATATAGATATATATAATATATAAAGTGTTGAATAGACAAATGCTAATATTAAACAAAATCAGCCACAATGTTGATAAGTTTATTACTTCATGATAATTTACTATAGCAAACAGTCAAACGTTTGCAGATTTCAGATTTCATTATAAAAAGTGAAAATCAAAAGACTTGCTGACTCAATCCTTATCAGATTTTAGGCCTGATAAGATGCCATTGGGATTTTCTTATGGACTGTTTCTACATATGCAGAGAACAAACATACCTCAGCATGCAATTGGATGGTCCTACAACCAATCAGAGGCAAAATCAACTGTATACGATTAGGTCTCTGTTATGTTTATGTCCATCACAGCATAAACTCTGATCTTTGCCAGAGTATGGAGTCTAAAACACAGGAGACAGGAGTCTAAAAAGTAATACAAACCACAGTGGTTTGAATAAAATGGATTAAAAAATTCCCAGTACCTTCCTGGAAAGCACTATTGGTCGTTAATTTTGGGACAATGGAACAAAAACCTTCTTTAACTGGAAGTTTATCTGTAGATTT
Organism: Planiliza haematocheilus; assembly: GCA_005024645.1. Classification (NCBI taxonomy): domain Eukaryota; kingdom Metazoa; phylum Chordata; class Actinopteri; order Mugiliformes; family Mugilidae; genus Planiliza; species Planiliza haematocheilus. Next base: position 4,068,720 of record SRSE01000806.1, read on the forward strand.
CACAGTAGTGCACACGATGCACACCGACCTGCTGTGCAGTGACAAGATTCTTGACAGATATTATACAAATGATTTTTAATTCTAATGCACATTAACACAGTATTTTCCCACAGTTGTAATGACTAGCTATCCTAATGAAGTCATCAATGACAGACTGACAGAGCACGGTACAGTACTCTTTCACACTCTGTGTTTGTGTGCATTTGTGTGTGGTACTAAGGCTGCCAGATTTATGTCCACCAGATTTACCCATCATTAGTAAACCACACACACACACGCACACCAAATTTACTGCAAACACACTTTATTCCACTGAATTAACTGGCGGAAAAGTTGTAACTAGAAACACACAGAGCTCTTTCACAAACACACCAAATGAATTCCACAAACATCCCTCAAGTGATTCTCAATATTATTTTGGAATTATTCAGTTATTTCAGTGATATTTTACATTAAATACACACAAGAGAGAAAAGCTCTTTCCCGTTAATTTAATGTTGTCACCAAGCAGTAAAAACACAACACAGTCTTGCATGAGCTCACATTGTTGTTCTTTCTCCCCATCTTCAACAGCAAAGCATTAAACGGTATAAAAAGTCATATTCTAGCTCTGACTAATATGTTACAAACAAATCCCTGCTGCTAGTCAGACTCAAGGTTTTACAATGATGGCATTTTCATCTCCACAGAGGCATACACACACACACACACCGACAGTAAACATCCTGTACTGTATAATTACATAGTAACTTAACTCCCTTTTTACTTTCACGCTTCATTTTCAGTTCCCGCCTCCTTCTCCCCTCTCTCCTCCTGTCCCTCCTTCTCTCTCTCTTTTCTGCTATCTTGCTCTCTCGCCCACACCAGTAAACTCTCAGTTGTATGTAAATTGTTGCTGCAGTCCTGTAATCACAGCTCCAAACAGTTGGCTGTGAACCTGAGCCAGACTGTAAACACAAGCAGGAACATTACAGCTCATTACAATACTACATTTATTAGTTACTTAAAAGTAGCCACTTGAAATTGTATCTTGAACGAAATATAACGCAACTCTTTCATTCATTCATTCATTTTCTGTAACTGCTTGATGGTCATGGGCCTCATGTTTCCAGTCCATCGCAGGGCCAACACAGAAAGATAGACAACCATGCACACTTGCATGCACAACTACGGCCAGTTTAATTATCAGTTAACCTTTGGACGGTGGGAGGAAGCTGGAGTACCTAGCCATGCAAACGAAAGGCCCCAGATGGAAACAAACCCAGAACCTTCTTGCTGTAAGGCATCAGTGCAATCCACCACACTGCTGTGCTGCCCTACACTCAGTGTGGGTTGATAGTAGACATGAGGGGTGATTGATACGTTGCTAGCTTTTTTTTTTTTTATAAATAACATACAAGGAAGCATGGGCCAGCCGTAATAGAAGATGGAAGGATAATAAAGAACAAACACAAATATCATACATAAATGTAACTGGTGCTCCATTTTTAGATCTGAGACCAAGGTAACTGATGCAAAAACAGCGATTCTCAAAATTCCACAACAAAAATACACACAGCACATCTATTAAGTCAATGTGAGCAATGAATATTGTCCTTTGAAAGAAAGTGAGTGTGTGTAAGTGATCCAGTAAAATATGCTACTCATCTACACACACACAAGCAGGGAGGTGGTGGATGGATAAATACAGCATGTGCTCACTTTTGGTTTACATACACATTCAAAAGGCAGCCAGCCACACCCACATACCACACACATGCACAGATACACTTTGACTTTTATACAGTCTTTTATACAGCTTTTTGAGCTTTGCATTGTCAGCTTCAGTCTCTATAGCTGTGCCAACTTAAAACAAAATAATTAAGTAATTAGCACTCCACTAATCAAGGACAATAGTGTGCATAACTTTCAGGAAGTAAAAGTAAAATGGTTGTGCATTTGGGGTCAATGTAGCACTGCAAAATAAATTTGGACCCGATCAGACACATTCTGGTGATGGTCAAGAATCTATATCACCTTTGCATAACTTTCTACTTACTGAAAGCAAACATTTACGGAGCGCTATTTATCAAAAATACACATTTAAACACAGATGCTGAACGGATGGTGCACAGCAAAGCAAGATGACAATCAATATTCTGTCATAAAGCTGTTAAAGGCATAACAGCTGAATTTAGACTTTATAAAGCTGTTGTGCATCTAAGAGAAACTTCTACAATGGCTGCAACAGTAAACACACACAAACCCACACACACAGACAAGTGATTAATCTGACCACTCCTGTTCTTGGCAGCGTGTTTCCGCCAGTAAATCTGAGGCTCTGGTGGCAATCTGCATTCCACACACACACACACACACACACACACACACACACACACACACAAAATTTGCAAACCAAACAGAGCAACCTTAATGAATACAACTCACACAGTCAGATCTACGCATGCATACACCTGCAGAAAAATACACGAGTACCAAAGTATGCATCCGTAAATCCAAGTACAAACACACACCTGGAAAATTCACACACACACACTTAACAGACATGCTGCTGTTACACAGTGGAATTATACCATCACATATGCCGTTAATTTACTGCTACACAAAGCACAAAATACAAAAACAACACTTCACTGCATGATAGATGGTGTTGAAAATTCGTTTTTAAAAGGAAAATAAATACAATTTGCCATGCATACATTTATTAATGGAACTCCAGAAAACAAGATTTATTTAAACTGGCCACAAAATATCAACACTATACTGTGTGTCAAAGTTTGCTAAGACTTACTAATTATTAGTTATTGGTGTTAATGTCAGAAGTTGTGTGTGTCCAAATTACTTAAACGCTTGTAATAATAAAAAGGCAAATTGCCTTGCCTAACTGAAAATCTTGAGGCATGATATCCCCATTTTAGTCATCAGCTGCATGATCCTACAAAAAATAAACTTAAACAACTGTGCTGGCAATACTCCATATATTTCTGATGGCCAAATAATCTTGTGAAAAGACCAAATCCAGCAATGAGTTGATCCAAGTAGTAAATATTGTCTTGGCATCCAAAGCCCAGCATATGTTATTTTTCTGTGCCCTTGCTGGTTTTGGTCTTTTTATAAGAAAAATATATAGTATTATTCCAGCCTTATCCTCCAAGAAAACCAAATTGCACCCAAATTTTTGGTTAACTGCTTGAAGAGACACAGAGCAATGGCTGACATTCAAACCTCAGATGTGCATCTAAGCTTGTGAGTGGCAATGTATTTATACTACAAGTGAGGATTTTGGATCTTTTTTAAATAACTACAGCTCATATAAAGGGTGTGTAGGCTCTGGCTGTGTGTTGTGGTCAATGTAGTCTAATTGTAGAGGGCTGTGTCTGGCAGCCTGCCTGTCCTCTCTGGATCTGAAGATACTCATCATCATCATCTAGAGAGTGGTGCATCCATCATTTCACAGCACCTCACTTACATTCACACATACCCCAAAATACACTCAGACACACACTGCAAAGATCCTTTCAGAAATTCTAACAAAAGATCACACAGACATTCCCGAGCCAAACGCTGTGTGCTAGTGAGCTCATTGTTTGTGCTGTTTGGATTTGACTAATTTATTTTACCATGGCCAATCTAATCGAGTAAGGAACAAACCAAAATACACACAGTCCCACACAGTCCTAAATTTATAGTTTGAGATAAGGTTGGGAGCTAAACAGGAAACAGGAAGTGTGTGGAATTGTGGGAACAAATACAAACTGTCAACTTGACCTGGGCTGGCACCCAGTGTGAGTGTTCTTATACTGAATAAGGGTCAATAACTGAAGATTAATGTTTAACAATTTGTTACTATAATAGTGAGCAACAATGAATTTTAGCCTGTGCCCTTTTATTAATTATTAAGTTCCCCATAATGTTGAACTTTTTGCATTGAGCAGTTGATTATTATTATGCGTTATTAAGATACATGGTGTATTATGAGCCACATATTAACACAACATAAACGTATAAATTGGAAAATTCAAGATCCAGACTTCAAAGACATGCCTGAAAAGACATCTCTGAACGTCTTCATCGTTTCAGCTACTGCACAGACCCAAAGAGCATGTATGAACAAACCAAGATGGTCCTGCTCCACATTTTGTGAGACCTTCTTTGATGTCTTACCCTACTGTTCACGCAAAGAGTGTAAATGACTAGCACTCATTTTGATTCACAAGTAATTGTGTTTGTTCTGAAGCCACAGCTCCTGAACTAGAGCTTGCAAAAAAAACAGGAGCAATTTAAAAACAGCTGAGACAAGCTCAAACGTAGTTACAGATCCACAGCGCCAGTCAATCTGGCTGACTTCTGCATCAAAGTTTCTTTCCAGTCACTGTTTAAATCCCTAAAGTCTCTGCTCAACAAAATTACATAATTAAAAGTTCTTTCCATGAAAATGACACTTTTATGATCTAAAGTGGCTTATATGTAACTCCACAACTTTTGCCCCCTGCAAATTTCTTCTTATCTCAAGCATACCTGCTCATGTTTGACAATACTACTGGAGTAATTCAGTTATACATACAACTGATTCAGACAAGGAACAAGGAGGTGGTCAGAATGCACGTGGCTACCTTGAAGCTGGCAAGTCAGAATGGTATTGGTCTTTTATTTATTGCTTTTTGAGCAGTCAGGTTGAAGGCTCATAAGATAAGCTTATAGCCAATAATGTGTTTCTAATGTTAGATAAACCCTGCTCCAGACTGCCAGCTCTGACAAGTTAATATCCTTGTAAAGAGAACCAGTCAGGTGTGCTTTAAACTCAGAAACAGAAAGTGTCTGTAAAGGGGTATTTAGGTCTTCAAAATGAAGCCCCACAGAGCTAGTTGATGGGATTAGTTTCTTAAATTTGTAATGTATTTAATCACAACTGTCTAAATCTTTGTTCTTGAGACTGCAGGGAGGACATGCTCAGCCATGAGCATTATGTCGCTGTTTTCTAGCATATAATAATAATAATAATAATAATAATAATAATAATAATAAATATAGCTGCAAGCAGCAATGAAGGGTTCAAGCAGTTTATCTGCAATAGTGCTGATAACGTCAGCATGATCCAAGGAGTCCAACAGTACCATGTTTTTGTAGGGGAAAACGCAATGTTTTCTAAGTAAATAGTCCCCCTAGTGGCCGAATGAGAGACTTTTGCTAATCACAGCGCCCCCTAGTGGCCGACTGACACCAAATTCGAAATGTCCCCTCGGGACAGGGTCTCCAAACAAACTTTCAAATTTAGTTTTGATACGTCACACCGTTCCCGAGATATGAGCTTGTATCACGTTTGCTGCCTTCACCAGTGATTTTGATTGGCTGTAGTGGGCAAACGGTTTTGAAACTGAAGACACCTGATAGTAACTTTTGTGCGCATTGGTCAGAAGACCGTCTGTGCTGATTTTGGTGAGAATCAGACAAAATTTGCGAGCGCTGAAAATTTTGTTTCGCTTTCAACAAAATCCACTATGGAGGAGAATCCATTGGGGCGTAATGAACATCATTGGTATCGTTGATCTCGGCATCATCCAAGGAGTCCAACAGTACCATGTTTTTGAATATCAGGCATATGGGTCAAAAGTTATAAGCAAAAACGCAATGTTGCTAATTACATCGCCCCCTAGTGGCTGAATGACACCAACTTTTAATTGCGCACTTCTAAGGGAGTCTCAAAGCATGTGACTAAGTTTGGTGTTCAGACGTCAAAGCGTCACCGAGATATAAGCAAACTTCCTGTTTTGGGGCTTCGCCGCCGACTCCAATTGGCTAACACGAAACGTTGGTGTGAACTGTCACTGGGGCAACCCACGGTATGTGCAGATATCACAATTTCATTTCAAGTAAAAACGCATCAAGAGATATGAGCAAAAACAATGTTTTGCTACTTATAGCGCCCTCTAGTGACCACAAGACACCAGATTTTGTTTGTGCATGTGGGACAGTGTCTGGAAGCGAGGTACCAAATTTGGTTACAGTGCACCAAATCGTTGCAGAGATATGAGCTCAAATGTAAAACGCCGCCTTCGCCGCCACGTTTGATTGGCTGTAGCGGCCAAACGGTTTTCGAAGCTGCAGACGCCTGATAGTAACTTTTGTGCGCATTGGTCAGAAGACAGCCTGTGACAATTTCCGTGAGAATCGGACACAATTTGTGACTGCTGAAAATTAGTTTCGTTTTTCAACAAAATCGTGAATTGCGAAAAATCTATCATGACGCATTATGACGTCATAGGGTGCGTTGCAATCGTCATGATCCAAGGATTCCAACGATACCTTGTTTTCAAAAATCGGACACACGGTTCAAAAGTTACATGCACAAATGTACTTCGAACTTTGACCCGTTGGTGGCGCTAGACCGTACTTAGCGCTTACATGCAACCCAGTCAAAGTAATATTGAGACTGGCCTTAAGCTATGTGCCCAATTTTTACAACTTTTTACCATACGGTTCTATGGGCTGCCATAGACGCCCATGGCGGAAGAATTAGGAATAATAATAATAAGAAAACATAGAAATATAGCTGCAAGCAGCAATGAAGGGTTCAAGCAGTTCATTTGCAATAGTGCTGATAGTGTCAAGGCTACCAAATTTGGTTACAGTGCACCAAATCGTTGCAGAGATATGAGCGCCGCCTTCGCCGCCACGTTTGATTGGCTGTAGCGGCCAAACGGTTTCGAAGCTGCAGAAGCCTGATAGTAACTTTTGTGCGCATTGGTCAGAAGACACCCTGTGCCAATTTCCGTGAGAATCGGACAAAATTTGTGACTGCTGAAAATTAGTTTCGTTTTTCAACAAAATCGTGAATTGCGAAAAATCTATCTGATGCATTATGACGTCATAGGGTGCGTTGCAATCGTCATGATCCAAGGATTCCAACGATACCTTGTTTTCAGAAATCGGACGCACGGTTCAAAAGTTACATGCACAAATGTACTTCAAACTTTGACCCGTTGGTGGCGCTAGACCGTACTTAGCGCTTACATGCAACCCAGTCAAAGTAATATTGAGACTGGCCTTAAGCTATATGCCCAATTTTTACAACTTTTTACCGTACGGTTCTATGGGCTGCCATAGACGCCCATGGCGGAAGAATTGGAATAATAATAATAATAATAAATATAGCTGCAAGCAGCAATGAAGGGTTCAAGCAGTTCATTTGCAATAGTGCCGATAGTGTCAATGCTACCAAATTTGGTTGCAGTGCACCAAATCGTTGCAGAGATATGAGCGCCGCCTTCGCCGCCACTTTTGATTGGCTGTAGCGGCCAAACGGTTTCGAAGCTGCGGACGCCTGATAGTAACTTTTGTGCGCATTGGTCAGAAGACAGTCTGTGGCAATTTCCGTGTGAATCGGACAAAAGTTGTGACTGCTGAAAATTAGTTTCGTTTTTCAACAAAATCGTGAATTGCGAAAAATCTATCTGATGCATTATGACGTCATAGGGTGCGTTGCGATCGTCATGATCCAAGGATTCCAACAATACCTTGTTTTCAAAAATCGGACGCACGGTTCAAAAGTTACATGCACAAATGTACTTTGAACTTTGACCCGTTGGTGGCGCTAGACCGTACTTGGCGCTTACATGCAACCCAGTCAAAGTAATATTGAGACTGGCCTTAAGCTATGTGCCCAATTTTTACAACTTTTTACCGTACGGTTCTATGGGCTGCCATAGACGCCCATGGCGGAAGAATTAGGAATAATAATAATAATAATAATAATAATAATAATAATAAGAAAACATAGAATCACAATAGGGCTTCTACGCAGCTTCGCTGCTTGAACCCTAATAATAAATATAGCTGCAAGCAGCAATGAAGGGTTCAAGCAGTTCCTTTGCAATAGTGCCGATAGTGTCAACGCTACCACATTTGGTTACAGTGCACCAAATCGTTGCAGAGATATGAGCTCAAATGTAGAACGCCGCCTTCGCCGCCACTTTTGATTGGCTGTAGCGGCCAAACGGTTTCGAAGCTGCGGACGCCTGATAGTAACTTTTGTGCGCATTGGTCAGAAGACAGTCTGTGGCAATTTCCGTGTGAATCGGACAAAAGTTGTGACCGCTGAAAATTAGTTTCGTTTTTCAACAAAATCGTGAATTGCGAAAAATCTATCTGATGCATTATGACGTCATAGGGTGCGTTGCGATCGTCATGATCCAAGGATTCCAACGATACCTTGTTTTCAAAAATCGGACGCACGGTTTAAAAGTTACATGCACAAATGTACTTCGAACTTTGACCCGTTGGTGGCGCTAGACCGTACTTGGCGCTTACATGCAACCCAGTCAAAGTCATATTGAGACTGGCCTTAAGCTATGTGCCCAATCTTTACAACTTTTTACCGTACGGTTCTATGGGCTGCCATAGACGCCCATGGCGGAAGAATTAGGAATAATAATAATAATAATAATAATAAATATAGCTGCAAGCAGCAATGAAGGGTTCAAGCAGTTCATTTGCAATAGTGCCGATAGTGTCAATGCTACCAAATTTGGTTGCAGTGCACCAAATCGTTGCAGAGATATGAGCGCCGCCTTCGCCGCCACTTTTGATTGGCTGTAGCGGCCAAACGGTTGCGAAGCTGCGGATGCCTGATAGTAACTTTTGTGCGCATTGGTCAGAAGACAGTCTGTGGCAATTTCCGTGAGAATCGGACAAAAGTTGTGACCACTGAAAATTAGTTTCGTTTTTCAACAAAATCGTGAATTGCGAAAAATCTATCTGATGCATTATGACGTCATAGGGTGCGTTGCAATCGTCATGATCCAAGGATTCCAACGATACCTTGTTTTCAAAAATCGGACGCACGGTTCAAAAGTTACATGCACAAATGTACTTTGAACTTTGACCCGTTGGTGGCGCTAGACCGTACTTGGCGCTTACATGCAACCCAGTCAAAGTAATATTGAGACTGGCCTTAAGCTATGTGCCCAATTTTTACAACTTTTTACCGTACGGTTCTATAGGCTGCCATAGACGCCCATGGCGGAAGAATTAGGAATAATAATAATAATAATAATTAAAGCTGCAAGCAGCATTGTCGTGGCCAAGCAGGCAGTTCGGCAAGCCCGGATAGGCCGCGTAAACCGACGCGGTCGCGCCAGACGCGCGGCACTGAGCGGTCGCGGGAGGTTTCGAGCCGAACGACCGAGGATCGGCGGAGATGCGAGGTCGGCTCCCGTTTGGCGGCTTCGCCGCCGATTTCGACGGCCTGTTGCGGGCGAAAGCCGTTGCCGGTCGCTCCAGAAATCAAGGCGTTGATGAGGCGTGGTCCGAAGGCGACCCGTGCAGAATTTGGTGAAGATCGGATGAAATTTGTGACCTGTGAAAACTTTTTGATGTTTTTGATTTAATCCAATATGGCGGCCGAATCGATGACGATGACGTGACAAGTTGACCTGCACTATCACCAGACACCATTAGTACATTTTAATTCCAAACACATTGAGAGCTACAGGCCAAAATGCATGTTTTGCTAACTGCAGCGCCACCTAGAGGTCAAAGGTCACCGATTTCTTTGAGCGTCGTCCCGATGCATTCCTGAGTAGCTGCAGCAAGTTTGGCTTTGATACCTGCAAGGGTTGCTGAGATATCAGCTTGAAACCGCTTTGCCGCCTTCGCCGCAGATTTTGATCGGCTGTAGCGGCCGAACGGTTTGGAACCCGAAGACGGCCAATACTATCGTTTGTGCGCGTTGGTCAGAAGACGGTCTGTGCCGATTTTTGTGAGAATCAGACAAAATTTGCGACCTGTGAAACCTCTGAAGTGTTTTTGATAAAATCCAAAATGGCGGAACATCCGACGGGGCGACATGAACATCGCAGGTATCGTTGACCTCGGCACGATCCAAGGAGTCCAACGGTACCAGGTTTTTGAATGTCAGGCCTAAGGGTCAAAGGTTATAAGCAAAAACGCAATTTCGCTAATAACGTCGCCCCCTAGCGGCCGACTGACGCCAAATTTTTATTGCGCACTCCTAGGCGAGGGTCGAAGCGCGTGACCGAGTTTGGTCTTCGGAAGTCGAAGCGTCTCCGAGATATTAGAAAACTTCCTGTTTTGCGGCGTCGCCGCCGACTGCGATCGGCTAACGCGAAAAGTTGCCATCGACTGTCACCGGGGCAACCCCCGGTATGTGCGGATGTCACAATTTCATTTCAAATCAAAACGCATCGAGAGATATGAGCAAAAACAATGTTTTCCGAATTATAGCGCCCCCCAGTGGCCACGAGACACCAGATTTTGTCCGTGCGCTTGGGACCGAGTCTGGAGGCGTGCTACCAAATTTGGTTTCATTGCACCGAAGCGTTGCGAGATATGAGCTCAAACGGAAAACGGCGCCGTCGCCGCCGATTTCGATTGGCTGTTACGGGCGAACGCTCATATTTCCGAAGACGGCTGATACTATCGTTTGTGCGCGTCGGTCAGAAGACGGTCTGTGTCGATTTTCGTGAGAATCTGACAAAATTTGCGACCCGTGAAACTTTTGGCGTGTTTTTGACATAATCCAAAATGGCGGAAAATCCATCATGGCGGAAATTGACGCCATAGGGTGCGTTGAAGTCGGCTTGGTCCAAGGATTCCAGCGATACCTTGTTTTAAATTATCGGACACGCGGTTCAAAAGTTACACGGGCAAATGTACTTCAAAGTTTGACCCGTTGGTGGCGCTAGAGCGTGGTTTGTGCTTAGATGAAACTTGGTCAAATTAATGTTGAGACTGTCCTTAAGCTGTGTGCAAAATTTCAAAACTTTTTACCGCACGGTTCTAGGGGCTGCCATAGACTCCCATGGCGGAATAATAATAATAATAATTAAAGCTGCAAGCAGCATTGTCGTGGCCAAGCAGGCAGTTCGGCAAGCCCGGATAGGCCGCGTAAACCGACGCGGTCGCGCCAGACGCGCGGCACTGAGCGGTCGCGGCAGGTTTGGAGCCGAACGACCGAGGATCGGCGGAGATGCGAGGTCGGCTCCCGTTCGGCGGCTTCGCCGCCGATTTCGACGGCCTGTCGCGAGCGAAAGCCGTTGCCAGTCGCTCCAGAAATGAAGCCGTTGATGAGGCGTGGTCCGAAGGCGGCCCGTGCAGAATTTGGTGAAGATCGGATGAAATTTGTGACCCGTGAAAACTTTTTGATGTTTTTGATTAAATCCAATATGGCGGCCGAATCGATGACGATGACGTGACAAGTCGACCTGCACTATCACCAGACACCATTAGTACATTTTAATTCCAAACGCATTGAGAGCTACAGGCCGAAATGCATGTTTTGCTAACTGCAGCGCCACCTAGAGGTCAAAGGTCACCAATTTCTTTGAGCGTCGTCCTGATGCGTTCCTGAGTAGCTGCAGCAAGTTTGGCTTTGATACCTGCAAGGGTTGCTGAGATATCAGCTTGAAACCGCTTTGCCGCCTTCGCCGCCGATTTTGATTGGCTGTAGCGGCCGAACGGTTTGGAACCCGAAGACGGCGGATACTATCGTTTGTGGGCGTTGGTCAGAAGACGGTCTGTGCCGATTTTGGTGAGAATCGGACAAAATATGCGACCTGTGAAACCTCTGAAGTGTTTTTGATAAAATCCAAAATGGCAGAACATCTGACGGGGCGACATGAACATCGTAGGTATCGTTGACCTCGGCACGATCCAAGGAGTCCAACGGTGCCAGGTTTTTGAATGTCAGGCCTACGGGTCAAAGGTTATAAGCAAAAACGCAATTTCGCTAATAACGTCGCCCCCTAGCGGCCGAATGACGCCAAATTTTTATTGCCCACTCCTAGGCGAGGGTCGAAGCGCGTGACCGAGTTTGGTCTTCGGAAGTCGAAGGGTCTTCGAGATATGAGAAAACTTCCTGTTTTGCGGCGTCGCCGCCGACTGCGATCGGCTAACGCGAAAAGTTGCCATCGACTGTCACCGGGGCAACCCCCGGTATGTGCGGATGTCACAATTTCATTTCAAATCAAAACGCATGGAGAGATATGAGCAAAAACAATGTTTTCTCAATTATAGCGCCCCCCAGTGGCCACGAGACACCAGATTTTGTCCGTGCGCTTGGGACCGAGTCTGGAGGCGTGCTACCAAATTTGGTGTCATTGCTCCGAAGCGTTGCCGAGATATGAGCTCAAACGGAAAACGGCGCCGTCGCCGCCGATTTCGATTGGCTGTTACGGGCGAACGCTCATATTTCCGAAGACGGCTGATACTATCGTTTGTGCGCGTCGGTCAGAAGACGGTCTGTGTCGATTTTCGTGAGAATCGGACAAAATTTGCGACCCGTGAAACTTTTGGCGTGTTTTTGACATAATCCAAAATGGCGGAAAATCCATCATGGCGGAAATTGACGCCATAGGGTGCGTTGAAGTCGGCTTGGTCCAAGGATTCCAGCGATACCTTGTTTTCAATTATCGGACACGCGGTTCAAAAGTTACACGCGCAAATGTACTTCAAAGTTTGACCCGTTGGTGGCGCTAGAGCGTGGTTTGTGCTTAGATGAAACTTGGTCAAATTAATGTTGAGACTGTCCTTAAGCTGTGTGCAAAATTTCAAAACTTTTTACCGCACGGTTCTAGGGGCTGCCATAGACTCCCATGGCGGAATAATAATAATAATAATAATTAAAGCTGCAAGCAGCATTGTCGTGGCCAAGCAGGCAGTTCGGCAAGCCCGGATAGGCCGCGTAAACCGACGCGGTCGCGCCAGACGCGCGGCACTGAGCGGTCGCGGCAGGTTTCGAGCCGAACGACCGAGGATCGGCGGAGATGCGAGGTCGGCTCCCGTTTGGCGGCTTCGCCGCCGATTTCGACGGCCTGTCGCGGGCGAAAGCTGTTGCCGGTCGCTCCAGAAATCGAGGCGTTGATGAGGCGTGGTCCGAAGGCGGCCCGTGCCGAATTTGGTGAAGATCGGATGAAATTTGTGACCCGTGAAAACTTTTTGATGTTTTTGATTAAATCCAATATGGCGGCCGAATCGATGACGATGACGTGACAAGTCGACCTGCACTATCACCAGACACCATTAGTACATTTTAATTCCAAACACATTGAGAGCTGCAGGCCGAAATGCATGTTTTGCTAACTGCAGCGCCACCTAGAGGTCAAAGGTCACCAATTTCTTTGAGCGTCGTCCTGATGCGTTCCTGAGTAGCTGTAGCAAGTTTGGCTTTGATACCTGCAAGGGTTGCTGAGATATCAGCTTGAAACCGCTTTGCCGCCTTCGCCGCCGATTTCGATTGGCTGTAGCGGCCGAACGGTTTGGAACCCGAAGACGGCCGATACTATCGTTTGTGCGCGTTGGTCAGAAGACGGTCTGTGCCGATTTTTGTGAGAATCGGACAAAATTTGCGACCTGTGAAACCTCTGAAGTGTTTTTGATAAAATCCAAAATGGCGGAACATCCGACGGGGCGACATGAACATCGTAGGTATCGTTGACCTCGGCACGATCCAAGGAGTCCAACGGTACCAGGTTTTTGAATGTCAGGCCTACGGGTCAAAGGTTATAAGCAAAAACGCAATTTCGCTAATAACGTCGCCCCCTAGCGGCCGAATGACGCCAAATTTTTATTGCCCACTCCTAGGCGAGGGTCGAAGCGCGTGACCGAGTTTGGTCTTCGGAAGTCGAAGCGTCTCCGAGATATGAGAAAACTTCCTGTTTTGCAGCGTCGCCGCCGACTGCGATCGGCTAACGCGAAAAGTTGCCATCGACTGTCACCGGGGCAACCCCCGGTATGTGCGGATGTCACAATTTCATTTCAAATCAAAACGCATGGAGAGATATGAGCAAAAACAATGTTTTCCGAATTATAGCGCCCCCCAGTGGCCACGAGACACCAGATTTTGTCCGTGCGCTTGGGACCGAGTCTGGAGGCGTGCTACCAAATTTGGTGTCATTGCTCCGAAGCGTTGGCGAGATATGAGCTCAAACGGAAAACGGCGCCGTCGCCGCCGATTTCGATTGGCTGTTACGGGCGAACGCTCATATTTCCGAAGACGGCTGATACTATCGTTTGTGCGCGTCGGTCAGAAGAAGGTCTGTGTCGATTTTCGTGAGAATCGGACAAAATTTGCGACCCGTGAAACTTTTGGCTTGTTTTTGACATAATCCAAAATGGCGGAAAATCCATCATGGCGGAAATTGACGCCATAGGGTGCGTTGAAGTCGGCTTGGTCCAAGGATTCCAGCGATACCTTGTTTTCAATTATCGGACACGCGGTTCAAAAGTTACACGCGCAAATGTACTTCAAAGTTTGACCCGTTGGTGGCGCTAGAGCGTGGTTTGTGCTTAGATGAAACTTGGTCAAATTAATGTTGAGACTGTCCTTAAGCTGTGTGCAAAATTTCAAAACTTTTTACCGCACGGTTCTAGGGGCTGCCATAGACTCCCATGGCGGAATAATAATAATAATAATAATAATAATAATAGGGAAGAAAACGTACAAACACAATAGTGTCCTACGCAGCTTCGCTGCTTGGCCACTAATTAAAGCTGCAAGCAGCATTGTCGTGGCCAAGCAGGCAGTTCGGCAGCCCGGATCCGTCGCGTAAACCGACGCGGTCGCGCCAGACGCGCGGCACTGAGCGGTCGCGGCAGGTTTCGAGCCGAACGACCGAGGATCGGCGGAGATGCGAGGTCGGCTCCCGTTTGGCGGCTTCGCCGCCGATTTCAACGGCCTGTCGCGGGCGAAAGCCGTTGCCGGTCGCTCCAGAAATGAAGGCGTTGATGAGGCGTGGTCCGAAGGCGGCCTGTGCAGAATTTGGTGAAGATCGGATGAAATTTGTGACCTGTGAAAACTTTTTGATGTTTTTGATTAAATCCAATATGGCGGCCGAATCGATGACGATGACGTGACAAGTCGACCTGCACTATCACCATACACCATTAGTACATTTTAATTCCAAACACATTGAGAGCTACAGGCCAAAATGCATGTTTTGCTAACTGCAGCGCCACCTAGAGGTCAAAGGTCACCAATTTCTTTGAGCGTCGTCCTGATGCGTTCCTGAGTAGCTGCAGCAAGTTTGGCTTTGATACCTGCAAGGGTTGCCGAGATATCAGCTTGAAACCGCTTTGCCGCCTTCGCCGCCGATTTCGATTGGCTGTAGCGGCCGAACGGTTTGGAACCCGAAGACGGCCGATACTATCGTTTGTGCGCGTCGGTCAGAAGACGGCCTGTGCCGATTTTGGTGAGAATCAGACAAAATTTGTGACCTGTGAAACCGTGGAAGTGTTTTTGATTCAATCCAAAATGGCGGAACATCCGACGGGGCGACATGAACATCGTGGGTATCGTTGACCTCGGCACGATCCAAGGAGTCCAACGGTACCAGGTTTTTGAATGTCAGGCCTACGGGTCAAAGGTTATAAGCAAAAACGCAATTTCGCTAATAACGTCGCCCCCTAGCGGCCGAATGACGCCAAATTTTTATTGCGCACTCCTAGGCGAGGGTCGAAGCGCGTGACCGAGTTTGGTCTTCGGAAGTCGAAGCGTCTCCGAGATATAAGAAAACTTCCTGTTTTGCGGCGTCGCCGCCGACTGCGATCGGCCAACGCGAAAAGTTACCATCGACTGTCACCGGGGCAACCCCCGGTATGTGCGGATGTCACAATTTCATTTCAAATCAAAACGCATGGAGAGATATGAGGAAAAACAATGTTTTCCGAATTATAGCGCCCCCCAGTGGCCACGAGACACCAGATTTTGTCCGTGCGCTTGGGACCGAGTCTGGAGGCGTGCTACCAAATTTGGTGTCATTGCTCCGAAGCGTTGCCGAGATATGAGCTCAAACGGAAAACGGCGCCGTCGCCGCCGATTTCGATTGGCTTTTACGGGCGAACGCTCATATTTCCAAAGACGGCTGATACTATCGTTTGTGCGCGTCGGTCAGAAGACGGTCTGTGTCGATTTTCGTGAGAATCGGACAAAATTTGCGACCCGTGAAACTTTTGGCGTGTTTTTGACATAATCCAAAATGGCGGAAAATCCATCATGGCGGAAATTGACGCCGTAGGGTGCGTTGAAGTCGGCTTGGTCCAAGGATTCCAGCGATACCTTGTTTTCAATTATCGGTCACGCGGTTCAAAAGTGACACGCGCAAATGTACTTCAAAGTTTGACCCGTTGGTGGCGCTAGAGCGTGGTTTGTGCTTAGATGAAACTTGGTCAAATTAATGTTGAGACTGTCCTTAAGCTGTGTGCAAAATTTCAAAACTTTTTACCGCACGGTTCTAGGGGCTGCCATAGACTCCCATGGCGGAATAATAATAATAATAATAATAATAATAATAATAATAATAGGGAAGAAAACGTACAAACACAATAGTGTCCTACGCAGCTTCGCTGCTTGGCCACTAATAATAGGGAAGAAAACGTACAAACACAATAGTGTCCTACGCAGCTTCGCTGCTTGGCCACTAATTAAAGCTGCAAGCAGCATTGTCGTGGCCAAGCAGACAGTTCGGCCGTCCAGACTTGTCACGCAACTAAACGCAGTCGCGTAAGCCCGACGGACCCGGTACCGGGTCCAGAATAGCGTTAAAGTGTTTACGGCGTATCAAAAGTTATTTACATGCTGCGGTCGGTTTTTATTCTAAATGTTTCCAAAAGACGAGGCTTCAAAGCTACCAAAACAACAGTCTAAGTGTATTGTTCTCAAAGACAGTTTGTTCGGCAATAATTCAAACATTTAACTAAAAAAAAAAACAACAGCTGGGTGAATATACGGGACAGCCGAAACTAAATGCAGTGGTATTCTATATCCCCTCGCTCGATTGCATCATGTTAAGACAAAACAAACCAGAGGAGTTGATCCTTCCGCTCATACAAAGCAAAACATAGTCCGACACTAAACCAGCAAACGTAAGCCCCGTAGCAACGACGGTGCAAAAGTTCGCATTTTGTTGTTGACACGTGTGTGTTTATGTCTCAATATTACATCAAATTACAAAGCAGATTTCCCTACCCTTTCGTGGCCATTTTGAGTCTGCCCGGTGAACGCTCCGCTCAAAACAAACAGCACGGCAGTCCGCATTGTGTCATCACTGCTTGATTTCATACACGGTCCTTTGCTTCCATCTGCTGGTTGTATGTTGGTACTGCAGCGTAAATTACACTGCAGCTGAGATGACAAGCTTTCGATTGAGGTCTCATTTACCGAGGTAAACCTCTGGTTACCTCGACTTTTTTCGATGCGTTTTTTTTTGTTCTAAATGCCTGCCACGACACCAGGTCAGATACAGTTGTAATCATTATGTAGGTGTTCTCATAAATGAGAGTGGTTAAGTGTCATTTATGAGTAGACCTGACAGAACACACATTAAGCACTTTAATGTGTGTTCTGTACAAGTTCAAGAACCATTCTTATGCATTTTCTGAGTCATTCACCTTTGTTTTAGGCACAAAAAAATTTTAGCTGGTAAAAATCTACTGTGGCCAAAAAAGTTAACTTCAGGCCCTGGTTATCCTCTTACAAACAGGCGAAAAATTAGGCGAGGATAGACATTTCACATTTCTCCTTTCATTTCATACACAATTTCATACACAATTAAATCAAGTATAGTAACAGATACAACATTTCTGACACTGGGAATAGATTCCCAGAGGTCTCTAGATGTCCCCAGACACCAAGGACATGCATATGAACTTAAATGAGACTTAACCAGTCTCATTTATGAGTAGACCTGAGGGAACACACATTAAGCACTTTAATGTGTGTTCTGTACAAGTTCAAGAACCATTCTTATGCATTTTCTGAGTCATTCACCTTTGTTTTAGGCACAAAAAAGTTTTGGCTGGTAAAAAACTACTGTGGCCAAAAAAGTTAACTTCAGGCCCTGGTTATCCTCTTACAAACAGGGGAAAAATTAGGCGAGGATAGACATTTCACATTTCTCCTTTCATTTCATACAATTAAATCAAGTATAGTAGCAGATACAACATTTCTGACACTGGGAATAGATTCCCCGAGGTCTCTAGATGTCCCCAGACACCAAGGACATGCATATGAACCATGCAATTGTGTAACAATTCTTCATTTACTTTGGGAATGTATTTTTAGGCGTGTTTCTTAAAATATACTTAGGGGTTAACAGGTTAAGCTGTCACAGCAGGTTTCAAGTCAAACAACACAGGATCGGTCGAGATACGAGGTCAACTCCAGTTCGGCGGCTCTGCCGCCGATTTCGACGGCCTGTCGCGGGCGAAAGCTGTTGCCAGTCGCTCCAGAAAGCAAGGCATTGATGAGGCGTGGTCCGAAGGCGGCCTGTGCCAGATTTGGTGAAGATCAGATGAAATTTGTGACACGTGAAAACTTTTTGATGTTTTTGATGAAATCCAATATGGCGGCCAAATCGATGACGATGACGTCACAAGTCGACCTGCACTATCACCAGACACCATTAGTACATTTTAATTCCAAACACATCGAGAGCTACAGGCCAAAATGCATGTTTTGCTAATTGCAGCGCCACCTAGAGGTCAAAGGTCACCAATTTCGTTGAGCGTCGTCCTAATGCGTTCCTGAGTAGCTGCAGCAAGTTTGTCTTTGATACCTGCAAGGGTTGCTGAGATATCAGCTTGAAACCGCTTTGCCGCCTTCGCCGCCGATTTCGATCGGCTGTAGCGGCCGAACGGTTTGGAACCCGAAGACGGCTGATACTATCGTTTGTGCGCGTTGGTCAGAAGACGGTCTGTGCCGATTTTCGTGAGAATCAGATAAAATTTGCAACCTGTGAAACCTCTGAAGTGTTTTTGATTCAATCCAAAATGGCGGAACATCCGACGGGGCGACATGAACATCGTGGGTATCGTTGACCTCGGCACGATCCAAGGAGTCCAACGGCACCAGGGTTTTGAATGTCAGGCCTACAGGTCAAAGGTTATAAGCAAAAACGCAATTTTGCTAATAACGTCGCCCCCTAGCGGCCGAATGACACCAAATTTTTATTGGGCACTCCTAGGCGAGGGTCGAAGCGCGTGACCGAGTTTGGTCTTCGGAAGTCGAAGCTTCTCCGAGATATAAGAAATCTTCCTGTTTTGCGGCGTCGGCGCCGACTGCGATTGGCTAACGCGAAAAGTTGGCATCGACTGTCACCGGGGCAACCCCCGATATGTGCGGATGTCACAATTTCATTTCAAATAAAAACGCATGGAGAGATATGAGCAAAAACAATGTTTTCCCAATTATAGCGCCCCCCAGTGGCCACGAGACACCAGATTTTGTTCGTGCGCTTAGGACCGAGTCTGGAGGCGTGCTACCAAATTTGGTGTCATTGCTCCGAAGCGTTGCAGAGATATGAGCTCAAACGGAAAACGGCGCCGTCGCCGCCGATTTCGATTGGCTGTTACGGGCGAACGCTCATATTTCCGAAGACGGCTGATACTATCGTTTGTGCGCGTCGGTCAGAAGACGGTCTGTGTCGATTTTCGTGAGAATCGGACAAAATTTGCGACCCGTGAAACTTTTGGCGTGTTTTTGACATAATCCAAAATGGCGGAAAATCCATCATGGCGGAAATTGACGCCATAGGGTGCGTTGAAGTCGGCTTGGTCCAAGGATTCCAGCGATACCTTGTTTTCAATTATCGGACACGCGGTTCAAAAGTTACACGCGCAAATGTACTTCAAAGTTTGACCCGTTGGTGGCGCTAGAGCGTGGTTTGTGCTTAGATGAAACTTGGTCAAATTAATGTTGAGACTGTCCTTAAGCTGTGTGCAAAATTTCAAAACTTTTTACCGCACGGTTCTAGGGGCTGCCATAGACTCCCATGGCGGAATAATAATAATAACTAGACAATTCCCCTGCGGGAAATCGCGAGAGTGGGGCTGTGTCGGCAGCAGTTTGCGCTAAGATGACATGATACAACACTACGATGTTACGATAAATGCTACAATTTTTCACCTAATCTTATCTTCGCAGTTGCTATTGCAGAGGCTGTAGTAGTGCTTCGCACAGCCCACTACTGGCCCTATAGCTTTGCTATATGGGTCAGTAGTACATGCAGCAGACCCCTCCCAGCTCCACCTGAAAGCCAGCATCAGGCTAAGTCATTGGTCAGCTAATAGTTAACATATATTAGCAGTGAAGTTATGTTGGGCACAAACACACTTAACACATGGATAATTCACCCTATTATAGTCCTGTATTGAGTGAAGTGGTCATAATGTTTTGGCAGCCTGTGACTGTCATGTAAAAATGGAGTAGAGGGGTCATAGTGTCAGGTGTGGCCTAGGCTAAGAGGAATAATAATTAAAACATATTTTTATTGAACTTCTTGTCGTTCACCAGTTTCTGATATTTTAGCTGTGTATAACGCAGCATTTCACTGAAGTTGTAGCTTAATAGATGGCATATTTTATGTCTGCACCGACCTGGCGCCTGTATAAAGCACTAAATTAGGTTTTGACCACATAATGAATGTAGTAACCTAACAAAAACATAGACTATAACCTATAACATTTCATAAATGTTAATGTCAATTTTATATTTCCATTGAGCTATCACTTTTGTACAGTAAATGCATGACTTGAACATTTTCTGTTGACAATATTGTTAGGTTAAAAATACAAGGCAATGCAGATTTAAGATTACACAATTGCTGTAGTAGCCAGGCTAAGCCCAGTGATAGTCTCGTTTTTTTGTCCTATAGTTTAGTTTATCCTACAACATGAACAGAAGGGATTTTGAAAATGAGATAAACGGGTCCAAAACGGACCCGTGCCGGATGAGCCATATGAGTCCGCTGCGTGTCCGCAGCGGACTCATATGGCTCAATTAGCGGGTCCCAAACGGACCCGCCGCGGAGGTGAGGCTTTAATCGCGGATGCGGAGCAGCGCGGAGCCACGGCGGAGTTCCTCAGTGCATCTGGACCCCGATACGGGTCCGTTCCGGAAGCCGACATACATCCGCGGCAGGTCCGCTGCGCAGTCCTTTTGCTGTGTGGGATGATGCACGTTTATGCTTGTTGAACTAGTGGTACTTATTGCCTCTGCGAAGGAGGTTATGTTTGTTGACTTTCAACTTGTGAAGGTTTTATTTCACTTACACTGACACGTGTTGTCGTCCAGTCGACTTGTCTTCTCCACAGATCACTTAACTCCTCTTTGCTGCCGCTGCACACGCTGCGTTTCTCTTTTCTCTCTCTCTCTCTCGCTGTGTGTGAAGAGCAGCCCCGCCCCTCAGTGATCAGAGCGACAGAGCGGAGGTTTTATTTTTATTTTATTTTTTTCAGAGAGAGACCGAGAGCAGTGCAGGGACATCTAATATGTTAGCATGTTGGCATATGTTAACGTATGCTAACTAACATATGCTAACTTCCGTCGAAGTTAGCATATGTTAGCATATGCGCCACAGGCCTCGCTCCGTCCTTTTTTTTTTTTTTTTTTCCCGAAGCCTCGCTCCCTCTGTGTGTGCGCGTGTGTGACGTCAGTGAGACAGAGCGGGAAACAGCCCTCCCCCTCCTTAACTGCTGCTGCAGGTGCTTTGATTAACCGAGAAGCACAGAACCACTCCCTCGAACTACTGCCATTTACTAAAAACGTAAACCAGTTACTCACAAACTTTTTTCACAGTGACTACCACAAGGCTTCCATGAACACAGACATGTATTTTTTATTCTTCCTAGTGTAAAAAAAGTGGACATTCTAGCGAGTTGAAAACTACCGTCCGTTAAACTTTTGTGATGAAAAACTTTGCTGAATTAACATTGGGTCCTATGGAGCAGTTAGGCTGTCCACTCCTCACTTCTAGGCTTCTCATTCAAAAACTGTGAATCCTATCGGTTAGGTAGACACATTGTAGGCATCAGGACAAGTATGACTACTACTTTGGAGAAAATTTTGTGTGTAGAGTGAAATTTGTGGAAGCAATCACAGTTTTAAAAAAATATTTTGAACATTTTTTCAGAGCAGCCCGCCCTCTAACTGTTGGGCCTCTCACTCTAGCGCGAACATTCCGCGCAATACACACCCATTATAAACCCGAAAAAAACAATTTTCGCGACTATGTCGAAAATAGGTCCGACCTGGAGAAACTGAATAATAGCACACCCGCCCCGATCGATACGCACGTTCTGATGTATTTTTTGTGTATGTGCGATGAACTGTGCGGGAGGAGATAGCGACCGAAAATCCGTGGGAATAATAATAATAAAAATAGACGCGAGCAATAACAATAGTGGGCTGTGCTTCGCACAGCCCACTACTGACCCCTATAGCTTTGCTATATGGGGGTCAGTAGTGGGCTGTGCTTGCACAGCCCCACTAATAATTAAAGCTGCAAGCAGCATTGTCGTGGCCAAGCAGACAGTTCGGCAAGCCCGGATAGGCCGCGTAAACCGACGCGGTCGCGCCAGACGCGCGGCACTGAGCGGTCGCGGCAGGTTTCGAGCCGAACGACCGAGGATCGGCGGAGATGCGAGGTCGGCTTCCGTTTGGCGGCTTCGCCGCCGATTTCGACGGCCTGTCGCGGGCGAAAGCTGTTGCCAGTCGCTCCAGAAATCGAGGCGTTGATGAGGCGTTGTCCGAAGGCGGCCCGTGCAGAATTTGGTGAAGATCGGATGAAATTTGTGACCCGTGAAGCTTTTTGATGTTTTTGATTAAATCCAATATGGCGGCCGAATCGATGACGATGACGTGACAAGTCGACCTGCACTATCACCGGACACCATTAGTACATTTTAATTTCAAACACATTGAGAGCTGCAGGCCAAAACGCATGTTTTGCTAACTGCAGCGCCACCTAGAGGTCAAATGTCACCAATTTCTTTGAGCGTCGTCCTGATGCGTTCCTGAGTAGCTGCAGCAAGTTTGGCTTTGATACCTGCAAGGGTTGCCGAGATATCAGCTTGAAACCGCTTTGCCGCCTTCGCCGCCGATTTCGATCGGCTGTAGCGGCCGAACGGTTTGGAACCCGAAGACGGCCGATACTATCGTTTGTGCGCGTTGGTCAGAAGATGGTCTGTGCCGATTTTTGTGAGAATCAGACAAAATTTGCGACCTGTGAAACCTCTGAAGTGTTTTTGATAAAATCCAAAATGGCGGAACATCCGACGGGGCGACATGAACATCGCAGGTATCGTTGACCTCGGCACGATCCAAGGAGTCCAACGGTGCCAGGTTTTTGAATGTCAGGCCTACGGGTCAAAGGTTATAAGCAAAAATGCAATTTCGCTAATAACGTCGCCCCCTAGCGGCCGAATGACGCCAAATTTTTATTGCGCACTCCTAGGCGAGGGTCGAAGCGCGTGACCGAGTTTGGTCTTCGGAAGTCGAAGCGTCTTCGAGATATAAGAAAACTTCCTGTTTTGCGGCGTCGCCGCCGACTGCGATCGGCTAACGCGAAAAGTTGCCATCGACTGTCACCGGGGCAACCCCCGGTATGTGCGGATGTCACAATTTCATTTCAAATCAAAACGCATCGAGAGATATGAGCAAAAACAACGTTTTCCCAATTATAGCGCCCCCCAGTGGCCACGAGACACCAGATTTTGTTTGTGCGCTTGGGACCGAGTCTGGAGGCGTGCTACCAAATTTGGTTTCATTGCGCCGAAGCGTTGGCGAGATATGAGCTCAAACGGAAAACGGCGCCGTCGCCGCCGATTTCGATTGGCTGTTACGGGCGAACGCTCATATTTCCGAAGACGGCTGATACTATCGTTTGTGCGCGTCGGTCAGAAGACGGTCTGTGTCGATTTTCGTGAGAATCGGACAAAATTTGCGACCCGTGAAACTTTTGGCGTGTTTTTGACATAATCCAAAATGGCGGAAAATCCATCATGGCGGAAATTGACGCCATAGGGTGCGTTGAAGTCGGCTTGGTCCAAGGATTCCAGCGATACCTTGTTTTCAATTATCGGTCACGCGGTTCAAAAGTTACACGCGCAAATGTACTTCAAAGTTTGACCCGTTGGTGGCGCTAGAGCGTGGTTTGTGCTTAGATGAAACTCGGTCAAATTAATGTTGAGACTGTCCTTAAGCTGTGTGCAAAATTTCAAAACTTTTTACCGCACGGTTCTAGGGGCTGCCATAGACTCCCATGGCGGAATAATAATAATAATAATAATAATAATAATAATAATAGGGAAGAAAACGTACAAACACAATAGTGTCCTACGCAGCTTCGCTGCTTGGCCACTAATAATAGGGAAGAAAACGTACAAACACAATAGTGTCCTACGCAGCTTCGCTGCTTGGCCACTAAATATAGCTGCAAGCAGCAATGAAGGGTTCAAGCAGTTCATTTGCAATAGTGCCGATAGTGTCAATGCTACCACATTTGGTTGCAGTGCACCAAATCGTTGCAGAGATATGAGCGCCGCCTTCGCCGCCACTTTTGATTGGCTGTAGCGGCCAAACGGTTTCGAAGCTGCGGACGCCTGATAGTAACTTTTGTGCGCATTGGTCAGAAGACAGTCTGTGGCAATTTCCGTGTGAATCGGACAAAAGTTGTGACCGCTGAAAATTAGTTTCGTTTTTCAACAAAATCGTGAATTGCGAAAAATCTATCTGATGCATTATGACGTCATAGGGTGCGTTGCAATCGTCATGATCCAAGGATTCCAACGATACCTTGTTTTCAAAAATCGGACGCACGGTTCAAAAGTTACATGCACAAATGTACTTTGAACTTTGACCCGTTGGTGGCGCTAGACCGTACTTGGCGCTTACATGCAACCCAGTCAAAGTAATATTGAGACTGGCCTTAAACTATGTGCCCAATTTTTACAACTTTTTACCGTACGGTTCTATGGGCTGCCATAGACGCCCATGGCGGAAGAATTAGGAATAATAATAATAATAACTAGACAATTCCCCTGCGGGAAATCGCGAGAGTGGGGCTGTGTCGGCAGCAGTTTGCGCTAAGATGACATGATACAACACTACGATGTTACGATAAATGCTACAATTTTTCACCTAATCTTATCTTCGCAGTTGCTATTGCAGAGGCTGTAGTAGTGCTTCGCACAGCCCACTACTGGCCCTATAGCTTTGCTATATGGGTCAGTAGTACATGCAGCAGACCCCTCCCAGCTCCACCTGAAAGCCAGCATCAGGCTAAGTCATTGGTCAGCTAATAGTTAACATATATTAGCAGTGAAGTTATGTTGGGCACAAACACACTTAACACATGGATAATTCTTTCTAATATAGTCCTGTATTGAGTGAAGTGGTCATAATGTTTTGGCAGCCTGTGACTGTCATGTAAAAATGGAGTGGAGTGGTCATAGTGTCAGGTGTGGCCTAGGCTAAGAGGAATAATAATTAAAACATATTTTTATTGAACTTCTTGTCGTTCACCAGTTTCTGATATTTTAGCTGTGTATAACGCAGCACTTCACTGAAGTTGTAGCCTAATAGATGGCATATTTTATGTCTGCACCGACCTGGCGCCTGTATAAAGCACTAAATTAGGTTTTGACCACATAATGAATGTAGTAACCTAACAAAAACATAGACTATAACCTATAACATTTCATAAATGTTAATGTCAATTTTATATTTCCATTGAGCTATCACTTTTGTACAGTAAATGCATGACTTGAACATTTTCTGTTGACAATATTGTTAGGTTAAAAATACAAGGCAATGCAGATTTAAGATTACACAATTGCTGTAGTAGCCAGGCTAAGCCCAGTGATAGCCTCGTTTTTTTGTCCTATAGTTTAGTTTATCCTACAACATGAACAGAAGGCATTTTGAAAATGAGATAAACGGGTCCCAAACGGACCCGCCGCGGAGGTGAGGCTTTAATCGCGGATGCGGAGCAGCGCGGAGCCACGGCGGAGTTCATGAGTGCATCTGGACCCCGATACGGGTCCGTTCCGGAAGCCGACATACATCCGCGGCAGGTCCGCTGCGCAGTCCTTTTGCTGTGTGGGATGATGCACGTTTATGCTTGTTGAACTAGTGGTACTTATTGCCTCTGCGAAGGAGGTTATGTTTGTTGACTTTCAACTTGTGAAGGTTTTATTTCACTTACACTGACACGTGTTGTCGTCCAGTCTCCACAGATCACTTAACTCCTCTTTGCTGCCGCTGCACACGCTGCGTTTCTCGTTTCTCTCTCTCTCCCTCGCTGTGTGTGAAGAGCAGCCCCGCCCCTCAGTGATCAGAGCGACAGAGCGGAGGTTTTATTTTTATTTTATTTTTTCAGAGAGAGACCGAGAGCAGTGCAGGGACATCTAATATGTTAGCATGTTGGCATATGTTAACGTATGCTAACTAACATATGCTAACTTCCGTCGAAGTTAGCATATGTTAGCATATGCGCCACAGGCCTCGCTCCGTCCTTTTTTTTTTTTTTTTTTTCCCCAAGCCTCGCTCCCTCTGTGTGTGTGTGCGCGTGTGTGACGTCAGTGAGACAGAGCGGGAAACAGCCCTCCCCCTCCTTAACTGCTGCTGCGCAGGTGCTTTGATTAGCCGAGAAGCACAGAACCACTCCCTCGAACCACTGCCATTTACTAAAAACGTATGACAGTTACTCACAAACTTTTTTCACAGTGACTACCACAAGGCTTCCATGAACACAGACATGTATTTTTTATTCTTCCTAGTGTAAAAAAAGTGGACATTCTAGCGAGTTGAAAACTACCGTCCGTTAAACTTTTGTGACGAAAAACTTTGCTGAATTAACATTGGGTCCTATGGAGCAGTTAGGCTGTCCACTCCTCACTTCTAGGCTTCTCATTCAAAAACTGTGAATCCTATCGGTTAGGTAGACACATTGTAGGCATCAGGACAAGTATGACTACTACTTTGGAGAAAATTTTGTGCGTAGAGTGAAATTTGTGGAAGCAATCACAGTTTTAAAAAAATATTTTGAACATTTTTTCAGAGCAGCCCGCCCTCTAACTGTTGGGCCTCTCACTCTAGCGCGAACATTCCGCGCAATACACACCCATTATAAACCCCAAAAAAACAATATTCGCGACTATGTCGCGAATAGCTCCGACCTGGAGAAACTGAATAATAGCACACCCGCCCCGATCGATACGCACGTTTTGATGTATTTTTCGTGTATGTGCGATGAACTGTGCGGGAGGAGATAGCGACCGAAAATCCGTGGGAATAATAATAATAAAAATAGACGACAATAACAAGTAGTGGGCTGTGCTTCGCACAGCCCACTACTGACCCCTATAGCTTTGCTATATGGGGGTCAGTAGTGGGCTGTGCTTGCACAGCCCCACTAATAATAATAAGAAAACATAGAATCACAATAGGGCTTCTACGCAGCTTCGCTGCTTGAACCCTAATTAAAGCTGCAAGCAGCATTGTCGTGGCCAAGCAGGCAGTTCGGCCGTCCAGATTTGTCACGCAACTAAACGCAGTCGCGTAAGCCCGACGGACCCGGTACCGGGTCCAGAATACCGTTAAAGTGTTTACGGCGTATCAAAAGTTATTTACATGCTGCGGTCGGTTTTTATTCTAAATGTTTCCAAAAGACGAGGCTTCAAAGCTACCAAAACAACAGTCTAAGTGTATTTTTCTCAAAGACAGTTTGTTCGGCAATCATTCAAACATTTAACTAAAAAAAAAACAACAGCTGGGTGAATATACGGGACAGCCGAAACTAAATGCAGTGGTATTCTATATCCCCTCGATCGATTGCATCATGTTAAGACAAAACAAACCAGAGGAGTTGATCCTTCCGCTCATACAAAGCAAAACATAGTCCGACACTAAACCAGCAAACGTAAGCCCCGTAGCAACGACGGTGCAAAAGTTCGCATTTTGTTGTTGACACGTGTGTGTTTATGTCTCAATATTCCATCAAATAACAAAGCAGATTTCCCTACCCTTTCGTGGCCATTTTGAGTCTGCCCGGTGAACGCTCCGCTCAAAACAAACAGCACGGGAGCCGGCATTGTGTCGTCACTGCTCGATTTCATACACGGTCCTTTGCTTCCATCTGCTGGTTGTATGTTGGTACTGCAGCGTAAATTACACTGCAGCTGAGATGACAAGCTTTCGATTGAGTAACCTCTGGTTACCTCGACTTTTTTCGATGCGTTTTTTTTTGTTCTAAATGCCTGCCACGACACCAGGTCAGATACAGTTGTAATCATTATGTAGGTCTACTCATAAATGAGAGTGGTTAAGTGTCATTTATGAGTAGACCTGACAGAACACACATTAAGCACTTTAATGTGTGTTCTGTACAAGTTCAAGAACCATTCTTATGCATTTTCTGAGTCATTCACCTTTGTTTTAGGCACAAAAAAATTTTAGCTGGTAAAAATCTACTGTGGCCAAAAAAGTTAACTTCAGGCCCTGGTTATCCTCTTACAAATAGGGGAAAAATTAGGCGAGGATAGACAATTCACATTTCTCCTTTCATTTCATACACAATTTCATACACAATTAAATCAAGTATAGTAACAGATACAACATTTCTGACACTGGGAATAGATTCCCAGAGGTCTCTACATGTCCCCAGACACCAAGGACATGCATATGAACTTAAATGAGACTTAACCAGTCTCATTTATGAGTAGACCTGACAGAACACACATTAAGCACTTTAATGTGTGTTCTGTACAAGTTCAAGAACCATGCTTATGCATTTTCTGAGTCATTCACCTTTGTTTTAGGCACAAAAAAGTTTTGGCTGGTAAAAAACTACTGTGGCCAAAAAAGTTAACTTCAGGCCCTGGTTATCCTCTTACAAATAGGGGAAAAATTAGGCGAGGATAGACATTTCACATTTCTCCTTTCATTTCATACAATTAAATCAAGTATAGTAGCAGATACAACATTTCTGACACTGGGAATAGATTCCCCGAGGTCTGTAGATGTCCCCAGACACCAAGGACATGCATATGAACCATGCAATTGTGTAACAATTCTTCATTTACTTTGGGAATGTATTTTTAGGCGTGTTTCTTAAAATATGCTTAGGGGTTAACAGGTTAAGCTGTCACAGCAGGTTTCAAGTCAAACAACACAGGATCGGTCGAGATACGAGGTCAACTCCAGTTCGGCGGCTCTGCCGCCGATTTCGACGGCCTGTCGCGGGCGAAAGCTGTTGCCAGTCGCTCCAGAAAGCAAGGCATTGATGAGGCGTGGTCCGAAGGCGGCCCGTGCCGCATTTGGTGAAGATGGGATGAAATTTGTGACCCGTGAAAACTTTTAATGTTTTTGATTAAATCCAATATGGCGGCCGAATCGATGACGATGACGTCACAAGTCGACCTGCACTATCACCAGACAACAGTAGTACATTTTAATTCCAAACACATCGAGAGCTACAGGCCAAAATGCATGTTTTGCTAATTGCAGCGCCACCTAGAGGTCAAAGGTCACCAATTTCTTTGAGCGTCGTCCTGATGCGTTCCTGAGTAGCTGTAGCAAGTTTGGCTTTGATACCTGCAAGGGTTGCTGAGATATCAGCTTGAAACCGCTTTGCCGCCATCGCCGCCGATTTTGATTGGCTGTAGCGGCCGAACGGTTTGGAACCCGAAGACGGCCGATAGTATCGTTTGTGCGCGTTGGTCAGAAGACGGTCTGTGGTGATTTTCGTGAGAATCAGACAAAATTTGTGACCTGTGAAACCTCTGAAGTGTTTTTGATTCAATCCAAAATGGCGGAACATCCAACGGGGCAAAATGAACATCGTAGGTATCGTTGATCTCGGCACGATCCAAGGAGTCCAACGGTACCAGGTTTTTGAATGTCAGGCCTACGGGTCAAAAGTTATAAGCAAAAACGCAATTTTGCTAATTACGTCGCCCCCTAGCGGCCGAACGACACCAAATTTTTATTGCGCACTCCTAGGCGAGGGTCGAAGCGCGTGACCGAGTTTGGTCTTCGGAAGTCGAAGCGTCTCCGAGATATGAGAAAACTTCCTGTTTTGCGGCGTCGCCGCCGACTGCGATTGGCCAACGCGAAAAATTGCCATCGACTGTCACCGGGGCAACCCCCGGTATGTGCGGATGTCACAATTTAATTTCAAATAAAAACGCATCGAGAGATATGAGCAAAAACAATGTTTTCCCAATTATAGCGCCCCCCAGTGGCCACGAGGCACCAGATTTCGTTCGTGGACTTGGGACCGAGTCTGGAGGCGTGCTACCAAATTTGGTTTCATTGCACCGAAGCGTTGCCGAGATATGAGCTCAAACGGAAAACGGCGCCGTCGCCGCCGATTTCGATTGGCTGTTACGGTCGAACGGTCATATTTCCGAAGACGGCTGATAGTATCGTTTGTGCGCGTCGGTCAGAAGACGGTCTGTGGCGATTTTCGTGAGAATCGGACAAAATTTGCGACCCGTGAAACTTTTGGCGTGTTTTTGACATAATCCAAAATGGCGGAAAATCCATCATGGCGGAAATTGACCCCATAGGGTGCGTTGAACTCGGCTCGGTCCAAGGATTCCAGCGATACCTTGTTTTAAATTATTGGACACGCGGTTCAAAAGTTACGTGCACAAATGTACTTCAAACTTTGACCCGTTGGTGGCGCTAGAGCGTGGTTAGTGCTTAGATGAAACTTGGGCAAATTAATGTTGAGACTGTCCTTAAGCTGTGTGCAAAATTTCACAACTTTTTACCGCACGGTTCTAGGGGCTGCCATAGACTCCCATGGCGGAATAATAATAATAATAGGGAAGAAAACGTACAAACACAATAGTGTCCTACGCAGCTTCGCTGCTTGGCCACTAATAATAATTAAAGCTGCAAGCAGCATTGTCGTGGCCAAGCAGACAGTTCGGCAAGCCCGGATAGGCCGCGTAAACCGACGCGGTCGCGCCAGACGCGCGGCACTGAGCGGTCGCGGCAGGTTTCGAGCCGAACGGCCGAGGATCGGCGGAGATGCGAGGTCGGCTCCCGTTCGGCGGCTTTGCCGCCGATTTCGACGGCCTGTCGCGGGCGAAAGCCGTTGCCAGTCGCTCCAGAAATCAAGGCGTTGATGAGGCGTGGTCCGAAGGCGGCCCGTGCCGAATTTGGTGAAGATCGGATGAAATTTGTGACCCGTGAAAACTTTTTGATGTTTTTGATTAAATCCAATATGGCGGCCGAATCGATGACGATGACGTGACAAGTCGACCTGCACTATCACCAGACACCATTAGTACATTTTAATTCCAAACACATTGAGAGCTACAGGCCAAAATGCATGTTTTGCTAACTGCAGCGCCACCTAGAGGTCAAAGGTCACCAATTTCTTTGAGCGTCGTCCTGATGCGTTCCTGAGTAGCTGCAGCAAGTTTGGCTTTGATACCTGCAAGGGTTGCTGAGATATCAGCTTGAAACCGCTTTGCCGCCTTCGCCGCCGATTTCGATCGGCTGTAGCGGCCGAACGGTTTGGAACCCGAAGACGGCTGATACTATCGTTTGTGCGCGTTGGTCAGAAGACGGTCTGTGCCGATTTTCGTGAGAATCAGATAAAATTTGCGACCTGTGAAACCTTTGAAGTGTTTTTGATTCAATCCAAAATGGCGGAACATCCGACGGGGCGACATGAACATCATGGGTATCGTTGACCTCGGCACGATCCAAGGAGTCCAACGGTACCAGGGTTTTGAATGTCAGGCCTACGGGTCAAAGGTTATAAGCAAAAACGCAATTTTGCTAATAACGTCGCCCCCTAGCGGCCGAATGACACCAAATTTTTATTGGGCACTCCTAGGCGAGGGTCGAAGCGCGTGACCGAGTTTGGTCTTCGGAAGTCGAAGCGTCTCCGAGATATAAGAAAACTTCCTGTTTTGCGGCGTCGCCGCCGACTGCGATCGACCAACGCGAAAAGTTGCCATCGACTGTCACCGGGGCAACCCCCGGTATGTGCGGATGTCACAATTTCATTTCAAATCAAAACGCATGGAGAGATATGAGCAAAAACAATGTTTTCCGAATTATAGCGCCCCCCAGTGGCCACGAGACACCAGATTTTGTCCGTGCGCTTGGGACCGAGTCTGGAGGCGTGCTACCAAATTTGGTGTCATTGCTCCGAAGCGTTGCCGAGATATGGGCTCAAACGGAAAACGGCGCCGTCGCCGCCGATTTCGATTGGCTGTTACGGGCGAACGCTCATATTTCCGAAGACGGCTGATACTATCGTTTGTGCGCGTCGGTCAGAAGACGGTCTGTGGCGATTTTCGTGAGAATCGGACAAAATTTGCGACCCGTGAAACTTTTGCCGTGTTTTTGACATAATCCAAAATGGCGGAAAATCCATCATGGCGGAAATTGACGCCATAGGGTGCGTTGAAGTCGGCTTGGTCCAAGGATTCCAGCGATACCTTGTTTTCAATTATCGGTCACGCGGTCCAAAAGTTACACGCGCAAACGTACTTCAAAGTTTGACCCGTTGGTGGCGCTAGACCGTGCTTGGTGAGTGCATGAAACTCAGTCAAAATAATATTGAGACTGTCCTTAAGCTGTGTGCAAAATTTCAAAACTTTTTACCGCACGGTTCTAGGGGCTGCCATAGACTCCCATGGCGGAATAATAATAATAATAATAGGGAAGAAAACGTACAAACACAATAGTGTCCTACGCAGCTTCGCTGCTTGGCCACTAATAATAATAGGGAAGAAAACGTACAAACACAATAGTGTCCTACGCAGCTTCGCTGCTTGGCCACTAATAATAATAATAAGAAAACATAGAATCACAATAGGGCTTCTACGCAGCTTCGCTGCTTGAACCCTAATAATAATAAGAAAACATAGAATCACAATAGGGCTTCTACGCAGCTTCGCTGCTTGAACCCTAATAAGAAAACTAACAATCACAATAGGGCTTCTACGCAGCTTCGCTGCTTGAACCCTAATAACAATAGGCTTCTCGCAGCTTCGCTGCTTGAACCCTAATAATAATAATAATAATAATAAACATATAGACAGGGGATTTTAATCGGAGATGACCTTTAAGAATTCTGCAGGGATATTTTTACTGGAGGGAGGAGAGAAAGAGGTGTTAAAAATCAGTGTTGACTCAACAGATAACAGGCTCACAGTCCACTGTATCACACAGACTTCAGTGTGTGTGGCTGAATGCATGAGTGTCGACAGGCAAAACGTCCATAGTTGTGTCCACATGTGTGAGGAGATTCCGAGCCATGGCTGTACGCGGATGTGTGGGAGCATGCTGTTGTCTTTGTGTGCATGTGTGTGTCGAGAATAAGACTTATGAGGCATCTGAGTGAATGTTTGTCCATGTGAGAACTCAAAGAAAACAAGCACTGTCAGAACAGTGGTAAAAATGAAGTGTGTGCTGTGGGCTGTGAAGATGAATAACGGTTGTGAGACTTTTTCTAAAGAAAACAACTCCCTGTTTGTTCTCTTTGTCAATTTCACAGCCACTGGCCAAGTGTATGTGTTTCTATTTGTATAACATGCATTTGAAATTACGAGGTGAGAAACAGTTATTTTTATTTTGTTGCTCGGTTTATGCCACAGTCAACATCCCTGTATTGTAAACCTATAGATGACGACAAGTCTGTATCTATCTGTATAACGATATAACAACAATAAAGGTCTTATTTTGTGGTGGGGTGAGGGGAGAGTGTGCGGGCACCAATACACAAAAACCATGTGCAACGTCTCCCATCAATAACTCTCTGTCCTCCTATTAACAAAAGCACACTGGGACTTTGTGTGTGATCACACACAGACTGTGAAATGTGTGTTTGGAGGAGCTGAAGGCAGGTGCTGTTTTTGTGTTTTTGCTGAGGCTTTCCCATCTCTTACTTACTCACAGTGCTGTTGTCTGAGCTCATCAGCAAGACAGAAGAAAATAAGTAACAAGCTGTCACAGATAGATAAGAAGACGTGAGAGTAGTAAATATATATGTTGAAATATGTGATATATGTGTTCTTCTTAGCTGGTTTAAAATACTTCAACAGTTTATGAGGAGGGCAATGCACTCAATACGTCTTCAGTAACACTGAATGTAAATATAACCTTTATGTGTTAAGTCAAGTCATCAAGTAAAACTCCACAGGTTTAATTCTAACTTAAACCCTGTTTATTTGACATGTTTTCATGTAACAACTGACAGCTAATCATACTTGGTTGTCCATGCACATAGCTAATCAACCAAAGCATTATACAGCTGCCAAACTGCAACAACTGATCAACAAAATAAAATAAAATAAATGTTAGACAGTATGTTAACATGAGAATAAAAGATAGATTAGATATCAGTTCATGATGCAGCATTGTTCCTTATGCAATGGTACTGTTCTGCCATGGTGTAATCAATATGGCTACAAATATGAAAATGAATCTGACTTGGCGGTCTTGTCTGATAAAGGAGTGCATATTAAACATATCATACAATCATAAACACATGGACAACAGGAATGCTGGACATGTGTTTGATTTTTATACAATAGACACATGGCCTCTGTCAAATCCTGTCTCCACTAATAGGGCTCTATTGAAGTGTGTAACAAAAAATAAACAGCAATATATACATCCATCCATCCATGCCATCATGTCTCTTTCCTGTACTCTATAAAACTCCACATCTTAAACAGCTGCACGATCAGGAGAAATAAATGTGGAAAACACCATTCCTGATGTATGCGTGTGTAACGTACATAAGAAATCAAATGCAGACATGTATGTGCTCAGTACATGAGTCAAGCCGAGACATCATACATGCATGGATAAATGAATGTATGCATGCACAGACATATGACTGTGGTGTAAAGATAGCCACATATTTATAGTGCCTGCTCACTTCACAGATGGAGATGGAGAAGTTGGAGGACTGAGATGCCTTTGAAGCTTATCCCATCGCTAACCCACTCAGCACACTTCCCTGTGATTAATATGTGCAGTGTTTATATGGCCAGTTTATATGAATGTGATTTCAGCTGGTAACCAGTCAATCAGTAACCTTTAAAACGGTTTCCCCCCTAATTTCATTTCTTAAAACACCCAAACATTGGTGGGTTTGATGCTGCAAAATGCCGTTGATGATAATACACCACAGTTTGACCGCACAATGTCTGTACAGAGTAGTCATAGGCTCACAGTGACCGACTGGAATATGTGTATAAAAATATATTGTCAACTGTTAAAACAATACAGTCACAGGGGTTTACCCTACATGCTAATGCATAACCATCATATCAACACAGCATAAATGCAAGATTAGGACACTGATTAGAACTAAATACACTGCACCTATAATTGCTGATTAATTTTAAACTTCCTAAAAGATTACTGCTCGGGTTGATTTACTAAACACTCATGCTGCCTGTCTCTTTCTTGCGTCTGTCTCTCACCATTGACTCTAAATGGTCCATTCATGGCTGTGATGGATGGCCACCGGTATGTATTTATGTGTGTATGAGATATGGTGAAACATATACATACTCACCCACAGTGGGCTGAAGGTGTGTATTTGTGTGTGTCCAACGCAGTGAAATATATGAAAACACACACTCTCAGGGCTCAGTGGGTTGTATGTATGTGAGGGCAGGAAGTCTTCACCACCTCAGTTTAATGACACCATTTATCTCTGACCCTGTGTGTCTGTTTGAGTACGTGTGTGTGTGAATAGAAAGGCCTTTGTACTGAGTGCCATTTAATCACGGGATAAATCTCCAAATGAGTCTATAAAGATGTCGGAGAAGAAAAGAAGAAAAATGTTCAGTCAGACCACAAAGATGTTTGGAATCCAGGTGCTCGAAAGGTGATACGCTGATTGGATTTGGTTTGTTCAAGACGGATTTTATGAATTCGTATGTCTGTGCAGGGTCATAATGAGCATCATCACTGTCAAGGCTGAAACGATGATCAGCATACTGCAGTTAACTGCTGTAGCCTTGTCTGAGGGATCCCATCTTAAAGATTTTTAAAGTCAGCTTATGCGTCGTTGTGCACTCTCCGGGAATTAGTAATGACTTAAATGTACCTAGAGCCCAAAGGTTTGTTGCAGTAGAAATTAACTTAATTAACCATCTTCAGCAATTAAACAGTATTTAATGAAACAACTTTTTGGCTATTAAACCATAATAAAATAAACAACAGGCATCTATTAAAATGTAAAACTTAGCAGAAGTCACGGGAAGACAAAAATAGGACTGCTTAGTTTTATGAAGAGAACAGTTTGTCAATTCCATCGATTCTGAGAACATCCCATCCAAGTGCCGAACATCTGAGACAGAAACACAGACGCACTCAAACACACAACTGCAGGCAGGTAAAAAGACAGAAAGGTCTCCAGGTACAGGAGGTGGTCATGGGAGAGAAACTGTGCTTACAGAGGAGAGGAAATCATCCCAGCGGTCTTTACGGAGCTCTCTGTCAGACACATGCACACACAAACCTAAACGTACAGTATATCACACTGAGGGGAAGAGGTTATGTTCCCTGTGGCCACATCCTCAGTCAGAGGAGGAGAAGAGCTTCCTCTAAAAACAAAAACAAAAAAAAGTCTGTATGTTCAGGCTCCTAACATTTGTTTAACCCATTGAGAAATCCAAAGTAAACACAGTCCGGTAATAGTTCAGCTGATTAATGTAAAAACATCACGTTTGCATACGTGTGCAGTGCACTGATGTGCTGTATGTGGGAAATAAATGAATGTGCATGTGCAGCAAACAGATGTACTGTAGATGATGAAAGTGGTGCAGTATTTGGAGGTCTGCTTAAGATGTACTACTACTTTAGTTTAGGGTAACTTTTCTCATTTGATTATACAGTACAGATTAGTGTAAATAACAACAACTTTTATCAAGTTGTGTGCTGTAACTATTTTGTGGAAAACAGCAACCTTCATAAATAGTTATCTTTCCACGTCTGTTTATATTGAGATTAAACAAAGTCACGTGTTAAATGTGGGCTTTAGTGGTGCAGTAGGTAGTAGACTGCGGAAAATGCCAGACAAGCTGTTTCTAACAGGTTCAAATTTGTGTGCTGTGCTAATTTAACAAAGGAGAGAACATATACTGTATGTATTTCTAAAACTTTAATTGAACATGTGCTACAGGAGCTACCCTTTTCATTCAGCAGGCATGTGATATTAACCATAATGAGCCCGAAGTGCACTCTTCTGTTGCAGTTGTGCATTTGTGTTTAATGAGAAGGGCACTGATCATCCATAAAATGTCTCAATAGAGACATGCACATGGAGAGGAGAGAAAGAGAGACAGAGGAAGGAGAGGGAGATTGAAAGAGAGAGGGAGAGGAAGTGTATACATTCCAGGCTAATCCTGATAGGACATACCCATTGGTTGCCAGCCAGGACACAACTACATACCATGTTGATACAGCAAAAGTACACGCACACACACAGTTTGGCAGTGCTGATTATTTATGAGTGGGAGGTTTAGCATTGTTTGTTAAGGGCTTGTGTGAAAGGATGTTGGTACTTAGAAGTGTGTGTGCATGTGTGTGCAAACATTACCTATGTGTTGGTCAAATACACTGAGTGAATAAATTAAAGAATGAAGGGATACAATGTGTGTGTTTGTTGTGGTGCTGGCTGAGCAACACACAGTGTGTATTTTCTCTGACACAATGAGAACAAAGATGACAGTGTGTTCAGGAGAGAGAGAGAGAGAGATTGTATAATTTATTTTCCAACACAGAGCGTTTTTTTTTTTTTTTTATCCCACGTCCCATATATCTGCTGAGCTATAACATGTTCTCCACCTTGTGCCTTCACACGCACGCACATGCACACGCACATGCACATGCACATGCACATGCACATGCAAATGAGTGTAATCTGTGTAAGTATTGTGTTTAACATGGTTGTTTTGGGTCTTTTTCCTGTTAGGAACAATAAAGTGTTAAAGGTTAAAGACGTTTCACTGACGTACCGGGCTTCAACCAGGCAAAACACTTGTCACCTAATCAGATAACATTCTCTACAAAGGACACAGTCATAAATTTGCATTACAGTTTACTTGAAATGAAATTTCTATAGTCTTAATTTTCCTCAAATATACAAAAAGACTGCCATTGTGTGTTGGTTTTGCTTAAATGTCTATTGACGAATATGCAATACCACATGCCTTCTGCTTGACAGAAATGACAACTTGTGTTGGGCATGTCAAAGTAAAACTGAATTAACTGCGCATTGCATAAACCAATATCTCCTCGAT
Source organism: Planiliza haematocheilus (assembly GCA_005024645.1). Classification (NCBI taxonomy): domain Eukaryota; kingdom Metazoa; phylum Chordata; class Actinopteri; order Mugiliformes; family Mugilidae; genus Planiliza; species Planiliza haematocheilus. Next base: position 4,106,808 of record SRSE01000806.1, read on the forward strand.
GTGCTGACTGATAAGAGCATTAGGTTTTCTACAGAATCAATAACTTATAGGAGACAGGGTTGGTATGGCTAGATAACCTCTCAACTCTGCGCAAGTGTGTTTGAATGTGATAGGTGCCCCTAACTTTTGACTTATGGTGGTAGAAATAAGACATTCTGTGGTTTGACTTGAATATAGCCATTAGCATATTTTATTATAAGACTGAGACAAATGGGTTTCAGGCTGCTAGCACGCATTCATTTGTAGCAGGATAAATGGTAAGATGCAGTAGGACACAAGTGATGCTTCTTGAAGTGAATTACGAGGAAATGACCTCAGACACTTTCCACATCTCCTCTGTCTCTCTTGTTTTATATGGGGTGACATCACAGACTTGCCTCCTCTTATCAGTTCTCTATTCAACATCTGCTTTTCACACTTCATTTCTCTCTCACATGCATCTCGGCTGTTTCAGCTCTCGATAGACACTAGCTCGTGTGTGTGTGTGTGGTTATTTATGGTATCTGTGCCTGGAAAGGGGCAGAGGCAGGGAGTAGGTGGTCAGAGAGAGGAGGAGCAGGAAAGGCCAGATGACCTCATCTTCAGATGAAGACTCTCCAAGCCATCCACTGTCACCTTTGTGTGTTTTAGTGTTCCTATGACCATTTGAGGAATTCACCATTTTAATCTCTTTGGTGCCTTGGAGTTGAGTGTGCGTGTTTATGTGTGTCTGACAGCGGGACACCTGGCTATCAGGGTGGGAACATCAGCAGGACTCTCCACATTTCCATAAAAACACACGCAAGGATGAGCTCTGTGATTTGTGTGAAGGAAGGATGGGTGAGAAAGACAGGCAAGGGACACAGAGAAGAACAACTACCTGCTGTCTTGATAATTAAAAACTGTCTGTGGACACAGGACACTCATTAGGAGACACTGCCGAGGTAGTTACCACGGATACAACAGACACGCACATTCTTACAGGCAACAGTGGGAAGTTTTCAGGTCTAATGACCACAGCATTTATGTGTGTCCGTAAGACATTTGAGGAGAAAGCAAACAATCAATTGATCTGACAGATGAAATTAGGAAACGAATAAAGGGTAAGGGACAAGAGAGCTTATACATGAATGGAATGAAAGAAAGAAAGGAAAAGGAATGATGTTGCAAGTGCAGAGAGAAAAGAGAAAAGAAAAGAGGGGTTTAAATATGAGGAAAATAAGCTTATTATGATATGCCAATAAAGGAAATACTTAACCTCTTAAATAGCAGTGAACCAGTTTTTCAATAAGAGCTGATTATTAATGTAAACCAATACTTTTCCTGTAAATAATATGTGCACAGCCTCATTCACACACGCATACACTCAGCAGGTTTGATCCAGCTTTCTGAGCACCGATCCAAGTTTAACATGTGCAAGGCAGTTTGGAAGTGTGCGTGAAAGAATCAATAGGAGGCAAGTACAGAGCGAGACGGTAGTGTATCTGCGTGAGAGGGAGAACACAGACCTTCAGGGAGGACTGACAGAATGAGCGAAGAAAAAAAAATAAAGGAGAGGAGCATTTCCAAGAAAGATCAATAGGTGGAAAGCAAATGTGAGATGTGAGAACGAAAGACGGGAAAGAAGGAGGAGGAAGTGAGAACAGATAAAGGAAAGGGAAAAAAAACAGACCCTGCTTTTAAAAAAACTGAATGGCGTTGTTCTGGATGCTTCGTCAATGACACGGCGTGATGACAAGTTTATGTTGTGTATGCTGTAAAAAGTTCTCAGGTCAGTGTTGATTCTGTAAGAGAAGGGGAGTCAGGAGAGCGAAGAGAATTTATAGAAGAAGTAATGGGATGGGAAAGAGGAAAGGAAGAGACTGGTTGAGGGAGACAGGAAAGGTAGTTTGTTTAACTACATGCCTTAAAGTTTGTTTTCCTGCAGTGAACTGATTTCTTAAGTCATACCAAACCAGTATCAAAGACAGTGTCATGCCTGAGTTTGGACTGAAAAGTTGCACTTGGGGGTGTGTTCATCACCTGGTTGAGTGGATGCTCCATAAACTGAATGTACAACCCTCAGTGCAGTGGTACCATTTCCTGGATTTCATCCCCTCTATCTCACCCATAACTATTTATACTCAGCTATCCAATAAAGGCACAAAATCCTAATGGCATCATGCAAGTGGTAGTAGTCCTATTTGTAGTTCAGACGAGCAAGACAAATAAAGAGGAACAAAAGAGACACAAAGCAGCCTATGGACAGTCCAAATAAGTGTGTGTCCATGTATGGAAGGGCAGAAAGAGAAGGAAAATAAATCAACAGAGGAGGAAAATCAGAGTTGGAGGTGACTGCTTTTGTGGTCTGAACTAGAACATAAAAATAACGTATGAGAATTTAAATAAAAACTGTATTGTTTTACATGTAGATTTATATGGCTGCACCTTAACCTTGTAGGTTGTAGTTGTAAGCAGGTATAACGAGATTTAATAGGTTGACAACTGGTGGTTCCTACATAGACACAAAAAATAAATAAATTTTAAAAAAAAGAGTTCACTAGAAAATAAAAGATTAGCTATTTATCTTTGATGTTGATAATTATTTGTGTTTTGAGTTTTCATATTTCCCTGCCAGGGGTTGAGGGGAGTCAGTAATAGTGTGGTGTGTGTGTTTAGATGTGTGTTGGCCTGACGTCAGCAAGACAGCATGGGCACGGTGACAGTGATCTTTAGCGACATCTGCTCGAACAGCTACAACACTGACAGTCTGATCATGATCAAGTGTGCGTGTGCTTCTATCCCACCAGAGGCCATCAGCTCATCTTAACCAAACAAACACAGACAAAACCAAATCGCTGCCATAGCAAACAGAAATACACAAAACCAAATCGCCGCCATAGCAAACAGAAATAGAGCTTTAGGCCTTAACAGCTGAGTGACAGAAATCTATCTGAGCAAAGAAACACAACCGTAAAATAGTGAATGTTTCAACAGTTTTCTTTAAGAGAATGGACTGTGCTAAGTGTCAGAGAGCGGAGGCATCAACGCTGAGATTTTATGGAGGCAAGGTCTGATGTCCACGCCAAGGCGTAACCGGAGCAACATCCACACACACAACAACTCCAATGACATGCTTTTCGTCCACAGCTCATAAACAATCCTCCTTCTTCGCTGTGGATCATCTGATCAACGAGGGCGAGACAGATCAAAGACATGAAGCAAAAGAGAGTCTGTGTTTAGCATGACTCTAAGCTGCAGCCAGTCCGTTTACATAAAGCTTAAAACCTAAACTTCATTTGTAAAGACGACACACAAACTCATATACTACACAGACCAATCTGGCATAACATTATGACCACCATCCTAATATTGTGTAGGTCTCCCTTGTGCCTCCAAAACACTCATCAGAGAATGGACATGGTCCTTCTGAGGGTGTCCTGTGGTGTCTGGTAATAGAATGTTGTTAGTGGGGGCCTTTGGGTCCTATGGGTTGAGGGGAGGGGCCTCTGTGGATCATCCCACAGATACTTGATCAGTTTGGGATCTAGTGAATTTGGAGGCCAGGTCAACACCTTGTGCTGTTCTTCATGTTTTTTGAGTTGTCCCTAAATGACACTCCTTGAACTCCTTGTTACGGGGTGGGGGTGTCTTTTCTGGTCTAGGTGGGTTAGGCTAGGTCCGCACAAAGGGTCCAAAACACACAGGTCTAAAAATTTCCCAGCGAACACTGAATTGTCACAAGATGGTCTATGTTATTTACAACTCCTGTCAGTTGTCGTAATGTTGTGGCTGATCGGTGCACACAAATAAGCCCTAATTATATGCGCACACACATACACACTGTATGTACAAATCATTCGCTTCTTTAAACACAAAATTATGGAAATGATTTTAGCAGTGACACAATTTCCCATAAACAAGAATGTTTTTACTCCTACTCCACCCAACACACGCACACACACATAATCTTAAATACGATCCAAACTAATGGCTGACGATGATGAAGAGGCCCCATTTCAACCAGTTCACGGCCAATGTGCTCCTAAACCGGCGATGAGTTGTTATCTGATTGGTTAAATGCCAGGAGCTAAGTCTGAGGTCACGCTGAACAGCAATACTGGAGCAGCTGGTGGGCTGAATCCCTACAGCTTTAGACTTTCTTTAAAAATACACAGGAAAACAACATACATCCTTATCCTATTCAGATTTTGTCTTTTGTTTGTCTTTTTAATTAACTTCAAAATTAACTTTAAAAGCAAATCAATCCATTTCTATTAACTCTTGAGCATACATGGTTGGAACAAACAGACCATATGTGTTATATTTTTTTGTTGAATCATTAGTATAATACTTCAGAGAACAGTCTTTATGATGGCGGTGTCTGGGCTGTAAAATAACAGAGTATTATTACACATTATATTAGAATGCCAGCTATAAAAACGAGCTATGCCATGTCTCTTTTATCGGTTCATCATTTCAGGATGAGCCGCTCATTGTGAGTGAGTGTGTGTGTGTATGTGTGTGTGTGATAGAGAGAGGTTAAACCATGTTCTCATAGACAGGTCATGTCTGGGCCAATCTCTCTGGCTCCAGTACTTCCCTGCTTAACCCCTTCATATCCCCTCTCCGTCTCTCTCAAACACACACACACAACCTTTAGCTATCGTCTGCCCCCACACCAAATGTGTTTTACTTGGACAGATGAGATTCATGCCATTAACATGGGCTTTGGATGAAATTTTGAAAATTTTCTTTCACGCTTTGGTGAAACATTCAAGGATACATAACATTTGATATTCGCCTGCTGGTAAGCCCCAATGTAAATCTGAAAAAAATTCTTACTGATTCGCTTTCTCAGTAATGTCATCCTGATGCAATCTTTTGCAACCTAGCTTGTCCTGTCGAAACATCTAGTCTACAGATTTCGATTAAATGAAACGATTAAATGCTTGAATAAACAACAATAAACTACAATTTCCTTGAAAAGATGGTTAATTAAGATGCTCAGTTTTAGTCTATGCTAAAAGAGAAATACTATTGGTTTTAAATTATAGATTCCTCTTGTTTTCTACACTAAACTATGAATTACTATAATCCACGATAATAACAGTTTCTTGAAACATTTTATGGTTGCACTTAAGCCAGGACATTGGCCAAGACACTGGCTCAAAACAAACTAATAAAAAATAATAACAATAACTGAGCTAACGTAGCTAGAAATCTATCTTCCCATCCCACCACTATATCCTAGATGTTGAGAATAGAAATGGCTGAAAAAAATAGAACAATGTGTTATTTACAGCCACTAATGAAATAATACAACACAATACAAAAAAATGGACAAATATAGGGATGCTCGATATTGGCTTTTCTGCGGATATCCGATATATTGATATTGTGCAACTCTTAATTTCCGATACCGATATATGCAGTCTTTTTACAACAAAATTGTTAGGTAACAGCATAACATATCACATATTATGGAATTAGTCATTATGCCTAATTTTAATGCGATGTCCCACACTGTCTGTACAAAATAAGTTACCGAAAAAAGTGACAAAAAAGTGCCATTCATACTACGGAGTATTAGGGCCACACATGAAGAAAAAAAATATTTCTCTTACATGTCGACTTTAAACTCGACATTTCGAGAATAAAGTCGACATTTCGAGAATAAAGTCGACACGTCGAGATTAAAGTCGACACGTCGAGATTAAAGTCGACACGTCGAGATTAAAGTCGACACGTCGAGTTTAAAGTCGACATGTCGAGTTTAATCTCGTCATGGTAAAAATATTTTTTTTCTTCATGTGTGGCCCTAATACTCCGTCGTACATTCATTTATTTTTTTGAGTTTTTAGAGAGACATGTTTGCCTCAAACAACACTACAGACAATATCAAAACAAGGAAGACAAATGTAGCGTATAACTTCGCATGATTCTTCTTGAGGTGAGTGATCAAATTTGATGTATTAAAAGAAGATGCCTTGTTTCCTCCTCTCATAACTACGACGGAGTATTAGGGCCACACATGAAGAAAAAAAATATTTTTACCATGACGAGATTAAACTCGACATTTCGAGAATAAAGTTGAAATATCATGTCGACTTTAAACTCGACGTGTCGACTTTAAAGTCGACATGGCAAAAATATTTTTTTTCTTCATGTGTGGCCCTAATACTCCGTCGTACATAACCACCTTTGCTTTGCAGTCATTGCAAATCGCAAATTTAGTTAGTAGGTGACACATGGAAATACTTCCAAACCACGGACATCTCATACACCGGGCGAGCTAGCTTGTTAGCCACGGTTAGCAACCTACGAGACTAGCCCGTTGTTGTCATCAAGCACGCGCCTGTTAACATCCCATGCTGCGTTCAGGCAGACTCGGAAATGCTGAAGCCTACAGAACAAACATCGGTTATAAAAAACCCATACAGACAATTCCCGATATTACATTTTTAACTCAATATTGACCGATAATAACGGCGGCCCGATATTATCGGACATCCCTAGACAAATAGAATTAATCGTATACTAAGCAGAGAAATGTATAAATACTTAACCCTGTTTCAGACACAAAGTGAGAAAAAACAGAATGCTATAACATGATTATTCTAATTAAATTGGTAAACAAATTTTTTGCTATGAGTGTCAAACACAAACACACCCTACACCCCTGCGTTGACAAAGTGTTAGTATGCAAACTCCCTGCAGACATTCCGGTGGTTGTAGCAGATTGGCTGTGATTGATGGAGTCAGTCAGCACTGGTCCCACTGGGATGTTCCTAGTTAATTACTGTCTGTCGCCACACACATAACAGGCATTGTAAGCTTTGATGTGTACATACAATAGTGGCAGGGTACTCAAGGGCCTGTGTATGAGTGTGCCAGTGTGTGTGTGTGCATCAGCATTCCATCAACTGCATCCAAAAATGAGTTTTAATATTAAAAAAAAAAGTGTTTGTGCAGTGTATTGCCTCGTTGCAGTCGACCAAAGCTATTTCTCTCTCTGTACTCTGACACTCCTTGTATGCTTTGAAGTGTCCATCCTTGCAGGAAGCCAACAACAAAAACTGCTCACACCAAAAGTGACAAAGTATTCCAAGGAATATAAATGTGTGTGTGTGTGTGGTTGACCCATAAAAAATACCGTGAAGGAATGCTCAGTTTGGTGATTTGACAAAGAACCGCACGTATAATTATACCTCAGCTATCTTAACCTCAGTGATTCCAAAAATTTGTCTGAGCCACTTCCAGAGCAGCATGAACCGACATGGAATCTGTGAAATGAACCCCCCCTGCGAAGGCAAAATGACTCTGGTTTGGCTGTTTGATGAACATCTTTCTTATGTTTGTATCTTTTTGTTGTGTTTTCAGGCCAGACGAGCCCTTTATCCACATATGGCTGAGACAAACAGAACTGCTGTAAACTACTGCAGTGTTGTGTGTTTGGTGTGAGGTTTTGCAAAATAAATCACCAAAGAAGTAGGTATGTCTTCATCACAAAGGCCCTTTGGAAAGCACTGTACCGTGGTGGGAATAACGCTCAAATCTCTGGAATGCATGGATGCAGTTGAACTGCAGCACATCCTGCTTTCAGGAATTATGAAAATCAGCAGTTTGTAATAAAGCAAATCTAAGAATCTAAAGCTATACAAGCAAACCTGCAAAGCATAGCAGTTTCTAAGCCAAATTGAAGTTTCCAACAATGACTGTACTAAAATACTGATGTTGACAGTGACAGCGATGTTTTGAGAAACAAATTGGAAGTTAGGCTGCTTATAGTCATGAATTTCCATTTTCTAGTTCCAATAATGTTTGTGGGTATTTTTAAATTTTTTAAGACAGTCTTGAAGAAACGTGACCCTATCTTTAAGATGTTTTAATTTTTTTTGATTACTGTGACACACTGTCTTGCATGAAGCATACCCTTCATTATAGTTACCTAGAACACAATGTGGAAGTAGCCTTGATATAGATCCTGCCATGGATCTATTCTACCGGTACCATATAGCTCGATACCCTACGCCAGGGGTGCCCACACTTTTTAGGCTTGTGAGCTACTTTTCCAATGACCAAGTCAAAGTGATCTACCTGTATATATATAGTCATATTAACAGCCATATTAATATTCATATTAATTGTTGTTACAGCGTTAAAGATGAATGTTTGTCTTGCTGGTTGTTTTGGAGTTGCAACGGATAAATGTTTTAGACCAGGGGTGCCCACACTTTTTTGGCTTGCGAGCTACTTTTACAATAGTATAAGAGGATCTATCTATCTATCTATCTATCTATCTATCTATCTATCTATCTATCTATCTATCTAGATACATTAATTGTCATATTAATTGTTGCAGTGTTAAAAGCTCTATCCATCTTTGTTTTTATTTTTATCAAGAAAAATTGGTACACTGCACCTTTAGAAAAATAGCGCTGTGTCTTTAAGAACGGTAGTCTTGAGTTGTCGTTGAAGTTGGGCGTGGCTGTGGACACGCGCCGCTGAATTGAGGGCATGTTGCAAATATAAAGTAAAAATAAAAGATGAACGCATGTCTTGGTGTTTGTTTTTGAGTTGCCAAAGATAAATGTTTTAGACTAACATCTAAAAAAAAATTTCATTGGCACGCGATCGACCCGCACTACCTTCAAGATCTACCGGTCGATCGCGATCGACGTAATGAGCACCCCTGCACTACGCCATAGCCGTATGTGCACCTCAATTCCAAATTAGCTCCAAACTCATCATAAAACAATACACAAAGTCAGTTTGAAATCTCAGTTGATACTTGAGTGTATTACTGAGGAGGAATCATGGGACAGATTTTATACATGGCATCAGTCTGAATCAGAACACTGACTTATTGTTTCAGATGAAAATACAAAACGAAGCAGGGAAAACACGGATCAAAAAGAGCCTTAATATAAATATCTGCTGATATGAAATGATGGTGTCTGATGAAAAACAGGCAGGCAAACAGAGAACAGTAGAGCCAGGGCTTCTAACCAGCTACATGTGAGTACATGTTTTTAGGAGGAGGACCAATTTGACAGCATAAACACTTTCTCCAAAACACACAGCGATAAACAGACTAACACATAAACCAAGCTAGACATACACCCACCACAAACACAGACGAACGTCAAGCCCTGGTGCTTCCAAGAAAACGGCTCATTCCTCCATACACACAGAGTCACACACATTCCCACATACACAGAAACATACAAACACACACATATACAGCTTTACATCTTTCCAAATGGACATACAGTGCCATAAAGATCAGGATTTCTCCCTGCACCTCATATGATGGAAAAATAACTGAGAGTGTGTGTATACACAAAATGTGTGTATCAGGGCCTCTATCTGAGGGAGTTTCCCTCCTAAATCCAAACTCAATATACAACCACTAGCACAAAGCTCCGTGTGTGGGAGCTGGTCATTTGTTAGGAGCGTTCAAATGAGCTCATGCACACATATTGGCTTGACACTGTCTGCATGTTGGATCCCTCTCTGGTCGCACACATGTGATGAAGAGGTCAGGTTTGGCATCCACCTCTGCAGTCTCTTCCTGTCTGTGGGGCTTCGCTGTCTTTGTCCGCGTTAAACCCTCTTCCTCCTCCACCAGCCAGCACAGCACCAGCTCAGCACATAGCTACACACCACACATGCGCATCTGTTTGACTGTTTGTTGGGGGGGGTATCCACAAATGGGAAAGTGAATCAACAGCTACTCGGATTTTGTGTCTTGCGGCTGGTGGTGTGTTTTTACGTATGCCCATGTAAGGGAGGAGACAGTGGCCTCTATTTTCACATTCCTGTTCTGACCAACAAGCATGTGTCCACACACGTAAAAAAGAAAGAAAGAAAAAAAGGATGCCTGCTTTTCAAAATGTCATTCAGAAATGTCCAGTGATGTATGCATGTGCAGGTTGTTTGTGTGTTTACTCATAACATAACTTTTAAACAGTAGACATAGAGCTAGCCGTAGTGAAATGCTACGTTCACTCCAGCAGAAACAGCACCTAAGTTATTTTTAATGGAAGCTGGTGTTATGAAGCAACAAACACGCCAGCTTCAACCAGTCACAAGTTCATTTTTAAACGGATCACGTTATCCATCAACATCAACAAGAACTTGAGCAACAGATTCTTGCAGACAGTGTCGCTGATCGTGCTTGACCATAATGTTTGTCTCTTGCAGTGAGAACATGGCATAAGTTGTGGCACAAAATTACTGCAAGAGCAGCAGTACTAGTGAAGTAGTTTAATACTACTCTGGCTAATTATTTCTTATGTTATGACAGCAACTACTTGTGCTGCTACTTCAACTACATGTACAATTTGCAGCAAAGAAACCTAAGCAGTACAGTTAGCTGTAATCAGGGGTTACCTAGAAGTAGCAGTAAAAGCAGCAACGAAAGCAAAAGCACATTAGTAGCAGCAACAGTGCTTGCAGCAAATGTAGTAGTTGCAGTTGCAACTGCTGTAATACCACCTGCACCAGTGCCTGTCAAATTTGTTGCAGTAGTATGAGACAAAACACAAAGTAAATAGGTAGTATTTTGATGTCAGCAGCAGAAGTACGAGCAGATAGAATAAAGCCAAGTAGCAAGTACTCTCACAAGGTGTCAGAACAGTAGTAATGGTACCTGCAGTAGTGCATGTAATGACAGTGATTGTAGCCGCAGCAGTACACGTAGCACCAAAACTTGAAGCGTTATATCAGAACTTGTAACAGCAGTTATGGAAGAAGAAGCAGGAGCTGTAGTCAAATAAACAATATAACTGAGGTAATAGTTGATGGAATAGCACTGTACAAGAGTATTTTTTACATCAGAACATTAACATTATTATAACAGCAGCAGTTTTATTAGCATCAGTGTGAGACGCACAGGAAAAAGAGGAAACACACACACACATATGTGGCGGCTATAGGTCCAGCTCAGTCTGGGACTGATCACATCCGATTAATTGCTGGAATTAATTAAAGGGGGAACACACCACCGATCCACGACCTGTACCCCTTTGCTTTGGCACGAGTGCGGGTGTGCGTGTGATTTCCATGGGAATATGTTTGAGAGAGTGTGTGTAGGTGTGTGTGTGTGTGTATGTGTGTTTGCAGAGTCTGAATACGCGAGGGTGTGTGTTTCGTCGGCATGTGAGGGAGCGTGTCAAAATGTGGTCAGAATATGTGTGTGAGTGTGTGAATATGACTGCGTAGGTTTGTGTGTGTGTGTGTGCTTGAATGCGTGTGTGTGTGTCTGACCATTTGCTGAATAAATGAGGAATGTCCTGTCCAGGACTGTGAGCGCATATTAGACGAGTGCTAGGGGTGTGCCCTTTCAAAGTGTGTGTCTGTGTGTGTATGTGCGCAAATGTCTCATTTCCATGGCCCAATATTTGCCATGGAGCAAAGCCCGGCCTTTAGCCTAATGAAGGAAACTAATCATGTCCACTGTGATCACACACATACACACTGCTCTTATTACTGGACACACATACAAACATATGTGACTGCAGGGAGAGAGGAAGATGAGACGGGTATGGAAGGAAGGACGGAGGGCGTGAGAAGGAGGGAGAGGAGGGAGAGGAAAGGAGGCATTATGCACCCATATGCTTCTGTCTGCGGTCTGAAGCCTGTACTTTGTTTTGAGCAGTTGCCAACATTGAGAGAACTGACCAGACTCTTTCTACTGACACTGATCACTTTTCGCTCTGCTAGAGAAAACATTTAAGCTCTCAGAGGAGCAGGTAATTTCCAGACTTCTAGAAAGTCTACATGTGAACTTTGGAAAACTGAAATTATTACCTCAGAGCTATCATTCAGTCTGACATTACAGGGATTTTGCTTTTCCCTTGTTTTGTAATGCACCTTTATTGCTAGCTCTCTTAAAGGATAATTCAGGATTATTAGAATCTGGATTTTATTTTGGGACTATTGGCCATCCTCACTATTGATTACAGTAACACTAAAGTCACTGAAGTCTGAAATCAGCATAAGTGCTGCAAAGTCATAAGTGTAAAAAAAAAAGTCAGACAATCATTTCCCTTTCATCAATGATATGACTGATGACCTACACTACAAATACAAAGAAGGTACAGTCTATGGCACTCCATTTAAAGTGTCTCAGAGATGGAAGAGTTTTTAAAGATGGATTCAGACTGAATTTTCACACGCAGGCGTTTGGCATCCACACAGATGGACAGGACCACATTGGAACCAGCTGGTTTTTATGGAGGTTTGAAGGAGTCTGGAGGAGTTTATTTGCTGAAGATGTCCAATTCTGAATGATGTTTATCTGCATGTCATCTCAAGGCTTTTTAAACACACTCACTTAAGTTTTTTAAACATGGCACCTAGGGAGTCCAAGTAATTCATTAACACGCTGCATTCCTTTTTACAGATTATTCAAGAAAATAATCCATCAAATAATCCATCGATTATTAAATAATTGTTTAATCTGTTGTTTTATTTATTGGTTAACAATTAAACTGGTTGTTCAAACTTAATTGTTGAGTTCCTGTCTGGAAAAACAATACATATGGATATAAATAATCAATACCAACGAAGAAACAGACACAACTCACTGTCCAAATATCAAATCTAAATCCTAAACCGCTGTCTCATTGCTTTAAGGTTGAAAAACCAGCTAATTTTCCCTGTTAAGATGCTTGCATTGTACTACAGTGGTGGGCTTTGGATGTTCAGGTTTGGGCTTCTTCAGTCGTTTTCTTTATTATTTTGCATGAATGTAAAGATTTGTCACGTCGACCTATTCTGTGCAAATGGAGTCATTAACTCATAAATGTCATTTCAAAGGTGACAATTAGTTTTAATTTTGCAGAGTCAGTCTTACTGCCGGAGGTGTCACCACACACAGTGAACTGTGTGTCTGTTCTCGGTCTCGGCTCAGTGGCTACTGACCCGCAACGAGGATCTCACCATGGCACGCACACATACACACACATGCACAGGAACACAGTAAGTTTTTATAGTTAGTGACAGCTGACGAATCCCCCACCCCACTCTGCCCTGACCTTTCACCTCTGGCTCTGCGTTCTGTACCCCTCAGCTAATTGACACGTCTCCTCTGATAAATTCTCACACACACACATCCCCTAAACACAAATGCACACACAAATACTCCCACAGGATTCACACATTAGTCATAAATAGTTACTACAAAAGAAATACCCAAAGGATAAATAAAAAAAAATCAATGAACATATTAGACTATTTCACGTCTTCATAATTTGTGCAACAATGTACAAACTCCTTTTGATATTTGAGAACACAAAGCACGAGCGACAAAGAGGAGAGCAGTAGAAGTTCAAATCACACATATGTTACCCATTTGGTTTTGCATTGGATTGAGAGAGTGAGAGAGAGAGAGAGAGAGAGAGAGAGAGAGAGAGAGAGGGGGAGAGAGGGGCATACACTTCCCAGGCTGTTGGTGGAAAAGTATACTCTACAATTCATTGCTTCCTTCTCGCCAAATTAAAGGTCCCTTGTTAAAAAAAATGGGGGACGAAGGGGTGGAGGTTGAGGGGGTTCAAGGGGGATCGAGCAACAAAGAGGAGCTTTTATTACAAAGAAAAATAGTCCCTGATCGCCCCAAAACTGCAAACTTTGCCTCTGTCAGGCTTTCTGTATTCTGAGAGCGGAGCCTTTAAAACTCCTCAAATATGTTTTATGAGTTCTTTTTTGAGCTTGTGAACGTGTTTAACAGAGACATGCTTTATTCCTATGTCTTTAAGTTTACTCGTACTTATATGTTGTTTTGGAAATGTAAAATTTCCCTTTGACAATATTGTTTTTTTAACAATTAGGTTTGTTACTGTGGAATTCAGCTGTCCTGAACAACACTGAAAGTCTGTATGGAGGTCTGTCTACACAGTACAAGTACATTTTTATATTATATACAGAAACCACCTACAGGATTGCTTCAAGAAGGTTTCTGAAGCCCAGAGTGGGTGGGAGCAGAGGCGGCAGGTGATGCCAAGGCAGACAGATAGCAACCTGAGAGAGCACTGACGTGTAACACAAAGCAGGGACTAATTAATGAATAACTTTAAGCCTCGATGTAGTCATGAACAGAGCTATACGTTACTGAGAGTTTATTGTGCCTGGTTGGAAACACGGTGCTTCCTACTGGGATCCTTCCTCCATGGCAGCATGGATTATAGCATTGGAATTCTTTTTATTAATTCCTATATTTATCAGGTAAAAAAATGCTCGTATGATAAGAGAATACGTTAGGTGGCCTCTATCTACATAGACGCTCTGGTTGTTCAAGTCATAATACTCCTTGGTTATCTTGGCTACACCTGTATAAGCAACTTATGTATGTGTTTATAGTGCTGTCAAACAAACTGTGGGCTGGAAGGATTCACTAACCACTTTGTTTTAAAATAAGAAGACTAAAATAGTCATACAATCATCGTCTTAACGCTGAAGTACTGAATATTTAATGTTAGCTTGTAAACGACATTAAGGTGCACATTCACCAGTATTTGACTTCAGTACCAGCATGGATAATTTCATTTGAGTTCCTTACACATGTTAATGCAAACTGAAACCTGCATAACTCCTATTACTTATTGTCATATAGAGATTTAACTGTAAAAGCCGTGTACACAGAATGGCTTCCATGTAATACTGGTAATAGGTGGTATCAAAGTCGGGCATTCAGCAGTGTTCTTAGTAGATGAATAAATATTTTTCAGAAAGACACAAAATGGATGTCTCAAAACACATCATCATGTTTGTGATACTTCCATGACCAGCCTGGCTCAATAATTACCATGATTGTGAAGTGAGAAGGCTCAGACACTGCCTTATTCTGACTGTTGAAAATCCCACTCATCGCATAAAATTAAAGCATCAAGTGCATTTCATTATTCAAAGTTATGGGGGCCAAACCTGTATAGTTGGCATGACCCATGGAACGCATGAACCACACCATTAGCAACCATAAAATGTATTCTATTAATGGTTATATCCCATAACATAGCTGCCATACCCTTAATGTGAAAAGCAGCAGGGGGTGTGAAGGCCGGTTCCACTAAGCTGGAAGCTGCACTTCCTACAAGGGCCTCCCAGAGGAAGAGCGTTCATTCCTTCTGGAAGGTTCCCTCAGGAACAAGAGCCTGAATGGACACTACCGCAAAAACACTGCCTCCTTACCACATGTTACATGACCTGAGGGGAAACACACATATACATCTGGGTTTCCACCTCTGGAAGACTGTCTGGTTTGCTGATGACTATCGTAGCCTGAATAGTTCCTGCCTCTCCCTTTCCTTTTTTTTCTCCCTCCCTCCCGGTATTTCTCTCTCCCACTATCTCTCTTAGCCATAATTTACAGAACTTATCAACACGCCTTGATTAATTGGATTGGTTTGATGAAACTCCCTGTTGTGTCATACCGGCTTAATAAACAATTCATATATTTTCCTCATCATAGCTGTGGTTAATTCAAGTCAAATGTTCAGTCTTTATCCGTCACATAAACTGGAAAAACAAAACATTCTTCATGCTGTAATATTTCAAATCCCTGGAGATGTACAATATGTTCCTTCACTGAATATACTAAGAGATATGTGAGTGCATAAGGAGAGTTGACATAAATGCACAATTAATCACCAGTCTCTGGCACAATCATTTTGCACTGAAAAGTATATTTGGATTTGATAGAATATTCAAACATCAAGGTTGGCTTATTAACTTTTTCCAAAAGTTGATAATATCCACCATTTTATCCCCACAAGTGGGGCGACTGTGGCTCAGCGGGTAGAGCGTGTTGTCCACAAACCAGAGGGTTAGCAGTTCGATCCCCAGAATGTGCCACATGTCGAAGTGTCCTTGAGCAAGACACTGAACCCCCAGTTGCTCCCAGTGCGTGAATGTGTGTGTGCTTGTGTAAGTGAATGGGTAGATGTGTCTCTGACTGTAAAGCACTTTGAGTACCAATAGGTAGAAAAGCGCTATATAAAAGCAAGGCCATTTACCATTTACAAGTGACTTGGAAGTTATAAAATGTCAGGTATTAACAAGTAGTCATACACGGTCAAAAACAGCTAGTCAACATGCCCAGTTAAAAAAGCTTTATTAAACCCGCTGTCCAATTTTCTCTCAAAATACCCAATGTGACAGATTTGGTTTCTTCATTATATTTCTTCTCAGTTTGCAAGCTAACTTCACTTAATTGATGTTTTAAGTCTGGTCGGGTGCCTTTGTAGAGAACTAGCCACATTCATATATTTTCATAAGCTCAGCGCTAGTGTTAATTTTATGAGCCATTTTATAGTTTTAGTTCAGTCTTAGTCCAGTTTCAATCGCCCTTGTAAGTTTTTATCACATTTAGTCACCCTCATCCCGTTTTTATTTAGTCAAGTTTTGGTCCACTAAAAGCCAAGCATTTTAGTCTTCATCTTAGTCCACGACAACGTATTTTTATCTAGTTTAGTCTAGTCGACGAAAACTGTTGACATTTTAGTCTAGTTTTAGTCAAGACAATTATTTTCCCCCTTTACCTTTTTTGTCAGCAAATAATATATAGCATATCCATATAATCTATAATTATTTCACATAGCATTTTCTCTCATCCTTTTCATAAAGGTGCATATTTATTTTTGAACCATAACAATTCAGACAAATAATGCCTGCATTTAAACAAATATAATACTGAATATCCGCAGTGAGTAATCAATAGAAAAAAAGTCATTTTGGTGGTGAACAACTCCTTTAATAACAAATGGATAACAAAAGTGCTGTGTCTTTAAAGCTAGTTCACATAAAACCTGAGGTCAGTATTAATATTATTACTGTCCTGTGTCCTTCCATTCATCTGTGTTCTCGTGTCCCTCGTGTCTGCCGCTCGGCCGGCTGCGAGTTCGAAAGGGGGCGTGTTTGTGTAGCGTGTGTGTGAGGAACAGCGTGCCTGCGTCAGGCTGCGCAGCAGAGGAGACGGGAAGTCTAATATTTTGTCTCGTCTTAGTTAGTTCGTGAACGAAAATGACCATAGATTTTATCGTAGTCTTCATTAAGTGAACTTCATTTTCGTCTCGTCTTTATTAGTCAATGAAAATACATACTGATTTAGTCCTATTTATCGTTTATTCATGTGGGATTTAGTCTCGTCTAGTCTAGTTTTCGTCCGTAGAAAAATGTGCGTTGACAAACATATTTCGTCATAGTTTTCGTTAACGAAATTAACACTACTCAGCGCAGATGAAACCCATTGAAAATGCAAACTTCATAGCTCTGCCCAAAGGACAAGGCACACTGGTTGCATTTGATGCTATTTAAAACACCAGCATTGATCCTAAAGACCTGATCCATTTCGGCACATCCTAGCTGACGTACCTTGAATATAACTAGGTCTGTGTATATGCTGTGGACATTAACTGACTGCATGCAAATCAATGACCTGTGAAGTGCCAAGCCTGTGTTGACCACAAGAATGTTAGAAGAACAGTTAAAGAGTAGAAGCATGTTGTCCATCTTCACAAACACCATAAGATTCTTAGATTCATTTTAAATGATTGAGCTCTTGGTCTTTGTGGTAGTCCTGCAACTGGTCTGTGAAGACATCCGGTTCAAAAATCTTCAAGACATTCTCCAACCACCTATTTTTATAGCTGTTACAAAACTAGTTACACATTACAATGATTGAGCTATTCCAACAAAAGGTCACTGACAGGACTTAGCGGCTGTTGTAAGGCTTAAAACTCTTGAACTTTCCGTTACAGGGTGCCACATATGCATTAGTCCATTGTGGTACCCAACCAGTCAACAAATATTTGGAACGCTGTCCTCATCTCTATGTGTAATCACCATGAGCATTAGTCTCTGGCCAAGAATAGCTGATCAGATAATGCCATTGCAGAGACATTAGTGG
Source organism: Planiliza haematocheilus (assembly GCA_005024645.1). Taxonomy (NCBI): domain Eukaryota; kingdom Metazoa; phylum Chordata; class Actinopteri; order Mugiliformes; family Mugilidae; genus Planiliza; species Planiliza haematocheilus. Next base: position 4,124,677 of record SRSE01000806.1, read on the forward strand.
AACATTACACACACATTAAACAACCAAGCATCTCATCAGCGCTCTGTCAACACACACGGAGCCAAGAAATAGCTCATGAGATGGCGTGATAGCCATGTGGTGGGGATTTGGTGGGCATGCACAAGCTTTGGAGTTACAGTACAAGAGCAAATGTTGCTACCTAAAAATGTTGTTGACAAGTTGCAAACCCAGAGATTAAAACTAGTCAGGAGGTCAGAGTGATGATGGGGTGACCTTCATGTTCACTTCAGTTAGTATGGAGACTCTTTCTTCTGACTGCTCTGACATCAGGACTCTGACATTCTTTCAGTAAAGAAATAGTGTTCTTTAATCTCCCATTTCTAATCTGGACTTCCACTTAGAAAGCTGAGTTAAGGGCTTTAGTGTTGTAAGAACTTTACAAGATTTAACAATTCCAACAAAGTTTGCAATCCAAAAGGCAATAGCTGTTAAATCCTAATTCTGTAATGAATGTTAAAAACAACATATATTAAAATGAAATTAGCTGACTATTCTTTCTTGATCACAACTGTCACGATGACATGGATCTAAAGAACGTGTACTTTATATGGTGAGGATTTGAATGAACAGATTTAGTGAGCTCACACGTTGGATTTGAGTGAATTCAGACTGATGTCCCACTAGATTTAGAAGACATTTTAATCACCAGTTGGATATGGCGAACCTGGGCCGCAGCTAAATTCCAGGAACTCACAGTTGATGAAAACTTGGCTTCAGGGTGGTTGACAAACATTTGGATGTGTGGAGCTCACACACTCAATACCCATCTGGGCTCACGGAGCAAACACGTGATGAGTTGGAATAAGGGAAGCAAGGAGTTTTATTTTAGGAACCCACATTTGACTTGTTTGACTTAGGGGACACGCGTTTCAAAACCAGCTGTAATTTAGAGAACACACCGCACCATTTTAAATGCCATGTAACCCCCTGATTAGGCAAAAATACAAACTCTTGTGGTATCAAAATGCGCAACTAGATCTAAAAACATAGGAGTGGAGATTATTTTCTTCTCAAATTACTATAACCAACCCCTATAGAGTATTACGACTGGTACACATGTAAATCATAAATGTCTACATCTTTTAACTCATGGCTGCGTAGGTTTATGTTATTATTAGTTATAAATGATCATAATCTGAGGTACTACGTCAGTGAAAGATCTTATCGACTGGCCACAGTTTCTGATTGTGTGCATTGTCACCTGCTGTATTGGTAGGATGCTGTGTGTGTCGTCAATCTTAATTTGAAGTACGAGAAAAGAGGAAAAATAAGTGTTAGATGGAAGAGCTGCAGAGGGTCGTTTAAGGTTTTCATGCACAAATGAACACATTTCTTTTTATTTCATTTATTTACCCATTACTGAAACTGTAGAATGGTTGCATCAAGAACAATCGATACATCCCAAACTCATTTCAAGCCTACACATCAAACTATTGCAGATAGTCCGTGCACAACTTTGACAACATTTAGAACTACACAATCATTATTCACAGTCCTTGAAATCATGTCATTTAGTTTGTCCAAATTGATGAATAAAATGTCAAAGAAGAATATCGAACATCTCCCATATATATGAGCTGTTTTCTGCTTAAGATTTCTTCCTGTTAAAAAGGAGTATTTCCTTGCCATGGTCACCTTAGTGTTTGCTCTAGGTGTTTCTGGTCTTGGGACAATATGGATTGATACTGAGTATATAAATATTAAACTAAATTGAAATTAACAGTTCAGACTCATGCAATAGATATGATCATATTCATAACTCAACATGTATCACGTGTCAGTCCACAGTGCTGATGATCAACCAACTCATAAAGTCTTGACTTCATAAAACCTGCGACCTCAAAACCACATACACATCTTGGTTCTAGTTTAGGCCAGCATCTTCTGTGATGACCACACCTAGTTTTACAGTCTATAAACACCATTAAACATTTACACACACACTTCATTTCTACACATTCAAGCGTAGTTTCACCAGCTACATATTTTACTTTCCATCTGCAAGGACACTTAACCTCAGAAGGTCTGTGTGTATATGTAATTGTGTGCGTGTGTGTGGATGGCCAAACAAGGGTCCATTTTCAGTCTGTGTTTTTATTCATGGGGGGTGAGCTGGGAATAGAGGCCTTTATCTGTCACACCCATCAACAGCCTCAGACACGTCCAGAACAGAGATTCATGGGTCAGAAACCCAGGCCAAAGCCCCGGAGGATCCTGTTCAGGATGAGGAAACCTGCCCGCTGTGCATGTGCAGATGCTGGAAGTGAACAGCAGCCATAGTGTGTGACAGTAAGCTGATAGCTCTGTTCACTGTTTCTGTAATCTGACAGACAGACCGACACAGCAGGGCCATGTAATTCTGCCATGTTAGTACAAGTCTCCTCTGGCTTCTGAGCGCAGACTCTCACTGAGTCACAACAAGTTTCATTAGCTGTGCAGCTTCACAGCAGCTTCTGACAACACAGCTCACCTGGGAGGAAGGGAAGGCTGGAACGGATAGGTATGCCTGCTAAGATTTATCTTTCTGTCTACATAAAAAAAAAGATGTAGGATTTCACTGTACGTGTGTAAGTGTATGTATATATAAATCAGATGCAATGGTTTGAAACTATTTCTTATGAACTTTGACGTTAGACTCAGGCTATGGGATTTTCCCCAAATGTATCCCAAATTTCCCCCCTCCTGACAGTCAGTGGAGAAATCCAGCAGCAGGACAGTTTTTCAAAGTTTTTATAAATGTACAGTAACTACTTCTTCTTCTTCTGGTGTGACTGGTTTGCCAGCTTGCAGGTGCATTACCCCCAACTACCAGACTGGAGTTGGGATGAATGGATTTACAGAGAGTTGTTGCACTGCAGTTTCATCGAGACATCACAGGGGGTGGTGCATTCAATGCTCCCTCATCTGGCAAAATAATCCAAATATCCTGTACTGTGGTGAGTGTCTGTTATTTTCAAGTCCCATAGCATCTGCACATTTGAAATCAGAATATTTCTCCTTAACAGTGTCAGAAAATCTGAAAAATGTATACGCCCTGGACTCTGAGGTCAGCATAACTGTGCTAGAGAAAGTTAAATAGAGTGATGTGAATTTCAAGTACCCATTCCATGGGGTAACAGTGGGTACAACTGTTTGTTGGCTTGAAGACTATTGCAGTGGTTTGCTGTACTTTCGGTGTTTCTGATCAGCTCATAGGAACAACAATTGAACTATCAGCACCCAATCACAAAGAGCAGCGGCCCGTTATTGTGTTGCTTCTTAAATCCATTACTGGTCTATAAGATGCACTAAGTCTGCAAACTGAAAAATGCAGAAAGTGATTAGTTCGTAACGAGGTTTTACACAAACACTGATCATCTCAAAGACTGACTCATCTGCTTCTCTTTATCTCTGTTTTCTTTCAGGAGGTAACAGAGAATCACTTATGGGTAACGGCCTTTATCTTGACTCACGACCTAATGGATAAACCTCAAGTTCATGCTAATACAGAAAGGACTAATGGGTAAAATCGAATTGCTAATGGTAATTGCCAATGTGTGCAAGGTGCAATGTGGACATGCCTGAATGACCGCTTCTAATAAGTAAAAGAAAATGCTCACGATTGGAGAAGCAATGGCTAATGTTTGATGCTAGCATGCATGAGGTGAAGTATTTTTAAGACAAAGCTGCATGCTGGTGGCTAATAGCTGTTAGCATAAATCTACAGTGGCTGTAAATGGCACATAATGGGGACTAATGAGACCAGTGACCGCAAACTGACTCAAAGACAAGACTGAGGGAAGAGATGTAACTCAGTGTTAGGTCAGAGTTCAAATTAACCTCAACAACCTCCCCTTCTAACAAGGCAAAATAGGAGTGTGTGTTTAGGTGTACATGTAGCGTGCTCTGGCTGTCTGTTTTCTTTTCTTTTTTTTGCCTTCGTATGGATGTGCTCCCCTGGTTTTCATGTGAAAAACTGAGTGTGACCTGCACATTCATGGTTGTGTGTGTGTGCCTGCATCTGTAGTCTCTGTCTGTGTGTCCGTGCTCTGGATCGTGTCTGTGATCCCGGGTGGGCTGCAGAGGAGGAGCAGAACAACAAAAAGGGATGCAGCGCCAGGAAAGAGGAGAAGGAAGACACTCTCCCTTTCATCTCTCTTTCATCCCTCCTTTTCAAGGAGAGGAGAGAGAGAGAGAGAGAGAGCGTTCCACTCTCCACTCTGGCGCTCTCTCTCTGTCCCACTCTCAGACACCTTTTGATGCCTTTCAAGTCAACCAAATGTGCTTTCCGGCTGCCATGCACTCTAACAGAAAGGTCTGTGTGTGTGTTGTGTGGGGTTTGGCATGGAGCCTAATTACTCTTAAGTCATAGACAGGTAGGCGGAAGGTGTACGTGTGTGTGTCTTTGTCTGAAAAGTATGAGCTTTGAACTGATTTGTTCTCTGCCACCTTGTTCCTAGGTTTTATGGGATTTGCAAGCTGGCCAGTCTACCCAAAGGCTTTTTGGCATTTTGCCACCATCAAGAAACACTTCATCTGCTTGGCTTGAACTGTAGACAGAGAATCATCAGTGCATCAGTATGATATGCAGACAGCTGAATTTGGCCTGCTGCACATATGTCTCATTATTTAATTCTCGTAAAGAATTTATAATAATATGATGATTATTTACCTTTTTGTCCGATAGAGAGAACTGGTGAGATTATTGCTTATACTACACATATGGGAATAAATAATTAAGGAATCATCATCCATGTTCATGTTATTTCTTGGGTTCGTGGGCTATATTCACTTTTATCAGATAAATGACAGAAAACTGGAATGCAAAAGTGCCCACCGCCATATGCAATCATGCACAGCATAAAATAAATTTTGGATCAAGATGAAATACCAACCCTGTGGGTATTTAAGAAGGATGTGTAGGATGCATTCAACTGCATGAATTACATAAATAGGTGTCCAGCTGAGTCAAGCCATTAAACTTGGAAGGCTCTCCCATTTTGAAATACAATGCCAACAAGCTCCAGGGTCAAAACAGAATTTTACTACAAAGTTTAATAAACAATTACATTATTATGTACAAGGGCTTTACAAGCCACTGCTGTTTCTTATTTTCTCTCCCTGTCTTTCTGTCTGATGAGGAGTGGTGGCTACAGGACAAGTCTGGACACGATGCCACTCCCCTCCCTTCCCTTCGTCCCCAAATAATTTCTCCCTCCGTCCCTCCTTCCTCCTCTCGTTTTAAGTGCAAACCGCAGACTTACTCTGGAGGTTTCCATGACAAACAATACTAATTAGGGATCATTTTGCTTTTGCTTTTTTCAATCATGTCTGGCAAAGGTGATGTCTGTTAGTGCGTGTGAGAAAGTGTAAGAGAAAGCCACAGAAGAAAGGCGCTTTGATATTAAGCCTAAGACCATAAGACAGACAAATGCTTAAGCTCAAATAATTACACATTGAATGATGGATATGGTACAGCTCAATGGGAAATAAGTGACAATTTTTTTACACAGAGCTAACAGTGTGTTTATGTTAAGCTTAATCCAGTTTAGAATGCAATACAACAAGTCTTACGGTGTTTTGAGAAACTGAGTCGTTCTGCAGCTGCACATTGGCTGCAGGAGGAAGTGATGCCTATTTGGCTACCTCCTGGCCTGCACACATGCTGCACACACACAGCTAAAATGAATGGGCTGTAGCTTTCAGAAAAACTCAGTGCATACACTGCATTAATCATGTAGCAAGCTTAAGTTGCTCCAGCAGTACCCCTGATCAATGATTTATCTCTATGATGTGTCTGATGACATGTAGAGTACTTACAGTAAAAATAACTATTTTTTTTTATTATTGGAGGAAACAACTCTAAAGTCATAATGGCCCACTGAACCCTAGAAATATGACATACTAATGAATACGGTTAACTCAATATATTGGTATAGATGTTAAAATGTGTGAAATAGGAAGCACTTTTACCAAACTGGTGATCTATATCTGAAAATAAAAATGCCCAGTTTTTGGATTTTACTATCAAATTTTTCCCCTGCTGGGGATGGCTGCTGCCATCAAGGAGTGTCATTGCTATGGGGTGGGGGTGCCTGGTCTGGTCTACGTGGGTGCTACATGTCTAAGTAACAAAGTTTCTCAAGCAGAACACTGAATTGTCACAAGATGGCCAATGTTTACTTCTCCTGTCAGAGGTCATGTTGTGGCTGTATGATGTAGGTGACCAACACATACAGCACTTATAAAGTGAATCAAATCACAGTGTAGATCACAATGCAATCCTGTATGTTTTGTTTAACATTTATCTGAATTAATAAAATAAAAACAAGTTTTTGATAAGTGAACAGTGCCGCAAATTAAAACACATTAAATCCCCCAGTGTTTGTGAAGGCTATATATCTAAGTTCAGAGAACACAGGCTGGTACTGACGTACTCACTGGCGGTATGTTTATAGATATACATGTATGTGCGTATCTAATGATCCCTGTGTCGCCTTCTCTATGTCTCCCACACCTCCCTTTCTCATTAGTGGTGACGCCTGAGTGGATTAACCACACGCGTGCACACTAACACACACACACACAGGGGAACACCAACCACTAACGAAAGTAGAGCCCATCAAAGGGAAACTATCCGCCCTGGTTTAGGAAAGACAAACTGTCATAAAACACGGATTTGTCCTCAATGCAAACCAGAAGCCTCTTTCTGGCAGGGGACTCAGTGTGTGTATATAAGTGTGTGTGTGTGTGTCTAAGCCTATATATTTGTTGTACATATTGGCCATCGCCATTATGTGTGCGTGTGTGTACAATCTGTGCATGTAAATAAAAAGGATGTCCACTTCATTATAAAAATAAATGTCATGATAAAGTGTTTCTTCTTTTAATCTGATATGTTTTAGGACAGATTGAGAGCAGAGCCAGATGGAAGAAACATAAAGAGAGTGAGAACGAAAGACAGCAGAGACCCTGTAGAGTACAGGAGAGTGGTTCAACTCCCCAGTCAGAAAAAGACCTGGCAACTGTAAGCCACATACTCCTTGTTCTCCTCTCACAACAGATGAAATGGGATAAACATCTTCAGGGTATTACGCATTTTGAGTATACTGTATGTAGGGTTGGGCGGTATGCCGGTATTATACCGTCTGATGGTATAAAAGTGTCTACCGGGAGTGATTTTGCAATACCGTTTATACCGGAGAAAGAGCAGATGTCTGCGGCATCTCTCTGAGTCACTGTAATTACACTGCCTCAACACATGGGGCACTGCAGGCATTGCAGCAGACTACTTGGCGTGGTTGCATGAGCATGATGAAGAAGAAACAGCTTTACCTGAGTGATAACGATCATGGCGGAGGCAGAGATTGACTGGTTACCGTCACGAGGAAACGGAGGCAGCCCGACCCACCCATGACGAAAAAGAGGAGGAATTTGCTCCGAAAAGGGGCGATACGTCAGTTGTGTGGAACTTTTTAGGATTTAGAAAATCCGACGATGAACAAAAAGTGATCCTCTGCAAAGAGTGTCGCGCAACTGTTGCTACTGGAGGTGGAGACACCAGTAACCGCTTCCACCACTAAAAGTTAAAATATGCTAAGCAGTATTATGAAAGCCAAAAGATATGTTCTTTAAAATAATGTGATGCTGCTGTGAGCAAATAAAAAGAGGACAATGATCAAATGCGTCAGTATGGTTAGTTGGTTGGTTGGTTTTAAGCCATTAATTGAATGCCCAAGGGAAAAAATAATACCGCGTTATATACCGTTACCGTGATATGAAATTACTCATACCGGGATATAAGATTCTGATCATACCGCCCAACCCTAACTGTATGTATATCACAATCCACAACTGACACTACCCATTCATGCTGTATAGGATAATGGAAGGTCATGGTTTCTGCAGGTTTACCCATTACACCAATGGATTCTGAAAAATCGTGAGCAGAGCCAGTGACAAGACATAGCCTCAATGCCCAACACAATGAGAACACACTTAATAATATGTCATACTGGTACCTATTGGCGCATAACAAAGCCCTGGCATCAGACATTCCTGCAGTACCTTGAATAAGATAGCACAAGGATCAAAGTCTTTCCCTAGGGAGCAAAGCACGTGCTGATTGGATAGGCAAACTCTTATGACCCCTCTAATATTAAAGCAAGCCAAGAGAGCTTGGCTATTGTTCCATGACTAGGGTGCTGCCATAATTGGAAAGGAAATTAGTTGGCAAATGAAGTCCTTGACAGTGGATCGCAATCCTACACTACCTGCAAGTCTAGAAGCACTTTCCCCAACAACATTTTGAGTTTGTTCCTACCTGTTTCTACAAATATGAATTTACAACACAGACAACTGAACAACCAACGAACCGAACGACTTTCAAAACCCACTGAAAATGCAGGTTGTATCTGCACAATCAAATTTATTGTTTGAAATAATCTCTTGGCACTGACAAGAGTCCAAACCATGCAGATCTTGCAGACTGTGAGCCAACGGCTGTCAAAGCGGTGCATACAAATAACAGACGATAAAGAGAACTATGTCATGAGGGAAAATAGGGGTGGATTACAACGGTGTGATAGACAGTGAACAGATATCAGTGTCAGCGGACTCTGGTCAGGATTTAGTGACAATGCTTCGGATGTACTGCGGGGCCGATGTATTTGGTTACGGCTGGTTGGAAATGTGACAAGGTGAAGCAGAGCCATTAAAGAGTCTAAGAGCTGGCGAAGATTCAGCTCAAAATAAAGACACAAAGAGGATGACAGTAGAGTGAAGAAGAGTAGAAAGACAGAGGGTTATGTGCTCCAACCTTTCTTGACTTTCTTAGATGGCTGTTTCTTCTTGATGAACTTAGTCGCCTCTTGTGGAAGCTCCATCTCCTCCCCATCACCAGCAACCTCTGCTATAGTCTCAACACCTCCTGAGAGAAAGGCACAGAGAATCCATCAGCGAATCACAGTACATAAGAATAAAAAATAGCTATTAATAATATATGTTTTGTTAGAAAATGACAGCCTTTTACAGTAGAGTTAGCAGCTTTGTTAAAGCAGCACCTTATTAATAGGGCATCATTACAACAATTTTTCATTCTCCTCCAAGTTTTGCTAACAGCTGTGCAAGCCTGCAGCGCCAGAGATTCCTTTGTAGCTTTTGTGTGTTGCAAGAAGCTGAAATTATACTTTCAAGACATATTTTAGGTTAGGTGTTGCCGCATTTCACTAATGCAACTTTGATCCCTTGAGCTGAAAAACCATCAGGTTGGCATTACAACGTGATAGCAGCACTGAAATCAAGAAGCAGCACAGATACTTTAATTAGTTAGATAATTTAACATTATCTTTATTTCACTTAACGTTTGGTTAAGGTTGTATGTTGTTTTGTATATTTTATACGTTTTGGTTCCAATGTTCTGCAGCATGCTTCAAAGTTGCATTCCCATAACAGAGGGCCGTATTGTTTATTGTTATAAACACAGATAACCGTGACATTTTCGGTTACTAAAGTGTAATGAACATTTGATTTCACTACTGCAAATAAGGTGTGGCTCAGTGTCCTGTTCTGTTTTTATGTTATTTCTGCAGCTGGCAAAGTTCTTCCTCTATAACAACATTTTGCATCCAGCATCTACGTGGAATCGTTGACAGTGTGTTTGCACATATTTACACCAGGATCTATAAAATAAATGTAAATATTTATATCAGAGGAAAAGAAACCTAGCATGGACGAACATGTGGGTTGCAAGTGTGTGCGTGTGTAGGTATGTGCGCAAACCTGCATGGGTGAGGGTGTGATTGTGTGTGTGTGTGTGTGTGTGTGTGTGTGTGCGTGTGTCTGTGTGTGTGATGAAATCCCTGCTAGAATCCCATGGATCAGTCTGGATTTAGGGAGCTCCTGAGGGCGATGAATTGGACGCCTTGTCTCTCCGTGTCCCACCCCTCTGTCTCCTCCTCGCCCCCCTCCCCGTTCCTCTCCTCTCCTCCCATCTCTGTCTCCTCTTCGTCGCTCTCCCTCATTCCTCTGGTCCCCTCTCTGTCTCCTCTTCCTCTCCTCCAACCTGTCTCCATCTCCCCCCTCTTCGTCTGGCCTCCTTTCCCTCCATGTGTCCTCTTTTTTGATCTTTCCTACTTCTTTCCGCCTGCTTCTCACCACTCTTCTCTTCGTCCTTGTCATTTTTTTAAGCACTTTTCTCATCCCCTTCATCTGCACTTTGCCACATTTTCTTCTACCCATCACACCTTCCAGCTCGCCTCCTTTCTCCTCATTTCCTCCGCTGCCTGAGGATTGTGTCAATTTTCACGGTACTTTCACTTAATTTGCACCGCACACATCATGCCTTTGTGTGTTGTGTGTTTGGGCATGTACGAGACAGAGTATGCATGTGTGTCTGCCGCCGTGTCTACCTTAAGGTGTCTGAGAATGTGTGTGTGTGTGTCTCCGTCTCCCCCACTGCGTCGACATCTCTGTGTGTGAGAGAGTGTGTGTGTGTGTATGTGCAGATTATCTTAAGCCCTCTCTAATATTTATCCTGGCTTTTTCTAAAGCCAATCTTGTTCTCTTTGGTGAGAGCACAGCCTGTGGTTTCAAATACACAGACACACACATTCGCTCACACAGTTGTTTGAAATGGGATATGCCTCGCTCCTAATTGGGCAGGTGTTTTTCTAAGGCGAGTCTTTTTCTTTTTTTTAATGCCGCCTTACAATTTCACCTGGAATGTGTGAATCTCTGTGTGTTTTAACCTTATTCTTACATCAACATCACGTAAGGAATTACCCCACCTCTGAAGCAACTTGCTCTGAAACAGAATAACCTCATTCGCAGACGTCACTTATCGCTGACCTCTTCCACATTTGCTCCCTTTCCCTCTCACTCTGTAAATAGCAGGTGTTGTACCGCCTACTCGGAGTTGTGGTGTGTTTTGGGGCTTCTCTTGGCTGTGTCAGTGTCTGTGTCTATATCTGTCGCAAGATGGTTATCAGTTTTACACAAACCTAAGGTTTTCACTTAAAAAGAAAACTAAAAAAAATCAACAAAATAGGAAGAGACACTATAATTAGGGGTATCACTTGTAATGACAGTAGTTAAGGTATTTAAAACAGAACATTAATCAGTTGGTGTAAAAGAGATACAATCATGTATCCATAGAGACAGTTCTAATAAAGTTATAGGGTTAGGGTTAACTTCAATCGCATTACATAAAATCATACACAAAATGTTTCAATAGTTTAACACTGCAAATAGCAAGCACAGTACTGTATGATTTCAGTAGCTGCAGAATGATAACAGTTGCATTTCATAACAGGGAACAGGCTGTACAATCTGCACTCTCTCTTCCAAAAGTAGAAAACAAAGCCATAAAAGCCAGTAGTTTCTATAATTATACACTAAATCTCTACATCAACTCTTGGATCTTATGGATCGGCAGGTGTGGGGAAAATTTAGAACAACCTTGAACAATTAGAGACCACCAGAAGACGCAGCACAGGGGACAGTGTGGGACATTTGGAAACTATGTGCAGACACTGGTGGATGCATTTGTATATAAATGGGCATGGTTTGAGTCACCCCACGACAATTTGAGGACAGTTTGAAGAAAGTGCAAGCCATTTTGTGACGGCGTGGAACATTGTGGGACGGCGTGGGGCCACTTGGGCCAGTCTGTGACAGTTTGGATCTGCTTTGGGACAGTTTTGGAACAGTTCTGGACAGCTTGGTTGAGGGGGTAAGCTGCTTCCAATAGAGAGCCGTAGCCGTGGTCTGCCGTACCGAGACACCAGCGCATTCCTGCTTTATTCTGGGCTGCGGTCTGAGATGGGGGGTGACACTGTGCTGCTGTGGTTGCCAGCAATTTGGCTGTAGGCTTTACGCTTTTTCAATCCCTCCTCAATGTACACATGTTTGTGCACAGACATACACACCTACAGTACGAAGACCCACAAATTTGCACACACACACACATACCGACACGCTTTTGAAGACACACATCAAAAACCAGGAAGTGAGATTCATTTTAAAAACTGGTGTGTGTAAATCAAACACCTGGTATCTTTTGTCTACCTTTCAAAGACTAAAGCTGCAAACCACAAGATATGTGCTGTGAAGGCACATTCACAAATGCATTGCAAATGTTGCATATGTCCAACGCTGTCAGAAAAGATCTTAAAAGGTCAGTAAAATGTACAGGATTTTAAACAAGGAAATGAATTCTTGCTGTTCCCATAATACAAATACAAAGATTAATGATTTACTGAAAGAAGACCTTCAGGTAATGGTTGATTCAGTCTCAAAATAGAGCGCTGCTGCTTTATATATAGCGTTGTAGAGGACAACTCTTCAATTTGGAAACACCACAGAGAGAGAACAAAGACAGCTGGTCGGTATTACACACAAGACATGACCTACACTTACTGTACACATACTACATGTACTCTCCTTTGCTCTGTGTCCTCAGTATACTCACACATACATATACATATGCTCACACTCTCATGCACACAAACACAGCCCATCTTCTCCCCTCTCTTTAAGTCCAAAATAGATGCAGGCCCCAAACCGCAGCTACCAGTGGAACACTGCGAAAATAACTGCAACACACATGTACTATAGGGCTGTGTGTGTGTGTAGTGTGTCTGCTTGCTTATTGGACTGTGAACAGAAGCAAAGTGTTTTAATTTCATTAGGAAGAAGGAGAAAGCAAGCACACCCGGATTTAATACATTAGAGGAGAGATTCACTTATGATACAATGAAGGTAGAAGAAAAGAAATGACCACATATGCGAAAAAGAGAAACAACAGACTGAATCTGTGACTGAATAAAGGGCCCAAAAGATGAATGATGGGAGCAACTGATATGGTTAATTGACATGTGAGGCAAACAAAGAGTTTACCAAATGTTTACCACCACTCAAGGTGCACAAATTTGGTCCCTATCACCATATTGTCCATCCGATAGTGGGCTGGGAGCATCGGGTGAATCTAGATGAAGAGCTAGCTCCGTTCCTACGATAGAAATATTTCTGTTCTGCTCGTTTCACTTGGAAACATGTGTGGTGTGAAATACACAAGAGAGCTACCAAAACAACCAGAGCTTGGAACGTCCACTAAAGATGAACTGTCAGCTACTGTCAAAGAGCTTTATTTGTCATTTAACAAATGTAGAATGAAATCACATGGTCGGATGAAGGGTTAGTCCTCCATTACCTTTACCTTTACCTTAAAAAAAAGTAAAAGGGAGAGTCATGCTCATGTCATAAAACTTATTTAGCTAGATATCGTGTGTATGTGTGTGTGGGTGGGAGAAGACCTTAGTGTACACACCTCCCCAGCTGAGGTCAGTTCAGAGCTACGCTGACAGCACACTAAGTAATGAACCATGTGATAAACAGTTCGGATTTTACCAGGTGTATGCGTGTGGGTGTGTACAGAGAGCAGCTGTTGAAGCTTGAAGCTGGTCTACATGATGTCATCAGGGTGAGACACAAGGTCACGTGATATGGAGAGATACACAAATGCAGTGGGAGAGAAAATTGATGTGCAGCTTGGATTCAATTGCTAGGTAAATTTTGAAATGTGTACAGGTCATTACGTGCATTAATTCATATAAAATGATAACTTGTTTTACCCTGTACAACTTAACATTATTAAAAGCAGCTCCTGCTATTGCATTTATGGCCGTAACAGACAGGTTTAAGGACTCCAATTTGTGTGTCAGGTATTTTATCGATCCCCAACTTATGTAAACATGCTAGAAAACGAGCCAAAAATAAATCCAGTTCAATCAGATCTATAATAGAGATGGAAACAGATCTATAAACCAGCTGCTGCACCAACCAAATCTGGCTGTCTTCCCTCTATATACTTTTGGATGAAAGAAAACAAGAGACGATAATGTCAGTGTCAAAGTGTGTTTAGAAGTGGGTGTGTTGTTTTTTTATTTCCAGGAAACGAACATAAACACATTAACACACATACACTCCCTACCAATGAAGTAGGACTTGTTGTGTGGTATCCCAGTGTGTGTGTGCGTGTGTGCGCGTTTGTGGGGTTTGGAAGGAAACGGTTGCTGACGGTGTCTATGGAAATGTAAACAAGTATGTATCTTTACGGGCGGGTGAAAAAGCAACATCTAAGACGGCTAACATACGACTGTTTACTGCAGTGCGCTGCGTGTGTGTGTGTGTGTGTAGTCTCCATCTGTGTGAATTTTGGCAGCAGACCAAAAGAGAAAGGAGAAACCGCATTACAAGGAAACGTAAACACAAACACACTCACTCTCTCTCTCATCTTACACACACACACACACATTTAATTAATTGATTCAGTTCTGTTCCAATGAATTACAGTAATCACTATAATCACTTTTAAACAAGCTTTTAAAGTTTTACAGACCTCCTTCTCTTACACACACACACACACACACACACACAGCTATAAATGCTCAGAAAACAAAAGGCTTATCTACAGATCTCAGACTTACGAATGAAGAGGTGTGACTATGATGTATAACCAGGGTGTTTGATTTGCCTGATTTTTCTTGGCACAATATGCCTTGTGCACAATAATTGTTGAACTGAAGCTGGGTTTGCCTCCAGACACAACCATCTAAAACGCTACCGTGGAACCATTTCTCCCAGGCAGCCAGAACATTCCCTATAATATTAATTTATGTGTTAACCAGTATGTCCATTGTGCTGGCACAAGACGCACAAGATGCAGATGTCCAAGTTTGATCCAGAGATGTGTATAAAAGAGCAGACTTCTTTGCTGAGCGTGATCAAACTCCCAGACTAAATTTAAGAAGTGCCTTTTTTATTACATGTTGGTCACATATTGGTGCATTAATGACCCAGACATTATTATTTGCTCTTATTGATTATACAGTGTGCATTTTACAGTATATGTCCTTTGAGCACCATAACTTTTAATGTGCAGATCATGTATTGAAAAGCAATCAGCAACAAACACTTTACTGTACTGCAGCTCAACAACTGGTGGAACATATTAAGTACTATTTTTCTCTTAATATACCAAGTGTATACAATTCAGAGGGAGGAATTAGGGAGGCAAAAGGATAGGGAACGAAGGAAAGAAAGAGGCAGGGGAGGAAAGGGGCCGACTGTAATTGATGATCTTGTCAAAAAGACCTCTATAAACTTCAGCCAAGACTAAATGATCCGTAAGGTGTGTGTGTTTGTGTGTGAAAGAGTGTATGCATGTGTAAGATTTTACGAGTGTCTACCTTGCAAATGCAAATGTATGTGCGCATATGTGTGCATGTTTTAACGAGTGTGTCTGCATCGTGTATCAGACATGGATGTGTTGTGTGTCTGTTTGCAGTCATTTTTTTTTTATTGCTTATGTGTGTTTCTTTTTCTAGCGTGCGTGTAGAGATTCATTTAAATACGATCCTGTGTGTTGGCCTCAAGGTGCGCCGTGAAAAGGGTTCATGTTTTTGCCTGCCGAAGCTTAAAATCTGCAACAAGGGACCAGCTTATATGAGGCTGTCTACCAACACACTGTGTAACAACACACACTGATACACAGGCAGCTTTTGAAAATGCACTACATTCAACTTACTTCATCACTGGTGTTGATTCAGAAAATAAACCACATAATGAAGTAATACTATTTTATAAAGTTCATAGTTAACTCTAAAAATAGGCTACAATTAATTCAACATTGCAAATTTAATCCGCACTGTGGAGAGTATACACTTTGTCTGTAGTAGTGTTTCTCACCAGTATCTCACAACGCATGAAGCATGAGTATTTGCAAACCTGTGCACCACCTGACAAAATTCTACGATTTGAAAATTCTGTGATCTGATTTAACATGTCATGACTGAGTTTCTATATCAGCGATATGGTGATGGACTGTGTGTACAAACGTTGGATCAGCTCATCATTCCCAATAAAGCTCCAGACAAACGTCTCAGTTTCTTGCATCTACACTCTCCCCGTCCCCTCCCTCCCTGACTCACCGGGAGCAGCGAGATTCTGAATCTGGGCAGGGACCGGGACATTAGCCTCAGAAGCCAGGGTGAGGCGACCTCCCTTGCCGATGCGATCGCAAAGCAGGGTGATGTGCTTCTTGAGGCGGGTAGTGTCGCGGGGAAGGCCCAACACAGGTCCCCCAGCCTGGGCCAGAGATGTGGCCTGGTCCTTGGGGCTCCGTGACAAGCAGCTGCGCAGGAGGTGAGAGACAGCAGCGTCACAGCTCTCTTCCCAGCCCTGTGGAGACAGGAGGAAGGTGAGGAGGGGGGGGTGAAGGAATTATAATGTCAATATAATTAAATTTCATTTGGGCAGAAAGAAATAAGTATGAGGAGGAGGGAGGATGGAAAGAACAAAATGTTTTTAAAGGCTCACAAAGAAGCAAGTATGAGATGTTGGCGGATTAAATTGATGTTTGGAGCTGTATGTGATAGTAAAGTCAAAGTTAGTTAACATTTCCACAGAAGCCTATTCATAATACTGACATAAATGTACAAAATTCAAGATTGACATTCAAGATTACCGAAATTAAATTATGAACACACCCCTAATGTTGGTGTATGTGTCCAGAGTTAGGAAAGTATGCTTTCCAGTAACAGCCACATAACAGCAGTGAGTTCATCAAGGAAGCATTATTCAGACCTAAAATTAGAAACGGATTGGTTTCGAATTGTTAGTCGGTATCAGATGGAGAGGTTGGGATGGTGCACCCCTGAGAAAAGGAGGAGACGGCACAAAAATGAAAGTGTAACAATACAAAAGATGAGGAGGGAGCAGATGAGAGGGAACAGTGGGAAAAAATGTGGATCACATAAGAAAAAGGAGTGTGGCAAGGAAGAGAAAAACAAAGGAGAGGAGCAGAGGCAGAAAATAACTCCTTAAATCTTGATGCTTTAACGATGTTCTTGACATTTATAAAAGAGCAAGAGAATAATAAAACATGCAGAGTTGAAAGGGAAGAACACACATAAATCAACCTGTACACAGGTGATAAAGTCAGTGAGGAGATGAGGAGTCTCTCGTCACTTCCCACATTTTGTCGTCTTTTGCTGAGACTTTGCTGGACATCTCTCTTTCTCTCATAGACGGTTCACCTCATCCTAATAGAAAAGCCTGAACCCAGAGCCAGCCCTCTGAATGGATGACTCGCATGGGTCCATCTGAGAGGAGGGGGTAAGTGTGTGTGCTCTGGGTGAGGAGGGGCGAGGTTGTGCTGACAGGTACCCTTCCACCCTCCGAACCCGCCATCTCCTCCTCCCCCTGCCTGCCGCCACACTGATAGGCCCCTAATGAGCCATAATGACAGGTAATCAACCCTGTAATGATGATGACAGAGAGATACAGACGGAGGCAGAGAGAGATAGAGAGAAAAGGAGAGAGAGAGGGGGTTATAGAAGGTCAAGGAGATGAGAGGATGACAGAGGGGATGGCAGATATTAGAGACAGAATACAAGACGAGTGGAAAGACGAAGGACGGGCTGAGATAAGAATGAAGGAAAGAGAAGACTGTGGAAGAAAAAAAAAGAGTCTGGAAGGAGAAAAATGAGAGAGGCGGAGTAGGAGGAGGAGGAGGAAAGATGGAGGTGACCTATTCTTCCCACAATACCTCACCAGGTTATCAAATACTTGGAACAACATAACTGCAGGTTTCTGTGGAAACTTGGCATGTTCACGCACGCGCTCACTGACACATATGTTCCACATGCTGCGGAGGAAAATTAAATGTCTTTAAACCAAAACGGCTGACATTCATCCTCCTGAATGAGAAGAAAGGAAGCAAAGAAAGGTGGAGTGGAGCAGGTTTGGACTGAGGCCAGGGCGATAAATTAAGACAACGTTCCCACTAATGTAGGAATAGGAGAGAAGTTTGTTTCCTGTACCCAGAAACAAGGGAGGGATTGTATTATTCACTGATCTTTGAAGACTAAACCAGTTTATGTTAGTGAACATGTGTTGCTTTAAAAAAGATAGGTTTAAGGTTAATGCACATTCATTATTATCACAAGAGTAACATCACTTGAGTAAATGTTTTTACTTAAAGCATTGAATCATACATCAGATATACAAGCTTTTACCCATAACATCAGCGCATGTTAACGTCTGGACAAACAAACCCGCATCACAAGACTAATGGCAACTGTGAAGTCGCTTTGTCTGGACCAAAAAGGTGCACTTGAACACACCGCAAAGACAAATGGCAATGGCCAGCTGGCATGTATGCTCTGCGCCTGTGTGAGAGGGAATAACTGGAAGAGCTTGGACTAGCCAGGAAGACTGGTAGTTTTAAAGAGCTACAAACCATGCAGAGCTGGCCTCTTCACATATGATTAGACAGTATCAATCAGGTGCTGTGCAGTTGCATTTAGTATCATGAACTAATAATATATTTATTCAGATTACTTTTACAGATGATGACTTGAAAATACAAGTTTGTGTCACACTTCCATGTAAACAGTAAAAGTAAAATAGTCTGTACTGTCACTGATCTACCTGTGTAGCTGTCACTGCTGAGACTTTGATAAAGATGTACACAGATGTCTCCTATCCTTAAAGAGTGGGACTAAAGACTGCATCAGTAAAATCTGGTAGGACAATGGGGAAATCCCAGGTGTGACTGCAACATTACTGGACGGGTGTGGGTAAAAAGTTTGTGAGTCCAACACATAACCTTGGAGGATTCCCAAAGAGACAGTTAAAGGTTCAGAAAGCAATCACTGAGTCCTGACATCCTCATCAAGACTGGGAAAGTCGTTGGAAAAGCTGGAGTCATGGCTCTGTGAGAACAATGTCATACATTCAGTCTCTAGAGAGACAATCACTTCCTTTGACCAAATCAGTGAAATACATTTTCTGGAGAAAAATGGCACACTACAGTGACATTCCCTCACTGCAGCTTCTGGGTGCAATCAACTTTAAATACTAGCAATTACCATAAATGATTGCTTACCGACAATCACAAACTCTAATGTGGTAGAAAGAAACCAAAGGTTTCAATGAAAAGCAATAAAATGGAGGAGGTTTTAGGTAAAGTGCTGTAAGTTCAATTAAAACTATAAACAAAACCAATATTGTGGACTGAAAATTCTTTCATTTCATTAATGTGGTGTAGTGTAATGTTCTCCATATAGTTAAGGGCCATAATGATCCAGAAATGGAGGGATGTTGGCACACCGAGGAGGGAAACCTGTCAGACAAAATTAATAAAAAATGGTTCTCTGCAATATTTGTGTGTCTGGGGAAAGGTTGTGGTTATAAAAAAAGATTCTATAACCACAAGTGTTTCAAGTACAGGCATCTAAAACACAAAATCAGCCAAGCCTTATTTTAACATGGGAGGCTTCAGATATTAGTGAGACATGAAATTTGATCCAGAATTTCCAACAGGAAAAACAGATTACAGGGGTTAAAAGCTTAAGAGATGCCAAGACAATGGATAGTGATATAGTCACATGCATGATTTTACAACTCTGGAAAGTCATCTGAGGAAGCTTATCTTTAGACGTTACAAGGTCAACAGTGGAAACACATTGTTCACAATAAAAAAGTAGACCACAAGAAATGCTTACCGCCAAATTTGGTCTGTATAAAGACTTAGTTACAGGATTGTTCATAATATGGACATTATTCCTGTGGGAAAGTAAGTTGAGCGAACAGAAAGTTCTTGTCCAAGGTCTCTGGTCGGAGTACAAATCATATGGGACCACAGTGATTCCAAAATCCATCTGGTGTGTTTTATATAAAAACAACACGTGTTGAAATACAATAATGATCCTATGAGGCTCAGAAAAACTAAGCTAATTGGAAACATTTCTACCAAACATTTTTTATATTACAAAAAAGTTAAGAAAACCGAGAAGAACTTCTTTATAAAAATGGTCTTAATGGCACTGAAAATAGTTTTATGGAGGTATAAGGCTAAAAACTGCTTCAGATATTGTACAGAAACGTTTTGGTTAAAAGAGCAGGAAGCTGGTGTAAGGCTGGCTTAATGGCTGTATGATGGAGTCTGGTAAAGTAAACAGAGGGTGGAAGAGTGTGTGGGTCATGCAAGAATAGCATCCAGACAGACAGCGTAAGCAGTTTTGTTAAAGAGTTGACTGACAGATGGAAAAAGGGACAAAAGAGGGAGGGAGGAGAAGAAGGATCAAGGGTGGAAAAAGGAACGGGGATGATGAGGAAGAGAGGGAGAGGAGAGTCATGGAACCATGGAGACAAAAAAGAGGTAGCAGTAAGGTAGAACGAGGGGGTGGAGAGAAATACAGAAAAATATGGAGAGATACAAATGTTGACAGTGATGTGGAGCAGAAAACTCAAAACAACAACCTAGGAAGGAAAAATGAGGATGAGACAGGAAAGCAGGATGCAGAAGGTGTTAAAGAAGTGAGGAAAAGAAGGTGAAGAATTTGATAACATGCAGACAGAAACAAACAAGAAGGAACAGCAAGGGGATGGAAAGTAAAGACAGAATATGGGAAAAAGAAGGGCCAGTGAGAATGTAAAAATGCAGAAGAAGTGGAGGTGAGGTGAGGTGATGGAGGAGGACAAAGCATGAGGAGGTCAAAAAAGAACCCTCGGAGTGAGAGGAAGTAAGAGGAGGATGAAGAAAGAAGGAAGAGGAATGCATGAAGAAAAGGAGGAGGAGGTGTTCTGCTTGGCTGCAACCAAATGAGACGTTTCGTTAGATACCACACAGATGCATTTCCTCTGGCGCTCCAGCCTCTGCTTTTTTTTCTCCTCCTCTTCCTCCTTTCTGACCCTCTTATTCTAAACACTGCTATTTTCTTTTAGATCAAAAAAGTGTCGCTGCAAGAAGAATTGTCAGTCAGTCAGTCATTTGCTATACCCGTTTAGTCCTGTTAGGGGTCACGGGGTCTGCTGGAGCCTATCCCAGCTGTCATTGGGTGAGAGGCAGGGGTACACCCTGGACAGGTCGCCAGTCCATCGCAGGGCCAACATTCACACTCACATGCACACCTACAGGCAATTTAGAATCACCAATCAACCTAACCAGCATGTCTTTGGACGGTGGGAGGAAGCCGGAGTTCCCGGAGAGAACCCACGCAGACACAGGGAGAACATGCAAACTCCACACAGAAAGGCCAGCCATGGATTCGAACCGGTGACCTTCTCTTGCTGTGAGGCATCAGTGCTAACCCCCTCGCCACTGTGTCGCCCTGCAATCAGAATTGTCCCTTCATTTTTAATCATAACGTTTGTGAAATACATGAAAACCTCCCCATTTTTCTGGCTGGCAGCGATACATTTTTACAGTTCTTAGAGCTTTGCTTCAGCTGGATAAGCACATAATCTAGGGTAATGTGAAAGATGACATGTAGGTTTTAGGTCATTTAGTATTGTCTTACATATCTTAATGATAGTGTGGCACATGCATCAGAGATGGTCCTGGTTTGACAGGAAATGAATTCATTTTATTTAAGCTAAAATGAGTTCATCATTAGCAGAGGAGGGTCTCAGATAATATTATTCTGGTCTGGCCTGTATACCACAGATCCTCTCCCTCGCACAGACTGAGATGATGGAAATGGTACGTCGAACAAAACTGAGATGAATGCAATTAAAATATCATAGATGCAATAAACTGGTGATGGCTTACAGAATAATTACAATCAATCACTCATTTGCTCAGTTAGAGTTGGACTGGATGAAGCATCACTGGCTTCTCTTCCTTCTCTCCTCCCCCTGTCTCTCCCCTCCTCTTCATTATCCCTTTAACCCTTCTCTACTTTCCTTTAATCCAGCTCTTCAACCCTCTGTCCTCCCCTGTGACTTTATTCATACCTGTGACATTCCTGGGATTAATCCCTCTGAAAGAAAGCTCTCTGAGAGATGGACTCACGCTCACCTGGAATGACCTCACCTGCCCCGACGCAGGGGAGGTCAAAAGTCAAGATGGAGCTCTGATGTGGCACATACACCGACATGTCAAGCATTAAAGACACCATTTTTTATTATTGTTTTTTAAAGTTTGGTTCCAAAAGGGTCATTTGGACTTCTCGTGTAATATGTTCATTATGGATTTTTTCATAAGAGATTATTTTTAACAGCAACAGGGATGGGTGGAAATGTGAGGAAAGAAAGCAGGGAAATGACATGCAGTGAATGTCCAGCTGGTCTGAAGTCCAGTGTTGCATTGAATTAATGGCATTAAGGTCTCAGATAAGAAAAGTCAGAAAATTTCTGCTGAAGAATATATTGTATTTGCTAAAAATAGCCCCTCAGACCACCCGTTTGTTTTAATGCTGTGGACATGGCCCTGATTACGGCAAATTCACTTAATGCCATTAATCCAATTTTAAAATAACATACCCACATTTACGTTCACAGTCCCTTGAGGCTCATCAACTGACCCTCTCAACCTATTTCGGTCTACAGCCGCATGCACGTGTGCACCGTGAGATATTTTAGGTCCAGTTGTGCGTATGCATTTTGTAACGCAGGGCTGGAAATAGGAGCAAGTAATGAGAGGTTCAGGGGACTGATCAGAGCAATGGAAAAACTAACACATGCACGCAGGTACATTCTCAGTCTCTGTGGGGTGAAAACTCTCTCGCGGTCTCACTGCAGCAAGTGGGGGAGCTCCGTCAACACAGCTTTATATACAGAGCTGACTCCCCTGCAACATGGCACTCGTACATACACGCACAAATTTATGTCTGAGGCAGAGGCTAATTTAAGAGCACTGTGCCAATTATTCACGCTGCGACCTTTTGTGACCTTGACCTCTTGTGTGTCTTGTGTGTGCATGCGATGTCTGTTCAAACACAGCTTTAATGCTTAAATTATGAACAGGTACCACAGAACACACTCAGCAAAGAGATGACAGGTGAGTGTTGAGTGGTGGAGAGTGAGTGTGTGATTGACTGTGTGTGTGTATATTCCTTGGGGACCAGAAGTACTTAATGTATTTTAAAAGTTTTGGCAGTGTGTGTTTAAGCTGGGCCTGTGTTTACCGAGCAGGCTGCAGATGGATGGACAGACACTGACATGTTAATGGCCTCCTATGGGCATTTGTGTGTGCGAGTGTGCGTACCAGCTGCGGTGTGTCCTGCAGCAGCGGCAGCAGCGTGGCCTCTAGGATGGCAGTCTGATCCGGGGTCAGGCCCTGCCACAGCGACAGCAGTAACACAAGCAGGTGTGTGGCGCTCCGCAGACGGACAAACGCCTCGTCCAGCAGCGCCCGGTTCTCCTCTGCAGCCTCAGCCAGTGCCATCACCTGGAAGAGACCGGAGTCAGTGAATATCATGGCGTCACAGTGCAGGTTATCTTCATACACAACTGTTGTTTAACATGTCATACTATATTAGGATGCAAACACATACACTTTATCAGTTATACACTCTGAGTTATACACTCAGGGTCCAGGTGTACCTTTAAACGTTAAGACCTCCACAAGCAAGCATTTTACAGCATAAGAGCTCTCTGATCGTAATGTACTCTGTCCAGTGAAATATTAATTCATGATAAAATGAATGCACTTCGCAGCCAGACAGTTCAGACATCTGGAGAAGCAAACTGAAATGTGCTGCGGCAACCATCTTGGCCTCACGTCACAGACTTGGTAATAAACCAGAGAGAGTGCAGAAAATAACTGCATAAAGAGGTTTTATTATTTCACACACACTTTCACAAAAAAAAAAAAAACTAGGCCATTCATCATTAAAATGTGACAAAAAATACACACTTTTATTGGTACACATGATGAATCATCCCGTAGTTCTTTAAGGTTCAGGGCCACTTTCATTACAACACGCCCATTTATCCCAAAAGACTTGGAGCGTTGACTGCACAACCTGTGTAAACACTTTTATGAGCATCTTAGTCTGCAGCGCCTCCATTACCGTCACCATTTACTACGGCTGATTTATCCTCATTTCATTCTCTCTCCCCAAACAACTTCATCTTAGTAAGTTGTTTTTAAAACATTTACAACACAGCAACTAATACAACAAATAAAGGTTTAAAGGTGGTGAATTTGTGTCAAGGTGTTTGACGGATTAGAATGCAAAGTTAAAACACAAAGTGTAGTCAGACATATAAGATGCCAACAAAGGCCAAAATCTGTTTGACATGTCAGACTGGTTTCCAAAATTAAAAATACAGTCCACATTTTAATGAACTATTTGATTTGATGAGCAAGCAAACCTATCAAAGCCATGTTTTAAATCTACAGGGATTAGTGTCCTTAATATGTTCAGAGAAAAACTTCCACTAAACAGCAGCAAATAAGGATCAGTCAATAATATCCATGTCTTCAAGCCATGATCCCTTGGGTTTTAAAGCTCTTTCCTCAGAGTTACATTTTAACTCTGAACAAACTGCACTGCTGTTCTCTTCTTAGAGCACTGGAAATCATATGTTCAGGCTGTTTATTACGGATTTGCTTCCTTCTCGACTGGAAAAATAAACCCCAACTAAAAGCTTGAAACGCAGTAGAGTTCAAATAAACTGCTCGCTATATGTAGACTCTGAAAGTTCTGTTGGATTGCCATTACCCCTTGGTTGGCTTCCATGTGGAAACAGCAGTATTTTCAAGAAGCTGTAGCATGTTTTTTTTTTCAACCAACAACTGCAGAATTCACAAACATTCAGAAACAGATATTCAGAAGTAATACTGCACCGAAATGAAGACGAGGTGAAACATCACAAGTGGGGCTCAAGTTCGTATAGCGTTTACTCAAGTACAGAGCTCTGCAGTGGATAACAGAAAGCAAGTGAATGCTTGAATGAGGTGTGGTGGGACCAGGTGAACTCCGACCTCCGGCAAAGGGTCAGTCCTTTCATCCCTCCATCATTACAACAACAGAGGAGTGGAGAGGCGCGAACAAGTGTTGACAGAGCAAGACGGATGAAAATGAAGACAACAAGAAAGGACAAGCCGGACGAAGAGACTGAGGGAAACTGGAGATGAACGAGGAGGAGGAGAGAGATGAACGCACAGAAAGAGAAAGAAGAAGGGGTGAAAGCAGATCTGGGACTAATGGACGAGTGTGTGTTCAGATAAATGAGTGATCTGCAGGCCTGAGCGCCAACGTACGCCAGCAGTTTGTTTGACAAATGGATTCAATGTTCGCCATTTGATACTGCAAAAACAGAGATGGAAGGCACAGAAGTGCAGCGTGTGTGTGTGTGTGTGTGAGTGTGTCTGTGTCAGCGTTAAGCAGCAATTGCCAAAGTAAGCCATTCTGATTTGCGTAACACTAAACTACAAACATATATAGGACATAGACAGGTACACGAGAACGACTGCTTACTCTAACACTTGAACGAAAGTGTAAATAGTTAAATCCCCGATTTACTTTCATTTGTTTCCGTGGTAACTCCAAAAAAGTCCCCAGCTCTCAGTCATGGCTGAGGTCATCTGTGGGTCCACGTCACTCACACCTTGCAAGTTAGCCACACACACAACACAGAACCTCACATAGACTTACCATAATTCTAACATGGCCGTGGTCCCTCATGGATAGGTATTCATTTTCAATCCTCTAACCAGTGTGACTCCTATCATAAACTAAACTAAGTTTAGTTTAGTTTCCTTATGTGGCAGGGGTAAGTGAAAAACTGTAAATACCACATTCCTGTGTACCTTATCCCAGCAACATACTGATTCAGTATGATTCCGCAACTTGTTTACCCCCAGAACAAAACACGCTGGCAAAACAGAACAATGTAGTTTATGCTGTTCGGTACAGTGAGGAATGCACAGCCTTGCACATTGGGGACACAGTACAACCACTTCACCTCAGCACAAGAAAAACAGTTCTTCCAGTCAGGACTCAGCAGGCTACGTAGACCTGAAGTCAACGGACACTGTTTTTAGGATGTAGACATTTTAGCGGATGGTTTTGAAAGAGCAGCAAAACTGAAAAAAAAATGTTAAAACAAGGGATATTGAACTTGTAGTGTTTGTTGAAACTTAACATCTGTCCCCAGGAAGGACTATTGGGTGCAGGTGACTATTGGGTCGTTACAGACTCAGTGGGTGGACACCTTTACTAGCCGTTTAGAGCTGAAGAAGCCACTTAGATGAGTGCTGGGATGTTTCAAGAAAAGTCCAGTTGCTTAGATGGAGAACTGACAATCTTCAGTATCAAGTTCTCATCAGAAATGACCCAAATGTCCAACTGTCAAAGGGCATTTCCAAAGTAATCCTCTTAAAGAATAAGGCACACAAAATCCATGAATTACATAAATTCTCATGAGCAGTTTCTCTCATGCAACACACATCATCCCTCTCAAGACATACACAAGCAAAACTACCCACCCCTCAGGGTCTCTGAAAGTGTGTGTGTGAATTGATAAAAGGCTCCAGGTCCAGTGAAGGGCTCCATTGTTGGCAGCAGCTCGGTTCCACACACACTCTGATTGATGCCAGCTGAGAGAACACAAAGACACATTTAGCCAAGACACACACACACACCAAGTAGAGATATAAGAACATGCATATGTGGACTTGAATTTGCACGTGGATTAACACAAACACGCATAGATGTAGAACAGATAAGCATACGCATGAAAGTGAGAACACACAGAGAGAGAAACAAACATGAACACACAGGCAGCTATGATGCTGTGGAAACACAAGACACACAGATAAAAAAAGGAAAAGAAAAAGATGGACCTGGACATCTACTGAGGGCAATACACATGCACACATAGGCAGTAGTTGTTAACTGCACGTCAGCTGCTGAACTACAGGTGACCTTAAACAACCTTCAGTTGAAGTTGCTGGAGCCGTGACCTCCCGACGTGTCTGCAATAAAGTCTGGACTATTTTCAAAACACATAAAAGGGACATTCTGCTGCATCTCACACGCTCAAACCTGGCTTACATCTCAGTGACAAGGTCCAGCGTTGTGACAGTGGTTTTCTTTAACCATGAGCTTCAAGAGAAATCTGATATGGACATTAATTTAAAGTGTTATGAGAACACTCTAAATGTCAGGATGAAAAGGCTCATTATTTTAGGCTGTCTTCTGAGCATCCCTCCATCCTGTGTTACCTCCCAAACATGGCTTCTGCCAGCATTTGTTCTTATTCTAAAACATTTGAATGTGTTGCAGTGGATGATGATTTTTAACTTCCAACATGATAAGAGGATGTTTGATACGAATACAGATAAACATGCAAATGTTGGGGGCATCTATAGCACTACACACAAAGCAAAGACTACAGCTTATGGTCATCTGGCAGATACATTCAGCGCCTGCATGAAAAGACGCATTCCTTTAGTATGCATTTGTCATTTGAAGGGGGAAAGTGACAAACCATCGTACAGACTTGGCCTCTCCTGAATCATGAGGATCAGTTGGTTTACAGTTTATTCATTCTGTCTTTCTTTCTGTATTTGTGTGTTGGAATGTCAAGATAGAATGACAATGAAACATTAGAAGACACGCCTTCTGTGTGAATAGCTTCGTCTTTAGTTGACTTTTCATCACTTCCGTTTCTCGTGCACTGATTTGCTAAGGTGATCAGCTAGTGAGAATTATCTTCCCTTACGCAGTCCGCCGCTGATTCAACATGTGACTTATGTCAACAGTGCCAGACGCAAAGCCAAAACCAGGGCCATGCACATTCACTGATGGCCCGAGCATTCCTAACATGACACTGTTTTTGGTTCTATATTTTAAAAACTGTGACTGTAGGTCATTGGGTAGAGTGGGTTGCCCATGAGCCAGAGGGTTAGTGCCACATGCTACTTGAGGAAGACACTGAACCCCCAGTTGCCTGTCTGACTTTGTAAAGCTCTACTGCTGTATTACTCAACACTGCTTTTGGGCACTGAGGTGCGTATGTGTGTAGCAGCACAGATGATAGCAGAAAAGTCTGTGAAAGGCAGAGCAGTAAATGCTGAGCCAAAAACATCCAGGACATAGGTTCCAGTGGACTGTCCAGGGCCGCAAGTGGAAAAACAAAATAAAAGTATTTGCTGCCAGAGTTTTATCCACACGTGAAATGACACAGACATGCAACAAAGCTCAGTGTGTTTGTGTGGGTGAGTGTGTTTCTGCGTGAGTGTATCCTCGGCCGAGCCGACAGATTAGATGCTTCCTGCTCTGTTAGCCACAGCAAACTGTGTGGACGAACTCCAAGCCACACATGCGCATGCGAAAACCTGCACAGACACACACACCAACACGCACACACACAACATACAGACGGAAATACAAATAGACACACATGGCCATGCACACATATTGCTGTACTATCATGGAAAATGACAGCAGCCTGTTTGGCAGAAAGCAACGTGGCAGAGCACATCCCTCCTACACTGGAGGATGACGGGGCGAGCAACAAAGGAAGAGAGTCAAGTAGATAGAGCGAGAGAGAGAGAGAGAGAGAGAGAGATAAAGAAAAAATGTTTACATGTGTACAGGAAAGTAAAGAGGAAGTGAGGGTGAGGAGGAGGACAGAGAAGTATGAAGACAGATGCAAAGCCAGGTGGAGAGATCGACAAAGTAACTCAGTGTAGAGAAGGAGTAAAAACTGCTGAAACAGTTCACCTAGGGGTCACATGAATGTGTTATTGATCACTGCGTGTGCACATGTGTGTGTTCAGGCTCAGTGTTTCCGTGTCTTAATTAAAGAGCCAATTAGGATCCCAGCAGCTAGAAGTCCATTTCCTCGTGTAGGATGACTAATAGACACGTACTCAAATGGATAGAGTTACAGCACACAACCTTAAATACACACAATCTCTCTCACACACAGACTTTCATTAACATCTGTTCAACTTACAAAATAATAAATGCGCTTTCACAACTCAGGAGCACATTTCCTTAGCAATGAAAGCACTGTAATGGATTCTCGGTTTCAAGTGTGCATGTGTGTGCTGAGTGGTGAGGCCTAGATATCTAAATATGTGTCTCATTTAAGTTCCTTTCTGCTGTTGTAGAGCCTGAAATCTGCTGCCAAACACCTGCAGAAAGGGAGTTCACCTTAACAGCAGAAATTTAGACATGAGCTTAAGCTATCACACTGCACAAACACAGAGAAACTAAATATCTAATGTCCCCAGTCCATCAACAAAACCTCACATCATACTATTCATCTTAGTTTTGACTTCTTTTGAATTGTAACCGTGGCTTACATTGGCTTAACACAGGAAGTTGATCCAGTGTCAAGTCTGAGGCAACACGATTACGTCGACAACCAGTCCAGTCTAAGACTGTTGACTGACATACGATGCAAGCAGTTTCCCAGATGTTGTCCCAGACAAGGGAAAGTCATCCACAACTTCTTGACACCAAATTCACCATGCTGACAACAGGAGATCCCAGATGGAGTGGTAACGTCAGTGATGGTATGGTGGAACACGCACTATAGGGGTTGCGCAACTTAAGATTTTTCAACTGTTGAAGTCAGCTGTATTGTGGTGAAAGCTGAGTCATCTCTGATGACATCACTAACAAAAACACAGTATAAAGTAATGCTTTGCAGCAATGAAATCTTGACCTGAATACATATGCTGAGAACAGACAGCTCATATTCTACATATATATAGCCTATATGAAAACAGGCTGCAATTCAGCACCATCAGTAGCATAATATTAATAGTACTCCACAGCATGTGGAGGTGGCTAAATTATAAATATTTTGAAGCCATCTCTGTGTCTGCAGGTAAATGTCTAATAACTTTGACAATGAAATTCACCAGCAAATTATTGATGTGCAGCGTCCTTTAAAGAAATCGCTAACTGACTGCTGTTAAGAGAATTTGGACCGTTCCTCTAGCATTAGCAGATGCCTTTTCAAATGAGTGTGCGTTGCAGTAGTATTCTTGTTGTATTTCAGGACTGACTCACAGATTCTGCAAGTCACGGCAGTATGGGCTTCATCTTTAGTGAAGTATTTCCACACACTTGATGAACTCCTGCTAGTTTGCTGCAGTGACCCACTGGGCTACTCACCCGTCTTCTCCGAAGGCATCTGTGCTGTTACTGTCACGTGATCTGTGAGTAGTTGACATGATGCTTAAAGCATCATGGCACAGGAGAAAAGTCGACAAACTGACTAGTCTGTACAACCCCTAAAGCACTAGGAATCAATAAGAAAACAAAGTGATTGACAACAAGCAAATCACTTTGCACAAGGATGGTACTTTGTAAAGTGTAAGGTGTAGCCTACTGTCAGATCATCCTCCCATCGAGGTCTGCATCAGCACAAATTCAATGTGGGAGCATGGCAGCCATCGAGTTGACTTCTTGAAAACTCAATGATAAAGATTACTTAAAAAAGCATGCCAGGGTGAACTGAAACAGAAAGAGACAGAGAGGTAGGAACGTCTGGATGTAAACAAGCGGCAGACTGTGGAGACAGAACAATCTGGCGGATGAGTTACAGAGTGATCAGCATCTCCTCTCCCCGTGTCTGATAGACGGATAGGGAGACAGACATACAGTAACCACTATTGTCTCTGGTCAAAACAAGCATACACACACAATACTGATATCACAGTCTGTCTACACTCCCACTGATAAGACAGGATGAGAGGGGAATAGACAGAAGAGAGTGAGAGAGACAAGAGAAAGGGGTGGCTCGATAAGAGAGAGAGATAAGGAGATGGAGACAGTAATAGTTGAAGAAAGAGAGATTATTGTTTACTAAAGTCTCATTGGAGTGTTGAAGGAGAAAAGATGTTGGGGAATTGGTCGATAAGATCTGGAAACCTGACCTGATCCAGCCCCTGATGGCTTATCTCCTGCTTGGAAAGATCTGGAACACACCAACCTGTCAACCAGCCATTTTCTGTGTCCTCATAGCTTTTTCTTATATATTTAGAGTAACTAATCATATTTCATTGAGTAACTAGGGCATTCAGACTCTAGATTTTAAATGAATTATTGGCCCATAAGAATATGCTGTGACTTGTGTATAACTGTTCATAATTCCCTGAAAAATCTATTGATGAGGGAACAGAAGAAAAAAACACAACATCCATAGAAAGAAGAAGAAGAAGAAAATATACAGAATACAATGCAGGCGTAAACAGTTCTGCTTTACATATTAATATTAAACACTGACCGTACAAAATTACCTCTTGCAATCTATGACACTGGAACCGCTTGTGAATGCACTGAAGCAAGGGAGTGATCTGAGAGCAGTGGTGCAATTAAAGAAAATACAGTCTTACAAGTAGTAAGTAGGAATGAATGGCTAGTTCAGTGACTGGGCGCTGACAAGGCCCACACAGATCTGTAGAAGATCTCTTGTTGGTCCTTGGCTGTAATTTTGTTTAACTTCAAAGTAGAACAACAACAAAAAAAAGCTCCTTAGTATTCACTGCTGGGAATAACAGTTAATTTTAATTTAATACAAAAGTCCTCAACTAGGAGGAGAGTTATTCTGTCATTTTGCTCTGTTTAAATTGATTCAGATGACTCTGAGTGTCAACTAAATGCTTAAAAGCAAAAATACAAGATCTGAGATGGTGCAAAAAATAATGGTTAAAAAAATAAAGTCTAAGTCTACTTTCTTTTCCTTTTACCTTCTCCCCAATCAGGACTGTCAGAGATGCTTTAAGAGGCCGGCGTTCAGCGGTATGGACGTTACTAAAACACACCCGTGTGATTTATGAGGCTGTCCTGCTCCGTCAAGGAGTCGACTGAACTCCTGTGTTTTTTGGGTTAGCGAGGCTGAGAGAGAGGCCTTGATGACTTCTGCTTTTCTTTGACACACGTGTTCACACAGTCACGAACAAAGAGCTTTATTCTCCACTGATAGGTTATGTGTGTGAGAGACCTGCCCTCCCTCCATCACTCTCCTTGCTCCCCTCCCTCAATCCATAATGAATATGTCTCTTTTTCAGCTGTCAGAGTCTGAATTATGGGCAGATAAAAACACAAACACACTGCCTGGATGAAATCTCTGTACACGGCACACACAGGAAAGCAGACACACATAGACAGCATCCAACACAGACTAAGAATGTGAATGTTAGTCAGCTATTATATATCTTAATATCTTAATAACATCTTGGAGATTTGCAAGTTCCTGAAATACCAAACATGCATGTTGTGCTGAATCTTGGGGATATCTTTATTTTCTCTTTTTTGCTCCCAGTCCATGATGAAATGAATATAATCAAGAAAATATATAATTTGTGAATTGCAAAGATATGTGAACCCTTGATTTTAGCATCTGATGTGACCCCCTTGTGCAGCAATAACAACAACGAAACATCTCCAGTAACTTCTGATCAGTCCACAGTGAATTGGAGGGAAAAGCTATACTAAGTTCAGGACTTGGCTATTCCAAAACGTTCATTCTGTTCTTCTCTAACCATTCTTTTTTACTTGACCTATGTGCTTGGGCTCATCTTGCTGCATGGCCCAGTTCTCTCTTGGTGAAGAATTCCCTATAGATTCTGCCTGCAGCCAAAGACATGTGCCCTGAACAGCTGGGAGAAGCTGCAGCAGCACAAGTTCCTCTTTCAGCTACCACAGCTTTAATTTATGAAAAACGATGACGACAACATTGGATCACAGTTGTTGAGTGGCTTAAGGAGTCGGTGGTATCCAAATCGATGAGTCCAACAATGTCAAAAACAAGTCAATATTGCTGGTTTAGATGCACTGTGTGTTTCAACAGGATGTACATGAGAACATTTTGTGTAAGCTCGTGCTCACAACTAAAGCAACTTGCGCTGAACTGTTCAAGCCTTTTATTGAGTACGTGTCAGGAAGACTGGACATTGGTCACGTCTGACCACAGGAAAACAAGAAATGATTCAGTGATATTGGTTGCAGTGTTTTTATAACATACTACCAACATTAAACTGTGGTGCAAAACTGTTTGTGGATCTCTGGGTTAGAGCATGTGGGTCCATAAGTAGGATCCACACACGCTCTCCTTCTCTCTCAGACACACACAGATGCTGAGGTCAGCAGTTGCTACAGTGTGCTGGGTGGTCCTGAGGGGCCAGAGGCCCCAGACAGAGCAGGGGCCTGAATTACAGAGCTTGACCCACCGCAGTGACACCCAACCTGGGATTAACACCCGGGCTGAGTCCCAGGCCGTCAGTAGCCCCGGGCTGTGGGAGCTGACCCCAACAGGTTCAGAGGTGACCTCAAACACACACATATATATTCACTGGCTGAGTTAAGGCCCACCCAAGGCTGAAATAATGAGGGGGTTTGGTCGTTCCAGCTGGATGGAGGAGGGAGATGGTTCTAGGTGAAGGTTGGACCAGATTTTGGTTGTGATTAGACAGTTTATCTTGTATGCAGAAATATCTAGATTGTGTCTATACATAAATCCTAGACCCTGTTCACATCTGGCCAGACAATAAGTCTAAAGCAGGGCAGCCTTTTTGGAACCAGATGCAAAGGAGACAAAAATGATACCATGGTGCCATGCCATGGTACAAATTAGTTTCTTTTATACTGAGTATTTATTTTGGTATACACTGAATTACTATTTTAAATACATTAAAAAACTTGAAATAATAAAAGGAAGAGTTTGGGGATGTTGTCAGATGTGATAAATGTTGTCTGGACATGTTGATTAAGACTTCTACAAAATTCAACAGAAGGATAATTTCTTGAGTCATGAGTTATAATATTTACAACCTGTAAATCCCAGCAACTAGAGCAACTGAGATCTTTCATAATGTACCCCAAGCGTACATGAAAACATTCCTTCACATGTTTGGGTTTAAAAAAAATTGTGCAATAAAGGCTTTTAAGTTTGAACATGCGCCCAGTTATATTCCTGACTTATACCTTCTGAAAAATGTATCAACACTTTGACTGTAAATTATCTGCTCATGGGCCAACACCTCTGAGTGAGTTTGGCAACTTCCCAGATTGCCGTCAGAATACTCCTGAACTTGTAGCATTGTGAATGATTAATAACACTAACTGCAGACAAAGAGAAAAGTGTGATTTAATCATTAGTGTAATAAAATCTTAATGTTTTTATATCACTGACAGTGCATCATTAATCACACTGAACCTGACCAGCTGGAAACACCTGGATGTGACATCACATCATCTACATGTGGAGGTCAGAGCAGGTGAAAGGAAAGGCGAAGGTGGAGAAGGAGGATGTAGGTCTGAAACATACACTGGAGCAGATGCACACATGCACACCTCATAAAGAGGGCACATACAGCTGTTTGGAAGTGTGGTTGGGGTCAAAGTTCAAACAGATACATTGACGCCTAAAGCAAGGCACTTAAATCAATTCAGGCTGAAGCACGTGTGCGCACACACACACACACAAAACCCTGACACAAACACACTCAAACAACCTCCCATAGAGACTTGGCATGCACACATACAACACACACAGTTAGCAAGAGTGTATTAATAGCACGTGATGTGACTTAACCCAAGGGCCTATTTCACCAGAACAGCTGCAAATCCAGTGCGTGTGTGTTTGCTTTAAACCTTCCTCAAAAGCCAAAATATATATGAACTCTGCTCGCCCCACGAAGAGTTCAGTGGTGCAAGAAAACACACCGACACGCCTGCCTCATACAAATTTTCTTACACGGAGACTCTCAGTTGCCCAAAAGAAAAATCAAATGCATGTTGTGCACTTCAATAAAGCGATAATAACCAAAAATAAATCAAAGAATTCCGATCTTTGTGGCCAAGAGATTCTGAGATCAGAGTCTGCTGTGGAGGAGAATGAGGAGAAACTATGGGCATGTCAGGTCTCAGGTTAGTCGTTTCAGTCCCTGAGTAAAGACAATTAGTATACGTGGTGTTAATAAGTACTCATTTACACAATAGAATTGCTGATTTGTCAGTGTAGCTTGTTATGCTGTGTGAGAATTTCTTTTGTTAACAACTTCTGTTAACAAAAGTTAACAATCTTTTTCAGCTACAGTAATTGGTATGGATTCCATGAAGTACCTCTTGTTTCATTCTTATGAGAGGGGGGCAGTGTTGGAACTGACAGCACATGACCTGTCTTCACATGACCATCAGTGTGCAGATTTCCAATTTCCTCTAGATTTAATTATAAGTGTAATGTGGTACGCTATGAGCATTTTTTTTTTTCTTTTTAAAGCAGTGACATGCAAACATCTACGTGGTTTGAATTACCTGTAAACTTACTAGTTTCCTTCAAATGTACAGTAAAACCTTTAGCCAAACACTTCAGATCAAAATGAAATTGTCCATGCTGGAACAACAAAACAAACCTGAAGGACCTAGATGACACAACTCCCTTTAGGTCTCATGGTTTGTAAGTCCACACACAATAACAGAGCACAGAAACACACAGGGTGAAGATAACTCCCATTCTGTCTGCACACAAAAATATCTTCAAGTTATTTTCAGACTTTTCTCTTCATATGTGCTGTATGTTGCCAATGTGTATGCGGTCTGTGGTGTGGTGCGTGAGCACGTGTGTGTGTGTGTTAGGGGGAGGGGGGTAGTGTTTAGTCTGAAGCCATATTTAGTCTCTCTGGTCCAAAGAGGAGGCCTATAATCACACAGAACCTTTCTCTCTACTCATTACACACACATACACACACACACACATGCACGCACACACACACAGGCCTGTCATTAACAGTTCACACTAACCTCCCAGGCTGCACGTGCACACGCATATAACACATGACAGGCCGTTTGCATGATAACGTACATGTTAATGCACAATGCAAGAGTGATCATGTACACACACAAACAGATGCCTATGTCTATCTCATAAAACTTAAACACAAAAACATTCATGAAGAAAAAAAAAAAGATTTGATCTGGGCTATCTGATTGAAAGTGTCCAGGTTTAGGTACATCTGTTCAGACGTGGCATTAACGGATCCAATCTCAGGTTTGCACTATGTATGCAAATAAACCCTGACATCATCTGTGGAGCAGTAGAATATCTTAACAGCATCTGTCTGTAATGGATCACTACCACTGCTCCAGAACTGAGAACAGTCCTATTTTATCTGTGTGCGTCATGACTTTGACACACATGTTACATTATTATTTATTGATCTCCACCCTGAAGTTAGTTAGACCTGCACAAAACTCAGTTTATAACTCCCACAATGTTAGTTTCCATACATACTGTAATCTCTGGTAATAAATGTAAACAAAGACATCGGCTCCTCATAACATGACCACATCAACAATTAACACAGTATCACACTTGCGTACTCATATTAAATACTTTCATTTGTAAATTCTTACTTCGATTTATTTAATGTCTAGTTAGTTAACAACAGGTCAGAATATTTTAAAGGGCTTTCACTACTAATGACCAAACATCACTTATGGTGCTTTTTACTTTTCAGGTGATCATTTATAACAGTGGTTGTGTGTGTTTTTCTGACTGAATGATGCAAAACTCTGCTGTTGCAGGAGTTTTGCATATAGGAGGTCTTTAATGCGACTCAGGACCCATTGTGTTCACACTTCCAATGGAATGCAGACACATGTGAACACATGCAACCGAGAACACCCCCAAATGTGGTCAGAGACCGTGTCAGAGATGTGATGGTGAACTCTATTTTTCATTTTTCACTTGACTGGATCGCACAAATCAGATCTTAATGCATGGTCCTGCAACAGTCCTTAAAGTCTTTTGTTGATTGCTGGTGCTCTAATCAAGAGCACTGAAAGGCCTTTCCTACTGAATAACCACTGTCTGCTGCCCAAGTGCCACTGGATCAGTGTTGTTAATTAAAATTCTTAACTGGAGAAGAAAACCTTCCATTATAAGTAACATCCCATGTTATTATAAAGAAAGTAGTCTATTAAAATTGTTTATTAATCTGCCTCTATTTCTATTTAGTCCATATTAATAAAAGCTGCAGAGCTTCATATCATATCAGCATCATTACTGTGAAATTTTGAAAT
Organism: Planiliza haematocheilus; assembly: GCA_005024645.1. Taxonomy (NCBI): domain Eukaryota; kingdom Metazoa; phylum Chordata; class Actinopteri; order Mugiliformes; family Mugilidae; genus Planiliza; species Planiliza haematocheilus. Next base: position 4,161,522 of record SRSE01000806.1, read on the forward strand.
AATGCAGCCTCATTTTCATAGAAGAAACACCTAGAGTGAGGTATAAAATACTGACTATAATTCCAGACAACATGGGGCATGGTGTCTAGGATTGTCAGTCATAAGCGCAATTTTTCTTCAACACGCCATGTGACTTACAGGATTCATTTCTGGTGCCAATGTGATCTACTGCTAAATTTTCTCCAGGGGAAGTGGTAAAATGAACACACTCTGGGTCATAGAGAGTGTTGTCTGCTTTCACTTGTCTAAAACATATTTAACATTCTTTCAAAACACATAATTCACTTTTAAACACATTATGTAACCCTAACTCTGGAGGCTGACGAGCCACACCTCCAGCAGAGATACAGGATGTCCCTACATGGCTGGTTTGCTTTCCTGTTATGGCAGTGTGATCTATGTACTGCCCTCAAGAGTCTCTTTTGAAAAGAGTGTCAGTTAGAAGACTAAAAATGATGCTAAATTAAATGTCATTTTGTAAAACTGGTACCACAAGACATGGCCACAAGAAAATCCTCAAAATGTAGAGCTTCTCTGCTTAAACACGTAGCTGCAGTTTCATTACTGTCACGAGATAAAATATGACCGGATAGGACAGTGAGAAAGTTGGGTTGCTGCTTCCTGACAACTGTGTGTGTGTACTTGTATTCCACATGTCATGCAGACCATGTCTATTTACAGAGCCATTTACAGGGAACACATCTCCATTTAGGGCAAAATAAAAGGTCTCCATGCAAGCCATTAAAGTTTAGTATGATTATTTGATTTAAGGTTCAGGTGAAGGTGAGGGTACGGGTTAGAGTTGGCTGTTGTGGTGAGGGTTTGGGTGAGTCTCCAGGAAATGAATGTAATGTCCTGTGAAGTGATGGAAACAAGACTGCGTATGTCTGTAAATTCGTGCATTGTCTGTTTGTGGTAAGAGACCAAAACAAGGCAGACTAATCCTGGCAGACAAAACAGAGAAATCCTGACTACAAATTAGCGCTATACACACACACACGCACACACAGCTGTGTCTTTTCCACCTGTTTCTGCCTTTCTGCCCTGAGTTTCTTTTCCTCCACTTAATACGATTAAGTTATTTTGTTCTGTATTTGTGTTTTCCTCCTGCCTGTTCCTATTTTTTACAAGTTTAATTACCTGCAAATCTGCAGGAAATGGAGTAACACTTGACCTTAAAAAGTTCCTTGAAATTGCATTCCTTTTTTACTGCAGGATGTTAAGGCAACAAATGAGATCTCTGAATATAAAACAATAGGACTTTTTGTTATTGCACAATTAGGCAGGAAGTTGGAGTTGATACAGCAGTAATGAAGACACATAGTTTTCATATTGCAGTCTATCTGAACAGCATGTCGATATATTACCATTACCAATACATGCTTAAGTTGTGACTGCACTGTGAAAAAGAGTGTAAAATCAGAGACATCAACAAATGAATACATGTTTTCTTGTCAACTTGTAACACGACTACAGATGTTTTGTTAATTTTCAGTTAAGAAACGCCTAGTTTCAAACCATTTTAAATGTTATTAAAGGAACTGCTGAGACCTGTCAATTGTCAATGTCCATTTATTCACAGAGCACATACCAAAACAACAGATGTTAACCACTGCACTAACCACATCCATTTAGCAAGGCTGTCTGTAGCCTTTGTCAAAGTGACCAAACACAACTTTAACTTAAGGTCTTCAAGTCCACATGAGTTTTACATTTTCGAAACTCAAAAATTTAAGTTATTCCAGCTAAGGTTCAGTTGGTTCACATTGTAGATGATAATTCACACTATGGTACAGCAACAAATTATGTGATGTATGATTTTTGACAAATGCCTTAATTGCTGTTAACAGTTAGCCCTGTAATAATATCTTTTACAACAGACACAATAGCGGAATCTGAACGTCTCGCATCTCATCGGCGCTCAGATGATGTGTATGACTTCAGCGCTGTTAGTTTTCTGTCCTGCCCGCCCCAAACATTTGATTGGCCCACAAGACTTTTAAGAGTGAGGAAACTTTGGAGAGGCTTCCAGGTGAATATAACAGTAAACATGTTAATATTTTCAAATAAATTGAGTTCAAACTCCACTGTGTTGTTACTGAAGTCCTATAATGCAATTGCTACTGCATAAACTCCTATTCTTGACTGTGTATCTTGGACACAAATGGCTGCTGAAAATAATTTAAACAGTTTTCTTCTTTAAACAGAAAATGAGAAGAAAATCTTAAACGCTTACAGACTAACACAGACATAGACACAGACACATATCCCCTTACACAAATATACACGCACAGAAACACAACCTGTTCCTACACCATCCCCGCCGGTCCAACATTGAACCACACACTTGATGCAGTCCAGACCAGAGAGACCTGAGAAGCCAACAAACACACACACATACACACGCACACACATACACACACACAGCAAGGTCTGAGGTGATGGTTTTGGTTGTGGTCCCAGTGAAAACGACACTAATTTGGAGCTAAGGAGCTTTGGCAAGCTGAATCAAAATTCCATAATTCCACCACTGTAAGAGCCGAAAGCTCATTAAAAAGCTAGCAATGCTTATGTAAAGCAAATGAGCACAATGCTAACGTTACTGTGAGCAGTGCACCTTCACTTAGATCGCTAATCTGATCAAACACACTGGTAGCTTTGTAATACATCCTCCACATACGTATATACATGGACACACTTCCATAATCATGAGCGCACACTCACATGTGCAGCTCAAACCACACTAAATAAGTCGTACCCACATACACACCCTTGGCAGGGATGTGTGTACCTGTGTGTTGGAGTGTGTGTGTGTAGTTGCCCCCGCCATGTCTGTTTGCTTTTCTCTCAATGGTCTCCTTTGAAGGAGGGAGAGGAGGTAAAGAGAGGGAGAAGTGAGTGGAGGGAGTAGGAGAGAGAGAGGGGAAAAAAAATGAGGAGAACTCTGGGAATTCACTGCAACAAGATAAATATCCTCGGCTTGGCGTCACACGGCCGCCACACTCTCTCTTCTCACACACACACTCACACACTGATTACAGAGTAAATATGTGTAATCTTATAAATCAGCCATTGTTTGTGAGTCGAAAGAAACAAACGCACATACACCGCATGCAGAGACAGACGTGTTGACTTTAGAGAAAGTGAGCTGCAGGAGGTGATCAGTCATGCAGGGTCAAACACATAACTCTATGGCAGAAAGAATTCAGTGTACATCTGACCCTGAAGGGCCAATGATTAAACCCATCAAATAGATGAGCCCCTCATTTTAATCTCATCACTTTTTTTGCAGCAGATAAATCAACCAATCATTTGGACTATAAAAAAAAAAGAATGAAGCACACACTCAAACGGCCACTTGAGGCTGGCTCCAAAAGCGAGTCAGTGCCACAAATGTCAAAAACAGCAGAAACAAAAACCACCAGACCTGGTCTCTGTCCCGTATTGCTCCATTCGTGGCATCTGGATGGTGGTGGATTTTTATATAACTCATAGAAGAAGAAGGCTTAATGTTATGTGTTGAGTGACAGGTGGGTGCTCTCATAGGTTGCTAGATGTCTGCTTAGGCATCAACTACAAGGCAGCAGGCATTAGTGAAGTGGTCACCATCAGGGCCACTATACTGAGCTCTAAAAGCACGCTGCAGGAAACCTACAGGAGGACTTGTCCATCTTATACCCAGTTCATAGCAACACAGGAACCAACTATAGCTACAAACTGCTGTTCCAAACTTGCATACCTGTCAAGCTAGCTGTGCAGGAAATTAGGAGTGCATGGCCACATGGGTAGAGCGGGTTGTCTCCCAGTGCAGTGGCACTGATGTGTGAATGTGTGTGCTTGTGTGAGTGAATGGGTGAAGGCCATTTACCATTTACAATTACAAATATTCTGTCTGTCTCACATTCACTTACAGTGAGGCCCATGCACACTCTGTAATTACAGAGCAGTGATTGCTTGATGTTTTTTGAATATGCATTCTGATTTTATTTTTTAAACCTGAGCACATTTAGTACATTCCAAATAACTGTAATGATCTCATTAATAGTCTACTTTCATTTCTCTGCACATAGTTTACTTATTGCATACACGTATACATCTGTAATGTTACCGTGTTTTCATTAACTAAAAAAACAACACACCAAGTAAAAACTAATAGCCCCCAACAAAAGCTGTCCGACATCAAGTGACCCTTATCCAAATAAGTGACACATCAGTTCTGCCTTTGAAGTTTTTCATTCACATACAGTCATACTTTTCACTACATCTGCTACTTAGAACTGACACATAAACACACGCACAAACGTTTTCCAGCCTGTGCCCAAATCCATTAGCTACAGCTCTGAATGCAGATCTGTATACATTGTTCCAGTATATTATACTTTGACATACTGCCAGTTTGCCCCATTGTACGTATGGTTTCCATATTTGCAGACCACATGACGTGAACCGTACGCCGTTATATTTACAGCTAATTAAATAATGGAATGACACACACACATAGGGATCATTGTTGCAAAGGCATTTCCTTACTCAAAGGGAATTTATTCATCAAAACTCAAATGTGGTAAATTTCCTGTCATGTGTACACAACGTGGGTATGTGCCCACATATTGTACATTTGCTGCATCTTGGAGTTGGTTATATTATTATTTGGGCAGTACCCTTAACAGAAAAGAAAGAACATTAACACAATTTATTTTACTTTAGTGGTTTTAGTGGTTTGTTCCACACTGATGTCTTTCTTTAGCCTCACATGCTTCATGTTGTAGCCTACACTATAATGCAGAGAAGTGGTTTTTTTTTATCTTTCCCTTGTTTTTTTTCCCTCTATCACTTCATTTTATCTTTTTAAATAATTAATCCTGTTTGGCCTGCTGTTATAATCACTTGTGTGTCTTTTATGCAGTACATTGTCCTCTTTGTGGAACATTTTATTGTGATTACAAGTAGAGAAAAGACAAGCTATAAGGGAGTAAGAGGGATGTAACAAAGGTACTCGTTTCCTTGGTTTTCTTTAACAGTTGTGCCCCTACCTCATGTTGTTGTAACATTTTAATGACTGTCCTGTTTTTTAACACTGAACAGTCAACATTAATGTATTACCTCCCTGTCACTACAGTCACTGCTGCTAGTGTAGCACAAATGGAGTTTTTCAATCATCACTCCACTGTGGTCTTTAAGTTCACAACATCATTGAAAGCATACAAGTTTACAGTTTGTGGTCGACAGCATTAAACTCCACACATTGTCTTGCGAGCTGCAAAGTTGATTTCATTTACTCTACGGCTAAACAAAAGCTTCCCTCGACCAAAGCTCAATGTAAACAGCAGAACTGCTGCGGTTTGGTAAGCTACAGTCTAAACTTCGGTGCCAGAAAAACGAGTTTTGAGACTGCAACACCGAGTCAGGTTTGACCTTAGACACCAGGGACACTGAACTGGGTGAACAGGGTGGTTAACAGCGATGGCCAAAGCTGCTGACTTCCCAGGTCAGTGTCCACTAAGGGTGTAAAATCTGGTCCTGGCAGTGAACTATCAGACTGTTTAATTAAAGCGACAACAAAAAAAGCTTCCAGCCTATAATCTCTGCTTTTCTAATCTCCTCCCAGCGTGACAGCCTTCCAACATGGATGATTTATTAAATCTCTGCTTGGTGCTCAGCAACAGGACACAATGAGAAATGATATGGTAAGCATGGTGGGAAACTTCTTAATATATTCACTGGTGAAAACTTTAATACTGTAGCGAGAAAACTGACAAATCAGATGGTTGATTATCATTACAGAATACTACATTGCTGTGTTTTTGAGTTTAACTTTATTGGCAATGGGATGATTGTTTTGCATCATTCCCATGTTTTTTCATTTTTTTTCATTAACCTTGAATTTTTCAACCACCACATTTAAACCTATAGTCATCCCATTTCTTCTCTGTTTCATTGACACTATATCATATGTTTCCTTTGTTCTGTGTCCTTCAACTATGACAATTCATCATATTCTCTTCTGTTTTTCTTTCACTATTTCCCCCCCTTGCTCTGATCCTGTTCGACATGATTAATTCATATTTCATTTGTTCTTTCTGCTTTCATCATTCACATTGTAATCCCTCTTATCCAGTCAACTTTCTCTGCTGCTTTCCCCTCCCTTGGTCTGTCCTCTGTGGTATAACAGAGAGATCGGATCACTGTGTGATTTGCAGGACAGCAGTCAGACGAAAGCAGACAAATGGGAAAAGACACAGACAATAAAAGTCAGATTTGTTCTTTGATTGTTTCAGCTGTGGGATCAGAGGACAAGATAGAGGGGAAGAAAACAGGAGGAGATCTTTTACTTGCCAATTTCTTTTCATGCGACTCTATCTCTGTCAGTTAATCTACATTTTAGTGTGACTCTCTCTATGTGGAGCTAAATGGTTATTTCTTTGTATCCCTGTCTCATATTTTGCATCATTCTTTCAGTATATACTATGTCATCTTTATTGTGTTAACGAATGGTAATCAATATGCTACCTTCAACAGAGATGCACTGAGTTTTTACCCCTCTCCTGTCTTTATTACTTTTGCACTTGTCTGTTCTCATGTCGTAATCTCTAAATTCGTGTCTTCCATATCCCTGTATCCCTCTGTTTTTTTCAGTGTCTTCAGTCCACCTCATCTTTCTCCCCTTTGACGTCTTAACATTCAGTATATGTATTATTCTTTGCATGTCTGTGTCTCTTTTGTATTTGTCTTTTCATCTCTCTATCTCCTCTATCTTTCTCTGAATTTCACTCTCCGACCCTTCCTTGACAGTCTTTCACCCCTCCTACTCCTGACCACATCCATATGTTAATAATAAAGTCTCCTCCAGCTCCACCACATCTATGAGGAAATCCTCTGGCAGGTCATCTATGTCTGCCTGATAAAGAACAGCACAGATGCTTCATCCATCGCTTTTCTCTTCCTCCCACTGTTTTTCTGTACATGACTTTCATACGACAACATATGTTGGGCCCAAAACTGCGGCCTGACCCTCGTGGAACCAATATGGATTGTGTGCTAACCCGCCCGCAACCGCTGCTGCTTTAATGAGCCTGAACCTGATTAAAATCTGGGAAAGATAAATAAAATGGAACCTGGTCTGATCAAGCCTTAGGGAATTAAATGAAATTAGAGCCAGACTTGGCCCAAACCTGGTTTGGTGGTCAGGGCAGGGCAGATTTGGTTTGGGCTGGGAAGCAAAGCTCCGTCACTAACGTTTATCTGATCCAGCTGATATTACAAGGCTAAATCCCAAAACATTTTAACTTTAAACATACTTTTTAATGACTGAATGCTACCTCGAACTGAAAGGAAGCCCTGCTTAAACACAAAATAACTGAATAAAGCTGACAAGACCATCTGCTTTGTTTGTCCATGACTAATCAAAGCTGGAAAGCAGACAAAGAGAATAAAACCCAAACTACAGCGTTGTAAAGAAAAACACATGAAAGACTATCACTATTCTGATTGTTCTACCAATGAATATAATGAAATAAGTGGTCAACAACCTCTTAACCCTAAACTGACATATTCTTATAGTATACGCAGCAGAATCAAGTATCAGTGAAACTAATAATATGTTATTAATTCTCGTATTAAAGGTTTTTGATCCATAGAGACATTTCTGGATGCGCACTGCATGGTTACCAGCTAGACTCTAACTGTGTCTGCACACTAGTGCTGAGCAACTGCGTCATTTGTGCTGTCTGGAGTAGCTGAAAACAAGGCCAGCGATAGCAACGAGAGCAACTTAAAACACTCTGGAACAGCATGCATAAATTAAGCAATTGTCTTTAAAGCCACTCAGATTAAACATTTGATTCATTCTTCATATAAAACTAGTGATAGGTTGAACGAGTTTTAACTTTTAAGTGACCTCGAATATAAGATTCTGATCACGTGAACTCAGCTCTATCAGGAGGAATAGCCAGCTCTACATAAATGTTAGAAATATTTTTATATTCTCCTTATTCAGCTTGGAAATATTCACAAGGGTTACTAAGGCGACCAGAGTCCAGAACGTCTAGCAATGCAACATATCGACGCGCACTATTTGCTTTATATGCGGGCTGAACACATGAAAACCTGCAAGTGAAACATTTTGTAAGGCACTAAGAGATTACCATTTTCACTGTGAAAATTTACGGATCACATACCAAATATGCAGCATTGTAAATTTGATTAATCAAGAGAGGGAACAAAATTAAATTTTGGTTTAAGGAAAGGAAAACTTTCTCTTTTTTTACTTGCCTGTCTACCTGCCTAAGACCAACAGCTGGAATCTTACTCAGGAGGCTCTATGAGTCTGTATGCCAGTGTGTGTGCGTGTACGTGCGTCTGCAGGTATAGTTGGTTTTGCTGTGGCTCCTCATCAAGAGATAAAAAGACAAAATCTCACACCCAGGAGACAGCCGACCACCATCAGACATACACACGGTGGCATACACAGAACACTGAGTGTCAGTCAGATGAATGAAAGACAGCCATTCATTGATAAGACAGACAGTCACATAAACAGACTGTCTGAAGGAAAACAAACCAGCCCACCGCTACCCCTCTGTGCTCCATTCAGCCTCAAGAAGGGCCTCAGTGTGTGCGATCGGGAGAGAGAGCGACAGAACTGATGGCTGCAAATGTGTGTGTGTTCTTGGAGTAAAATATCTCCAGGGGGAAGTCAGAAAATTATTGAGTGGGAAAGACAGAGAGTGAGAGAGAGGAAGTTTCTCAGCTCCCATCGGTCCTTTAATCTGACACAAGGCACCTAAGAGGCTGCCATTCACACCACATAAACACTCACTACCTTTACATGAACACGCACTTGTTAATGTTTTAACACACTAACACTCACATTCACGGGTGCACATTGGAGAGAAGTTACCCATGCCAATGTAACACCTGAGTTTACCAAAACACAAATCTTTTAATAGCTTCCTTTAGTCTATACAGACTTTTTTTCTTAATTTATTAACACAAAGCATCTGTGCCAGAATCTATAGTATTACACTCAAAATCATTAAGTTCTTGATAAAAGCCTTGACAACTGATACCAAGCCATAGCAAATCCTAATCTCTATGGTTCCTTTTGGTTCCTGTTGTAACTGAGAGGAGAGTAGGAAACGGAGTTGGGTTGGCCGCAAATTATATTTATTCTGCTAGGGTTCAGGTAGGGTTTAGTTGAATTGCTGTGGGTCTATATGTGTCTGTAGGGATCCACTTTGCCTCTTTCATTTCTGATCACACACTGTAATAGAATCATCATAGAAAAAGTGAGATCATTCAGGGTTCTTCTAACTTACACCAACTCTGAGATTTGGACTGCATGCATTGCAACTATTACATGGTGGATTTTCTATATGGTGTTTTTTGCTTTTTATATTATCAATTAAATCCAATTACTTCAGTGACTCAGATTTCTTTTCATTAGTACACTTCCAATTTGAATGTTTTTTTTTGTTGTTGTTGTTGTTGTTTTAAATATTCTCAGTACACCTACTTCACATCCACATCCAGGTACTGAAACGCATATGATTTTGCTACAGTGTACTAACACATCTATTCAATTCAATTCAGTTTTATTTATATAGCGTCAATAACAAAAAAATCATCTTAAGGCACTTTACAAAATGCGGCCTGAAACACCCAGAGCAAGCCTGAGGCGTCGGTGGCAAAAACTCCCTTTTAACAGGAAGAAAACTTGAGCAGAACCCAGCTCATATGGAGGGACCCATCTGCCTAAGGCCAGCCAAGTAGAGAGAGAAGAAAGAGAGAACAGCAAGATAAGCATATCAGCGTCATTGATACACATACCTGACTAAAGCGTACATGTGGAATCTTATGATACAAACTGATGATGTTACATGACAGTTTGAAAATATAAGAGGAATCATAGGCCGGTTGGAGAATTGTTCATTCAGGCAGGAGTGGATGACTACAGGATTCCATGAAGACCGGGCAGGCTGATGAGACCACGACAACAGATGTAGTATGGAGCTCCACAGGAAACACACAACTCCGACGATGGACACTGTATTTGAACACAGTCAGTGATATTCAGAAAGTCTGCATTCATCCTTGACATCACAAATGTATACGACCAAATCTAGTAAAATATGATTAAACACATTAACGTATGTATGATCATGAAAAGTGCAAACACACAAATGGCCCAATGAAATGTAAGTACATACGTGCTGTACGTACTTGCTTCAAATACTTCCTCATGTACTCTTGGATACACACATATAGACACCAGTTGTGAGAGGCCTGACTGTTAATGGCGGTGGTCCTACTCTCCACAGTGGGATCTGTGTTTAGCCATGTTTAGGGCTCCATTTGGGGCCAGATAAATCAAGATGCTGTCTACCAGAAGCCTCCATTAGGGGCCCTGCGAGGCCCCTGGACGGCCTGTCAGTCACCCCGTCAGTCAGCGAGCCGCCCTCTTCCAGCGTTTGAACTCATAATTACAGGGAAACTCAGCTTGGTTTGGCCCGGCTTGGCTCCCGAGGCCCCCCACCACCTCCCAGACGGCAGTGCTTGCTAGCCCCGCGCTAATGCTAATACTAACAAACGACGGACGTTTCACCTCCAGAGGAAACACCGCTGAGGAAAATATTTATGGAAACTGAAAAGTTTCTCTCTTTTTTTCAGCCCTCTTTGGCCTTTTCTTCATCCGTTTTCCACAAACTCTTTCAGGGCTTTTAGTTTTTAGTTCTTTGAGTGACAGTACTAGGTTCCCCCTAGTATCTGACAGGCTAGCGAGATAGTTAGAGCGAGGAACACTAATGCCAGGCTAACCTCTGGCAGCGGTAGATTAATCAAAGACCAGTTAGAGGGGAGAGTGCAAAATACAGGGGCTGTGATGACTGATGGTTTTTTAAGGAGTGACATGAGAGGGAGGTGGAGGAGAAACACACCTCCAACCAGGACAGAAGACAGAAACACTCAGAGCAGAGCTGGAAATTACCTCCAGCCTACAAACAAACTAGGGAATTTGTCCATAGCTGGTTTGTCTTCTCTACTAGCTACTGTGACACATTACAAACAATCATTCAGGGGTCTTAAGCTATTCTGCAACTCATCCATCACTTTCGGCTGGTTCAAGCATTGGGTGTATTTTGGAATCGGGCCACTGTAGTCGGCAGATGAAAAAGTTTCTTGAGCTTTACATGTACACACACACATAAAGTCAGACGTGGCTCGCTAGCTCTCAGGAATTCATGAATAAAATATAGGCTCATAAAGGCAGCATGAACAATGGAAATATTATCCTCCGCTGCATAAATGCACAGCCAACCACAGAATATTCTCACGGGGAGCTCATTCCTCTTATCTCTGACGGCTCGTCGGTGATGGCCGGCCGATGCATGTGGAGACACACACAGCTAACGAGGGGGAAATCCCTCCCCCCATCGGCCAAGATTGATGCAGAAAATTTACTCGGCAGACATTCCTCCGAAGCTAAATGAAAGAGGTGCCTGGTTCACCAGCATTCCCGATTGGCCACACATTCCTTTACCATTCCAACAACAGTGTGATTGCAGGCCGCAAAGTTTCTGCTTTCTAAACAGTTCAACAAGGTTTCACCTGTGGAGGTTTTGGCCAAGGTTTCAAAATGCCTGGTACTGATTTGGAAAAGATCAAGGAGGGAGCAGTGAAGGAACAATGTCTTACCTTCATACATTGAGACCACTGACTGAGTGTAAGTGAGCAAGGTGTTAATGTGCAACTGACGACATCAGGAGTTACAAGGTGAACTAGACTGTAAGTGAATGGCTGTGAGATCAATAAAATCAAATGAATCTGATTTTAAGCCTATCCAAAGTCAATGTCAAGCATTCTAAAAAATACAAGGATGTGATGTATCCTCACAAAATCTGTCCTGTTGAAGAAGCCAAACTGCTGAGCTGGCTCTGGCCTCAGCAGCATGACTCTTAATACTGACATGAATTATTAATTTGACGCATTCATCACTCTTCCGACCAGCCGTCGATAGCCTCCATTATGGCGGGTGTGTATACATTACAGAGTGTATAGTGTGTCAGAAACTTCCCGCATACGAGCCGCTGCATGGCGGGAAGACAGGAAGAGAGTGAGAGGGAAAGACGGAGAGAAAGAAGGGCTGATGGACAGGAGTGACAGCAGAAAGCATTAGCATGATGAGGCACAGTCGTGATTTCAGAGCTACAAACAGCTTGAATAGCACGAGACAATGACATTCTGACAGCTGACGCACATGCTGACTGGAAGTCCACAGTGTGAATCATAAGGTTACACAAAGTTTTATAGTGATGAATATAGTTTATGCACAAATGGAAATAGAATGACCTCTAGTAAATCTGGATGCAAGTGATATGATCATATTAAAGTGAGACACTGAAACCAATGAGAAATTATAGTTTCCTAACATGAAGTTAAAGTTATGCTGACATGTGATTTCTCAGGTGATATCCATGTAGCAAACTCTCAGAATAAATGAAAGTCAGGGATAAGATTGCTGAGTATGTGTTTGTATAATCAACTAAAGCTGGTTAACCTTTTTAAATCCTGGATTGTATATAAATATATGTCATGAAGCAGGGTTTTTGAGATGCTGACAATCTTTGCTGCTGGTTGTAATGCTCAGCTAAATGTAATTTACTAATTTAACCTCCCGATAAATGACAACTATCTTCCAGCTCATGTGTTGGTTAATACTGCCACTCATTTTGGCAGTTTCTGAGAACTTTACAGGAAACTCTACTAGTACTTCTGCAACTGTCAATCACAGCAGTCATTTTGATGTCACTTTCCATTTTTATAACTTGAAATTAACCACTTCAAACCAAAGTTATCAGAAATAACAATGCTAGAGCATGCAACAACAGTCAACATGCTTTCGTCCATGTTTACATTCAGAATATGATTTGAACCCACAAAAAGGGCAATGAAATGTTTCAGACTTTTGACTGAAACTGTAGAAACTTAATGTGCCAAAGTTAGGCAAAAAAAAAGAAAAAAATAGACAATCATTAGATTCAGTTTGAAATTCATGCCACAGACTTTCAGCAAGATTGGATAGTTTTCTAGATTCAAATGACATCAATTCTGCACAAACAGAGGAGGTATAAAACCAACATTGAATTAATTAGAAAGACTGTGCTAAAAAGGATTTTACTGGGAAAATGCAAAGTTCGCAAAGCATTGCCGTGATCATTGTGATGCTGATAAACCCAAAACTCTTCTAAATATGTTAAGGTAAATGGAAACTGTACAGAATCACTGACCCAGCCTGTACTAAAGTCAAGCTGAGGCTGGTATTTAAACAGCTGAGAGGGGGTAGTGTAGGGTTCACATGAATGTAATTTTTGTAACTTAATCTGAGTTCTCAAAACAATTACAGTTGTGATATGTATACAAGGAAATTATCAGTTGATTGTTCATTTTTAATCACTGTATATCAAGCCTAATAGCATTGCTGGTGAAGTATGATCACACTAAGTGCTGCTGATTAAATGGTTAAGGCGGCAGACTTTTAACAGGGTAAGTGTATTAACATTTAAGGCTGACTTGTTTAGATCAGGCTCCTTGATTGCTTATCTTGGCGAGAACCAAGCCAACCTAAGGTGAACACTGTTTATTTGGGTTAAAACGGCATTAAGAACTTCAACAAGCTCATTAATTCCCTCTCATTAGCTCCAACAAAGTCTCAGAACTCTGAAAGTTAATTTGCATCAAATGAATGTAGAGTGGCTGTGATCAAACACAGCCAAACAGTGACGCACTGACAGCTTCAGCAGTTAATGAAGAGGTGATGTCACCCAGCTTTGCTATGTTAACGAGAAGCTAATGGACAGTGGAAGCGACGACCGCCAAGTCAGCCTCTAGAGTAAACAGCAGAGGCAAGCAACCATCACTTTGTCTCACTCACCCACACTCACACAATATCACAGTGACACTAATAAAAGTCCACCCTCCCAAACGGGAAAGTTAAACAAAGGGTGAGACAAAAGCTTAAAGTATGTGTTGTTTTAAAATCAGATTTATACAGACCTCAGCTTCACTACGCACATGTACACTCACACTAACCTTAACCCCCACTGGCCAAAATCCATGTACCGTGGACAAACCCTTCCTGAAACCATGGTCCTCACAAACATAGATGGAATAGGAGATACATGGACTACCTCTGTGTGCGTGATTAGCTGTGAGCTCACATCCAGTTGGATGCACAAACACACAAAGGCAAACACAGAGTAAGAAAAGAACCTGTTTCTGATCCACTTAAGTCCAATCCACATGTATGATCACTTGCCACCAATCTCTTTGTAGCTCATAGTTGTTTCATGGATGTTCCACGTTGTGGTTGCCAAGTTAATCCTTCCTAAATTTCCCACCCCAAATGTCTCTGAATGGAACAAGCAGAACTTACAAAGCCTGCTGGTGCATGGAAGGAGCAGGCTGTTTTTGCTGTCACCACTGTCTGTTGAAAATAAATTGCTGCATGTCAAAAAACCCACGATCAGGATGGTGGATTTGGTCCAAGTCCTTGCAATAAATGTTTGTGAAAATTCTGTGTCTGTATCATATGTCAATCAAATGTATGAATCACTCCTATTGGTCGTTACCTCAAAATTGAGATTAGTTCAACATGGTACCCGCCCACTTCACATTGCCAAAAGGTTTGGACTATTATGGCAAAGAACTAAATTTCTTCAGTCCACATCGATGTTAATCTATTGCTGTGTGTACGCCCTTTATAAATACTATCTCTGTCTGACTCTGTCATACCTAGACTATGTGCCTTTGTCTTAATAAAATACAATTTGCCCACCCCCAGACATTCTTTTGCATCTCCACTGGCAGAGCATTATCCAGCCAGATCGGATATCTGGTTTCCTTCATGTTCCTTATTTGCCTCTTGGTCTCCACTCAGAGGCGTCCTTATGAGATGCCGAGCCACCTCACCTCAATAATACATTTCCACTTTCAAAATGCATTTGGGGTTACATCTGATAAGCTGCATACTTCCATCAAGCAAACCTTTGTGTGTGTGCCTGACCTGGCTGTAAGTGGCGTCCAGCAGTGTGTCAAGGTTCTGTAGTGGTGCTGGGGTTTTGTCCTTGAATCGAGTCAGCAGGCGGCGCTGGATGGCTCTGAACTGGACCGCTCGCTCCGACAGCAGGTCCTGATATTGCTGAGCACTGACACGCAGCTAAAAGACACACACCCAGTGAGTTGATAGCTGGTTTTGCTTTTTTTCTGATAAAGTGAACAATAAGCTAAACAATAATTCAGATTTAATTGCATTTAATGTCTGACAATGGTTGATTTATAGCCACATTATATCCAAAAAAGTAAAAAAAAAAAAAAAAAAAGGTAACTGGACTCATCCGAGTAGCTTCTTCAGAAATGAAGATGTTAATCAGATGAGTGGTGAAACATCTTCTCAAAATACTTTACAAGTCCAGTTGTCTTTTTTGAACCTTTTTTGGATATACCATGACCTGGATGACTGAGAACATTCACAGACTTATAGCCACATTGTTCATCTAAACTTGCATGCATATGTGTTTATACCTGGAAGTGATGGTCTACAGACAGGAAGTACTCCTGGAGTGGGATTGGTCCACTAAAGCTTTTCTTGAAGTCCTTGACTCCCAGTTTGGAGAAATGCTGGTCAAACCTCTGAACCAGCTCCTTCACCACCAACCAAATGTCTTCAAAGCTGTCACTCTGGATACGGTAACGCTCTAGCAAACAAACAAATGTCACTTAACTGAGGCTGAATAAAATGGCGATCACAACTGTTGATAAATGTGAACCTGTATGAAATATGTATTTGTACTATGGGTATTTATATACTATATAGGTATTTATTTATTTGATAGGGACAGTGCGAATCAATAAACATCCATTCAGACTTCAATGTGTGACAGAATTATTGAATGTAAAAACATTTCATCAGCAACATTCTAGATTGTTATGAAAGGTCGTAGAAAAGTAAAAAATGTAGATTTGCTTTGCAAATGGCACCTGGTTAAAGGTTCAAATCCCAAGCCTTCTTCTAACCCTTCACTTAAACCAGGCTAGATGGAGGCAACCAGTGTCATAAGTAAATCCCGTTCATCTTGCAGTTAAACTCACGGGAGGTCTTGGAGGCCAGCACAGTAACCTTGGCTCCTGACAGAAACTGGAAAGCCAAACTGTTCCCATCCTTATCTTCAGATTTTGCTGAAAACTCTGCGGAGAGAGACAGAAAGACACCAAACAGTGTGATGAGACAGATAGGACAGCCTATCATGATATAGGACGCCAGCAAAGGCGAACAAGATACAGTCGCACTGAGACACACAATATAAGCTTGTGCAAATCCCTCTTCATACAAGAGGCACACAATGGGCACTGAGTGAGTTTAGACGTGCTGACTGCAGCCGATCGTCAGATAACTGGGGAACAGAACAAAGGTTCACAGAGCTCATATGCACACACTGAATCACAAATAAACAAATATGCATAAATATACTGTAGTTGTATAAATACACAACCACACAGGAATACATAAATCTTGATTTTTCAATAACTGTAGACACACAGGTACACAACTCTCCGGTCTGTCCTTTCCAGCTTTCTGTCCATGCTTACGTCAGCTGGGTTTGTGTAACGCCCTCAAGTGGATGGGACATTACTTCTCAGCCTTTTAAAACCATTAGCTGTCGTGTGTTCAGTATTGTACAATGATATAGGTGTGTTTCATGACTGAATGTATAATGGACTGATTCTTCTTATTTACATAAACACAGGAAAACAGAGAAAACAATTAGGGTTTAGTGAGTTCCTCAAGGACACATGAAAATAATTAGTTTCAACTACTGAACATTCCATATCTGTATCAATGTCATACACCATCTTCATGGGGGAAAAAGCTTAAACAGAACAATGTGTTTTGATTTAAAGAAACATACGACTGAAATGCAGAACCTTTCTTGTTTGGAAAACTGAGAACAGCACCTCATCAGAATGTGTCTTTGTATATATACTAAGTGTGGGTGTGCTACCTCTGAACATAGAGCTGAGGTCAACTGGTGGCTGGTTGGTGTCCACGGTGATCTTAAACTTAGTGGTTTTGGCTGGAGATGATGGTATGCAGACCAATGCCAGAGGAAGACTGAACCTGGACTGGAGGACCCTGGGAACTCCTGGAAGAAAAAATTAAAAAAGAATCTTCCTTTTCATAGGATTGCTACTGCATGTCTGTGACTTTTACTACTAACCAAATATTTAATCTAAACTATTAATTCTACAATATTTTACACTATACTCCCTCGTCGCTGTGAGACATAACCGTAAAGTCAGAACCCCCCTTTAAGTGGCCCATCTCTGCAAAAGCCCCCTACAGTGGAGTTAAAGGAGGCCGCCGTATCGCCTTTTAGGCTTTCTCTCCAAACAGCAGTCAGGTTAACATTTATTAACACAGTCAACATTGCAGATATTCGAATTACACGAGTATCTGAGAGCTACGAGACCGAGAGACTCAACATCAACACCAGAAGCGGAGAAGTGTTTGTCGGAGATCCGAAAAGGAAGTTTTGTGAAAAGAGGGGGGGAATTTTCTCAAGAAAAAAAAAAGGAGGGAGGGGACGAATTAGGCCAACTACAGCTATATTCTGAGTCTGAGCAGTGCTGAGCTTGGCAGAAATCTACACTTAGCAAGAATAACAGAGTGAGGGAAAGGAGGGACGGAGGAAAACAGTTGTTAAGAAGAGACGGTGCGAGGTAACCAGAGGAGGGAGGTGAGCTAACGACAGGAGAGGGAGAAAACCTGAGTCCAGCAGAAAAACAAGTGGAAATAAACTAGTACGAGAGAGAAACTGAAAGAGCAATAACACAAGAATTGACAGGTGGGGCGGGAGCGAGGGACAGTTTAATTATGGAAAGTTCCAGGTTATTACAGATAGCAATAATTTGCCATAACTACTGTGGACCTTTTCCTTTCAAACGAACAATTACTGAGTGATTATGTGAATAATTTCATTTGGTCTAAATACATGAAACAAGGCAGAGAGAGAAGAAGGGAAGAGGTAAAGCCAAGGAAAACAGCAGAAAACAGAGGAGAGGAAAGGGGTGAGAAAGAAAATGGATGCGGTTTAAGAAAAAAACAAAGGCTGTGGTCAACCTTCTTCTCTCCTAACTTGCTTAACTTCTCAGTGACCCTTCTTTCTGAATCACTGAATAGCTAAACAACAGATCACATAACAAATACAGCAGAGAGGGTTAGATACACATATTGTCACAATGAATATGTAGTAAATGTGAAAATCAGTGTTCAGAGGCCTTATTTTATTGTACCCCCCCCCCCCAAAAAAAAAAAAAAAAAAAACAGCCTAGTAACTTCATTCATTCATTCATTCATCTTCTGTAACAGCTTTTCCAGTGAAGAGAAAGAAAGAGCCTATCTCAGCTGTCACTGGGTGCGAAGCGGGGTACACCCTGGACAGGTCTCCAGTCTATCAGCGTGTCTTTGAACAGTGGGAGAAAGAGCAGAGTACCCGAAGAGAACCCACAGACACAGGGAGAACATGCAGACTCCACACAGAAAGGCCCAGTCAAATTCGTTAAAATTATCATTCAAGATTTTTTTCCTCATTTTACTTGGAGATAAAATATTTCTGTATTTTACTACAGCCATTTACTAAACTTTGTCAAGCCACACAACTGTGTTTTAACATAACATTGATGGTAATCAGGGCAGACATGATGTACACCGTGATGGATGGCCTGACTCGAGCAAGTTTAAAGTCAGTCCAAGTTGAATTTCATAACATACTGTAATGAATGAAACCACTGGCTGCCTAAAAAAACACAAAACACAGTGGAATGCTTTGGAAAATGATCATCACTAAGGTATATGATACACAGTGAATGGATAAACACTGGAGGCAGAAACCGGTATGGCCCTTTTAAGCACCACCTGTTAAAGTCATACTTGCAGTGGTGTTAAAACTGAAAATTTAACACCGCACAAATGTTCTGCTCAAATGCCCTCTGACTGAATATCAAATATTGAAGGTGCAATAAATAAATAAATAATTCAATGGAGACTATACAGGAAGAAAATCATCTGTCATTTTATTTTGTGTGTGCACCAAAAAGTAGTCTTGAAGTGGACCGATTATTTTGTAGAAATGGTAGCAAATCTGTTCCATAAGACGATGTCAAACAACTATTCTTCATATTCTCTAAACATACAGAAAAGGAATTAACAATTGCCTTTGGTCTTTCATTATGTGTCTTTATTATCCTTAAGCTCAAATACAATTTGAGCTGTCCTTTCTTTCCTGAACTATGAGGGTTCGGCAAAAAGAGGAGGAAATTTATGCACATGCTAAAACTTAGACAAGGAGAGAACAGATAAATAATCAGATTAGTGTAGAAGAGATGTGGGGAGAGACAGAAGAAAGCACGGTGAGCTGGAAGGATAAAATGAAGGACTAGTCAGCTAGTGTGTATGGTTGTAAATCTCGGCTTGTTCCATCCACCCCACAATTGTACATTCCCATCTTGTCGTTACCAGGTTACACCCATAAGACAGAGATTTACCTGCATGGTGAATGTCTGTGTGTGCATGTGTGTGTGTGTGTGTGTGTGTGTGTAAGTTTTGCAAAAAACTGCAAAAGAGAAGCCAAAGCGAGTAGAGCTCCCCCTGGTGTCTGGCTGCAGTATAAGTCATAAACTCCACCCCCTCCGTGTAAATGGATGGGACTTAGACCAAACTAAAATTTAAACTTTTATTTAGCGTCCATGTATACAGTTAAGTTGGAATCTCTCACCAGAATGGTTTAATCAGGCTAAAGAAATATTGTCCAGGTAAACGCAGTCATAGGTGTCTACATCGAGATTTGTGTTCTTCTGTTACAAGAAGCATGTGCATACACGGTTTTGACTTGAAAATTAAAAATAATAATAATAATAAAATACAAAAATTTTGTACTGTACTGTACTTAAAGAAATACCCAAGGAGCTATTTTGACGTGGGAATGTTACAATAGTTATGAGTGTTGACAGATTAACACTAAAGTGGGGGATGAGGCTGTGGTTATAGATGCAGCGTTAAGGTCCATCTGATATCATCAACTTTCCATCATGTATGAATCCTTCGATACTTTCAGCACGTGTTGTTACGTCACCTACACAAGATCAGAATCTGTCAGCATTGCCATGGCAAAAAAATGAATGTTGTACCATACATCCATTTCAGATGTTACTGTTTAAGCCAGCTCAGATGGCAAGAAATCTACAGATACAGTGGAAAGAAAAACAGTAGACTATTGGTATTTGATGCAGTGTTTAGACTCAAATCTGGAACTGAGTCCTGAGACTGAAGCCAAGGACTGAGTAGATAACTAAACACAATTTCTTAGTAACGGTAAACTGAGGTTACTGTGTTTGTCTTACAGATACTGCCTGTCCTGGCCTTTTTATGTATGTGAATCCACAGATACATGAAATAATGAGAGAAGTTGCATGCAATAAGAGTGATGAAGGAAACACTGTGTGTTAAACACACTTAAAACCCCAACCAACAACTACTACTTTCGTACTTCCATTGTAGTGTCATCTCAGAGGAATAATTCCAATTGCCTGTGTGTGTGTGTGTCCGTGTGTGCGTGTGTATGTATGTTTGTGGTGTGTTCAAGACAGAGGGGAACGGAGAGAGGGAGAGAGAGAGAGAGGGCACATAGTTTATTTGAGTAGAGGACCACTGTATAATATCAGGTTCTTCCCACAGCTGCAGTGATGTCACCCACATGTGTGTATCAGGGATGTGTGTGTCTGAATATCCTGCATTACTTAGCAGCGTTAAATGAGAAGAATGTCCTGTCGTGTAACATGTTAGTTTTCTATTATGTCACCAACATCTTTTCCTAAATATAAGAATACTTGTGCTTAGTTCTGGAAGGAGTAGTTTAAATGTACTGTTTTAAATTTAAACATTTTGAATTATTGTCAATGAATTTAGATTTCTGCAAGCAAAACAAAATGATTAATTACACAATAGTCTCTTATTCTTTTCTTAAGTAAACAAAAAAAAACTTTCACAGTACAAAGTTACAGTCAGTGTTATCAGTAGTAAATCTACTAACTTCCAAAGTTCTTTGGTGTCAGTGCCACAACAAGTGAAGACTGGGAATTCATGGCAAAAAGAGCAGTTGTAACCAATATTTTAAGATCTTAAATAAAATATCTCTCAACAGATATTTATATTTCTTGAGTTCAGTTCCATTCAGTAACCACAGAAGGAATTCTGACTATATTTCTTTGGAAAGGTAATCCCCTTGTCCACCTGTTGATGTTTGGAGAGCTATGTTATCGATAGCTTCCAGTCAGAAGTGATGTATTCCTATTCTTCTGCTTTTCCCTGTTGATCTACAATTGTTATCATGAGTTAGATGCTACACAATAGTGATCCTTGTGCGACATGTAGTGCAGTGTAAGTAATGCAGTTTATGTGCTGTTATGAGTCGACAGGAGAGGGTGTGGACTGCTTCTGAGAAGTGCTTGCATATGGTGATAGTTAAGGTACAGTGAAACCTAGTTTGTTTTGTCCTGAAACAGATTTTAATTTCTAAAATAATTACATTTGATTGTGAAGCTCTTTCATGTACGTGTTATGATCAGTGTCAAATACAGCATGTAGGCCTGCAGTCTTTTGTAAATTTGCCCAACTAGCTTCCTGGCTAGAATAAAAGATATTCACTCAAGATATTAGACATGTCATGTGGTCAGCACATGGTTTATGGAATGAAATATGACTTCCTACCCTGCTGTTACTTTTATTGACTAACTGTGGTCCTAAAGTAGGGGTGTCAAATTAATTTTAGTTCAGGGGCCACATACAACCCAGTTTTATCTCCAGTGCGCTGGACCAGTAATATAATAGCATAGTAACCTATAAATAACAACAACTCCAACTTTTTTCCCTTCGTCTTTGAGCAAAGACATACAAGTACATTATTAAAAATGTTTACATTTAATGAGCTATTTTTTTATTAAACATTATATGAACAACCTGAAATTTCCCAAGAAAACAAAGTGCAATTTATTGCTGTTTAGCTCTGAGTGTTGCGTTCTGTTTGCTACTAAAACAGTGGAAATGGGGGTAGGTAACATGTCTTTAACAATTCTGAGAAATCACTCTTTGCATGGGAGGTGAATGGGTGATAATTCTCCTCAAGTATTACATTTGTGATGTGTGTGTATAGCAGCATTTAGACTGTATGACTCTTTCTAGGGTGCAGGGAGACCTGGTTAGTTTCAAATACAACTCTGCTGTCCATGAGAGCTCAAAATCCCATGCATTAACAAAACCCCTGTAGACCCATAGGTCCCGACTCATTACCAGGAAATACATCCTCACAAAGGTACTTCTAGAAGCACACATAACATGTATGGTACCAAACCATTGGTGCGCATGTTGGAATACTTTGCACTTAGTTCTGGAGCAGTTCACAGTGTCTTGACTGTACTCACAGTTTCTGGGATGCAGAATGCTGATAGATATAGTCTGATAAACCCTCCTTCAGCAATGTCACTCAAACACTATAACGAACAAAATGTTAGTGGTGATATTCTCTCTCGGTCTGTGTCTCTCCTTTCAGTCCCACCCACCTGGAAACTTGGTAGGTTAACTCGAACATCACTAATCAACTAATAAAATGGACTGACATCTGTCCATACCATTTACAACACAAGACAATGATACAATCAGGAACCATGTTAAACATAGGACATACAGCTACTTCCTGAACCTTCATGAACACTAGTTGTCTTGTGTTGGAAAAGTGGGGACATTATGGCTGTCCCCTCCTCAGTTTAAAGGTTACAATCAGAATTAGGTTTAAGTTAAAGTAAGGATGGGTAAAGGGGTGACGGAATGGATCATGTCAGTGAACATCCACAAACACTCAACCATACAAGCATATGTTTGTATTACCACAAGGCCTCTAAGCCCACTATATATTACAGGACATCCTATTCTTTATCAAAGCACACAAACACAGACAAACTAAAGCAAACACCGCTGACAACTAGGAACACTACGGCTGGAATTTGCGTGTGTCTTTGTGCAAAATATGTGCAGAAATATGAGACTGAATATGTTTCTGTACCGCTATACGTGTGTGAGACGGATGGTATTTCTGTGTGAACCGCATAGAGCATAAAAAGATAAATGGATATAAATGGATATTTACGTTTCCACAAAGTGAGGAAATGTGTATGTGTGTGTGTACCGACGCTTGCCAAGTATCACATAACAGGAACATAAACAGTAGGCAGCAGCCTCTTCCTGTATATACAGTAGTGTGTGTGCATTTGGAAAGTGTATAGCGTAGTTTTGATAAATGTGCATTTCTGTGAGAGTGTAGGGACTGTACTGTGGGTATGTAAGAATATGGTATCGTATCTCTTGTTTGTATTTTTAATAAAGACAGTGTGTTTCTACTTGTTCTACTCTATACAGCTCTACTAACAAAACACTTACCTTTGGGATTAAGCTCTGCAGAAAGAAGAGAAGAATTAAGATGAAAGGTTAAGGTTGAAAAAGCTCACTCCTCTTATCTAGTTTTATTCAGTTTAGCAGTGCAGAGAGGTAGAAAAGAGAACTTGAAGATCTGAACTCTGTTCAACATAAGGGGATTCCCTGGCAAGACATTCATCTTCCTGTACATGAGTATACACAAAAAAAACTTTGGGAGTGCTTGGTTTTTGTTCCGACACATTTGGACAGTACAGTTGGAAGAAAAGGCAGTCACCCAACTGAGCCAAGGCAATCCTAAATGTGACATGAAGTCCAAATGCAAAATGAAATAGCTGCTCGTCAAAAGGTTAGTATGAAAACTCTATACTAACTGATCCAGATCAAGAGGTACTTAAGAAAATGACAGTTTGGTTTAATTCAAAAGAGGTATTATTTTTGTGTGTGTGTTTTTAATAAGTATTGACTGATTAACATTAACTGACTAATTCAATATGGATAGAAGATAATGCAAAAAAAAAAAAGAGTGAAATGATAATGATGCACAGAAAAACCACAAACTGGAATGATTATGACATATTTTGTCTTGTAAAATTAGCTACCAACTATTTTGATTTGATTTATTTGTAGATTATTTCTACACAAACATTCATTCCTTTCAGCCAAAAATTTATTTTTGTCTAAATGTGCAGCTTATCCTTATACCAAGATGAGCTTAAGTCTCAAAAAAAGCAGTTTCAGCTAGTGAACATCCCAGGCTCTGGTTGCCTTCTAATATATTTCCCATTCCCAGTGTTTCAGAGTTAAACAAGCAGAACATAAAAATAAAATACTGTGCGTGTGTTTTTTTTTTCTGTCAAACTGAGCATTAGCCAAACAACATTTGGAAAGGGCAGAAAAAGTAACACCGGACAACAAAAACAACACTCAGGTTGCAAACTGAAATCTTTTTGTTAAGGAAAAGCATCTCTTTATCCCTGCTCCCGGCTGCCGTATTTTCCCAGCTGCTCTGGGATTTAAAAAGCTGGTCTTCTGCTTCTCTAACCTTTAGGCCAAGGCAATAGAAGTCTGGCAGATTAGGCTCTGATTTGATTGGTCGAAGAGGATTTCCTGCGAAGGTGAATGAGAAGCAGATGGCAGGTTGCTGGCCAATGAAAAGGCACTGAGGTGCTGAGTCAAAAAGTTCACGTCTTATTAAACCTGATGAAAGTCACACTTCCTTATGGCTGCCACTCTTTTCCTGTTATAACTCTGCCTCGATCTCTCTCTCTCGCTCTCTCTTTCTCCCTGATTCTGTCTCTCAGCTTTCTGTCAGAAACCTCAAAAATATTTTTTTTAAATGGTTGAAATGTATTATTTCATGTCAATTCAAATCATTGATTAAATTAACAGTTCTAGGAACCTAACAATACTTTATTTACATTAGTTCAGCCAAAACAAAGCATCATTAACTATCTTAAGGCTGGACTTAATAGGGATTTTCTGTATTTCCATCATATGTTCTTGTTGTGTTCAAATACTTATTAAAACTGAAAACTATTTTTTTATATACATTTTTTATATAAATATCAATATAAATTGCAGCAAATATGTTCAAGATAGTTAGCGGGCGGGTTAAGGCTAAGACACCACGTAATAGAAAGCCATTTGTCACTCTCGCTGGGTGTTTGGGGTCGCTGACATGCTGCACAATAAATCAGGGACTCATCTGTTGCCTGTTTGAGCTCTTCAAATGGCAACTGTCTTTAAGGTGGCTTTCACAGAGTAGAACTGGGGTGATAGTAAGCGAATAGGGGAATATTTGAACACTGTCCTTCATACCTTTGGGAGAGGTTAAGGCTGGATTGTCCTTCACTGACTGAAGTGTTTGTGACTTATTCATGAATATATTCCAGCAGCATTAATGTCTATGCAAGAAGAAAATCAACTCAAGATCAAACTTGCAAAGTTTGGGGACCCATGATCTAATGTGTCTACAACTTCACCACGGTATGTTACATCATTGCCTTTCATGTGAGAGGTATTTAAGAAATTCTCAAAGCAAAGCACATTAGAAGTTCAATGGTTGAACTTCTTAAATACACAATCAACACCATATCAACAGGTCTCTGTAATATCTGCGTATCATGCAGTATTATCTAATCCTGAAATCTTAACTCTAGTCATTACTTTGTCTGGGGCTCAGATTAACAATCTACACTGCCAAAGAAAAGGCAGAAAAAGCAGAATTGGATGGGAGAGAAAAAATGAATGGGCTAAAACAACACAAAGAGGAAGGCAGAAAAAAAGGAGGAAGAAAAGCTAGAAAGAACTAAAAGCATCAGTGTTGAGTGAAAGCTCCAGTTAAACATAAAGGACATGTCAAATGGAGCAAGAAGGCTCTCACAGCAAACACACTTACACGCACACACACACAGTAGCCACTCCTGGCCAGTGGCCAGCCAGTGTTCAATCAGTATTTCCTGTTCTGAAATCTCCTATAACGGCTGAGAAATTAGACTGGCTAAAATAAGTGAAATTCTGGATCCATTAGCTGGTGTGGTAGAAAAAAAGTCAGTTTAATGTTTCACGACTGTGAGCCTTTATTATAGTATCAATAAAAGCTACGAGTTTTGAGAAGGTGTTCTTTTGTGTAATTAACTACAGATCCACCAAATGTCTCTGCTTTCAAAATATCCCTGCTTGACATTTTCTAGTCAACCTTTTTTTGCACAAATCAGTGTTGTTGACTTTTCAAAATTAATGAGGAAGTAAAACATCAGGATTATATTTCAGTTACGCATTGGCCTCTTTTTAAACCCACACTTAGAAAGGCAATAAGACCTGTGAGGCACTGTCTTTCAAACAGATGTTTGTAGTTTGATTCCATATGTCACTGTTCTGAAGTGTTCATGGGCAAAGCACTAAGGGCAATGAATGATGAGTTTCTGTTTCACTTCTGTCTGGATGTAATAGGAAAGACTTTTTTTAAAAATGTCATAACTGTCAGCTACCAGCAAACATTCTGTCTATACAGTGTGTCCTTGGTAAAGTTGAACTGATATCTGTTGACTGATTTGAATAAATTTCAGTCAAGTTTTTTGTAAGGTTTCACCGAGTTAAACAATTATTTTATTTTAGTCATTTAGATCTTGGATACAATTTTACCCCATAGTGACAGTGCGTGCTCCATGTCTGTGGATGCTGACTGCAGTTCCACTGTTCACACAGTCCACTGTTCCAGCAACCACACTTTCATTCACAGATGCATGATATATCCAAAATCAGACACACACAAAAAAGAGAAGCTAGCATTTTCAACTGGAAAGAACCGAGTCAGGATATTTAAGAAAAAAACAGACCTACAAACTGGAAGGGAGCTAGAAAAAAATCTCTGCCAAAATCTTTAAATCTTAAGATGCAGAGGGTAGTGTTGTGCCTGGAAAGGGACGACGTTTAAAAGGTGCCTTCTCTGAATGTTAACCAATCCTTTAATCCAAATCTTTTACTAAGCTGTTGTTATCCATTGTACACTTACAAAGAGAGAGAAAAACATGATCTGTTTGGCACAGGTAACAAGCACCAACAGCATCAGCTGGCCTCCAAAACCTTCTTGCAAATGGATTTCAGACAATAGACGAAAGACCTGACAAAAACACTGACGCATCCCAGAAACATCAACATATGGAGATACTGGTCATTCTGGCAGGCTCAATGAAACAGGAGAAAACAATAAAAACTGCCAACTAGCTTCCTAGGTTTCCACACGACTTGGCTTAGCAACCAATGAATCATGGCTGGCTGTGTTTTAGGGAAAGTATCCGCACAGTCTCTTCTTTTTGACTGCTCAGATGAGAATGCCCATTGTGTATGAGCTAACAATGTACTGTAAATGCCAGCTTGACCATTTGATCCTCCTCAAGTGTGTTTGTGCAAAACCCACTCTCAGGGTATTAGGAAAATCACAGAGGGGCACTAATGAAATTCTTTCTAGATTGTAACGACTCCTGCCACAGTTGAGTCTCCTTTGAAGGGCTTAAGAAGTCAGCAGTCTTCTTAAATGTCAGAGCCTTTGTAGGGCTTAAAGAGGGGCATACTAGCCTTGGGGTGGGATGGCATTATGTAGGGTGGGTGGTGTGAAAGCATAATCATCACCCCTGGGTGGGAGTGTAGACAGAAAAAAAATGGATAGAGACAATGTGATGCATTCCTTCCAAGCCAGGACAGCATTTAGAGGATGAGATTGGACAAGGTATTACTGGAGATTAGCATTGGAATAACACACAGCCATGGAGTTACAACCACAGACACAACCTAATGCTCCTAGAGATGACCTCTTTGCAGTCCACCATCAAAGTATGCAGATAGAATTCCATGTAATGGGATTCAGACCAAAAGCAACCCTACATTAAAACAATGGAAGATGTTACAGTGGTGATGGAGTATTGTTAGAAAACATCCAATTTGAATGCAGTTCAGTAAGTTGTAGTTATGACGGACAAAAATAAATAAATACAACTTTTAATGACAGTAGATGCCAAATTGGACTGATCCTAACTTTGAGACGATGAGATTGAGGCAACCACCAATAGGGGCGACTGTTACAATTGATTGACGACTGACATATGGTGCAAACACAGAACTCGTACATTTTACAACAAGAAAACAATGTCTGCATCTATGGTTGCTACAACCCAATTCACCGTACCTTGGAGTGGTGGGTGAACCCACATGTAGTAGTGGCATCAGTGACAGCATTTTCTTTTAAATAGCAAGTGGTGAGGGCAAGAAGAGATAACTTTGTCCACCAGCAATATTTTTATGTTCCATTTATTTCACTCTTAAACATTTGAGCTGTGAAATACATGAGGGTTACCTAGATAACCAGCTCCTGGTACATCTGGTACAACTTCTAATACGGTATATATGAGGCACTGACTTCAAAAACTTCTGTCCAACAAGGATGAACTGGAATTCTGAGTATTGATCTTATGAATTAATACTACCCGTTCCCCTGTTCTTCCACCCCACCCCAGCCCTAACATACTGCTCCTTTTCCCTGTAGTCCTTTCTCCTCATCTAACTCCTTGTGAACCATACATCTTCTCACACATCATTACTTTTTTCACAACGTCATGTATCTTTTTGCTCCAACCTGAAATGTGCAGGTCTAATAGTCTAATCCTACTTACAGTCCAGCAAATCCCATCCAAAACGCAAGATCCAAGTCTCTACAAACTCTCCCCAAGCTACAGTCCTTGGCGGCTAAGGTCCACTGAAACACTCAAGACTCCTTATTTGCTGCTATTTTTAGCATCACAATAAAAAGTTCAACAAAAAAGAAACACTTCCCGATATTTCCAGACATTTCACATTAAATGTGCTTCTGGGGCGGGTAAACTGTTCCACCAACAGAGGCCTGCCAAAGCAAATGCAGTCCAAAGGAAACAATAGTATGAAAACGCAGACTTTTTTCATGGCCTGATTTCTTAACAAATACTGAAATAAATCAGTTATTTTTTTATTTATTTTTTGAATGAGGTCTCTGACATTTGAAATAAAGAGTGGTGTTGTTGGTTTGCAGGGGAAAGTAATATCTTCCAGAAATACTGCAGGGGCTGGAAACAGATGCCTGGAGGCAGCAGGGGGATGAACTGGGCTTGTCTGGAAAGAGCCCAGATGTCCTTACGTCAAGTCAGCACTGTTAGCAGCTGGCGTTCAGCTCTGTCACACAACACTACCTATGAAAGAGACTGCAGCGAACTTCATAACGCCTCCAGTGCTTATTTTCATGCGGCTGCTGGTTTGACATTTTAACTGTTAGCCAACCTCACTTTAACATGGTCAGTCTGTGTATGAGACTGACCAACCTTACACATCACTGCCCAGCAAATTCATATAAATACAGATACACTGTACATGCCAAAGGGCTGGATTATATTCTATCAGAGCTGTTAGCAGTTATTCAGAAATGTCATGTTGGAAAGCAGAATGAAGTCTGGGATCGATGCACACATTTCCATGTAGTTTCCATATGAAGATGGTCACTGTTATACATATAATTAAAGAGTGCAAGAGAAAAAGTTTCAAAATGAGCATTATTTCTGACATTTTGCACATAGAAAAACTTTGCTGAGTAATGTCTTGAGTGGGCTGGCAAACAAAGACAAAATTATGATTCAGTTATGTGATAAATCATTGATGCCATGACCGCATTGATGCCATCAGCTGATTTGAAACTTTGTGGTTGAGCAGGAAGTGCTACAGCTAAATTAAATCTTTTAAGGAAATGTCTCCTGTGCATCAAACTGCATACAGCACACCTTGTGTGTGTGAGTAGTGAGCTGCTATAGGCAACATTTACTTAAGTTTTCTGGACCAAGCCTGGGTTACTATGTGAAAGCAATGTTTTAATAGGACTGTTTCTTTAAAAAAACAAACAAAAAAAAAAACCTCTTTGAGAATTTTGGCTGAGAAATTAAAGGTTTTGGTTTCAGTCAAGCATACCCATGTTGTCTTCTTACCTGTTGGCAAGCTGTAGGACACAGTGATGTCTCCGTTCAAATCAGCAGGGGGGTACCGGCCATTGAGGAAAGCTGCAAATGCCACAACCGTGGATGACCCAACACCTGAAGACAGACAACAAAGACAGGTTAACATTCATTCATTCATCCATTTATTTTCTATACCCGCTTATTCCTGTTAAGGGTGGCGGAGAGGTTGACATTAAGACTTAAATCAAATGTCCTTGTTTAAATTCCTGTCTGGCCACTGTTCAAGTAGCAATCAGAGCAGTCTCTTACTGAGACTTTACTGTGGGTTGCCTTTTTGAAAATCAAAATGTGCTGATGTCTGTATGTGGATATTTTGGACAAGAAAATAGGCAGTCCAACAATAATATTACTGAAAAAGTCTAAAAACTGTTTAAAAAGAAGGGGGCATTTAAAAGGTCAAAAAAAGAGGACACAATTGAGGTGGACTGCCCGTTTTAGAAGCTTGACTCATAAATAAAATCAATATCTTGACCTTTCTGCTTCCAGTATGGCTTTCAAGTCTGCCTTTTAAAAGAGCCATATAAAATCACTGGAGTTCCCCGTAATTTGTGTCATTATAAATGTTAAAGTAATTTTGAGTCCGATTTTCTTACACGAGT
Source organism: Planiliza haematocheilus (assembly GCA_005024645.1). NCBI lineage: Eukaryota > Metazoa > Chordata > Actinopteri > Mugiliformes > Mugilidae > Planiliza > Planiliza haematocheilus. The sequence continues at coordinate 4,192,187 of SRSE01000806.1, forward strand.
GTATACAGAAGTGCTGGATTTATTCCAGGCCTCTGTAAAGAAAGTCGTTGAGTGATGAATAAGGAAACAAAGTAGTCGACGATACACACAAACCTGAAGAGTCAGCGTTTCAGGTGAGGACAGAACAGGATACAGTAAGCTGGGTATTAACCAGACCCCTTAATACACACACACACACACACACACACACACACACAATCACACACTCAGAGCTCTCAGTGCTAAACATCACCATGAAAGGTGAAGACAGAAGATTAACAACACTAACCAGAACTGTAACTCGTGTGCACGCTCACACACATAGTATGAGAGATGGGTGATGACTTGTAGCTTCCCTTCAAATACCCCAAAACCAACAGAGAGGGAGAAAGAGAGAGACAGAGAGCAAACACGCTGGAGAGAAAAGGCAGGGATCAAATACAGACAGAGAGGAAAGGATATATTACAGCTAATGGCTCCATGCAGTCACACACAAACACACACACACACAGGGCTGTGTGGTGGTGTAATGGGGCGTGATGTTCTTGAGCTCTGTCTGTTACAGGTGACTGAATCCCAAGTATGTGTGTGTGTGTGTGTGTGTGTGTGTGTCCGAATGGAAGTGAACATGAGTTTATGCATAAGGATTAAAAGTTAGGGGTCAGTGTGTGGGAAGGTTATGAATATGTATGTATGTATGTACGTTTGTGCATTTCAACACAGAATAAAAAATAAAAAATAACGACATTCATAAACACATACACACGGCCACTGGCAAGACAAGGCCTCTCAAGATGAGGATAGGCAGAGTAGGACGGGGCAAGATGGATATAAGGGGATGAAAGGGGAGACGACGCCCCCTCAACACTGACAGAGAAGATAGACGATAAAAAGTCGAGAGACTTTCTCCACGTCTTCAGATGCTCTGACAGCATGACCTCCTCATTCTCCCTTTTTCTTCTTTCTCCTACACTATTCTCCTCTCTTAGTCTCTCCTACCATCCATCTTTTGCTCTTCTTTCCTTCCTTTTCTCCAAACTCAAAAAAATCTAAAAATTCTGAAGTTTCATAGCAAATTATGGAGTGGAACTATTTCACTTCAGGCGCAGTGAGGACATAAATTCAACGTGGAACAAATTGGAAAAGTTGAAAAATAAAGCTGTCAGATACACGTTAGACCTGACCGTCGGCTGAATGCAGATGTTCTGGCTTGATTCCAGCTGCATTATGTTTCTGTGCAGTCTGATACAGCACATATCAGTCCTCTCTTCTGCATCCTTGCTTTCTTTCACCTGAACTATTCACTGTTCTCTCTAGATTCTTTTCACTTTCCTTACTCCATCCCTCCCTGCCACTCTGTCTGTCAGCAGAAGGCTTTTAACCTATGTGCCCTAGAGGTCACACTGGTCAGACTGGTTTAAGTGCTTTAAGTGTCCCCAGGCCCATTAAGAGCAACAAACAGAACCAAAGAAGACACAAAGTAATCCCTCCTCTTCTCTCATTTTCTTTCTCCTTCCGTCTTCTTTTTTTTTCCTCTTTGTCTCTTCCGTCTGTGCCCTTGTATTCAGGCACATCTGGACAGGTCAGGGCGGCGCTGTGGGCGTCAAACCTGAGAGCGTCAGGTATCGTGTCCGTCTGTCTGACCTCGAGGTCCGACCCATAGAGAGTGTTCACACTGGCCCCCGTTTTCCCAGGCACATTAAACCATTAGCAACACTGCCAACCAAAACAAACTCTACAAAGGAGGCTGAAATCCCCTACTTCACTACCTCGCCGTCTTTACCTTCACACTTTTCTCCATTTCTTTTTTCACACTCACCGTTTTCTTTTTTCCTTGCTTCTGCACCTTCTTTATTCCTAGCTTCCTTCGTCTGCTTCTTGTTTTTCTCAACCTAAATGCCTGCTTTTATCAGCCTCTCTTCTATCTCCTTGTCATATAGGACATATTTGTTGGTGAGTTTTGTGTGTACCTGGAGGATTAAACTATAAATCCACAGGGTCGCAGAAAATGCAGCCCTAGCAGCTAAAGCTATCAGGGTTCAGGTTAAAATACTTGACAGCTCAGGTTAAACTGCTGACTCTTAGGAAAAGGTCAGAAGTCAAGAGGGGTGGAGATGGGGATCTACCACACAAGGAGGTTTGACAAGGGCATGTGTAAGATATGCATATTTTTCTTACAGTGCCAGTAATCTAAAAAATAAAACACTGGGATTAAAAAACTAAACCTGAAATTTGATCTTTGACTTTCTTAGTTGCTACTGACTTTCGTCCAGTCACACATGTCATCATATCCAGCGGTTAACACCATCAGTGACTATCAGTGTGACCTTTGACCTATGCAGGTCAGGATTAGGTCAGACTGGTATGTAGAGTCTGCCCTGAAAAATAATCACCTAATCTTCCTCCTAATATTATAAATAGTTAATTTTATGGTTTTAGTCATAGTTGTTTTTGTTTGTTTTTTTTACAACTCACTTCAGAAGTGCTTGAATATTTTAGGCCCTATCCACACGAAAACGCATTTTTTCGTAAACGCAGATGTTTTTATTCGTTTTGGCCTATCGTCCACACGAATCCCGTAAACGCATAGCCCGAAAACGCACTTTTTTGAAACCGGGTCCCAGGGTGGATAAATTCGAAAACACACTCCTCGCGGATTAGTCTGGACGGTTGAATCCGGAGATTTCTGAAAACGATGACGTCATCGCCACCATCGCCACCATGGCCACACCCCTCGAGCAGTCTTCCACGTCGTATATCTCGCGAAACGTCTCATAACAACATCAACAACAATGGCGGACTACATGCTTGCGTTACTACTGGAGAACATATTGAGCCTGTTATGGTTACTAGGGCAAAATCTAATTTTTGGTTTCTTCGAAAGCCGATTTGTAAACAGCGCTCAAGCTTCATGGGCATGCGCCACCTCTTCCTCTCCGTTTTTGGTTAATTTCTGAAACTGAAACAGCGCCGCCTATAGACCTGGGATATGAAGTAGCGTTTTCAGTCGTGTAAAGACGGATCAGGTGTGGACGCGGATTTTTTTGAAACCGTACCAGCGAAAACGGATAGGAAAAAGATCGTTTTCGTACGTGTGGACGGGGCCTAAGTTGGAACCCCACTGCAATTTACCCATTGCAGGACTAGTAAAGGTTTTTTCTTATTCTTATGATGTACAAGGATAAGCATGACTGTTTGGCGCACAGACTAGTCCACATTTACCTATCCATCTATTTAGAAGTAATGGAAAACAGAAATATGAGTACTGATTATTCATGACCAACTTCTAATGGTTCCAATCCACCATATAAATTCAAGCATACTGTTTAAATCACAATGTCCACAAATGTATCCACATATGATCATTAATGCACAAACAAAATATGCGCAACAATCTGAACCTGTGCATTTAAACTTCCTTAGTAGCCATTAACAGACTTGCAAAATGCCACAGTTTCCTCCAAATACACAGATATGGTCCACCTGATACGGTCTTTACCAAAGTTTCTGATTCTTGACTTGATGATGTCTGATGGGGTTTCACACTGCTGAATATGCGTCAAATGTGTTTGCACGTGTTGCAATTTAAATTTAACGGCATGCTCATGCTACATAAAAATGAATGTTCAAGCTCATTAGATTTTTTTTTCAATGAGAGTACTTATTAATGATTTTACTCGAATTATTCGATTTAAACTTTATCAGCCTTTTGATGTTTCACACTAACCTTGTGAAGGAGAAATTGTTGAGTTGGTCATCTACATGACAATGCAACTGTGTACTTAACAAGTCTGTGTGTGTGTGTTTTATGAAGGAAAGAAGAGTGACACTGAAAAAAGAGTGAATTTTAGAAGAGGAAAAAATGGGATGTGGAGAAGGAAGAGGGGCTGAAATAAAGGAAGTAGATGGGAATGAAAGCAGGAAGAAATAAAACCAATCTCAGACAGAATGAAGAATTAAAGAGAGGAAGTGGAGAAAGGAAAAGATGGAAAGAGAGGGAGAGGGAAACGGCTGAGAAAGGGAACGAGAGAGTGAGAGCAGGAGTGGAAGAGAGAGGGAACAAAGGAGGCAGTGTGTGGGGAACAGGGGATGGAGTCGCCATCTGAGACGAATAAAAAGTGGAATAACAATAAAAGTCAGAAGGCGCTACCTTCCCTCTTCCTCACACACAACCAGCACCCACAACAACTGAGCAGCATGTGCACACACAAACGTCACGATGGTTGTCCTTCATGTACGGTAGAAAACTTTGGGACAAATATGTGTGAAACGGTTTGGAAATAAACTTGTTCACATTCACACTTTGACCTGACACAAAAAAACAAGTGTGGACCCACACAGAGAGAGAATCAAAGACACATGTGACAGCAGCAAGCGAGCACACACACACCCCAGCTGGAGTCAGACAAAAACACACTGTTCACAGGGAGATGAATTTTGTAAATGTGTTTGTACATGTTTTTTTTTTGTGGGTTTATCTTTTTGCAAATCTGTGGTAAGACACATCAGAATGCTGCAATGAAGGAAGGAGAGAATAATCAAGTGAGACAAAGAGAACAACTATAAAAAGAAACCGACGTGGGGAGGTGTCACACCAGCAGCGTCATTGTTATTAGTGCTGCACGTGTTTCTCTAAACTGCAACATTATCCCCTGACACCTGGTGCTTTGTCACGACTTCTAGTATAATTTTTCCCCCTTCATTAATATGTATATTATGCACAACTGGTTCAAAAGAAAAGCCTCAAAAAGGAAGTTTGTTTTATTGCCATCTTCGTCACACATCCTAAATACATGCCTCAACAGCCCTTTACCGCCACTTTAAATCCTAAACACACCGGTGCTTTCAGAAGTGCTCAATATTTTGGTAAAATCAAATTACATTACATCAGAAGAAAATAGAACAGAAAAGAATAGTAAAAATATTAAAGCTATAGAATAAATACGACTCTAAAATCAAGAATCAAGAATACTCACATAAGACATTCCACATTATTCCATTAGTTAGCAGCATTTAGACTATGCTTCTGAAGGGACTGATGAATATCATAGTGGGTATCCCAGTAAGTTTAAAATATTAGCGGCTATTTTTCTATACGGTAAATGTTTCAGTATATTGTTACTTTTATTATATTTGGCCCTAAACAATCAAAAGCAAGCGGCATATCTGTCCCATTGACAAGTGTTTTAGTCAACAGAAACTGTCAGTATAGTTGCTAGGAGCAGTTAATGTGAATCATGTCAGCAGACGCAGAATGTTGAGCTGTTATTTCTGTAAGTTGACATCAAACAACCTTTGCGGCTGCATAAATCGTATCCACACAAGCTGATTGTCATAGTTGTTTTCCCAGCTGAGAGGAGCTATTAAAAACACCAGAACTATTTAAAGCGCTGAATATAATAATCCAAAATGTGGGCATCAATAACAGACGTCTGAGTCCAAGCTAGGAGCTACAGGGAAACATTATTAATTCAACATTTCCTGGTCGTGGAAGTAATTTCTTTTACTGCGGCGCTTTTTTATTGGGGATAGTCTATATGATTTACATCTATGTACACGTTGTACTGTTTACACCAGGCAGCATTCCATCTACAGCTCAGTAGCCACTTCCCCTGCAATCCATAAAGCAGGGTGCAATTTTCTGGACAAAATCACAGAGTAAACTCTGGCCGTGTGACTGGGAGCCAGCTCCTCTACAGTAAGTCACATCCCATTCATCAAACTCACAAAGCTTCAATTAATCAGTTTTTCCTTAATTCCAAGACTTTAACGGACACGAAACACTCGGGACAAATCTAACTACTAGCAGCCAGTAACAACGGTCCTGCAGAGCTGAGCAGTTCTAGGCTGAAAAAGACCAGTGAGGGGCCACTTAGCTGAGAGAGGACAGAAAAAGAGATACAAGTGTGTGTGTGTGTATGTGTGCGGCTCTCATGTTTCGCAGTAGAGAGCTGTTGAATGACTACTGAAAGCCAGCACCAGATTTTTCTGAGCAGGAAGACAAAAGAGTGTGACATAAACACACAGCTACTTCACTCGGAGTATGTGTGCCTATATTTAAACGGTGCATTGTGGTGACACATGCACGTGTTTATGCGTCCATGGATATGCATGTGTAAGTATTTAAATGACCTGAGTGTGCGTGTCTATAACTGTCTGCGTGTGCATATGCGCTTGACAGAGGCTTCTGAATGTGACCCGTGCGACCGCTACCTAAACTCGTGTAAACAAAGCATCTCTTTAGCGGTGGAAACGTGACAGTGCAGTGAGTCACAGCCTCTGATCTTCCATGTAAACAGTGAAACGTTGAGGGCAGCCGCCAAGAAGAAAAACTCGAAAAGAAAAAACAGAACCTACCAGACAAATCAAGAAGATTTCGTTTTTTTTTTATATACATGTATCCACTTCAGTGAATTTACTTAATTGAGCTTGAGTTTTTGTTGGCACAGATTTTCTGTTCATACACGAAAGTTATCACTGGTCACGGAAAGATTTTCTCCAGCTTACAGTTTGTGTTTATTCATCAAATGGGAAGTTCTAAATGAGAAACAAATCATTCATAACTTCTACAAACTTGTAGTGTCTGCTACTGCAGCAATATTTTAACCTCTATGTAAAATCCTTAAAGCCCTATCTACATAGTCAAAGTTTTCATACACTTTTTCCCCTCACCTGATTTTTTTTTTTTTTTAGAATATTTTTATTACTTTCTTCAAAGTCAGCAGTTATATATACACAAGATTATTATGCCTTTAAGCAATTTGGGAAAGTCGAGACGATGATGGCATGGCTTTGGAAGTTTCTGGTTGGGTGACTGAAAACATTTGAGTAACTGGAGGCACACCTGTGGATGTATTTTAAGGTACACCCTAACACGCAGCTTCCTTGTGACATCATGGGAAACTCAAAAGAGATCAGCCAAGATACCAGGAAGATAACTGTGGGCTTTCACAAGTCTGGTTCATCCTTGGGTACAATTTCCAGGTGCCTAAAGGTGCCATAAACCATTAAACACAAGTATAAACACCATCATACCACTCAGACAGGAGATGGGTTCTGTGTCCCAGAGATGAACATGCTTTGGTGCAAAATGTGCGTATAAACCTCAGAACAAAAGCACAAGACCTTGTGAAGATGCTGGCTGAATATGGTAAGAGAATGTCATTAACTATGGTGAAACGGGTCCTGTGGGCATGAGCTGGAAGGCCACACTGCAAATAAGACTTATTCATTTTAATTTTGTGTATGGTACCCACGTAGCTGCTGTTGAGTAGGGCACATTACTCAATGAGGCACGCTGTCATGTAACGTCATTAATTTACGTTTTAGACAAAGCAGTATTTGTTATTGGGATTTGAGAGAGCCTACTGCCTTGTGTCACTCACTGCCCCTTGCTCTGCTACTTTCCTTCAGCGTGGAATAAATCTGCAGACCCTGGTTTACAGTGTCTGACTGACTGTCTCAAATCTGCTACACTATCAAATACCAAGGAAACGAGTGACTTCTGACTTTGAAGAAAGTAATAATTTTCTCTCTCTCATTATTCTGGCATTTTGTTAACAGAAATAATCACCCATCAGTTTGTTGCTGACAGGCGGTTCGCTAGTGGATGTTCTGGTAACAATCTTGAATATCTGTTTACAAGTGAAACAAGCAGAAATTTTATGTTAGCATATGGACGGACATAGATCTTGGCATCATTACCCTGTGGAAAGAAAATTCTGCAACTGATACTGGCACTCCATCTGGGTTCACTCAATGCACCAAGCCAGCTATCAGCATGGTGAATTTACTTGTAGTTGTATTTGGTGTTTCCTTTTGGTAAACATTAAAGGAACTCTTTCATTTAGTTATATGTCAATCGAGTGTAGTCACACTGGCATTGGTTATTTCTTGGTTATTACCAGTTAATACCTGGTATCATCAGTGATGATATGACATCAGTGATGATATGACTGGTAACGCATATGACACAAAATAGTGTGAAAAAGTCAAGATTAAAGTCTTTGAATAGGAATGAAGAAAGGGCAGCATAGCATGTATTAAAGTCATGTTTAGTCAACTAAATGCAAAGCATTAAATATGGTAAATCGTGAATAATCGTGAAATATAAGCGATCATTACAAACTGAAGTTGACACCAGAATTTATAGAGAAAGTACAAAAAGTGCATCATGGTTGCATTAACAGTCGTAGAGGTCACGTACAGTATACACACAAGATAAGAATGCACTGTGGTAAAGTGCATTTCTGCACAGACGCAATATGAATCATGGGAATGCAGTGGTCAGTTTGATTCAGGGCTCAGAATAAATGGATGGTGTTCCAGCCGCCTGAGAACGCTGCTCACATCTTGAACTCATAAATTCCCAATCCATTCTGGTCCTTCTCAAAAAAAAAAAAAAAACTTGATGGATGATGGTTTCAGTGAATGTCTGGAGCAGTTATGGAGTTAGAAGTGACAGTTTTCTGGTAGTAATCCAACTTATGCGTCTGAGTACATGGCTTTGAAAAAAGGCTGCCAACACTTTCTGCACTGTTTGTATAACCTGCAGCACCCAATTTGACATATGACCTTAAATACTGATTGATCTCTGCTGAGTTTTACACCTTCTTATTGACAATTTTGCAAATCTAAAGAGAATTTGAGAGTACAAAATTCTAAATTGCAAAATTCTAAACAAGCGATGACAAGGTGCAGCAACATTAAATTTCTGGGTTGAAGTACAGTAAAACTGCCATGGTAGATTCCACCCAAACCATGTCTGGAGAGGCTTATTCACTGTTGGCTGCCTTTTTTCCCTTTAGGGTGTTGTTAATTTTGGTCCATGATTCATTTTGGAGGAGGATTATTGTAGGTTTGTTTTAACACACAAGGATCCCTCTGACAAATAGATTGATGGTACAGAATACATCCATGCCAAGGCTGTATGCCATTTACGTCACATCCATGACACGTGGAATTTTTTAAACAAGGAAGATGCTTCTCATTATTGTAATGTTTCTCTAGTGCAGGAATATGGCACATCTCTTCCTTTCATTTAACAATGAAAGCCTTCATAGGTAATGAGTTCTCATTACCAATAGGAAATGATTGCTGGTCTACACTGATGGATGCTATCATTATGTCAGACTTTAGTCTTTATTCTCTGTCCAGCTGCAGCTTGCTAAATGCAAAACCTGGGCAACACTTTTTTTTTTTTTTAGGAGGAACCGAGTCCAATTTTTACTTTGACAGCCTCTTTCACACATCAGGAACATCATCAAGTTTAAAAACGCCCTCTGTGTTGTAACTCTGGATAGTCCAGAGGAGCACTGCACCAAAAAGGTGACAAAATTCACTGGAATCTGGACGACATAAAGACAAATGTTAACATCTGGCCACTTGGAAAGTCACGTACAACAAAACTACAACAACAAGAATGTGACACCGATGCACATATGCAGCTACTTAGAAATAAATTCTCAACTGAAAACCACAAAGTAGAAAGAGACAAGAACACTTTTCTGCATTTTACAGAAATCTCTAACCTGGCGTGATATCAGAAACTCTGTCTAATATCTGAGAAACTCATGAGTAAAGCTCTCCTACAATGTTTTGATGTCCTTATAATTTGCCACCTCAAAGGAAAATGAACTAGATATGAAACTAAAGAAAGATCCATTGTGGCTCAGACCATAGAAAACAATCTGCAGGCGTGATCCAGCACTGCCAGGATTAGGAGTCCCACTCATGTGTAGACCAACAACCAGAACAAGGCAACGACACCACCAGGGTTAGAGGTTCAACTCCCAATGGGGCCACACATTTTAAAAATGTATGTCCTCATGGTATTATGTGAAGCCTCTGATAAAAACCAACTGGTTTAGATTACACACATTGTAAATTTAAACTTCCATATGTATGTGCACACAAAAGGTAAAAGAAAAAAAACATTAACAGAAGACACGTATGCAGCTCAAAGCAGACAGCTAGCACAGTTACAGAATGGCTGATGTCCTTTTAATGAGTCGACATAACTTATCAGTGCTCGGGGTTAGAGGGTTGTGTGTATGCAGTGTCTGGGTGATTCAGTTCAAAGTTGGTGCTGTCTGGGTTCCATGGCCAGCGGCTAGACAAGCGAACACACAGCGTATGGACTGATAAGAACTGAACAAATAAACACAGCTCACACCTCTTACTCACTCAATCATTTGCTGCCAATGTATGTGGCCATCTAGATTGCAAAATAGGTGAAAGTAAAAGTAAGAGGAGTAAAGCAGCTGACAGAAATGTGAAAGTATAGGTAAGATTCAGAGACTGAGCCTGGGACAGAACAAAGGTGACATTAAATGATCAAAGATCTGACTCACTAGATGCCAAAAGCAATGCAACATCTTCCTTAAAATTATAGTCATATATTTCCACATAAGATACATCTTTGAATTATTCTTCATCACTTGTCATTGCTAGTAAGGATTCTTTTATTCCGTTTATTTTCTAATATTTGCTTGTAAAGATGTATTTCTTTCTGCCATATTGTCTTCCTTCAGTCTCCAGCTTGGTTTGAGCTCTTCCACTAAATTTCTATCACTATGTTCATTGTTTACATGATTGCTTCATCCAAATTATTTATACAAAAGAAAACATTTTTTCCAGCATGCAAAAAGTCAAAGGTCATTATTTCTCATAGGTTGCATTATGTTGCTAGATTTAGACACCATATGATGTGATGAAAGAATATCCATCATGCCTTGCTGCCTATGCTGTGGGAAATCATCGAAAGCCAGAAAGCCCAGAGACAGATTCATCAAAACCTGAGCTAATACCCCAGATACCCATTAATCACACGTCTGTTGTGTGTTTGTGTCAGACTGTAACAGTCGCAATGGTCCGAATGAACAACAGTGAACTCTCACTCACCGACAATCACTCACAGACAATAATATCACACACACATACTGTATATACAAAGCAGAGCTGTAATTAACTGACCCATGGGCTCCAGGACAAACTGGTCCTGAGTGACGGCCAGAGGTGGCTGGACGCCAATGGTCAACTTTGAGGACTGCACAACACAACTGGCCTTCACCTTCACCTGGAGAGAGAACAATGATCAAGATGGAGAGAACGAGGAGGGATAAAGGGATTCAAACAACCCGAGAGAAAGAATATAGAGAAATAAAGCTGGCTCACCTGTACAGTCACTGAAGGGACAGGCAGACCATCCATGTCTTGGATAAGAGCTTGCTGTAGACAGAGTTGAGGAGAATGATGGGTCTGTGTGTGTGTGTGTGCATGTGTTTGTACGTGTGTGTGTGTAATGTGTATTTACCGATGGGTTGTCCATGTTAGAGGACACAGTAATTGTAACACAAAGGTCCTCCTCAGTGTCAGCTTTGGGCAGGATGTCTGAAAAACGGACCAAACACTGGACTATTGATGTTCGCACTTATTTGTAAAAACATGTTAAGATGAATCACAACTTGAGTCACAAAAGTCGCACGGTCAAAACCTTTTTTTACGTTCTCATCACTTGGACATTTACAAATATAAGGAAATTCTTTTTACTAAAGAACAAACCAATGAATCAAAAAATAAATAACCGGGTCCAGGATCCAGTGTGTTTGACAGACATTGGATGCTGCAGACCTTACCCTGAGTCCTGGTGGCCTCTCTGATGAACTTCTGGAGTTTCTTCATTTCAGCCTCCACCTGTGCATAGTCAGCCTCCCTGGCATCCACTTTGGGAGTGGAAAAGAAGGATGGGTCAGTGCCCATGTACGAACACAGGAGATGACCATCTGAACTCAGACTGACCACAACTCCCTTCAGATCCCTGAGGAGGAAAGGGAAGGGGGAAGGGAAGGAGAGGAGAGTTACCTCAGTGACTTGCGAAACATGTCTAGAATTCTTTTTGGCATTAGTCGTTTAATGTTCTGTTCTGGTTTATAATATGCAGCGAGATGGTTTTAACTCTGTTTGTTAACTGGTTGCAGATGTGTTGTGTGGGATTTCTGTTCCAGTCCATTGTGGAGGTAACATACACACCCACACACAACTCCACACATGACGGGGTTCAGATGGGGAGCAGCAGCAGGCTCCGCACCTGCACAGGAGGGCGTCGGAGGAGGCATAAACCTTTCACTTTAACTGCAGCGGAAACACACTCTCACACACATACACACCCCTGAACACACTGAGATAAAGTCACCTACTTAGATATGAACAACTGTCGCAAATGCACACACATTCATTGAAACAACAGCCCTCCACATTCACTACAGTTCACTGTAAGTGAGACTGCACCATTTCTGTCAACTATATATAGTAAAAATCAACATCTAGCACTATAAATAAATCATTAGTATCACTTTCCCTTCACCAAACTGAACTCCCGAAAGATATCTAGATCAAAACAGTCAATATTTTTGTGTGTAGCTGGGCATTTATCTTTGATCCTACATGTAATGTCTACCATCCATGGGATAACAAGACATCTTGGAATCACCATTTAACATACTGCAAAAAAACATGCAGTTCCTCAAATGGCCACTTGATGTTGGCCCCAAACCCTATCAACCTTGTTTTTTACCAACTCTACAGGAAACATGTTTACAGTGTGGTACTAAAAAACTGTTTTGGTCTTTCAGGAATGACAACTGCAAGGGTTTTTTGTTTCTGCAACTCACCTATTTAAATTATATCAAGACTATTAATGTAGATTATTAATGATTAAAGTTGTGGCCACTTTGAGTGACAGGCAGGTGTCTTCACAGGTTATTAGCCGTCCGCTTAGGGTAATTCACCCACCTCAGCTCTATTTGTGCTCCACCTGTCTGTCCGTTGTTTAAGTAGTTAGGAGATAGATGGAGTCGGGCACTGCCAAGATGGCAAAAGTCTAAGCCAGCTGTGAGCTTCAACACTGCTCTTAGTAACCAATAGGTGATGTTCATGAGGGTTCATCTATCATTATAACCATTCAATGTTCCTGACGGAATAATTTGACAAGACACTGAACCCTCAGTGGCTCTCAGAGCTTGGTAGTGATATGTGATTGTGTGTTTGCTTGTGTCAATGAATGTGACATTGGGACTGTGAAGCGTTTTCAGTCCTGCTAGGTAAATACAAGTCGAAGTCAAAGATATTCCACAAGGCTTATTCAGACCATGTCCATGTTTAGACTTGTGAACATTAGTTGGTGAGGACAGTTTAAAAGGCCAAAGCCTGATCATTTAATCCGTGGTTGGCAGATTATAAAACTCAATACAGCCTCCCAAACAAAAAAGCAAAAACTCTTGAAGTGCTGCTGTAAATTGCAGAATTACAGCCACAGTGAGCTGCTGGGGTGATCGTGTGTGTTTGTTTTGTGTGCCTTGGTGTGTATGTCTGTGCGTTTTCCTCTCCCACACTGCCACCGAACGATCCGATGGCTATCAAATGCTTTAAAAAAACACAGCCTCAAACTAAACCAAACAGCTACTCAGACATGGACTATCTCCTGCATCTAAAACACACATGCGCACACACAGTCAGGAACCACATCATTTTTCAGCCATGTTTGTGTTTTACGTTGTAATTGTATCAAATTGCAGTCTGATTGAAGTCGTTTGGAAAACGAGAAAGGATTGGCTACGGCTGGCCCCTCCCTGCTAGGCTCTGATTGGCCAGATGGAAGACATTGTCTGGTAATTTCCTGTCAGGTGTCACATACTGGATTTCACAAGCTGATAAATACAACAACTTTCCCTGAGGTGTGCATGTAAACCTTTACATCTGTTGTGCACATAATGTATAGTTCAAAACATTTTTCAAAAATGCTGTCGCATTTTTATCTTGTCCTTAGGTTTTAACTTTCTGAACTCTTCACTAGTTCCTCCAAACAATCTCTATTTTTGCAGCAAAGAACCAGGAACATCTGAGGTCTTGTTTTGCTCGAGGCTGAACTCACGGGAAGTTGGCAACACGAACAGCCACAGGCACAAAGGAGAGCTGGGCTGCCCACTTCAGAGTCACGTCCTGGTAAACCAGCAGCATGTTGGTGTGGTTACCTAGCAACAGGTTTGTGGTGCCATCTGTCACTAAACAAGACCAGGAAAAAAGGAGGGTTAGAAAGAAGAGCAGGGGTGAAACGCTATTACATTCTACACATTTTATTCAGCAGTGAGAGCAACGGTTCAAACAGCTTGTATTCTGCCCTCAGGACAAAGGTCTGGCTCATATTACGTTGACAAGAGAATGACTCTGGCCTGATTAGAAAAGTGTTGTAAGCTCAGACTTTGCTGGGATGATTCAGGTCAGTGTCTCGTGGCTAGAAATCTAGCATCAGTGTCTTGGCAGCACAAATTCAACAGTTTTGTTTCGGATTTTTGTTTTGGAAAATGGTACATATTTGCAAATCAAACACCCATGGAGCACAGACATAACTAATTCATGGTGGGTGGTAGTGCCCTTTAAGAAACTCTCTTGTAAAGAAAAATCATCTCTCTTCATTTCACATCTGGATTGCATATAGACATTTTGTCATCTAGATCTTTTATTTTGAGACAAGGTCACCATTTACAGGTGTATATACTCAACTGAAGTTACATACACACTTTCTCTTGTCACTCATGGCATAAAACATTTAATATAAATAGTACTTATGCACGCACAAATGTTCACTCAATCCCACCAATGGTGCAGTTACCACCTAGAGAGATCTGAGGTGACGGCCACACGCAAAACAAACACACCTCACTCACACAGTGGAATACACAGTTAGAATATAGTAACAGCGGTCAGCAGGGTGGTACAGTGCAGGGGTCAAAATGACAGAGTGTGTGTTGGTGCCACATCAAAGCAAACACACACCTTATATCTCAGCATCTGCCTTATAATTACAACGTAAAAAAGGTCCGATCTATGTTCTGCCTTGGTTTTCAAGCTGAGCGTCACTGAGACGTCAGCTTCTTTCTTACTATCCTTTTCCTCTCTTACTCTTCAGCCGTTCTAGGTCTCCATGTCCTCTTCTTTTCTTTCTCTGCTATTCAAACTTGTCTTTTCATTTTCCTTTCTACTACCTTCTTGACTCTCTTGTTCTCTCCTTACCTGTTAGATTTTACTTTTTCCTGTTCTTACCCGTTTTTTTTGGCTTTTGTCCTCTTTTATTGTGTTTCTTTTTCTAACCATAGGCCAGTTTCAGCTCAGCCTCCCATCATTCCATTTTTCTGCTCTGCTCTTGCTTTTATTTGGACATCTCACATCTTATTCACATTGAGTTACAGTTCTGCATTGTACCTGGTTTGAAATATTATTTGTAATGAATAGTTTAGTGACAAACTAAAGGAAAATGCTCATTTTAAATTGTGCTTGCCTCAAAATCTACCATAAGTGCTCAGTCTGTTCAATATCTGGTTATTTCAAAGGCTGCAGAATAAAATATGACTCACATGCTTGCCATATTCATCAAACCATCCAGTTTGTCTGAAATCTATCCGTCATCTGTTTATCACATTTCTAGAGGTAGGAATCGTAAATTTATCATCTTATTATGGCTTGCATGCAGAGGCTGAACTTTGGTTGGAGTGTTTTTGATGAACAGTCAAGTCGATATATTCATATGACAAAAACCGGACCAGACAGTCAGAGGGAGGTAGACTGGGAGGGTGAGGGCATTGGTCCAGCAGAGGCAGCTGCGAGGATGAAGGCCAGAAGGAAAGCATTAGGAAACACTCAAGAAATCACTGCTGTCTGTCCGCATCTGCGCCTCACTCTCAAGTATGAGGGTTCGATAAAATTTCACTAAATGGCCTTGCACTATAGAAGAGCCCCCACACTGAACACAAGGTGGCAGTCCTAACAGTCGCAGTGTCAGTAACTGTCAGCCTGTTAACAATAAGCTCAAGTGTTTGTTTTCCATGGTTAAGAGTGCTGCAGCAGACTGCTCCTAGGACGTGTGGGAACATTTTGACTGTTGACAGGAATCATGTCCCAATAAAAGCTGGTTTTGTTGCACTGGCACATCACACATTGAATCTAAAGACAAGACAATGGAGGGCACTTTGAAAGAAGAGATATTTTAATTGTAAAATTGGAAACAGTATACAGCTCTTGGCCATTCTGGCAATCCCTCCATAAATCCTCTCTTCTTAATCCTCCAATCTATTCTTTGCTCTCATTTGAACCTATTTTATTTTCTCTTTATCTCCGTGAATGTTAGATCAAATATATTGCTCTCGACTGAAAACAGGTCTGCAGTACATTGTTAAGTGAGCCAGACAGAAACACTTCTGTAGCAGTTAAGGACACTACCTGGAAGTTTGCATAGTTTGTGTTAAAGTAAGCTTTCCTGCATTTATATAACTTCTTCACATTTTACGTTTGTATTAAAATATGGTAAATGACCACAAGATGTTATTTGATACAAATGAACAGCTAATTACTAATTATAAAATAAAGAGCATGTATGTGTGTGTGTTTGGACGACAGCAATCAACACAGTCAGGTGTAAGTTTTTATAAAGGTACTGGATACTGGAGGTTGTATTCAAGTGGCTAGTCTGTTCTGTTTAATGTCTTCTTCCTATCTGTCTCTAGCTGGATGTTTGTAACAATGATTCATCTGCATCCAACAAAACAAACAAAACCAGTTGCCTCAGATGTGATGACAGTCACCATACATAATCTGTATCTCTTTTTCCCATCAGAGGTGAAGACAGGGAAAAGTGTTCAAAGCTGGATTCCATTACAGGTCTAAAGCTGACCCATGAAGGAGCAATTAATCCTTCAGTTCCTCTGAAAACCTAAAAATCACAGATTATACACACACACACACACAGTATTCAATGGACAGAAAAACTGTTTTATTTTAAGCTATTCATCTTGTACCATGTGTTTATGAACTACAGAGTGTTCAGTAGTCTGTTCAGTTTTTGGTTTCAATGCCTGTAGCAGAGCTACTCCATTTATTCCATCATGTTCTGCCAAAAGCAGCTTCCTGCAGAGCCAGTCAAGTGGCAGTGCGCCACTTCACAACATGCTTTGTTTTTATGTGTTTAATTCACTTATTTTCAGAAGTTTGGTTGTGGCAGGTGCAGTGATGCATATTGAATTTTGTGATTCTGCCCTGTACTTTACTCCAGAATGAACACATCTGCCAGCCTTTCCAGTGGTGCGATGGCAATGCGAAACTTCTCATGCACCGGCTGTGCACAGCTCTCTGTCAAGACTGTGTATTCACACCCCTTAAAGAAAAATTTAACATCTGCTTTATCACTGGTTAAAATTAAGATGCCGAGGGATAAGACACTTATCATGCTCTTTGTCAATATTATCACTTGAACTTCTGTATATTGTTGTGTTACCTGAGGCGTAGGGTAGAAAGCAGCTGGGGTTGAACTCAAGCTTTTTCATGAAGCGGATCTGTCCGTTGTCACGGAGACAGTAGAGGTTCCTCTCACCCATGACAAAGATGGAGGCAGAGGAGTGGGAGAAGGAGGGCACAGAGAGGTCCAGAGCTTGTTCTCCCAAGACAAAAGTCCAGTCAGGCTGGATGAGAACACATACAAAGTTAATGGATGCCAAATTCTGATAATATACTTTATATGCTTAATTGTTTACATTTGACACAATAGATTTGTTAGTTTGGGACTTACTGTCAGCCTCTTTCCTCCAGTCTTGAGAGGTAAGTCAGGATCCTGTCGACTCTCTGCATCTGTAGCCACAGCCAGAGTCTCATACCTGAGGGTCAAAGAGACACAGTCAGTTGCTTGTACAAGTGTCCATGGATCACGTTTAAATTCCTGATCAAAAAACTATTTGTTGCCCACTGTTTATTGTGTTTAAAGCGGTTTGCAGAGCGTTTTTCGTAAACACAAGGCATTTCATGCAAAATTATTCATTCTACATGCAACCAAAGCAATGGAATTAAACGTTCTTTACAATCAAGTGACTCGAAAGTATTCTCAAACAAGCCTAATTTTGTTTTTTTTCCACATTGTACTTTTTTCCCATTACTGCTTATAGTTTGTACAGTACCCAATTTTAACTGGCAATACAGTTTCTTGCTAATGGACACGTTGTATGGTGCACAGAGCACAGTGATATTTAGATGTTCTGGCTGGGGAATATCTGAGTATTCCTCAGCCAGAATATCTAAATGTCACACTCAAAAATCTCAACACTCAAATTAGTGATTCTTCTTTAACGATCAGTCCAAAAACTAAACAACCTCAGTTATTTTCCTTAGGGAAATTCCATCTGTAATGCCAGTGAGGAAATCAGTACACACCTCATATTAATGTTTAAATAAAGACAAATGTTCTAGAACATTGAAAATCAACTAATCCCTGTTAGCATCTTGTATTACTCTTATGCTTTACAGCTTCTGTCAGGTCAGTCAACACTACCACTGACCTGCCCTTCCTCGGAACTGCGGTCTATCAGTTTTAATCAGTGAGCAGTTGGCAACCGGTTGAGGATAAAGTGGTCAGACTGATCTGTGGTCAGTTGATTTTGGCATCTGAAGCATCAGGCATTTTCCAGTAAGGAGCTGGCAGTTGGAGAAGTTTGGCGGGAATCTATCCTTCTTGTCTAACACCTGGATGAACAGACAGTTCCAAATGCGACCCTGCCCAACTCTGAACCGCAGACTCTAAATAACTGCTGATTTATCCACTCAGTTTTCTCACCCTGTATGGCATATTTAAACCACAAAAGTGTCATTAATCAAAGCAGGCAGGTCTGAAATCTAGCATGAAATGCAAGGTCCATAATACAATATGGCTGCCCCTTTTACGGACATTGCCAGTGATTCATACCTACATTTATTTCATTTGTGTGTTCCATTGTGGCACAACAGTGTACATCAACAGCATATTTAAATGTGAAACATTAGATACTGTATACCGTTGTTAAGGAAAGCAGTGTCAGATGGTCTGCTATTTTGATTCATCACCTTGATGATGCACAATACTTTAGGAACAAATACCTACACAGATGAACAGATACCACGACAATGCAACTGAGGCGACGACAAATGGAAGTAACTGATACCACTGACACATGACGCAAACACAGAGTTCCCTGTTTACTGCACGTTTACTGCAAGGAATTACTGTCTAAGACTTTGGTTCACACAAGCAATTTCACCATGCTGTTAAGAAGCTTGGAGCATCAGGTGAACTCTGATCGTTGGTGATTATTGGCCATTCTGTGGAATTGGTTTGTTTACCAAGTGTTGGCCACCAATGGAACAAGTCACATATAAGTATTGATGAGGTCTGGGAATCAAGGAACTCCCAGATGGGGAGTTATAGTGTACATTCATAGACGCAAAGTCACTTTGAACTCTGATAATGTGTGAACATGTTGTTCCGACGGCATCCTGAGAAGTTTTTCTGAAGTGCTACGATATCAGGATGGGAAAGGGGTCAGCATGTGCCATTGACAGTATCACGGTTTACATCAACGTACGTCAATAGGGACCATAACTATGTGTGTGGTTAAAACTGTTCTTAAGTTTGTTGCACTAAACTCTGAATTCACAACTCTACGGGTCTGCGACTTTCTTCGACAAATGTATGACCAGAAAAGTGATGCTAATGCCCCGTAACACTGTGTATAAAAGAGAAAATCAAATGTTCTAAACTTAGATTTTTTCAGTACAAAAAGAGATTTATAGTTTTGAATTCATCCGTACAGTAGCAGTACCCGCTGAGCCTCGGCGAGCAGACTAATGAGCTTTATGGATGACTGCCAGTAAAGAAACCTTTTCATCACGCCGTGACCATTTCCTGGGGAAGAAAATGGACTTAAAAATATATTAAACATGTCAGGGGTTTTAACCTTTTAAAGCAACACTCAGTGGATCGACAGGCAGGCAGACTCCTGCTTGAGTAGATGGATTAAATTCAGCCTAATAATACTAAAATAACACTATAAAATAAGTATATTCTTTAACTCTGTTTTGATATTTCATGTGCCTTTCACTTAGCTTGTTTTACTAATGATAGGACATGAGGTAGCATGACTGAATTAAAACGATGTGTGTGTGTGTGCACGCGTGTGTGTGCGTATCGGTGTACCTGTGGGTGCTCAATTTAGTCAATCAGCATTTAGCCAAATGTTGATTTAAGTATGAAAGAGTGAAAATCACACAAAGCTCTGAGTGTATGAGAGAAAAATTGAAAAACCACAGAAATCTGATTATTCACCTGCATGCCCAACAAATGAAGTGGGGGCGAAGACACACACCCAAACACAACTGGCAGTTATATAGACACATAGACTTTTAGAAGAGTTTCATTTTGTGCAGGAGTGTGTGTGTGTGTGTGTGTGTGTGTGTGTGCGTGTGTGTGCGTGTGTGTGTGTGTGTGTGTGTGCGTGTGTGTGTGCGTGTGTGTGTGCATGTGTGTGCGTGCGTGTGTGTGTAGGCTGTATCAGTCATCATGCAGAGTTTAGGACACTGAAGTTCAGGAAACAGTCATCGCATTTATATGAAAGAGGATCTCTCTGAAAAACTCCACAAACAAACACACTCATTTACCTTCAGCATATACATCATACGAGCCTATACATACACACCATGTGCGCATATGGACACACAAACATGCACGCACAAATTACACAAACACATACTACATGCATATGGTTTCTCAGTGTCATGGATAAACACAAACTAAAATCTGAAAGCTGATGCCAACACACACACAGTAACCAAATCAAGCTCTCATTCATCAGGGCAGTAGAAGGTCCAACAAGCTAAATAAACTGAGCCAGGCAGAACAGTTTGACCAGTCATATGATATTAAATGTATAACAGTCAATGAAGTCCTGACCTTGTCACCTGATATTGTTGGTAAAAGCCATAACACATCAGACAGGTTGTGTAAAAGGCCAAACCAATCATTTAAGAGGGTTGTAATAAATATCTAAAGTAGACTCATTTTAAAAGGTAAATACTGAGATACGTTACACAAGTGTCAAGCTTGTTGCTCAAGCACTCCTTGACATTGCTGGACGTGGTCATATGTTTAAAAAATTAAAAATTGCGCCACCATATCAACCAGAGGATCACATAGCGTCACGTAGCATCAAGTGTTGGGGGTCACTAAAAACTCTGCTTCCACTGAAAATGAAGAAAATGTAGCATGAGGCAATCAGGCATCTTCATGTGTCAGTTTACAACTTCATGCCATACAAACCCAGTGCCAAGAAATCTGTTATTTATTTGCTTTTGTTTATTGATAACGATTTAGCTCAGGCATCAATACAATTTGATGTGTTCACCACAAAGCATTTTAGTTTGAATATAATTTGTCACTGTCCTCCAAGAACGGGACCATGCATCTGCTGTTTTACTGCTAATTAGCTACCAACAGCTGCTGTTGTGTTTCAGCAAAAGCTGCACTGTCTTTATCACCAAAGAGGGAAAAGTCCACGCGTATCACTGCTATCATTCGCTCCGACTTCATGTACACAACAAGTAGCTTATTATTATGCACCTGATCTTTAACAGAAAAGGTTGGTGATCTGTAATTACACAAGTTATTCACACATACTAATACCCGGTTTAATGTGGACCCTCACAAGAAACTCATGTATTAAGTCATAACCTTCATCGTGTTGAACCCGAGTTACTCAGTCAAATCTTGTTGTTGCTGGTTCATTTTTAGCAGGTTGACTAATCACCTGTTTACTGGCTATTTCTTTTATGTAGCCATTCGTGTGTTTCTCCCAAATGCTTACATCTGAGACAAGTGACCAGCCTCTGTTACACTCCCCATGTTTGCTTTACATGCATCTCTTGTGAATCTACTGCAGCACTATAGATATCAAATTCATAGTTACAAAGTGAATGTAAAGAGTTTGTTTAAATAAATGTATTGGTTTGAGGTGTCTATACTGCACAGTGTGTAGGTGTGCTATTAATAGTGCAGTTGTGTTGTTTAAGTAAATGCTCTGTGTGTCTGCTGAGCTCTGTGTAATTCACTGCTATACGTATGTGCTCTACAGGACTGAGTCTGTGTACGTCCAGGGAGAGCAGTGAAGTCAGTGTTTCCACTGTGATATCTAGTCTCTTGATATTGGTGGGGGGCACCCAGATAACAAACAGCTGTAGAGAAAACTACACACATGCATAACATACACCCACACAGTCTGTAAGACTTCTAAGAGATATGCCTCAGCCAGAGGGGAATGGGAAGCGTGCATGTGCTTACATTAAAGTGAGGTACTTTCCGATCAGACCATGTGTGCACAAGTGTGTGTGTGTGTGTGTGTTACAGTCCATCCAGACAAGCTCTGCAGTAAGAACAGATGCCTTTAAGATGGTGAAGCTTTAGTCAGCGTTCCTGCTCACTAACCATGGGCAGCTGATACTGAAGTCTGTATATAATCAAGATGACCTCAAATAACTTCATACTGCAACAGCAGTAAAACGATGTGTATTCGTTTTCACAACAGCATGTTTTTCTACATGAGGTTAACTACTGGACGTCAAGACATTCACCTTCATTTTTAGGAACGTAACTGCAGTCATAACATTGTCTTAAAAAAGGCTTACATCAGAGATTTAGAAGTCCCTGTTTCATTTATCACAGCAAACAAAGTAATCATTTTAAGAGCTGATTAATATCCTTATGAATATTATACTGCCTTCTTATTTTAAAACCAAAAAGGACAAAGGAAATCTGACCAAGAGCAAAAGATCTTAACAAACATATTGCACTACGAAATGAGCATAAAATCCAGTTGCTAGTATTTAAAAAAAAAATCTTACTTGTAGCTCTCCAGCTGGCGTGCAGATGACACGGTGAGGAAGGTGTCTGTTCTGGGGTTGTAGGTCAGTGGCCCGGGCAGCAGAAAACCAGGGAGGAACCTGCCGAAGGAGTAGCTGTCCTGCTCGAAGAACATCAGCATTCCGTCCATAGACTGGATACACAGGGAGTGGTGACCTGATGGGAGACATGGGGACAGCAAATGAGATGATTTGCTCTCTTATATACACTCACCGGCCACTTTATTAGGTACACCTGTCAAACTGCTCGTTAACACTTAATTTCTAATCAGCCAATCACATGGCGGCAACTCAGTAGGCATGTAGACGTGGTCAAGACAATCTCCTGCAGTTCAAACCGAGCATCAGTATGGGGAAGAAAGGTGATTTGAGTGACTTTGAACGTGGCATGGTTGTTGGTGCCAGAAGGGCTGGTCTGAGTATTTCAGAAACTGCTGATCTACTGGGATTTTCACGCACAACCATCTCTAGGGTTTGCAGAGAATGGTCCGAAAAAGAAAAAATATCCAGTGAGCGGCAGTTTTGTGGGCGGAAATGCCTTGTTGATGCCAGAGGTCAGAGGAGAATGGCCAGACTGGTTCGAGCTGATAGAAAGGCAACAGTGACTCAAATAACCACCCGTTACAACCAAGGTAGGCAGAAGAGCATCTCTGAACGCACAGTACGTCGAACTTTGAGGCAGATGGGCTACAGCAGCAGAAGACCACGCCGGGTGCCACTCCTTTCAGCTAAGAACAGGAAACTGAGGCTACAATTTGCACAAGCTCATCGAAATTGGACAATAGAAGATTGGAAAAACGTTGCCTGGTCTGATGAGTCTCGATTTCTGCTGCGACATTCGGATGGTAGGGTCAGAATTTGGCGTCAACAACATGAAAGCATGGATCCATCCTGCCTTGTATCAACGGTTCAGGCTGGTGGTGGTGGTGTAATGGTGTGGGGAATATTTTCTTGGCACTCTTTGGGCCCCTTGGTACCAATTGAGCATCGTTGCAACACCACAGCCTACCTGAGTATTGTTGCTGACCATGTCCATCCCTTTATGACCACAATGTACTCAACTTCTGATGGCTACTTTCAGCAGGATAATGCACCATGTCATAAAGCTGGAATCATCTCAGACTGGTTTCTTGAACATGACAATGAGTTCACTGTACTCAAATGGCCTCCACAGTCACCAGATCTCAATCCAATAGAGCATCTTTGGGATGTGGTGGAACGGGAGATTCGCATCATGGATGTGCAGCCGACAAATCTGCGCCAACTGTGTGATGCCATCATGTCAATATGGACCAAACTCTCTGAGGAATGCTTCCAGCACCTTGTTGAATCTATGCCACGAAGAATTGAGGCAGTTCTGAAGGCAAAAGGGGGTCCAGCCCGTTACTAGCATGGTGTACCTAATAAAGTGGCCGGTGAGTGTACATACATACACGGTGAAGTCAAATCGAAGAAAAACAACAGTAGAACTCAGGGCTAAGTTTAACAGTGAAAGTAAGAGCATTTCCACATGTACAATGTGAAGGGAACTCAAGGGATTGGGACTGAACAGCTGTGTAGCCTTAAGAAAACCACTTATCAATGAGGCTAACCAGAAAAAAAAGGCTTAAAATTGCTAGGGAGCATAAAGATTGGACTCTGGAGCAATGGAAGAAGGCATCTGTGGTCTGATGAGTTCCAGAGTGATGGGCGCCTCAGGGTAAGAAGAGAGGCAGATGAAGCGATGCTCCCATCATGCCTAGTGTCTACTGTACAAGCCTGTGGGGGCAGTGCTATGATCTGGGGTTGCTGCAGTTGCTCAGGTCTAGGTTCAGCAACATTATGTGTCCAAAGAATGAGGTCAGCTGACTACCTGAATATACTGAATGACCAGGTTATTCCATCAATGGATTTTTTCTTCCTTGATGGCACAGGCATATTCCAAGATGACAATACCAGGATTCATCAGGTTCAGATTGTGAAAGAGAGGTTCAGGGAGCATGAGACATCATTAACACATAGATTGGCCACCACAGAGTCCAGACCTTAACCCTATTGAGAATCTTTGGGATGTGCTGGAGAAGGCTTTACACAGTGGTCAGACTCTCCCATCATCAATATGCTGTATCTTGGTGAAAAATGAATGCAACACTGGATGGAAATAAATCTGGTGACACTGCAGCTTATCAAAACAATGCCACAGCATATGTATTACACCCTGGTTCTCAAACCTGAACAGTCAATCAGAGTGATCCCTCAGACTCGCTTGTTCCGACATCGCTTCAATTTCCAACAGGGTCTTAGCCAGGTTAGCACTGATGCCTCACAGCAAGAAGGTCACCGGTTCGAATCCATGGGCCGGCTGGCCTTTCTGTGCGGAGTTTGCATGTTCTCCCTGTCTCTGCGTGGGTTCTCTCCGGGTACTCCAGCTTCCTCCCACCACCCAAAGACATGCTCGTTAGGTTAATTGGTGATTCTAAATTGCCCGTAGGTGTGAATGTGAGTGTGAATGTTGGCCCTGCGATGGACTGGCGACCTGTCCAGGGTGTACCCCTGCCTCTCGCCCGATGACAGCTGGGATAGGCTCCAGCAGACCCCCGTGACCCCTAACAGGACTAAACGGGTACAGAAAATGCCCAACACTGGCCAACATAATGTCACAGCCTTTAGAGACAAAAGGCAACAAGGATACAGCAAACCACACATAACATCTCAGGTGACTTAGTTATAGGTTACAAATGTGAGTCAACTAATTCAAAAAATTAGGAAATTGACTGCTCTATTAGGCACGCTCTATAAGGAAACAAGTAAAACATTCTGACCCCCTTAAAAACTGGAAAATCTTTGGATTTGAAACATTTTTGTGCTGCTTTTATCTACATGTACAGTGCTTGCAACAGTGGTAGCTAGTATTTTCTTTTCTTCTTTGTGACAGCTCTCTCTCTGCTATTTAAACATTGTATATTGAAATACAAGTACTAATAATCCTGGACAACTTTCAAGACATATGTTTCATTTCGGCCGTAATGTAGTGCTGTGCTGCAAGGCGCGTTTCTCCTGCTGGCTGAATCTGATATCTCCATTAACACCTCCACACACACGCACCTGGCTGCGAGTATGGATGTGTACAAGAACGTGTGTTTATTATAAAAGGCCTAAATGTAGGATATACTAAGCCCTGACACACACACACACACACCAAAAAAAAAAAAAACTCACAGCACCACACATGGCCATAAAGCAGTGGGCCTGGGTGACCAGAGAACTATAATTAGGCCTCAATGCGCTATTAAAACTCACACTGCCATCAAGTAGAGGTCAGGGAGACAGCCACCTACAGCGCAACATACACACACACACACACACACACACACACACACATCTATCGTCAAGGATTTAGACAGAGAAGCTGCACGCTCCTATACACCTATTTTGTGTAAACATTTTTGTGTGTCTGAGTGATGAGCAGCCATTCAGGGTGGCTGTTAACACGCTGAAGGAAAAGGTCTCTCACACCGCAAGGACACACTGCGAATACAAGTATGATGTTTGATAGCGAGTGTGTGTGTGTATGTCGGCATATGGCTGGACAACCGATGAGGATTTCTCAACATAGACTGTATGGTGTTCAGTTCAATACTGTACATAATAATGAATGCTGAGCAACTTTAGTTAATGTGGAAACTTTGTGGTAATATACAAGCTCTAGCCAGCTGTAGTGGTGACAGTGTCTCTACAACAATTGCATTGTGTATTATTTCAAATTACACCCAGACAAAGCTTGATGTTTACATTTAATCAAATTTAATTCAAAAAGCTGAAACCACCTTTACTTTTAGCTGACCGCAATGAACTGCAATTTATCTAAAATTACATTTGTTTTGTCTCAATATGTAATCTGACATGTTATTCAGTGCTGAATAACGTCCATTTACCTTTTCTTGGTCGTTAGGACAGTGACTGGTAGTATCTAAAATACACAGTGCAAGAAATGCCATGACATTGGAAATAAGTGCCTCTGCTTCATGCAAACTGTATCTTTAATTTCAAAAGATGACAACACTGTTACCGCTATGATGTGCAACCAGTATGTTTCCTAATACCATTGTTAAGGTATACAGATCACATCAGAGGCCCCTGCTTACACTACCTTACATGCTTTTCATTCATTGGCAGGACTGGATGAGGGGGTTGGGTTTGTGAGTGACAGGGACAGGCACTATCATGAGAACTGAAGACACCTGTGGATCAGAGTTATTCCTTTTGGGGGTTTTGTTTGGTTTCACACAATGTTATTTATCAAAGAGATTGTTAAACAAAACTTGAACGCGGAACCAGACGGATGACGCAGTGTAGCTGCTTGGGCTCGTCGCGAGAAAAGCGTGTCGAAGGAGCAGCAGGTTGGGGCCCTGGTGAGCCCACATCCCACTAATCTATTGACGGGGCCAGCTGCTGTGGGAATAACTGCTGCCTTTCCAGTAGAAGGGATAACTTTCCTCCTGTGGATGCTGTGCTGAGTGATGGTGTCACTCCAATAACACAAGAACTGCCTTGCGAGATGTTGGAGACTTTAGCCCTAGAAAGGGAATACCCTGAAACTTTTGCGACTTGTGTGGTGACATGTTCTATGTCCAGGTCACTGGAGGCCAAGTTGGGTTCGCAAGAGTGGGTTGACACATCTGGGATAACTTCTTAAAACATTTCCTGGACAGAATTGCAGCATGTAATCTGGAACTATATGATAGAGTAAATTAAATCAGTGTTCAAGTGTACTGAATTTTGAATTCTAAAATAAGTCTTTAAGGCCGTGCACAGCAGGCCAACATAACAAACATAAAGCCTTCAAAAAGCATATTTCCAGAATAATATTTAAAATGATAATGTAATTAATATTAATTTGAGATTGGGATAGATAAGTTATCCATCCATCCATCCATCCATCCAATCCTGAAAATCACATTTTAAATGCAGTACACCTAACAATAGAACTTTGTCACAATTTCTCTTCTAGCTACACCAAATATGCCCTGCAAGCCTTTCAAGGAAATAACAGAACCATAAAATAAAGTGTACATCTCGGATTTACACAAACTGGACGAAAAAAAAAAAAAAAGCCCAAGAACAAAACCAACGGTGCAGTATTATTGTTTTGTTTCACTAGCCCTTATTCTACTATGAACATAACAGACTTGAAGAACAGGTGAAAACTGTTAAGTGGACTTTCCTCCCAGGCAAACACTTAGCCGATTTGACAGGTGTCTGGCGGTCATTTCCCGCCCAGAAAAGCAGTACGAGGTCAAAACAACACGCACTCAAGCAGCTTGTCACGGCTCTGTATCATCAATAATATGAAAAGTGCTACGTACAGAAAATGGGAGCCAGGCTGTACCATAATAGGAACAGCGCACATGTAATTTCACACGCCCACACCCAGGTATAATGTGTCAAAGAGCCTGGTATGAGAGCACCGCTGCTCAGACACAGTGGAGGAAACAGGCCTGTATTCGTGTCATTAATAAGACATGTTGAACAAGCGCACAAAGCACAGTGGCTGGCCGCATACAGCAGTGGGCAGCGCCTCACCTCTCTGTGTGAGAGAGGGAACGTGAGAGTGTGTGAGAAAGAGTATGTAGGTACATGTGAGTCCGTGTCCATCCAGGCTTGCAGACTAGGGATTTGTCTTGAGTATTTGTACATGTGTCTGTGTGTGACTGTGCGTCTGCTTGTAAAGACCGGTCCATACTCCATCAGTGTGAGTGTGTGTGTGGCCTGAATGTGACCCAAACCCAGAGGCAGCCCAGCTATTAGAGCAGTATTAGTACAGAGCTGCTATTACAGTGCCTACAGCACTGCTAAATGGCTGCTATTATAGTTCCACACACACTCACGTGTAAGAGCAAGAGACACGTCGCAAAAAAACTAATACACACACACACACACACACACACACACACACACACACACACACAATGTCAAGGCTTTCCATATTCAAACACGCACTTAGAACATTGGACTGCAGAGTGAAAAAACACAAAGAAGACACAACACTTATGACACTCAGATCTGTGAATATAGCGCTGTTCAATAAACGGACACAGAAAACACCCTGCAGTGTGTTTTAATCGCTTAACGCTCACTGGAGTGTGTGTGTGTATACGGTATTTGTGTACTCTAAGCAGTCAACTATGAGATCAGCTCATTTTCTATACTCATTTTCTACTCTAAACTACGTGAAACTGTGAGGAAAGCTAAAACATGAAGCAGATCTACAAGTCAAACACTCGGTCATCAACGATCATCAGACTTCAACAAGGAGAAGGCAATAAAAGTAGCCTCTTCTGTGAGTTGCAGGTTTTTTTTTTAATCACTCTAATTTGAGGTTGCTGCAAAAGAAAAAACTGGCAAGATAGAAATGATAGAGAAAAAGGGCAAAAAAATACAAGCTGTGCTAATTAAACATAAAGGGACACTGGAAGCCTTGAGATCAAGACCACTAATCGCATGTCTTCACAACATCTGGTTCATGTCTGGTCCTGCTGCATCTCAACTAAAAGGGAAAATAATGCAGTTCAAAACGTTATAATCACAACATATATATTCTGGCATCTAAAGATTCTTTAGATTTACTCTAAAAAAAACTGTTTAACTGGTACTGAGTGAAACAGAACTGCTCACAAATAAAGGAACCATGTGAAATGAGGGCCAAGTCGGTCTGCAACAAAGCAACAGAGGCTATTGCAACTTATATGCTGTTCTCGATGAAAACACATTCTCTACTACTTCTATTGGAGCTACACTATATTACCAAAAGTATTCGCTCACCCATTCAAATGATCAGAATCAGGTGTTCTAATCACTTGGCCTGGCCCCAGGTGTATAAATTCAAGCACTCAGGCATGCAGACTGTGAAACAAGACATTTGTGAAAGAATGGGCCGCTCTCAGGAGCTCAGTGAATTCCAGCGTGGAACTGTCATAGGATGCCACTTGTGCAACAAATCCAGTCGTGAAATTTCCCCGCTCCTAAATATTCCACAGTCAACTGTCAGCTCTATTATAACAAAATGGAAGCGTTTGGGAACAACAGCAACTCAGCCACGAAGTGGTAGGCCACGTAAAGTGACGGAGAGGGGTCAGCGGATGCTGAAGCGCATAGTGCAAAGAGGTCGCCGACTTTCTGCACAGTCAATTGCTACAGAGCTACAAACTTCATGTGACCTTCAGATTAGCCCAAGTACAGTACGCAGAGAGCTTCATGGAATGGGTTTCCATGGCCGAGCAGCTGCAGCCAAGCCACACATCACCAAGTGCAATGCAAGGCGTCGGATGCAATGGTGTAAAGCACGCCGCCACTGGCCTCTAGAGCAGTGGAGACGCGTTCTCTGGAGTGATGAATCACGCTTTTCCATCTGGCAATCTGATGGACGAGTCTGGGTTTGGAGGTTGCCAGGAGAACGGTACATTTCAGATTGCATTGTGCCAACTGTGAAATTTGGTGGAGGAGGAATTATGGTATGGGGTTGTTTTTCAGGAGCTGGGCTTGGCCCCTTAGTTCCAGTGAAAGGAACATTGAATGCTTCAGGATACCAAAACATTTTGGACAATTCCATGCTCCCAACCTTGTGGGAACAGTTTGGAGCGGGCCCCTTCCTCTTCCAACATGACTGTGCACCAGTGCACAAAGCAAGGTCCATAAAGACGTGGATGACAGAGTCTGGTGTGGATGAACTTGACTGGCCTGCACAGAGTCCTGACCTGAACCCGATAGAACACCTTTGGGATGAATTAGAGCGGAGACTGAGAGCCAGGCCTTCTCGACCAACATCAGTGTGTGACCTCACCAATGCGCTTTTGGAAGAATGGTCAAAAATTCCTATAAACACTCTCCTCAACCTTGTGGACAGTCTTCCCAGAAGAGTTGAAGCTGTAATAGCTGCAAAAGGTGGACCGACATCATATTGAATTCTATGAGTTAGGAATGGGATGGCACTTCAGTTCATAGAATGAGTAAAGGCAGGTGAGCGAATACTTTTGGTAATATAGTGTAAGAGGTAGGAAAGGGGAATCCCCTATAAGAAGTACCACAGGTTCCCTGTTACTTAAATACTGTGCAGTAGGTGGGCAATCCCAGAGCTTGCACTGACATCTAGTGGAGGAAATGGTTAAAAGCAGACAAAGAGAGGACAGAGTCAATTAAGGAGAAGAGCGCACCAGTATTTTTGACTTCACAGTATGCATATATGTACTGCATGAGTGACTGTTGTGTTAAAGAGCCTGACTGTAAGGGTGAGTGGGAAAGGTGTGTATGGATATTTTTGTGAGGCCCAGTTTAAGTTCTATTGTTAAGCTTAGAATTAGGACTTGCTTTGGGTTGGGGTGAAGTTTGTTCCTGGGCATTTACTTATGATGGTAAAGATGAGGTTAAGGGGCTGGACAATGCATTTTTTCATTGACGATGAACAAAGATAGACATACAAAAGCGTATGTACTGCATTTGACAGAATATACTGTTAAATTCGAGCCTGTGTAATACTGTGCATCTATGTACTGTATATGCAAGTCACAGACAAACAGTGTATGTCCAAGAGTGTGTGAATGGCCGGTTGGCATCTCAAGATCTGCAGCACAGTGTGGTACAAGCAGCAAACACGTGGAAACACAGTCACAGTTACTGGTTCATCGTATGAACTACGCACGTGCATTCAGTACAGGCCAAAGTGCTGGTTTTACTGAGCCCACACTGTTCTTTCTATCAATCAAACACACACACACCAGCAGACTCTCTAAACATGGAGTGAATAACGGGTTCATCATGCCAGGCCACAGAGTCTGGCAAGTTCTTTCTTCACGCACACACACACCTTGACAATAAAGCCTTTATTCGGAAATGTCATTTTCTCTCCTTTAAAGGGGGTTCCCAATGTGTCTGTGAGAGTGTGTGTCTGTGTGTGTTTTTCTTGGATGCCGACTACTCGAGGGCTTTCCCCTACTTGGTTTTTCCAAAAGCCCAATTGACTAAAGAGAGAGCAGCTAACATGACCTCTCTCTTTTTTTTCTTTTCCTCATTCGCTCTTCTTACAGACTGTTATAGCTTTATGTATTTGTCCGGAGCTGCCAGTCCCCACTTTGCCAAGACACATGCACAGATGTTCACTCACACATACACACGCACGCATTTGAACTTTTATATATTTGTGAGGTCCCACACAGACATGCATTCTTTTTCTTATTCCAAACGCTCACCATCATAGTCAAAACCTCATTGAATCATGCTTCAGTCAGTCATTTGAAGGACTGAGGACTAAGCAAAGTCATACAAAGGATGATATACGCAGCTGGTAAAATTACTAAAATACCCAGAGTAACATTTGTCACACTCCAGTTTGTGTTACAGGGCCTATACTGTACTATTGTTCTGTGCAATTGTGCACAGAATGTGATTCCATCACAAATCATAGATCTACACATTGGAAAACAAGGGGCAAAAGACATGACATATTGTTTCAGTTATTGTGCCAGTAAAATGGAAACTGCAGGGCAATAACTATTAGTCTTTGTAATAATTTTGTATCCTAAATATCAAACATGCCTAATATTGATCACGATGGCCCTTATGAGTCTGTTAGAAGATGGGGAGCTTTACAAGTGAATCTGTAAACACCTCACATTACCAGATAATCTGGGCTGAAGCAAGGCTCCCCCTTTGAGCAAATCGTCCAGAACTCCTGTAGTCCGAGCCCATCTTAAGTTAAGACAGCTAGCGATACTGCCTCAGCTGTAACCCACACATAAAGCCTAGAATCTTTACCTGTAACTCCTCCAAAGGTGCCGTAAGTCATATTGCAGGCCGTTCTTTGCAGATTATGCTCATAGACCAACTTTAGCTGGTAGTGGTTGCCATGCTCCACGTTCCCTGCAGTTCCTACACACACACACACAGAAGGAGAAGAAGGCCAGTAAAAAAGCAATCGTGCTTTTAAAGTAAAAGTTTTTCATTAACATGACTGAAAAAAACAACGCTTACTCAAAATTGAATGTTTGTGTACACGTTTGTTACCTGAAACAGAGTAGACCGACAGCTTCCTGGGATGAAGGACAGCCAGGTGAAGAAGCTCTGAACACCTGCAAAACAAGCAAAGGATGTGCTTTACACAACAAGCATCATACAGGCACAGTTGGAGTTCATTAGAGACAACACTAAAGCGGATGTGCAAGAAAACCGAATCATTTTGTGTAACCTTCATTAGCCAGAAAATAAATATTATGTTCATTATATTGGATGGACATGAACTACAAAAAGCCACACACAAGCTGTGAACAGAACCAGTTGTAAGTTGAGTAGTAAGGGTGGTCACCACTCATATTATTATAACTCAAATACTTGTAACGGCTGGTACATTTTTAAACATTGGTTAAGGTGTAGTTGATGTTCCAGTGATTCTGATCCTAGAGTTTCACTTATTTACTTTACCACAAAACCACTGAGAAGAAATCTGTCCACTTTTTGGACCTAAAACAAATTCCGCCTCACTAACGTCCAACCACTGTTGTTATGTTTGTTGAGAGAACAACAACAACGGAGCAGAAAACTGTATCCCACATGTTTTCTTTCTCCCTCGGAAAACCACGCTAGTCAGTGCTGAAACAAAACCTTTCACCATCTGCCCACCTCGGTTTGCCCTCACAATATTTACAACGTGCTTCTCTGCCGAGGCCAGCTTCCAAGATGCCCACCAGTCTCTGAAAAATGTTGTGCTGAAAAACCGCAGGTAACTAAACACGACGGCTTCCAAACAGACTGATTTAGTTGGATTCTGCTCCCAGTGTGATGATGTGGGAAGCCTTCGTCACAAACCACAGCCTTTCCCAGAAACCTTCCTTTGCAGAAGCTTCCTGTGCAGCCACAGTAAGGCAACGTGAGTTATTAATGTTGAAATTATTGGTACATAGTTATATCAAGGGATAAGACATTTCAACGACATGTCAACTCTAATACCCAATAATTGTTATATTCTTCAAAATATTTTGTATATAGATTCTATCTATCTAATTTACTTCTGTTTATCTACAGCACTGACACATATAGTCACTATTTGTCAATTAAGAAGGTTTGAACATTTGAATATTAGTTGCCACACACACACACCCCACTGGTGGCATTAGTGAATCTTTGGTAATGTGGAGCTGCTTTCCTGGCAATGCAAATATAACTTGAGCCACTCGATCGAATTGATTGCTCTCTTTTTTTAAGTGAAATGGCACCAAAACATAGACAGCAAAATTTGTCACCTGGTAACCTACAAGGTACCAGGTACAGTGAAGTCTGTAACAACACATATAGCAAATTGGTTCAGAGATGTCAGTTTAAACAGTTGTATCTATATAAAGTTTGCCACCAGCCACTTTTCATTCCAGACCAAGTGGTACAACAGCTGCAAATCTGTGTGGGTTTGGAAAAAAACAGGGGTGTGTTTTAATCATGAATTCTACTTTTCAGCTATAAAAGAAACATTGTTTTTAATCTTGTAAAGCTTACATATTCTCAGAGGGAGAATATGGGTGGACTGAGACATAACTTGTCGTCCACCTGGTAAATGGTCTTTTGGTACTCAAAGCACTTTGCAGTCACAGTGACACATCTACCTCACACAAGCACACACACATTTACACACCAGTACAGTGGGAGCAACCGGGGATTCAGTGTCTTGCTCAAGGACTCACATGTTCCTCCTCTGCCTACCGAGCCACAGCCGCCCAACACAATCTTTCAACGCAACTCTCTTAGCTACTCTCACCTCTCGTGTATGAAGTTTTTGGCCAATAATGGGTCTTTAGAGAACCACTAAAAATAAGATATGAGTGACAATTTATCTTCAAGAAAACACAAGCAAGACCAGTTACCCTTATTTTAGCTTTGTTTTTTAAGATATACCATGACCTGGATGGCAGAGAACCTCCACAGACATCCAGTTTTCCAAATTCTGGGCACCTGTTTGTTCCCTTTCCTGCCAGAGTTAAATATAATATATATATATATATATATATATATATATATATATATATACACACACAACCTATTATCCTACCCTTCAGTATTCCCTCTCTCCTGTTCTGTGCTCTCTTCCCCACAATCACATGATTTAGGGTGGGACAAGTCACTTAATCAACCTCACTCAAGTCATTTTTACTGAATACATTTCCACATTTTACTTGACCTTGACTCCATGGTGGTCAGCTCTTAAAATTCAGTTATGCATTTACAAAGCAGGATGGGGGATATGGGTTCCAGCAGCTATGCTAGCAACTCAGTGGTTAGCCATATAAGCAAAACTATGTTTGGACTGCTGGGTGGCTGATAGATGGTGGTAAATCATGAGTAAGGAGAGGAGCTACTGACATTCTCGGTTTGGGGTTAGAATGCATTACAGAGGGGAAAAAAAGACATGTTAATGTGGTGGTGAGTAACAGCAGGGATGGGTTATTCTATGAATGAAAAAGCAGCAACTTATGAATGGGTGTTTCTGCCTGGCAGTTTAAAGTAAGGCTTTATTATAGGCTATACTATGAATGCTTATAATTCACAAAAGGTCATGACATAGAGTTAAAGAAAGACTTGTGATTCATTACAGTATAGAGGCACACATATATGTAACAGAGAAGAGAGTGAGATTTAGATTACAGGACAGCTACTCTCTGAACTGTGGCCACACTGACAGCTCTAAGGTTCAGTTCCCTGAAGCAAACCAGCTTCTCTATCCACACCACAGCGTGTTCTTCAACGGTGACCGCTGACCTGCTGAATAACAACAAACACAATATAAAGGATCTGCTAACGTGGTTTCATGACCAAACACTTCATGGAACACTTTAAAACTGCACTAGTTAATATTCTTATAATAACAATGGATCAAATGACTGTCCAGTGTGCATTGGGTTGCTCCAAGCAGCAGTTTCTACAGCAGAAAAACAAAACCAACATAGAAGTGCCAAAACAACATTACCAACTCTACAAAGTACAATCTCAAACCTGCCCTTGAGCTCTACATTCATGTGAGGGTGACTGAAGAGGCCTCCTGACTGTGGACATCAGGCTAAAGCCAATGTGATCTACAAAGCACTAACACAGGTGAAGGTCTGACATACAGGAAAGCCGCCAAGAGAGCTTGAGGGAGGGAGGAGTTAAAGATTAGCAACACCATCAATGGTCCTGGTATTGGAACAGAGATCTGCAGTGACTGAATCAGGAGTAGTGGCACAGTGTAAAGACTTAACCGACTTAACTTAAGAATAGAACAAATGACACGAAGTACAGCTTTTCACACAGATCTCCCTCTAACTAAAGTCAAAATAACTGAACATGCACCATTCAACAAAGTGAGACAATTAAGAAACTACTGCAAATTAGAATAAAATAATGTTAAAACAAAGTAATATACATATAAAACAAGCCAATGTAGCTGCAGTACATGACGCTGAATGGCCATGTCAGATGTACTTACGAGACAAATTTGCCAACTTCAATCTGAATGATGGCATTTTGAAGTTGGACTTCTAGGAGCTGGGGGTCAGCTGGACCTCCCTCACTGGACTTACTGGCATGTGGGGAGAAGATCCGCAGCATTCCCATGTAGCTGCCCACCACAATCTTGTCTGGAAAGTTAGAATGACACAGAAGGATGGCTGTGGTGAAAATTTATTATCATTATTTTTTTTTTTTATTTTTTTTTTAGCCATTTCAACTTCTTCCAAGACACTTGAGTTGTAAGGAAATCTTAAATGATTAAAGCAGTGTCATATCTACTTCTTAACCTACAGAATAATTTGTCTTAAATAACCTGAAGTAACCCAGTGTAACCTAATAAAATAAAATATCTAGTTGCGCCTGTGTTTTGTCCACCTTTCTCTTTATTCTGGCATTGGCTGACAAGTTTGTATTTACTTTAGTTGGCTGGCAAAACGTTAAAAGACAGATTTACAGATTTAAAAAAAAAAAATAGCCAAAGATGCAAACACAATAAAGGTACTTTACAATATACTTAGGATCATTAAGATATAACAGCAATTTATTTTGTGGCACACACACACTATAGTATACATTATGAGATGGAAGAAATATCTAAACATCTAAATGTAATATGTAAGGGTGGCATGGGGTTGCAGTCTGCTTGGTGGTTGGTGTGTCCCTTTCTCACTAACCATGTCCACTGCCACTGTTGTCCACGTCTCCGACACACAGGCATCCCTGGTCAAACTCCTCGCCCTCGCCAAGTGTTGTTGACCACCAATCACGGGCCTTGAACAGAGACATGCTACCTCTGTTTGGGCAGAGACAGACAAAAATGAGAAAGTGTTAAATGCTGCGACCCAGTTCTTATAACACTTTTCCATGGAAGTGCCTTTCATGGAAAAGTGCACTGATGATGTCAACATTTTGGATAAACTTTTGCTTAACTGACAGACAACAGACTGACAGTACAGCGACATGCAAAGAACACATCTATTTATTTATTTGTTTATTTTAATTTATGAAATTAACATTTTTCACTTAACATTAATCAACTACAGGTGGAGAAGTAAGAAGGTTAATATCTTAACAGGGAAGAATGTGAAAGCACAATTTGTTCATGGCTGTCACAAAATCCATCATCCTTCCAGCCATTAAATAATATCACAGTGATAATAAGTCTGACCAGTTACTGGATTTTGAGTCGCTGACATGGTGACAACTTGACAACTGTCCAGTCTGTCCCTTTGTCTATGTCTAGTGTTCTGCACATCACAATGACAACTGCAACCAATGACAGATGGGCCAAACAGTCACATGACCTCAGGATTGTGCGTGTGAAAGAAACAAGGAGGGGGGTAGGTGGGCTCAAGCAGCTTTTCTACTTGCCAAGTGCTGAGCAGGTGGAACAGGCAGCTAATCCAGACAGAGAACCTCTCCCATGTACAGTACACTGCAATACAGGCTTGAAGAGCTTGTACTACCAAGACATTTCATTAAAGAGTATTTTGTGTGTGTATGTATAGTTTAAATTTGTTACAACTTATATTTTCAGGTAGAAGACAGAACAGAACTGAAGAAGCTACTCGGATGAGTGGTGAAACGTCTTCTCCAAAATCTACAAGTCCAGTTGCCTTTTTTAACCTTTTTTGGATTAGAAGACAGAAAATTCAAGTAACAGCAGCTCAGAGAACACCAGCTTGTTGATGGTGTCATTATCTAACCACCAGCTCAAAAATACACATCAGACACCAAGCAAGTATAGAGAAACTTTCAGGTGAAGGGGTTAAAGTTGATGTAAATCGTCCTCCTGTTGTGTACTTGAGAAAGATACCAAACTCTTGACGGACAGTGGGGGTGCTGCTGCTGGCTAACACACTTTTAAAGCAAAGATGTCACTCCACGGCTGTAAATAAAATGCCATATCACATCAAACAGTTAACACAAGCACAGTTAACATCAGTCACAAAACAGTCTCTAAATTGTTACAACCACAGATGTTTTAGCTGCTGCACCCCCCAAACTCTGAAACAGTTTGGTTTTGCATGTTTAGACTAGCCCTGACACTGCCCGTTTGCAAATTCTGTCTTAAAACTAATTTTTATTCCGAAATCAGCTTAAGTGCTTTTTTAATTTTATTTAATTTCTTACTCTTTCCTGTCTTTGTGCACATTTATTTATTTTTGTATGTTTTTGCAACTTTATTTCTTAACTTTTGTTGTTTTGAAACCTGGTAAATAGATAAAATTGACACACACAAACCACATATTACTGACATATTGTGGCAGTATGGAAAATGTGTCAGTAACCAGAATACACAATATTTAGACATATTTAAATAGCTACATCTGTATGGGAATGAGAAGTCAGATTAAAGATAAATATTCACCTGGGTTCCTAACGAATTTTACATAAGATTTGTGGAGGATTTTTGTGTGTGTGTGTGTGTGGGTGTGTGTGTGCTTTACAGTCTTAAATGGGTACGTAACAACCCCTCAAATTTTAATACAGAGTATTCGCTTGAATCAAGTGCTTATACACAGACTAGGTAAATTAGGTGTTGTAGTCGTGTGTGTGTATTCAACTTGATAACATCTTGGGTTTTAGTGGAATATTACCAGACACCTGAGGGTTTACTGGTTGAATTCAAGGATGACTCCTCCAAGTTTAAACAACAAAACATAGCAAAGTTGGTGACACACGTTCAAGACCTGCTCCAAGTCCATTATGACCGGTTGTATGCCGAACAGGTAAATTAGCTAATGTCAAGCCGGCTGAATTAACTTTAGCTTAGCGGCTAATTAGCTAGCTCTGTAAATTACCTGGGTACTAGCTAGCAGATTAGGAACTGTGTTGCTTCTTCACTGATGACAAAACACAATCACGGAGCTTCATTTACCTTCATAAAAACGACTTAGTCCGTAAAAGCCGAAGGTTTGTTGCTCCTGGTTCACGCAAACATCACATTTCTCACCCTCTTGCTTGCAGCCATCGTCCTGTTGTCATGGCACTGACGCTCAACGGAGAAGCCGGGCATTTGTGCGCATGAACGGAAACAGATGGGCGGACGGGAAACGGAGTCTTTGAAAGACTGCTTGCGTGAGTAAATCGTTGCCTAGTGCATACAGTATATGGAGTAAATAACGAAATTTATTAGCAAAACATAACAAAATATACAAAATCAGTTAAAATATATGAAATTATTTAGTATGAAAAAAATACAATTTAACGTTGGATAGAAAAATAAACAATAATTCGCAATGGCCAGACACTGTTAACACTGCAACATCTTCACAGCGCATGCAATTACCACTCAAAGATTGAGGGCAGCAACTGTAACATTTATTGGTTTAGCTTCACTTTTTGTATATATTAATATCATCATCATTTGAAGTCGCATTTATATGTTTACGCACTTGGAAGAGTCAATGTCGTTAATTTCTTTGACATGTTGTATAATTCTATGTTTGAATCTTCTTATGAAAAGCAGAGGGCTCGTCCGGGATTTGAACCCGGGACCTCTCGCACCCTAAGCGAGAATCATACCCCTAGACCAACGAGCCTACGGTTGAATCGATTCATGCCATTGTGTGGAACCGCCATATAGTGTAGTCTACCCTTTACGTTGTCGTTCTCTGTTTTCTGGTCGGTCGTGGCCATCTACAGGCGCTTTGTTGTCCTGGGGCCGTTTCTATGACCTCGGCCAGACCCCTAAATGAGCTCCAGCAGAACATCCGACATCCTCAAGTGGGATCTCCTTGCCATCAGGATCATCCAGGTTAAAATTTTCTCATCAGAAAATACTATATTTCTATTCTTTTTATTTTATATTTCATTTCTCTGTTGGTGTTATTTCTCTATTGGTGTACATTACACTTATATTATTACTGTTTACTGTAGTACTTACATTCTTTTTTTACTACTGGTTGCAGGTACAAAAATACATTTCACTGTGCATTGTACTATGTATAACTGCATGTGACAAATAAAAACCTATCTATCTAAGAAGGTTAAGTCCCTATCTTAACAGGGAAGAATGTGAAAGTGCAATTTGTCCCTTGCATGTTCCAAATGTGCACGTGTGTTGCACGGGAGAAGACGTGGCCTTTGAAGACATTTTTTGTTCTTTAAGACTCTCATAGGGTTCTTATGGTGTTGTCTTTTTGTTATTGTGCTGCAGTCAGCAATAGTAAGGGCCTTAATTTGGATTGAAGACAGGCCTGTGTCTTCAAGGACAGCCTGTCGGATTCTCCAGCTCAGGGCAGGTGAAATGTTTTTGGCTCTACCGTAGGACCTTTTTTTGACAATGACTGTTTTACTGCATCCAACCTCGGCAGTGATGGTACAGTGCAAGAGGCCCTGCTTGTGCGGGTCATCAGCCCTGCCACATTCAAGAAAGTCTTTTTGCTTTTGTCATCAACCTTGATAAAAGCAAAAAGCGGGCTCGTCCGGGATTTGAACCCGGGACCTCTCGCACCCTAAGCGAGAATCATACCCCTAGACCAACGAGCCATGAGAAACAACACACAGCAGACAGTTTCTCACTTCACAGACGATGCCACGTTGCCCCAACTCCTATCTCTAGTTGTTGATTTCCAAATACTTTTGCATGGATGCCATCTGCAGGACGTTTGTGGTACTGCAGCCACATCATGACGACTGCAACTGGGTCTCAAACTACTCATCTTACAGTCAAAAAACATTTCTCTTCGGGGTATTTGTACTTGTTTTTGTTTTGTTTGTTTTTTCTCGGAGCTACTACTCCCCTCTATTTTGGTATTTCAATGTTGACTTTCTTATTGCCCTGCAATTAACACAAATCAATCGTCTTCAGAAAGTTGAATTTTATACAGGGAATTTGTATATATTTTGTGTGGCGTTTGCATGTTCTCCCTGCGTCTGTGTGGGTTTTCTCCAGGTTCCTCCAACCATCCAAATGCATGCTGGTTATTCTAAATTGGCAATGAGTGTGAATGGTTGTCTGTCACTCTGTGTTAGTCGTGCGATAGACTGGCAACCTGTCCAGGGTTTGCTCCGCTTCTGGGACAGAGACATAGATAGAGTTGGGATAGGCTCCAGGACCCCCATGACCCTTACAGAAAATGAATCTGTATATATGTTGCAGTTTCTTTCTTGTTTTGAAATGCTTCTCATTTCTACACACAGCAGAAGACCAAATGCACATTTAAATGCCATCAAATGCAGAGCTTTTAGGGGTGCAAGTCCAGTCTGTGACCCACTAATGGCCTCACAATATGACTTTTTATTGCAATTTGTATTCACATCAAAGAAAGCCATCTGCTTATAAAAAAAAATAAAAAATAAAACACACACTGGGCTAAATTTCTGGAAAAATCTCCAAATGCGGTGAAACAATAAACTTTTCCATACAACGCCCACATACATATATGTAGTATGGCATCATACCCCATTTTATTGATATAGGTCTTTTTTTTAGTCTCTGACATCAACTCAACATAACGAAAGGCAACATGCAGGTGATAGCAGCACATTTAAAACACATACAAATTCAAAGAGAACGTTCAACACAACCAAGAATGAAACAGACATTTTAGCTTTAAACCTCCCGATAAAAAAAAAAAAAAGTTAAATGTTTTGGAGGTAGTGCTCAATTTTAACTACAGAATGAAAAAACTGAGTTTACTGTACTGAGCCACAGACAGCTGTGTGTTTTAATGAAATGGGGAAATACACAACACTCCAAAAATACTGTAATATGTTCTTGTCAAAAGAAAACTGAAGGCATCATCTTTTAGTTTGACGTTATGAGCGTTTCATTGCTGTAATTCTACCTATAGACCACTGGAGGTTGACTTTAGCATTAATGAATGCCTCTTTAATCACTGGCATGTAGAATGCTGGTGAGCTATGCCATAAACCTTGAATTCCAAATGGCAATTGCCGTGACCATATAGATGTTAAAGAATGAGGAGTTTGTTCTTCTGTGTGTGTAAATTAAATTAGCACATAAAAGTAAAAAAAAAAAAGCTTACGTAAACATGGCTTTTCTGTGCAAGAACATGTTCCTACATCCACAAATCTAAACTCCTGCCACATGTGCTCAAGCACATAGGATCTGATTTCCGCGTACAAGAAATTTAAAGTGCATTTCTTTTCTTTCCTGATCCTCGAGGTTTCATGCTTTCTTTTCATTTAAAGGCCCAGTATGCAGAATATAATGGCATCTAGTGGTAAAGTTGCAGACTGTAACCTACTGAATACATTTCCTTCAAGCCCCTCCTTTCCAAACATTTTGTAGAACCACTTTATGGTCAAAATGCAACAGCCCCTCTCAATGTCTGGTCTGTCTATTCTGTGCTACCAAAGAAACACCATGGTGTGACATGGTGGACTCCCTGTTCAAACTAACAAACAGTGATTCATAGTCACAGGTGATTATACATTATTGACAGCCTAATTCTGATTACTATATTCCAATCCTACTAATACTGTTGGTGGTTACTGTCATGCTGCTGTTATCAAGCAAGACATTTAAATTTGAAGTACTTCCATGACCTCTAAGTTCTACAATACCTTTTGCAGATATGTCTTATGTCAACAACAGCAACTCACT
The DNA here is from genome assembly GCA_005024645.1 of Planiliza haematocheilus. Taxonomy (NCBI): domain Eukaryota; kingdom Metazoa; phylum Chordata; class Actinopteri; order Mugiliformes; family Mugilidae; genus Planiliza; species Planiliza haematocheilus. The sequence continues at coordinate 4,235,001 of SRSE01000806.1, forward strand.
TTGAAAGACTCACCAGATGAATGTAATTATAGGAACTTAGGTGACTGCCTGGGATAAAAAACACTGTTCGTCTGTGGGCACCTTGTTTATGGTATACAAATGTTACCATATCAAAAATAATCCCAGGAATAACAATAATGTGCAAAATTTAAAGATGGAGTGTGAGTTTGTTTCTTCGTTTTGTTTTAGTCTGACTTTTGGTTTTGTCTTTTGTCATGAAACAGCTTAAGAGAGAAAACATCAGAAATGATCCAAAGAGACAAAACACACCAGAGACAGGCTGTTGCTGCTGTGCGGGCTTTTAAAACAGTTCATTCGGGAGAAGTAAAACGTCTTTTTAAAAGGTTGTTAGAGGGTAGAGGTGGGATTCAGAGAACACAATCAGACAATAACTCTGGTTAGATCCAGAAAGAGTGGAGGTTACAAAGTGTGTCGAGAGTCTGACAGGCCCAAGGGTGCAGGCTGATGATGTGGGTGGAAGGTAAAGTTGGAGTTATAGAACCTTCTGGAGGATGGCATTGGGGACTTCCAGAGTTTCGTCCTTTACCAGGACGATGTCATAAGAGTCCAGATATTTGTCAAGTCGCTCTTCCACCTGCAGAGTGAGACCACAGGAAACACGTTAGGCGAGGTTGTACAGTTCAAGTTGTGGTCCAGTGAAAAACTAGCAGAGCACAAAACATGCTTTCAGTACACAATTAGTAAGTACTTAAACTGCATCCAAAAATAAAGGCATGTAATCATTGTAAAGCAAAAAATTTAAAAAGGTCATTCGTGGACGTTTAACGTTCTGACTGCCTTCATAGCTCTCTTATATCCTAGCTCTATATAGTCCACCCCCAATGTTTCCATGGGAAACAAGCAGAACATAAAAATAGTGCTAGAGTTTGGATGGAGCTTCTTTCCACCATCGTTCCAGTTGAAACAAAAATATTAGAGAGTGAATTCAGTGTTAACCAGACACACAGTCTATATGATGATTTGGTCTACAATTTCTGTATGACTTCTGTTTGACTTTTTATAGTCAAAATCGCTGAATTTACATGTTTCCTGTGTAAATACAGGGAGAAATGTGTTGAGGCAGCAATGAGCTGAGCTGAGCCTTGAGCTGCACAATCTCTCACAAACTGGGTTAGGCTTGTGTCCTTGGCATCTTCTTTATCTGATATTAAACTGCACTGAATAACCATGAGATTACTTCTGCCGCTACTTCTGCCTCACTGAAAATGGCGCTAGTGAGCGACGGGTTCAGACTGCTGCTCTCCTTCTACACTGAGTCAACGGTACGGCCTTGGTTCGTTTGCTAGGATCTGGAATGCCAAATATTGAAAATTGTACATTTAACAAATTCTTAAAACTAGACCTTCAGTCAAAACAGTGGTTTTGACTGTGGTAAATGATGAAAGATATCTGTATTAAAAATGGATCAAACCACCAGAAGATTTAAGAACTCAATATTACTATATGTAATATTTGAATAAGATGACGCTTTGGGTTTAAATTCAAATATTTCTATTTGTGTTCCTTGTTCTTCACAATGAGTACTCCCATGTTGAATGAGAATGAGTGAACGTCAACAGCGAACATGCTCTCTCTCTTAACTGCTATAGGTTTAACATTATTCCTCTACCCAAATATGTACATTATACCTATATGTGGATAAAGAATGCCATTTCAGATTTGAAACTTAACCAGTTAGTGTGGAATGGAAAATGAAAGCTATTCTGCTGGGTACATAATTGTAAATATGTGCCTCACCAGCCACAAACCTCATCACACGTCACTCTGAAAAAGAGCTGATTAGCAGCAGCTAAAAGCTTCATAAACTGTATCCTGTGATGGTACTTTATTATTCTCAGTGCAGCTCAAATGTCACCTCCTTGCTGAACTCAGTTTACTTAATAATTTAGACTTTTAACTCAAGGACACGCAGTATATTATATTTTGTGTGTCTTGGTTTTACCTTGTCATTGAGGAAGCCAATCTTGAGGATGTTCTCTACGTTGGGCACACCGTCGGCCATGCTGAGGTCTCCCAGTGAGTCACCCATCAGAATGATGTTGCAGTACTCCCTTAGCTGTTTGAAGTACTCTGTGTTGCGCAGGGCACCGTCGTGTTTGTTGTACACATGGATCAGCTCGCCTTTGAACCCCTTCAGGACGCCCTACGAGATAAAAGAAAAGAACCAAAGAGCAAGCTCAGCCCGTGTGTTCCCATTTCTCTATAGACAGGAAGTTGAACAGAGTAAGGGCAGAGGCCTCTGTCTTTGGTGCAAGACTCACATTGTCATCAAAGTCCATGAAGTTGGAGACAACTTTGACATTGGGGTGATAGACTCCGGCCTGACGGATGATTTCCTCGAGGACATCACCCAGACCGGCAGAGAAAATGAAGACAGGCACATTGTGCTGCTGTAGGCGGTCAAAGAACTGCTCAAAGCCTTCTCTGAAACCAAACATACAGTAAGTTTAACCTTCAGTCTGTCCTTCCTGTATTTCATTTAGCTTTTCTCCATATATACCTGAGTGCAGCATCAGACTCTCTGACCACCTCTGGCAGCTTGTCTTTCTCTATCCGCTGCTCCACAAGTAGTGTGTGAGACTTGAAATACCTGGAAAAAACAGTCATCTTTAGGAAGGCTCACAACTCTTGAAAAAGCTGTGTTATTATGGGTGTGCAGGTGTGTTTTCAACTTACCACTCAACCATAAATGGGTATTTCTCTTCCATGGTGAGGTGAGGGTCGATCTCAATGGGATAATATTTATTCTTCAGCTGCAGCAGCTTCTGTCTGCACTCATCTGTCACCAGTTTGCAGTTATCAATGATATCTGAAACAGAATGGTAACGGTTTAATGTATGTTTCAAACAGAGGAATTAGAATGAAGACATGCCTTCACACTTTTGCTTTTGAGCTGGCCCCCAAATAACTGCCAGAAATATCAAGTGTTCTTGTTCTACTTACTGTGACATGTCGGACAGCGTTTGCCGTTGACTGCAAATTTGCTTAACGTCATGTCAAAGTCTGTGATGATCTGTAACAATCGAGAACACTTTCTTTAGCACAGCTACAGAAACAAAGATACTGAAACCAAAAGCTGCAAAGGGCTTCATAGTGAGTATAGGTTAGTGCAACTGTAAATCTTCAAATGAGGTACTTGAAATGGTAAGAAGTTTGTTCATTAACTGTAACCTGGTGAGCTCTAGCCCCACTAGGTGGTGCTGTTTCACCAGGACACAGATAGATGTAGTGGCACAGGACTCAATGTTCTACCTGTAGTTTGGAAGCTCCTCCTTTAATGAGGCCACAGATGATCTGCTCCACCCGCTCAGGGTCCCTCATATGGACAGTGGTTTTTTCAAACTGAGGCATCTAGTGTGACAGAAGGAAAGCGGGTTAAAATTTCCTGATTTGAAAGATGACTTCATAGGTATGTTTCAACTCAACTGCAGAGCTGCTACAGCTTTAAGAGATTCCTGAAAGGCCTCAGGTCTTACAACAGCACTAGCGTGTATATGTTGAGAACTAGGTCAGACTTGCACTGAGAGTAAATGTGACATATGCTTGTGCTTAAGTGTGCGCAGAATTGTACTAAGACTGCATGTTCTGTCTTGAATATTCCTCCCACATACCCAAGTCTAAAAAGACTGACATTTTTCCTTCAACGCTGCCTCCACAGTTTAGAACACCCTGCCAAACACGCACGCACACACACACACACACACACATTGCTGGAAGGGGTTTGGAATGTGTCAGCATTGCATAACAAGATGAATGGACACAACCTGCAGAGAGGAGGTCAACTTCATCTCTTCGGCAACTTCTCTCTGGCCCAGTGCAACCTCTACAAGACTGTCCTCAAAGCATCACATTACCACTAGCCCGTATGTGGCTCTAAAGCTTAGATATGTCACTTTTTGAGCGTGGCTGCATGTCTCCTTCAGGATGAAAGGAGCACATTCTTGAATCTCAAATCATGTTTGTATTAAGACGCAAAATTAACCTGTCACGTCCCACCACAGATATCATTAGTAAGGAATGAGTCCGTTGAGCTGACTTTGACATGGCTGCCCACAAATGCAATGTAGTCAAATGAGAACAATCAAGAGTTTAATAACACTTTAAAAAAATAAATCTTGTTTAATTAGCTTTAGTTACTTGCTTTTGGCAGATACATTTTGGGGGAACATGTAACACAAACAACTGCAGGACTAAAACACAAATACACAGCGTCAGAGAAACCTTACTTCCCTATTAGATAAACAGAAGCTGACTAAGCACCTCATAAATTACTCTACACACGACACTAAAAATAACCAATGTAACAAGCCGTACACACTTGATATACGCACAGACCCAAAACAACTTCTCGGTTGCTTTCGGTGCAACCCGTGTTTGCGTGTCAAAAAACTGCCTTTTTTTTTTTTTTTTTTTTTTTTAACTTTTTACTTGCTTTAAAATTAGTTTTCAATAGGAATTCCATTAAAATCTGCATTCTGCACAAATAAATAAGAGTAAGCAGAGTTTTAAATGACATGCATCCACTGGGAGGTGAAATTCAAATCTTCTTTTCTTCTTCTGTGCTCCCGTTTTCTGAATTATGTAGGGTTAGAAATTATGAAATGAACAATTATGAAATGAACAGCAACTATTTAAGTCAATAGTTGGTATGAAGCAAAATCAGCCTGGAGCATAACTGTCAATGTGTTAAAGACAAGCGCGCACACACACACACACTCTCTTACCTCTGGTCTGTTGTCTTTGCAAAAAGTGAAGAAAAGATTGTGTGGTTGCAGAGGCCTTATATATCTACAGCAACAGTCCAGGAAGGTGGGGGGAGTCGCCTTGAATAGATTAGCAAACATAACCACTCCCCCCCCCATAGAGTGAGGCTAAAACACACACACACAAACACGCACAGTGACAATTCTAGCTGACCCATGTCAACACACACACAGGCAGCATACATAGACGTGGAAAGGGGCCAGCATTTGTAATCTACTTGCATTCCAGTAACGTGACCTTTGACCTTTTTTTTTTTTTTAAAGAAACCTTTAAAATCAATTAGAAAGGGTGGACTCGCTTCAGGACTGCTGACCAAACACATTTATAATGCACCACACACCCATGAAAACACACGCACACACATGCAGTAAATGACTGCATGACAGGTCACAAGGGTCAAGGTTCAGTGTGAGCATCAGGCCGTTTGGTGCTACAATAGTCACAAACATATGACATGTGGCAGCTCATGGCTCGGCCTCACATACAGATAATTCACAGTGTCTTATCTTTCCACTGCAGCTTTAATATTCTGTCAAGATTAAGATCAAGTTGAATTCCCTCATATGGACGCACTGAGTGAACGCACTCGTCATGACTGTTCAACTGGATTGTATGAAACTAAAAAGTGTTTCTGTTATTCAGCTTAGCACACTGGCTAAAATGGGGCTGTCAAAATAGCAGAAACATTCAAGTACAGTTCAATAGTGTTATAAACCACATCCTCCAAAATGAAAACACAGCTGAAGCAACAGCTCTCTCAGCTATTTGAAACTAATGCTAGTACATGAATTCAAACGGTGCCAATTCAAGCTGTTTCATGTCAAATGCATATTTGCAGAAAGGCCCTCATTGGCCTTAAGGGTAAACACAGCGAGTGACTTTATTAACTTGTCTGTTTCCAGCTTTGTGGATTCTTGGAGGAGATAATAAGAATTCTGGGAACATCTGAACATTTGTGCTACACTGAGACTTCGCCCCAGGCTCAGTTTTTGCTGAACACGGCTCAGGCCCCCTGCAGTCTGTTCCCCTGGTGTTATTGCTGTAAGAGGGCCAGGAGTGGAACGTGAGAGGACCTCGTCCCCTCTTCTGCTGACCTCGACTGCCTCGCATACTACATACTCCCAAAATTTAGGTCAACCCTCTCTTATTACATCTCACCACAATAATGGACCTCAGCGGGCTTGCAGAGGCACAGCCCTGCCAACTGCTTCCAAGATGTACAAGAGGAGGAGCCGTAAGTGTTTTGTTTTGCTGCGAGGCATTCCTTCAGTATATCACTCTTTCTGTTCCAGTACAGTCTGCTGCTCCTTACCATGCAGACCCTAGACTAAAGCCTAAACACTCTGTTGTTGTAGCACTGACTACGTCGTGAAATGGGCAGTGGAATTAGTTTTTGATTACATGAATGAAGCTATTGCTAATAGCTATAATGAGTAGCTTTCCAAAACTCGTGTTGCCATGCAACCTGTCTCTACAAAGCACCACAGCCACATGAGGAAAGATATTGGAGAGTGCTTTGTTTTTAGGCTTCCAGTGTGACCAGCTTCTCCATACTGATCAATTCAGTGGGTTCAGTTTTGTAAATAAAAAAAAGAAGAAAATGCACTTCACCTTCAACCTCCGCATGTTAGGAAGGAAAAGGGCTCACAGTGTGTTTTAGAGCTGTAATTTATACTCTCCAACAAATGCAATACAACAGCAGTACCAACACTTCTATGGCTTCAAGATGGCAAAATAAAGAGGTAAGTAAGGCTTAATTCAAGTTCTTGAGTAGAACTTTGCATATCTCTGCAATGCACAGAAAATGATGGTGATTAGTCCGTGTAACTGCCCGTTGAGTTTTCTCCCAGCATCCTTCTGTCACCCGATGAATCTAAGCAGACATTACTGACCCAGGCTTGGCCTGTCAAGGTCAGATGTGATCAAGGACAAAGTGCAGACGGAGACGACTCCCAGCACTGCAATTTTCTTAACATACACCTTTGACAAACAACTTACTGTACTGATAGTACACTGACTATTCTCACTCAGTAGTTCTGTACATCTACTGCAGGTTAGGGGTGTGCACACAGGAAGACACTAGCAGAGATGTGGCAACACGAGAACATTTCCTCTTTAAGGAAATGATTGCAAACTAGGGGTAACGGACACAGCTGATGAACACATGAGGTCAGGTAAACCCAGATGGAGCAGTGGTGTTGTTGACAGTTGCTAGCTGTAATGGCAAAAAGACAATTTGTTTGGACGGGACCAATAAGGCAGCAAAGCCATCTGCGACAAGTGAATCACTTTAAGGGGCGCGTGCACATGAAGAGACAAGCAGCAATGTAGCAAGAACAGTTTAGTTTTCCCGTATATAAACTGCACAGGCTGATTTTTGTTTTGTTACTGCATGTGTTTTTACCGACATTTGAACATTTCTCTGGATGAAAAAGCATTTGCAGAGCAACAGCAGCACCTAATCAGGTCTGATGAATCACTTAGTGGTTATGTTCATCCAATCAGATACAATACACAAGAAAATAAATGTCTCTACGAAAATGTCTAAATATTCTTTCTGCGTGCCAAGTTACAACATCACCACATCACATGCACACACAGCAAAGCAATGTTGTTGTGGAATTTTAAAGTGCAAAACATACAAAGAGTTCAGGAAGTTTCTCCCTGTTTTGATCTTTGTTGGCAACACATTTTATCCTTATCCTTAAGCCTTATCCATATCCCCACTGTAAGTCTCTCTGTGTACAGCTCTAGAACTGCAAGACCCAAACATGCTCAAACAGGCTGTTTCTTCTCACGGCCTCCAACGATTAGAGATTAGGGAACTGTCAAGACATCATTAAAGTCAATACAAGTAAAAACTCTGTGTTAGCACATACCGCTTTGGTCTTATTGTCTCTGCAGAAACAAACTCTGTCTTTTGTTAAAATAACCAGACTTGTGGTTCCCCTCTACATAAGAGAAACATACAGTGAGAGGTTTAAAGTGCCTTCTTCTGCCCTCTAGTGGTCAACAGGGGGAAACAACAAATGCAGCACATTCCTTCACTTAACCGACAGCAACAAATCCCTTTTAAATAAGCCACATGGCATTCACAGCCCTTGCGCTATGACAGGCACATCCTCTAACCTGAAATAAATAAACACAACACAATGCTTACTGAGGTGGAAATCTGTTTTTTTCTGTCTGTTATTGAGAAGGAAAACAAAATGATATGGTCTGTCTTTAGTGGCTAGTTTAAAAAGGCTTTGCAAGCAAATACAGAATCACACTCAAGTGTGAAGATTTTCTGCATAAAACATCCCACATCCCACCATCCTCGCCGACCTTGCCTCCCGCTATCATCCCTTATCACTCCTGACCTGCCTGAAGCTGATTAACAAAACAAAGAACCTCTGGTCCAAGGACAGAAAACAGCCAGGTATGCATCTTATATTACTAGTCAGAGAATAATCTGAGCTGTGTGAAAGTAATAATATCAGCATGAAAGTAAATATGATTTTTCCCATTAAACATATGTTAATGGGACTACATTTGAATGACAGAGATTTGAATGTGTTACAAAAGTGATAAATGTGATAAATTGTTGTAACCATTACAACACTACATTACAATCAGTCAACCAATCATTGGACAGGAGTGTTTTATGAGTGTGACAGATGTGTAATTGAGCCACTCTTGACTCAAGACAGATTAACTACAGTGTTAACTTAGGTCAGACAGACAGACACTGTGGAGCTGCTGTTACTAATGTGACCCTGGATCCAGGGTGACTTACATGCACGTGTAATGTCCTCTGTTTATCTGTAATGTAATCATAATTACAGATTAAAGAACAGTACATTGTGATGGGTTCCAGGCCTCAAGACCTACTTCCTTATTTGTTGATTTCTGGGGAGTGGGTCATTAGGAGTAACATCTGACACCGGGGCTGACCTTTATTTAGAGGTGACTCTGTCTCTTTTTCTCCCTCTCTCTACTTTGGTTTGGCTTAGTTAAGATGAGCTTTGGTTAATGTTGTGTTCTTCAATTTCAGCATTCACTTACTCAAACACACACTGCAGACATGACTGATTTACTGACTGCAATGAATCAAGAAGCACAATGAATGTTACTTTCTTTAAAATATTCATGTGTGGTCTTCACATTTTTGTCCTTCGGTTGAGCCGGCTTATGACAAAGTGCTTAGCGTGGATGAGAATGAAATTCTACTAGTAGCACAGAGAAAATTTAAAAACACCTGATAAACTCTCATTTCAAATTGAAGCATCAACCAAAAAACAACGATATCACCCTCACGTCCTGCAAGGAGTCATCCAACAATCAGTTCAACATCAAAACCAACATTCAAGAGAAGAACTAGCTTTGAAGAGCAGTAGGTGACATACTGTACACGTAGATGTCCAAGAAACAATTTGTCAAGGAGCCTTGAACTGGATCAGGTCACTAGCACAACACAGAGGTATGCATGGCACAATGAAGTAAATAATGCCCAAAGCTTTAATAACTGCTGGATTTAGCTATTAATCATAGCATCTACTTGTCTGTATATTAGTCTGCTTGATCTTGCCAACATTTGACCTATCCGATGGAGGCCTGGATACAGATTACAGATGGAGGAGAGAAGAGAGAGGAAACGTAGCAAAACAGTGGTTAACTAATATCTCGATTAGCTTCATATTCAACATTGCTATCGTACATCGTAGAGTCTCTAGATATTCTGCAGGGCTTGGGTCATTTCTAAAGCTGAAATCCAAAGCTTTCAACACACCGTCTCCAGATGACTGAATCATTTCAAAAAACAGCAGCGACAGCAGAGTAGTAAAAGTTTATGTGAAAGCTGCTGCTTATTTAAACAAGCCATTGGTAGGGGGACTCTGAAACTACAAACATGTGGAGGGTGAAATGCTGTTCTTCCAGTTTACTGGCTTTGTGTAGTAGTGTGTCATTTGTGTGTCTGGGTCTGTTGAAATCAGAACAGTTTTACACCATTAAACTGTTTTTCACTATGTCTCGCCACTGAGTATATTATGTTCTTGCTTTGCTGTTAAATAAAACTTCAACCAGAGAATGTGAAAGTCACTAACCGACAACATTAACCAGAGCCACAATGGTTTTGGTATTTCTGAAATGATACAGATGGGCTGCCAGAGTCACAACATGCACTCTACAAAGGAGAGCCGATGGAGTCTAACTTGAGTTGTTGAGTTGTGTGTTTTAGGACTCCTGCGCTTCAGAGCGGATGTTTGTGCTTCTTCCACAGCACCCGGTTTCATCAAAAGCAGATGGTCACAAGTTTCCATGCTCAACGTGACAGCAGGAAACTGTATCTGGACAGCAGCCACTACTACAGCTAAAAAAAAACCTATCAACGACAAGGATTAAAAGAGGAGCAGAGACACCAAAGAACAGCTTAGTATCTTATAGAGCCCGACCGATAAAGGATTTTGAAGGCCGATACAGATACAAATATTTGTTGGTTTTAAAATCCGATATTCCAATATACTGGCCGATATATATATATATATATATATTTTTTTAAATTTCAGAAACGCGCAACAAAACATTAACAGATTTCCCTAACATTAGTTATTTGTAGTTATTTATGAGTTTTAACTAAAATAATATGACAATGCATTTGAAAAAGAAACTTGTTTCTTTTATTGTCACAACAGAACAGAGGAACATAAAAAATAATGATGACATTATTACTATCATGATCATTTATATTATCATTAAACAAGATAAAGGTCACTCCTAAATGCGTGTGTAATAAATGATATTCTAGTTATAAATACAGTAATCATTACAGTACTTTATTTAGGCAGAATAAGTTTGTTGTGGTTTCCAAGCTCATTAATGTTAACGTTAGCGGTCTTCCACTGATAGTGGCATTAGCTAGCTTTGTGGTTAGCTAGTCTATGATGAGGCATAATTTAGCAATGGATAACGTCATACGGCAAATGGTAAAACATTAATTTTCAATATAACAGGCCAAGGAGAGATGATATGTCTCATCGCTATAACTGTCACACTATTAAAGAAATACTTCAGTCACATTGTCAAAAGTTAAAAGGACGATTACACTGTAACAACGTAACGTAATTAGCTACTAGCCAATTCCGCTTCACTCTCGGCTTATTTAACAACAGCAAAACTGGACATGATAGTCACGAATTTTGTCATTCTTATTTGAGTTAAGAGAACTGATGGGGATGTTCTTTTAATTGTTATTCAAGCAATGTATGTCTCGTGACCAACTCAACATGAGCACACTACACCGATACTCGTGGATAACTGGTTCTCTCTGCCCGACTCTGGCTGGATCAGCAGGTTGCAGGATGTGTGGCGTTATACACGAGTGTTGCCAACAGGGACGGTGTAGAGTGTCCTCTGGTGGACAAACTATACAACGCCAACACTCATGGTTTCATTTTTATTTTATTTTTGAAATATTAATTTATCGGCCATTATAAATGTCGATACCGAGAGTTTGGAAAATGCCTAATATCGGCCGATAATATCGGCCAGCCGATATATCGGTCGGGCTCTAGTATCTTATAGTCGTATAGTTTGGTTGGTACGCCCACTTAAATTCTTCTTAAATGTGCTTTGTCACATGATTATCAGATGAAGTAATACTAAATGTATACACAGGATGGACAAACTCCCAGCAACGTCACCCATAGGTTTCCTGAAGAAAGTTTTGAAGCTCAGTATGGAGCCAGTATGATGGCCATCACCATGTTGACAGTGATTGACTCCACCTAACTCCAGGCCAATTCAAAAATGGGAATTGCTCCCTTTCAGGTCAGCCTGAAGTGACCGTTTGACAGTTTTTCAGCCCTGTATGTTGTTGTTCAATACTTTCAACATAGCAGTATTACCTAAAGCTAACGACGACATGTTCAGTAAAATTCATCTGGAGAACTCTGGAAGGCAGAAACTGACCTGTCTTTATTTTTTCCAGTTTTGTGGCGCTAATCTAAATCTAGAGAAAAAAAGCGAGACAGGCATATGACAAGCTTCCTTCAATCTTCCCCCTCTCACACTCTAGTAAATTTATGGAAGTCAGCTGACGTTCATGACTGGGCTACGTATTTGACACACACTGAGGCCAACACCAAGTGTCCGGCATTGCATCTCAACTCCAACCATCCCTTTCAAGAGATGACATATAAAGTTTTATCTCTTCCACTCATCAGGTTACTTTGTAATATTTCATAAACTTAACTTCACAAACTAGCAGTTTGAAGTTTCCATTCCAGCAAGTATGCAAAAAGCCAGGCATAAGGATGTCAGGGGTGAAAGGTCATGGTGACTGGAAGTGCTTCAAAAACTGAACTGAATAGCTTATTAAAGTAAGATGAAATGCTTCATAAAGCAGTAACGCAGTAAGACTAGCTTTTGCGACAGACTATCAGGGCGTGTTTTTACAGACATGCTGATGTTACGAGGCAACGCAAACAAAAAGACACTCAATGAGTGATGTCACAACGTTTGACTGATGCAGCAGCTGCTTTGAAAGCTGAATGTGATAAATTTGAGGGAATTCCTCTCAGTAAAAAGAGTTATGAATCACAAAGCAAATAACTGACATGAGTCAGACAAATTCGAGCAGAACTGCACATTATAGCATGAGTATAGCATGAGTTCTTTAAATCCCATTATTTCTGATCACTTGCTTAAAATACAGAATTTCTTTGGAAAATCTAATCTAACCATGACAATTACGTTTAAATGTCTTTCCTCTGTGGGATATGTGGAATGTTGATGCTAGTACGGGCAAACCTGTTAGTTTAGGAAGCTGGATGGTAGACTGTCCTGCTGTATCTTGCATAACCTGCATGCAGCCCACTCAACAACAGTCAACAGCAGAGCTGTAGAAAGAGCTGCAAAGAGCATCAGCGACGCAGAGGGTCAATTGTCACTGCTTTTCGTGACAAGCAGAAAAGCTGTTGCTCTTTTTGTTCAGTAAAAGCGAACTGGTGACCTCTAAAAACACAGCTGCTGTTTTAGGGAACGTCCACGCATGCGCAAAAGTCCACAACAGTAAAAATACCAAGAGCACGACGCGACATTTCCGGTGGTAATCAAAATAAATGTGAATATGCGTTACAATGGACAAAATCTAAAAGTAAGCGTGTTAACTAATTTTTAAAAAATGTAATGTAGCTATAGCTATTCAGCTATTGGATCTCAAATCACTGTTATGTAAATATTAATTTCAATCAATAAAACTATGGGTGTTATACAGGTAGGTATTTAGGAACATTATCAACCAAAGCTGTCTATAGATTAAGACTGTCGTTACTACTAATAATACATCTGAAGATTATATGACATGGAGAACAGCAGCTCTAACACAGACAGCGTGTGCACCCCGACTGTAGTATATACAGTCAATGGTGCACCCTTATTTTGAAGCACACACTCCTCCACTTCCTGTTTCTTATCTGTTTATGGCCATCTTGACGCAGCTGAGGGTCCACTTCTACTCACCATTTCTATGATTCTTGTTTTCTTGCCCGCTCGCTTCTTCTTAGCGACGATGTACTGGGCTAAGACCACGCCGCCGAACAAAGCACAGACACTGGCGCTGGCCGCGGCCCCGACCTTCACCACGGCCGTCCTGTCCATGACGGTACGCTCCCCTAGCACCAACAAGCCCGCCGCCCGGAGAGTCCCGTCCTTCCCCTGTCAACGCGTGGCTTCCTACTGGTGCACGCAAACGAAGATCGTCTATGATGAACGTGACCACCCACTCTGTTGCTGAGCAACAACACATACTATTGTAATGTCTATGTCTAACAAAATGCATTATCATTTTTCAAGCGCATCAATACAAACGTAGTAGCCATAGAATATACACTTCATGGAACTTTACAAATTCTTAAGCGTTTTTTTTTTTGTTTTTTTTGACATTTCAAAGGAAACAGTTCATTGGCAGTATGATTCTGTCCCTCGGTCCCTCTTATTCACCGATACACAATAAAAAAATGATCTTTACTGCTTTTTTGCATTAATGGGAGTAAAGAGGTATCACCTCTGTCTTTTAAAACTAAAACGAAAAAAAGCCTAAATCAGAGCAAAGTCTGGCATAAGCTAATTGTGACTCAGATAGGTGTGATTTTTGGCTATCCTTTTTTGTTAATGAATTTAAACTTGGGTTAGTTCAGATCCCCAGGTTAAGGTCAAGTGACCTGATAACAAAACCTGGTCAATATTAATATGAAAGCCAGATTAAGCAGAGGTAAAGTGTTTTCATAAGTTGCTTCTATAAGTAAAGATTACTTTTACTTTTTTGCTTAATCAGCTTCAGTTTATTGTAAAGCTATGTGCACCTTCTCAGAAGACAGTTTTGTATTCACGTTTATTACCGCTCACTATCTGGACAGCTGAGATGGCTCTATGCAAACCTGAGCTATATCTCTGTATGGAAATGATCGCTCTTGTGCAGTGAACATGCTGAAGTAAGAAGACGTTATTCTGACTTGTTTTCAAAGGAACGTTTCTATGTTGCTCTTTTTACTTAGGTACTGTAACTTTTCAATGCAGTGCATTGAATGCAATGCCGGTGTTGGTTGTAATTTATAAGTTTGAGCTTCTGAAAATAAGTCCTATTGGTCGATGTGATTAATTTAATTTGGAAAGAAAAGAACCAGATTCACATCTCAGATTCATTATTTCTAACAAAAGAAATAATGAATAATGAATGAATGAATAACAAAATACACCTTAACACAACACTGTTAAATGTTTTTTATTTTACTACAGACACAGTAATGTTAAATGAAATCATATTTCACAAGATCGACTTGTGAAGACCCAGATGTGTAATTGTTCAATTCTACAGAATCTCCTTTTTGTAATTGTAAGGTACCCCAGGCCTTCCACTAATGGGGAGTGGAGCTGGATCAGTCTACATATATTTAACTCACAATCATGTCTGGGTGACAAGCTCAAAGCTATGCAGGTTGATGCCCTCCTGGTGTCCTGGATTGTTGACTACCTCACTGGAAGACCACAATATGTGCTTCTGCAACACGGTGTGTCTAATAGTGTGGTCAGCAGCACTGGGGCTCCATAAGGGACAGTCCTCTCCCCCTTCTCTTCATCATCTACACTACGGCTTCAAGTACCGGACAGAGTCCTGCCACCTTCAGAAGTTTTCTGATGACTCTGCGGTAGTAGGATGTATCAGTGATGAACTCTATAACTCCTCCTGCTGAGTGTTGGTCACTCTCAACTCTTCAGATTATCTCTGTAAATTGTGAATACTTGTTCAATATTGTTTATTTTACTTTAAATGTATCTTACTTTATTTTTATATATATATATATATTTGTACTACTTTTATTCTATTGTATTTGCTCTGTCAACTAGCAACTGTCACTTTATGGGAGCAACAGCAACAAAACAATTTCCTTGAAGGATGAATAAAGTATTGCGATTCTGATTCTGATTATGTTCCTCATAAAAAACTCAAATGCAAGACACCTTGGATTTGAAGTGAAGGAAATATAATACATTTTTTAGCTATAATAACTGAGCAAAGGAAGAATATTGCAGTTATTTGCTTGAGAAGAAAACACATTCAAAAGCAGGCAACAGTTTTAGAAACTGCACCACTATGCCATACTGCCTTGTACACAAGTAGAAGAGATTTTAACATTTCAAACTAAGGTTTTTATAGATCCATTTTTAAGTGGCAAGACAAGCCTGTATCAAGGGAAGAAAAAAAGCACTTAATACTGAAAAGAACTGAATAAAGTTTATTTTGGTAGCCAGACATACACTATATTACCAAAAGTATTCGCTCACCTGCCTTTACTCATTCTATGAACTCAAGTGCCATCCCATTCCTAACTCATAGAATTCAATATGATGTCGGTCCACCTTTTGCAGCTATTACAGCTTCAACTCTTCTGGGAAGACTGTCCACAAGGTTGAGGAGAGTGTTTATAGGAATTTTTGACCATTCTTCCAAAAGCGCATTGGTGAGGTCACACACTGATGTTGGTCGAGAAGGCCTGGCTCTCAGTCTCCGCTCTAATTCATCCCAAAGGAGTTCTATCGGGTTCAGGTCAGGACTCTGTGCAGGCCAGTCAAGTTCATCCACACCAGACTCTGTCATCCACGTCTTTATGGACCTTGCTTTGTGCACTGGTGCACAGTCATGTTAGAAGAGGAAGGGGCCCGCTCCAAACTGTTCCCACAAGGTTGGGAGCATGGAATTGTCCAAAATGTTTTGGTATCCTGAAGCATTCAATGTTCCTTTCACTGGAACTAAGGGGCCAAGCCCAGCTCCTGAAAAACAACCCCATACCATAATTCCTCCTCCACCAAATTTCACAGTTGGCACAATGCAATCTGAAATGTACCGTTCTCCTGGCAACCTCCAAACCCAGACTCGTCCATCAGATTGCCAGATGGAAAAGCGTGATTCATCACTCCAGAGAACGCGTCTCCACTGCTCTAGAGGCCAGTGGCGGCGTGCTTTACACCATTGCATCCGACGCCTTGCATTGCACTTGGTGATGTGTGGCTTGGCTGCAGCTGCTCGGCCATGGAAACCCATTCCATGAAGCTCTCTGCGTACTGTACTTGGGCTAATCTGAAGGTCACATGAAGTTTGTAGCTCTGTAGCAATTGACTGTGCAGAAAGTCGGCGACCTCTTTGCACTATGCGCTTCAGCATCCGCTGACCCCTCTCCGTCACTTTACGTGGCCTACCACTTCGTGGCTGAGATGTATGTTATCTCCTGCTTTCCTTTCTTATTTATGAATTTGAATTTGGCTGGGTCCACAGTCCCAGCTTGGGGACAACTGACTACTTCCTAAAGCAAATACCACATCAAATACACATCAAACACAGATGTACAATTAGTTCAATTAAAGAAAGAAAAGTTAATGAGTTACTTATTACTTTAACCTTTTACTTAATTTTAAAAGAAATGTTCGCTTAGGCAGTTTAAAACACCTGCAAAGATAGAATCTTTTTCCAGTGAATTGTGTGTCTTGTAGAGTTCTCATTTGAATTTTAAAAGAAGGGATCATGAGCCAAAACTTTATCTGTCCAGATACTCATTCAGGTGAGCTCTTAATTTGACTACTGTGCAGCAGTGACATCTGTACTGAGTGCCCACAGTGGCAGCCACCCTAGACTGTACATGTATGTACTATACATATCACAAAGTTTAAAAGCTGAATAGTATAAACAACATGATAATTAATGAAGGTCAAAGGTCAAAAAAGACAGAGTTTTTTTTTGCCATTTCAACTATGCATAGCAAGCTTAGCATAGAGTAAGATGGAGCTACATGGAGACAGAGAGCTAAGTACGATACAAGTCACTGAACATAAAGTGCACATGTGCAATCTAATGCAGGCAGTACAAAACAGTGCAGATGTTACGAACAGAGCAAAAGGTGGAGACTGTGCAGACAAACAGTACAATACAGACAGTGCAAAACACTCAGGAGTCAGTGTACTTATAAAAAGACACTACACAAAAACAGAGAGCAGCGCTAACTAATAAGCAGACTAACATAGTATGAGTCAGGGCATAAGAACTGAACGAGAATGAAAGAAGAAAGACGTAGATGCAATGAATTACAGAAACTCTAACTCTAAGTTGCAGTGTTATTTACAGTGACGTGTGCCTAATCAGAAAAAGGCAAAGACTTAAGTAAAGTCTGAAATCATTTAATCTACTTTTGACTCCAGGTTGGGTTCCACTGACAAATATGAAAACTGACTTCAGGCAGGCGTGCATCATTGTAGTTCCATCTTTATTTACTGCACATTCCTATTTTTATTCAAGACATTGTCACCTGATTGATAAATAAAACCCAGTTTCACTTAGTCACATGTCTTGCTTCACTTCATGTACTTTTAAAACAGTAAGTGATAGCTTACAGTTAGTTTTACAAACCTTCTAAGGCAATATCTTATTAAGAGATTTCAGCTGAATGCTAAAAGAAGAAATAATGGGCTGAAACCTATCTGTCCACATACTCATGATTTGACTATTGTGCAGAAACAGTGTCTGTTGCAAAGGATGGTTAGCACAATGTCGGTATCATTTTGAATATCTTGATAAGCCATAATGCTGTTGCAATTTGAAAATTACATTTGTGTTTGCCAAGACAAGACGTCAAGCTCAACAGAGAACAATGGAACTCTGCTCGACGAAGATGCAAATGCCTTCAGATTGTTCTGCAATATATAGAAGAAGATGCTTGGCACTGCTCTGCCAGGCCTCCACCGTCTCATTGAAGAGGGTAAGACCATCTCTTATTACATAAGAGATGGCAAATGCCTCATACCATCTTTATGCGGATGACACTGTAATTTACTGCTGCTCACATTCGATTGCTCAGGCATTTGAATTTTTGCAGTCCGCCTTTGATGAAATGCAGATTTGTTTGGAGAAATTGAAGCTGGTTTTAAATGCTGATAAATCCAAACTAATGATTTTTTCAAATTCATCTGTTCCCATGGAGAATATCCCCAAAATCAAAACTGTCCGGGGTGATACGCTAGAGCTGGTTACCAGTTATAAGTACCTGGGATTCATTATTGACGAGGAGCTTTCATTCAAATTGCATGTTAAAAATTTGATCTCCAAATTAAGAGTGAAGCTTGGTTTCTATTACAGAAACAAATCATGTTTTTCCCTTAGAGCTCGTAAGTTCCTGATGTCAGCTACTTTCTTGCCTGTGATTGATTATGGAGATGTTGTGTATATGTCAGCTTCAACCAGCTGCCTTCAGTCCTTGACTCCTGTCTATCACTGTGCTCTGAGGTTTATCACTGGTTGTAGCCGCCTCACCCACCACTGTGAATTGTATGTGAAAGCTGGCATGCCTTCCTTGGAGATAAGACGATATACACACTGGATGACTCTAGTGTATAAGGCTCTTCTTGACTTGGCTCCCATATATTTGTGTACTCTTCTTCAGAGAACTAGAAGTCGTTATGCCCTAAGATCAAATGACATTCTGCATTTTTCTGCTCCTCGTGTGCGAACTGAAACGGGTAAAAAAGCATTCAGTTTCTCTGCCCCCTCTGCTTGGAATGCCCTCCAATCTGAACTGAAAATGTCAGAACTTATTTCGATGGGAGCATGATTTTAAAAAAACGTCAATGGAAATCGTTCGAGCAGTGCCTATGTTCTTAAATTTTTACTGTACCAGCAATCTCTGCACTTTATTTCTTGTATCTTAAATTTTCGATTTTTTATGTTGTATCTTTTACTGGTTGTTTTGTCATAATTGTTGTTTGTCTGTATTGACCACTACGACGTGTGCTGCTGCCTTTCTTGGCCAGGTCACCCTTGTGAAAGAGGTCTTGATCTCAATGGGTTTTTTTATCTGGTTAAATAAAGGTTATAATAATAATAATAATAGTATTTCATTTTGTACAGCAGCTGCAGAGTCATAATCTAAAATACCTGTTCATAGAAACTGCTCAAAACAATGAAATTTGTGTAAAAATTGCAATAAACCTGCATTATTGCTGTAGTATTGTTGTGGCAACTTTAATAAAAATGTGTGTATATTTTATGTCAGTGTCTTATTTGTGCTGCATTCAATCATCGCCACCTCTACATCTGAGTTAGCCATGATCCCTTACTTCCTTCTGTCTTCTTAAATTTCTCAAGTGTATCCTTTTGATTCCCGTCATTTGCCGTCTTTCTGAATTAAATGGTCATGATGTGTTAACATGATTAATTGTTACACTCTGCTGTTCATGTCAGGCTGAGAGAGAAAAATGAGGAAACTGATCGTGATTGCTATTATTCTGCTGGCAATAGCAGTGACTGAGATTAACGGTGATGTATGTTGATGTTTTTTATTTTTATCTTTTGTACCATCTCTCCTTTTAAGATGTTAATATTTTCAATTTCAGGACTACTGGAGGTTATGTTGTCACTTACTTGTTACAGTGTTACTGATTTGAAACTGAGAAAACGTATCAGTAAATGATATGAATGTGGAGTGACTAACCTCCACGCTATTTATTTATGAACACTGTTACAAATGAATAATATGTTGTTGAGCTAAAAAGTGCAGTTTACAAGTAACACTTCTCATGATCTGTAGCTAATGCCAAGTGATATTGATTATTTAGCTTAGTTTTGCAGTGAATCTAAATCACATGTTTGTTTTGTTCATTCACAGTTCCAGTTTGGAGATATAATTGCCTTCCCACGTGAGATCAAATGTCTGTGCAGGACATTCACCTATACACACTTTGCTGTTTATGTGGGTAACAGAACATTTCCACGTAAAGAAAACCAGCACAACATATTCCATCGCAACCGTGAGTAGAAATGCACACCCTGACATATTTACAGTTACTGAGAAGAGTTAAAAGAAAGGTAGTTTAGGAACAACAAGTTCTAGTGAAAGTAACATTCATCTTAAAGCTAATAGTGTGTTAAGTTAATAAGTAGCTTAATAAGTTGCTAAATAGTTGGTATCTCTTTTCATTCACCACAGACAAAGACCTCTGAAGTTGTTAACCTAGCTCAGCAAAGAAGCACCCAAATGCAATACATTATTTTATATTTGGGTTTTACTTCTTCACAGTTATAGTACAGTTTTTATGGTTCTCACATGCGTAGAGTGTCAAATTTGTTACTCCTGGTGGGTTGGATTGTTTTCCAGGTTGGAAGCATTGTAAATGGCGATGTGAAAACAGCTGTCCCATAGCAGTCTCAAAGATTTCAGTTGTGACTGTTTTGCCTTCACCTGCAGTTACTGGTGGCAACAGCAGCAGTGTGGTTTAATACTATGGCTCACAGAATTTGGGGAGGTCACAAAACAACTTCATTTTGATAAAGAAGTAGCAATAATTTAGCATTCTGTGAGCAACCCATTTACACTGACAGTGACTTTAACAGAGTTTGTCACCACATACACCCCTCTTATCAGACATATGCTGTTTGATTCTTTGATGCATGTGAATCATGGTTTTTCTGTGATACAAATTAAAATAACAGCAGCCAAATGAGAAAAATATATGCAGCGGCTTTGTGCTATCCACATACTGTATTTTTATTTTTTGTTATCTCTTCCATTGCAGATCTTTTCAAAAATCAGTTTGGTACATTAAAAACTAAAGACATACATCACAAGGACAACTACCTTGACGGTATTGAAGGCTTCCCAGTGGGAAACGAAAACGAAATAACTGCAAGAATCGAAGAGAAACTAAAATATGAACTATATAAACCCCGCTCCAAAAACTGTGAACACCTTGCCACTTATCTGCGCTATTGAGTGTCCATTTCTATTCAGGTAGGATGCCAATTCATCAGTTTCCTGCTTGTTTGTTGGAACCTGTTGCTTCATCCAACAATACTGTGATGAGCAGAAGCAATGAATTGTTTATGTTGTGTTTAGATTACTGAAGAGGTGGACGACAGCTGTAGCATCACCTACAGTGGCTACAGTAGATCTACAGGGAGATCTACAGGGCACTTCCCTGTTCTGTAATGTAATGGCTCCAAAAAGAAAATACAGTTGAATCAATCATAATCATTATTCTAAACAATTCAGTTTAATTTTGTTGATATAGCGTCACTAACAATACAAATAGTCCCAAGATGCTTTACAAAAACCCAGTCTGAAATCCTCAGAGCAAGGACTAATATGACCGTGACAAGGAAATTCTACCTTTTAACTGAAAGAAACAGAACCCAGCTCTTATGTAGGGATGCATTCAGGCAGGCTATGAAGGCTGGGCAGGTCAATGTGTAGCCCGTCAGTGAGTAGTATGGAGCTCCACACGTCAAATCTACACAACGTCGAACCAGAGACAGAGACAGAAACAAATGCTGAATACCATGAAGCTAAGATTTATTGCAGAAATGGTATATGGTATATTTTAATTCCCATTCCCTTTTATTAGTGAAGTGGCAAATATGTGTACAGCAACATCTATAACACTAAAAGTTAAGAGTTCACTTTGTTTACTCCTGTTTAACTCTCACAGATTTTTAATGTCATCAAAAAATTGTTTCCAGTTTTCTCCATGAGAATAATATATTCCTAATATATGTCTTTTTTACAGCGTGGCCAGAGCACTGCAAAATACTGCAAAAACGACAAACGCCTCAATATCGATGAAATATTGAAGAAAATAAACCAAGATCAGCCAGAAGAATGTGAATATGTCTGCGCCAAAGATCCGCCCACAGGCGAGTGTAGTTCTTGCTCTCTGGATTCCAAGAGGGGCCCCGGTTAAAAGTTCTTATCCATTTCTTCCAGCCCGTGTGTTGGCGTTCCTCGCGTGTGGAGGACTTACATGAAATAAAATAAATACAAAACAGTTCTGGCTGAATTACTAGACTGGGTTTGTACTTGAAGGGTGAAAACACTGGTAACTTCCTGTCTGCATTAAAATCAGATTGTGTTGTCTGTAAGGTCACGTGAAAATGTCTAAAGCCTGAAGTGTAATCATTTAAGACTTCAATACACACAGTTAGGTCCATACTGTATGTTTGAATACTTACATATTTTAGCCATTTGCCAAAACATAATCAAGATATGGCTATATTATGAATAATAGGTTAAAGCACAGACCGATTTATTGGTGTTCTAAACTGGAGGGAAGATGTACGCAGTCCCCTATTTGGCGGTGGTATTTGCATTTTACTGCTGTGAACCTGCAATGGGCAACCAAATGATCTCACAATGTAAGTGAAACAGACATGTGTCACAGAGATAGCAGGGGCAGAGGAGGTCACATCAGCAGCTTGGTAGGCTCTGACATATTAGAGAGGCTGGAAGTCCACCAAAAACAACAGTTGTAGAGGATTGCAGGGATGGTTCCATGTTAAAGAACAAAACATTTCACAACATCCAGCCAAGTGAGGAACACTCTTCAGAAGCATGTCATTACCCAAGTCTACCATAAATACTTCACAGAAGCAAATACACAGGGTTCATCCCAAAGGTTAAACATTTACAAACCTCATGAAGTAATATTAAATGAATCTAAGAGCAACCTGTACTCAAGTAATGTGAAAAGAAAACAAGTTTTAGAACGACTCCTGATCTGAAACATACATTATCATGTGTAAAAAAAATAGTTGATACACTATAATGGCATGAGTATTCACAGCTTCCAACAGCACTGGGTCACTAGTTTTTGATTTTGTGGATGAAAGGTGGATCAGCATTGTTCTCAAAGCTTCTTGTGGGTGTGGAAAATCAACCACTAACCTGCTGGAAACCAGCAATCCCCACTATTAATGCACACAGAGATCCCAGAATAAGCGTGCAACTTAAAACAGTTTACAGGAACAAAAAGGACATAACACACTGGAGTAGTGAAACAGTAAAATTTATTGTATTAACGTGCTGTACGTCAAATAAAATATATTTAACATTTTAAAATTTGAATATTGAGAATAGCAAGATCAGCAAGAAAAGCTTGAAAGGATTTGTGTGTGTACGGCAACAAGTCTTGTGATCAGCTTGCAGCAGGGAGGCAATGTTGGAATGCATCACAAGTAAAGTCAAAATGAAAATATAAATAGCTCTGTTGTCTGACAATAAATAACTGACTGAGCTACAGATCAGATGGGAGTCAATTTTTCCAGACAATGAATTAGGACTCATACAAGACACAGTTTCTTTTTATTTTACATTTCTACCAGTCTTTATGTTCAGTGTCTACTGTCTGTCTTGGTTGGAGGTAAAACGACTGATGGTGTATGGGTACCAACAGCTACCAGACGCAACAGTATTTAACTACAATAACAGGCACTGTGTCAAATACAGTACACTGAAAATTGTATCAAGGTGATTTCACCTGACTCAATTAAATGCCGACTGATGAGCAGTTAAAAACTAAATCAGTGAAATGTTATGCTTATGTTTCATTTTTTCAAGCTACATACGTTACACCTGTCTGATCTGAAGCGCCCACTGTAGTGCAGTCTTCTTCTTCATCATCGCCATCCTCTTCGGAATTGTGTGTATGATGCCAGTAACTACTCCACAGGTCGGATTCCTTTGGCCTCCTCCAGCTTCCTCAGGGTCTCGTCCCACTGAGTGAACTGCTTGGACAGCAGGAACATCTGCCAATCAGGGGACAGGTGTCAGTGGGTGGAGCTCAACTCCTGCAGCAACTTGTGTTGTTAGTAATAGAGAAGCAATTGAGCAGCTGATTGACTGTTCAAGTATTTATGTATTATTTTCTAGTCTTTTTTTTATGCCATGAGATCAAGCATTACATCTTGATGTTTTTAATTATAGAAAGTATGTCTACGTGTTTGACTTGGTTTTGAGGTCATTTTTATTTTCCTGGAATAAACAGATATGTACCATTTTGTTGTACTCCTCGAAAAGTTTCTTCACTTCCTGGGACTGAGCCTCAGTTTGGTCCTGTAAAACAAACAACCTCACAGAAACCTATGCAGTGACAGACACAAAGATCTAGATGGAGACAGAGAAAGAGAAGAGGGTACCTGCTGTTTGATATGAATCTGTGACAGCCGCTGCAGCTTGGTGGCATGTTCGGGTACATCTGTGCACAACAAAAACATACAGCTAACACAGGCCTAAAAAGCCAAACATACAGTACTCTAGCATCTTTGCGTTATTCAACCAGCAATATACAACTCAGATAAAAAACATTGCATCACTCACTAAAACAATGTGGACTGCAGCATGCAGTCAAGGGACACAACACTTTTAATGTCTAATAGAGGGTAAAATCACTGGCTGCAAAACAAGTAGCTCTCAACTCTGCATGCATCTGCAAGCTGAAACTCACCTCTGATGTAGTTACTGTCCAAGAGTGGCTGCAGATTGTTAACCTGCTCCAGCAGAGAAGCTTGAGAAAGCAAAAAGTCCTCCTCTGTGAAGACAAACGCACAGAATAAAATGTGAACCGCTCGTTTGTCCTTCTACAACAAAACCTCAGGCTCATGAGATTTATTTATTAAACAGTAACACTGAATCTTCCATGCACAGGATTAATTGGATGTATTTACGGTCCTCCTGGTGCTTACCAGCAAGGATGAACTCCAGTTTCATGCCATCAGGTACAGCGATGTGATCGGTGAACTGAGGGTCCAGGTACTTCAGCAAGTCTTCAACTGCACCACAACACCAATAATTATGATTGAAAACATCACTGTCAAATCACTGCAAGACTGCTGCGTCTTTAATTAATTAGATCATTTTCACAAAACTTTGCAGCCCATTTAGTTTTCGATTTTTAGTAGCCACCTTCAATGACATTAATTTACAGATTTATTGCTGGGGCCTAATGGTTATGGGACACACAGTTACATTCTTATCCGGTCACCTTCACTCCACATCTACTAGTCAATGACTATCTACCATAATACATCAACAAAACACAAACACAAAAGAAGCTCTTTCATATGACGCATGAATAACTGCACAGTGGGGAGGAGTACCGTTTGGGGGTAACCTGAATACGAATAACATAAATAAATAAAGATACTGCAAGTCTCTAAGCGCAAGGGTTGATGCAAAAGTGCGTGACTCACTCTTCTTGTGCAGGATCTTTACTCGTTCCCTTTTGTTAGCAGTGCTGCTCAGACCTGCCTGAATCCGGGCTAAAGACTCTACACACTGGAAAAAAAACAACAACGATTAGAATTAATGTTAATAAGGGTTTGGAGTTGTCTTTTTTAATTATGATGTGATTTTCTCTCAATTACCTTCCTTATACCATGCTTTTGATGACTGACTGAATATTTTCTTTTGCATACTTCCCAAAAAACATGTAGGTCTCATTCTGTGTACAGTGACAATACTTTCCCCCTTAGTATTAGGTAACTCCAACTTCAAACATCAGCTGTCAGTAACATACAAAGTACTACATAAACAGGCCATTATGACACTTTCTCCACCCATGTACATACAACAACATCAACCACAGAGCAGACCAACTACAGTGCCTCTTTGTGAGCAGAAATAGTTTTTTCCCATCACATGATGCTCCAACCGGAGCGCTTGTGCTGACTCACAAGAACCATTACAACTTCTTAGACCGCATGCCATAAACCATGTAGAGTATACTTAACATTATTGCCGGACACTGTTAAAACATAGTCTAGGATCCCAGGATTCATAAATGCATTCTCTTAAATATCTGGAAAACTGAATTCTGTTTGTTCCTTAGGTGCAAATCCTGCTTGAGATGGGTAATAAAACATTGTGATCCTTATCTGTGTTGCTTCCTTCTTGTTATTTTTTCTTCTTCTAGAGATCATTTCAATAATGTTTTTTTTTTCTCCCCCAATTGGCCTTAGACGAATACTGGAATCATTTATATAAAAAACATCTAATTAAATATTAGCACAACTCAACTGCCCACTTAGGATGTTCTGTACATTAGGCTACTCGTAAATAATTGATATTATTAGCAGACAGAAAAAAAATGACTTATACAATTTTGATTATACACTATAAAAGATATCTACAAGGCATTACTCAAACAGAAGCATATTATTAAGTACGAACGAAAAATATGGATACTTTGCTGTGATAATTAATAAAGATATCTAGTCCCGGTTTGTGAATCGACTCTGAATGTAAAATTTAAGAGTGTATAATTATGAATTACACAACATATAAGTAGATTCATACACACAATAATTCCATTACTGGCTCACAGCTAACCAACACTTAGCTACGTTAAAGCTACAATGCAAACCTAACAAATAGATAAGCGAACAGCTGACAGAAAATAATACAACACAGTTGTAGCTGTTATCATCACAATTAGGTGAATGACTGTCATACTATCTTAGAAAAACTGATCGTACATGTATCAAATACAAAGGGCGTTAACTCATAGCCAGCATAGAGCCGTCATTAGCTTTGCTAGGCTAACAGCTAGCTAGCTACTTTGCAAAAACCATCCCCCATTTATATGAGCAGATATTTTTATGGGCAAACCTTCAGAGGTTTTCCACTTCTGTTTCTTCTCTCGCCGTATATACGGCTCTCCAGCGCCTGGAGACGCATTTCCAGGTCATCAGTCTCCAATGTTTTATCCATTCTTGAAGGAAGAACAGTCCGTGACAGATCAGACTCCAAACAGTCTAATCTACGTATTTTACGAGACACGTCGCGTAATGATGACGCGCCGGAAACGGATTGACGTTTCTGCTAGGTTATTGTGGGGGTATGCATTACCTACAGACTTTTTGTAATGCGCCAGACCTTCGGTATTTCAATAAAACTTTTTATTTGAATCCGGGGTGTCAGGGGTTTGCTAACACGGCTAAATTAAAAATGTTTTTGTAGTTTTTGTAGTAAAGAGTTATGTCGCCGGAGGTCGCTGTTTTGCGGTAAATACGAAATTTCAGCTGTTTTTCCGGTGACAGCAGGGGAATGACAACACCGACTGTTACGGCCCTTCTTCCATTCAAGTTGACTACAAAACATCGACTAAAAGTAAGGTTTTCACTTACGTCTATCTTATTCTCCTACATGAACCATTCCCGTATGTGGCTAATATTAACGTTATCCAGGATGCAGACACATTTATCCACTGTGAACAATTCTTTCGCAGGTTTCCACTAGCCAAGTTAGCTCACCTAGCCCTCAAGCTAACATCAGTTTTTTGCATTAGAGCTGCGTAGCTGGACAGACTTGGAGTTAGTCTGCGAGCCCAGCAGGTGAGTCGCTGCCTCTTCACTAGTCTATAACTTGGTAATACCTCCACTGACAATTTACTAAGGAAATATCCGGCTTATCTGTAGGTGAACAACTTGAGTCGAGGCTGTGCTAGCTTAAATTGCACCTGCTACTTATAACTGAGGTTTGAGGGTGGTGATGCTGAAAGTTTTTTCTTTTTTTCTCTGTTGCTGACAGCAGGAAGCGGCTGGCGTTTGGAC
Source organism: Planiliza haematocheilus (assembly GCA_005024645.1). Classification (NCBI taxonomy): domain Eukaryota; kingdom Metazoa; phylum Chordata; class Actinopteri; order Mugiliformes; family Mugilidae; genus Planiliza; species Planiliza haematocheilus. The sequence goes on from SRSE01000806.1 coordinate 4,262,689, forward strand.
TTAGGCATCCGTGTTTGGGAGAATTTATTCTTTATGTGCCACTGGGAGCAGCAGCATGGCAGATGACAAGGACGTATTGAGAGACGTTTGGTTCGGCCGGATACCCACCTGCTTCACACTGAACCAGGATGAGGTGACTGAGAGAGAAGCCGAGCCCTACTATGTAAGTAGAACAGTTAGAGTGTGGTCTCACATGGCCACCAAATCAGGGGAAACACCTAACTTTCGTTTTTGGCTGCAACCAGTTTTAAAAGATTCGCCTTCATGCTTCCTGGAAGCACTGACTTAGTCTACAGATCTTACACCAGTACGTAAGGATGAATACAGAGTATTAATGTTTAGATAAAGACAAAACCACTTATCTTCTACTTCATCAGCAGGCGATATATAGATACAAAGTTACTCCTACCAAGACTTAGACTTACTTAGATAAACTTTATTGAGCCACAAGGGAAGTTGCTTGGTTGAACATACACTCTCTGAAAACGAATGCACTTTATTATTTGACGTGAAACAAATCTCTCTTCTTAACTGTTAAATTATTCAGTTTATTTTGAAATAGCATGCGGAAGGTCATTTTGTAGGATTTGTTGTTTTCTGTTACTTAGCATAACCCACTGATTAACATTGCATTGTCAAAATTCGGGGTGTAACAACCTGAACTGAACCGAAAAACCACAAAACCCAGCCCATGGTCCGTACCACATTATATACCGCCATCACATTTGCATTTACTCTGAGTTGGAGTTATTTCCTTACTCAGACTATAAAGCAAACTGCTTTTTGGAGAATAGTATTTTACTGTTTGACTAACATGAATTTCATTATTTTGTTTAATTATGTAAAGGCAATGCACATGTCAATAACGTTAACAATAATAGGCTAAGTAAATCTATTGTTATTGAATGAATCTAGAGTTCTTTGTATTGATGAGGCCTTGCCACGATTCCCATCCCCATAGGGAACTGAACCAAACCGTGGCTCCAAAACCACGAACTGCGCCAAACCTTGGAGTTGGTGTGTCATTACACCCCTCGTCAAAATACTAGTATTCAAAAGTTGAGTTGGCACAGTACAGTCCCATAGTACCACAAATCACAGCAAAGATTTAGTGCAGGACTGTTCTATTAGAATGCATGTGTTTTCATTGGTGTACTTAATGAACTGTCTTTGAGTCTATAGTAGCTATGCTATTAGCAGTGCACATTTGTTAAACATATATGATTGTTTTCTTTGTACACTTTTCTAAAGGCTGGTTACAGGATATATTAATTAATAGCTTTAAGAGGGATAAGCTTGTCAAACAAAGTCTCTTGCAAAGACGCACATGTATTTGAAGTCTCAAACTAACCTTTTAAATGTATATCTACAAAGAAGAGGTGACTTGGGCTAAACTAACAGTGGATTGAAATGTTGTGGTAAAGCAGCATAGCCTATATTCATATGGAGTAGTAAACACATAGTCGACATCCATCCATCCATTAACTATTACTGTGTGTACTTAGATGGTGTGCTGTAGCCTTTGCCAGCTGACATTGTGCGAGAGGTGGTTACACCCGGGACAGGCTGTCACAGGGCTTAACCATTGACACTTTCATGTGCAGAGAAGGTTCTGTGTTCTAATCGATCAGCCAACTGGGGCATTTCTGTGTGGGTACCCCCGGCTTTGATGTCACACTCATGTCTCCACCGTAGATGTGTTCTATCTTTATTGATCCAAAACAATCAATTTGAAAATTGCGGAGATGTAGAAGCAGCCGGAAATACTAAAGTGTGAAAACTGTGCTAGGGTCCAGCAGGGTCTCCATAGGTGTCTAAAAAGTCTAAACCACCTAAGTTTAAGCCCCGATACTGACTGGCGATAGACTAGGCTCTAGCCCCCTGTAACCCTCCAGAGGACAATGAATGCGCACCTACGGCCACTTTAGAATCACCAAGCAACCTAATAAGCATGTGTTTGGACTGTGGGAGCAAACTGGAGCACCTGGAGAAAACATGCAAAACCATCAAAGAAAGACCCCAACTGACATGTACCATGCTAGTTTGATGCTATGGCAAGAGCTTTTTCACAGCAGACATTTTGACTCATTCAGAATAGTGAAAGCATGTGTCTTCATTATGATTGCATTCCATCTAGAGGAAGTGTGAACTGTTTTACTGAATGCTAGTTCTCTTATTCTTATTCTTATGGCCTCACTTAATGGACCTGTAGTGATTAGGTGTAAAAGTGCGTGTTACCTTTGCATCTGTACAATGCATAATTTGGAGATGTTATCTAGCCTGATACTGAGACAACAAACATGTAACAGCAGCTTAAGAAGATCATTAACATGTTTCTAAACATTTTGTGTCACAATTTGTGGGCTTTTTCATGGTCGTTTTCAGAGCATTTAACATATTTCTAAAAATTTAAATATAAATAAGAAGAAAGCATGCAGACGCACACTAAAATAATATGTGCTCATTTTCTCTGCTCTTTAAAGCCCAAAGTACAGTGCAGTACAGAATAACAGACTGTATTGTTTTAATGATGTGCCTCTTCCTCTGTGCTCTTGACTACTCAGCTGCTGTTACCCAGGGTGAGCTACCTGACTCTGGTCACAGACAAGGTGAAAAAACACTTTCTCAAAGTGATGAGGGCCGAGGACGTGGAGGAGATGTGGTTTGAATATGAAGGAATGCCGCTGAAATGGTGAGCGAATGATTTTTAAATGAGCTTGTTTTACTAGTATCAGAAATTAGGTTGGGTACATATAAAATTTTACATTTTTTATCTTGTGACTGTTGTTTTTGCCTAAATGTCAAATGCATGTTAAAAGAATGCCAGAATACCAATTCTCCTCTTATGAAGACTATATTTTATCAGATACGCACGTGCTCCAGTTAACACAATGCAGACACAGAGTCTTTCCACAAGGTGGCAGTATTACAAGTCTTACTCTGAAGGAACCTAGTTTGCCATAGCATCGAATTCAAAGAGTGATTCTATAAAAAAGATTTGTAGTATTTAACAACCTGTGATGGTTATTTAATCATTTGTTGTAGCAAGAAGACTTGTTTTTTCTTTTTAATAGTAAACTGTAAGTTATTGTTAATGTTTGTAGTAACCTGTAATGGAAGCTGTGACCTGAATTAATGGAGAGCAGACTGATGGGTTGACCTTATTGGAACTCATGCTAAATGTCTAGCATGGTGACTGCAACATGGTTTATTCACCCTGTTCTAAACGCAGGAAGTATGAAATTGTTTTCCTTTCAGCAGCGAATCATCTCACCCTATCCTCTGTATCCTATTCTCTCACACCAACTACCTTCATGTCCACCTTCACTACATCCATAAACCTCCTCTTTGTTTTTTCTCTGGACATCCTGCCTGGCAGCTCTACTAACCTCCTTCAGCCACTATATTTACATATCTAAATCATCTCAACCTGGCCTCTCTAACTTTATCTCTGAAACATCTCACATGGGCTGTCCCTCTAATGCACTCATACTGATCTTGTTCATCTTTTTCACCCACAGAGAAAACCTCAACACCTTCAGCTCTTCTATCTCCCGTTCCTCTTCCTGTCTTTTCGTCTCACAGTCTCACCACTGTTCTTGCCCTACCTTTCATTCTTACGAAGTATAAAATAAAACTGAATTTTAAACTGCCCTCTACATCTATAGAAAGCTAAAAACCAGAGAAGGAAAAAACAGAAAGCCCTAGCTCAGATTCCACTGAATGACTCTTCCTCACACTTCAGAAGTTGTGGTTGAATTTTAGTTATATCTAGGTGTTTAGTTAACAAGTGCAAAAGTGAGACCGAATTTGTCAAAGAAATCATTTGATTGTCATTTTCTAAATTATGACAAAGCAGGTGATGTGGGTCAGCTTAAATATTCCCTTGCAAATAATGGGAGTAACCAGTGTATGGGTCTTTGAACTGATGGGATCCCAGCAAGATTTTCTTCTGTAGCAATATTTTCTGTTTGTCTTTCCTTTATACAGGCATTATCCAATTGGAGTTCTGTTTGACCTCCATGCCTCTAATACTGTCTTACCCTGGAGCATCACTGTGCACTTTAAGGTAAGAGCCAAACTGAATGTGTGCACATATACAGCACTTTTACTAAGGCTGCAGCACATTCAAGTCATTTTTTAAGAGAATAATTTTGTTTTTACAGCTCTCTCACTATGTACTTATTGTACAATACTTGGTTACCAATGGGGTTGACAAAATTAAGGTGGAGATTGGGAAGAAAGAGGACCATTGAGTTAAAGAGGTCATTTTTTCCCCTCAGCAATTGGTGGGAATCAAATCTGAGTTAAAAGGAGAGTGAATCTTGGATTTGTATTACCAAGACACAAACATGAGACCACAGGATTATGAATGTTGCTTTTTGGCAGTTAAATGAGTTCTTCCATTCAGTGGAAAAAAATGTTGATAAAACCTAAATTAAATGTCATGCAAATGTATGTCAGAATTTTCCAGATAGTGACCTGCTCCACTGCTCATCCAACTCTGTGATAGAGGCTCACTTCATGTCCAGTATCAAGGAGGCTGACGCCTTGAAGCACAAGAGCCAAGTCGTCAATGACATGCAGAAGAAAGACCACAAACAGCTGTGGATGGGTCTGCAGAATGGTGAGACACACACACAAACACATTTTCAAGAAGAAAGACCACAGGCAGCTGTTGGGGGAAATGACACACAATAAGACAGTCACACATTCACTCATTAGCTCTAAGATGCACATATGCTGTTCCTTGCAATTCATCCACCTACACACAGATTCACAGATGTTTTCACACGCATACATATTGTGAGCATTTACATGAGTTTTATAATTCTTTGCACAAGTTCTTATCATTTTGGGGTGTGATGTTTCCACAGAAACCAAGAATGCATCCAGATAGATTCCTAAATGTTGATGCAAACACACTTACACACTTACTCTGATAACTTTCTTTTGAAGTTTAAGCATTTCTAAACTTCTTTCACCCAAACACTCATTCTCCTCCTTATCTGTTTCTACTCCATGTGTACAGAGGCTAATTTCCCATTGGTTCCCATTGGTTGTTGGTTGTGAGGGCAGTGTGTTGTGTAGGTGAAGCTTGGGTAGTGAGGTGCATTCTTTAGAAGCCTGTGATGTTGGTGGACTTGCTTGGGTGAAACTTTGGCCTTTTTGTGCAACTTAAGTTTGTTTTTGAAAAGCCCAATATGCAGCTTGAGATTCTTGGAATGGTCAATTGTCAGTGCTGGTCAAATTTATCAAACAAGGATTCAGTTTCCAAATACTGGGAGAAGTACCAGAAGTGACCACCAGTTCTGAAAGCCCAAGGTATCCTAAAATGTCCTTAAAAAAGCAGCATCTGAAAATGTATTATTTGAAGATTATTTCTGTCTATTCTATTTTTCTCCTACTGTTGCACTGTTAGTTGTGAAAAGAAACTCTTTCGAGCCCCGAAGAAGTTGGAACAGCGGCAAATCATAATGCAGATAAAGTCATGACAACACCAACGATAATTATTTACCTTTTTGCATAATAAGTTATCGGCCTGTAACTGTCAAATGTGTGTGCTGTGCATGTGGTACTGAAAATGTTTTGAAAAAGTTTACAGAAAAACCCAAGGGCTTAAAACCCACAAGACTTCAGCTGCTTATCTCTCTTCCACTTTCACCTGAAACTAATAGGGTGAAAGAGAGAAAAATCTCACATATGGGAAACAAAGTTAATACAGGAGACCAGGAAATTTATCCTCTGAACCTTTCTGAAAATCAGAGGGTGTGGTTCTTCGATGTTTTTCCCTAAAAAAAAAAAAAAAAAAAAAAAAAAAAAAAAAATCTGCACTAAACAGAGAAAAGGTAAGATTTTTGAAATGATCCGCAAAGAACGAGTTGCCCTTAAACATGAAAGTGAGAGATGAAACTTCATCTGAACTAAAACTTTCACATCCAAAAGAGGCTAGAAACAGAGAGGACCCAAACTTTCATCCAGGAGAGAAAAAAACAACACAGAAGATTCGTGTGAAAGCAAAGTGGGGGATTTGAAACCAGCTTATACTGTGGAATCATTTTGGGTCATTTCAGATCACCAGTATATCTTAAACTTTAAGGACAATCTTTCATTCTCATTTTAGAAAATGTTTTGCATTGGACACATATTTTATTTACTACCATTAATCAAACTAGCTTTATTTACCATGTACTACATACAATATATGAACACAACACATACAAGGAATTTGTCCACTGGATTTTAACCATCCACAACATACAACCAACACATGGCACACCTCATGCCCCAAAAACTGCTTCTCTACCCACAAGACCATTTCTGACTCCCAGTGTGAGCAGCACTTAACAAAATGTGACTTTGAAGTTACATTTTGTTAGAATTAGGACTCTGTATTGTCAAATGTTCACTGGAGCAACTGTCCAAAAATAGAAACGCCCTTGGAACATGTTTCACTTCATCCTTGTTGCATGTTCTCACAAGACAGGGGTACTGTTGTATGATATTCTTTGTTAGAATTGTTAATACTATACCTACTTTTTGTAGAAGCTCCATAACTATGTTTAATGTCTGCACATTTAGGTATATGCCATGCAGTTAAAGATAATAAATTGATTAAAGATTAAATAAACAATGTTACATTTTTTTTTTGTACTTAACAGCACTGGGAAATCATACTTACTACCTAAGAGTAGGTTAAAAAAATAAAAATATAACTAGGTAATAATGATCATTGTATTTATATTGTGATAGTGATATTAGTTACATATAGGATAAGCAGTCACTCTGATCTTCTAATACCGTTGAATAGAAATCCAGCGGATGGCAGTATTGAAATGTCCTTGAAGGTTCATTCTCAGTTGTCGGGAAGTAGAAGGGTAATTCTTGTGAGTTTACTGCTCGAAAAAGAAGTCAACATGTCCTGTGTGCATTTGTGTTTCTCCAGATAAGTTTGACCAGTTCTGGGCCATAAACAGGAAGCTGATGGAATATCCCACTGAGGAGGGAGGCTTCAGATACATCCCCTTCAGGATATACCAGGTAGACTTATACTTTAGAACAACCAACAAAAGTAGTTTCTCCTTCCAAACGGCTTTTGACATGTTTTTCTTCCGTGCAACAGACTCGTACTCACTACACCTGAGAGTATTGCTTAAGTTTGACTAGCTGACTCCTGTAGATGGAGCCAGAGGGCTGTGTAAAAAAATCTGTCCTTATTGCTTCAATGGGGAAATCACCTCCAACCATTCGCTGCCTCACTCTGTCTCACATGTCAGTCTACTGTTCTGTATGGAACCGCTATTTGGAGTCATTGTCTATTTTCAGATCATCTAGTTGGCAGGTTTCCTTTCATCTTAAGATGCTTGGCAAAATTTGCCTGGGCCTGTTTCCCCCCCCCAGTGTCGGTAAATTAAAATGTTGCTGCCAGTCCTCCATATTTTGCAACTGAGGTCTATTGTTGACATATTCATCACTCAGTCTTGTTTTATCTCGGTTTATATTCTGTCTAAATCACCTCACAGTGCATTTATGCCTGGCATAAACCCACAGTTAAACAACATGAGGCCATTCATAGTTCTTAATATACAGTAGAAGACATTTGTTAGCCCTAATAACCTTGTCAAATGCCATTCTTTTAAACAGTAGAATCAATGTTAACTATGCATATTTGCTTCCAAGCTGCTGGTAGGTTTGCTCTTTACGTGTGCCTTCTTGTTCCCGTGTCTTTTTGATAAAATAACCATACTCTAAATAACGAAAAAATAAAACGGTCTGGGAGAGATGTGTTGGATCCCAGCTTGCCTGACTGATTTTTGGAAGTTATTAATTTTCTTCTGTTCATTTGATACCTGTCACTCTGCCAGGTGTCTGAGCAATTCCATTCACCCATGTTCAACCTGTGGGTGAGCCTCAGGCTTCAGTGCGCGGTAAGGAGGCGCAGGCAGACAGGCAGCTTCAGGTCGGGTGTTTCCACCAAACTGTTGAAGCTTTATCCTGACTCAGGTAAAAAGTCCCTTTGGAGGACAAAAAAGAGGGGTGAATAAGCGGCTGGATCTCAAATGGAAAACATTAGCCTGCTGCGGACCAGACAGCGGGGGAAAGGCACTTTGAGTCAAGTGTTTTTTTTTGTTTTTTGTTTTTTTTATGTAGCTCAGCAATGGCTGGAAAAGTGTGGAAATTAAATTTGGCAAACTTCCAAGGTTTGGTGCACTTCAGGTATCATATAGAATAAATGGGAAAGTTATTTGTTTTACCAAAACATGGAATTATAAAGGAATAATTATAAGCACCAGTACAAATCATTTTACTATTTACTGAAGATAATCTTCCAGATCCACTCAAGGAAATAAAGAGTGGGAAAACATCTGGATTCTTTTAACAAAAACATGTTGACAGTCTGCTTTGAGTCTAATGACTGAAAGTAAGTGCATTTAGCCTTGATCTCAAGTCACAGCAAACAAAAAGGCCCCCTCTCTGTCACTGTTTTACTGTGAACAAATTAAAACTGCTGGGCCTGTCAAGACAAGTTAGGGAAAAAAAGCTACAAACAGCGCAGCAAATAGAACTGGCCTTAAATGACTGTGCCAAGTGTCATCTCATGGAACAGAGATTTGCAGATGTCAAGCGCACACCAGGACTTCAGTGTAATGGTAAGACGCTCGAGTGAACTTTCCTACCAAGCATATTTTTCCGTCACCATATCTGCTGTGAGTGCTGGTAATTTCCCATCGTGATGATTTATTATCAAGCGTGTTAAGTTTTAATGAGACCTGCCGGGCTCCACATATGGCCGCATTTACATTTTTGCACAATAACAAGGGCGGAGAAACAGCTGTCAGTCACTGTCAACACTGACGGCTTTGCATGAAGTTCAGTGCTTAAATATGCTTTTGTTTTTACTTTCACATCTTCGGCACATAAATAAACTATTTAACACTTCAACAAAAGCATTCTTGTTTTTAGTAATAAAACATAAGTCTTTAAAGTGGCAGACTGAAACATGCAGTCAAACCGACACAAGCCGCCCTCTCAGACATGCACTTGTTGCAGCTGTAAAACCATGTAACTGCTGGTGGCTAGTAGAAACCCAGACCGTTCTAGTTTTGGGTGTTTTTCATGGCTGAATTGAAAGTTTCCATGGTCATTTATGAGCTCAGTTGGTTTCAAGACAATTGCAGCATCAAAGCCTGTTACAGCCCCACTGTGTGATTTCTAAATACACTGGAGAACATAAGCATAATTCCTGAAAAGTCTGCATTGTTGTGGAGATGGTGTGGTTTTAATCTTACAAACTGCTAAATATTTACAACCAAAGATGGTCTGGAAAGTCTGGAGAAGAGTGGGAATAAGTTTACTGTGATCTTAAAAATACTCATTGCAGTTTTTTGGGCTTTGTAACTACTTTCAATTCCATTTATCATCCCTTCACTGTCCGAAATGCAATTAGGTTTTACATGAGTTTAGCTTTTGCACTAATCTAAAAATAATGTGGATGGCTCCATATTTTGTGCCTCAGTTTATACAGATTTGTAAAAGTTTTTGCTTTGGAAATAATCAAGTCAGATTCTTAGGTGGGTTTGGTTTATGTGTTTGCAGTTTGATACTCACAAGTCACTGTTGATGACGGATTAAACAGTTTTAGCTGGAACTAAAGCAAAAGAGCTCTCTTTAAGTATTAGTGATAAATTGTTATTGCACACGAAATCTGTGTGCAAGCAAAAGACAAAATGTTGAACTTTATTTTTAAATAAGTTTGCCTGAAGGTTGGTCTTAATTCTACTGATAGTCAAATTGGGGGGGGGGGGGAGACTTGGATATATCCTTTAATCAAATAGCTACTTATCACAAAACCAAAACAAACTGAAAAACTAAAATCAACCAAATAATTTTGAAAGGTAAACATGTATAGGAACCCTACAGAGCTTATCTCGCTGTGGAGGAGAACATCCGGTGTTTTTTCATCCAGGTTTGTTATGGCAAGACCAAACACAACAAAACCCAGCAACAGCACTCGAAAAAGAAAGTAGATTGAAGTGATGGCAAAAGGTGCAGACACTGGGAAGAACAAAGCTGTTTGACACTCAGAAGTCAACGCGGATGATTTAACAGGAGACTGCCTTCCATGGATAAAAGCCCACCCCTCAAAGCCCCACATCCCCCAAACACACACACGCCCTTCAGTCCTTCAAAGCCAGATTGTGGTCTTTAGTGTAAATAACATGTGCTGTGTTTGATGCAGACAGAATTAATGACAACACTCCAGTCCAAATAACAGAGGGCTCATTTCCGTCTGGACTGGTCCCCAGGCTCCTGGAGATGAAGACACCTCATGAGCATGGACAACACATTTCTGTATGTGTCTGTTTTCCTATACCATTTAGATAAAGGTAATGAAAACGCCTCATAAGCCACAAATGCTTGTGGTGGTGATCATGGCGTACTTTTCCCTATACATGCAGTATGTCCTCCTCCACTTCATCCGCACATCTGTCTTTGCAGGCTTCTGTTTATGTCTTGCCTTTTTAATTAGTTTGTCTTTGTCATTTCAATTGCTTCCACTTGAGCTTTTGGCTCGTGTGATTTGCCTGTTTGGTTTCCAGTCTATCTTCCTGCTCAAGTAGTGACGCCACTCTGTGATTTAAAGAGCCAGAAAGAGCCGACCGTCTCGTTGCACGGAAAGTGAAAATTACTATCCTTCTTTTAAAGACCGCTTACATTGTTGCTGTACAGGTACACCTCTGTTCCCGCGCCGTGACTCAGTGCTTACTCACAAACCCTCAATGCAAGAGCAGGCGGTCCCCCTCCAGCCGCCTCTGTTGTGGTACTCTAGAAGGTGGCTGCTTCGAAGAATGCTGGTTTTATTGCCTCCAAGATATCTTGTAATGGCTGACTGAGAAGAGGGGGAGGTGGTGAATACACAGACAATTACAAAACATGGGAATGCTGGAAACAGTTGTGCGTAATCATGCCAAAGGCAACAGGTGATATGCTTGTACTGGGGTGGAATGTGTTGCTGCGTTTACAGTAATGGTTTCAGAGCAGAACCATGACTATTGGTGGAAAACCTTGATGTTTTGTAATCGTTGTTATTGCCAAGCAGATGCTAAGATGAATCAAACGTGGCTGTTAGAGTTCTTGTGGTTCAGGTTTTTTTTTAGTTCCATTTTTGTATGTATGTTTCACTGAGGGTATTCTTCCTGACACCAGAGGGATAATACAAATTGTTAAACTGAAAAAAAAAAAATATATATATATATATATATATATATATATATGAATACGAGTCATCTACAGTAACTACAACTGGAATTACAACTATATCTAACTGTGTATGTTTTTATTGTAGCATATGTGATGATCCAATGACCACAGTCCACTTGCATGGTGCCTAAATTGTATAGCTAAAACATCAAAGTGATTTAATACTCCTCCTTTCTGAGATGATGAGACAAATGAAGGAATTAGCAATGCCTCTGTCTGATAGCAGAACTGGTGAATGTAAATCTTTCTTCTGGCTTGACTGACTGCCTTAGAAATTCTCATCAGTTCCAAAATACGGAAATGTCTTATCAGTGAAGTACAGCAATCAACCTAGCATGCGACACTTAATAATTTAAAATTCAATTCAGCTTCCCTAGATGGAGTGTCTCTTCACAGGTGTGCGTTTCAAGTTCGGAGAAAATGATGACAGCTGAAAACAAGGCTGGAATTTTAATTTACCAATGGATGGTCTCAAAATTCAGTGGAAATGCTTTCTCTCACCCCTCTCAGCTCACGGAAACACATATGGATTGACAGTGCTTTACCCCTGCTCCATTGTTTTACCATCAATTAGGTGGATTGAATCCCCTCCATCAATTAGTCGACGTCTTGAGTTCCGCCACTCTTTTCACTCAGCGAGAGCGAGCCATCTCTTTTCACCTGAATCCTAATGATGCCTCACACTCTTTGTGTTGCCATGTGCTGCTGTGCCAGCTAAGGTGTCACGCCACCTGAAAAGAAAGTGTCTTCATCCAAACAGTATCAAGCTTCGCTCCCAAGGGATCAATAGCTCCTGCTTTGTACACCAGCTGGCTCAATAATTCATAGGTGCCTATTTAAAAATGCAATGAAGTAGCTGTCACTTAGCACACTCTCTCTGCTCTGGCCCTCGCCGATGATCCTGCACGAAAGGCCATGCTTCCTGTGAGTGACTCAGTCTTTCTGTGTAACCTGAGGACAGACTTTGCGCCTCCATTGCCACCTTCCTCTTGCTGGTTCGCGCCTGTCCCTGAGGTGTGTAGTTACCACTCAGTTATCTGATCCTTGTCCTTGCTGGTTTCCTTTTCACAGCTTCATGATTAGGCCCTATAGTGTGTCAGACTCGCTGTTTGACACCTCAGGTTGGGTATCTGCCTGCACCACGTTTCTCGCTCGGTGGACACAATTCTTCCATTGTCCTATAATGCTTAGCAGGTAGAGAAAGGCAGGAGTTTGAAGGCGTTTTCAGATTTTTGTATTATTTGTATCTAAATATTACACTTTTAGGCAAATATGCACAACTTTTCAGTGATGTTAGATGTGTTCATGAGTGATACTGCGTACATACTAAGCCTCTAAGCCTGTTCCTCTGGCCTATATGTTGTCCAGGCAGGTTTTCCAGTGTTGATGACATGGGTCACTTAGTAACTAGAACCACTGAATTTTTAACTCAACTTTGAATTGATAGCGAGGCTGAGTTGTACATAGAACATGCCTGCTGGTCTATCAGAATCTCATACAGAACCTGGATTTACTGGAAGAGTAAAAAAAGCATCTCAAATAAATCAGTTTTGTTTGATATGGCTTTCATCCTAATCCTAATATTCTGAGGGTGACATGGATTGACAGGAATATTTTTCCAAGTTTATGGGGAGATGAATCTACTCTTTCAGGTCTTCTGGGAGCGTTTTTGACCTACAGTTACCTATAACACCTCCTTGTTCTGATCCACGGTGTTGTTTGTGTGTGTCTTAGCAAACACGTGATCCTCACATAACAAAGTTTGTATAAAATTTGATATATGTAGACATCCTACAATAATCCAGTATAATTTTAATATGTAAGCACAGTTTTAGCTTAATTTGTGTATGTTAATCATGTTCACTAGAGTGACCAATTTGGTTATGCATGCCTCCAGAGCACCATCAATTGCTCTTCCATTTTCACTATGTCAGCACCCTGAACTTAAATCTCAGATAGGATTTAGTTATTCCTAGGAAGTATAACAGTAACATCCTGTCTGTAAATACTTTCTCTTAAATTCAGTTAAGGGCTTAAGGTGCTTGCATGTTTAACTGCCACATCTTGCAAAACCCGTGATTCATTTTTCAACACAACAGTAGAAGTTTAAGATTTAGTTGACCAGACCCAAATCACTTTTTTCACTCTAACAGTTTTTACATCTTGCATGAGCTTCTGCCTGTGAGCCCTCGAGTCAAAGTCTATTACCAGCTCTGAACCTAGTTTTCTAGATGTTTTTCGTCTGGTGTCTGCTGGTAATTTCCCACCACCTTTCCCGCTCCTCTCACTCATGGAATGCTGTGACTGAGTTTCAGATCAGTGCTGAAGAATCTCTAGGATATTTGCTGTCTACGTCACATTTATCTCACAGCCCCAGTGGTTGTTCTTACTCAGAGGGATGCTTTGTGGTCAGCATTAAGTAACCTTCAGTTCCTAGATATCTACCATTCTCATTGAGGCGATATGGTTCTCGCTAAAATACATAAATAGAAGGGATTTCACAGAAGAACTCATGTGATTAATTGTTTCTCTGTATTATATTATTACATTTCCAACTCATACATTCAATTGTTTTGTAGTGCAATGGTTCATTGTTTGGTTTCTAATCAAGTGCTTGTTTTGAAGGGGAGAAGATTTCTCTTTAATACAATGATTGAAACTGTTACATCATTTCTATGTTCTCTCCACTATTCTTTCTTTCTCAGAACATCGAAGAGCACCAGATAAGCTTTTAGTCTGTAGAAGCTGAGTCGTCTGCCAAGTAGATGCTAAAGCAGCATTTAATAGCTTCCAGATTGATTCTGATTAGTAAAACATGTCGGCGTCACTTGTAACATCTGTCGAAATGTTGCACATTGCCAAATATCACATTCTAAGCGGTCGGGCTCATCAAAGCGTGGGTCTACTTCTCACAGTGTTCATTCATAACATTTGCGTGCATTGCCTTGGATTCTTCTCACCAACTTAACCTTCTGAACTCTGTTTATAAACTTAAAATTTCCCCTTATGTTATGACACATCCTCACATATTTTGTCTGCTTTTTCCAGCAAGTCTGTGAATAAAAAAAAATAATAATTATAAACACCTCTCTTGGGGAGATAGTTCGTGGCAGTGGACATACAAAATGTTGGTTTCTTTTTGCCTTGTCTTTTTATTACATTACTTGAGCTTCCTTCCTAATAAAACATTGTAGACTGGCCAGCTGTATTCACAAGCTACTACAGTTGACAGACATCACCGTGTCATTTTGACCTGCTATTGTACAAAGTCGCTTAATGAGGCAGTGAAAACATTTGAAAACATTTTTTCATAACCCCTGAAGCTAGTCTGTTTGATGTGTACTTGGTTCACTTATATCATCATATTGTAACGTTTCTCATACAATACGTTTTTGTTGCTGTTTTTAATTGCAGACAATGAGCGACAGGCCGTTCATCCAGAAACAGTTTCGCCCCGTTTCACCTGAAGGCAATACACACACACTGGGCGACCTACTGAAGGAGATGTACCCAGCTGCTATAACAAATGATGGTAAGTCTACACACAGTTACACACAGAGTGAAAGGTGGGTGAAATGACTCTTTTACTCTCTTTATTTTTTATTATTCTAGTGAATAATACAGTGTTCATAAATCACAGCTCATATTCTTCAAGTATTAACATTTATGCCTCAGTGCTCTGTCATGGCAAAACACCAGCAGCTAACAGAAAGAAGTAAAGTAGCAGCTTGCCATGTTCGTCCTGAGTTTTGTTATCAAATGTGCATCCTGTCATCTTCCAGAAGTAAGAAAAAAAAGAAGCACCTCTTCTCTCAGTTTTATTTTATTTACACCACCGCACAATGCATGTCTGAGATCCAGTCTTTCAGATAATACAACCACTAGTGGGGCAGGATGAGGGAAAACAGAGGTAGTTGCCAAAAATAGTGAACAAAGACATGGGTGCAGAAGAGGAGATGGTGGGCAGATGGAGTGAGGTGCATGGAGCAGCGAAGAGAATGAGAGTGGTCCAACAGAAAGAAGATTCAAAGAGTCAAGTTTCAAAGAGTTTATTGTCATGTGCACAGTGTATAAACATGTTTCCCTATACAATGAAATGAATTAAATAGAATATAAAAGGCACATACAATACAAAAATGCAAGGTAACTAGTGTGAATATCGATGTGCAAATGGAAATGTAAACAATAACCTGAAAAATGTAAACAGAAGCTGAAAAGTTAGCAGTGCATTATATGACCAGAAGTGGTCCAAGATTTTAGTCTGTGATTCTAGCCTCCTGTCAGCTGTTGAGGAATCTGATGGCAGTGGGGAAGAAGGACTTCTTCAGTCTCGAGGTTCTACATTTCACACTCCTGTACCTCCATCCTGAGGGTAGGAGTGTGAGCAGTCTGTGTTGGGGGTGGGTGGGACCGTTAGTGACGGAATAATTCTCCATGCTTGTAGATGCTCTGCAGAGAGCAGAGTGGAGGCTTGGTGATCCTCTCAGCAGTCTTCACCGCTCTCTGCAGGCGTCGTCATCCAGGGGCTATAATGCTGCCGTACTACACGGTGATGCAGCTGGTCAAGATGCTCTGTATGACGCAGCTGTAGAAGTTAAGCAGAGAATCTTAGATGACATGCTGAACTTCCTAAGCCTCCTCAGGAAGTTCGGCTGCTGTTGAGCCTTCTTGACCAGCTGTGTGGTGTTCAGTGTCCAAGTGAGGTCTTTGGTAATGTGGACCCCTGCTCACCCTTTCCACTTCAAGTTCCCGGATAAACAGTGGATGATGAGGCCTCCTATGCTTCCTCATGTCCACTATCATCTTCTTGGTCTTGTCTGTGTTGAGGGTGACGTTGTTGTCCTCACACCACTGGCCTCCTCCCTCCGGTAGGCTGCTTCGTCCCCACCAGGGATGCGTCTTATCACTGCAGTGTCGTCTGCAAACTTCAGGATGTTGTTATCCTTGTGGGAGGCAACACAGTTGTGTGTGAACAAGGTTTATAGGATGAGGCTGAGGACACAACCCTGTTGGGTACCAATGTTAGTGGAGACTCCATATGTTGCTGTATAGGTGATCCAGGGTGTTTTTCTCGTAGTAGTTGAGGAATACAGTCTGTAGATTGCACTGATTGGAGTCGCCGGCCGTGCTAAAAATGGCATTAGGATGAGCCATCTCTAGGGCGCTGATTACATCATGGATCTTGCCAAGGACTGCTGTGGAGTTGGCTCATGGGGGAATGTAAACAGCAGCCAAATGCAAACAGTGGCCAAAAACAACGGTGAATTCCCTCGGCAGGTAGTAGGAAGCAAAGAGCGCTGCAGTCTGAACAGGTAGAGGGTCAATATTTGGTTACATCAATAGAGTTTTGTTTCCAACCCAAATCCCCCTTTAAGTAAAAATCGGAACTACTACCACACCTCTCACATTCAAAAGGATTGGAGGATAGAGATATAGATCAATCTGCGGAACCTCTCTTTTATTATGTATGTCCAATTTATCTACATTGAAGAGGTCTGCTAAGACCCCAACACTCAATATTTTTAGTTTCTCTTGTAATGATGCTCTTATTGGCTTATGCAGCCATCTACCTGGATAAACAACGTACAGAACATAAATAGATTAAAAAACTACTTCCCATAAATATGAACAAACTTAACCACAAGGAGTAACTCACAGAACAGATTGAACACCAGGCAGTTTTATTCAGCATTTCATCCAGCATTAAACTAATCACTGCAGAGTATGCATTTATTTCTAAAGATGGATTGCAATTGAAACATAAACTAAACTGGGTCGGCTGGATACTGGAACTTTTTCCTGGACAGTCAGTCAAGAACCACAAGTGTGTCCAGAACTCTGCAGCAACAATATGAAAGACCTAAAACACCAGAATAACACTGGTAACACCCCTGCCTCTCGCCCAGCTGAGATAGGCTCCAGCAGACCCCCACGACCCTTAACAGGAATAACCGGGTATAGAAAATGAATGAAGTAACACTGGTCAATTAATGAATTCTAATACAGTATACTGCACAGTAACTAATATATATTACCATATTTACTTAATATGTAGGCAGTGGGTCCAGCCCTTTGATGTGCATTTGGACAGTAGGTTTGGCACACAAGCTCTTTGCACTCATGGCATACATTAGAGTTGTAGCTGTGGTAGAGGTGTGGTGATAATGAAAGAAGAGATGAGAGAGGGGGCGAGCTGCAGTCTAAACAGACAGTGTCTGCAGAGGAGGAGAGAGGAAGTAGATAAGGAGACAATAGTGTGTTAGGACAGAGGACCCGCAGGAGACTCACCTGCATGGAGGAGACGGGGCCATTAACACCCCCCAGCCCCCCTCCTCTGTCTGTCTGCCTACTTGTCTGTTTTCCATTCACTCTCATTGTCTCTGACCTCCTCCTGATTCTTTGCATCCCACATTCACTTTTATACAAAAAGCTGAAATGTTATGTACTGAACTGAAGGTTCAATGTAAAATCATTTGTAAAATCATTTGTAAAATCAGTGTTCCACATATGACTGGCATGCCAGCTCATATTTTGCGATAGTGTACATTTAATGATTTTGATTTATTTCCCAGCATGTAATCACACATAAAGACTGCCTAACTTGCAGTGTAAGCATGCACAAGTGTAAACCAGATGTCGTGTTGAAAGGCCAATTCTAAATATACATCACAAAGAGGAAACAGAATTTATTTACAAGTGTTTTTGTCAGGCCAAAGGACATTAGATGTGCAGCTTAACGTGAACGTTATTCCAAAGTTCATAAGACGTATATTCATCAGTCATAAAATTGGTAACTTGGCTATATTTTGGGCAAAGGTACAGTTTCCTATCCTTGAGGATTATAATAATAGTTAATCATATTATAGCAAATACAAAAATACTATTGTACACACTCTGCTTACCCTAAATAAGTTTATCGTTCAGGCAGCTAGCCTACATATGGCAGATTATATCAGCTCTAACTAAACATTGCCAGACACAGGCAAATACCCTAAAAATGTTGAGTGGCCAAAGACCATTTATAAAAGACAACTCTTTGACTTCATGGCCAAGCGAGAGTGGTGTGTGTGTGTGTTTGCAGTTAATGTTTAAGATATTGTATCAGTTCAATCTTCAAATATCGAAATTGCAAAATATACTTTGTACAATACTTCATCATTTGACCATCACTTGATGTTCCTGAACAATAGCTGAACACTGTGGACACTCATCAACTCCAGTCCTGTTGTTATACATTTATTTAATTTGCCCAATTTCAAGATTTGCGTAAAATTTGCATGACTGTTAGAACAGCAAAGCTATAGCCACGAATATCCTCTTTTCTTACTTCTTTGAGTCTCTAAAGTTTTCCTGATCTAAGACTCATTTTCCTCTTTGATCCTCTATCTCTGTCTCAGGTGTAGTCTTCAACATCGTCCATGTCTGCCATGGACGTCTTTCATGTCTTTGACGTTAAATCTCTGCTTTCCTTTGCGCTCCTCCCTCCCTGAGGAGTCTGCCAGCCTGCCTGGTTGATCAAGGTGAAAGTGGTCCCTTTGTGTCTTATCGTTTGTTTGGTTTCCACCTCTTCCTCGGCTGGTAGATGAGTTGAGTGATAGCCAGGGATTATGGCGGCGTGTTTGGATTAGAGAGCCTGGGACGTGTGTTCAGGGACTGGGTGGGACGGTGGCATTTGGGGGGTTGGCTAGTTTTATGTTCAAGAGTTCAGAGAACCTTTTTTCTTTTTTTCTGCTGCTAGAACCCTACACATACGTATAACATAAAGAAAATCTGGGGTGTTTCACTTCTTTGTAATCTTTCAAACATCAAATGACAAACGCTCCTTCTGTTATGTCTGAGAGCACATTGGTGTTCACCCCTGTTAGACCCAGAAACTAGTTGCGGCAAACAAATGCCATTGACTTGAGTTAAAAGAAAAAGAAGGGGATTCCCAAATCGTTGTCAAGCACTGGCACAATGGCCAAAAAGTCTGTTTTGCCGTGAGGCTGTCATTCTCTTCACATTGTTACAAACATCCCCAGAACATGTTCCTGTAAGCAGCGGTCAAAACTGACGTTTGTCAGAGCTGTCTCATGTATACTGTTTATTGAACCAGGTGTGTTACTGAGTAAGATTTTGTCAGTAATATGGCTTTAATTGCTGCCAAAATCACAGTCTGAAGGCTGTTGCCACCCACACATGGCATACGTTTGTTGACAGACAATTCTTGTAAGTAAGGTTTCTTTCTTTCTTTTTTTTTTCCTTCAGGTTTTATCGTAGGTGAGTCCAATCACGAGCACCCCCCATGATTATTGCCTATGAATAATCCGAGGAAACCCCCCACCTCATCATACCCCTTCCTCCAACCCCACCCTAACCCCTCCATCCCATTTGAGTGAAACATCCACGCAGTGATAGGCCCAGCACCACCCTACCCCTCCCCTCCTCCTCCCACGCTCCCCCATCGCAGTCACATCTGTGGAACAGCCCACTCACTATTGGAAGCCTTCCATACAGGTTGCATCAAGAGCCAATACAGTGTGTGCTTAGTAAACGGTTTGGCTCACTTCAGAGGCTGGAGGGGGAAGTGTAGGTTTCAGTGGCTGTTTTGATAAGCAGATATAGTGGGTTATGGTTCATATGTGCGGGCGTGAGATGTGCACCAGACAGGGGAATTCAGAATGGCTCGAAAGCCTGTTCAATGACTATTGTTGATTAAAATGTGGTCAGCGTATATCTTTTGCTTTCTAACTCTTTCTGTACTTTACTGTAAAAAGCTGTGATGTCTTTGAGTTTTGGTAAAGCTGATGGAGCCACTTGGAGAAAGACTTTGACTGTCTTGTACACATTAGAATCAGTGAAAAATATTGGACATGTAGAGGCACTCTTATTAATCATAACTGATATGATAGGATCAGTGGTGTTCATATTATTATTGCGTAATGTTGACAACAATAATACATGGTAATTTATCTAATAATAGGGTCCGATTACAGATGTCGTTCTTTCAGCACATGCTATACTTAGACCCTCAATTTAGCCAAAAAAAACAAAACAAAACAAAAAAAACGTATGTGGGCTTATGAGTAGTTTGACTTTTTTAATTTGGTTTCTTCTGTTATCGTTCTTGTGCAGCTGCTGTTAACAGTTAGCATTTGTTAACCTCAGCTCTTTAAAGGTCGAATGTATTGTAGAAAATGGTACTGAAACTCAACCATCATATCACCAGTATCAGAAAATCTCAAATAATACCTAGCTTTTTGGCATTTAGAGACATGAAATACGTGGCATGTGTACCCGTATGACTGGACAGGGGTAACAATAGTAGAATTGCAACATGAAGAAAGAAAATTACAATATTGACTGAATTAGAAAAGTAAATTGTTAGACACATATATGAAGTATAAATTTAAGTTAGTATTGTATGTCAGTATGTAAGTATCAAAAGTCGAACTGTATTTTAAATAGTCATATTAGTGCCACCTTAAAAATGAGGAGATGCTTTACAGATTTTCTGCACTTTCTTTCAGATTGGCCACACAATAATGGTTCCTCACTACTAGTGCACACATACGTATGTGTGTGCACTTGGTTCTGTTTAGACTAGACTGATTTCCATTATATCTATGGAAAGAGGCATTTCTTTGTTGAGAGCTGTGAGTCATTTTGAATAGGATGTGAACTCTACCTCCTCATCCTCGGATTCAAATAATCAGAACTTTGAAGATAGTTTTTAACAGTATAAGCATGTTCATAGTTTGTTGGAGGCGTTCAAAATGTCACCTGCAAAATGTTGCTGAACTGCACTGAAAAGCTTGCATCATGCACACTGACTGTACAAATACGTCACTGAAACTGCTGCCCAAAACTGCATGTCCCAGCTTCTCAACTGTGAAAATGTTGTGCTTTCTGCTGTTTCATATTGGTTTGGATAGTTGGTTGGACAAAAGAACAAAAAAAAAAAACCACTTAATGACTTGCTGGTTTATTGAAAGAAATGCTGCATGCCAGCTGTCATTCAGTAGGTAGAGTCATATTTGTCTACCCAGTTAGGAGTAGATTCTGTCAGTCTGACCAGCTGCCAGTCATGCAGTCACACACTGTTTGGCGAGGAGACTGCAGTGTTGCGGTCTTCTTAAATAGAATTTGGCTGCGCTCGGCTGACAAAACATGTCGTCTTGGCCAGCAGTTGTGTACCACACAACCACAGGGTGTGTGTATGTCAGTAAGGAAATGAGTTCACTTTTATACAGTTGCGTCTACTTTCCTGTGTAGACAATTTTTTATTAATAATGTGATTGTGGTTTGGGGCTAGCCCATTGTATATACTACTTGTTCAGTAAAATATACTTTGGCATTTTTAAATCTAATGTGTTTCGTTTGTTCTCATTAGTCAAGGTTTCATGAGCCCCTGCCATTTTAGTAACTTTTAAGAAAATATTCAGAATGTAATATTATATTAACATATACAGTATGAATTTGTTTTCAGATGGGGTCATGCAGTATATACAATACTCAGTCTTTCAAGGTTTTTGGCCATCAAAGATTAAAGTATCAAAGCGCTAAATATGGCCCTAAGCATTGGTGGCTCCTCATTTTTTCAGTCATGTTATCTTGATTAAGGTTTTATAAATCTAGTTAGAATACTGCCATATGGATAATGTCTTCAGTAAAACTGAGCATTTGCAGAACTTGTCAATTAAATGTTGAAAAAGTAGGAAGAATTGCCTTAAGATGATTTCTCTTGGACATCAGTGACTGGTTTTGCTTGTAAACATTGTTTGTTGGCATCAGAAGTAGTGGTTCCTGCTGTTGATGTCCATTGCTGTCAACCTTAAATTCTTCCCGAACATTGTGTTAGTCACACTGGGGAAACACCATTTCACATCGCTATGCCCGTACAGTATTCCTCACTGTTCTCTTCTTTCATATGACACATCTTCTGGCAGTTGTCATACCTGTGTTTTTGGGATTGGCCAACAGGGAATTAAACTCTTTATCTTTACTGTAATCACTTTTGCAAGGGCATAAGAAATAACCTGTCACGAAATGTTTTTGTTTTTTTCTTCTTTTTTTCTGAAGTGTAGTGGTTATTTGCACTTAATCACACCAGCCAACTACACACAGACATGTACTATATTGTAGCTTCGTGATACGATATAACTCTCCACACCACTAGTGGCTACATTGTGGAATACACTGCGTGAACTAAGGTCACAGATTCTCATTGGCTGTCCCATCATGGGCCGATAGCCAACCCTCAGCATGTCAAGCTACTTACTGGAAACATTCTTGGTTGCCTAATACACCTTAAGCAGTTCCAAGAGTTCAAAGTCTTTGGATACTCTTCTGTTAGTTTTTTGCTCTTAAGTCATATCACAAATGGATAATTTAAGTGGACTATACATGCACCAGCCAAGGTGCATGTGGCGACTGATGGAGGGTAGAGTGTAAACTATCTAATATTATCTATTCAGTGACAATTCCCTTAAGAAGACTAGGAGCAAGGTGGGAGGTCATGGTGGGAATTCGTTTATTTTTTTCAGTTACTTCATAGACCACTTTTTATTCAGTTCAGTTCCATTTTATTTGCACAGCAACAACAACAGAAATAGTCTCAAAATGCTTTACAGAACCCAGAGAATAAATCAGGATAAACTAAACACGAATTAAAACTGCTAAAAGGCGACACAACTTTATACTTTTTCATCTTGGGACAAACAAAAAAATTGTCGTCATGAATGTGTGCAATACAGTGGAATAAATCTCTACTTTGTCACTGGTTTGTATACATTTATATTTTCCTAAAAATGTAAAATTGAGGAAGAAGTTCAATATTAATCTAATATAAAACTTAATGGAAACAAAACATCACAGAAAACAAAGAAACACCCACATTGTTTTATTAATTGCATTAATGTTGCATTCTTTTTGCCAATACAGATTAGAAGACTTCAGAAGACACTTAGTATGTGTTTTGTACTAGATATGTGTATACTTGTGGACATTGACACGCGTCTTTGTCACTCTTTTAACATTGCTGAGAATGATAAGCACAACTTGTTACCTAATAACACAAGAGTACCATCTGTTTCTCATGCTTATTTCGAAACTAGCGTCTCAGATTTGTGACTTAACAAGTGGTAGATGTTAACATCATGCCTACTGATGATGACAATCAAAATTCAGTACCCCGTGTAGAATTGCAAACCAGACTGACTTTATCAGTAATTAGGTTGGTCTTTGTTCTTCATTTTTCACGTATGAGTACTAATTTCTGTACAAATTTGTGGGTTTAAGCGTGAGACTGTACATTTGCTTCTGATTGATTTGAGTGCAGGTGGGTATTGTGATGATCTATAGTACTTAGTATTTGAGTGGGTTGTGAGTGAGTGTTTTGGGGGAGTGGCTCATTGTGAATTTCCCCCATTTCTCATACTGAGACTCTAACAATACACCTACTCCGCCCACATCTGCCTGTGTTGTCAGCCAAGGCCGCTAAAGGTTATAGATGTTCAGTAACACCACCCAGAAACGGTGTATGTGTGTGCGCAAGTGTATGTGTGTGTGTGTGTGAGAACCAGAGAAAGTGTCCTCTCGCTATTGCTGTTACAAGAACCAGAATCACACCTTTTACTTTCTGTGCTTCTGAACTGAACGGCACATTTTCTCTGGATTTTTCTCATGATGCATAGTGACAATATAAATAAGAAAAAGAAGGAAAAAAATTGGTGTCCAAAGATTGAGCAATAAAATAAAATATAGTCATAGCTAAGGAATTAAACGTGATTGCAAATTCAGGATAATTTGTTGCAACTTTTTACAAATTTAATCCAGATTTTTTTAACTATGTATTATATATCTTTTGTTTTCAAAAACCTGGGTTTTATACTTTAACGCATCATAATCTTGTGTGTCTTGCTGCTAGAAGATGCCGTTAAGCTTGGAAATGCTGCCAAAAAATAATAATAATAATTATTATTATAATTTTTATTGTTGTAATTGAGCAGGACGAATGAGTTCTGGTTTCTTGCATACACCTCCACCACAGTCTGCATTTAACTTCCTGCAGACATGACATCAAGCTTCATTTGCTGCAGTACATAAAAATGTCAGGTCAGCTTTTAAAATATTACAAATTATGATTATCATACACCCTCCATTCCATGTAACCTGATGCTACATGATTTTATCAAAACAATTAAAACTGGAAATTTAACAATGTGTGCTTGAGTTTTTTAGTTACAGCTTCCACCAGCAGAGGCAGTCAACACATTTAGCTGAATGTGCACAGCGGTTATATGCAGAAAGAAACCTCTGCTGAGAACTTGCACGGTTTTCCTGACATTAGTTTCTTGAACATTTCTGTTTGCCAGCCACTCTGCAGGTGTAGGGTGGAGCCGCTTCTCAGACCGCCAGTTAACGCTCGGTCTCAACCGTCCTCCTGATATTACGTGGAACTAAAATGTCATTTACTCGGTGGGTGAATGAGGACAACCTGTATGTGTGTGTGTGTGTGTGTGTGTGTGTCAAGGTCAAGAGTGATAGACGGGAAAAGGCCTGTCGCTCTCTACTTTTCTCACGCACATGCAGACACTAGTTGTTTCAAAGATTATTTGCCTCTTATAAATAGTAAAATATTTAAAAGTCGTTTCCTGTAAAATCAAGGTCTTGATTTCAAACCTAAACTAAAAGCACCAAATTATAATTTCTGCCTGTAAAACAAATCAAACTAAAAATGGCTGAGCAGCAGTTTTTATGTTAATGCACATTAGTCTATTTCAAACAGTAAAAACATTTGTGACCTCCTGGTCTGTTCACAGCAAAAAGTATTTGTCTTGAATCATGTATCAGTGTACAGGTGAGATTAAATATTTTTTTTTGTCTTCATACAATTGTGCATTTTGTGTGATTGCAGTAGCTTTCTAGTAAAATGCAAATTCTATACTGCAATTTATTTAAAAAGTCACCTGTCAACCATGTGACAGCTGTCTATTAAAAGCAAAAAAACAAAAGTGAAACAAATAAAAACAGACAAAATAATTATTGCATGAATCCACCCGAGATTAAAATGCTCCTTAAGGTGAGCAATAATCACAAACATTAAACACTGTTTGTGTTCACTGTAAGCAGGAACCAACATCTAGATATCACAGATAGAAAATCCTAATAACCTGTGTGCATGCGTGTTATTTTTAAAACTTTCTGGTGTTTAAATATTTTTTAGAGGCCTAATATTAGCTGTTACTCAGGTAACAAAAACAAAAAACACTTTTTTAAATTAATATGCAACAGTGTAAGAACAATACATTTGACATCTTCCAAGATGTCTCCAAGTTGTGGAAATATGTAGGCCCAAGGCTCTGCCTTAGCATTAAAGATTAATCATGATCAAGTGAAGGATTTATTGGATTTTTTCCAATAAATAATTCTGGGTTTATTATGTTTTGTTCGTCTGAAACATCCTCTGGTTACTTTAAGTATTTCTTAATATTTTAAAACTAAAATTAAGTTTTAAAATGGTATGCATGCTATGGGTTTATGAGATGGTGGTGGAGAGGTGGCAGGAAACAAGGCTGGGAAATGCAGATGGTTAAACTTTGTAGTTTATTCTCTGTGTCTTAACCCTTTAACCACACGTTGCTCCATCTGCAAATAAAGAGATTCTTGTTATTATTAAGGAGATGCCTCCACAATTCAGATATCATCCTATGTAAAGAAAAAATAATCAGAAGGGCCTAGGATAAGAGCTTTGGTCCCTTTTTAGTTAAGCTCCAAAATGTGTATCCTACATTTCCCATAATGCTACTCTGTGCTTTTGATTTGACTCATCCTATTGTAAATGTTTTTCTGACTCTGTCTCTGCTTTGTAACAGATCTACACAACCATTATCATGTGTGCCGTCTCTCCCCAAAGCTCCCTCAAAGCTGCAGACATACAAAAGTGTGTGTCAATAAAATTATCAAGTGTAAAACTGATGTAGTGGTCCTTTAATAGCAGAATAGAAGTTTATAGCTCAGTGTGTATGTCTAGCTATGTAAATGTCTAAATCAACAGAACTTTCCTCTCTGCAAATTACTCAATCTCGGAAGTTGGAGAAGGTTAAGAAAGTCGTTGCTCGTAACGGACGTTTTTTTTTTCAGTCGCGGCCTTTCAGCCATGGGTGTTGTCGCTCACAGGAGGCATCATAGCCATCACAGCCAGAAGCAAACACACACACACCTACACACACACACACACACACACACACACACACCACACACACACTGTCAGAGTGAAAGTTAAAAGAGTTGAATCCTGTCTCTAACACAAAAACAATCAACTGCCATTTTATGGTGCTTCATAACTGAACATGCACACACTCATTTTACACTCGTACTTTCTCTATTTCCCTCTCTCTTCTCTCTTTCTTCCCCTTTCTCTGTCTTTCTCTCTCTCTCTCTCTCTCCCTCTCTCTCACCCACCACACAAGTGGTATTACTGTATCGTCTGATGTGGTCTCTGTCACCTCACGCTACCATCTCTTTCCTCTTTTACTCTCCTTCGTTGTCTTTGTCTTTTTATATTTCTCTTTTTCTCTTCATGTTTAGCCTTTTATCTTTCCTTCTGTCAGTCTTCTCTTAAATTATCTCAATTTTCAGTACTGTATTGCCTATATCTCATTTCATTTAGTCTGTTGGTGACACACTTCCTCCTCACCTTTCTGCCATTCATTTTTTTTAGCTCAGTTGTTCTCTTCCCCCCTTTTCTAATTGTTCCTTTCTCTTCTTTTCTCACCCCTCTATCTGTCTTCTCTTCCTTTATTTTTCTTTTCCTTGTTTCATTGCTTTGATATCAGTTCATTTTTGCAGCTCTTTTAAAGTTATGTTTTATATTAAAAGAGGTGCATTAAAATGCATTCAAGAAAATATAAAACAAAGCAAGCCTTTGAGCAGAACTTGATTTAAAACATGCTCGCAACAATATCCCTTTTCTCCTCACAGGGGAACCAAGGCGTTACCAGGTTGTGATTCACGGTATCGAGCCTC
The DNA here is from genome assembly GCA_005024645.1 of Planiliza haematocheilus. Classification (NCBI taxonomy): domain Eukaryota; kingdom Metazoa; phylum Chordata; class Actinopteri; order Mugiliformes; family Mugilidae; genus Planiliza; species Planiliza haematocheilus. The sequence continues at coordinate 4,289,959 of SRSE01000806.1, forward strand.
TGCTGGAGACTCCTCTGCAGTGGCTCAGCGAACACCTCAGCCACCCTGACAACTTCCTGCACATCTGTATCGTCCCCGTCCCCACTGATTGAGGCCACGCCCACCCCTCAGCTCACTGTCACCGTGACAACGCACCGACCAAGCAGCTGACCCACCAGCCCCCTGGGTAAACCCCAGAAACGGTAGTGCTTTACGGTGGAATCTTTGAACTTGCAGACATTTTAAGGAGGAGTTCAGAATCTTCATGATAAAGATGAACAAAAGGATGTGAAGGAGATCTTTAACAAACCTTCTCCTTCCATCTTGTTGTCATTTATATTTCTACCCTCCTACCCACTACTACTGCTCCTCTTTTCTTCTCAAAAATCTTGTTTATTGGACACAAGGAAGACCTTCTTTAGGTGAAGAAATGGCTGAATGAGCAGGGGATGTCTCATTTTTCTATTCTCCTTTCTCACATCTTCTCCTCATCCCCTTCTACTCCTCTCTGAACAAACTTCTACATTGGAGGAGGGGAGGTGAATGGATTCTTAATTTTTCCATTGTGGCGCTCTTCTTCTGCTCATCTAGTCAAAGACGATCAAATAGACTCTGAGATTGAGTTGTTGCAGCTTTGGGAGCATCATATCCTGTCCTGCTGAAGTTGCCTTAGTTACTATGTCCATGCATTTTTTGCCCTTTTTGTCTGTTCAGAAATGTGTGGACGCATATAAAGTCACTCTGAGTTTACATCACAACCTGGAAAAATGGTACAGTATCCATAAACTGACAAATTGACACACATTATTTCCTTCACTGATCCCAGCAGCTAAGAACAGGTTTGAATATCTGATACCGTTGTTGAGTTCAGCATCTAATATTGGAGTTATTTGCAACTTAACGAGCAGTCTGTGCACAGTGTCTAGTTTCTGAATTAGCATTAAACTGTAGCTTTAACTTGAAAACAGTGTAATTTCATTTTTCTTGTACACCTATTAAGGGAAACTTTGGCTTTAAACACATCTTAATTTGGTAGTGAGAATAATCAGAAATTATTTAATGCTCATCACTGATGTGATGGCATCTGTAGCTATAAAAAAGACAAACCAGAGAAACTAAAAATGGTTGAAAGGATGTCTGCACTTTCCCGTTCTTAACTTGTTTTTACCATTTCTGCAGAGACAGATGGAGATACGGGATTTTCAGTGTAAAATTTGAGAGTCATCTAGCTATTTATGAGGCCAAAGTATTTTGTGCGGCGGTTATGGGAAAACAAAGCCCCACATATGTTTTCAATAGCAGGTGTTGATTTTTCTCCATCAGTACAACACTCGTAGCAGTATTTACTGTCTGTTTTGGTCCGACTTGGCCCGAGCTTCTTTGTCTGCTGCCAAACTTAAACGAGCATCTGGTTTAGAGCTTAGATAATGAGATGGCAGGCATGATTAGCGTTCAGTCTGCAGGCTGTTGGTGACCACGGTTATTAGACATGTTCTTCACTTCTACGATCTGTGCTTTGTATGTCATATTTTAGTTTGTGGACACAATTTTGACAGACTAGCACTAGGCTAATGGGGGGATGCTGAAACTCAAATAATTTGCTTCACATTGAGATTTTTTTTTGTAAGCAAAGTCTGCTTTCCATATTAACATGTTGTTTTTTTAAAAATCTGTTCATACTGAAATAAAATTACAAAAAAGTAAAACATTTGGTTTACACATCTTTAATGACAAAACTGCCATATGTACATTACATATACAACACACATCATTTACAAGACTACATGACGTAGGTGTACATGTCAAGTTCTCTGTGCCAAGACATCATAATTGATAAAATAAATTATAGTTAACTGATTGTTTTAACATTCCAGTTACACTTGTTTCTAAGTTTAAATAAATCTGCATCCATATTGTTGTCAGCCACACCACAAATGCCTTAACTTAAAAGGGAACTTTAAAATGCCAGCTTCCTTGGCTAAATATAAGAACTGTGTCTAATTTATGATAAATTTCTACTTACTTTATTTATCCCTTATGGGGAAATTATTTTTCTGTACATAACACATGCATTTGTTTACACAGTAGGGTTACTACTCGGAGCAGTGGGCGCCTTAGCCATGGAAATAAACAGATGCAAACCTTTGGAGTCGAACCTGCTTCGGGAGCTCCCCAAATGATTTCTACTCCATCGCCATAAACACTTGGTCACAGCCATGTCCCGTAACCTATGTGTCAGTTAAACGTCAGTTACCTTTCCTTTCTATCGATGTGAAGAACAAACTTAAATTGCAAATGGCAGCTTGTTCAGTTACACAGTAAAACTCAAAAGCAATTTAAGAATTTTCAGTACCTGTTAAAACATGGCACCCAAGTTTTAGTACAAATACTCAAAATGGGTGTAAGGCTGTTTCAATTTAGCCAAATAACACAAATGTGTCAAAATTGTGTTTCCATGTTACAAAAATGCACATTTTCTAGCATAAACAATGCTTGCATCAGAAAGATTTTTTTTAGTCCAAAGCGCTTCAACTAAAAACAGTGCACAGTGTTGGATTATCCAAAGTAATCAACAGTAATGCTCTGTTTCTGGAAACATTCACCTTCATTAAGTTTGGTTGCGGGTAGATGTCTCAAATAAATAAAATGATCTGCACTGTTATAACTCTAGAGACCTGCCAGTTAGTGAAAGTGTTGTATTGCATTGTGTTTTTTTTTTTTTTGTTTTTTTTTTGGCTTGGGGTGGGGGGGGACGGGTTATAACAAATTCAGTTTCTTCCCCCTCTGGTATTTTACCATCTCTTTTCACTTTATCCATCTCATAAAGAACATCTCTCTCTTATGTGTTTTACTGCTGACACTCACCCTCTGTCTCGCTCTTCATCTCTCCTGGTTAATTATCTGTTGGCATTCCACCCGCTGCTAATGAGACCACTAAACTGTCCAGACAAGCCTCGGGCTGCTCTGTCACTGTGTGTCTGTGTGTGTGTTTGTCTCGTGAGACATGTTTTTAAGGAATTGAATGTACAGTGTGAGTGTGCGTTCATAATTACAGACATCGTTTATAGCCCCCCTGCAGGTATGTGTGTGCGCAGCGGAAGACATCCATTTGAATTCTGCCCGTCTTCTCTCACACACAAACACACACACACTCTTGTCACACTGCCAGTCTGCTAATTTAAAGTGTGTGTGCTGTGTGAGTGATGTCACACATCATGTCATCACTTCAGGCTTCCTCACCGCTGTTGGTGCCGCCGAGCATGATGGGATGGCGGGTTTATGCTGTTGAGTCAAGACCTGGGGCTCTGCAGGGGGCAGTTTGTGTGTGTGTGTTTGTATAAATGTGTTTGTATACTGTACTCACTAAGGCTCTAGACGCAGTGATGAAGAGTCTGTCTCACTCTGTCATCTCGCTGACACACTCTTTTTAATGGGATTTCCCAAGCCGGCATTCAACCCCCATACAACACATTGAGTAGAGAGAGACACGTAGGAAATTAAAGCAGAGGGGGGAGATTCCTTGTGAGGTTTATAAATGGAATGAGTTAAATTGTTAGCAGAGATGCATTTTCTGAATCAGAGTTGAAATGTTCCACTTTGTTTAATTTTTGTGCACTGACCTTTTTTTTTTTTGCTGCAAATATCAGCTTGTAAACAAAAGTTGACTGGACTTACAAGGTTTTAGACACACACATCATCACAGTCTTTGTAGAAGGACTTGTGTTTAAGCAGCACTTTAACAGCAGTTGACCGTATTGTAGCTTTTGTTAGTGTAAAAATCAGAATGCACAGAGAAAAGCTGGAAATGAACATGACTATGAAAAATGATCACATTATTACTCCATTTTCTAAATGTTCGTGCTAACTCCAGCAATTCAAAGTCACAGAAAATTAAAGGATAGGGTCACAGAAGTGTTACTATCCTCCCACCATCCTCAGCCTCACAGTCCTAATTAATAATCTGATAATCTTTACAATAATATAACAAGTATTAACGTATTACTTCACTGCAACTACAACAGTAGCAGTAGATTACTAAGAGTTCAGTGGTGGAAGAAGTAGTCAGATCAGTAAGTAATCAGTACCACAGTTTAGAAATACCTGGGTGTTCTAGTCTCTACATTCCAAACATAAAAGCTGTATTGCATACTGGGCTCTGTTGTTAACTTGGTAACATAATTTGATAATAAGTGATGCATGGAAGCAGCATTTAAATAATACACCTGTCATCTGTCGAGCTAATTTTACTATTTATATATATATATACTGAGTAAAATTATTTAAAAAAATATTGTGGAGTTCAAGTAGGAACTAACCTAAAATATGTAAGTAACATGCAGTACTAGACCTTTTTGCTTAAAAAAGAGTAAATTCACTCAGTAATTGTATACCTCTGTATGTGACAGTGTGGCATGGCATTTCCTTTCTGTTTTTGGCTCAGAAACATACCTGTAGGACTTTAATTTCCTGGCTGTTTTTGAGGGAAAAAAGGAGTAATGGAGTCAAAGTTATAGGAAGGAATTCATTCTTTCATTTTCAGTAACCGCTTGTCCTCTGGAGGGTCACGGGGGGGCTGAAGACACAGGGAAAACATGCAAACTCCACAGTGTTAAGCACCACACCACTGTTCCACCCTCCAGGAAGGAATGCTTGGCAATAATAAAACATAGATACGTAAGCAAATCTAGATAAATGCAATAATGCTAGTTTTATCCTAAAGAAGAGATAAGACAATTGCTTGGGCTGTGTCAAAATGTAGCCGGTATCAGGAAGTTTTTTTTTTATCCACAGTTTGTCTCCATACCAACTGCAAACACTCCTCTTGTTTGTTCCAATAATAGACAAAACTTTACCGGACTGTTGATTTCCCCCAGATTCCGTGAAACCATTCTCTGTCACACACTTTTACCATCATCTCCGACCACAAACTATGCCCTCCGGCTCTACTTAGTCCCCTACTGTCCTGCCCAATTCTGTGAAACCACAGCCTCTCATACACGTTTATGCTGCACTTATACTCTCTTTGTGAGGATCACAATGAAACTTCTGTTAATATTAAGCTGCAGCAGCCATCAGACTCCTGAACTTGGGCAACAGAGCCTGAAGCAGGATACTTCACCTTCAGTCCCTCCTCTACATTACCTAAACCTGACTCTAAACTTAAACCAAAAGCCAAGACGTAATCCTCAAACAGCCCTTTGAAAGTCTGCCCTAACTCAAACTGGTCCTCACAAACATAGACAAACAAACGTGCACACACACACACGCACCCCTCTTGCGATTTAAGCGTCTCAGGGGGCTGCAGTGTATCAGCCTGCAGAGCAGAGATCAAGAAGATCTACAGATGAGAGTGATTAGTGATCAAGAGGAAGTCATGAGTGTGTTCCTCATCCGAAGCCACAAACACAGGCTGGGCCTGAGAAGAGTGACGAGTGAAAATGACAACAAACGGTAACAGTGCGTTCCTGCTTAAACGCCTTCAATGTGACTAAAATGATGGAGGGAGAGCAAGATGAAATACTTAAACAAAAAAGTCTGAACATCTTGTAAATTCCAAACTTCTGGAACTCTAGATTATTTCCCCACAAACAGTCTTAAGTATGTAATGACATCTTCTTCCCCTATTGCACTGTAATTTCCTACATTTTCTTTCATTAATAAAGGCCAAGTGGAAGATGAGCAGTTGCAACTCAAGCTTTAAGTCAAAACTTCTTACAGAGCTATTTTTAGCCTCACCTTGTGAACTGCAGTTGTTACTTCTGCTCTAAAATCCCCTGACCCACGATGTATTTAAGGAGTACAGGAATAATGAAAGTGATTACTCTGGCAGCCCAGCTTTTATTTGCAGAGCGGTAGGAAGGTGTCACATCAGACTTTAGTTAAGATGCATTCCTCCTCTTTCACTATTCTGTTATATATTTTTTATGTCTCAAAATAAAAAAAATAAATAGCTTCCATCAGCTGGTCTAAGAGAGAGGGACACACGGCTGCATAGAGCTGGAGCTTTGAGTGATGGGCTAAGGTACGCATGGCTATAATTATAAAAATAAAAAAGTACAAAAAGTCAAAGTTGAAAACTCAAAACCAAACAGGAGGAAGAAAAAAGAAACAAGTAAGTATATATTTTTTTTAATTTATTTTGTTTATTTATTTCAGCTGGGCCAGTTTGAAATGTCCTGTCATGTAGGCTAGCATTGGCGAACCACATGAGTCGCATTGGTAGTTAGCTAACTGATTCAGAACTTGAAGAAGTTTTTTAAGAATTGTGCTGTGACCACTGACCTTTTCTACAGCAACATGTAAAAGTGCATTCTAAAATACATTTCTGGAAACGAGGCTTATGTTTGGTTATCCATATAAGCCACATACTAAATCTGTCTGTTAACAGCTTGGTGAACAGCGACTGTAACTTTTAATTGTTAGCAGTTGTGTCCGACATGCTTGAATGAAGTGCGTCACTGAAAACGGTTCAGTATCGCTTTATTTCGACATTATTCGCGTCTGTTCTGTCGAGGGGAATAACACGATCTGTTCCCTCCGTCTAGCCGTCATGGGCTGCACACTCCTTCAGCTTGAAGATTTCTTGCAATTACTAATGCACGTCTTGGTCTACAAACAAAAGTTTAAAGATATCTATTTATTGTTTGCTTTGGTGTACACAGTTTCCTGCACACGTCAAATTCACTTTCACTTCGCGTCTACAGCTCAAAAGAAATTCGCACATGTTACAAGAACTTCTGATGTGGAGGGCCGCGTTGTAACAGCTGAGTGATGAGAGAAACCAGTTGAGTTTCCTCGAGTCAAACCAGTAAACAACCGGAGGACCAGAAGTGTGTGCGTGTTTCTTTGTCTCTATTCCTGGCAGTGTGACACACACATCCTCCTCTCTGTGGTTCTCTCTCCCTCTTCTCTTTCAGAGGACGCAGGGCTGGATGTCCATTTTTAACGAGAGCGACGGCCTTTGAAGTTTGAAATGATTCAAAGGGCACAGTTCACTCCTCTCTCTCTATCTCTCTCTTTCTGTCTCTCTCACATACACACACACACACACACAAACCCGCTCAGATGACACATTAAATGTCTGCTCGCTTTTATATCGCCGACTTATCTTTTATCATTCTGTACTTTTTGTAGACACTCACTCCCTATTTTCTTCCTTCCCCTTGCAATAAATCCCCCGAACCTTCCAGCTTTCCCTCCAGCGTCCCCCCTCCCACACACGCACGCAAATGCACGCATGAGCACCCTGCATGAGTGCGCCATATGGCCAAAAGTATGTGGACACTTGAACTTTACATGTCTCATGAATATTTCAACTGATAAGACGGATCCGTGGACATTAAGAAACCAATCCAAGAACGGGTGAAATAACCGTTCTCGCTGAGCTGCTGTTTGAAAGTGTCCTGTGATGTAGTACTGAGATTTCCACTAACTGGAACTGCTAGGTGTTCACTAAACAATGAAAAACAGACATCAAACGTACGTGGGCAGGGGTGTCCATGCACAGGCCTTTTGCTAAACTGCACCAAGTGGTGTTAATAAAAGCCCAGTGTAAACAAACAAACACAGAGACAAGGGGTCAGGCCAGTCTGAAATAACAACTGAATCTCCCTGTTTTTCCTGGAGATGCTGTCTTCTTTCCAGTCATCCTCTTCCAAACACACACAAAGACCAACCTGTTATTAACCCTGCCGCCCTCTAATGGGCAGGTGCTGGAGAGAGAGCGAGACATGGACAGAGCTTTAGAGAGAGAGAGAGAAAGAATGACAGGAGGATGTGGATGATGGGGGCAGGCGAGCTATTACACTTTGATCTCTCTCTCTCTCTTTCTCTTTCTCTCTCTCTCTCTCTCTCTCCCACACACACACCATTAATAAGCACTGTGTGTCGCTTTCCACCCGTAGCCTTGGGGTCAGGACACCAACTTTCTTTTCCTACCTAAGTATGTGTGTGTATCTGAGTGGCTCCTGGCTGTCTGGTGTTATTTGTCACAAAGTGGTTGAGGATAAGGTCGTGGTCAGATGCGAATTAGCCTCACTCCAGGTGACGTAATGCACATAACAACAGCTTTAAGCCTTATTAAAGTACTACGTTAAAGTACTAAATATGGCCATGTTTTCTGTTCAAACTGCCCCGTTAACAGGGTTTAAGTAATGGCAGTCTTCAGGGGGCTGAGGCTAAACCTGGACCTCTCCTCAGGCGTGGGTCCATAAGATACTGTGAACTGTGTATAATATTGTAATTGGACCTCAAAAATAGGGGATTTAAGTCTAATTTCTCTGCAGTGTTAGCATACAAAATACATCATAAATGGTGGTAATACACTTCCTTGAATTGTCTAAACACCTGACCTTGGAATTCTGGGAATATCAATTCAAAAAATTCAACATTCAAAATGGGCTTTATTGGCATGAAAGTTTCTTAAAAAACAATATTGCCAAAGCAAAGCATCAAAGTACTGGATGTCATTTTAATTTTTTATTTAAAAACAGGAACAGTTTAGCTGACAACAGCAGGAGGGCATTTCATTTTGTTCCAACACAGCAGTACGTAAAAGTTAATTCCTTTATCTTGTTCAAATAATTCTTATTCATCTTATTTCTGTATACCTGGCATTTCTGGAAATACTGCAGAAGAGTTTATTTCAGTGCTAATCTTGCTTGGCATTGGTAACAATAATATCACAACTTTTTTCTCAAGAAAAATGCAGACACGCAATTTTACTTTTATCCACATAAAAGAGTACAGCTGATTGCAACCAGTGTGGAGGAGTAATACATTTGCAGTGGGGGTTGATCTATGGTGCGACAAAGAAACCACATGCAACAGACCAGATGAATGCAAAACGGAGAGTAATATGCAGAATCCGTAGGCAAGGGACGGCACATTGGCACTGGTAGCTCTCTGGTTTCCAGTTATGCTTGGGTAAGCTTTGGTTGCATGTATGTAAATAGTTCGAGTTCACAGAAAAGGAGGCGTAACATCTTATAGTTTCGCTGCGAGCTAATGTTGCATTTGTCAAACAAATACTTTATACAAAGCCTCTATAATAGGTTAAACTGTCCAGTCGTAGATGCCCTTTCTCAACAACAACACCATTACTGCTTCTCAGGTTGCTAAGTGGATTGTAAATAATGTCCCTCCCACACAACTGGCAGTCTTGGCCCAGATATCCGTTAACTGTTCTCCAGATATGTGCTGAGTGCACCAAAAGCCCTATTCCCACAGGACTAGTTTTACCTGGGCAGCTATGTTAATGTGTAAAAATCACTCCACAAATTAACATATATATCATATAACTGACAATACCAATCCAGTGTTGGCATCTTTGAGTTTTGTTTCATTCGCTGCCTTCTTAGTGACTTTATTCACTTAAGAATTGTATATTGTAATTGCTGTTTGGGTGATCAAGAAGTCGCATAGCATGCAGACCCATTCACGTAAAAAAAAAAGTATCAGAAGAATGAAATATACTACACCTAAATACTGACGGATAATTTAGAAATTCTCCACCCAGATGACGGCAGCCTCATCACGTCATCATGTTTTATTTCTAAAAGTATATATTTTATTACAATCGATCAGAATCAAGTAAAGCAAAGTAACTAAAGCTGTCAAAAAGTGTAGAGGGATTTAAGGTAAAATATAACCTCTGATATGTGGAAGTGGAAAGTAGGACACATCATAACCAGAGACAGAATTTGTGTAATCGCTTATCCCATGTGAACGAGCCACACAAAACTCAGACGTATGGGGTAATTTCAAAATCACATGACTTCCCCAGGTATTACTAATTCCGTGTGAATAATGCTGAAGACTGGCAGTTACCCCCCGAACTGTGAGTCATGAAATGATAGCCAATCAGTTCATTGATTGCAGGTAGAGTGGCTGCTTGCGTAAGCGGTATCAGACCAGGTGATCTGAATCGCCCAGATGGCCTGACGCCTCCCCCCAGATGCCTGCAAGGTAGTTAAATAAATAAATAAACCACTGCCACTGTCCACTTACTGGATGCTGACTTGCACACAAGAAACCTGGTTACTGTAAAACCCACAAATATGAGCAGATTGTCTAATGTCTGGCCGCAAGAGACAAACATGATGATATAACCCCTAGCAGTTATCAACACGTTGAACATACCAATTAAAATGAGGATTTGTTAGGGGGTAACAAACCTCTGCAGTCCGATCACACAGACACACAAAGACATACGCCCGCCTGTTTTCCAGTAACCATATAAAAACACTTCCTCAGTGACCAGGTCTGATTCGTTGTAGAAACGCTGATGTATAAAACACATGGATGGTGCGCAGGAGGAGAATCCGTCTGCTGCGGTTTTAAGATGAAGAAAAGGAGAACGAGGCGCCACATGTATGAAAATTCATGAGGGGTCGGGGGGAGAATGTGGAGTAAGATGCCTGCTTTCTGCTGAGTCACCTCAGCCATCCTCTGCACATGTGTGTCTGTGTGTCTGAGGGTGATTATTAACGAGGAAGTCTGGGCGTGTGTGTAAGACAGACAAGTATGAATAACATGAAGAAAAACTGCTCTAAACTGGTACGAGGTCGAACAAAAGTACGGTATTGCAAATCTGAAACTGCTGCTAAATAAAGGCCTGGAATGTCTGTTTTAACAAATTGTGACACATTTAGATGCTCAGAGAAAGGAAAGACCCCGTGGAAAGTTATTCTTGTCCATGTTTCATGCTTTCATCTCAGCTCACACTTATATCTGTTTTCACCATGTAGGTTTCAGTTTTGCTGTACATTCCTAATAATCAAATTATCATGGTGCCACCATCATTAGGGTTAAGCCTAGGGTCAAGGTTACTTATATATAGGAATATAAATATGTTAATTACTAATTAAGTGCCAGCAACAACTGTGGCATCCTTGAGTCAAACCTTTTTCTGAAGGATGAGTAGATTAGAAGTTGGTGGTCAAAGATCAAAATCACTGTGAACTCACAAAACACCCTAATTGTCATTGTCATGGAACCATGTAACTTAGCTCTCTGTCTGTCTCTGAATTCTAAAAAAAAGTTCAATCTGAAGATGACATTGGTCTCACTAAAAATTATTCACTGGAATCATAATTGTCAGTATAGAGATAGATCCAGTACAATATGCTTAAAAGCTTTTATTAAATAAGTTGAGTCTTATATAGTACTATATTAGTCTGGATGTAAACTCCAAGTCTCCCTTCTGAGTAAAAAAAGACTCTTCTTTTTTTACATCTTCTTCTACTGAGGTGCGATGACACAAACAGCAGGAGCGTGTGTCTGCAAAAAAATAGTTTCGTTTTTCATCTACAGTGGGTATGTAAAGTATTCAGAACCACTTAAAATTCTGACTCTTTGTTATATTGCAGCCATTTGCTAAACTAATTTCAGTTGATTTTTCCTCCTCTGTGTACCCACGGCACCACATTTTGACAGGAAAACCTAGAAATGTAGACATTTCTGGACTACATTTTTATGTAGTCCATAAAAAAACCCTGAAATATCACATAAGTATTGAGACGTTTTGCTGTGAGATTCATTTATACTGAACTCAGGTGCTGTCCATTTCTTCTGATCTTCTTTGAGATGGCTCTACACCTTCATTGGGAGTCCATCTGCATTTAATTAAACTGAATGAGCTTGCTGTCCGGCCAAACTGCACAATCGGGGGAAAAGAGCCTTGGTGAGAGGGCTGTAGAAAAACCCAAAGATCACTGTAGCTGAGATGCAGTGGGGAGATGGGAGAAAGTTCTAGAAAGTCAACCATCATGGCAGCCCTCCACCAATCGGGGCTTTATGGCAGAGTGACCCGATGGAAGCCTCTCCTCAGAGCAAGACACATGAAAGCATACATACAGTTTGCCCCAAAACACACAAAGGACTAGCAGACAATGAGAAATAAGACTATCTGGTCTGATGAGACCAAGATTGGATATTCCAAGTGGTGTATGTGGATAAAACCAGGTAGTGCTCATCACCTGCCCAATACAATCCCAACAGTGAAGCATGGTGGTGGCAGCGTCATGTTGGGTGGGTGTTTTTCAGCTGCAGGGATGGGACAGCTGGTTGCAACTGAAGGAAAGATGTATGCGCCCATGTACAGAGATATCCTGGACAAAAACCTCAGACTGGGCTGACAATGACCCTAAGCACACAGATAAAGTAATGAAGGAGTGGCTTCGGAACAACTCCTTAAACCCAATTGAGCATCTCTGGAGAGACCTGAAAATGGCTTTCCACTAACGTTATCCATCCAACCTGACAGAACTGGAGAGCATCTGGAAGGAGGAATGGCAAAGGATCACCAAATCCAGGTGAAAAACTTACAACTCAATACAGAGCAAAGGATCTGAAGACTTGTGACCATGTGATATTTCAGTTTTTGTTCTTGAATCCCTACGATTCTGTGTTATATGTACACTGATGAGGAAGAAAATGAACTTAAATGACTTCAGCAACTGGCTGCAATATAAAAAACAAGTGAAAAATGTAAGGGGGTATGAATACTTTCCGTACCCACTGTATATGTGCGTGGGCGTCCTCTTTGGCTTATGTGCCTGCGTGAGTTATGCGCACATGTTGAAAGATGGTAGCGGTCTGAGTTTAATAGCTTATGTTTTTTTATGAGCCATATGAACTTTTACACAGTCACTTCCGGCACACTTCTGTGAGATACTGCACTCACAGATATGGTAGTCTGATATGGTAGAATCAGACCTGATAACCTTTTTCCAATGCCTTTCACACTACAATAAAATATCATATACAGTACTATTGATGCGCAACATCTGGTGTATACACATATGAGAGCCGGTTTGTATTTGGAGGAGTGAGTTACTGTTTGTGACTGGGGCCATCTTTCTGTCTGGAGCTAGGACATAGTTGAGGTGTGTTTCTGCTAGAAGAAAAAAAAATCTCAGACCGAAGCAAACATAGCCTTACTGGAAACAGTGGCCAGCAGACCACTTGCTGTTAATCAGTAGTCACATGGCAGACACATGGTTAGGCATTTTACAAGCCTTAAAATCGTGTTAATGGAGAGATCATTTCTGAGATGACCACCACTTATTAGAAGGGGCGGATTTAGTGGTTTGGAGGAGTGAGTTATTGTTTGTGATTGGTGACATCCGCACACTGACTTTTTTTGAATGGGAGACAGCTAAACACAGGGTATTTGGGGGCCGGGGAGGCAAGCCTCTAGTCCCATCAATGGCATCTGTTGGACTTTAAGGTACAATACTTCCACATTGGTTTCAACCTCAAGCTGTGGTTGATGCCACTTGGGCTCCAATTTGACGTATAGGAATTTTGAAAGAAAATTAAGTCAATAACCTTGCTTCTGCTTTAGAGGAAATGGCTAACAAAATCAACCATCCACTGAGAACCATGCATTTTTGCAGATCCATACACTAATTGTTGACATGTTTTTCTCTGGTCCAAAGTGGTGAAACAACATTCACTGATCTTGATGCTAACATGGTTAAATATGTAACATATGGCTGTTGTTACATGTGACAATACATTTTAAAAGGGTTGAGAGACCAAAGAGAGCAAATGAGGTCCAATATCTTAAATCTGTTGATTAAACACAAAGAGGAAACCATGAGCTGAAGAGGCAAAGCTCATACTGGTGACAGGCAGCTACAAGATTTATGGGAAATGTGGTATTCATTTGAAGAAACATTTGGCTCCCAACAGTCTCCATCGTGCTCTCATTTGTTACAATATTTTGTATGAGGTAAGGAATTCAGTTTTATAATGAAACATTTATGTAGAAACATGCAACTTCCTCTTCTTTAATCTGTTAATATATCAATTTTTAGCCAATGAAAGTCTTCAGCTGCAGAATATTAAGATATGCTGACAGTGGACATGTTTTTTGGGGAAAAAGAAGGGGATTTATCGGAAGATGGGTGACGGCACAAGCGGGATTGACAAGCCTGAGTCATCCGTCCTGACCGGTGACCCTCCACTGCTGCATCTGAGACATGATGATCATGTGCTGCAACGCATTTACAGGAAAACAGCCGCTGGGGACGCTGCTCGGTTTCCGAAAACGTTTTCAGTGGCGTCACTCTGGAACGAAGCTTGGAGGAGACGAAGAGTATGTTTGTGCGTGTGAGTCTGTGTGAGTGTGTGTGGGTGTTGAAGGGTTGGTGGTTTCATTATGATAGAAACTAATCACAACAGTTCAGGGGAAACTGCAAGATCTTTCAAGTGACAAATGATTAATCAGTAAACGGAATCACGAAAAAAGACTTATTGTCTTTATTCTGTGTGTACAACTGTGGGTGTACGTTTGATCACATAAAACACGTTTTTATGTGTAGTCGTACCGTAACAGCATGTGTGTTTCATGTGTACAAGTACATGTGTTTATACATTACTTAATAAGTGCGTTCACATTTGTTTGTGTGACCGAGACTGTGTGGGCGTGGGTGTGTGCAGTATTTTCGCAGAAACAATGCCAGCTGTGAGGTTGCTGTTTATTGTCAACTCTTCTGACTCTGAAGCTACTTCCTGATCAGAGACGTTCAGGGAAATCGGGACATCCCAAGTATTTGGGGAAGTTTCTACCTGCTAGTGGCGATAGCTGAATGGTCAGGGTTCACCAATAGGATTAGGATTCATTCTCATCCAAGAATATGACTATCTGATGCTCTTTTGTGAGAAGCCCCACAAAGACGCTTTACAAAATCCAGCCTGAAACCCAGCCTGAGACCCCCAGAGCGAGCACTGAGGCAACGGTGGCAAGGAAAATCTCCCCTTTAACAGGAAGAAAGCTTGAACAGAACCTAGCTCTTATAGAGGGACCCATTTGTTTGAGGCCGGCCGGGTCAGCCCCAGTCTAACAATCTGTTTATCATCATGGATGATCTTCAGCTCTGCTAACCAATGACTAAAAATGAAAGCCACAGAAATAATTGAAATGCGCTTAGTAAATATGACCAAAAACATGTTATTCTAAGAACAGGTAAATTCCACTTCTGCATTAAAAAATAACCACGTATTACGTGACGGGTCTAACTGTTATTCATTCATGAAGGGTTCAAGCGAAACCTGACATTCTATAGCAATGTGGTTAGGATGTGTATCATATTGTTCTTATCAGCAGATGTCCTTGCTTCAGCTTTTTTTTAACTCATGTTTTCTGACTATCTCTGGTGCATTAGAATACTCAAGCCAAAAACACCCAATTGTAATTGTCTTTTTTTTTTATGGTGCTTTCACCTCAGAATGTCTGTAATGTAGAACTTTAGGGCTTTAGCAGTAACAGCACATTTCAATTTAAACTTGTTAGTCGACTACTGGACTTTACTGCTGTGCCTTGATGCTTTAAGCAGGAAGTCGACTAGTCGCTGATCATGTGACAACAACACGGGCGCCTCCTGGAAGACATGTGAGTAGCCCAGTGCCTCATTGCAGCAAACTAGTAGCCGTTCATTAGGTGTGTGGAAATACTAAAGAGATGAAGCTCATACTACTGTGACATGCAGAATATGTTAAATAAGTACTGAAATACGACAAAGTACGACTGGAATAATAACTAAGCATCCGCTAACGCTAGCTGAGGAACAGTCCAGTCATCAAACGACCTAAATTAACAGCTTCACTTGCAGTTAACGGAGCGGCACATCAACTGATGATTTTCATTGTCTAAAGTTATAAGAACTTCATCTGCTATATAGGAAATGTCTTCGGAGATATACAGCTTTATTATTATTATTATTATTATTATTATTATTATTATTATTATTATTATTATTATTATTATTATTTATCCCGGCTATGTTACAACACTTGAAGTGCCAATTAAGCGCTGTTGCAGGTGTTGATATAAGGTCTACATATCTGCAGCGCACAGTATTGATAAGCTCATGTGTTTATGTCCAGTTCTGTTGTGTTCTATTAGTTGACATTGTTGCTGAGGTTTTAGGGCGTTTTTTTTTTTTTTTTTTTTTTTTTGCCGAACCCCATATTAGGAAAAATAACCGTGTTTGTAGCGTAGACATGGGCCACGTCCGACAGTAGCCCGGATTCAAGCTTCCGTTGCCTTGCAGATTAGCCTCTGTAACTTATTTTGTGTGATACGCTATGGTATGTATTCAGATTTGGTATGTATTCAGATTTCATTACTTTCTGCTGGGTTTTTATTTGATGTCATCGACTAGTCAACGTTGACTCGACTTACACCACATATTAGTCGACTTTTAAAATGTGACACATGAAATAGTCAGTTTGAAAGATTAACTTATTATAAAATGCTACATGGGACCAATAAATCGCAGAAACAGTCTTGTTCCTTTTAAATACAATTAAAAAGGCCGTTAAAAAAAAGTGTAATATTGTGAATACAGCAAATGGTAGATCTTGGGTGTAGTAATGGTGTTAGTGTGTCCAAACACGCCACTTAATACTTTTTAGTTTAAAGAAGATTTTAAACAGTGTTATGCAGCATTAATGCCTGGTCTCAGAAATCCAAACATTTGTACTTAAACAATAAATGTAATTTAAACACATTTAACAGTTGAATTGTCCAATAAAAAAAGTTTACATGTTAAAAATGCCGCACAGTTATTCAGTTAGACCTTATTGATGCATAACAATGGAACAACTTCTTTATTCAACATCTAAGACCCATTTCCCACCAGCTACCAACATCTCATTTTGCACTGATTCATTTCAATGAACTCCCACCTGTGAGTCCTGAAACCAAATTACAGACGAGTAAAGTGTATCTCAAGGAAAATATCAAAGTGTCTACCTAAAAAATGTGTCCTTCTGTGTTTATGTCCTCCACATTCAGGAAGAATGGCTCAAAATGTTTTTCATTAGGTCAGACAAATGAGAGCTTATTGCTGTGATGTTTCCAGGTAATGGATGCTGCTGCTTTCTCATACATGACTTTTTTTTATCCTTAATAACATGGAGGTGGAATTTGTTTCATCACGTCTGTTGCTGCCAAATGTCACTTTGTACATCTGCGGTAGATATTAGTGTCAGAACAAGGAAGCCTGATGTTTCCACAAGTGTAGTTAGTGTAATCTCAATAGTGAAGTTAGAGAGTCCCTGTTAAAATAGAAATTAAGTTACCGCAGAAAGCAGCTTAGGTAGAAAGGACACCTCTTCTCGAAGTCAACTAGCTGCCCTTCAGTTTCCTTTAACTCTAAATAGTGGGCGTCCCTTTTCTTCAAAACCGTGGGTAAGAAGCTATTCGTGGGAAAGGGAGGGCTGTGTGAGATAACATTTGAAACCTTATCAAACCCTCCGGGGAAATTGGATAGCAGATAAACAAACCTCACCTCAGCTCAGGCAAGTGGAAGGCAGGCCTGTCGTTTCGCTACGTACTAGCATGTGGGATATCCCCCCTCCTCCGGAGCTGGAAGGTGATGTTCTCCCCCGGTCAGAAAAGTGCCGTGAAACCCCGGCGTCATGATGCTGAGGTAGTGGAACTCGCTGTGTCAACGGGTGACTAGAGAAGTTTCCCTGATAGTAATAATAAGATTGAACAAACAGGAAAGAGCGATGCAGTGCGCAAAAGTGAAAGATGCTGAGTCAAAGGGTGGGGGCGCACCGAGTGTTTTTAGTTGGGCGATGAGGTAATGGATGCTGCTGCTTTCTCATACAGTGACTTTTTTTTATCCTTAATAACATGGAGGTGGAATTTGTTTCATCACGTCTGTTGCTGCCAAATGTCACTTTGTACATCTGGCTGCGGTAGATATTAGTGTCAGAACAAGGAAGCCTGAAATCTGACTTGACATTGAACATTGACAATTTCAAGCCACAGCAGTTAATTGTAAAGTTTTGCTTTTTCGGAACATATTGGATAACATTTGTATTTTATGAGTTTTATATTATTAGATAGTATTTCATATAATAATAATTTCCAACCATGATTTGAGGAAATCCAGAATTCTTTGACCTCCTTGTGTAAGGCAATACGCACAATTGTATTTGAATAGAAATATTTCAATCCATCAGAAATTCATCCAGATGTCCCCTGAGGGGCACCTTAAAACTGGTTTGCCTACTTTGCTGAATTTAACACTGACTACCACTTTAGAAATATATTTTTTTCTTTGGTCATATTAAAAAAGTAAAATTAATTTTGACTTTAAACTGTATAATAGAGTTGTGACGTCCATGAATGAACCTAATCTATTGACCGACTCTTTAAAACCAATTTCTGGTCAGCACAAAGGTGTTTACTGAATTAAGCATCTGTCTATCTAGAATGTATATTTATTAGATATACAGTGGATAGACTCAGATATCCCACCAAGAGAATATGTATTGGTGGGATGTCTAAATTTAAATGACTCTGATCCAGATCTTACCCTGTCACACTGCTTATTAGTTACCCCCAGGCTGGCATCTTAAAAATATATAAATATTGATCCACATGATTCGGCTCACTTCAAAGAGCCACAAATCCCATCTCTACTATATAGTCACAGTTTTGTGTGCTCTTATTTTGAGAAAAAAAAAATATTTAATGACAATGCTGTTTTTTTCCCAGCAGTGCTGGATCTTCAACATCCAAATGGTGGAGGTGCAAATTGTTCCAGTTTAACAGGTGCAGCAGGAGTGTGTGTGTCACACACATTGTATACACACCCACAGAATATTTAGAATGTCCTAAATCCTGGCCCTCAAGAGAGATCAACAATTTGGAAAGTCAAAGGGTCCCCCTGATGCCTACCTTTTGACATATTTTTCAATTACTGCTATAAAGTCCTCCAGTGTCATTGACCTTCTGCACCTTCTGTGCAAGAATCACATGTGCCTAATATCATACCTTTGCATAAATACAGACTATTTTATGATTAAAACGCGTCCACTTCCTTTGCTCTGTGCTGTCACGCAAATACTGGAAACAGCTATCAACTTTAAACACATTCCACATCCCCACTTAAAAGCACATGAAGACACCGAAGTCAGAAAAAAACATCTTCCCATCACTGGAAATGAGACCATCGGGAAATGAGGAGCATGTGAATGCAGCAGCTATATTTATCTGTCGCTGCTATTCAGACATATTTGAATTGTGGACAAGAATGCCCTGTGATAGGCCAAGTCGTCTACAAGATGTCAAAATAACTTTTATTTTTAAACATTTGTGTTTTATTTGGTTGCTTTTGTTGTTTATTCCAAAATGTCTTCTTTGGAATTTGCTATAAAAAGGGACATCCATAGACCGTATATTCAAATTTTCTTCTGCCAGATTTTCACATATTATAAGTGGAGTTGTCCCGTTAGAGGAAACAGATTTATCAGACTATGTATGTATTTCTTAACAATGAGAGTTGCAAATTTGCTAAATATGCTAAATACGAATTTGATGAATTTTAAACGCGGTCTGCCCAATAATAATCATCACATAAAATGTTGGTGGCAGACCTGCCAGTCAATTAAGCCTTAATAAATATGATTATAAATCTGATTGACTGTAGCTCAGTAGATAAAGCGGGTTGTCCACGAACCAGAGGGTTAGCGGTTCGATCCCCGGAATGTGCCACATGTCGAAGTGTCCTTGAGCAAGACACTGAACCCCCAGTTGCTCCCAGTGCGTGGCACTGGTGTGTGAATGTGTGCGTGCTTGTGTGAGTGAATGGGTAGATGTGTCTCTGACTGTAAAAGCGCTTTGAGTACCAATAGGTAGAAAAGCGCTATATAAAAGCAAGGCCATTTACCATTACCATTTACACTAAATCTGTAACACGCTAATGGTACAGTGATCTAAATAGTGTTTGTGTAGTTCAGTTGTCATAACAAAAAGAATAACACAGAGCCATCTGTATTAGATTAGAGCAGTGAACATTTATAACATAATTTACACTTTTTGACATTTTTGCACATAAATAACTATGTAAACCAGAATGTAAACAGAGACAGTTTTTAGGGGATTCTCCTCTGGAGTTAAAGCTCTGAACAGAGAAAGAGACGCTTTGGTCAAATATTAGTTAGAAAGGTAATGAAACAGGAGAGAGTTCAGGTGTTTGGTGTACAACTGTTACAGAAAATCACAGCTGCTGTAGTAACATTGTATGACTAATTTTGGAGATATTGTACACAGTGTAAATGGTACAAGCATCGGCACTGAAAATATAAAGTAGGAGGAAGAGGGTGGGGGCAGTGCATAAAAGAAGGCCGAGGTGCTTTGGTGTGTGCCAGTTCATTAACAAAAGGTGGACGGGTAGGGTTGAAGAAGGGGCCATTGGGTCTCAACAAAAATATTAACAAATAACAATAACAACGACAAAACCAAAAACATGTACAAAATGAGAGACCACAGCGAAAGAGCAAACACTTCATCATATACACAAAGTACATATTCCCTTCTTCAGCATTTTGATTTCTCATATCCTTCTTCCCTTGTTTTGATTTTTCCTTTTTTCTTTCTTCCTTTGGTGTGCATTTATAATGAAAGCAAAGTGAACTTTGGTTTCTAGCCACAAGTGGGAATCCCTACATTTGAGGATGTTCACATCCCTGTTGGGTTATTAACAGTGTAGTTAAAAAATAAAATAAAGTAAAACAAGAGGAGGGACAAGTTTTGGGGGGGGGGGGGGGGGGGGGGGGCTCATCAGCCTCCCAAGTCCATTATGTGCTACACGTTGAGCAGGCCGTGCCACTCCTTTGGACCATATGAAGAGCTGCACTCCAGTTCAGTTTGGTTTCTTCTTCAAGTAGCAAAAAAAATAAAAATAAAAAAGCAAATAAATAGGAAACTCCCACCTTCAGCTTTCCCTTTAAACTCACACATACAGACACACACTCATATCATCACATCCACACTGAGCACACTGAGGTAACCGTTGTGAAAAATATACAAAACAAATGCCTGTTTTTCTTTCATTTAAATTAAGTAGGCATCAGAAAAGGACTCAGACATGCATTAGGGAAGCTGTCAAGCAGGGTCGAAATAAATCTCTTCTTTCTAAATTAACAAATTTATGTGCCGTACTTTGGCAATATTTTTTAACCCTTTCAACCTGCTATACTGGTTCCTAAATTTAAATAGGTAAAACCCTGAAGAGTGGACAGCCCTGCTTCTATACGTCAGGGGACAGATATAGGCATTGAGAGAGTGACTATCTACAGAGAAATGGCCACAGAGAAAAACTAAATAGCATCAACAGAAAAATATATCTGTACATTGATTTCACCCCATCAGTGTAATCATCCCTTCTACTTATTGCTTTTGAAGAAAACAAATAAAAAGAATAATAAATTAGGTTATACAACAACTAACTGATCAAAAAAACATCACATGAAAATAGAGACAAAATAATACAACAACAATAATGAGAATAAGAATAGCATTATATTAATTACATTAAAGGAAAATAATCCTGGGTAGATGATTGTCTCTAAGTATAATCAATGCTGAAAACATTAAGTAGTCATGGGACAGTGTCTCTTGTAGCCCTGAGTACGTGAGTCCCTGATAGGTTGAAAACCTGGTATGGTCATCGTGTCACTCCTGATGACAACCAGGTAGAGGATTATTTATTTACAGTTGTTGCTCCTGGCAACACAGTCCACCATGCAGTCTATGTCTCTTGGGCATTCATGCATGATCCTCTGACTCCTGCTTGACTGTAATTTTGGTAGGAATTGGTGGGATGGGGCTGCTGTGCCGCATCTTGATAACTGACGTTTCATTCGGGGACTCGTATGCACCATAACCTGCAGAAAGAAGCTCGGTGGTGCTACCCTTGTGGTGGGGATGGAATTGGGATGACTTAAGGTCAGTTTCCCTCCACAGCATTCCCAAGACCTGCTTCTCCAACATGGTCTCCATCTCAATCCCTCCCTGCAGCTGCTCCAGTCGTTCGGCATGCTCACTGACGTCAAAGCGCTCGATCTCCTCATTGGCTCGCTGCACCTCCTCCAGTGCAGCGTGACTGGAGACAGATGGACTGACAGAGCTAGGGTTTGCTGCCAGACAATAGCCCTTCAAGTGGAGACGCAAGCTACACAGATGGATGTAGTGACGGTGGCAGTGTGGGCATTTATGTGGACGCTCGCGTGAGTGCAGACGCTTGTGCAGCTTAAGGTGGACAAACTGTGTGAATTTAGCTGGGCAGAGTTTACAGTGATAGGGCTTCTCCCCTGAGTGGAGGCGCAGGTGAGTTTTCAGGTTACTGGTACTGCTGAACCGCTTGTGGCAAACCTGGAAGAGGAGACGCAATTGAAGAATTAATGTCAGATGCTCAAAGTTGCAAGTTTGATCTGTCAAGGAAATCAGCTCACTCAAAGTGCATCAACAGTGTTTCTCACCTGACATTCATGTGGCTTTTCCCCAGTGTGGACTAGGTAGTGTTTCTGCAGGTGAGCCAGCTGAGTGAAGCCTTTGTTACAGGTATTACATTTAAAGGGTCTCTCTCCACTGTGGACACGAAGGTGAACCTGAGAAACAAAAAGATCTGTTTAGGTATATTCAAATACAGATGTGAGAACATCTGGTGACAGTCTTTGCTCCTCTACATGCCATAATCCTGCTCTACAGCCTGATCGTTACACTGCAATCCCCATTTACAAAGGAATGATAATAGGATGGTAAAGCAGACAAGCAGACATGATGTTGAAAGCTCAACACCGAACAAATCAGAGTCTCAAGGCTCACCTTCAGATTGGACAGTTGTCCAAAGGTCTTGCTGCACACATTGCACTCATATTTGATTTTGCCATTCTGCTTCTTCAGAGGGTATGGCAGCGCTTTGTATCCCGCTGAGCCTGCGCCACGCTTCACCTTGGACAGATTGATTGCCTCTTCATCGGAGTGATGTTCACTGGTGTTGCCCAGCAGGGCTGAGGTAGGCTTGGTGGGCACCTGCTCACTGGGAGGAGCTGTGCCTGCAGTTGGAGAGCCACTGGATGGGGCACGGGCTGGTCCGTGTGGGTGTGGGTGCCCGGGATAGGGGTTGTGAGGCCCTGCTTTGTCTCTCAGGGAAGTAGCAACTGAAAAGGCACTTGTTGGCCCTGGAAGGAGGAAGTCTCTGTGGGCAGAGATGGGTGAGGGGTGTACAGGGTCAGGCATCAGAAAGCGCCTTGCTGCTGTGTCAGAGGGCAAGAGGGGCACGTGTGGGGGCAGAAGGCTGCTGTAGAGTGGGTACATCCTAGGAATGATCCCCCCTACGGAAGGGACACCACCAGCTGGTAGAGGATAGTGATGGGGCAGGAGGTAACGCGAATAGGGGACCCCTGGAGGGTAGTATGGTGAGGAGAGGGAGGCAGATGGTGGGGAGTAACTAGGGTAAGAACCCAGTCCACTGGGGTAAAAAGAAGCAGGAGGTGGAGCTTGACCAGAGGGGCTCCCCTGAGGGCTGCTCTCTGGGCTGCTTCTCGCTGATGGGCTAGGTGTCGCTGAAGACTGGTTGCCAGGAGAATGAGTTGAGGGGTAACCAAGCTGGCCAGATTTTTGGCTAAGGAAGTCTTCAGTGATGTGAGGGTGGGACCTGATAGGTGGGTAGAGGGCACGGGGGCACAGGGGGCGCTCTGGACTGTTGGGATAGCGTGGGCGGGTGGGCAGTGGCCGGCTGGGCTCCCTCTTTGTGCTATTGGTGCCTTGGAGAATGGAAAGGACACTGTGTTCCCTCTTGGGTGGGGTGGGTGTCACTGCGACAGGGGACGGACTAGATGCTTTAGCCTCTCTGTCCTCGCTGCTCACCTGCTGCTGCTTAACTTCTAAAAGAGACTGCTCTGAAGAGACAGAAAGAAAGAGAGGGAATAGGTCAGGGGGAGTTCAGCAAATCATAGCTGGGTCCTCTTGGTTCCCATACATTTCTGTTAATAAGTTAGATTTTAGCATTGAAGTTGTTCTCATGACTTTTATTGTACATAAAAGTGTTTATTGTACAAACTGACAAATCTTTAAAACTGAAAGTCACTCCAGAGAGAAAACAACTGCAAGTAGTCTTGAATAGAGATGTGTGAGACACTGTGAGTTACAGGGTAAAGGAACACCATAAGTAACTCAGCGGCCCAATTAGGGTGACATATTTGACGAACGAGCGAGGGTGGGGGTAAAGGACAGGAAGTGAGGCGTGACAGCTGCCTTCAGGCAGTGTGTGTGTGTGTGTTTGTGTGTGTGTGTGTGCCTATAAAATCAAGATAAAATCAGAATGGTGGCAGACAGACAGACAGGTCTGATGGAAGGTTTCCTGCTAAAGATATTCTCTCAAAAAGCTTGGCCTCCACCTGCCCTCCTCAAACACACCCACACCATGTGACAAGGTACACACAAAACGGCGCCTGCAGACAAAGTCCTCTGTCTGATTTGTTGACTCTTCCACTTTAGAACATCACACACTTTTGATCAGGCTCCTACTCTCCCGAGTTTCTTGGCCATTCCATATTGTTTCCAGTTCAAAGGTCAAATTAGAGGGCTTCCTCCTCAGTCACACACACCTACTGTCTTCTCTGCATGATGAAAGAGTGGATTAGGAGGAGAGCTCACTCACACACGCTCTAAAAGCCCCGGGATGTCAGTTAGCAGCATATCTCGGCTGTTAAATTGCCACAGACGGGGCCCTTAAAATGCCGCCGTCTATTATCTATAAGCTCATTTACTGCCTAGTCAACTTTTTACCACGAGGTCGCTGAGAGGGGAGTGCGTGTGTGTGTGAGCGTAAGTGTCTGTGTGAGAGAGATGGAGGTTGTCAAAGTTAATCCTGAGTGCCAGCATTGGTGAAATTTGCCTGACTCCCCCGATTCACCCCTTAACACACACACACAGGCACACGGCAAGTGACCCTTTCGTAGGTAGTATAGCGGCAGTGTGTAAACAGTGAGGTTATCAGTTAGCCTTCCTCCTCCTCCTCCTCCTCCTCCTCTTCCATCCCTCTTCTAGAAAACAAACAGGGCCGCCATCTTGGAGATATCAATCTGTCAACACAGCCCTTCTGCCAGGAAGTTCAAGTAGTCAACAGTGGGGGTAGGAGGTGCAGCTCTACCTCCCCCTTTCCCTCCTCCATCTTCTTTCTGGTCTTTTCAAGTGGCAAATATATTAAGGCGATTGGCCGATGCACACACTAACACATGCACAAACGAATTTGTGAGCTCACATGCGCTTTAGATGAAAAGGCTGGGTGTAAATGTGTTGCCATGTCACGCTTATGACTGCGCTCTTCTGTGTGTGTGTGGGTAGTAGAGAGAGTGTTTTTGTCAACAGGGCCAGAGCGTCTTTGAACCCGACGCACACATGGATGACAGGTGCTCTCAAGTGCTAACACTTCAAGAATGCTAAATAGCGATGACAAAAAAAGGAGTGAGCGAAGAGGGGAGAGGAGAAAGTGAGGGAGTAAGACGGCGGTGTGCGCGCAGTCATTTTGCTCACACATACACACACATGTCTGGTTTAGCTATGACTGTGCTGGAAAGAGGTAAAACCAGATAGAAAAACACGACACATTCAGCCGGGCGCCTCAGGAATATGACTTTTATAACTTGATTTGGAGCCCAACTCTGGCGCCCCCTTTAGGTAACTAAATATTATTTGGAAATTATTGTCTCAGTGATCTAACACAATGAAGCTGTTTTAAGAAACCAAACTAATCGCTGGAGATTAGTTGGAGATATTTGTAGCTATCCTGCTAACTAGCCAATAAAAACAAGGAGCTACTTAGTGGGTTTTATGTTATTTTGTTTGTATGATTTTGCTACATAATGCCGAAATTCGCACATGACTCCACTTGATCAAATACACGGACCGCATTTCATTGAGTTTGTGGCATGACTACGAGTATTCATCACGGCAGCTTCCTCTTCTTTTACCTTTTGCCCTTTTAAAAGGGTTTCAGTTTAACATTACTGAGTCAGAAAGAGTGTGGCTGTCTTGCTTTTACTCATCCGGGAGACAGTATTTCTTACTCTGTTTGTGGAGCTTGTGGGCCACACCAACAGCCAAATGTTCTATTCATTTGAACAAGCTCATCCGGCCGGATCAAGTTTTTAAAAATGTCAACTTTGCAAGACTGAAATGCAACCAGATGCAGGTAAGTGTTTCTACTGCAGGTAAAAATGATTAGTGTTCAAGTCACTGGCAGGTCAACAGAAGCCTTTAGGGCTTAAATGACAGAGGAAGCTAATTAAAGACAACACATATACTATATACCAACTGAAATGGGGAGGGGAGGGGAGGCAGGCAGAGGGATCGGGGGTACCTCCTGCCTCTGTCCCCCAGGTTATGCGCATTTCTTTCCCTGGGCAGTGGAGTCACTCTGGCTGGGTGTGTTGGTTCCTCTGCCACCTTAACACTGCTATTAGCCTGCAGTCACACCTGGAAACCACTCAGCTCCCACTCTCTCTCTTTGTTTTCCTCTTAGCTCGTTCTCTCTTTGATCAGCTCATCTAAAGTGGATAAGTGCAGTTAGTCTGCTCTGTCATGAATGTGTATGCAGGGTGAACCTTTATGGTAGATTTAAGTTTTGGGTTAGGTGAAGAATACTGTCAGTATGAATTAAATAAATATGTGGTAAACAAAACAGCTTTCAGATTAATAATTTCAGTACATGTTTTAGATAACTACGAAGACTTGTAGTTGTTTTTCTCATAAAAAGGTCACAGAAGAAATGCAGAAATGCAAGCAAAGACACATACCCTTTCTGCTCCTTTTATTGAGGTTGAGCAAGGTTGTGTGTGTGTGTATGTGCAGGCTTTTATGTTAAAAGCGGGTCTTTAAGTGTGTAAGACTGTGGCATTAGGGGCCATATCCCCCTGTCTGTGTAATTACACTGTCACTGGTATACACACACAAAAGTACAACGATGGCACTGACAGAGATGAAAGGTTGTTGGTCTTGTACTCCTCTATGTGTGTGTGAGTGTGTGTGCGTGTGAGATAATGACAGACTATCGTTCCAAGAGGAAGGAGACACAGCTACGCTCAAAAACACTGTTAAGCTTTAAGAGTGGCGACAGGACACACTCAAGACACACACACCTACACTGCCTATTGATTTTATGTTTTTGTGTGTGTGTATCCTGTCCCTGCATTTAATAAAATACATCCAGTTCTTCATGAAACTGACATCTGATGCAAACTAACTAATTTCATTTCCTGAATGTGATTTTTTTTTTTTTGACAACTTATTTGCATAAAAAATACCCGGTTCATTTTAGTACAATGAATGCAGATTAAGAGGTCAAAAAAAAAAAAAAAAATGTCATGAACTTACTAAGTTTCTGCATCATCAGTTCCCCGGACGGTGGGTAGTTAAGGCGCCGGGCAAAGTCGTGGCAGTACCAGACAAGCAGCTCAGCGCCGGCCGGGACGGGCTTCACCGTGTAGAAATAAATCTCCATTCCGTTCTGACACGCCGCCAGGTTTTGCTCTGCCGCCGAGTGGGCTGGGTTCACGTACCGCATCCAGTTGGAGCGAGTCTCATCCAGGCCGTCGACAAAGTGGTGAAACTCCTCGTCCACATAGATCTGCAATGACAGAAAGGATTTTTTCTTTCAGTAAAATACTCGTGTTTGAGTGCAGAGTTTAAACATGAAAAAGGGCAGGACATATTCATTGTACATTCTTCTTTCTCTCCCGCGAGAACAGATGTGAGAGATAAACCAGTAACAATTGACTTTTGACTTTTTGAATTGCCTACCTGAGTGCACACTACACATGACTTAATAACAAGTGTTATTACTAAACATTACTAAATGTCATTTTTAAATACAAACTTAAGGTTACATCAGCAAATAAATCAGTAACAAACGGACAAATCTAAATATATGTGTAAATAGTTGAAGCTCTATACTAATTAAGGAAATTAATTATTGGGCTACAAATGAATTTATGTGAATTGATTGATTTGAAATGCAAGTACATTAGTTAGTTAACTGACTGAATCACTAAAGAAAATGAATTACACTAAATGTCTGCAGTATGAAAGTCAGCACCGTAACTACCAAATGAAACAGGAGAATGAACTAGCATCTAGCAGTTTAATTTTAACTTAACACTAATTCTTATCCTATCTCTCTCTGTTTCCCTGTGTCTGTTCATTCCTTACCATTTTGCCGTCATCTCCTTCAACAAGACGAACAGACAGAGAGACTGTCAGTGAGGTGATCTTCTTTTATATTGAAAAGGGAAAGGAAGGACCAACTCATTTTCTACCTCTACTCCCCTCCCCTCTTTCTCTCTCTCCCTCTCTCTTTCTCTCTCTCTCTTTCACTATTTCTCTATCTTGGTCTCTCATTTCTGTTGGCTCAGTTTGTGTGTGAGAAAGTGAGATATGAGCATGAATGGAACACCTTTCTGATTTAGTATCTGCTTGTGGTTAGAGGTGGCGGCTGGAGCTTGGTGACTCTTTCTTTTCATGCAAGTCACACATACGCACACGCACGCACACACACACACACACACACGCTGCGGGTGGTGGTCTGGTAGGTGGTTTGTGAGCGTATGTAGTCTTACTGTCAGTTACCGGTAGTGATGGAGCGCGTTTTGTCAAACAGTGTGTGCGGATTACAGGAACCCGACTGTGACATGGTATTTGTGTGAAGGTGACATCACGTCCCCATTTCTGTTCCTCGTACACACACACCCACAAACAGCAAGCCCAGTTTCCTGTTCCACTGACTGACTTTAGATGTGTGTGACGTCACAGGAAGGGGTCCCTCCGGCTTCTGAGGAAGTGTGTTGTGTGTGAGTTCTAAATGTGCACACTCACCCTCCAGAAGTATTTGCGATTGGCGTCTTTGGGTACGCTGTCAGCCGTGTAGATCTCGCCCACCAGGGGCCCGAAGCGAGTTCCTTTTGGGATGTACTCCCTGCTGCACACGCCGACCACCTGCACAAAGACACGCACGCACAGACGGGTTAGAAAGTAGGTTGAGTGTCATCATTTGTTTGTATTATGTCTGAAGATCTTAACAAACTAAATTTTATAAATTAAAATAACATAAGGATGAATGTCTCAGTCTTAACTTCATGATTCACATTTTATTTGAAGCGCGTGACTTTAGCTGCGCGTGC
Source organism: Planiliza haematocheilus (assembly GCA_005024645.1). Classification (NCBI taxonomy): domain Eukaryota; kingdom Metazoa; phylum Chordata; class Actinopteri; order Mugiliformes; family Mugilidae; genus Planiliza; species Planiliza haematocheilus. The sequence continues at coordinate 4,318,927 of SRSE01000806.1, forward strand.
GATTGGCTTCATAAAAAACAGTAAAATCTCCTCCTTCAAATCTCTTTCTCTCTTTTGTCACACCTCCACGAGTCGCCACATCAAACTAAAACCGCTGCCACTTCAGACGCTTGAGGGGGAAACATTTAGCTCAAAAGAAAGAGAAAAAAAAAAGCCTTTTGTTTCTTCCTCCTCTGATTCAATCAAAAAACAGGGGCAGAGGAGAAGAAGAGGAAGAAGAGAAAAGCAAGGGATTACGTGGTGACTAGACGTTAGGCCCCAGCCACGGATGGTAGAGAATCACACACATTTTCTTCATGTTCAGCCCACGCAAACACAAGTCTTTCCCAAACCCCCCGTTCCCTGGTGACACGGGAAATCCCCCTTTTTATTCCTTAGGACCAGACATGAGAGCATTTTTTGTGTCTGTGTACATGAGTGTATGTAATCAGATATTTTTCTTTACTTATTAACAACCGTTTACAATGCACTCCCTTTTTCTTTGAGGAAATATTTTGTCATCTTTGATCACAGCAAACTGCAGTCCTCAGCCTTTCCCTTCTTCCTCTCTCAGGCCTAATAACTATTAGCTGATAGCATATCACCTCGTAAACAAAAGACAGTATTTGATTATTTTTTCCTCTGTCTTTGGTTCTTTATACAGTTTCCTGTTGTTAAGCTCCTGATGAGAAAATCTATGCGATCACATCCTTTTACTGAAAGACTCTCAGAGTGTCAGAATTGACAAAGTTGCAACCTTTTGACCTGCAGTCGTGCACATTTTTCCATTGCAAAATACCCGGAAAACACACCATAGATGCACCATTGCTTTTGTCATTGACACTAGTTAATGATCTATGATATAGACACAATGAGTTCTTAGAACGTGGACAGATCAAATTAAACGTATCTCCAAATTTCCAACTTTTGGAAGCGAAGAACCTTCTGTTTTTCACGTTAGCACCACATGGGAGAATCCTTTTGGCTTTCTTCATTATCTTACTCTTACCCAACCTCTGTCCCAACCTTCGACTTTTTTGACTTTTTCACTTCCAGTTTGATCAATGGTGAGAACTTTATTCTTTTAGATTCGTCCTAAGGTCACACAGCAGCTGGTAACTGGAGGACATGTTCTTCTTCAGTTATACAAATCAGTTGGTTAACTGAACATATGAAGCAAATGAGTGGCCCAAAATGATATCAAACCTCTTTGAGGCAGCGTAAAATTGAGTACACTGTCTATTGAGATGATAAACTGTGCCCCCTGCCTGCTGCCCTCGGTATTACAGGTGAATGAATCACTTAAAGGAGACATATGCAATATGACACAATACTCAGAAACAAACAATCATTAGCCACTCTGATTAGAAATGAAATTTTCATGGACAGTTGCGAGTTAATGAAATGGCAATTTTAGTGTGTTTCTGTTTAAATTTTGCTTCCAGGGTTTCACACACCCACACACAGACACATTCCTCTATGCGTGTGTGTGTGTGTGTGTTTTACAATGAGACACGACCCCCTCTTCATTACATGACCCACATCTGACTCACGATTTTGTGTCAGTACATATGGCTTTCTCTGCCTGGGTGTGTGTGAAAAATTGTGACTGGAGAGAAAGTTTGTCAGTCTGCCAGTGTGTGCCGACAGTACGTTTAGTGTGTGTCTGTGTGATGTCTGACCTCTTTGCTGCCTGCCAGGTGTTTGAATGCCAGGTTTCTGGGCAGCGAGGCCTCAGCTCTGGTTGTTGTCGTCATCATGGCGTCACCGTCTGGCCCCGCCTCCCACGCCGTGTCTTTTACAATGTACGTGCACTTCTCTTCGAACTCCGTCTCTGTCCATTGTGTCATGTCTGCCTCCTCCATGTCCATCTCCATGTCAACGTCAGTGTCTGTCGCCGTCTCGGCTCCGTCTGAGCCTGTGCTGGTGGCGGTGGAAGCAATTTTGGCGCTGTGGTGCGTGTTGTCCTGCTCCATGGCGTGCGCCCCCTCACTGGTCAACATGGCCGAGCTATGAGAGGTCGCCTGGTTGAGGAAGATGGACAAGGAAAGACAAAGGGGGAAAAGTGAGTCTTTCAAGCTCCCATGGCTAAATCTAAAATGTTGAAATGTAGACAAAACAAGTTAATAGAAAGAAAGAGCACAAAAAAAGAAGAAAGATGAAAAAGTAAAAAAATAAAAAATAAATAAAAAGGAAAGAAAGAAGAAAGTTAGATTCAAAGAAGATAAAAACTGACAGATGAAATGAGGAAAGACAAAAAGAGGAGAGGCAGAGCTGTGATTATGATGTGTGGTGACTCAGTACGGAAGGGGGGTCTGACTAAAGCTGGTGTCACACACGCACGCAAATGTGCATGCACATGCACACTACGAAACATACAGGAAACTGCTCATCTTGTCATTTAAAATAAATGTTAACTAATTTGGGAAACAATTAGCGGATAACACATTCATTCATCATTCATTCATGCATTCATATATGGCTCCAGTAAAGTCAATTCATTATCATGTGACAAATCTGGCTCTGTTTTTCCAGTAAATATTATTCACTTGTGTGATTCGGTTTGGGGCAAAATTACATTTTACACTTCAAATGACACTTCTTTTCTGACTTTAGCATGAATTGAACTAATTCATTTTTCATTAATTGTTCTCATATATATATATATATATATATATGAGATATACTATATATATGAAACCACAAAGTAAGATAGGAGCCTGTGATCAAACGCAGTAATGTAGAGAAACCAATAGAGGAACTCAACATGTGTCTTATGATCTTGCAAAAAAAGTTATATTTCTTTTACGTGCTGAAATGTATTACTTACACAATAGAGAACTGAAACAAATCATTGCAGCTGAACATTAAAACAATTAACTCAACAGATTTGAGATCCAAATCCCCCTTTCATCAAAAGTTTTGTAAAGCGTGATTTAATCTCTATATCGTTTTTTGGACTAATTTCTGACCTCCTTTTCTCTGAACACTTTCCAGTCCTTCTTATCAGCGTCTTTTGTTCCCCCTTGAAGTAAAGTAAGTTTTTGTCCTACATTTTGTTCCTGGCAAATTTCTATACAGACAACTCAGACAGTTAGTTGTTTCTTTGTTGCTGTTAAAAAGAAAAAGGTGGCGAGTTTACTTATGAACTAATGTGTTTTCTCTCCCTCTTTATCCCCCCTCCTCCCCGTCTCTCCCCGGGGTTGAAGACAGAGGAAGGAAATGCTGTCTGTGTCTGAATGAAGCTAAAATTGGAAGCAGAGTGGCACTGCAGCGGAACCGGCAAATCATCCCAATTTCCAGCGTGTGTGCTTGTGTGTTGGTAATGGACGGAGGGGGGGGGGAGTGATGAGGAAGGGAGCGTCAAAACTTTTCCATTTGGGGGGCCACAGCAGCGCAAACAAAACTTCAAACACGATCCCACCCAAGACAATCCCACACACACACACACACAGGCAGATATCCACACTGGGACAAACATGCTGCTTGTCCCACGCAGACAAGCGGAAAGCAACAGATCTTCAGTGACCACACTAAGCTCTGCAAATTCTTCTGAAGCCGCAAGAAAGAAAATTATTTCACATCCAAGTGGCTCCAGTCACAGCTAATGACTTTTTCTCCAAACTCTTTGATTTGTGATTTTAAAATATTTTCAGATTAAAATCTATTTGAGAAAACAAACTTTCAGTCAGAAAAACAGATCATCATTGTCAGTGACTTCTTATTAACTGCAAATAAGAAGATTTTGACATCACAAAGCCATCCTGTTCTAGAAGTACAAGAGAAAACCTGAAACATTAACAAAAAGTTCATCTATGTTTCTTGAAACAATCTAAAACCTGACGTGAAACATAAAACTCATCAGACTGGAACAAAGCAAATCCTTCACAATTACATTCAAATCCCACAAAACCACTAATCCGCTTATTTGAATTGTAAAACTATAAAGTTTCCAGCATGAAAACAAGAATTTTCCCAGTGAGCGGCTGCACCTCTCCCCACAGAAACAGGCCCACAGAACAACAGTTTCTGCTCCATTTGCCTTCTAAATGAAGCGCATTACAAGGTGATCAGGTATGAATATGCTTCTCAATATTTCAGCTCTCGGCAGAACCCAGAATCCTCTTTGCATAACAGCTGCAACATTGAAAACTAATAGTGAAACCAAGAACCAAGAAACAATTCACCTCTTGCGCATTTAGCCCAACTGAAAATATAAAAGCTGAGTCTGCACGCAGACAGGATTTCAAATTAAAGTGCAATTTAAGAAGTCAAAGTGAAACACCTCTGAGCTGTTTAAGCACTAACTAAGACACGAATAACAAATCACACTCTTCATTTAAGAAATCCATGTAAAGTCTCAGTGATATCAAGTTCTGATTTTATGTGGTAACATATTCATTTATTAAGGTATGCAAAACAATTGTTAGCCTAAACTGAGCCGTAAAACCACCAGAAAATACACCAAAGCTGTTGTTAAAACAGTCCAAACTAGTGCAAAAATTCTTTCTCCAGAAGAATCTCCTCAGCAGCATTTTAATAAAAATCACAACTCCAAAACTACAAGACAAAAATCCCAAACTCCAAAAGCTTCTTTCAATGGCAGTACTAAGCAGCAAAAAAAGGCCATAACGCCCATTTAAATCTAAGATTAAAAACTGTCTTAAAGTTTGATATTAACTTGCTGTTTTTGTTTGTTCTTACAATTTGAATTTTGACAATTTTAACACAGCCTCCAAAATAAAAAAAAGTCAAATGTTTGTCCTTGTTATAAAAAATCTCCTGTGATTTTTGTCTCTGTTAGCATTTTTAAAAGTCAGAGTGTAGCTGCCGCTTTCTTACCGTGTAACTTTGGTCCCATCCACACATAGGGACGACCGGTCAGATCCTCTCTGTATATGTGTGTGAGGATAAAGTGTGTGTGCGGGACAGGTGCAGTTCTCCCCTCTGTCCTTCCTGCTCCGAGCGCCGATACTCCACACTGGTGTGACTCTGTGTGTGTGTGTCTGCACTTAAGTGTGTGTGTGAGAGAGTGTGTGATCCACTTGGTGTCCTATGTTCAAATGCCTGAAACCTCACCATCTCCCTTTCTTAGTCTCTCTAGCTCTTCTCAGAGCCACGCCTCTAAATCCTTACTCCTCCTCCTGGTTCCACCCCCTCCCTCCCTCCTCCCTCCCTCCCACACACACACAAACACACACTTTTCTTTGCAAGGAAGCAGCAGCAGGCGCTTTCACCTGAGGCCATGAGCCATACACACACAAGCTCAAAACACTGAAAACTTCTTTTCTGCGTCAAACTGAAGACTTCTTTCAGTGATGAGGCTAGTTTGTGTGTGGGTGTGTGGGATCTGTTAACAGCTTCAAAAGCGTAAACAACAACAACATGTGTGTGCGTGCGTGTGTGCACGAGTGTGTGAGTGTTTTCCTGGGGAAGAGAGGGACATCCTGTGATAGTGACTCAGTACTCCCCCCAAAACACACGCATACGCACACACACCAAACACACACAAACACACGCAGACACACACAGCCTGTAGGGGGCAGGACTGGTCTGTTCTTATTGCTTTCTTATATGAGCTTAAAAGTACTCTCGCTCTCTCTTTCTTTCTCTTATTGTCTTGGTCTATCACCCTTTCTCTGGACTATCTTTTCCAAATAACTGTCTCTGTCTCTTTTTCTCTCCATCTTTTACTCTCTCAAGTTTCAGTTTCCAACTTGCATTTCAATTTGCTCGGTTAGCACAGCCGAAACACAGAATTTAGAAGGAACGGAACAAAAAGAGGGAGTGAGCGGAATCAACCCCATTTCCATTCTGAAGTGAGAGGACGCTCACAGTTCTCTCTCAGGCTGCATCATCGATGGAAACTTATTTCGCAGCTGAAGCCTTAATCATTGGCCATCTTGAGCGGGATGGACAATCGCCTCCTTATTTCCCCATCAGCCCTGTCACCGGACAAGAACTCTGCAGCAGATTCCGACTGATTTCGGTTGCCATAGCGTATTGAAATATGGTTGGCGATTAGTGTTAATAAAAATTATGATGGATCTCCTTAAAACAGCACAGGATTTTTCTAGAGCTTCCAAATCTATAATAGGTTCTAATTGGAGTTGTTTTGCAAAACAAGACATTATGTTCTTTCCTATCCGTTCCTATTCTGTATGCAAAACGTCCATCTGATGACCGTTGTACAGACTTGAGATAGCTTGGATGCAATCATTTTTGACCTGATAAAAATCTCATTGCCAACATTAGCTTGATTCATTCAAAGAAACACTTTATTTGGCTACATTTACATGGTGCCATTCGCTTCACGCTTGTATCATGAATTACAAAACATTTGCTACTAAATCTGACCTTGTGACATTTCTGCCATGTTTTTTACATACATAAGAACGTATTCCAACTTGAGACCATCATGCTGAATCTCCGTAAAAAAAACGTACGTGATAAAGGGGTTTATTCTTTCTCTACATTTTATTTTTTCGACTCTCTATGTGTCTTTCTCAGCTATCGCTCCAGAAGCACGCATAAAAATACTCACGGCTCTCACCCTGTTATAACAAAAGCTCACTCTCTCACTAACACTGGAAATTCCCATCTAATTGTCCCCCCGACTCCCTCAATTTACCTCCTACTCACTCGCCTCCCATCGCTCCCCCTTCTCTGCTCCTTCCCTTTGATTTCCACAATGTATTTACAAAAATGATTTTCCACACTGACCACTTGCTCTACGTTTTTCCATCACTTTTCTCTCTTGAAGTCTCTCCTCTTTTCAGAACGAGAAAAAAAAAGTCACCGTTCCTCTTTCATGTGTGTCTCGCTGGAGTGCCTTTGTGATTCGGGAGCATTTTTCCAACCAGATAATATGAAAGTGGAAAATGCATTAATGGAAATTAAAATGGAAATTCAAGAGAATTACAAGAATTGTGAAATGAGAATGCAAGAAAATGGAAATTAATTTACAAGAAAAAGTCCAATTAAAAAGGAAACTTTATATAAAAGCGTTGCTCACATGCACCAACACTACTGTGGACAGGTGGCAAATAAAAAAAAGCTTGTTGCAGCTCATTTTTTTGTGCACTGATATAAACTGACTATCCTTCAGACACTGCCACATAAAGACAAAGTTGGGGAAAAACAGCCACTAATTTTCTGTCCCAGTTCGTTGAGTCTGTCTAAAAGAAACGGACTCTACGTACATCATGTCGTCTGACAATCATCAGTGTCAGCCTACAGAAGGCTAAATGAGCCTATGTCTGTATGTGTGTGTGTTTTTTTTTCTTTCCCTAATGAAGAACGATGATCAGGAAAAGAAAACAAGCAACAGGAAGAAGACGAGAAGAGAGAGAGACAGGGAGAGACAGAGAGAGAGAGAGCTCCGGTGTCTCTCTCTCTCTCCCTCTCCCTCTCTCTATTTGGTGACAGAGGGTCTGACCACATCACTCGCTGCCTACTGCTTCCTGCCAACGGACGACCCCGACACACACGCAGCTGCAGATCTGTCCCACAGCTGTCGGACATGTTGATGCTTTACAACCAGGCAATTCATCCCTGTGCAAAACAACCAGAGACAGAGAGAGAGGCCGCTGGTGGAAGACACAAAAAAGGCTTGAGAGAGAGGTATAAAAAAAAAAAAAAACACCAACCTCTGGAACCTGATTGACTTATATATAATCAATATATATCATCAATTTATATCACACTCATTTGCATCTGTTTTGGCCAAACATATATTTTGGGTGAAATATGATGCTGGGCAGTGACTTCATTTTTTTTACGAGAAGAAATTATTTTGAATGACTTCTTACTGCCAAATTGTTTGATAGACCTGTTTGTATTTTGAAGTTAACTCTGATTTAAAGCTAAAATGCAAAATAATTAAGTTGATATTTTATAAACTGAGTAACTGAACAGACTTCATTCACAAGTCATTATTAGCATTTCTCTAGCATTCACGTCGTTGCGAGTCATAGCCATGTCAAGGTACTCGTTCTTAAGTGTAAAATCGTGAACATCAAACACTCACCACTACCCACTGCAGGTTCTGAAAAGTTTGTTATACACCACTACTCTTTCAGTCTGATTGCTAAGACGCAAGATTTGCTGTTTCATTTTACTTTCACTTTCATCAATGCAGGCTTAACGCAGTGAGCGCATGTGACACTGTCGATCTTGTGTCACACTCACTGGTCATTCAGACTGACAGTCAGGCAGACGTATAGATTATTTTTTTTTTTGTTTGTTTTTTTACAGCCATGTCTTTGTATGTATCAATGTGTATGCATGCTGTCCTGCACATGCTACAGATATGCTGCCCCCAGATGCATGTATGAATTCGGCTGCTCTCTTATCCTCCCCTTCTTCCTTCTCTTCCACTCCACCCCCTCTTTTTATGTCTCTCTACCAGGCTGGCCTCAAGCAGATGCCCCCCCACACACATATGAGCTGGGTTCTGTTCAAGGTTTCTTCCTGTTAAAAGAGGTTTTCCTTTCCACCGTTTCCTGGGTGCTTGCATCTAGAAACAACTTTGACATTTACTGATATAAAAAAACGAATTCATTTGAACTTTTATAGATACAGCAGGTGACTGATATCGATTTTTTGTATATCTGCATGGAAAGAAAATCTAATAGTACTTTACAAACATGTAACCACCCTTGTCACATCTGAATGCAACTAGATTGAAGAGAAACACACATTCACATAAAAATGACTAAAGCCACATCAATTGAAGTTCCCCTCACTCTTTGTAATGGGATGGGGGTGTCCATAGCTGTGGGGTATCTGCAGTAGGTGGGGTGGAGTGTCTGTAAAGGTAGTTTTTACCTCCCTTTTTGTTTTCTGCATGCCTGCAGGAGACAGAGAGGAGAGACAAAAGAGGGCCCGAGGACCTCCTGGGTCTCTGTTAGTTTAACAGAGGGCCTCTATCCCACACATACATGCAAGAGCGTGAGGACGCAAGGGCACACACACTTTCCTCTTACATAAACTTTCTGCTCTCCTTGGAAGTTAAAATCTGTGAGTTCTCCTGAAATCTGCCATCTGGAGAGTCCGAGAGGAAAGGAGTGGAAAAACAGAAAGAGCATGGGGATAGGTGAATGGGCTTCAGGAGCTGGAGGTGGGATTCCTTCAGAGCACAGCAGGCTGTGTTTCTGCCCTGGTATTTCACGTATTGACACTTTATGGGAAAAAATATGTGGATGCTAAAATCCAAATCCCCAGTGCATTTTGAATGATCGGTCCCCAAAGTCAAGCATAAATGTTGTGGTATCAATACAAAGTTCTTGAGTACTGGGTTTTTACATCTCTATCCTTTCAGTGTTGATTGTCCATAAATTCTGAACTGGAAGAATTCTCCATATTTCATAATGTTTGTTTAAATGAAACATCCCTGTGTGCTGCTGTAACAGGACACTTGACCTATACAAATCCTTTTCTCTGAATGTTTTTGTTCTCCCGAGTAACGGACGACCAAACAAGACGACCTGGTTTGATAACAGTGAGAAAGGTTATAATGTCTCTTGGTGTGGCATACATATGTTAACAGCTTCTTGTATGCACTCATGTGATGGCTCCCTAGGGGCCTCAGAACAAACCAAGTTCAATTCTTTAGCTTTCCGCTATGTTTGCAAGGCAAGCCAAACGGGGGTTTTATTTGCTGCAGAATCCTTTTCTCATTCAGATAAATTGGGTGGTTCAAATGAAAGCTGTATGTATACTTGTTTTAGTCTGTTTTATCACTCAGTTCTGTGGGCATTCTTTGGAGACAAACTCAAATGCGCAGATACCCAGGAGAAATCCCTGTGAGAGGAAATACCCACACTAAGAGAGAGAGTTCATCCTGATAAAGTTCTCTTGAGCGTTAAATACTTTCCTCTCCTTTCTCTCCCTCCCTCTCTCTTCCTCCTCCTTCTCCTTCTGCCTTCACATCTTCCCCCGTCCTCTCCCCTCAAGTCATCCCCTGAGTCCCAAACATTTTAATTGCAGCCCACAGGCCATTTGATGCCTCACCAAATCACTGGGAAGAGATCAGCTATTGTCCATTTCCTTTGTGTGTGTGTCTGTGTGTTACCGTGACGGTTACACTGTAGGCCAGTGCATGGTGGACCCTCCATATGTGTGTGTGTGGATTTAGGGAGTTAATCCCTGAATGGAGAAGTCATTAGGGAGAATTAGGCAGGTTAGACCCAGCCATGATCCCCTCCTCTGTGCATGTGTGCGTATTATTGTGAGTGCGACAGCCGCAAGCGCGTGGCATGCATCAGGTTGAATCCCTGGATGGGGGGGGGGGGGGGGGGGGGGGGGCGTCAGGGACAGGAGGGTGAGTTGGGGTGGGGTGAGTGGTAGCCAAACTCTCCTAATCTGGGCAATCCACCCCTGCTGTGAGCGCACACACACAGACACACAAGGGTTCATCTTGACACTCTCAACAGATGGCTGTAGCAGAAAGGCCAAGGGTAAACTTGGGCAATACCCAAACCAGACAGCCACCCCCCACCTTAACTCCCCCCTCAGTGTCTGTAGCTAATCACAGTGTCCTCAGCACGCAACCACCCCCTCTTTAATAAGAGACAGCTAAACACACTCACACACTGCATCCCGTTGTGCTGTTAAAATCCATTTCAGGTTAATCATGTCTTCTGCCATTCAGAGATAATATAATAAATGAAATTATTTTCCCTCTGCTTTCATTGTTTATGCCAAGGTAAGCTTATCACCTTTCAGCTCTCAGTACACCAAGCCGATGGTGGGCCCACTGGTGAGCACCTATTGCACCCTAGTTTTTGCAGTGTGTCCCTCAGCCGTGGGACCCAATAGCCGCGTTCTCACCGCAGTCGGAGGGCTAGCGCCGCGCCGTGCCAGTAGCCCATCCCAGCCCCAGCACGCGCGCTTGGGGACCAGATTAATTCTCACTGGCGATCTTCGGACCCCAGGTGTTACGCCCCTATTTGCCCGACGTCATTATGCCACAGCCCATTTTCAAGCCAGTTGAAAGACCGCGGCATTTTAGAACTCTAAAGCACAGTCATTACCGGAGGTGGGCAAATGGCGCAGTTATGCGCGAATTACGGTGTCGAGCGGTTTGATGGGCTATCGACGGTTGTCCTTTGTATACGTGAGTGGGCCAGGACCGCTACCGCTCGTATTAAGCTACCCACCATTGTTTAGCACGATCAGCATAATTGCTGCTGATGGCCGTAATATGTTCACCACAAATGACCACAAATCGTTTCCAACCACAACAACACAAATAAAACTCAGTTAAAGCAGATGACACAGTCACACTAGACGTCTTGCCTTTATTTCCGCGCATGTTTGAAAAATTAACTCCGCCCCGATGTACCCCTGCCCCCCTGGCCCTACCTGGCCCATCGTTTTACTTGGGCCAGGACTTCTGGCTCCTAGCTCCCTTCCCCCTCTGGCTCGTGTAGGTGAGAACAGCAGTTAGCGCTGCGCAGCGCGGCACAGCCTGGCACGGCGCAGCGGTCAGAACGGGGCTATTGTGAACAGCTTTTCAGCTGTTTCAACTTGTCCTCTCTGCAGCAGGATGATATGGTGAGAGAGCTCTTTCTGATTGGCTATTCAGCTTAGCACACCGTGGAACAAGAAGAGAAATAGAAGTGACCGACATTTAAATAACCAGACAAAACCGACATGGTTGTGATCATCTAGATGGAACAAACCAGACGAGCTGATGAGAATGATTCAGGAGAAACCAGCTCTGTACGACAGCAGCTGTAGCTCTTCCTGGTTTCGTAGCCTCCATGATTCCCTTTTTGAATGACGAATGCAGACTACTGCCACCTACTGGTATGGAGAGTTATTTCTTTTCATGTAGACAGAACACGTGTAGCAGCTAGCATCATTATAGGCAATGTGCAACAGGCTCTGACAATGGCGTCTGACGTCGGTTTGGTCTGTCCATACCATAACATTTAATACAAAGATATCACGGAGTAGTGGTGTTGTTTTTTAGGCTTTGGGCCATGAAAATATTCAGCAACACTCAACGCAACTTATTATTTTTAGGGAACCTATATATCTGTATTTTACAACAGTTTAAATGGACTCTATTGGGCAGTGTTTGTTATGTGACATTAAAAAAAAGATTTTTTTCCTCTTCTCATCAGTCGTCACACTGTTAGGAACAGTCTGTAAAATCAAACAATTCCTGGAACGAATTAATTTGATTTATCTGTATGTTTTAGGCCCCTAAGTCTAAACACAAAAATAAACTGTGCAGTGACCTGGATAAGTTCTCAGAACTTACGACAGCCTCTTATTGTTGCGTTTGTTTTTCTATTGCTCTATTTTTTTAGAGTCCAGAGCAGTCCTGGCATGTGAGTCTGTGTCACTGCCTCGTACGTCACTTTCAGCTAAGAACGAGCGTCAGCGCTGAGACGAGTAGAAGAACCCTCCAAAGAAACAAAAATAAATCAACTTTTATAAAGCACTTTAGAATGAAAAAAAAAGTTACTCAGAGGCTTCCCGCACTTGCTCTCAGGTAGCCATTAAAAACTGGAGGACATAAACATGTTCCAGCAATATTCCAGTAAACAGCGGAAACGTGCAATGAGTCACCGCATGAAACAGCAGCACGGAGATAACGCACACAAACACACATGCCTGATGTCACATTACCCCCCACTCTGGTAGTTTCCATTATAACAAGCCTGCGGACAAACCACTTTAGTGAAACTATTATACGTTAAGTCTCACAGTATGTCTGTGGTTGACAAAATCTAATTAATAGTGACTTCATTCTGCTTTATAGTGTAGTTATCTCCCAGAGTATCACTACTACACTCTCAACATATTCTTGATAGCCTTACAGCATGTCTGCGATAATTCAAATTCATATTGTGAGTTCATTACGCTTCTATCACCTTGATGTGCTCATAGTTTTGCTGCAGTATTGTTACTTGAGCTAAATGGCATTTTAACTGCATAATTACCGTTACGTTATCAGCCCATAATAATGAAATGAGGGGGACTGAAACGTGAAAAATGTGGAAATGACCCTTGATGTCAGTGCATCTGAGGAAGGAAACACTTTCAGCACTCATGTACAAATACGGTGGATTTTCCTCTTTGCAGTCAAATTCAACGCACATGTATGTCTTCCAGCTCTGTCCTGTCACACAAATGTGGAGAAACAATGGGTAACATCAGTAAATATTAGAGATGTTACAATTTTTAGTAATAACAAATTCAAATTTTTCAATAAAAAATCCTTTACATATTCAATTCAATTCAATTCAATTCAGTTTATTTATATAGCGTCAATAACAATACAAATCGTCTCAAGACGCTTTACAAGACCCGGCCTGAAACCCCCAGAGCAAGCCTGAAGGCGACGGTGGCAAGGAAAAACTCCCTTTTAACAGGAAGAAACCTTGAGCAGAACCCAGCTCATATGAAGGGACCCATCTGCCTAGAGGTACAGAAAGAGAACAGCAAGATAAACATACATCTGTCATAAATACACATATCTGACTAAAGCATACAAGTTTGATGCTATGATACAAACTAATGATGTTACATGACAGTTTGAAAATATAAGGGGAATCATCGGCAGGTTGGAGAATTGTTCATTCAGGTAGGAGTGGATAACAGCAGGATTCCATGGAGACTGGGCAGGCTGATGAGACCACGACAACAGATGTAGTATGGAGCTCCACAGGAAACACTCACCTCCAGGCCAGAGATACTCGGAAGAAGGGAGAGCAGCATTCTACATAGTAATAGCACAGAATTGCATGACTAGTAGCATATAGGAATATGTATATATATATATATGGATTTCTCTTTTAACTTGAGGTACAACCAAGAGAAATTGAGGTGAACACTGATATGCTGTTAAAAACACTATATAATGCTATCCATAGTTTCTAAAGTATGTTTAAAGGACAAAACGCACAATTTTATTCAGCATATATCTTTAATAGTAAATGACTCGTCCAGCCATCTGCATCCAGCCAATAAACACTTTTACTTGACTTGACCATTGTTTTGGCTTTTAAATATGCTAAGAATCTGAAAATGAGGGAAAAAATGAATGGGAAGTTATGAATTCTTAAAATGATGACTTCTAAAGGACTAAATAAGTCCAACGTGGTACATGCACATTAATCTCAACTACTTCACCTTTTGAATTACAGAATGGGTAGATGTCAACAATTACAAAAGAAATATTACTGGAATATTACATCTTTCCCACAATGGGAAAATTATAGCAAAGGGTGTACTAATCTCAACTACTTCACCTTTTGAATTACAAAATGGGTAGATGTCAACAATTACAAAAGAAATACTACATCTTTCCCACAATGGGAAAATTATAGCAAAGGGTGTACTACTACTACTTCACCAGCTGCAATGGAGCGTTGAATGCAACATGCTCCTGCATGGTTCTTACATGTGTTCTATAAATACGGATCCAGAAAGAGTTACTTGTTTCAACTTCCTTCTGCACTCACAACAAGCTGACTGGTCTAAACCCTCCCGTCCCTACTCCATTTTTGTCCAGCCGTCCTCCCTTTATGCCTTTCCATCTCCTGTTTTATCTTCTATCTTTTGTGTCCCTGAACAAGGGACGTTGTTGTTCATGATCTGTGTCTCTACCTAATCATTATTGGATTATAATGCATGAATTTCTGTTTTGTGTACCCAAAGGTGTGGCGGCTAAATGAGTTTGTAATGACAGTCTTCCTTTTTAGACACTTGAAACAAACACAATGGAAGGATAATGTAAAATTGGTTGGTTGCCAATAGACTTCCGGGAGAATCTGTGTTCCTTAATGGACAACACTCAATACACAAAATTAAAACTTTACCAGTAACACATTATGCTAATTTACACCCACACCTCTCATATTAATTGTCCACTTAACACTTTCCATTTTCACTAATGTGATCACCACAAGCACACACTATTCCTAATAGCTTGGGTGGAAGAGGGAGGTAAACTGTTGACACATCGTTGACACCCTGCATCTCTCCTCAAGCTTGAAAAGACACAGAGATAGCTAAACCTTTTGTTATCTCATTGCTATGCTGAGGGAAGAACATGAAATCTATCCTCGGAGTAAAATATTCTGAAAAATAAAATGCAGTGACCAGCATTTTTGCCCTTTAGTGGGTGGCTTGCATTTTTATTTTTGAAATATAAGAGTAATTGTTTGATCTTCATTGCATCTCTAATGGTAAGCTAAAAGTTTTGTTCAGTAAAAGACAGACACACACAACCCACTCTGCCAAATGAAGCAGAATTAAGAGCGACAATGACCTCGGTTAGCAGAAAGTGGGTCACTTTGGGAGGTTGAAGTTCGCTCAACTGACAAAAGTGCAGCTCACATACACAAAATGCGAATCTGAAAAAAAAAAAAATGTTTGAAAATATGCCTCTTGAATGTCTGATATTCAAACATTTAACTACTGCAAATTGTGAAGGGTGATTAGATCAGTTGTGTCAGTCTGCAGCAGGTCCAAGCACTCAGCCGTGAAAACCTAATTGCATTATCCGTTTCTACAACTAGCGCTGCAATTGTTCATAGTTCATAAACGAGAAATCAATAAATGGATGAATGGGGGGAGCAGCAGGCGGCAGATGATGTGTGTGTGTGTGTGTGTGTGTGTGTGTGTGTGTGTGTGTATGTGTCTGTGTATGTCAGCACACAGTCTTCAGTTGTGTCAGCTTTTGTTCCTGTGCTTTTGTATTTAAGTCATTTTATTTAGTTTTCTTGTTTTCCGCTGTGTAAGTGGGCTCTTTTGTATCGTGCATGTGTGTGTGTCCTGTTTGAGTGACCAGTCATTAGGAGGTTAAATGGGGTCTGTTGTCCGAGTGCTCTGCTGATTAAGCCGGACTGATCGGGGCTGGTGGGCACCTGCCATAACCAGGCTGATTCTCATCCATCACCCACTGACCTGGCCGCAGCGTGGCCCCTGGACACTACAGGGGCCCGAGGGCCCCAGCAGCTACCCCCCTGCCCCGGAACTGACCACCACCATTACTCCTTGCATCTAGAGCCAGGATGACCCATAAAGACTCCATCTTCTTTCTAACCCCAGCCACAACCCTCGCTCTGACCTTCCAAGATGAGCACTTCTATAACCCCCAGAAACTTGGATAAATGCAGCTTTCACAAGAGATGACTCCAAAATGCTGACCGTGATGACCGAGTCGAGGTCCTCTGTATCTCTGGCGCCAAATTGTTCTGGATCCAAATCTAATGCTGCTCTATGCTATTAACCCCAAATGGAGCAGTTCACTTCTGAAATACCCCTCCCCCTTTCCAAAGGGCACCTTTTAACCACCATTTAAAGTGCTGCTAATTCTTCATATTTTCTAGTTAAAATACAAATTCATGATATGGAGCATCTAAGACCTTTCTCCAAACACAGACACCTACCATTGCTGTTTAATAAAACCCCTAACAAAAGATACAAAAGCCACACAGTAAGTAAAGAAAGCTCTGGAAATTAAACTAAACAAAGCTTGGAATTCACGTTCTCTATTGTATGCAGCCCTGGTTCACACCCAGGTTTATCCAGCCCTCAAAACCAAAAGCTGACCAAACTGCACCAAAGACCCAGTATAAGTTAACTATACTTCTAATAGGAATCATAACATCTCTGGTGCTGTAAAAACTGCTAATTTCCAACCCAGGATTTGGAGGAAAACCTCTCCTCAGCTCAAAGTCTGAGTCAGAGCTTGGACATTTACAAACTGGACCGAAGACATGCCTGAAAGATGTTTCTCTTAATGTGGGTTCAGTTAAAAAAAAAAAAAAAGACTTTCCCAAGAACCTCAATTTGTTTCACTTCGACTCTTATCCTCTCAGAAACTAAAGGAGTGGAGATGAGCTAAAACCTTTATAACTTTCAATCTCTGTAAATATTTGTAAGCTTTAGGGGCATTTTTCAGTTTCTGTACTCCTAAAAAATATGTTAATGATGGCAACAAATCACAGGAGCTTAGACGCAAGAGTAAATAAATGTGCCAAACCAACAATGTGTACGATAAGCTACGGGTGGTTTAACAGGGATGGTTTTAGGGGCAACTTTGACAATGTTAATTAAAGACAATCTTAAAAAAACAAATGTCTCTTTTTCATTATGAATCAAAGGGTATACGACTTTTATTGCCATGAAATCTTTTATACAGGCACACTTTGGTGGTTAAGTAACTCAAACTCTGACATCAGATTTTTTATTAAAAGTGCAATTTAAAATGCATCTGCTCCTCCAGAACAAAGTCCAGACTCAATATTTTAATATCATTTGCCTTAAAGGAAAAAAAATCAATAAAAAATAATCAGTAGTCCAAGTCCTCCAGAGTTCCCCAGCTGTCATCTACAAATCAGAATCAGATTAATAACAATACATATAAATTAAACAGACTCTGTTAGTGTTGTTTTGTAATTAGGCCAGAAGACGATGGGGGGTCCCGGCAAAAAATAGCTAGCAGAAGGTGAAAGTCAGACTGGAGGTCAAATCAGGTTGTTCATAATAAGACTGAGTAACACAAGAATAGCTGTGCATCTTGAATGACGCTGGCAAGAAGAGTTGGAGTTGGTACATTTTCTTTAAAATGTATTTCTAGAGGGAGCTAATGCTGGAAGCTATATGACGGCTACATCGTGTACTTTTTTATTCTATGGTAGTGAAACCGTGTTTGGGTGTGGAAGTAATTGTTAGTGTGAGTCAGAGCTAACACATTTTAACTGGTTCACAGTCCAATGAGATCTGATATGAGTTCAGTTCCCTCTGTCTTTATAAGAACATACAACGCATGCAGTATATGCAAACTCTCAGCATGCAGAGAGGACACACTGGTAACACTAACCCAGTGATCCGCTGGGCTTGAAAAGTGAAATGGATTTATTCTTCCCGTTTGCAACGTTTTCCTACTTTTTGAATGGAATGCTTCATTGTGTCCATCTTTGGTTTTTATTGCATATGTATATTTGATGGTGACATAGCAGTCCTAACTCTGCCATTCAGTCTGTTGGATAGTGTGTCTATTGTTAAGTCAGATTTTAAGGTCACCTTTTATGCTGTGTCTCTCTAATACAATCAAAATTACAATACAAACAACAATTTTTGTCATTTTAATTCCTCTTGTCACATCCATTTATTCTCGTGAACTGGTTTGCTAAGCTGAGCAGCCAGTCAAAGGCATGTCTCTTCTTATTGGCACACGCCACCACTCATTCATTGTCTTAGACTCTGACTGACTGCTTGCTCAGCACTACTGGATTCCACAACTTTAGTGGCTAATATTGCTACAATGTCTGGGTTCTGGTAAGACGGTACATATCTGTTGTGATGAGAAGCAAACTTATCTGTCAATACACACACCGATCAGGCATAACATTATAACCACCTTCACAGTTGGCCCCCATTGAGGTGTGGGGAATTTAGAGGCTACGTCAACACCTCACACTTGTTGTGCTTCTCAAACCAATCCTGAGCCATACCATTTTTGCTTTGTGGCAGGGAGCATTATTCTGCTGAAAGAGGCCACAGCCATCAGGGAATATGTTTCCAAGAGAGGGTGTACATGGTCTACAACAATGCTCAGGTAGGTGTAAAGGTCAAAGTAACATCTACATGGATGGCAGGAGCTCAGGTTTCCCAGCAGAACATTGCCCAAAGAATCACACTGCCTCCACTGGCTTGTCTTCTTCCCATAGTGTATCCTGGTGCCATGTGTTCCAGTAGGCAATGCACATGCACCCGGCCATCCATGTGGTTTACAAGAAAACATGATTCATCAGACCAAGCCATCTTCTTCCATTGCTCTGTGGTCCTGATGCCTATGTGCTCACTGTTGGTGCTTTTCGGTGGTGAAAGGTGAAGGTCTGCAGCCCCTTAGCAACAAACTGTGATGCTCTGTGTATTCTGATGCCTTTTGATCATAACCAGCATTAACTTCTTGAAGAATTTGAGCTACAGTAGCTCATCTGTTGGATTGAACAACACAGACCAGCCTTCACGCCTCATGTGCAATGAGCTTTGGCCACCCATGGACAAATGTTCAAAAATGACAAAATGTTCACTTACTGCCTATTATATCCCACTCACTAACAGGTGCCATGGTGTTTATGTGCATCTTTTCCACATACAATAAATTCACTACCTTCCTGTGGAAAAAATGCTACATTGCTTCACTGAACCATGCATTTTAACCAGTTAGACTTAACTAGAGTATTAAGATCAGTTTCATTTGGGTTGTGTCTTACTGTGTCTTTTCCTGTCATGTCTCAAGTTCAATATGACACCACTAGCTTCTTTTCAAGCAAGGTAATTTCAGACCATATTCAGCTTACCCTGTCACACATGCACCCTGTAATCTTTTCTCACTTTCTCTCACAGCTCCTCACATCACTGCCATTAACTCTTTCACACATACGTATTGTAGAAAAGCACCACACGCCCTCTTTATGTCAGGTAATGTAGCTGCTTTTCATGAACAAGAAAGAGAAAGGAGGACGCATATTCAGCAACTAAGCAGTACTATATGTATGTATGTGTGTGTGTGTTTTTGTCAGTGTGTGTGACTCTGAAGTGGGACACTTCTCAGCACAATGGCACTCATCTCGAGTACATTTGTTTAGCTGTGTGTGCACTGAAATAGACAAGTATTCACACGTAAACACGTTCTCACAGGGATATAAGGTTACACCTAAACGTTCATACAATACACAGAGTCTCAATTTATAGATTATATACCTGTACACACACACACACTCTATAGGTCGTCTATTCGTGTGGTGTGACCCAAAAAGGACAGAAGAGTTTCCAAACCTGGCTTCCTGTCTTAATACGTAAAAATCTTCAGCACTGGATTTTCACTTAAGCAAAAAAGGTTTAGAGGAAGATTATGGTTTGGGCTACATGTTGTAAACATCTTTGCCATCCTTTAAACAAAGACATTTGAGAGCCAAAATATAGCAATAAAACAATAACTGCTCTGGATTTGCTACACTGTGTGTATATTTTGTGACTTTTGGAATAATAAGAATTTTATCCTGTTAAAAAACTTTATTTCGATTCAGTGCAATTCTATTTGGTATAGACACTGATCAACCGCAACATTAAAACCACTGACAGGAGAGATAAATAACACTGACTATCTTGTGACAATTCAATGTTCTGCTCGGAAACTCTAGGACCAGGCATTGATGTGAATGTTACTTAGACATGTACCACCCACCTAGACCAGACCAGGCACCCCCACCTCATAGCAATGAGGATGCAGCCTGACACAGACACACACAAAAACATTTTAGGAACAACTTGAAAAACAGTACAAGGCGTTGACCTGGCCTCTAAATTCCCTGTGGCATTCAAAGTATTAAGTACGGATAAAGTTGCTATATCAACAGTTTTCTTTATTATAGGTGAGTTGGCAAAAATATGTCAGGTGTGAATTAGTGTCCTCACTTCAAGAGACAATGATGGGCAGATTTGTTGCAAACAAGGCAAAGCAAACCAGCATAACAGGATGTAACCTCAAAACAGATATAGATATCTACTTCAAGCTTGTTTTAAAGTCTATTTAACCATAGGCTTCTCAGGGTTTGAGATTTGACAGTTGATCAACCAAATATGTAATGTGTAGAAGCAGTATGTAAGGTAAATAAACCTTCATAAAAGGCCAGTGAGATCACGTTTGAGTGTTTTCATCAATTTGAGTGGCTAACTAAATGAAATGCACATTGTTAGCCACGTAACTGCCTAAGTCATTGATACTGTTACAGTATCAATAAAAAATACCAATGTGCCTGCTAAAAAATAGTTTTTCTTTTTTTCCAAAAACTTTAAAATATGAGTTACTCAATTATGCTATAAGGGCTAACAATGTGTTGCTCATGCAGTCAAAAAAGAGTATTCAATACTCAGTATTTTATAGCCTACACTTTTTACCCTTGATATTTTTGCTGCTCTTTTGTACACTGTGGTAAACTGTAATTTCCCCATTACGAGATAAATCAAGGTTTTTCTTAATCTTAATCTTAAGCCTAAAACATGAGACAGGGCTGTGCCCACCTGCACGGCCAAGACACTAAATCTAAATCATTAAAATAGAAAAACACCGACACACACAAACTGCAGGCCGTGGCGCGTGGCTGCTGTTGCAGGGACAAATTTGGCTTCAGTCCGATTTCCATGGCAGTCTGCCAAGCCAAACACACACATGCACGCACACACACACACTGACAAAACACACACAACCATTCACAACTTAGCGCCAAGCTCAGATAAATACCTCCCTCGATCTGGCTGGGTGGCTGTACGAGTGTGCGTGGACAGAGAGAGTGGAGAGAGGAGGTAAAGTTTAAGTACAGTCAGACAGGAGAGAGTAAACACTGATAAGTCCCAGCTGTGTGTCCACGCGGCCATGTGTGCACGCCACCCCCACCACGCACACACTAAAACACTTCCGAGCCCCCCGACTTTTCCATCAGATCCATCGTCCCACACACACTTCCACCACTTTGATGAGGTGAAGGGGTGTGTATCCGTGTTCACTGTGTGTAAGCATGTGTGTGTGTGTGTGTGAGGGACAGACTGATCTGTTTCGTGTAAAGATCAGAAGATTCGACTCATGGGCACAACGGAAGTAGAACCCACACAGTTTGAAGAAAACAGAAAGAGTGGAAAAGGAGAAAGAGGAGGATGAGGCAGACTCTATGGCGCAAAGAAAGTTGTCAGTGACCAGGGATGCTGGCGTCCAGTCATCAAAATATTTGTCATTAACCTAAATAAATTCAAACTGATACATCCTCATTATTTATTTTTAATTCTGAATTTACAGAGCTAGTAATATGTGTGAATGACAACCCACGAATCCTAAAATGTCCTAACTCCTCTTAACATTTACTTATCGTCAGTTTAAGGTGAATGAAGTAGAAACAGTGTGCGGTGAAGCAGCCAATAACTGCTTCCAGTGAACCACAGCCATAAATTTTGCATACAAAGATCAAACAACCAAATGCAAATGGAATATTAACAGCGCAGTTCAGCGAGCTCATATCAGTCGTATTGGTTTGAATTTGCAAAACCACAAAAGCCAACGAAGGCTAATCAGCACTTTTTTTCTACCTGAACCTCTTTGTTTTATAAACTTTATTTATAAAGGTTTTTAAAAAATACTTAACTCCAAATAAATGGGTTGCAAGGATACAAAGCACACATCTTCCAATGTGTCTAATACCATCTGCATCCAGTCATTTAGTACAATAACCGTTTTCTACAGTTTTTCTAGCATTTTGAGTCAAACATACAAAAATTTCCATTTTTGGGAACTTGACAAACTCTTTGAGTTTATATTTTACAGAAATCTAAACAATGAATTACTCATGTCAGTGCTAATAGAAGAAGGATGGAAGGAGAAAATTAAAGATGAAACAACAGTCATAGGAAGGACAGGATGTATAACGGTACAAAGGAAGACCATAACGGACGGTTTGGTTTGGGAAAATGTCAGCAGTAATTTAAAATATGCCTGATTAAAGATTAATGGGGTAATACATCATAATGGCATAAACTAAAAACTGACAGTGATCACGCGCCTGCTCATCACACAGTTTTTTTGATGTGTTTATCTCTGTCGCTCGTGTTTTCAGGCTGAAGTAGTTTTTTTCGGCTCCGTGGCGGTTGCCCTGATGACACACAGCTCTGTCTGGCCTGTGGTTTCTTCTCAAGTGGTCAATGGACCCCCGCACAGCAAAGTGCACACACGCACACACACGGGAGGGGACAGCGACCAATCGACACAACGCATGTACGCATGCACATGCATGGAAACACACACCTCACATCACGACACAGTTCGTTTCAAACACACACAGGATGAAAACATGCTGCTCCAGGAGCATGCTAAATCACACATGCACGCCCATGTGCACGCGCACACACACACACAAAACAGCTGTTTCCAACATGCTGAGGCGGTCTGGAAACCACTTCCTCTCAGCGGCTCAAACACATTTTATTCATTTACTGCTCGCTCAAACAGCCAGGCAGAGCACTTTCACTGCACACACATGTTCTGTGTGTGGAAGTGTGTGTGTGCATGATAGAGCAAGTGAAAAAGATCTATTCTTCCATGTTTGGATGGAAATTTAGTGTGTTTTCAAGAGACAGACTAAAGCTGTGTTCTTGTGAGTTTGAGGAAAACTTTGATGTGATTGTGTGTCTGAATGAACATGTGCATGAATCCCAGAGCTGATAGCTGGTCTGATATTAATTGTGAAAATTAAGTGAGTGTCAAAACTCCTTGGGCTGCTCTGCCACAACGCAGTGAGTTCAGTTTGAATGGGAAATTGTGTGGAGTCACAGCAGACGCACACATAAAGACACACAGACAAAGACACATGCTGGACACACTCCTTCATGTCGTGGCTGGTGGCCAGGGTCTGCTTGGCTCTGATTGGCCAACACTCTGTAAATATTTAGAGGAAGCGGAAGGGTCCACGGTCCAAACTGTCGCCACGGGAGACGAATCGCCTCTCGTCCCTCGGCCCCTCCCCAAGCACACACATATATACTCACACACACACAAAGACATGCACACAATAATCACTGGTCTCTCGGATCTATAGCTGTGGCTGCCGGGTTGAGCGGATCAATCACACACACACATATAAACTGCAAGGTAGATATTGGACAAGGTGTTGATATGCCTCCCCCTCAACCCCTGGATGACCTTTCACCTCCCCTCAGAGTCACTCCGGCCAATCAGAGGTCACCTCTCCCTCCTTCAGTCTGCACATCCACACACATGAGAACCAGTTGTTGCTATGTTCTAAATACAAACACTCACATGTTTATCCCCCATGTTTACAGCCTGCAGAATGGATTTGTATTGCAAAACGGGACTCCATATTAAAGGAACATGCCTGTGTTTTAGCACATTAATCTACAAGCTGTTTAAGGCTGATGTCTAAGCCTAAAGGTATTCAACTCTGAATGAGATGAAGGAGCAAGTATCACGTGTTAGAGGCTGGTAGGCCAGGCTCATAAATGACTGAATCAAGCAGTTATAAAAATTGTTGTTGATTTATAGTCTCTAAGACTGCCTCTGGCAAGTGAACTCACAGCTCCCACAGGATCCACCGCATTTATGTATTTATACTTCCTTGTTACTTCAAAGTTAAGTTATTTTTAACTGTGTAAGTTCATTTAAGGTAGCTCTGGACTATGCAAATACAGTCAGAGACAAAACAGAAAGCAACCTGAATTCTATATGAACTACAGAAAAACAAATTTGCCTCGAGCTGAGTCAAACCTGACTAGATAAGCGAACGATAAAATACAAACAAGGTGCGGAGCCAGAAGCAAACTATTATGTATGTATTTCAGTTCAGCTATTAAACTAGAGTAATTCCCATTAATTTGTCCTTGAGGGGCTTACAGAGAGAAAATAAACTAAAAAACTAATAATGAGACACATCCATTCATACATACAGTCTTTTCATAACTTTAAAACTGGAATCAGAGCAGCAAGACGTACAGGAAACCACAGCCACACTGATACCATTACCTTTCTACCTTCCGCTGTAATCTACCTCTGTCTTTCTCTCCTCTGTCAACCAGCCATACATCTTCTGACCCCAACACACACACACACTTCCATTACTGCTTCATCATGCTGACCCCACATCAACCCCCCAACGTCAGCTCTGACCCCACTCTACCCTTCCTCCGCTCATTCCTCTTTTCTTCCCTCCTCCTCTCCCTCCCCTGCCCCTCTTTCTCTCTTCTCCCTCTCCTCTTTTCCCCCCTTTTCATTCCCTGTCATCTCCCCTTCATCACTTTTATATTCTCTTCTTCTCCTCCTCTACGTGTCTTCCATCCCCCTGCATGAAAGAGTTATTGTGTGGCCATATTGAAAGAGAACAGGGAGGCAGAGAAGACGAAGAAGAGACTTCAAAGATTCAATTGAGGGATGAATGAGTGAAGGAGGAGAGGATGAAGGAAGGATGACAAGGTGAAGAAAATAGTTGATAAAGAGACAGAGAAAGAAAAACTTGAGGAGGAATGATTATTTAACATGTTTTAATCTAAATTGACCTTTTGATGTTGATGCATTTTTATCAGAAACTGTTAAAACACTCACACACACACACACACACACACACACACACACACACACACACATATATATATATATATATATATATATATACATTTTAAAAAAAAAAAATCTTTGTCTTCCTGTCTTCTCCATTCACACATTCATCATCCAGCACTGAGCGACCAGGGTAAACCTGTTTGTTGGCGTCTAAGGGAGTTTGATGTCATTTTTACGAGCTTGTCCAGGCATTCCTGGCCGCTGTTCGTCGACTTTAACACACTGCTAATTAGAGGCACAGAAAGACGACAGAGAGAAGGGAGAAAGAGAAAAAGAAAGAAAGGAGGTGGGGTGGAGGGAGGGAAGAGAGTGTTTGCGAGTAACAGGGCGGGGACGAGAAGAGTGAGTGTAGTAGCTCCTATTAGCACATACCTTTAAAGAGCAACATGTTTTACAGACTCGCAGTACTTCATAATGTCTGAGGAGATGTGATGAGAGGGAGAGAAATCTGACTGAAGAGCAGTTTCTCTTCAGCTTCATTGTTGAGATTCAACTTATTAACTTGTTCTGCTGGAAATAAGCCAATACATAGGGAGAAACTTTCAGATGGAACGTTTTAATGAATGTAGGTGCAAAGAATAGACAATCAGGCCAGTTTGCTGTTCAAACAAGACTTCAAACACATGTGAGAGGAAACTATGTAACTATGTGAATAATTCTAGGTGATTGAGTATGGAAGGAGCCTGTGACATTTCCTCACTTTTTGTTTAGTTCACATGTGGGTCTTGCGAGACCAAACCCTTTATCAGCATGGTGACTTTGATTGTAGGACGGTGTTTCCTTGCGGTAAAGGTTTTGGAACTGTGTCATATGTCAATCAACTTTATCTAATAACTAATAATCAACACAGGACAGGGAGGAGAGAAGAAGACATGATGGACATGTCTGTCGTATGCTGTAAACACTAAACTGCAACTGCAGTCCACCGTGCACCCTGACATGACCTCATCTATAATGTTTAAGTCCCAACAGTCCTGAAAGAGCCAATATGAACCTGTTTATGTATTCACTGATATTAAAAGGAATCTAAGAGTATTGCATGTAGTGCAGCTAAAGTCAAAATCTCTACTGCTGCAGCTCTACAGTCCGACCAAAGCTGAACTCAATAACCATATGTGCAACTCTTAAACACTTTATGTTGAGGTTATAATGACCACAAATATTTCTGACTTGTCAGATGTGCTATTGATTGGGACAATACAGGGGCACAGCTTGTGATGAATCCTAAAGTGCTCTGACCAACCTCTCTTTTAAAGCGCAACTCTTATTGACTGACAAAACTTAAACTAAGGTGTTCATTCAGAGAAAATCCATCACGACAAATACCACATGTTTCAGCAGAGGAAAGTTGAAAAGGTGAAGGAGCAGAGTCCAGGCACCTCCAAAAATCACTGCTGCCACCTGACTATAAGGCCATTCATTTAAAAAGCACAGTGAATGAAAACGCCTCTCAGTATTGAAGCCTGTCGTTGCCTTCTCCAGACTATTACAACTCTTTATAACTTATGTGTTGGATTTATTCATTTAGTTTACATATCTTTAATTGATTTTCTTGATACACCATAGTTTTTGGGTTAGATTAATTATCTAACATGAGTTATTTGAGGAAATAATATTAACATAATGTTTCCATCTGAACACCAACGTGCTGTTTTTAATAAAACCTTGTTGTACTTGTGCATCATTTTTATTTATGTAGCATGTAAAACCACTAACTGATGCAAGACATTTAGGAAATAGTCTTATCCACAGTTCTCGTTGGTTCCATGTGTGCCTGTTAGCATCAGTCAATAACACCACCAACCCCTTCAATATATTGTCCCTTGCTCCCCCCACAGAGCAGTGAGTGAACCCCCAATCTGTTACCCAACAGTTTTAGTTACTCAGTAACTTGCAGTCTCACTTATCAAACACCCTCCTGAGGACACCCATCAACACCAGTAGCGTGCTAACACTAACTACTTCCCCCTGCCTTCCTCTTCCTCCTGACCTGTCATCAGGTGACTCCTCCCACCTCCTCCTTCTCTTCCCCCACTCCATTTCCCAGCAGACAGTCCTTATCTGACCTCTGACCCGTGATGAGCAGAGATAGAGGAGACAGTCCACACTCTCTCACTTTAAAAACAACAAATCACCTCTTAGTAACTCTGCAGCCACCAGCTCACACTGTTCAAGGCTGTGCTTGCATGTTAGTGTTTTGAGTGTTACTCTTCTTTAAATGGATATGAAGTAAACTATTTTAAAAAGGAAAATCAAGTTTATACTGCACTAAGTGACTAAACAGTGTTTTCATGTGTTTTAAGCTGCTCCATTAGCCTCATCCAGGCAGTGCATTTTACCGTAAATTTAACAAAATGTATTTTAAACAACAACTAAAATGTGTTCTTATGTGTCCGGATTGTAAAATAAGTGGACATGTCCCATCCTGGACAGCAATATTTAGTACACAAAGTGCTTTTTAAATTGTTACAAAAAGATGGATTTCCTGGTAAATGCTGGACAAAAGTTTAGTGATAACTTGACATTTTTTCATGTTATCGTTACTGTTATGCCAAAAACACCTCTGTTTTGATGACAAACTCACAATCGGACATCTAACAGAGTTAGGGACAGAAATAGTCAGAGATCCTAAGCAAATTATCCCAAAATATCATAAATTTCACAGCAGTTTCACCTAGTTTACAACATGTGATCACCAACTTTATGATCAAATAAATATCAAAATAACGGCGAAAAAAAAAATGACCTCAAGATGTTGGCATATTTTCACTATTGCTAGTAGAAAATAAAACATTATGGCTCGTTACAACATTAAATGACTTGGCACGGATATTATTTTCTGTGGCAGGAGCTATTTCCTAAACAGAGAGGAGGGATGTGTGCCTCCATGTTCGTGTGACGGGTGTATTTTGTTATGATCTGATCTGACTGAGGTCTTAGTGTTAAGCAATACTAGAGGTTAAAAGGGTGGAGAGAAAAAGAGAGAAGTAGCAACATGGAATGTGTGTGTGTGTGTGTGATCCTCTGTAATTTGTCGAGGCCTTACACTGAGCCTGTAATTACCCTCCTGGTATGCACACACACACAAGGCTCGGCCACAAGATGTGTGTCACGACAGCCCGCGTGAAAGAGATAAGTGCAAAACACTGATACCGCACATTGCACGCAAAAAGTGGCGCCCACATACAGGTGAGCAGGTATGTCTCATTTCCCTGCGTAGAAACCGCAGCGCTTGTGACAAACACAGAAAGTCAGCGTCAGGCCGGTGAATAATTGCTGCAGTGAACATAGTGACACAGTGGACTGACTGTGTTTTAGCTGGTTAATATTTAGCAACTCACGTGATCACAAACACACAGTGGGAGACAAGACTGATTAAGTTACAACAGTCGACAAAGAGTGTGTGTGACTGGAAAGAAGAATGAAGAGGAAGAAAAGGGAAACTAAACGTACAATTTAAGTGAACACCTGCAAAATACAAATGAAAGGAATGAGTTTAATGACATTACTCATGTTGTACAGTTGCCTGCTGTACACAGGTTCAGGAGGAGATAAAAAAGATCTATACAGTTTATGACAAGTCAACAGCAGGGGAAAAAATCACAGCTACTTTCAGATGTCAGGAACCTCGTTTAATACACGTAGAGCTCACACAGACACACAAGACAGTTTTCACTTCATTAATCGATTTTTCTACACTTTACGTAACAGTCGTGAGTGTGTGTTTTTGTGTGTGTCTGTGTGTCCCTGTGTAACCCCAGTTGTCTATCAGCACAGGGTTTGAACCCACAGGAAGCCACACATACACCAAACCCTGCAATCATTAACCTGCATCACACGCATGCACTCAGACTCACACAATAACATGCTCACAAACCCCCGTGCACATGCCAACGCAGGCTGGTGCACATGCAGTGGCATGCACAGGTTTACGCATACACATGCAAGAGGAGCAACACAACTTGGCGCAATCTAATTGCCAGCACAGGTAACACACATTTCTAGGAAAACAATGAAGAGTCGTGCTAATCGTAAAACCCCCTCGACTGATCAGATACACATATAGATGTGCACATACACACATGCGCGCACACACACACTCCGCAGTCAGGGCCTGGAGATATGGAAGCTGCTAATAGCTCAGTTGAGGCCCGAGCAATCAATCACTGATAAAACACACCAGCTTTATGGTCCTGGAACAAGGTGAGCACTGTTTACACACAGATTCACACACACAGATAGAGAGTTTGTGAAATAGAAAGTATGGAGGCCAAGGGCTGGCCCTGCAACACCCTGATAAAATATGTCACCTGGTCAACATGAGCCCCCACATACACACAGCTAGAAAACCTTTCTTCTGCCTCGCTCACGGAAATTGAGGTGACCAACCCCGGTAACCTGTTGCCTTTAACCTTTAACAAGAAACAGGTACCAATAAAATCTACAACATACTTAATCCCCGTCTGAAATGTTCAGAAAACAGATAATTAGACATGATACAAAATGTGACCAACCTCTGTAGGCCCAGCTGTGAACAGAACACTTCAAACTGGTAGCAACATGGAATCCAACAGTTAATACCAGTCATGAATAGGATGAGCAGCAGTAGTATTTTCTGCACATAACTTATTATTCTCTTGATTTATTGACAACTTCTAAGCAGAACTGATTTCAATATTCAGTACTGAGATGTGTTAAGGTGTTACATGTTTAGCACAATGAATCATGGCCTTGTGTCATTCATTCAATTCTGCTGTTCTCCATCAAATACCTTAATATAAGCAAAGTTTTCCACTCACTGATATGGAAAGATGTGTGACCACTATTTCAGAAGTCAATAATTTGATACCTTAAACATCATGAGAACCTGAATCAGACTGAGACATCAAATTGGACATAGAGTTAACTCAGGTCCCTCTGTCTTTCTCATTTACCCTCCTGTCCCACAACAAACACCACACACACTCTGACCGAACTGACCCACACACAGTGACCAAAGGGACCCACCAGCACTGCAACAACAAGGTAACAAGGTGACAGACAAGACACACAGACGGAGTCATGGGGAAGATGGCTGGGATGAGGGGGGGTTAAACAGCTGAAGGTTCAAATTGATTCTAATTGACTTCTGCACACACAAAGGAACACACCAATTGACCAAGAACACACACAGACACACCCTGACCTCACATACACACAGGTAATGAACAGAGCGACACACAGTAGAAATGACAGAGCTGTATGGAGACAGAGTGTCTGGCTCCATATTTAAACTCCACTCCGTCACAGTGTGTTTGTGTTTCTGTATTGCTCAGTCGCTCTGGTTTATTACTCTGTTATTTATCAGCAGTAATGAGCTCAGACCTCCACTGGCTCTCCCCGGCTTTTATACACAAACCTGAGAGGAGAGAAACACCAACCTGTAATATTTCCATCAGTCATTTTTATCACTTATAGAGCAGCAAAGCAGGAGGAGCTGCTTATCCCAGAACTTTTTTTTCTGGTATAACTATTCTAACTCGAGCGTCTCCTTTAACTCAAGTTTTCTATCATGGCCATCAGCAGGACAATTATTTCCACTTAAAAGACCCCGTTTTTCCTTCAGTTGGCAAATGGCTCTAAATACAACTCTAACATAACATAAGCAGCCCTAATGGTGCCTTTAAGTGGGGTCTTGTTTATCATGATTTCTACAAGAGTCCATTGGAACATGCCCTGATGTCTAGTATTCACTTCGGCTAAAAGGACATTTTATGTAAGTCTGAGTTCAAAAAAGTTATAACATATACACATGTCAGAGTACAGAAATGTTACATTGAAAAAAAGGGGGTTTTATAAATCACATTTTGGGCAACCATTTTAGTGTCCCTAGGAAACACACTTGGCAGACACAGTAATACATCTTCTGTCAGCATGGACTCCTTTCATGAAAATTCATGGGGTAAATATGAAATACCCTGTGAGACTATTGTGTTGGTGTCATCAGATCCCAGTTCTGTGAGTAAAATGTCTTCAGAATTGATAAAAACAAGAAAACTAACTTGACTCATTTACGCCAACACTTGAAAATACGAGCTCTCAAATTTCAAAGTAGGAAAATCTTGAAACAACAAAAAAATGTCTAGCCATACTTGGTCACAGCTACTAACAGTAGAGAACAGAAGGTAAACAATGATTAAGGAAAGTGTTGAAAAGTCATTTCATTGTAGAGGCCAGCCTTCAGAGATCTGAAAAACAGACCTCTTGATGTGCAGTTTGCTTATGACAACTTGAGATTTAGAGCTCAGCCTTCTCAGCTCTGCCAAGACATTTTGAAAGACCTCTGAATATAAGATAATCAGTTGAGATGTTTCACTGTCATGTGAGATTAAGACTGTCAAACTGGATAAAGCTATGCTGACTGAAACTGACACTGCATTTGATATTGTATTTCAAAGTGAAATGCTTTATGTCTTTCAATAAATTGGATTTTTGTTTTGTGTTTTTTTGCTTATGTCAGTTCTATCAGTTTCAGTGAGTGCTGATTTCCAGATTTTCACTCTTAAAGCAAATAAAAAAAAAAGTAAACCCTGAGTGGCCTTTGTATTACCCACACGCACACCCCACACACAATCTGTTTGGTAGTGTGCCAGAAGCTTTTTCTCTGTAATGCTATCAGTCATTTATTCATTACACAGGGCTGTAGTATTCACTGGAGCACTGCCAACAGCTCACTGTGCTCGAGTGTGTGTTGAACAATAAAAAATGAAATGCTATCATAGTGACTGGCTTTATTCTAAAGCAACATGACTCAAATTCAAACATCAAGCACGCGCTCGATAACTGGTTCCCCTTCAGGTTACTAAGAGTTTTACTTTCAGGTTACGAAGAGTTTTAGTGAACTGGCTGGTTGTAAGTAATTAGCTATGAAGATAGTTTATTTCAGCACTTTGACACATGGTTTTGCACAAACAGCATAAAACTCTCTCAGGGCATGTCTATTCAAGCATCACCCTGCTAAGTAGATCAATTTAAAACAACGTTTCATGTTGAAGTGTTGTTTTTTAAAGCTGCATAGGACAGTTTTGAAGTCTTAATGGCGTGTGCACACTAGAAGCAAAACAACAAGATACAATGTATTGTCAAGCGAAGGTGACGACATGAAGAGACAGACATCCATTGCTCATTGGTACGCTGAGTTGAGCTGATTTCAACTTTTTTCAATGCTCTAATGACGCAGTCAATGAAGCGTCAACCATATATGCCTTTGTTTTTCCGGTTTCACCAGTTTTTGAGGTGACGATGACGTCAATGAAGGCTGCAGCAATTCTTCAATAGTGACTCGCCAACAATGTTTTGCAAATCTCATTGCTCATAGTGTGAACACAGTATAAGCATGTTGTTGATCATAGTGTACCTGGCTGAAAAGGCCAGCTGATGAGTTCTGATGAGGTGAAAATGTATATGTTTCATAACACTATGGACATGCATTTGTGTTAATAAGTTTTAGTTAATAGGCTTATATGTTATTCCGTCAGGGCTAGCAAACAGCCTGGATCAGTGTGTGTCACAGTGAGAGTGACAAAGAGGTGCTAGCCTTTTAATTACACAACTGACATATGTAGGAATGCTGGGAGAGGGATGTGTGTGTGTGTGTGTGTGTGTGTGTGTGTGTGTTTTGTTTCAGCCCCGACCCGGCCCTGGCCCTGTGCCTCTGTGCATGCATGTACATCTGAATGCTTTAAACCCTCTTTGTCGGTGTGGGTGAGTGTGTGTTTGTGAAATGCGAGGCGTCCCAGCTATCCCGAGCGGCCATCCGTTAGCTAGCTCACCTGTTGCTCGGCACGAAGCCCAAAGCAAGCACAGCGGCAGCTGAAGGGGTCAAAGTGCGTCCTAGTGTGTGTGTGTGTGTGTGTGTGTGTGTGACAGCTATTGTTGTTCTTTCTTCATTTTTTTGCCCCACCTTGTGTTCAGTAACTCTAGTCTTTTTATAGCAGCTCTTTTACCACAGACACACTCACAGTGATGTTGGCAGTGAAAGCTATGTTGCTGCTGTTTCAATCCTCCCTCTTTCTTTCTCTGTCTCTTGATCTGCCACAGTGTAGATCAGCTTTCACACCTGTCTGTTCTCTGCTTAGCACCTAAGCACCTTCACTTCACACACACACACAGTGACACCTATTAAGTGACCAACAACCAGCATGCATTCATCTGTGTATTTTTTTGGCATTCTGTGCATTTAAAGTCGTGTAGAACCTCACAAAACAACTGGTATAATCTATAACATGGAGCCATTCTGATGACTGTGACTATGTGCATGTGGAAATTATCAGCTTCAGTTACATGAAACTTATCTAACACTGACTACCAAATCAGGCTCAATGAGACTTAAATACAGTAGTCTCGCTTTTCTTGCTAATCTGGACCCTTGTTTCAAATTCAGAACAATGACTTCATAGCTTTCCGCAAGCTGATGGATTTAGCAAGTTAAAGCACACATTGGATTCAATTTTTAAAGAGTCTTTTGGTCTGTAAACTGTGTGGCTTCTGTGGACTTCAACATTAAAAACGGGACAGATGGTCACAGTGATAATAGTGGTTAGGTTCATGTTACTACTGTCTCTCTATGAATGCCACAAAAGGTTTGTTTTATCATAGTGAAACTCTATCTTAAACTGTAAGTTGTAGAGTGAACAGGAGAAACCAGTGTTGAAGTAATGTTGATTATTATGTCGCCTATCAAAATGGTTTGGATTTAATTCTTCTCATCATCGATTAAGTAACTGGTTCACCACTGCTACAATTTTAAGTCAGACATAAGCGCACCTCTGAACACACTGAGACAGAAAGACAAAGGACAGGGTGTGTGTGACCTCTGACTGCGGCTCTATTCCTGTCTTGTAGCAGGGGTCAAAGTGGACAGCGGCCCCTTATGCTACTTTTACAGGCAGTAAAAGACTGCAACTGAATACACAAGTCAAGGTGCGTGTGTGTCTGTGTGTGTGTGTGTGGGGGGGGGGGGGGGGGGGGGGGGGGGGGTAAGGATTTCTCAGTGTTCAAATGTGATTTCTTTGAAGTTTCTTTCTTTTTTTTTTAAAGTTTGGATTTATTACAGAAATCTGAGTTGACGATTCAGTGAGTCGCAGGTGGAGTTTTGTGTCAGTGCAGAAAGAAAAACAAATGAAAAGAAAAGCATTCTGGAGATGGACAAATGAGTCAAGGAGACAAGAATATAAAGCCAAAAATCATCCCATAAATGGAGGGATTCTCTATGTAAAAATAATGGTACTCAAGCAATCACCTCTAACAAAATGTCAACTGATCATTAAAAAATTATATTTGCACATTTCATATTAAAATATACAAGGAAGAAATTGCCCGTACACGTGCAGTATTTAAACCAAATTGACTTATATCATCTTTATGCACAATATATGTAGAACATATCTCTTTCCTTACATTTTATGTGAATTTCAGACAATGTGTTTTTGGGAAACAATGAAAATCTTGGAGAGAGATATACTGAAAGGGAGAGAGAGAGGAGGAGAGAGGGGTAGTACAATTTTGAGTTATTTCTTTTTAAGTGTGCAAGAAACACACCCCTTCACATACACACACACGCACACATCACAGATATAAACACACACACACACACACCTGTCTGAGCAGCAGCTGCCCTGGGAATCGATCTGTCACTCCTGGAGCGTGGCGAGGATGAGCTGCCTTTGTGTGTTTGTAAAAAGAGCCTGTTGCTTTCTCAGTGTGTGCATATGTGTGTACAAGCTTGTGTTAATGCGTGTTAATTGTGAGAGGTGAAAAAAAAAGTGTGTGTTTATGTCTATTTATGTGCATGTGTGTCCCCCCCTCTGGCATTCCACTCTCGTTGGAGCATGAAGATCTGAGGCAGCCGACGAGACAACTGACTAAACCACATCTGTGTCAGCAAGAAAAAAAGTGTGTCTTTTCATAAACTGCTAATGTGTTAGTGTACACAAGTGTGTGCCTAAATTAAACAGAAGAGAAAGCCTAAGAAGCTTCAGGTTAATGTTGCAAACACCATTACAGGGTCTGTAATTTAATTTGATCCAAATCTTGAGAACACAGCTACACGCTGAATGACTAATTCTGAAAGGGCGGAAGAGACTAGCAGTGATGATGGGTGGAAAAACCTTAGGGAATACCACTGAGGCCATAAGACTGGTTCAGCAAATCAAATGCTTATCAAAATGCAACAGTGACTTTGCCTCCTACACCAAGTTGACCATTCTGAATTTACTTGGTAAGTGAACCTAGATGGAGTGGCACAGTTAAATTTTCTCTTCAAATAAAAAGCAGTGACTGCAAAAACAGCTAGCTCATAGCGATTCATAATGTCAGTTTATGTTCTGCTTGTTCTCCTCTGAAACATTTGGAAACTATACAAGAGAGTTATTTAGGCAACCAGAGCCTGTAACGTCCACTGCAACCCACTGTCAGTTATAAAGTGATGGGTGATGAGCAAATTGCTTTGAATGTGGATGGGTAACACACTTCAGCATAACACACTTCCCTTCAATGCTCCACTGAGCAACTGAAGCTTCCACAGTTCTTTGGCCATGTTTTGATAGAGATACTTATTTCCATCTGAGCTTTTAGTGAATCTGCCAGTGATCAGCTGACCAAGTATAGTACTGAATATCATTGTACATATTCTTGTGGTTTCTTCACAATAGAAGCCTACATTACTTAAATGAGAAGAAACTCATAAGAGGAATGTGTGATTGAGAAGGAGAGATTGGAGAAATTGGAGTAAGGATGCATTTATTATAAACAGGAAATTACAGTGAAGGGAGATCACCAAGGCAAGCATCCTAAAGAAGAAGATTTTCCAAATATAAATATAGGCACTGGTGGCGATAAGGAAGAAATCCAGAAAATGTGGCATTTCACTGGTTGAGGTGGGTTGCAACACACTTACAGCTGAATGGCACCAGAGAGATAAAACTTTTGACAGCGAATGAATGATCGGTTCAGGTCCAAGTAAGTGCCAGACTGCCAGAGATCTACACAGAGCCCACACTAGTGACCTATTCAGCTGTAAGCATTTATACTTGTACACTGGTGTGTCACCATCGTTCTGTAATCACAGCACTAGACTGCTAGCTGGAAGCTAGTCAGCCAGTCACCGGTGAGTGTAACTCATGAGAAAAGACGTCTGAGTAGATGATATGTAGGAGGCAGAAGGAGGGAGATGAGGAAATGCAGTTCCACACACCTACAACACAGATTTGATGAGGGATCATAAATGTAGCTCCAGAGGGCAGAAAAGAAATAGATTCAGTTACAAGTAAAAACAGGGCTACTTTCCTTGACAGTCTATAATTATTTGTATCCTCCAAAGTGGTTTACAAGCAGCATAATGAGAACACAGTAATTAAATATGATTCCACAGGAGATGTAATGCCTGATAAAATGGGTGGGGACATGTATAATGATGGAATCAAAGCTTCAAAGTTTTAAATCCACCATTGATGCAGTTTGTGAGAAGAGAAAACCTAATATTTTCAAATCTGCTGCTGTGTTACAAGGTGCTGAATACTGCGAATAACAGTGATTGTACTCAGTGAAATGACTCTTTATGTACTATAAATGTCTTGTCATGTCCAAATAAAGAGAAATGCCTTTACACATATGTTAAAAGACATCACATGTTTTCACTCATGGACTCATACCCTGTGAGGAATCATGTGTAGCAGCAGGGATGATGTGTGCATCATCTGTACTGAAGCTGTCATTTACACAAGGTCACACACATATACACACATACTATACCCTTCTGGTGAACTAAGAACCTGTGGCATTGTGCCGGGTGATAGATGATATCAGCTGACGTGATGAGTGTGTGTTATGGACTGTAATTGGGGCTCTGATCACTCCACAGACTCAGCTGACCCACACCAGTAAATCACGCACAAACACACATGCATGGCTTCCCTCAATCTCCAACAACAACACACCCTGATTAGTCTCATCCGACAGTCACTAATGAAGACTAATTAATGGGGACAGTATGTGTGTGTGTGTGTGTGTGTGCGCGCGCATTGTGCTTAGTGGACAGCTGACCCTCCCCCCTCCATCACCCCCTTGGGAAATCTGTCCCCCCTTTCTCACCTCTCCTTCTGCCTTTATTCTTTGCTCACTCATCCTTGTGTCTACTTTTCATCCAGGACTTTCTCTGCTTTACTTTCTTTATTTAGTTCTGTCAATTTTCCCTCGTGTCCATCCTTTATGTTTCTTTGTTTAGATCTCACTCTGTTTCACTTTCCTTTCCTCCCTGAGATCTTCCCCTCCATCTTTACTTTTATAAACTTGTGGCAAAGCGGGGACTGTAAACAGGGACATGATTCACAGATAGCTTGATTATTTCCACAGCTGGTCTCGCTGTTTGTCTGCTGTTGAGCCATTTAACAAAGGTTTTAGCAGAATAATACGATCATATTGGTTAATTCCAGCCTAATTCAATCATTTTAAAGATGGGAAATACAGTGTGTGGTGCAGATAGATGTTTTTGTCATCCCTAACTTTTCCTTGTTATGATCCCTTATCAGTGTGTACTGGACTCAGTATCAGAATTAATGGGATAGGGATGCTGCACTTCTGAGAGGTGACATTTTCAGGTCTAGATTGTATACACTAGGATTTGAGGCAATTGTTTGTACAACAATAAAGTTACTACAAATTGAATCAAGTGGTCTCAGTGTGAAATAAACTGAACTCAGCTTTGCATTTGAGGAAAACATTATCACATTTTAAAGCCTTAAATGTAGAAAAAAAAAAAAAAGGAAACAGAAGTGATGGGTGAAGTTAAGATTTGTGTGTGTGTGTGTGTGATTGTATCTGGTCAACCTTGGGGGGTTTCATTAGTGGCCCAAGGCCAGCATGCTGAGGATGAATTAGGAGGCCAGGGGCCACAAATTTATCCTCGACAAGGACTCCTCCTGATTAAACCTGCTGGACACCCTCATATGTATGTGTGCACACTCACAAACACCCACACACAGTGTAATCTACAAGTAGTTTATAATACAAACCCCCTCTTCTCTCCATCTCTTCAGTCCATCACGTATTCACCGCCCAGACCACACGTGTGTAGCTCAGCATGTGTTCTTGTGACCGTTCATGTTTATGTGGATGAGTCTAAAAATAGAGCGAAAGAGAGTGAGAGGGTTTACCTATACCCATAGTGACTGTGTAATAGATCCCAAAAGCCGCCACGAAGTGTAAAGCGATCACATCGGCTTTACCAACAACGATGCAGCAATCGAAGAGTTGCTGCAGCTTTGCTTTGTCCGTCTGGGACTAGAGAACGACTCAAGGTCAGAGTGAGTTCACTGAGTTTGCCCCTTGATCCCAGAACTCCCACCTGCCTAGTGGGACACTGGGGAGATGCACGTGACAAGGAATCTTTCCTGTATGAAGCCAATATGATTTAAAATTTGGAACCAACTCCAGATTAGTCCTTGTCCTAACTTGTGGCACTATGAAGACATTGCAGCTTGGTGGACATCTTTTTTGTGATATAGATATATTTTCTACCCAATAGACTAGTCATTTTTATGTTTAATGTTATTATTTAATCTACCCTACCATCATTAGTGTAAAATTGTATGTCTGCATTGTCACGTTATGTCTTATTGACTCTTTTAAAGTTTACTGAATAATGACAATATCACATACTTATGCATCAGATTCTTCCCTCTACCAGTCTTTAGACCAGCATGAGGTTGCTTAATGCACATTTTCAAAGGTGGGAGGTTATAAAACAGACCAAAGGTCATCATGTGTTGTCGTCTTCACCTTGTCAACCCCCACTCCCGGTCCTTCACCCACTGTAATCTGGTCGAGGAGGGGTCAGCGGGTTCTTTGGACAGTTTGCAGGGTGACAGAGGTTATTCTTCTCAACCTTTAGGGTGATATTATCCTACTAATACCCAACCCAGAGTCTAAACCCTGCAAGGTCAGAGTGACTCTTAGCATCTTTACAGAAAGACAGACTCACACACTATGTATTCGTGCACGCACATTGAAACACATTTGGTTCCCCAAGGTTAACCAGATGGTTCGTGCTCTGATCCATACTGAGTAGTAGATGTAGTTGAACCGGCTGGTCTTTCTCCTTGACGACTCAGTGAATGCAGGTTTAGTCATAATGTCTTGTTATGTAAGAACAGTGTTAACAAATGATTCAAGAGGGAATTTTCCAAAAGAAATCTAGGAGAGTCAAGAGGAGCTTTTGCTTTCAAAACAATGACCAAAGTCACAGAAGTAATTGCTATAATTACAAAAGCCAAGAGTACAGGAAACGTTTGAGGATTCTAATGAAATAAGTATCTCAGAGCTTGTTTATAAGTCAGGAGCACGTTCCTATTACAGTCAGAAGAGCAATGACCTTTACATAATAAATACAGAGGGTCGTTTATGTTGGAGTCTTTCTGTCTTTAAGAACACATGACCCTTTCATGAGCAAAGCAGTACGCAGATACCACTCATCAAAACAAAGGTTGAGTGCATTTAATTTAAAATAAAAGGAGCAAATCTATGAACTGAATTTACTTGCAATCAATATGTCGGAGTAGAAAGAAAGAGCAAACTGTAGAAGAGCAGTTGATAGAAGTCACAAAAGTTGAAGG
Source organism: Planiliza haematocheilus (assembly GCA_005024645.1). NCBI lineage: Eukaryota > Metazoa > Chordata > Actinopteri > Mugiliformes > Mugilidae > Planiliza > Planiliza haematocheilus. The sequence continues at coordinate 4,358,704 of SRSE01000806.1, forward strand.
TCTGCTGTTAAGAAAGTTTCTTTGACAAAACTTTGTGAGAGCTTTCTGGCCAAACATCAACAGATTTAGGGCAGGGGTAATAATTCTGAACGTCTTGAGTTTTAATCCCATCTGCATGTGGATTTATAGCCTCTTTTCCCTCATCGGTTGCATTAAAGAACATCAAAAGAGAAAAAAAACTCCATCAGTCTCAAACACTTTCCCTCTGTGTCTCTTTTTATTAGTTTTCTTCTCTTTTACCTTCTTCCACTCGCACACAAAGTGAAACACACATTGCACAGGTCGAGTGCATTTGATTTATTCCACCATGTTTCCTCCATGGCTCATTTCCATAAATCACATGTCAGTGTGTTTGTAGCCAGAGGGACGTTAACAAGAGGCCACAGTCCAAACACAGAGTGCATAAAACCCTGAAATCACTTCCGATGCACAGCATAGACCGGCTCCATGGCTTCATCCATCAACACAGAGAGGAGGTCGGAAAATTTCATGTGGAGACAGTGAGGAAATGTTTTGTCATCTGAAGAGCGCCGTTGAAAGAAAGCGTGTGTGCGTTTGAAGTGTGTTTGTGTCGTCCACTTTCTCAAGTTGGACCACATGGTGAGTTGAGGGAGGGCCTCCGAGTTCAGCTGAAGTCTGTGCCTGTGTGTGTTTGCTTACTGCGCGGTGCACTCGTATACACCCTCACAAGTTCTCTGAGGTAAAAGTTCACGTACAGCAATAGGGTTACGGCTCGGGCGGCGGTCATCGTTTCCATGGAAATAGCCACTTAGACACTCTTTCCTGTGTTGTTGTCCTGAAGGCAAAGAGGCTGTTTGTATTTGTGTGTGTATGTGTTTCCCACGGTGCTGTGATTGAATCAGCCTCAGATACTATCTACTGTCTTCCCGCCCCCTCTTGTTTACTAAGCACTTCCTCTCTGGCCTCAAGGGTTAGAGGTCACAGAGTAAAATTGTACTGGATTTTGGCCTTGAGTTTGGCCTGGGTTGACCAAATTCAGCTTTTGAAAATGCAGACACTGGTGAAAATATTCCTGTTCAGCTTCATTCCTGCGTTGTACCTAGTAACTGAAAGCAATGAGGCCTTTTAGACGGGTAGTTTTGCTGATTTTTGGCTGTGGCCCATCAAAAGAAAGCAGTGTCTTCTTTCCACAAGTAGAGAAATAACATATAAAATGAGACTCTCTTTGGGTTGTAGGAATAAACTCTGTTCTGAATGGCCACGCGCAAAAAGTATCCCAGCTGTCATTTAGAATCACCTAATAACCTCACAAGCATGTCTTTGGACAGTAGGAGGGAGCCGGAGTACCTGGAGAGAACTTGCAAACTCCACGCAGAAAGGGCCCAGTGGACTGATGGATTTGAACCCAGAACCCTCTTGCCGAGGCATCAGTGCTAACCACCACATTACTGTGCCCTTATGATGACATCAGTGTGATTTAGCTGCTAATTAAATTAGCTGCTTTCCTTTCTTATACTGCAACAGTGCAAGAAACTCATCCCCTGGATTGCTACTGATAATGAAAAAGACCTAAACATTCTGTTTTTAGGCAAAATCTGCGGTGTGAGTAACATGTATTTCACTGATTCCTTTGTGGATTCATAGACATGATGGAGACACTGTCACTGGAAAGCGACAGACTATACAGCTCTGACAAACAAAAATCTTTAGAAATGATTACACAGTATTCCCCACAGGAGCTGTTCTGTGGCCCTGAGCAGTGTCAACATATTGACTTATTAACTGCCTCTGTGACAGATGTGTGTGTATGTGTGAGTGCGCGCTGATTGTAATCCGCGTTGCTCCGATTAGCGCTACACAATCCCCGCTATCCCGTGAGACAAGCTGTCAACTCGACGAGACAGAAAAAAAGAGAAAAGTGGTGACAGAGTTAAAAAAGGGATGAAAGAGAATGTGGGGAGAGCACAAGACATTTTGAAGACAATGAGATAGATGGAAATAGAGGCAAAAGTGGAAAAAAGACAGATGAGAGAGTGAGAGTGAGAGAGAGAGCGAGAGAGAGAAAGAAAAGTCTAATTCAAACTAGATCAAATCAATATTTGGTGTCACTACAATTTGCCTCAAACATAGTGCCAGTACTCCTCAGTGCATTTGCACACTTGATTTTCAAGATATTTGGCAGGCAGGTTGTTCTAAACATCTTGAAGAACTTATTACATTTCTTCTGAATTTAGTCTTTCTGTGTGTCTTCTTATAATCTGAAACTGACTACATGAAGTTGTGATCAATTTCAAACTAAGTTTTATTCATATAACACCAATAATATTACAAATTGTCTCAAGACGCTTTACAAAACCTGTTCTGAAACCCGGCCTGAAACTCCCAGAGCAAGCATGAAGGTGACAGTGGCAAGGAAACCCCCCTTTTAACAGGAAGAAGCCTTGAGCAGAACCCAGCTCATATGGAGGGACCCATCTGCTTAAGGCTGGCTGGGTAGAGACAGAAAAAGTAGTAATAGAGAAGATATTAGACAAGAAATTAGAGAATTGGAGCTCGGTGAGAGAGAGAATAGAGTAGAGGATAGGTGCTCATTGTATCATTCCCCAGCAGCCTAGGCCTATAGCAGCATAACTAAGGGATGGTTAAGCCTAACCTTAAAAGTAGAGAGGGTGTCTGCCTCTTGAACCAAAAGAGCTGGTTCCACAAGAGGGGTGCCTGATAACTGAAGGCTCTACCTCCCATTCTACTTTTTGAAACCTTTTGAACCTGACCTATGAGACTGAAGTGATCTATTGGGATGATATAGCACTATGTGATCTTTGGGATATAATGAAGCTAGGCCTTTAAGGGCCTTGTATGTAAGGAAGAGGATTTTAAATTCTATGTAGCCAATGGATATAAGCTAAAACTGGATTAATATGACCTCTAACAACAACAATAATAATAATAATAATAATAATAATAATAATAATAATAATCCAGCAGTCCTGGTCACTTGCTTTACGCATGAATTAAGCTAATTCCATCCAGAGAAACTATATGATCAGACAGAGATGTTTAGGGACAAATACAATTATCTGTTGTGTCTGAGTTTAAGAGTAGAAAATTACAGGTCATCCGAGCCCTTACGGATTAATGTAGCTGGATGTCAGCTGTATAGCAATGTAAATTTATGTAATGTTTCCTAATCATTTTGCCAAAGGGATGCATATATAACGTGAAGAGTATCTGACCTTGCACATAACCCTGAGGAACTCCATAAATTGATTTTGTATAAGTACAAGAATCACTGTGTACAAATTGGAATCTGTCTGACAGATAGGACTCAAACCAGTCTAATGCAGCCCACACTTATAAGTCTCTGTAGGAAAACATTGTGATCATTAGTGTCAGATGTAGTAGTAAGATCTAACGGGACAGTCAAGTCCATTTTCTGAAACAATGAGGAAATCTAGTAACTTTAACCAGAGCTGTTTCTGTACTACGATGAACTCTATAACCTGTCTGAAACTCTTCAAACAAACCATTCCTGTTTGAATGGCCAAACAACTGATTAGCAACAACATTTTTCTAGAATTTTAGAAACAATATTAAGTAGACAGATTTTTTTAAGTAGAGGTAGATTTTTTTAAATAAAATAGATTTTTTAAGTAAAGGTTTGTTAGAGCAATCTTTTAAGGCTGAGCCACATATCCTGTTAATAAACACACAGTTATCAGATCAGGCACCTCACACCATCTACAGCTGAACTCTTTGCTCTTTATGTGGGATATATTTGTGACTCTGTGTGTGTACATTTGTGGTCATTTTCATGTGTTGAGTTGTCAATGTGGGCCTGATCAGATGCCTTCAAGATGGTGTTAAGAGTAAACAATGTGATTAGTGCACAACATGGTTAATAACATTTAAATAGAAGGATAATAGTCAACAAAACATCTAGCAGAATGCAATGTCTTCCATCCTGAATGAAAAGAAATGGGAGATTCAATAGGTGTGACAATAAAACAGTTTAAAAACCTGTCAAACCTGTGCAAATGCAAGCATGACTAATATGTGAGATTTGGAAAATATTGAGCAACTACATGACAGGAGTTTTACTTGGGGCTTATCGGGAGGAAAGTCTGAGTAATTGTGTTTTTTTACTGGAGCATTCTGAGATTGCTGCCACTTAGGGTGTTTTTCCCTTCGATAGAGCGATAAAAATCACAACACGTTCAAGGATTACATGTCAGATAAGTGGAAGATGGTTGTTTATTCACTGTTTCTGGGAGTTTTTTTTTTTATCTAGGCAACATTTTTTACTTAAAACTGACTTACTTAAATCTTTTCTTCAGTTCTACAGTCTGAGATGTTCTCACACTCCAGTTCATTGTTTGCTTCTTGATCAAAGAGCCAGAGAACAAGTAAATGAAGCACACCGCACCTGTAGTAAACCACTTCAGATCTTGCATGGTGTGTGTTTTATGTTAGAGAAAGGGAGGGGTAGGCCTTGACCTGTTGTCTTAACTCTGTAAAATTTACCCTCAACTTTCTCGCAGGATTTTGGCCTTTTACGCTCATGTCACGCCTCCGAAATACCTTAGATCAATTCAAAGGCCTCTCTGTTCAGAAAGGGAGGACAGGTAAAAGAGGAAGGGTATGGCGAGAAAGGAAAACACACGCAGATTGTGTGAAACATGTTTGTTTCATTTCAAGTGTTTCGGCTCAGAATTTCCAAAAGCGTTTGAACATGGCTACAGGGACGTGTTGCCATTCAGCCATAAGCATTTTTGAGGTACAACACTCTTGTCTGGCACACAGTTGGCAATCCAGTTCATCATAAAGGTGTTGGATCTGGTGAAAGTCAAGGCTACTTGACTAGTTGTTGATGAAGCTTTGCAAAACAATTAAATCTATATTCTTGACCTGATGCATATGCTCAGAACAGACAGTTCAGTGTATTGCCTATATGAAATCAGGCTGCAGCTCAGCATCATCAGTAGCATTTAACAGTATGTTTTAAGATGGAATAGTGAATAGAAAAATGAAGTATTGCTCTGAAGCCATCTCTGTGGACTGCAGCTAAAGGTCTAATAACTTTGACAATGAAAATTTCCTGCAAATTGCTGATGTGCTGCCTCCTTCTCTCTGTTACTGCAGGGTGTTCATTAATTGCCTGCTGTCCAGCATCTGTTGAATCATCAGAAACAGAATCAGAATCATATTCTGATGATTCTGAATAGCAGGCAATTGATGATTAGAGAGATTAGAAAGAATCTCCACACACTTGATAAAACACAGGATAAGAACATAGATTTTTAAAATTTGTATTGTTCAGTTTTAAATTAGAAAGAAAGTCACAAGCCCAGGGTGTTTAGAAAGAGAAAGAGGGGAGGACGCCGTTAGAAGAGGAGACAGCCAAGAAACAGAAACCTAGACCAAAAACAAGAACAGAGAGAGAGAGCCAGTCCAGGTGATAGTTACTTGGCCTACCAGTCTGTAATTTATGTCTTGACGACAGGGCAGCCGCCGGCGACATTTCCTCAGGGACTGTCTCCCGCGGCAACCTGACGGAGCCATTGGACAACCCCCACTTTTGTCTCGCTCTTTGATCACTGATGTCTTGGACCTTTTAAACTGAGGCTGTTTGCAACATGGGAAACCCCCATTTCCAAGTGTGTGTATGTGTCACCTGCACAGGTAGACATCGTCTCTGTGACTCAGGCACGAGAAGCAAGAGTCATTTAACCACAGTGTGTCGATATGTAATGGTGGTTTTTCTAAAATGAGCCATGGTGAACATACCATGGACACGTTCCATATTTTGATCCTTAATGTCTAAGTTGAATATTGTTACATCTCTTTATGTGGCAGTCAATAAAGGCCTACAGGAAAGACAAATACAAATACGATTATACTTTAGTATACAGTTGTTTTCAATAGTGTAAATGTCTGTTTATATACATATATAGGAGCTACCCCCTGTTAAGTTTACATTTTGAGTTTACAGTCTATATTTTATATTAGAGTCTGTATTGTATTTTATGTTTCTCAGCTTTACATTTACACTTATATTGTTTACCTTGTGTGTTGTGTGCAGTTATTACTGTTTTACTGTAGTCTCTTTTTGCTACTGGCTGTAGATACAAAAATACAATTCACTATGTATAACTGTGCATGTAGACTGATCGATCTGATCTTATACTGGCAGTGATAATTTCACTATAAGGTTTTTACACAGTCATTTTTTCCACACTGCCCATGATGGTGAAACATGCAAACACCAATATAAAAATGTGTTCAAATCAGCTGAGAAGATCTGTATGACCTCCAGCTCTGGCCATTATGAATTTGGAGAAAGGAGATGATTAGCTTAGCTTAGCATGCAGTCACTTAGCACTGCATCTAAATCCTGCATAATTTTACATAATTAACACATGGCGTCTTCCTTATCAGCATATATTTTAAGTGTAAAAGAAGAAGTTTTTTTTTTTCAGATTTTCCACAGACCTTTTAGACTCATCACCTCTTGCCCACAAATCCGATATTCCCCTAACATTCTAAATCAGCCTAATGCCAGACCAGATTTGACCTCATTATAACTCAGATACCTGTCTGTTGCCAACACTGTGGTTACACCTCTGTAACTGTTCAGTCCTCACACTTGAGCACTTGACCAAGAATTAGGATTACCACAATAACCGTCATAGTTGGACAAGAAAACCTTAAAGGGAAACACGAACAGCAACATGTCAAAGAACGAAAGAAGCGCTGTGATTTCCGTGAAGTGCAGAAACCACGTTGCCCCTAGACACTGAATGAAGCCACATGAGGATGTTAAAATTTAACTTGTACGCTAAAATGTATGCTCATTTGACAGCAGCAGCAGTTTCACCATCGATGCTGTTTAACCTCGTAACTCCAGGTCAGGTATTTAGGGACAGTTTGTGTGTGTCTCTGTGTGTGTCTGAGTGCAGTGAAGGCCTAGCATCCCCCTTCCCCTCTGGGGGCCAAGACCAAGCTGTCACCTAATTCATCCATCAGTGACATCCGAGGAAGAGAAAGAAAGGAAAGTTTCTTGGGAAACAGTTTTGAAAAAACTATAGCACATAGAGATGGAAGGAAAGAGTAAAAGGAGAAGGAAAAGGAGTAGAGATGAAGGTTATGATTTTTTTAACCTGTAAGAGAAAGAAAAGGGAGGTGATGGCAGAAGAGGAGCAGGAGGAGCACTGAATAAAAAGTGATGGCTGTCATGTGATAAAGGGTGTGTCTATTCTCTTCTAAATATTCTTATTTGTCAATAGATGTCTTTGTTCCAGAGAAAGTTAAGATGCAAACAATGTGACTGTCACGCTCTGTAAGAAAATGTTAAAGGAGAGAAACTTGAAAAAGAACAAGATGGAATGTCAGACATGTTGACAGACAGGCAGAGAGGCGACACCTCCTACAGTCCTCTCTGCCTGAAGGGAGAATTTACACAGACTCACTCACACACTCACACACTTGGGGGTCCTCCTCCCCTCCATATTGCCACCATGCCTCTGGCGAGCTGTAAAGCAGCAGGTTTGTGAGTTTTCGGGGTGTGGGCAATCCAAACTATTGACCAGTGCATTGCAGCCACGACCATGGCTAAATTAGCAAGATGGCCTCTCCCTGAGAGCGACATATGTTTTACTGTCAGTCTGAGTCCTTCTCCCAAACACACACACACAAATACAGTGAGTCCCCCCTGCTAACACCTCCTCGGGTCAAACAAATCCCTTTCAAATCTGGGCCTGCAGCCGCCACACAGGGGGTAAGGCAGGATGACTGTGAGTGGGACACAGTGTGTGTGCATGTGTGTGTGTTTGACATGACTGAGGATGTGTGTATGGAATCCTAGTGGATATGGTGAGTTAAATAATTTAGCGCCCTCAAAATCTATCTGAAGACTGATACAACATGCAGTTCTGTTTTTGTTAAGTTACATAAAATCAAAATATGATTTGGTATTTGTCAACCTGAACATAAGATAGTTTTTTTCTGTAAGACTTTATTTAATCACTAATCAAGCTAACATGATGAGAGTTGATGAGAGTCTTGTTTTCTAAATTACTTAACATTTCCTTTAAAAAATAAGCACTTTAAAGCCTATTTCAGAAACAAAAATGTACAATTCTAGTCTGTTTGTTCTTCCTGGAAGGAGAAACACGCCAAAATTCATACATCCTTTAAACTGAAAGGAAAAATTCTGGATGTTTAAAAGGAAGCATGAAATTCCCCACAATGCTGGTGGCATGGACCACTTTGTGTGTGTGTGTGCAGAAGCTTAACTGAGTTAATAATCAGCAGGGAACTGGAGAATGAACTTCAGAGCTAGGCCCACATGCTTCTGCCACCAAAACAGACGCAGTAATGCTTCCCTCGTGTGCGTGGATTTTCTTATGGTATTTACACAATCACAATTAGCATCTTGTTTAGGCCCATTATTTTAGTTGACTTTAAATGACTACATTATTCTCGTTGCTACAAGTCACATGAATCCTTAGTATATTACAGGAGAACAGTAACAATCTGCTTCAACACATGTGCTTAATTATGGCTTAAAATATACATAATGTTGTTATACAAAGTTGTACCCTTTGTTATTTATATCATATACACAGAAAAACAGATTGCAGACCGTTCCCTGTGTGAATGTTTGGTTGGAAGTTAAATTATGTGTGAAGTCTTGGTTTGCACAAAGAAAAACAATGTGCTATGGTTTATCTAAAGTGTTATCATAGAAGAAAATAATCAGGCAAATGCACAATAATGCTAACTGTGTTCTGGAAATAATGCATGCAGGATGGAGGGGAAGATCTTCAGGTGAAGTTGGTAAATAATGACAGTTCTGCTGAAATCAAATAATGAGCTCAGACTTCAGTGGATTAAAATGAATTTGACAAAATAAATAGAGCAGGGAAACTCCCATCCAGGTTTTCATTGTCTTGTTGTTTTAAGACAGCCTTTTGCATCGCTCTGGAAGAATTTGCGCAGAGGATTTTGGGTGGTGTTCGCTGCATCTGTACGTTTAGCTGTTTGACTACAGCGACAGAGTGGGGCTGCACCCGGGGGATTTCTGGGCTGGGTGGAGGATTTGGGCTGCGGTCTGGTTTTTCTGTGAGCTCACTGTCAAAACTTTGAGACGTTTGACCAAAGATTGCTGTAAAGATATAGAAGAGGTAGTGTGGGAAACCTGAGGGGAAATTTGCACCATGTCTGTGTTTTTTCAAATTAAAACTGCTACTTTTCAACTTTTTTATAATGTGTTTCTGAAATGTTTGTTTTCATTTTGGACATACAATGTGGGTTTTTCTGTACTCTGTGTTGTAACGAACAAGGGCGACACTAGGATATCTAAATATCAGACAGTGGCATTTATTTGTCCAAGCGCTTGATGCTGCCTTCTTTAACAGTAACAGGGAGCGTCGTCTTTGTTTTGGCGAGTCCCGCTCTCCTTGGTTATAATCCTCTGAGGCCAGTTTACTGTCTCAGACATGGGAATTAGACCAGTGGATTAAACTGGTGAAGAATTAGCCTGATGAGTATTCTCAGCAAACACAACATCCCCCCTAAAAACTCCCCCAATCTGTAAGCAGCTCACAGTCTGAAGAGCGGCTCTTGCTGTCTGAGACACTCACTCCAGCACTCATGAATATATGCAGAGAAGTAGTTAGCGCCACCGAAAGACACAAACACACACACATTCAAAGCCTGCTTGCTGTGGCCCTTTCATCGTGTCTCCTTGAAGCGCAGACAGACTCCTGGTCGGCTACAGGTGTGATTGTGTGTCCTTGTGATCCCAGTCAGCTCCTCTCCTCATACTACAGATTCTCTACTCCAGCATGCTTTCATTCGTCCATTTTTAAAACATACAGAGATGTTGCTGGGATCAGATGTAGTCCATGAGAAAGACAGCTCTCTTTCTCATTGTATGTCAATGAGTTCACCTGAATTGTAGCAGGTAGCATCAGAATTTATTTATTTTTACCTGATTTAAACCCCAACAGGATGACAATGCCAGACCAAGCAACTACTCTGGTCCTAGCATTCCCTTACAGACCCCACTCTAACATAATGGAGCTCTATTAGCATGTGCTAATTGACTTGACAACTGTTAGTTCAGTGTCACTTTTAGTTGACACCTAATTTCCCCAGTTTCATCAGTCAACAAACGTACTCCATTAGTATCCTCTTCATTAAAATGTTTGTGTCACAGCTTAGTTTAATTGGCTGGTTACAGAAAGAGAGTTCATTTTATGAGAGAATAAGACTTCTCAGCAGTTTTTATTTTGAACAGCTTTTTAGGCAGGAAGAGAGTCATAGGCTAATAAAGATTTTCACAAATTAGTCAGGTTTCGCAAATTCACAGATGTGTGAGTCTTTGTTGTAGCAGAAATGTGTGTCACAATTTCAAAAGCAATCTACTAATATTTGTACTTGTACTTGCACTACCAGTCCTGTTTAGATTCACGTATAAGTCAATCAGGACATATTAGTTTCTAATATTGTCTGTGTTCTCCTTATTTTCAACCTCTTTAAAATGACAAAGTTTTAAAGAAGGAGGATGAATCGAAGACATCAAAGAGTAATGTTCCCTTGTTAAAGACTTGTAAATGAAGGGCTAATGACTCCACCTCAGCTGACTTTGAGCTAGTATCAATAAAAGGCAGCTCAGCAAATGCTAACACTGACCCATTCATTGTCTTTGTTCTGCGGCTCATTAATGCTAATGCTAACTGTTGTGGGACAGCGGCTACATAAACAAACCATGAAGGGGAGCGGACTGCATTTAACTATGGTGTGTTCCACTTTGTGTGAGTGTGTGTTGCGGCACTGTAGGTCAGAGACAAGAAAAACATGCATAAAGAGCATGCCCCAAAATATCCACATATGCAACAGTGTTTCCAGTAAGTGTTTTGGTTGTAATACTCAACTTCTCTTTAGCTTCTTCTCAAAAACATCCTGATATAGCCCTCAGACTGAGCAACAGGAAGAAACCATGTAATCGCTCATTGATATAAGCTGTTGCTTGGAAAAAAAGATGTTATCGTGAATGTCAGAGAAGAGAGCGAGCTTTGAGCTGATCTGTGTGTTTTACATGTTTTAATCTCCCAAACCGAGTTCCATCAACTGTTATGGAAATTATCAAATTTACTTCTTCCTTACATTAACCATGCCAGCACATCTACAGCAGCTGCAGCTTTCTTGCATATTCGTTTGAAACAGGTTTTCTCTCTTGCTGAAAGTTTGCAGATACAAACTGAGCTATAGGTGATGCAAATCATTACGCTTCTCAGAGATTTGCATATCATTTGCCATTTGGTTAAACGGGTGACCTGACAAGAAAAGTTCTGGTTTTCTGCAAAAAATCAATCTCCCTGTTTTCAAGTCTGTTTTAAAGTCAAATTCCAGTTTCCAATGCAAATCAACTTAATCATTTCCAGTTTTTGGACTAATTTGCCACAACTGTTGTTCTTTTACAAGATACCAACACTAACTGTGAGTGAAACAGGCTGACAGGTATTGTTTTTTGCGCAGGCAAGATTTTTTAACTGTTTAAATGTTTGCCAAACAACAGACGTTTTACTGTATCATGAAGACAAATGACTTTCTTTCAGTTGTGAAAAATACAAATTAAATACAGTTGCAATAAACACAATGTGCTATTTAATTTACAACTTTCATTTCAATCAGCAGTTGATTCATCTTAATTTCCTCTACCACTCAAATAAGCAACAGAGTGACAGTGAAGAGGTCAAGGGTCAAAGTCACAGTACCTTGATGGTACAACTTAACAAAGGTATTCACAGCAGTTTTTAACAACGACGGGCAAACTCTAATGATGATGGACGCCGCTGTTGTGGAGAGTCACAGCATTGTTCAGGTGACATTCCTGCCAGTCATTTGGGGCTGCGTTTGCCAGCCCACCTCTCTCCATAACAAAGAGTCGGGTCACCTGACGCTCAACTTCACCCGCTTCACTCAGCAGCCTCCCAGCTAAAGTAAACACACTGTTAATTCAGGATAAATCACCATAACCTATAGCCCCAGCCATATAAATTCCTCACCTCTGTCCCTCCCTTCCTTCTTTCTATTCACCCCCTTTCCTAGCTCCCCTCATTCCCTTTTTTCATTATCTAAAATGGGCATTCATATGAAACAAGAAAAAAAAAAACTTGTCTTCATTTGTTAAAATGACACGGTTAGTTTAAGACATCTTCAAGCTCCTTCTGAATGATAGCGGATAATTCTTTTGAAGAAGAAAAATACCATATGCTAATGACGTCAATGATCCCTTAACTTTGTTTGAGACCTGAGGGGTTACAGAGCAACTCCTGCACAGCCATTGGATGAATTGTCATGAAATATTCACCACTTGATGAACTGTAGAAAGTTGGAGACTACTTTTCCATAGCATCATTCTCATTATCACAATTTGATTTGTTTTGTGCTTTTGTCCATGGTTTGTATATTTCATGATATCACCATCAGCCTCAGTGTTTAGCGCTAATAAAAACAAATCAATGTGAATGTTAGAATGCAATATCATCCTGCTCGTGATGATGGCGGGCATGGTATAACATCATCTGCTTAAGAGCAGCATGTTAGCTTTGTCACTGGATGCATATTAGCATGCTGATGCTAGCATTTTGCTCAAAACACCACTGCATCCAAGGATAGCCACAGATGACAGGCTGGCTGTCAGCTTTGAGTCATCTGATAGTAGGCTGATCAGTTTGGTAACAGAAATGGCAGATAAAGTTTCCTTAAGCTCAAGAATCTATTGCTGTCCTTCAAATCAAAACAATCAAGGAGGTCTTTCAGCAAATTGAAATGGTAGAAGAAACTGAAGCAGGGAGTCTGTACAAGTACAGGTGTATGGTGTGTGTAAATGGTTTCATAGCTTCACGGTCCCCCAAAGGATTAAAGTGGCAGTTTAGTTTCTTTGAAGTGGGGTTGTATGAGGTACTTATCAGTAGTCTCTGTGCTACCTATAGTAGGCGGTTTGAAGTAGCTGAAAGAGTACTGGCTTAGACTTACATCTGTATGCTATATTCCGAATATGATCTTTCTTTGCTGTCAGACAGACTTTTCTGATGAGAAACTATTATATCACTTTCTTCAAAGCAACCATGTTCCATTGACAAAACCAATCATTTTGCTTCTCAGAACAAGGAAGTTGATGGTCTACTGTTATGTGACTCTGGTGTTTTAGCAACTTAATCCGGATCTGTGAACATGCTGGCACACCCAAGTCACACAGTAACTCAGACAAACTAATCAATCAAGGCAGCTGTGGACCAGCAGCTCCTGTATTATGCGAGGATACATTACTATTTTTTGTCAGTGGAGTCTGGTTGTTTTGAAGAGGGCATAGATTGATTGAACAGCTTCAGTTTCAGGAAAGGTTGTCTGACAGCAGGGTAAAGCCACTGTGTGTTCGTGTTGACTGCGATCTACTGTGGGCAATGCACTACACATATGTGCCAGCCCCAGTCTCAAAGAAATTAAGATACTGCTTTAAGTAATCTGTTCTGCCATTGCTATTTTAAACTATCTATCTTTTTTTAGTCTGTAAACATCATATTGATAATTAGGAAATGCAGGGAGGATTACACTGCATACTTTTTTGTAATGAAAGCTGCTGATGAGTTGATAGACATGTTGTGAATGCACCATGGCAGCATTATGACAAGTCATACTTTGCTTCCACTTCATTTCTCAGTGACGGTTTTCACCCACTGATGCTCACTTTTACATCGTTAAGTTTACTCTGACTCTGACTTTACAGTCATTTCTACTTTACATCACAATTTTACACTCTTGTTAATAATACTGCTACTTTTAGTGTTTTTATAACTCTCCATCCCTCTTCTTTTCTCCCCTCTTGCCACAGTTAGCTGGACCATTCATCCTCTTATCAGGTGAGTCTTGCCACCTCCAAACTCCCCCCATTCACCTCTCCTTCTTTCTCCTAGCCTTTGTCCTGCCCGACAATGGGGCGATCAGGGGTGAGGCGGGGGGCTGTATAAAGAAGTGAAGGGGCAGTAAAAGAAAAAAAAAAGAAAGGTGGTGTTGATCCCTCGTTCTTTACGGAGAGGTGGTTCAGGTAAATAGGGGCCCTTTTCTCCGCTTGGCTTTGTTGAAGGTTTGGAAGCACAAAGAAGGGGTTTGTGTGAGTGTCAGAGAGGGACCCAGCCCCCACCACAGATATTTCAGGTCATCTTCCACAAGGAGGAAAATAGAATCCTGAATCCTACATTTCGAGTATATACATTCCAAATAACATACAATATACATGATTTTCATGCAGTATAAAAAATCAGCACTGGTGTTCTACTGGTGATCTGCAGCACCCTCTGTTCAAGTCCAACTGAGACTTTGTTGCATGTTATGCCATGTGTCTTTCTAAAATTATAAAACTGTAACACAATGAGAATTCATTCATTCATTCATCCTTTGTACCCCCTTATTCCTGTTAAGGGTCGTGGGGGTCTGTCACAATGAGAACTTCATCTATAAATTAAATCTTTATACCACATACCAGTTAGTCCAGTTTGTCTGGATGTAGGTCCAAGAAAAGAGTCATTCATAGAACCTAGTGTATGGAAATCACTGAAGGTGAGCTACTGGAACATGGGAAGTTGTGGGACAAAACATTTCCAATTTAGTTCAATTCAATTTTATTTATATAGCATCAATAACAATACAAATCGTCTCAAGGCACTTTACAAAAAACATCCTGGAACCCCCAGAGCAAGCCTGAAGGCAACTGTGGCAAGGAAAAACTCCTGTTAACAGGAAGAAACCTTGAGCCGAACCCAGCTCATATGGAGGGACACATCTGCCTAAGACCAGCTGGTTAGAGACAGAAAAAAAGCTGCTTTTGTTGTTTCATTTTGGCTTAATTCTCTTGATTTTCCTTTGACACAATATATTTAAGACACGTGTAAATAAATACAGATTTTTAGAAAGTCTACTGACAATACTCCTTAAAAGAGATGTCTTCAAACTTTTTTGTTGTTTATATTGTGTTTATATTAATTTACAGCAGTTAAGTTGTTTTAATGCTTAATGTAAAAGTTGAATTTCTATTCAGAATCATACCACTTGCCCTGCCATCCAGCCTGAACCTCAGTTTTGTGTTGACCCAGGGTGGCCTGGAGCTGTCAGCACCCCAAGGAGGAACTCTGAGGCTGGGGGAGACAGTCACCTGTGCCACCCCCTCCTCCATATTCTCTTTAGGAGGAGATCAGAGACCTTAGAGTGGAAGGTGAGGACAGAGGGCTGCTTTTCTCCCACACTACCACCTAACCTCAAGCACAACCCCAAAAGCCTTAATTTAATCGCAGTACCAGAACACGGAAACGAGTCGAGTGTTTACTTCCACCTTGACTGATGGACATGATCAAATTCAACAGTGAGAGGAAGCTTCACCTCCTGTAGATCACTGACATCAGAGGAAACAAACACTGGAGAGGTCAAAGGTCACAAACACAACCACTCAGCCATGAAGTCCCACGAGTGTTTAAAACTTCTGGGGAAACCTATTGCAGTAGAAAAGGAGAGAGATGATGAAACACAATATATAGAGCAGATATAGAATAGCACATCAAAACAGTTTCAGCAGTTTTGCACGGACATCTTCATAATATAAAGAAATACACAGTGTGTGAGAATATTGCACCTGAGGGAAGAGAAAATCAGTGATCCTTACAGACAAATGCCTGGTGGCAAAGGTCAAAGAGAAAGAGCAACAGTATGCAGGTATGTGTATGTGTGTGTGTGTGTGTGTGTGAGAGAGAGAGAGAGTGTGTGTGTATGACCACTGAAAGGGAAAGGCTCCATTAAAGCTCACCTGTTCTGACCCCTGCAGGTATGTTACCTTCCTTTCATTCATTCATTCTTTCATTCACCTGCTCCTCCCTTCCTCCCTCCATCAGCGGCCTGGGGCAGCACTTTGAACTCACAACTGCATCTCTGTGTGAGAGTGTGCATCTGAGTGTGTGTATATGCTTTAGAGACAAAGGGGGGGAAATAGCAAGAAAGAAAGATATTGATTATGAGAGGAGTATAACGTTTACATTTTTGGTTAGTATGTATGAGGATTACATGTGTGTGTTGCTAAAGATTTAAACCATTATTTTGCCTAAGGTGTAGACCTGACATTGTTCCCAGTTAATGAATCTTCCATGGATACCTAGGCCTCTTAGAGAGCTTAGTGTGTGTGTGTATGGAGTGGAGGTAACATCCCTGGCAGCTACATAGATCTTATCTCAGCTTTTGTCATCACAGTTAAAAGGCATGTGAGTCTGTTTATACCATGCTGTGTTTACTACAGATCAATTTGAAAATTCTGTTCATGCCTATGAATTACTAGGGCTTCATTCGCATATCTGAAAAAATAATGTATTCAGGCATTCATGGACAGAACACTAGACAACAAGACCGAGCTGAGAAACGTCATTCTAATCCTTGGGAACAATCAAATGTCCTTGTTTAGAATACCATGGAATGGGAAGTAAAATTTCTTTATTTTCTGCGTAACTCCTGGTCATGTGAGGCTACCAAGCCACAACATTTGGGGCTGAAAATATGAAACTGGCTCTGAAAGTAGTCAATCCCCCTTAGACATGGTAAAATGTCCTTATTTTACAGCCAGTGGCGATCTTAACTTCTGGGAGGCCCCGGGCAAAGATAGACGCGTGCCCACCCCCGTTCAAACTAGTGAAAGCAGGATAGATAGAAGGAGGAGAATTGTAGAGCATTGTTGATAAGCTGTAGTGGCTTTATACGTTTAATGGCATTCATGGTTGTCAATGCAAAATAATCAAAATTCCCAAAAGATTTCTTCACTGGGCCCGAAGATGATTGCTCACTTTGTCTGTCCTCATGATGCTACTGGGACGTAAATGACAAAGTACTTTAAATAACTACTTTAACACTGGTCTTGGCAGCATGAGAGTGTGACTGCAAAGATGTGAAGCATCACTAAGCAGTATGACGAGATGCTGTGACAGACTGAATTTAGGTTACTGACTGTCACTTGTGATTACTGAATGGAAGGAAATAAATATATTATTTTTTGTTATCATGTTCATACCAAAACCTCAACTAGCCCAATAAAAAATGTTTGACCTCCTGACTAACAGATTTAAGACATTTAAGTTGTTCTGAGAACAAAAACTATGCAGACAGCAAAATTGAGCCTGTATTGTTGTGAAGCTCATCGTGCACAAATGAATTACCCTCCCCAGAGTAGATAATATGTAGTTTTGTATATGTGTAAAAAACATGCTTTATACACCATCTGGGTTGCCTGTCTGATACCTGAATCCTGTTCCCCCTCTCCTCTCCTCCTCCTTCAACTTTTCTAAAGTAACAGAAATGGACTACAGCCAGCATACCAATCCACTTTCCAGTGTGGCTATTCAAGAGCAAGTACGAACACTTTTGATTTCTGATGTGAGGACATTAGTCTCACAGATTTAATCCTTGAGGCCAAAAACAGAACCATGAACCCAACCACTGTGGTCTAATCTTGATAAAGTGAGAACTGAGCCTCCATGAAGACCAGTGGTGCCATTAAAGCCAGAATGAGGGCATGTAAGGTCACGCCTATCCATCCTAAATGGGTCCATCCTTCCCATCAACCTCAGTGAAGTTGAACGATGGATTGGGAGGTTGTCTAAACAAGTCAGTGAATGAAGAGGCGTTAATGTGCGGAAGCTCTCTGTGTGTTTGTGTGTGCACTTGATCACTTTGTGAAGGCGCACTAAAGTCTTAGACCTTAGAAATGAAGATGTTTTTCACAGCATCTGCATGATGTGCCATCTTTGTCCAACACCTGATACCTGATGAGCGCAGAGTATTCTGTCAGTGTGTGTGCCGTTCCTCTATTCTTATGTTAACATGGATTACTGCTGTGTCCTCCCTGCTGACGGCCCATTGTCAGACCCGACCTGCTCAGTGGGGTTGTGTCTACACCACCCAGCAGGAGTGGCTGACAGTGGGCGTGAGTGTAAGTCTGTGTGTGTGTTACCTGACTCAGCAGGACAGACCATCAGACATTGAAGCTGCTGATGCAGGGGCCAATAAAGTGCCTGTCAATATGAATGTAAAAAATGTTTAACAGAAGATTAACAGAAAATGTTGAAAATCAACTGTCAACTGTATATATAGAAATACAATGTGTCTGAAACAAAAGAAAAAAATGAAAGTAACAGAGCTGGTAAAAGACCTAAAAAGACCTAGTTAAACTTTAAATGTGAAGAAGTGATGGTGAGAATGAGAGATTAAGAGACAGTTGGATCTTAGAAACTTTACTGTGCCACAAACACACTGTACTGCTTAAATGTTGAGGCCAAAATCTTATTCTCTGGTTGCAAGCAGTGGCAGAAAAGTGATAACTTTCTGATGCCTCTAACTTTCTCTGTGATCACTCAGTTTAAATGTCAGCTCAAGTCATAAAACTGGATCAGTGAAGCACCATAGGGCTTTCAAACACATAATGCTTTGTCTGGCAACAGAACCAGAAAAAAATGTGCATATTAAAACAACTCTTAAAACAACTCAAATGTGAGTTTGTCTCCATTCACGGGGCAGAGTAGGAAAAATCTAGATAGAGAGGTAGAAAGGGTCAAACACACTCTCTCCCCCTCTTTCTGTGTTTTATGAGTGTGTGTCTCTGCTCTGTTTACATGTTAAAAGCTCTTTAATAAGAAGCTGCAGGGGAAGCTAGCAGACAGGAACCTTTCATCTCAACCTGTCCTGTCACACCCAGGGGTGGGGGGACCTTATTTATGGCTGTGCGCAGGTTAGATCTTTCTTTGCATGGAGCACTTACACAATTGTCTGAGTCAGACTGGAGGCTCCACAGGAAGACAAGAGTCTGGGTGTAATCTATTACACATTACAGATTACCTGCTATTAGTGAAAGAACGCTTGTGATGAGTAATTTAAGTTACATGAACTACAGGGAGGAAACCAGCCTTACACAAGATTCATTATGCTCCCATTCATTCTTTCCTCATTCATTCGCTAATTCATTCATATTTAATTTTTAATCGCTTATTTCTTGACTCACTCAGTCACTCACTTAGTCACTCACTCAGTCATACCATTTACAGTTTTTCCATCATGAACCATGAAAAGATTTTGTAGAACAATCATGTGCGGAAACAAGAATGTGCAGAAAATAAATAAACCCTCTCATCAGGGTGCTGGTCACGGCTTTCTTGCTTTCTCACTTAACACCTCTCTATACACAATCACATCACACACCTCACAGAGTTATACAGAGAGCTAGTATTTGTATTCACCACAAGTGCAATAATTTCAGTGCAACAACCCTATGTGCAGATACCTTACTGTGTGCTCATTCAATCATACATTCATTCATTCATTCATTCTGTAAGTGCTTGTCTTGTGGAGGGTCAAGGGGAGGAGGGTGGAGTTGGCTGAAGCGTGTCCCAGATGCCATGAGACGAGAGGCGGTGTACACCCTGGACAGGTTGCCACCAGAGTGAATAAAAAGTGTGTCACTTTGTATGATTATAAAGGTAACTATAAAGCAGAATAATATGAGGCTCTGGTTACTCAGTTTACCCTGCATTGTGACACACTCCAGTACATACAGTGGTATTTTTACTGTGTACTTACATGATATTTGCTCGTACTAAGCTAGCATTAGTGTGCACCAACAGACAAAAGGGAAACACAATAGTAAAGAAAACTGCTCTTGTTGTCCTAGCACTAAACCTGTCAGATTCTGTTTTTTGTGATCAGATTACTTTAATCTCATTACACGTGTGGCACGGGTGCAAAGCCCCACCCAGGCTAGCTTTCAGACAGGCTGACCTGATGGATGAAGCGCTCAGGTCATGGATCCTCGGAGGTGAATGGACGGCTTGTCTTAGATATGAACTAATTTTTGGAATTGTGACACACACACCCGGCCCTCACACGCACTGGCAGGCGACTAACAGCACGCCGCCGTCTTTATCTCCGGCTTCCTCTTTCACTTAAATTCTCTTGTTTTTCCAATCTGTGTGGAAACAAAAAGTTATTCCAGCATCACTGGCAGAAATGTAATGAATGTGATCTGGAAACAATGAGAAATCTGAGTTGAGCTTAGCTGTTAAATATCAGAGTTCACAAAGTGATGGAAACTTTGATGTCCAAGATAAAAACAGAAAAAGTAACCCTGCTAGATTTCTTGGCCTTGTACCCGGGTTTCCATCCAGTTTTGACTTCTTCTTTTCTGAAATTAGTCTTCCTTTTGTTTCTCATTATTTTCAGTTTGATTTTAAACACCAGATGTAGGGCAGTCACTATGGTTCAGGCATCGGGATTACTGCAAATAACAGGTAAAAATGAGCTTGGACGCTGAAAAACAGTGTTTACATCAAACATGTTTCCAGTGGTGGCATGAGGAGAATCATTTCCACTGTGGTTTTATCAGATGATAGACCTGCGCGCAGTTGGGCTGGTCAGGTTGCAAAACCTCTCCACTTCCTGTTTCACTTTGTACAAACTGAAAAACACACCCCAAATCATTCAGCCACAGTTTAACAATGGGAAATATGGACACAGGTCGTTAAGGGATGAGACAGCAGTATTTGCCCCTCTGTTGGATATGGAGGTTAAATGTGATCCCGGCGCTGTTGGTCAGCTGACCATCAGACCGCTGTGACCACAGAGAGATGACTTTTCAAATCTGTGTCAGTCCTCATGAGTGAAGTAAACAATTTTTTAAACAATACTGCTCTTTTTAGTGAGCCTCAGCTCAGCAGGAAGCATCGACTCTCAAATGGCCCTTCTAACTCTTACAACTTAGACAAATTCATCACTTTAAGCCAGTGTAATCATGCAGAACGTGTACTACCCGGAATAGTATTATTTGACATTATTCTTGCTACAAAAACATGAATATAACCAAAAGTTACAAAGCTTTCATGAGGCCATGGTATGTTCAACCTATGGAACACATGGAAATCAAGTATCACAGCACGATAAGAGGAAACAAAATTAAAAGATTTAATACCTAGTTGAGAGATGGTGGCATGTTGCAACTAAAATGAAGTGCAACTTAAACATCATAGTAATTCTAAATCAGAGTTATCAATTCCTGACATGACAGAGGAGTCACACAATCATGCAGCAAGTGTAAGTGTGCCCATTATCCTTTTTGGTCCTCTGGCACTCTCTCATTTTGTTCTGATCCGAGGCCAGCAGAGTGACAAGCTGCTGGCTAACTTTCCCCTCTGGGGCAAGATGAACTCGCACACACAAACACACACACACACCTGCTGCAAATCATCACGTACACACAAAGAGCCCAAGGACAAAGTCGCTGTAAATCTGCTCTGACTCAGTGCAGCATGCCACACGCACACATCGACAGCAGCATGTCTGAACAAAGGCAAGGCTGTAGAGGAGTTAAGAGTTTTATTTCTGTCTCTGCGCCTTCTTTATTTATCTTACATGTTCCTTCTGTCAGCATTCATTCCTCAAGTCTACACACGAATAGAAAATGGTTTAACTGTGTGCAAATGCATCAAAGACAAAAACTTTGACGGACTTTGAATCATATTTACTGATATCCAACTAATAACTTTTGTCCCAGTATTTGGTTTTATTCAGATGGCCATACAAGTAGAATAAAAACAAAACAAAACAAAAAACAAATACTCAGATTTAGGTGAGAGTTTTTTGTACTTTCTTGCATATAAAGTTTAAATGACATATAAACCGATCTTAAACTGTTATGTGTGTGTTAAGCAGTTGGGTGGGCCTGTGGCATTGTTACAGTCTCTGCCAACATGCTGTGATTGACAGCTGTCCCCCCACCCCTGTGGTGCTTTACTCTTCCACTGTGGTCCAACAGTCTGGTCCGCATCACCCACACGAACACCCAAAAACGACTACCACTCAGTCAAGGTAAATCGTGTGTTCCAGTGCAGGGAATGTGCAAATCTGTATCACTTCACTGACTCTAAATTCATGTATCTTTACCAAATCAGGCAGCAATAGAGCAGAAAACATTTCTCATTTATGGTAACAACTGATAACCCGCAAATCAACTGTCAGACCATGGCCAAACTGTCACCGGTTTGTCACCAGTTTGCGTCTCTGAATTCCTGGCTGTGAAAACAGTGACACAGCAGTTGGCTCAGGAAAATGTGAAACTCTGTTACTTCCCATCAGAGCCACCACACACACACAGCCACTAATAAGACAACAGCGACACCAAAGCGACACATTGCTACAAAAGGAGCCTGCTGCCACCTGGCAGGGTGGCCTGATGGTAACAGCGAGGGTCCCATAACAGAGAGGTGACAGTCTGATCCCTGCGAGTTGTCAAACAGAACCCACAGAGTGTGGGATGATGTGCAGGAGAGCACCATCTGAGGCTGGAGATACACACTACATCACTGAAGAAAATGGTAAAAGGTGGTGCCTATTAAACGATTAGCGACACAACCAAAAATACCTGATCATTAGATATGTTGCACAGGAAGTCACATCCATAGAGATTTGAAAAAAAGGGAGGGAATTTCCACATGGTAGCCCCCGTGTCATTTATGACCACTCTAGTGCGCTTATTCAAAAACCACTGTCAGCTGATATCCAGAATGTCATATCACTTTCAGGAACTGAGCTGGACAATGACAGTCAATCTGATTTACCACTTTTACCACCAAGCACTTAAGTCATTTATTTTAAAGTGTGACATGGTCAATGAGAGAAAAACAGAAAATAAAATAATGAAAGTGAGACCATAGACCTTCACATGAATGTCAAGAACTGAGACCTAAACAGGCAGACACAGGAAGCAGAAAGGCGAACAAGGAACCAATTTTTAAAAATTAATTTTTTGTGTAAACAAATACCCATCATACATTCATACACAAAATAAGATCAACACACATTTTTACATGAGAGAGTTCTAATACACATCATTGAATTACAGTTGTCCCTCGCCATAACGCAGTTCACGTTTCGCAGCCTCACAGTTTCGTGGATTTTTTTTATTTTATTTTATTTTTTTTACAGCGCATTGTTTTCTGCATCCTGATTGGCTAAGGGAGAGCCCCATGTCGTCTTCTGCGTCCTTATTGGACTGTAGACCGTTGTCAATCAGTCTCCTCGTACGGTGTCTCTTGTACAGTACAGAATGCGTTCAGCTTGCCAAATTTCAATATACAGTATATTTGATCGCTGTCAGTGTGATGTGAAGTGGGTGTCACCACCATGCATGGCTTGAACCCAAATGGACGACTCAAAGACGATGCTCCAAATCAAGAAAACAAACAACTAGAAAGAGAAAAAAAAACAACAACATAATCTTAGGTAAGAACAACAAAATATCAAACAATCAAGAAAAATAACAAAAGCTTCAGGCAAAACAATGACCTGGCAAGACAAGGCAGAGATGACGCTGGTTCCACTGGATGACTGAAATTAGGCACAGGTGAAAACAACCAGGGCGGGGAAGATGATCACAATGGCGGGAACATACAGGAAGGATGAGCTAACTAAAACACAAAAGGAAACGGTTAATAAAATAAAAGAAATAACAGAAAAAATAAAACACAATGCAAAACATTCATTCATCTTGTGTTACCGCTTTTCCTGTCATCGGGCGAGAGGCAGGGTACACCCTGGATATCACAGGGCTAACACAGAGAGACAGACAACCATTCACACTCACACCTACGGCCAATTTAGAATCATCAATGAACCTAACCAGCATGTCTGTGGATGGTGGGAGGAAGCTGGAGAACCTGGAGAGAACCCACACAGACACACAGAATGACCCAGTCAGCCCATGGATTAGAACCCAGAACCTTCTTGCTGTGAGGCATCAGTGCTAACCACCACTTGACAAGCATGACAAACTTTACTTTCTCTGTATGACAGTGATCCAAGCTTCACGATTCTTTATTGTCAGAGTTTTTGAGTAACAATGCAGCATCATTACCAGTACTCAGATTCTTGGAGCATGGCGTCCACTCGTTGCATTTTGCTTCACAGAAGCAAAATGCAACAAAATGCAACAAATAAAATAAAATAAAGTAGGTGTTGACTGATATGTGACAACAAACATTGATGGTATTTTTGTTTCAAGCTGAGAAAGGTGACAACAAGAAGAACTTGCTCTGTTTATTTACTTGTTATATTGTTCTTGTTGGTTCACTCAGAAACATTTGGGCTGGATATTATTCTGGAGGTTTACCTAAGCTGAAAAGAGATGAATAAAAAAATTAAGTAAACAGGTGGATGCACAGGTGGCTTGTTCTGGCATGTAGGCCTTCATCTTCACCTTAGCAGTGGTGTAAGAGACTCAGATTACCCACATCCTGTGCTGAAGCATGACTGTGGGCTCCATATGACTGGATCCAAAGGGGTTTCTATTATTGTTTTTGTGTGTCCAGAATTGTGGGACACCTTGTATACATACCACTTATCTTCCACAGCAGCTCATTAGCAAATATGACACTTCTTGTTGACTATATTAGAGATGTTTTTTGACGACTTCAAATGAAAAGTAAGACACTGATATTACAATGATGATGACATGTTAAATGCAACATTAATGTATTTGATAATACAACTGTCTGACAGTCAGTATTATTCAGTCTTTTCTACTTCTGTTGATGTCCACTTTGTTCCTCATACGTCATGTATTTTTAAAGTTAAAATGCTGAATTGTGAAAACTTCCAGCAGCCAAAAAGAGTTTCCTCCATACAGATTGGGTGAGGCACACAGACATCTGGAGAGAGTTTGGAGTAAAGCTGCCGCTTCTTGAAGTCAAACAGGGCCAACCTAGGTGGTTTGGGCATCTGGTGAGAATTCCTCCACGGGTGCCTCTCTTTTTTCAGGCTCATTCTGTTTCTGACGCAGATTTGATTAAGAAAAATTAAGAATGGATGAATTCTAACTAGTACTTGGGTTTACCCTACATGTATGTGTAATCCTTCTAGTTAACCACTGTGTTGATGTTCCACTGATTTCTTCACCAGTTCCCCTTTCTGGCTGCTAAAGCTAAGTAATCTCAGTAATTTAGGTAGAAATAGCCTTAAAATGGTATTTCTGGGTTTAAATGATATTTAACGCCCATGGTCTTGTGTAGCCTAATACAAATTGCAGATAAAATATTTTTGCTTGCTCCAAACCATATTTGTTTTTGTTTACTAAATGAATAAAAGACAACACCTACCTCAATCTGGACACAGAAAATATTTAGTCATATAGATCATTTAAATTCTGTGACACCGACAATAGAGGCAAACTGAAGCTGTGCCCACTTCTTTTCACTTCATAATCATTTACATTAAACACACCTTTGTATAATGAAGAAAAGTACAAGTTTTTGTCTCGATTGACTGAGACTGGAATGCGGCTTCTGCAACGGCCAAATGTCATGGCGATAATCGGCCCTGAACGTTGGGCAGCATGTCATCAGTCTTAAAAGTCTGGAGTGTAAATCTTCCACCGGTGTAGTGCTTTCTTCTCCCTGCGGCCAACAACTGTGCTTCGATCTGACGGAGAGCTCGGCCTGAGATGACATTCCTTACATTGCTGAGATTGACAAGGTATAGAATATACTGTCAAAACACACAGACAACCGGCCGTCTCCTTGTTTTGCTGTTCCACCTGGGGTCTTCTGCAGCCTTGTGGTCTTAAGAAGCAAAAACACAAACTCTAAATTTAAAACAAGCACTACTATGTCCCTGCAGCGGCACTGTTGTCTTTGTTATGATAAGGCGTGTGTCTGCGATGTCCTGACTCACACACACTCACAGACACTAATCCCAGACACGGTGTGCAGTAGTGGCCTGAATAAGCAGAGTGTGGAGGGCCGAACATTCAGCCAGGAATGTCACCGTGTCAAATACTGTAACACGCACACACATACGGCAACCTGAACCAAGCAGCATTGTCCTGTAACGCTGACGAGACACTGACAGCTGCTGTGAAATAAAGAAGAAAAGACAGAGGAGAGGAGAAAGGGAAGGAGGAAAAATAGAAGAAGAGATGAAACAGGAGACGCTCCGCTGACTCCAGACCAATTTAGGAAATGGACTGAAAGAGAAGACACACATAGAGTACATACAATAAATATAGATCAGAAGTAAAGTAAATGGTAAAGATTTGTTATTGTGTTAGTGAATTTATGTTAACACATGATTGGCATCTGATAATTTAAAGCTCTCAGAGCCACATCCAATCATCATCCAATTTTAACATTACAAAGTGTAATTTTAGACAGTTTTTTCTGCTTAGAAAAATGGATCCACTGATTCACAGCTGTTCCTCATGTGACGATGAATGATTGTCTTGGGGGGGCGTTCTTGTCTCTTGTGTGAGTCATGTGATCGTGTAATTCTGTGAATGACCACTGCGTCAAAATCACCCAAGATGCTTTGATTGAGTTGTGTGCAGCAGGTGGATACCATAAATAAACTGCTAGCGATGTGAGATGGAGAAATAAAGAGAGCATAATGATTTGCTGCTTTAATCAGCAAATGCAATGACTCGTATCACTGGGAGCTGCACATCAACAAATCAACTGCATCTGACAGCTGCAGGCCTGTAAGAAGATACATTATTTAGGTTTCAAAGCCCAAATCAACAGGTTTTGCTGCAGAATCATTAGTTCAGACTTCCGAAAACAAACAAACAAACAAACCAAATTTTAACCTTAATCCAAGGAAAAGACGAAAATAATGTAAGGTGAAATTGACGCCCGAGGGAGAGTTTCGAATGGAGAGAAAGAGCAAGCGAGGCTTAAAGAAAGAGAGAGGGGGATTAGACAGGGAGAGAGAGGGCAAAGAGGAAGGATTAGTAAAGGAGGACGAAAGATTTCGTTTCACAGCTCAAGGTGTCAGCGGTGAATATTTAATGTCCGTATTTCTCTTGTTTCTGTTGACGTTAATTTACTCATCTGCTCTCATTCCCCTCTGCCTGACAGTTCCATTTACACTGCAGAGGCTTTTTATATGGCCTATTAGCACATTACCAGTTATGTGAAGTGGCCATCTAGGTTACAAGTAGGTATGCACACTGCTCAGCCAAAGTTTACTCTCAGATACTGGAAAGGAGAGTCTGATTGCTAGTTGAACTTCGAATTCAGGAGGAGCAATGCAGATTCCGTCCTGGTCGTGGAACAATGGACCTGCTCTTCACCCTGGCGGAGTTGCATAGAGGATCATGGAAGTTTGACAGTCCAGTCTGCATGTGTTTTCTGGATTTGGACAATGTTGTGGAGGGAGCACGCAATATTCAGGCTGTTTTTATGAGCCATCAAGTTCCTGTAAGTGAGAGCTGTGTTCATATTCTCTGCATAAATTCAAGCAGCAGGTCTTGGACGGTCCTGTTTATAGTATTCATGGACAGGAGAGTGTCCACTATAGGAACCTCAGAATCCTGTTTTTTTGCAGATGATGTGGTTCTGTTGGCTCCATCTGACTGTGAACCCCAGCACACACTGGGCAGTTTGCAGTTGAGTGTGAAGCTGTTGATGGTCAGCACATCATGGATTGTTTCCTCTGGGCTGGGAGAGAGTTTGAGTATCTCGGGGTGCTGTTCATGAGTGATGTTAAAATGGAGCGAGAGCTGGACAGATAGTTTGGTGCAGCAGCTGCAGTAATGAGGTGGCTGTATCAGACTGCCGTGGTAAAAAGGGAGCTGAGCTGCAAAGCAAAGCTTTTGATTGTGGCTCAGTAGGTAGAGCGGGTTGTCCACGAACCAGAGGGTTAGCGGTTCGATCCCCGGAATGTGCCACATGTCGAAGTGTCCTTGAGCAAGACACTGAACCCCCAGTTGCTCCCAGTGCGTGGCACTGGTGTGTGAATGTGTGCGTGCTTGTGTGAGTGAATGGGTAGATGTGTCTCTGACTGTAAAAGCGCTTTGAGTACCAATAGGTAGAAAAGCGCTATATAAAAGCAAGGCCATTTACCAGTGTATCTTCGTTCCAGTCCTCACCTATGGTCATGGACTGTGGGTAGTAACTGAAAGAATGGCACTGAGGTAACAAGCAGCTGAAATCAGGCTCCTTTGAAGGGAGGTTAGGCTCAACCTTAGAGATAGGGTGAGGAGCTCGGACATCCAGAGGGAGTAGAGCCAGCAGAGGTGGTTCAGGCATCTGGTTCGGATGCCTTTGGAGGTTTACCAGGCATGTTGCTGGTGAGAAGGAAGTCTGGAGTTCCTTATTAACAAAAGTTTGGGACCAAAACAACTTATGGAAGGATGCATTCTCTTCAGTTCATTAAAACAGTGTTTGTAACAGTTTGTCCCCATAGCACTGTATCAACACCTTCAGGTTAAAGGAAACTAAACTCTTTCTCTGTGAGACACACCTTCAGTTGCACACACACAGAGGATCTTTGTCACAGAACTGGCCTGTATCTCATGTGAAATCAACATCGAGCTGATTGAAGGCTGAGGCATGCTGTACTCTGAAGTCTCAAATGCACTCACATAACATATGAGTGTGTATGTTGCACATGAAGTCATTCACTAAATAACACCAGAATTATCTGTGTGCACATTCTGTGTATATTATATATTCATATCAATACAGACTTGAATATACACAGATAACTGATAATGGCTGTAGTTGGAGAGTGTGTGAATCTATAGCTCCTCAAGTTACACTAAGGCCTTTTATCTGTGACCCAGAGAGAGGGATCGAGAGTACTGGGAGCATCGTCCTGGTAACAGACATAAAAGATGAGTTAATGACAGAGGACTTTGCAACGAACGCAAGAGAGAGAGAGAGAGAGAGAGAGAGAGAGAGAGAACAGGAGCGTATTCAGATATCATGGTAAACATCTGTTTACTGAAACTGGGCAAGGAGATGTCAGCCAGATTTCTTCTGTTGAAAGCCAATACATTGGCCACACACACAGGCCACTTTTGATCTGCAGTGCGTTGTTCCAGGGCTTCAAGTGCTGCCACTGAGCCAAAGCTGCATCAGCTGCATCAGGTCTATAACTGACCCAAATGTTGAGGCATCATTTTAATTAATAAATCATTTTAGATTTATGTTTGAACTGAAGTTTCTTCTTTGCACCATCAATTTTTGCAACTGATACTGAATTTAAGTAAGAAAGAAGCAAAATCTTCCGCTCCGGTGTTTTCATAGAAATTCAGTGCAGCAATACAACATATACATCTGCTTGGATAAAGGATTAATTTTCAACTGATGCTAACACTCTAAGTCAGATATGTTAGAGGTAGGCAGGCCGCAACTTTCATGTACTTCCACGCTATGAGAGTTAATGTTTTGGCTCCAGTTTGACTCAAAACCTCATGAGGTAAATGTTTGAAACATGCTGGAAAGCACGTGTTGCTTTATTCCTCTAAGGCGAAACATTTGTGAAAATTTCCTGATTTGCCTTGATTTCCAATGAGAATTTACACATCCATGTCATGTCATTCGTGACACTGCATGAGTCCAGTGCAGATTCTGAGCTCAATTAAATAAAAAAAAAAAAAAAAAAAAAAATTCACCAGACCAGACAGTCAGAATGAAAATAAAAACACAAAAAACGTAATGTTCCTTTGTCTGTTGGTTGACATTGACAATTTCAAGTCTATATTTGGGATCAAACCTTCCGCTCGGCTTTCAGTTCCTTGCTTAGAGTGAGAGACGTGGGCACACACACACCCACACAAAATGTCAAAACACATGTTGAGTAACAGAACTTTTAGATGTTTCCCAATAATAGACCACAGACATACAGAATCTCACAGTAACAGATGGGAACACATGTCTGTGAGCGCATAAAGTGGTTATATTATGAAAGCATGTATTGTATATTATTTATTTCTTATATATTGCTGTGTGGATACCACACAGGCTAACTTAAAGTACTTAACAGGGCAGTAAAGTACTTTTGTCTGTATATTTATGTCTTTGGTGACCACAGTGTGAATAAGCAGACAATCAGGACGTCAGCAGTATATTAGGTTCTTTCCACTCCCATATATTAGTCAGCCTGGTCTATCAAAAAGAGAGAAGTATGCCTGTGTTTATATATACCCATGCATGCGCATTTGTGTTTGCATTTATTAGTCACCAGCTGACAGTAGCGGTTGTGTCTGCGAACAGCTTAGCATAACATAATAGTGAAAACTCCAAATGTCAACATGTGAAGTTTATTGGATCAGAAGTGCCATGTCATCACCTGGCATGGAGTGCATAATGGGAAATGTACTGAGTCATAGCAGAAGTGAAAATCAAATCGTTTTTTTCTGAAATCATTCAGTATTACTGACAACGAAACACTCATTAGTCTGCAATCATTTTAAACTTGGTTCATACTTGACAATCTCCAGAACTGTGAAGTCAAGGCACTGCTTTATGGGAAAGTATGGGAAAGTAAAGCTGCAAGCAGCATCTACTATTTTCTATTTCAGACTCATTGAAACAACAGTAACAATTAACAATATGGACAGCATCGTCTGGATTAACTTTAAGACAGTAAGCAATTCATATCTATATTTGTAACATTTTGATGATAAACTTCTATCCTGTATCTGCATGGCTTCTCTCCAGGTACTCCAGCTCCCTCCCACCATCCAAAGACATGCTGGTTGGTGATTCTAAATTGGCCGTAGGTGTATACTGTATGTAAGTGTGAATGGTTGTCTGTCTCTCTGTGTTAGCCCTGTGATAGACTGGTGACCTGTCTAGGGTGTACCCCTGCCTCTAGCCCGATGACAGCTGGGATAGGCTCCAGCACCCCTGAGACCCTTCACAGGACAAGCAGGGACAGAAGATGAATAAATAAATATTCAGTGGCCATTTAGAAGTTAAATTAAAGGCAATTTTTTTGTTCATCCAGTTTGCAGATCCACTCCAACTACATGACTACATGTGAGATCCAGACAAAGCATTTTGTTCAGGAATTAAATGCAAAAACTATTTTTTCCCCCTGCAAACTAACTGTGAATAAAAAAAGAAGACATAGTATGAAAAAAAAATGGCAACTGTTTTTTGTTTAGGCGGATGAGCAGTGTGTCTGACGCGCAGCTACAAAAAATCCAGTAAGCCGTAATGCTCTCCAATAAAAAGAAAAACATGATGTTGCGGTCAATGACAATATCGCTGCCATCCAGGGACCCGTGTCTCCATTCAGACTCTAAAGTTAAAGGTTAAGCCCCGCCCTCGCCACCTGAGGAGGGAGGAGAGCACACCTTACTGCCACTTATGTGCACTTGACAAAGCAGAAACGATCATTAGTTGTAAGAAGAACATCTAACACATTCATTGCTTTTAATCAATGTCATCCCAAAATAATCAATATATCATGTAAACGGAAATAAATTAAAAGCAAGAGGACTGCTGAAGTGGACTGGTTCAAGACTGGTTTCAGTTGCAAGTAGCCCTAGAAACCAGCCTGTGTGAGGCTACTTTTCTCAAAAGCGTGTCTTGTTCAACTATCGCCAGCATTGTGTAATTGTTTAATATCCCCCTCATATTTGCATGCTCTACACCTTTACATTTAGAGCAAAAACCATTCACATGAACATGTTGCCTTCATGCA
The DNA here is from genome assembly GCA_005024645.1 of Planiliza haematocheilus. Taxonomy (NCBI): domain Eukaryota; kingdom Metazoa; phylum Chordata; class Actinopteri; order Mugiliformes; family Mugilidae; genus Planiliza; species Planiliza haematocheilus. The sequence goes on from SRSE01000806.1 coordinate 4,390,231, forward strand.
GTGGTGTCCACAATCATTTGCCGAATTTTAACTGTGATTAAGGTAAACTGGCCCTTAAAGCAAAAAAGATGTCTCTTACATCTACACCTCCGAGCTTCCCTGGATACACTGGGCACAACAGATGGGACCCCTAACACACACGCATAAACTCTGCCAGCACACATTACCTCTTTTAATCAGGACAGCTTTAGATTGTTCAGCTTATCAGCTCTGCACACACACACCCGCACACACACACACAGACACACACACACAACATCTTACTCTTACATAAGACCCATTGTTCCTAATCATGGGCAAAGCATATGTACAGAAGTGCCCCATGAACCACCAACAGTTTCTGTCAGTAATCAGTTACTCTGTGTATGTGTTTGTTTTTTGTTTGTGTACATCAGCCTTCCCACTAAGAACTGAATCACAGCCAAAACAAACTGCAGCGTTTTTGACAACCAGTATATTCATCACCTCCAATGTGGAGCAGTGGAGCAGGCACACGCGGGGGCAGAAGAGGAAGTTGGAACATTGGAGCAAAGACTTAAATACATGTGATGGTGAAGCGTATACACACTATATAAATTGCCAAAAAAAAAAAAAAAAAAAAAAAAGAAGAGTTTGAAAGCAATGAAACTGACCTAGGATCTAACTGCTTGCACATGATGATCTAGCTATAGAAAATGAACTGTGGACTATTAGAGGCAAAAAATTAATTCAGGTGCACTCAGACTGAGATGTTTTCTGATGTTCAAGACATGGTCAGGACAAAGCAGAAAACTGTAACTTTCTGTCATGGACTAAATAGAAAAAAAATGCATTTTGAAATCCCTAGCATTCAAACTCAAGTTCCTGGGAATGAACAAAGCTTAGCTGCACAAAGACAGGTATATACTGTTGCACTATGGGTGTCCCAGATGACAGATAACCCACTTTGAGAAAGGTTGTTTGTTGATGACATCTTGTGAGCAAAGGCTGATTCAGACAACATTGTGACTTCTATGTCACTAATTTCCGATAACTATCCGAAGGTGAGTTCAGCCAGTGACCAAGGCAGCTGGAAACAAGGCACTGATCAAGATGATGTCAAAAAAATCTAAAAACTTGAACCCAAGATTTTAGGATTTTTATTTTATTTTATGTTATCTAATTATTTTTAATTTTTTGCTAAACTGACATCACAAGTCAGCCATGTCCTTTTAGTTAGAACCAGGCTGACATTTTCCTTCTCCATCATTGCAATGGTTCAGCTCAGCTCACCATTTTAGCAGCATAGATGAATGATTATGCGTATGTTCAGTGCTTGTATATGTCATTGCATGTGTGAGCGCCCCACAATCTGCATACTTCAAACTTCCGTTGCCACACGCAAAGTTATGATGTCCAAGCTGCATGTGGCTTGCAATAAATGAATAAGATTGGTGAAACAACTATATAAATGTGGTCAATTGTTTAAGTTTGCACTTAAATTGAACTTGTGAGTTTATAGTTATGACATGTTAAGTTCATGGCAATCAGGTGAAACATTAACTGTTTAACAAGTTTACAACAACCTGGTAACATAATCTAGCAAGTGTAAAGGTATAATAAAAGGATGAGGCCTTTGGAAATGTCAGTATTTTCCTCAGATGTGCTGTAAAAATTATGAAGAAAAGGCAAAATTACAATATATTAACTTACATCCACCTTAACCATGTCTAGAAATGTCAGTAAACATGTTAAACTCATGATTGCTGTACTCAGTTAAGATTTCATGGTCATGAACGCCACAGAAGGCAGACATTATAGACTTTTGTGATTAACGCAGCAAAAATTACCCCATTTGGAGGCACTGACATATTTACATGCATAAGTATGTACTGCAAAGCAAATTAACACCCACATACCACAAGTGCTGTCTCAGTGGACTTTACATCACGTACAACAATCAATTACTCCCTCACCCTCAGCTCAAAGAAGGAAATATCCAAACAACAGTAAAGATAATCTCCACAAATAATAAAAAAAGAACAAAATCTCTATAAATCTACAGTTACCTGTCTACATTTAATTATTAAAACACTGTGGAAGTAAGAACCAAATGCAGCAGTTAATGGAAATCTTACTCTGCCTGTTGATACAGTGCTGCAAAGACACAATATACATTGATCAGACATAACATTATGACCCCTGACAGGAGAAGTAAATCATTTGTGTGGTTGTTACTTAGACATGTACCACCCACCTTGACGAGACCAGACACCCCCACCCCATAGCAGTGATACTCCATGATGGCAGCAACCACCCCCAGCAGAATGCAGCCTGACACACACACACATAAACGGTTCAGAAACAGCTCAAAAAACAGCACAAGGTGTTGACCTGGCCTCCAAATTCACTAGATCCCAAACTGATCAAGTATCTGTGGGATGATCCACAGAGGCCCCTCCCTTCAACCCATAGGACCCAAAGGCTCCCACTAACAACATTCTATTACCAGACACCACAAGACACCCTCAGAAGGCCCATGTCCATTCTCTGATGAGTCACAACTGTTTTGGAGGCACAAGGGAGACCTACAAAAAATTAGGAAGTCTTCTGAAAGCAGTGTATTTGTTATTAAAAAGATCAGATTTGTGCTTCGGTCATGACCTGTTTCACATGAAACTATGAAAGGAAATGCAGATACATGAGAATCAGACCCATGTCTTGTGTCTACTGCAGTTGTTATCCAAAAATCAATTCATATTTATTCAGACATATTATATAACAAGATATTAGAGTCCTCAAATCCTACTGAATCTCTGTTAAAAGACAGCATACAGCGTTAACGCAGCACACTGAGCTGTTATTAATCAGGTTTAGCAGTTACAGCGTATAAAGTGGCTCGCTGACAGTGAAAGGGCTCACTCAGCACTCAAGCCACATTTGTGCACACACACACAGGCAACAGCTATCTGACTTCCTCTGTTCAGGCCACTGTCTCTTTCAGCTTCCTGTGCCTCTGACAAAATGAGTGAAAAACATTCACTTTCAACACATTTTCACTTCGTCTTCCTACGAGCTCTTGTGTGCTGAACGAGCATACGCGGCTTAAAAAATGGAGAGAATGCATGTGAAAGAGGAATTAAGAAGAGATGGGTCATCTACAAAGCTACAAGTCACGTTAGCCTTGCATTTATTCAGAAACTGTTCAAGCTGACTGTTTGTTTTACAATAACACGCAATCATTATTCAAATAGCACAACACAAAAAAAACTAAAACCTCTGAACATCATACATCATCTGACTTTCAAAGTAGAAAGCAAATCTAATAAAAGTGTAATTGAATACACAGATTTGCATTCCATGTCGCAACATGGAGCCCAGCTGATTTCACTGAACTATTTGTGTGAAACATATCTCAGATTCTTAACAGGAGACATGTGGAACGCTTTTATTTGTTGTTATCCTTTCATGATTCAGTCTTTCATTGTTATTACCACTCCCGAGCTTTTCAGAAAGTTTGATAGATCATTTTTATATAAATTATTTTATTTAGATATCGAAAATCGCAGTGAGTAACTAATCCTCAGTTAGTTTCAAATGTCCACCCTGATTGTGTTTCCTGGGGGAGTATAGTCCCATTCCACACAGTTAAATGCATTTTGCATTAGGATGCAAAAAATCAAGTCTAAATCCGGATGGGCGGGAGGAGGAGTACAGGAGCCTGGTCGAGGACTTCATGGGGTGGTGCAGGTCCAACCATCTGCAGCTGAACACCTCCAAGACCAAGGAGATGGTGGTGGACTTCAGACGGAAGAAATCACATCTCCAACCTGTGTCCATCAGCGGGGTGGATGTGGAGGTCGTTCGGACTTACAGGTATCTGGGGCTGCAGCTGGACGACAGGCTGGACTGGACTTCTTGCATGGACGCACTCCACAGGAAAGGACAGAGTCGTCTGTACTTCCTGAGAAGGCTGGGGTCCTTCAACATCTGCAAAAAACTGCTGCAGATGTTTTACCAGTCTGTGGTGGCCAGCGTCCTCTTCTATGCTGTGGTTTGCTGGGGAGGAAGCAGCAAGAAGAGGGACGTCGCTCGACTGGACAGACTGGTGAGGAGGGCTGGCTCAGTGGTGGGCACAGAGCTGGACTCTCTGGTGACAGTGGCAGAGAGAAGGACCCTGGACAAACTGCTGTCCATACTGGACAACGCCCACCACCCTCTGCACAACACCTTCATCAGGCAGAGGAGTGTGTTCAGTGGCAGGCTGCTGTCTCAGTCCTGCTCAACCAACAGACTTAAAAACTCTTTCGTCCCCCTGGCCATCAGACTGTACAACAGCTCTCAGTGATGGCAGGAGGCACAATAGACTGGTCACTTTATAATTCCTAACGGGTCACTTTATATTTTTAACTTTATAAGTTTCAACAGGTCACTTTATATCTTTAACTTTATAATTTTTAACAGGTCACTGTATATTTTTAACATAACTGTACAAAACATTTTATTATAGCTGTATAAAACATTTTATTTCTAGTCACTTTTTCTATTTTTATATAGTTTCTGTATTGTATGTTTCAATGTAAGTCACTGCTACTGGATGCTTGAATTTCCCCCGGGATTAATAAAGTATCTATCTATCTATCTATCTATCTGGATAACAAAATCCTGGTCATCACATGACCGTGGTATGTGCAGAAGGAGGACGGCACTTCATACTCAAGATCAGTGTAGAATATAACAGACGATACATACAACTATAAATATGCATTCAGCAGCAACACTTTGTGTGGCAGTGTGTGGCAGCAAGTAGCCAGTCAGAGAAGAAGAGTGTGGACCAGCCAGGCACACTGTTGCTATCACAATGAGATCCATACGGCAGCACTCTTACTGGCAAGTCAGTTATTATCTGCAAAAAAAATATGATAGAAAAGAAAGTAAAATTAATTTTGAATTTTGATTTTAAATATTCAAGTATTGGTTTTTATAAAGAATTATTTGGTACTTCACAAATTGCTGTGCAACCTTTTTTTTCTATACAGTGACGTATGTTTTCATGTCAAAACTATTCAGCAACAATTATGGAAAACCAAAGATGGTTTCATTTTTTTGTAAATAGATTTTTAATACAAAAATAAATGAAACTTAAATGAAGTGAAACAAGCTGATTGAGCTCAATTGATTTCCCCAAAGGAGAAATGGCATCAAAGTTAACTAACAATAACCAACAAATCTCAAGTTATGCCATATTTCTTCTTTAGTTTGAAATTATTAACTTTAGCATCATAGTGTAGACAACTGTTACTGTAAAGCCCGGTCTGTTATGATGGATGGAAGCAGCAAGCAGATTTTGCAGTCAGAGGAAGTTTGACAATCATTATGCAAAAGTGAAAAGTGTTGGATTGCAGCTGCGTGTGGCATTTGGTTGGCTAACGCTGTGTTGAAAGTGAGTGAAGACATTGCCCATAGTGAAAGACAACACAAGCTGGGTAACAGTTGACACACACGGCCCTTTACACAAACATCACAGGGTCCCTCGCTGCTTCCTGCTCAGGACCGACAGGAAGTGGGTCAGTTGTCCGCTTTCGCGTGAGAAGAAGAAGGAACTCTTTTCAGTGACGTTATTCTCACGCAGACAAACTGAAATAACATGAGTTGTATTTTTGCCTTTTTTTTTCTCACACTCTCCATCCTCCACACACTGCAAAAGCAGAAGTGTTTTAAAGAAGATGTAAATGACTCAATGTCTGCATGGTTAGTGCTGTCTAGCATTTGCGCTCCCATTAGTCAGTGAGGTTTATTGTTATTTTCACAGTCATAAGTATATTTTTGCAGTAACTATGGAAAACTGTCAAGGCTGGAGACTTATGAGTTCTTACTCTCTAAGAACACGTTAAAAGCTAACCCAGCACGATGTTAGACAAGAAATTATACCATTAAGAACTTCATGTGAAATTGCATCTTGGGAATTGAAAATCTATAAATGCAACCTCATCTGTGTTGTAGATCATATAGACTCAGATACGCTCATTTTATGTACTGGACCAAACGTTAACTTTATATTAATCTATAGTCTATGAGTCATCGACACACCTGATGCTTTGCTAATCAAGCTAAATGCTAAATTTATGCTAATCCCTAGATGATGAGTCATAAGGCTGGCTTATGCCTTGCTAATTGCTAATTGAGCTAAGTGCTAAATTCATGCTAATCCGAGCTGAGGAGTTTAATGAGTCACTTTGAGATGCCTCGCAAAAACTACGTTGGTTAATCTGTGAGAAGCAAATTAAGAAATTCTTCCGCAGCTGCTCTGTGCGTCTTATTGTCAGCGTGTGTGTGAGTGTGTGTGGGAGGGGAGACCATTGTGAAATAATCACCGCAGATTACAGACGCACACTGGGTCATCATCATTTTCAGTGCTAATCAGTGTTAAATTCTCATCAGCTGTAACACTGACGTAATGAACCAGAAGATGTGTCTCGGGCTGTGGTAATTTTCCTACGAATTGTCACCGTGTGAGCATATTTGTTAGATAGATTGCTCTGGGTCTAACTGACAGGTGAATATCACCAATCAGTCTATCAGGTCACAATCTCCACTGTGACAATGAGCTCAACCAGCACATTGTGTTTCATATTAGTACTATTACACATTATGACCAATTTGTCAACCTTCTAAGTTGTATAGCTATGATTTCTTCAAAAAAAAGGCCTGTTAAAATTCACTAAAATAATTTGATTTAGCTGAGCTGGGTAGGAATATATATTTTTGAAAAGCAGTTAGCTTGGGTGCATTTGTTAATAATTTGTCCACATTTACAACATTAATTTCATGGGATTTATTCTGTAAAGTCTATCTTTCAAACTCTACACCTTTTTCGGTCCAGTTCATGCAGTAGACCAGACTTATATATAGTGTTTTTTGATGTTTTTTGGAATGTGCTGTTCTCTATCCAAACATGTTGAAGTGCAGAAGACCCTTACTATAAATTCTGAACGAATTTATGCACAAAAGAATTACCATCAAACATCCTCTCATGGCTGCCTGTATGAAATACGGTAGGTCTGGGTTAAGTGGTATTGCAGTGAGCATTTGCCGTCGGCATCTTGTGAGTGTGGGATTAGTACTAACAACAGGCTAACAATGAGCCATGTGAGAGTGATTTAGCTGCACACCAACTCGCACATGTTTGTGTCTGTTTTGTAATCTGCATTTTAAAAGACGCACAAAAAAGGAACTAGACAGTGTTGCACACACCACATGCCAGTCACTCGCTGCTTTCTCCTTTTTTCGGCCTCGGCAGGCCTTTTGGGCTGTTGTGGTATCCATCTGAGGAGGGGGGAAAATCCCCCATAACTGCAACCAGGCTATTGATGGTAAAATGGGTGGCAGATTAGACAAAAGGAAGACAAAAAAGAGAGGAAGCGACATATAGCTCTTTGATGGTGGTGTGGACGACAGTCTCTGCGTGTGGCATGTATATTGTTTGTCTGTCAGTGTGTGTATATGAAGCTGTGTGTGTGACTGCATCAGTGTGGTGAATGTGACTATATTGTATATATGTGTCTTTGCACGGCTTGTTGTCTGTCATTCCGCCCGTGAGCAACCACAGTTTATATACACAAAGCTGAGCAGGGGTGGTACTGTATGTGTGTGTCTGTTAGTGCTGGTGGGGAAGCAGGGGTGTTAGCAGTCATTGGGTTTCAGCGGTTAACCCCTAAACTTTTTATTTTTCAGAGGAGTTAGAGATCAGTGGGGGGCATTTGAGCATTGGCGCTGGTGTGTGGGCACGTTCTTTATGGGCCAGGAACAACCGGGAGGGAAGGAAGTGAAGGGAAAATGAGAGTGGGAGGAGAACATATGAGGAAGTAACTGCCACCAGCCCCCCAATACCCAACATGTACCCCCTTCCCTCTCACCCCCTCCCAAAAAACACCCTCATGCCACCACCGGAGGGAGAAGAGGAGGCTGCTGGACCACAGACCACCCAGAGAGATGGAGACAGACATCTATACAGACCTAAAGACAGACAGACATGAAGATGTAAGATGGCCAGACAAGCAGAGTAAGACGGAATCTGAAGAATGAGAGCAAACGCAAAGATTAAAAATTAACAAAAAGACATGACTGAGACAGAATTAAAGAACAAAAAAAAGAAGGATGCCGACAGTGAGAACTCGCGATTTTCAGGTCTTTCCAAACCAGACATTAACAGATGATGGTGATTAGCAGTGGAACGACTAGTATTTCATACACATGTATTTTGAAAAAAAAATAAATAAAGAGGGAGAAGAAGACTTATTGTCCAACCTTCAGTTTCAAATGGCAGAGCAGGGTTAAAAAGTGAGTTAGCGCTGAGAGGGAGAGATTCGGTAAACAGACTTTTAGTCTTCCACAGACTTTGCAGGAAAGCATCAATAATTTAAACATGCAAAAAGGACCAGAAACTGTTCAGGAAATCTAAAAAGAGAGAGCTTAAGCATGTTAAGTGGTTGTAAATGTCACATATTCATCAAGTGCTCAAAAGGTATGTGGGCTTGGTGGGCAATTATGATGAAATGGTGATCACCAATGTTTCATTGCAGTGCAATACTGTGAAAGAAATAACAATACATTTGAGGGCAAACAGCATCTAGCTAAAGTAACACAGTTCTTGACTTGAGGTGGTCAAAGAGTGGCCCCCTTTAATGAGAGAATACATTTCCTTACACGATAAGTCAAGCTGGTGTTTTTAGTTGTCTTCTGCAAAGACTATCTGCATGACTACTCCAGATTGTCCCTCACATGCAAATACTTCTCTGTTCAATGTTATACATGGGTCTTAAATAAGTCTAAAAAGATAGCTCGGAGAATTGCATGGAGAAATAATAAAAGAAATAAATCATAAAAGGAACAATGTAAAAAGAGAGACAAAGAAACACCAGAAAGAAATTAGATGCACACACTGACTCCGACTCTCTGGATGGGGGATCAGTTCTGTGACTTTGTTTCCATGCTCTGTAGGTCCCAGGAGGAATAACAAAATCTGTATTGTTGTCCTTTATTTCAAACATGTTCAGGAACAATAGATGACTGTCTGTCCACCAGGCCTGTTTTCATTCTCTGCTCATTCTGGACCAAAGCTGCGCTCAGAAAGGAGACAGACATTCACAACAGAGGAATAGACAAGAACAGGATCAGATTTATCCTTCTGTATATTTCACATTATACCTGTCAGGCATTAAAGGCCTACCCGTCCTCCTCCACTTTTTGCACGAGCGTAAAGAACAAGGACAGATGAGTCCACGTCATTTTGTCTAAGAAATTTACATAGGACTCAATAACAAACACACTAAAGAACTCACACATGTGACTACTGAGTGTTCATGTCAGGGTAAATTATTTTGCAACATTGTATCTTAAGGTCACTATACAAAAGTCTGGATTCTCTGCATGCGGATGTCTCTACACTGTATGTATATCTGGTTTTATGTGGGTAGATGACAGAGTTCTGCGTTAACCACATCAGTGTTCCCTCTGCAGTGAGCATGTGTGGTTTCCTCCTCTTCACCGCCACCTACTCCACTCAGCCTCTTCCCTCTTTCCCCAATGTTGTTAACATCGTTAGAACTCTTTTTTAGCATTTAGAGAGTTGACTGAAATCAGACAGTGCCATGATGCTGATAAATGATAATGATCATGATAAAAAGCATTTACTAAACAAATGTTGCAGTTTACAAAAAAGAAGGAAACAGTAATCTAACTTATTGCATGACTTTACTTACCATATCACCTTTTTTTTGGTAGTGTCAAAGTGTAACATTTTGATCCTGACATGTATTGTTAATGTGGTTCATTTATGTACACAAATACCGCCCTTTCGGGACAGGCTCCAGCCGACCCCACCACCCTTAAAAGGACTCGTTACAGAAGATGAATGAATGAATGAATGAATATCCCCCTTTCTAAATGTGACAGGCAGTTCAGTTTGCCACAGAAAAATGTAAATGATTCCAGTGTAAATGAATGTGTGTATGAGCCTTTACAACATACTGCATCATATGTATAGCCCATAAGAGAATAGATTTCCTCAAATAAAGACAAAGATTAGGAGACACTCGTATGTAGATGGACACTGGTGGTTGTAATGTTTAGAGTCCATGGTGTGTCTGAAAATCTATTAATTTCTCAAGGGAATGTCAGGAAAAGTGGGAAATTTACAAATGAGTCACATAACAGAAACAAAATGTAAAGCATTCAATCAACTCTGTCGTGTTACATTGTTACCAGACAGAAAAGTCAACATCATCTGGAAAGAAATTATATTTTTAGGCCACAATAACAAGTCATGGAAAATACTTTCCAACCTTCATCTCCATTCTGCAAACACCTTCTTCTCCTCGCTTTCTTCTCACTCCTCACAGAAATGCAGAAATCCTTTTTGGGGGGCAGGGGAAAGGAGGAAGGAGTGAGAGAGGAAGAGGAGAGCTGGAAATTCCCTCTGTGGATCCAGGTCGGTTACTTCCACATATCCGGCAGTCTGGCTGCCTGACTCACATTGCTATCGTACAGCTGAGACACAAGTCAGGTGATGCACATGGTCAGTGACATATATGCAAGCTATATGCGAAATATGTGCATGTACTGGAAATGGTATAATGCAACACATGAAGCAGTACCCACAATTGAAGGTTATGCACAATTATCTAGAATTTTCAAGCGCGTGGTTCTGACATATGATATCACACATTTGTTAACCAACTCTGATCTGGGATCCCTAAGATGTAAACGTGTATTATTCTGTGGAAGTTGTAGCTAAAATAGATTCTGTGCCACATGGAAAAAATATTTGTCCCATATTATTTATCCCCTATAGGAGGACAGTCCAGGTGCTATGCAAGAACTGGACATGAACTATTGTAACTCCCTTCATGCTTAAATCTTTCAGACGTCTACAGCTATAGTCCAAATTTCGCGTTTATATGAAGTGTAAAAATCTGCTTGTGTGATATTGTTTGTTAACATTTGTTCAATTTACAATCTCCATTTCTAATTGGGCTCTTAACCCAGATCCAGTTCAGTAGTGATTATCATCCTTGCTCCTCCAGACATCTGATCTGTATCTGTGACTGTGGATGTATATAATTTATTTAGCATTAACAGTGCAACATCTGGTAGAACAGATCGGCAGTGGTTTTCAGTTGTTCAGATTTCTTGTAAATTTGCTTTATTCTCCTTTAAAAAGCAGTCAGTTGCACACACTCATGGTGTGTGCAGACCTGCTTTGTGTGTATGTGTGTGTGAGAGAGAGAGTTCCTGTGTATAGATCAGGTTCTGGATTTGTTTGTGTGCGTGCATGTGTGTGTGTGGGTGTGGGGGTGTGTGTGTGCACAGACACATGTTTGTGGTTCTTCTGTGTGTGTGGGCTTCACCCTGCTGTAAGTGATTGTTGCACATGATCTATCACAGCAACTTCAACCTTGCCCCTCTCTCTCTCTCTCTCTCGCTTTCTTTCTCTAGGGGTGCGCTTGTTTTATGTCATCTTAGTCTTTAAGTCCTTTATTTGAGTCAGTTCAGCAATTTCAAATATACATGTAGAGTGTGTACTGAGAGGCAATGTGGCGACAGAGGGTTTGGTTGTCAGTTGTGGTACCAAACAGACATAATGAATAGGGATGGACAAAGGCAATTCCTGTGATCCAGATCGACAGAGAGTATGTGAGTGTGTATCTCACAGAGCTAGAGATAGATACATATTAATATTTTAACCTTAAATGAATTTGCAACTATCCATTACTACAGCTCCTGTTTGAATTAGCATTTCTGTCTTACTGTTATTATTATTATTACTTTAATAAAGCATCCACACTTTAGGAATAAGATAACATGTACCCTTCTAACATGAGCCTTATGGTAGATTTTGCTCCAAAGAAATTATATTTTTAGCTTCAACATATGTGGAACTTCCCAAATACACAAATTAACATAATTTTTTCATTGTGTTGATACAAAACATATTAACATTTTCTTCAAAACATATTTGCTTTTGTAATTTAGTGGGATAATAACATAATTTACCAAAAACCTTTTCATAATTTATCTGATGAATAAAAGAAAGTACACAAAGTAACAACTATGCCAATGATTTTAAACTTAAACAGACTTTTTATTTTTCATTTTCTTTCAGACTTATAACTACAACACAGTGGGCAGCATGGGTGTGTGTCTATGTGTCTGTGTGTTAGCCTGTCTTTGCCTGCCTGTCTTTCAGTCTGTCTGCGTCTGTTTTTTTCTTGTAACGGCAACACACCTACTCAGGGTGTGTTAATGTGTGTTGTACTTTGTTGGCCCTTGCTCATTCCGATTTCTGTCTGAAGGCTAGGTTCATCAGTGTGTGTGCGTGGAGGCTGGAGAGCAGGTTATTAGTGTTGAAATCCCTCTTGCTTTCGATTGTGTCTGTCTCTTCATGACTCATCGTTCACCATTGTACCTGGCTAATACCTGTAGCATTAAATGCGATTAGTTCTCATTGTTGCTATGGTTGGGCAACAGGCGGCGGTTTTGATAGGGAAAGGAGACGCAGTGTGCCAGACAGACGGCTGTGGTGCTGTGGTCACAGTAAAATGGGATTTTAAACCCCGTCTGACTCCCGTTTTAGTGTTTCTCAATAGGACTACAAACACAATCCACTGCAAAAACATGATGTTGATGTTGATGCTGGTGTCATCATGATAGGGTAAGAAATCAATTTTAATTTTGGTACTGATGAAGTTTTGACAAAAGAAACTGGTTTAGTTTTTCACTTTATCTTTTATAGATAGAAATCCATACCACAAAAATCACAGTAAAACAATGTCACTACTGACAATTGCTCAAAATACTATAGCATCTTAGCTTTAAGAAATCTGACTCTTCACTGCAGTGTTCTGGCCTTAGAGCAGACAGATGAGTCAGGACGTTTTGACAGAAATAGTTTTTTTTTAATTGTATGCACTTGAAAAGGCTTTATGTCTGCGATAGAATGTGATGCAATGCAATGGTGTGATCACAATCAGATGTACCAGTTCACGTCTTTATTTTGTGGGCGGCACCATCCAACATAGTGTGTAAAGGCAGAGAGGTGTGCATATTGAGTATTGTATAATTGTGACTGACTGAGAAATTCTACCTGCACCTTGATCCAGTGACGTTTGTGTCTTCCCCTGACAGCCATTTTTATTGCACTCATGTGTTAGAGCTAAATGGGTTTAGACTAATATAGAATGGACGCAGGCGTGGAGATCTTGCATAAAATGTATACCAAAGAAGTATACAAGTTTTTTTTGTATTTTTTTTTTTTGTATTTTTCATCTGTCTTCCCTTATGCAACTTGAGACCGCAGTGTAAACACTAGCCCTTTGTGGTGGTCTCTGTGGTGACTTTTGGGTGATCAAAATGTGGGAGTTTCCCATGTTATTCTGATTTATGTCACAAGTAAACTTTGTCTGGAGTTGATGGACAGGATTTTAGCGCCATATCTTTCAGAAGAACTGAAAGGATTACTGGCGTTCCGATGAAACTCTGGGATGAAGATTAGCAGCGCCGCATGAGTTGCTCAGAGGTCTGTTTGTGTTCTCAGATGGATGCTGTTTAGTATCTTGTAGCAACACACCGGATTTCATTGGGTGATTCACCGAGGGGGAATCTACCTGAGATAAACTTCTGAGAAAAACCCACAGCATGGTTTGTACATCCAAAAGATTAACTCAGTCTTAATACACCTTCCACACCCAAACACAGAAAACACAGAGCAACGCTCAACTCAACAACTCTGGACTGTGTAGGGGTATTGTTCTGTGAATATATGTATGTATTTAGGTAAATATAATATGCCACTCATATAACGTCTGTGTATCGCTGTCCATCCTGGAAAACAGGTGGCAATGGTGTGTTGGTTTTATCTGATCCATATCATGAATAGGAAGTTTGTGTCTGTAATAGTCAGCTGTACAAATGATAAGAGTCCTTGAGGCAAATTAGTTATTTATGATACTGCTCTACATCAGAAATCCAACTTGACCAGAGCAGCTTATTTTTGGGCTTAAGATGTTAAAACTGGTTGACATCTGTTAACCATTCTTCATTACTTGACAGATAACACTAAATGCAAATAGTAACATAGACTAAATCCTGTCAAAGTTCCCAGTACCAGTTTTCTGGTTGCATGTGGCTTAAACAACCATCCCCAACAAAGTACGTTAGCCTGTTCACAGCAAAATAAATCCACTTTCTATACCACTCTCTGATTGTTAAGCGGATTGTGATAATTGCAGGTGTCAGAGAAGCATGTCAAAACATTGGCAGCTCTTCTCTAATCTTGACTGTATGTAGGGTTTGGACATTTATTTGCTTTTTGATACACATTTGCACGAGGCGTAACCTGCCTCAGTTTGGAGAACGGTTTGTGCGCGCCATGAGAAATTAATTTGGCCGTGTCTGCAATATGACGTGTAATTGCACAACAAATCCTCATTTTCAGTTGGCAAAAAAAGGTCAGCACTGTTTCAGGTGAGTGAGCTTGTTATGGTCTCAGTTCTCTCAGTACAACGGAGGCAAGTATGTAAACAACTACAGTAACAACACGGTTGGTTATCTAGGAAAGCTTTAGGTGAAAAAGCAAGGATATCTCTGGCTTCCTAGGAAATGTTTGGAGAGACTTTAGCGCATCAGTGAACGTGAAACAATGAGGGAGGAGCTGTGTCCCATACCATGTGGAAATAATGCCCTCGTCTAAGGCTAAATAATTTCAAGTATCTCTTACAAACGTTTATGAGAGATGATAAGTTTTCGGATCTTGTCCAGGGGATAAAACTTAAAAATTCATCTGCAAATGGAGCCTATTCAGTTCTCGTGATGAGCTTAGGTGTGAATCTTTGTTTTACACTCTGTGTATTTTCCCCACAAATTAATTAATATTTATAAAAGCATTTTATATGCTGCGTATGTGAGCACAAAATGCTTTGGAATGCACACAATGCTTAGATTCAGCTCTCTTTAGGCAGCAGGATCATTTTGTTTGATTACTCATGAATGATTCATTTTATTCATGTACTATATTTTGAGTGTACATTTTCCACCACAGCTTTTCTGTCCTGTTCATTGACATATCTGAATGATGGTGCTGCAGGCAACAGACAGAGGAGTAAACAGATGATTAAAATATGAAACTTTATGTAATTTGCTAACGCTTTACACGTGTGAGCCTGACGTAGTTTCATTCACTAGGGAAACTATAAATATGTTAAATAACAAGAGCTATTTATTCATTTACTTCACATATCGTTACTGTATTTCTGCCAAACCATCTACTATCCTCCTCATTTATATGTTTCTTCCTTTTTTTATTCATACCGTACTTCCTTTTCCTTTTTTTTTTTTTTTTAAATTCAGCCAGCGCCACCACACTCCCGACCCCCCTGATCACCTTCCTTCTCTCTCCCTGTCTGTGTTATGTCTTCCTGGTTCGTCCTTTCATCCGTCAGAGGATGAAGAGGAGAAATAGGACAAAGGCCCGTTTGAAGTTGGCGTCTGTCCCAAACTCAGTGGGCACACCTGGGGGCCAAATTGGTGGTGTTGTCCTGTGGTGGCACAAGCACACACACAGAGAGTCCCCTAGTCATTTTCTCACAGACACGCGCACGTTCACACACTCTCTCTCACACACACACACATTCACTCTCTCTCTCTCTCTCTCTCTCTCTCTCTTTCTCGCGCTCTCTCTCTGTCTTGTATGCACTCCCCCAGACATTTCCATTCTCACATCAAAGCCCCATGACTATAGGGCTCAGAAAGACTAAATACCGTTTACCTTCAACTCTACTGACTGATCGGCTTCCTCTGCACTAACACATTAACGGAAACATATGCGTGCACACGCATTCGCACACAAAGTTAAACTTGATGACGGTTTTCCAGATATAAAAAACAAGTGCATCTTGTGTTTGTGTGTCTGTGTTTACACTTGTCTCAGTGTCACTTCACACATATGTACATTTCACATCAGGGTGTCCAGTTCCTCTGGTTGGAGTCAGAGGTCAGCGTATGGATGTCACCATTACCATTATACCATGACTCCTCTGACAGTGCTCAGCTTACCTGTGTTTACATTTGGCTGCATGTGATCCTCCACTTCACAAACAACAAGACAGAGTAATGTACTCTGACTGTTGCTGTGCTCTTTTAACTGAATTTGTGACAAAATCTGACTTCAACCAGTAACAAAGACAGCGATCTGTCTCCTAAACAAAATGAGCAAAATATCACTGATTGAACAGATATAGAATTTTCCCTTGCAGGCTTCAATGGCATGAAGGATTTAACACCTCAACACCACATCTAATAATCTGTAATCTCTGTCTGTAAATAACGAACCATGGAGAGACAGCTTCCTTTATTATTAGACAATAGTATGGAACAACCTGCTCACACAAGCACAAACATCTAAAAACAAATTTCTTTTGTGATATCATTAAAGTGCTTTGAATGACTAATAGTTGCCGGTTTTTAATATTATTATCCTGCCAATTTATATAAAATTATATTTCCAAGGACAAGGACCAGTTTCCAGGCCATGTTTAAACAAACATAACCAATTGACAGTTGTGAGGTGTTTTTCCGTTACATTGATTTAAGACCTTTCTGTAAGTTTCCTTTAACATCCTCACATGTTTTGTCTTATGTACGTGCTTGCATACGGTAGGTGAAGTAGATATTTCATATAAAAAATACAATTTAAAAATGTATTTAAAATTTGAAAAAAACTGGATGCATGAACAACAATGTTCTTTCAGAACTGCAGGATTATAGTTAAAATCATAATACGCTGTTTTACTGACCACAATTTGTTCAAATAGAATGAGTGAAATCTATGCCAATAAGCATTGTACATTTAAACATTAACATCATTCCATAACAGATGTTTTTTATTTTCTCTTCAGTTAATCTAAAAAACATTGATTACCATTAACCATTTACCATAATTTACCATTACCTTTATATTTTAGCCGACTAAAATTACTATATATTTAGTTGACAAAAATTCTATGATTTTTAGTCGACTAAAACTAGACTAAAACTAAAATGATTTAGATGACTAAATTATGACTAAAACAGAACTTCTATTTTCGTCAAAATACTATGACTAAAACTAAATAAATCAAAAATATGGCTGCAAGCAGCAATGGCTGTGCCAAAGTCAGTGTTAAGTTGTAAATGTGCATTTTGTTCAGTGTCATCTGAAGTCATTAAATTCACAACTTCCACCTCCGTTACATGGCTCACATAAACTCTTTGGACTGACAGACTTATAATACGTGACATAAAGATCACTAAAATTGAAAAAGAAATGTTTCTCATTTTTTGCTATAGGATACTTAAACGTCTGGCATGATATCGGATTAGCTTTCACATGTAATGACTTCATTTGTTGTTGCTTGTGCTCAATAGAAACAACAATCAGTCTGAATATCCAGACAGTAAAGTCCTGTCTGCTCCTCTGTGTAGAGTGAGATCCTCTTACGGTTCATGCTACATCTTATGTGTCACTTCCCTTTTGTACAGCGACCCTGAAATGTGTCAACATGTCAGTCAATAAGGTCACATGGCATGGACTCGATGAACCTGCAGATAGTGAGAGCTACTGATTTGGATTCTGGAAAATAAATAAGATGTTGTGGTAGATCATGTGCAGTGCTGGAGTCTACAGTGAAATAATGTCACGTTCATGATCCCTGTGAGGAAATGAGGCATGTTTAGGTGACATTAGTTCTCAGTTGCTCAACTGACAACTATCACCAGTGGCTCTCACAGCGTATCACCACAGCATCACAGGTTCACATCTCACTCATCACGTCTCTCACCAGTCTTCCAAGGACTGAACAAAGTTTTAAAAATAAACAAGAATAAGCAGAAGTTCAGAATATAACTGGTTTATAATGCTATTCTTTTTTCAGTAAACCAATTCAGGTTGGTGGGAGGTATTTTGGTAATGCTAATTGTTTCTGATTTTTTTGTTTTTTTGTTATGGTGATTGCATTTCCTTTGTTTTCATTCATTCATCTCTGTACCAGTTTGTACCTGTGAAGGGTCATGGGGTCTGCTGGAGCCTATCTCAGCTGTCATTGGGGGAGCGGCAGGGGTACACCCTGGACAGGTCTCCAGTCTATCACAGGGCTAACACAGAGACAGACAACCATTCACACTCACACCTATGGCCAATTTAGAATCACCAGTTAACCTAATGAGCATGTCTTTGGATGGTGGGAGGAAGCTGGAGTACACAGAGAGACCCACACAGACACAGGGAGAAAATGCAAACTCCACGCAGAGGGGCCAGTTGGTCCATGGATTAGAACCCAGAACCTTCTCGCTGTGAGGCATCAGTGCTGACCACCTCGCCCATGATTGCATTTCATTTTGGCAAATTAACTGAAAATTTAACTGATTATCTTAATGCACAATTATTTAAATTAGCAGCCAATAAGCAAAATGTTTCTTAAGAATCGGGTTGTTAAAATAACAATAGTAAGAAGAATCAGAAAACCAGCTCATGATTCTGCTGATTTCCACTCACCTGTAGCAAACGTCAAAAACTCTAAAAGAGCAACAAGTGTGTCTAGTCCCAGGCAGTTTCACTTCATCATCTGTTTTCTGTTGTGCAGTGTGTATTTGCAATGCACCTGTTGTCAAATGGATGAAAACCTTGTGTGTCTATTTGCATGTGCTTTATCAAGTTTCAGTGCTGTGAGCTCTCTTGGCCACTGTACCAAACTGCCTCCAGGTACTGCAGGCGGATTCTCACTGCTCCAAATTTGCTCATCCTTCTTTGTGTGTACAAATCAAATTTACAATCTACAAACATTTCCCTATCTACTTATCAGAGAATGGCTGCACTAAGAATCATGAAAAAAAGAAAAGAAAAAAAGATAAATACGGTGAGGACTCCCATTCAGGCTTCAGTCTGATACAACATTTGTTTCTGAACTAATACAGCTAATTAGGCAATCTATAACATCTATGTGAGAAATGAAATTATTTCATAGTCAGACTTCCAGGATTTCCAAGAGGGAGTGTTGCATCACATGAGAGGCAACTAGTAAGTATATATTTTGTGAGTCACATGTTGAGGTTTCAGGTCAAATGTCAGGTTGTGAATTCCCAACAGTGTCATGAGACAATTCTCTATGACCTTACACGGGATGTTTGTGTCTGTTGGTATTTTCTTCTCACATGCACACACAGACACACTCGCAGACACACGCGGGCAGCCACACACACAGAGACTCAAAGCAGACAGCGCTGTAGGAAATGGCTGGCTGACTGCCTTTTATTTTGTAAACACGTTGATGTTCACACAGCCAATCAGAGAGCAGGGCTGTCACACACAGATGTACAGACTTGCCTTTGTGTGCTTTGCATCTCTCAGACACACATGGGTAGGCATACACATGTTATGCACGTTCAGAAATGTATACTGTATGTATGTCTACAAACCAGTCCACCTCTCTCTCCTTCTTTCTCTTTTTGCATGCACACAAACTCACATTCAAAACAATTAGTCACCATTTGTTCCCAGAAATCACACCCAGTCACAAAGAAATGACAGCCGAGGCCCTCAGGACACACAACACACACTAACTGTAACTAACCAACAGACAAACCTGTACTCTTGGTGTAATTAGTTTTAAATAGATCTGCCCTAAGAGTTTGCCGCTAATCATCATATTTTCCCCCTTTTTCCATCACTGGGCACCGTAGTATTCATTTGGTTTGACTGAAAGGAAAGGAATAATCACAGACAGTGAGAGATGGTAGCATTTCTAGTCATTACCAGTAATGGAAAGGATTATTTTATCACCTGGTGAGATTTCTTCATCTCTTGAAAAAAGGTTTACAGCTCTGGGCGTCAAAACATCCCAGGCTTTTTTCTTGGATCCCACACACGCCACACCCCCAAAACGGAACAACGCAATCCTGTTTCCAGAGGTTCCAGACATAGTTTCACTCCCTCGTTTGACTTCAGCTCAAAAACAGTCTCCAGTTGTGATGTCTTGTTCGTGGCAAAGTTATAAAACGGGATGACCGTCTTCTGCCTGAGGTGGAGATCCCTGGACTTGGAAGAATTTCTTGTATTTTGCCAAGAGTCAAATGCATCCACAACAGTAGTCTTACATTCTTTTTAAATACATGATCTTATGTAAAATAAGATGTGTGACTGACTCTTACATTCTGCATTTATGTGCTTCTGTTTTACTGATGTCTCCAATTAGTTTTTCTTTACTTTGTAAATATTCATATCTTGCTTACTTTAAGTTTACTTTGACATAAGTTAATCTGTCATTATGATTATTAGAAGGCCAGGTTTGTTATAGATGTAGAGATATTTAGTGACATTCATTAATGTCACATAAACTGTTACTGTTTCAACACTATTTCAGAATGAATAAATTACAGGAATCGATTATCAGATGTTTGTTAATGATGAAAATCATTAACCTGGATGACTGAGAACTTCACAGACCAATGAAAATAAGTTACATATAAGATTTTTAATAATAACAACAGTAAAACCTTTGTACCCTGTGAACCCATGTGCATGCTTTTGCATGTGCATACCCACAACAGTGCGTGTGTGGGTCCCTCTTAACAAATAGTACACTGGTGACTCATTTAACCTCATATGGAATCTCATGTAAGTGGTTTCACCTTGTTGGATGATAACATCATGATGACATAGTCTACAGGTTCCTTTCTTTTCGGTTCTACAGCAAGATTTTCATAGATATCTGTTATTCATTAGATCAGGGCCCCACTGCTTTTGATATATATATTTTTTAAAAGGTTGAAAGTGTCTGTGAAGGTTCTCATCCTGGTCATGGTATATCCAAGAGAGTTCAAAAAAGGCAACTAGGCTTGTAGAGTTTTTTGAGAAGACATTTTACCACTCATCCGTGTAGCTTCTTCAGTTCTAGGGGACTGGTGGGAACCTTTTAAACCTCAGACTTCCCTTTTGGATAAAGGTTGAAAGCTAACACTTATTTTCAGAAAATCTAGGCCACCAGTAACACTGGAAGTCATGTCAATGCACACCCACTACATGTCTCTGTCTGAGACTGAATAGCTCCAACTCTACTGGGCTCAATTACAGTTTTATTTTTAGTCAATTTAGCAAATACATGTAGACAGGAAAAAACAACTAACACTTTGGAGATTGCAGTAATCAACATGAGTCCATCACAGAGTCAAAGAAAAGTGTTGTGCTATCAATGTCTTTTGCATGTACTCTCCCTGGTGCCTGCCTTCCAACAGGCTTATGCTAGGTAAGACCTGTCTCACTGTTGAGCAAACAATCAACACCCAATAATTATCTGTGGCTGTGACAGTAAGATTTTTTTCTGATTGCACTACTAATGCTTCCCAATTTCTAATACTGAATTTTGAGAATCGTTACCTGTAGTTTAATGACTGGTGTGTATATCCATGTGTGATTGTACCTTACTTAACTTGCCGTGCTGTGTGTCACAGCAATGAGTTATGTCCATCTCTGCCGTGTTGTGTGTCAGCATGTGTCCTTGGTGGGAGATGAGTTGCAAGAAAAGGGGGGGATTTTGGCCCAATCCTCATCGAGACTGGCAACTCTTAAATCACTCAACACTTTTGGCCCCGGGGTCATGGCAAAATCAGGGCAGGCAGATTAGAAGAAAACTAACTCTCTCTATCTGTCTCTCTTTATCAGTGTCTGGTTACACACCCGAGGGAAAGGTGAGGGAGAGATGGACTGGAAATTAGACGGTCAGAAAAGCAGGGAGGGGATGAGGAAATGAAGAAAAAATAAATAAAAAGGAAGACACAGAAAGAGGGATGAGATGCGGAGGAAGGGAAGGTAGATGGTGGATGACAGGGAGAAAGGAACAGCAGGAAAAAGGCTGGGTGGAAATATGACACAGAGGAAAGAGAAGAATGAAAAGGAAAAGGATGGCGGAAGGGATGAAAAGGAGGTGTTCAGAAATACTGGAAGACTGATTACAGAAGAGAGGGAAGGTCACACTCTGTTGCACACACTGACGTCTTATTATGCACCGGTCATCACGATAAACACGTGACGATCATCATCACGGTCACAATCACTTTCCCATTTCATTCAAAACGTATTAATGCTATTTTCAAAAGCCACTCTTTTATTTGCATTAATACATGTACATTACCTGCATAAAGAGATTCTAAATGTTTGATAAAATGGGCTTCTCTTACATCTGTTGTGCCAGTGATTCATCTAATCTGTGTCATCAAAAAATAGATCAAGACAAGTTATGCTGCTAATTGGTTTCCAGTTTATTTCCAATGGATTCATATTTTTCTCGCGAAAAGTGGAGGATTTACAGCTGGCTGATATCCGATCACAACACATGCCTGTCTGCCCACACATGTGGTCAGACCGGTTCAAATGCATTCTGAACACTTTCGTCAGGCTTAGTAAATTCTCTGTTTTTCTTTGCTAATCCTTCCAGTAAGTGATGTGCTCTTATTGTGATCTATCGTCTGGTCCGATCATGTTTTGTGTTACCTGCCTGAGGACTGTCAGTCAGTCATTTTCTATACCCGTTTAGTCCTGTTAGGGGTCACGGGGGTCTGCTGGAGCCTATCCCAGCTGACATCAGGCAAGAGGCAAGGGTACACCCTGGACAGGTCGCCAGACCATCGCAGGGCCAACACAGAGACAGACAACCATTCACACTCACATTCACACCTACGGCCAATTTAGAATCACCAATTAACCTAAACAGCATGTCTTTGGATGGTGGGAGGAAGCTGGAGTACCCGGAGAGAACCCACGCAGACACAGGGAGAACATGCAAACTCCACACAGAAAGACCAGCCGGCCCATGGATTCTAACCGATGACCTTCTTGCTGTGAGGCATCAGTGCTAACTGCCTGAGGACTACAAATTAACATTGTTAAGTGAACCAGCATATCTACATCTACTGCTGTCTGAATAGATGTTCATTGATGTGCACTGTTACCATCAGATAAATAAATAAATAAATAAATAAATAATGTTGAGATATTTGACCCCACCATCCAAAGACATGCTGGTTAGTTTCATTGGTGATTCTAAATTGGCCGTAGGTGTGCATGTGTTAGTCCTGAGATAGACGAGACCTGGGAGGCTTCCTGACCCTTCACAGGACAAATAGTTACAGGAGATGAATGAAGTGAAGTGAACAAAGCTTTAGGTAAAAAGAGTCATCAACATCACAAAAATGTATTCTCCAGACACCATGCACACGGCAGGATTTGTTTCTCCATCTCGGGCAGTGACCAAAAATAAATAAATAATTAAGTACCCCAACTAGTTAAACTCCAAGCATGCCTTAAAGACATAAAGTCTACTCGTCTAAGTTATTGTATTTGGCATTAAACATTTTAGAGATCCATTATCTGAACATTTAGTTACTTTGGAAGGCATTGCCTTGGCCTCCATTATTACTGTTAAAATCATTGGTGTTATATTTGACAAGGATATATCCCCTAATTTGCACATAAAGCAAGTAGCCAGGACTGCCTTCTTTCACCTGCATACTATAGAAAAAGTTAGGAACATCCTATCTCAGAGTGATGCTGAAAACTGAAAACATGCATTTGTGTCTTCCAGGCTGGATTGGATCTGGCTGTCCAAATAGCTCTTTAAAAAACCTCTAACTGATTCAAAAGGCAAGTCAATCATTGCTAAAATCTGGTGTGACACTGCACATAGGTGACATTTGGATGAATTTTGAAACAGACATTGACGTGAATTGCACGTGAGTATTGTTGTACACCATACATTAAGTGCTTGTTTGGAAGTACTCTAACTGGATTTAGCTGGTGAAACATGTAGCAGCAAAAGATGATAATTTTACTATGGTTGAACATCAGAGGCATGCTGCCAGAAAGACAAAATAAATAAATAAATAAAGAGACCTGCACGCTCTATTTGATCTGATCTACAGTGTGTTTTCTTTATTTCCAGTTCTGCTGTTGGTGGCCTGTTTACATCTTGGCTCCAAGTGTCTCCAGGTGTGGCTATCAGCGAAAGCTCTATTGATGCCAGCAGTACTCTTAAAATCAGCTGTCAGACTGACTGACTCACCTGATGCATGTCTGGCTATTAATGACTCACACACACTCATGCAGTCGATGTACAGTATACACTTTGCTTCACCCACGCACAGGGAAATTATTCGCTAATTGCTGCATGCTGAAGGAAACACACACAGACACACAAACACAAATACATAGGCCAAGGGCATTCCCATGTGTGGGTGACTCAGCGTCTGCGAGCGACAGACACAGACTCAGGAATGTAAACAGCAGCGATTGCTGGTTCAAATCCCTGCAGAAAGCACCGGCACACGGTGTGGCTCTGTGGCTTTCACCCTGCATGCACACGACTGATAGCAGCTGCTGTTTACAGTTTATTCTTTATTTACCCCTGAAAGCTTTTGTCCATCGTCTTCCACTTCGGCAACACCCAACTGCACATTTTTCTCCAGCTAGGATCAGAGACATTCAGTTGAGAAATCAAACCTGGCTCACAAACAAGCAAACCATCATGTTGTGAAGACGATGCGCTCTATTTCTGGGATTCTATAATTTCCGAGTGGCTTTCTTGGAAGGTTGCTAGAAACAACCATGGTACATACTTTTGGAAAACAGCGGGTCTCATATGAAGAGCCTACACCTATTTTTTTATTATTTAGAAAGAGGCATCCTGCTCAGCAGCTGACTCACATGACTGGATTTCAGTAAACACGGAACTTCAGTTAACAGTGTAGCATCCCTTCTGATACCTACAATATATTTTATCACAAAGAAAACATAACATAAAAGATATTTATACATTAGGTGATACTAAATTGGCTGTAGGTGTGAGTGTGAATGTTGGCCCTGCGATGGACTGGCGACCTGTCCAGGGTCTCTCGCCCGATGACAGCTGGGATAGGCTCCAGCAGACCCCCGTGACCCCTAACAGGACTTAATAGAAAGAGAAAATGAAATGATATTTATACAAGAATCACAGCTGACAATTAAAAAAAAAAGATTTACCTAAAAGCATGTGCTAATCAAGAAAATGTTTCACGATGTTTACAGGAGAAAGTAGAATTCGCAGAGAGTATTCATGTATTTTTCGTTACAAGGTTGTCTGATTGCTGGTTTTCCAATAACAAAACTGTTTTCTGGCATAACACACTAAACCTGAGCTGCTGGCACAAAAGTTGTTTTTGACTAAATGAAGGATCCAGATTTGCGTTCAGCCAAGAGAACATCAGCACACTCAGTCATTATTTGAGTAATAATAACAAGATGATAATATGTTGAATAAATGTTAAATATCCAAGCTCTGAGAAGACAAAAAAAGAGGAAATCAGATCATCAGTGCATAGTAAAGACAGTATTTTTCTTCCATGTGGAGTATCACATTTGCGTGATATCATACGTACAGTATATATACTAACAAGTACGTAAGTATACTTTACATGTATTTGCAATCTAATGTACAAAATCACCGTACTTATTTGTAGAGCATTCGTAACGGGTTCTTAAAAAATACCCACATTATGAGTTCATCCCTTTCTGGGAGGTTGATCAAAACTGTAATACGATTATTTGATTAGTCTCCGTAAATGACTTGCAGGCTTTCCTTTTCCGAGATGTGGCCTCTTGAGCAACATAGAGGCTGGAACAGTTTCTGGGAGGAGGCCTGACAGAACACTCTCCAGACACCACTGAATGAAAAAACAAAACAAAACAAAAAAACGGTTATACTCTTTCTGTTTTTGGTCAAATATTAGTTTCATACAGTATTTTATACAGTATATAGCAACTTACATAAGGCTTTCCACATGTACACTGATTTTGACCGAGATGACCATAACAAGAAGCAGCAGTGGAAGCAGCAACAGGCTCAATAATACTAGCAGTAGCTGTATTTATAGAAGAAAGAGCAATGTGTAGTGCTACTGAATTGTCGTATCAGCAGTAGTTGTCATGAAGCGAGGACTGTGTGACATTTAAGTTGATTGTTTTTTTTTGTTTGGTTATTTTCAATTTCCTGTGTGCATGCTCAAACACCTGTGTGTGTTCCCACTCATTCATCCACTTGTTCATTCCCATCAGTGCTGCTTGTGCAGGTGCTTCATTCAGCGCAACCCTTCATTCATAAAAAACAGCTTGTGGGGGAAAAACAAAAGGAAGGATGTTGCACTTCAGCGCGGCAAAGAATGGGCGCATTGTGTCGTCGCAGTGCCACATCCACATCACGTTTCTCACACTTTTCATTTTAATGCAGACTTGAGGCTCAAGTTCACAATGTTGGGAAACAATCGCTAAGTTCATTTCCACAGCACGCACTGTTTTTGTTTTGGAGAGACACAAATCTTGATCCACATTTTGTGGATAGAAATGTGTAGCCAGTTTTCACTCCCATTCAATAATCCATCATTGTTGTTGTAGTTTTGTCACTATTGATCAATGGTTCTCAACCAGGGAATCAGGAGTTGAAGTGGACTAATTAACACAAGATCTTACAAACTCAAGCATGCAAGCTCTCATTGCATTATAATTTGTGGTAGAAAAGTACAATCATTTGCATTTGTCAGTATTTCAAGTACGCCTTATTAATTCACTGCCAGACTGCATCCATGAGAGAGGATAGATGTTTTCTGTTGGTGAGTGACAGTCAGTGTGGTACTCACTCAAGATAATTTGACTGGTTTCTGATTTAAGAGTCATTTAGCCACAAAAAGTTTTCCAAGTCTTAAAAGAAAATCTATGCGGGAAAAACCTTATCAATTAAATAATTAAACTTGTATAAATGGTGAGAGGATAAGTTGTTTTTTAGTTTTGCGTATCTCATACAGCTTCTCTTGCTGCTACTGCAACTGTCATGGTGGCTTATTGAGTGTGTTATATAACGTCACAGTTGCCAATACTCCACACCCAAGACAGCTTGAGAAAGACATATTCATAATGTATATTGCCATCTGGAAAGCTTATGGGTAAACAGCCATGGATTTAAATGCTAAAGTAGGTCAATAATGAATGTGCATTGAGCCACAGAGGCCATGACTGATTCAGACAAACTCAGAGACAAACACCAAGTGTAACAGTTACCTAATTTTACCTAGGTATTTTCCTATTTGCCCTTACATTCTTCAAAAATGACTCAGATGTCCCAATCAGAACCCAGGTGCCTTTAGCTAATCTCCCCGGTCTCCCTTTCTTCACACCCTAGGCCAGTCATGACCACATCAGCCGCCCTGAAAGCCCAGACTGAGTCACCTTGCCCTGCACCGACCACTGTTCCAGCCCTGGCTTAGCTGCAGGTGTGCTACCTTAAGCTATGCTAAGCTAACAATACCTTAGAGGATTACTGTATGATGAAACAGTGGTTTGGAAAGGTATTGGTATTTCTGGCAATATTAACCTCTTTTAATTCACAAGGATTTTCAACTTGCTGACGTGCAGGTCGACTTACATGTGGTCAGACTCGACAGAAAGCAGTGTTAGCAATTAACTGACTCGGGTTTCGTTGACGCTCATTTGTTGGCGGTGGTGTGATTTGACGAGCCGTCTCATTCACAAACACTCACACATACGGACATAGAAACTAAAAACAAAATGTGATTCATCGCTATTTAAAGCAACAATTACACTGGAGTCACATCACAAAGTTTTCTCAAATCTGATGTAAGAATATTGTTAACCCTAACCCTATGGCTACTAAAGACAGCATTGTGTCAAGACCAAATCGAATATTTCACAAGAGGCGTGTGTACACGGGAGATACAGATATCACATAGATTTTAATTAACGTATGAGTGAAATGTGATCACCTCATTAGCTTGAAAAGACAATTTACTAAACTATTTTACCAGCATTCAAATTGCACAGCTGCTTTTATACTTTTTGCATGTGCTTTGCTGATGTTTTCATGCATACAGACACATACATTTTAAACCTCCCACAGAAAACCTGACTAGAGAAGTTATGGAAAAAAAATAATTAGTTTGACAAGGAAGTCTGAAGTTGGGCTTTTAAATGTGGGTGAGGAGGCTAAATAAATCTACAATATAAGTAACATTTGGGTATGTGTGGTGAAGACTGGCATAAATATAACACTTCTAATATCAGAATCCGTGTTCCTTTTAGTCCAAAAACAAACACTTTGTGATTGTAAGGGCACTTTTACTTCAGAAACTTCTACTTAAGTATATCCAAATGCGGAAAAAGAATGGTTTCAATATGGTTGTGCTTTCACCAAAGTAAACACCGATTTCAGAACGTATTCACCCAAACTCACATATTTAAGTCATTTGACTTACCATGAAATAAATCAAACAAGAACACAAACAGTTGCAGGGAAGGATGTTATCACACAAACACACACACAAGTAGCAGATCTGTAATGACAGAGCAGTTGGTTGGCAGCATCCGTTCTGTCCGGCTGTCCTCCTTCTACCCGAGCGAGGAGCACCCGTTAGAACTTCAGATGTTGAGTAATGACTTAGATAGAAAGTGACATTTTGTCCTGTGCAAACTTCTTCAAAGGGCTGCTTGAGGGTTGTTTGGGAAGACTCGGTTATAGGGTTAAGGTTTAAAGTTAGGATCAGGGTTAAAAGCTATGATGTGTTTTGTGAATGAGAGTTCCCACAACTATAGAAGCACAAATGTGCTTCCGTGTGTGGGGGGCAGGATGTCTGAATTTTCTTTCTACTTTTTGCTTTGAAGTTTCAGCAAAATCATCCCACTTCTCTGCTACGCCAACACACCAAAACACAAACATGCAGATGTTGTGAACATAATCATTCATCAGGCCGATCAAAAGACATGCACGCACGCACACATGCATGTTCATGCACACATGCACAAAACTCATCATGCAGCAGAAAGCGCACACAGGCTCATAACAGAAACTGTGTGTGTGTGTGTCTAATACGCAGGCCTATAAATAACATGAGAGGAGGAGACACACAGTGTTTCTGTTGTGGTTTGATGTTTTGTCGCTGGAAGATCCTGCAGACACACAAACATCCCCAAAAGTAATTACCGTCTCCACGGACAACGATGACTGATGAGCCCTCCCATTGGCCAGTGGCAGGCCTATGAGGTGACGGGCGGGTTCTAACTCCGCCTGTTGTCCGTGTATGTACATCATACCATCTTGAACAGTCTGCCAGCTGGTCCAGGTGAAAGTCAACAAAATGGGCCATTATAAATTCTGTCCTAACTGGGTTTAAATGCAAACAGAGGGTGTTGCTTTGCAGGGTTTATCAATCATTAGATACACCGATCAGGCATAACATTATGACCTAATACTGTTTCTAATCTCCCTTGTGCCTCCAAAACAGTTGTGACTCATCAGAGAATGGGCATTGGCCTTCTGATATTTTCTGGCAACAGAGTGTTGTTAGTAGAGGCCCTTTAGGTCCTTTGGGTTGAGGGGAGGGGCCTCTGTGGATCAGGCTCGTTCCAGTGCATCTTAGGGATACTTGGTCAGTTTGGAATTGATGTATGCAGTGCTCACATATCACCATCAGCCCAAGAATGCACAGGTCAGTCTGGACCAAGAGCAAATGTACACATGTAATCCAAAATGTGATTACATTAGATTTGTCAGTCAGTCTAATTGCTGCAATATTTTGCTATCACATCGCTGCGTCAGTCTAAATGGGACGTATGCGAGCTTAATAGAGGAGAGAGTGAGTATGGGATACAGTGACCTGAGGAAGGGAGAGCTCTTTGTTTATCAAGCCAAACAGGAGACACGCACATACACAATGAAAAGGATTAATGCCTTTGATTGTCAAGGCTGTGAGAAAAACTGGCTTGGTGTGTGTGTGCACTGTTTGCTGTTGCCAGGAGACACCTGCTGCTGCTTTAAAATTTTATTATTTAAAGGTCTGCATTCTGATAGTTTGATCACGTTTAATAAATGAAAGTACACACACATGAATGTGTGTATCTTAATGTATGCGTGTGTGTGTGTGTGGGTAGGTGTGTGTGTGTGTGTGTGTGTGTAAGAGAGTGTGTGTTCTGAGAATAGCTCTGAAGAGGAAATCTAAATCTAGCCTGGACCAGGAAGAAAAGTGTGTGAGAGGAACAAACAAATCAGGAAACCCTAGCCATCCAACCCCCCCGCTCTGAAACATGTTATCACATACAAGAAGGGTAAATGCATCTCCCCTTGCTTTTAACATCTGTCCTTTGTGAACTGGATGTCAGTTGAAACCGATCTGTGTTTCATATTTAAATTATTCCAGTTTAACTTTCGTCAGGTAAACACAGTACGCAGCAGGAACTTACTGACGATTATCCTCAAAGCTGCACTAGAATGAAGACTTTATTGGTCGTGAAAATGTACGTTGAAGGTGACTGATATTTCTAGTCTATTCTGTGGGTCTGAAGGTGTTTTCAGATGAAACGTAAAAGTGGTGATATTAAAAGTGGCATTGCTGCGTAAATAATTCAAAAGAAATATGAAGTAGGATGTGAATTTACCCACTACAGTGAACATGTTTTAGCTTATGAACAAAAGGATTCACAGTTTTTGGGGGGGTCGTGGTTTAGAGTTCCCAGTCCCAAGTCCTGAGATGAGTTATAAAATCTTTGCGTTTAGCAGCATCAAATTGTAAAGATAGTGAATGTTTTAAATAGCTCATAGGAAACACACCTGATATGAAAGTCAGCAATCCACACAAGTGAAAGTCATGTTTGTATTCAAGCTTTGCATCATGTTTCTTATGACCTGTGCAAATAAGTCAACTAAAACTAAAGACACATGCACAAGCATACCCTCCACCCACCCACCCACACACACACCCACAGGAGGAAGTAGGATTCGTTTTTTCCCTGAGGAAGTCAGCATGTGTGTATGACACAGGTTCTCAGGCTGGCCGGTACTTCCTCCCTCTCCTCCTCCTCTTCTTCTTCTTTTGTCGTTTGTTCCACCTCCAGCTGGACCCCAGACAGGAAACAGATGCTGTCCCCTTCTCTTCCCTCTTTCTCCCTTTTCTCTTCCTCCTCTTCATTTTAATCTCTCTTCCTCACTTTTTCTTCTCCTCTCCTTCCATCACTGCTGTCATTTCTCCTCTTTCGCTCCTAGGTGTTTCTTATCTGTCCATCTTCACATTTTCCTCCTCTCTGTATTCAATGCTGTCAACACTCTTCCTAACATGGTCTTCCTTTCTTTTTTTTTACCATACCTCTATCATCAGTTTTCTCCTCCTTCTTCCTTCCCTTTCATGTCTGCCTTTGGTTTACCCTTTTCTCCTCTTTCCTCATCTACATTGTTTTGTCTCTTCTTCTTCTTTCCTTCTCTTTTCCTCTGTCCTTTCCTTGCTTCTCTTTCTGTTCCCATTTTCCTGTTCTTACTGTCCTTCTGCTGTTAAAAAGTGTTTAGTCTTATGATTTTGTGTACTTGTACTGTTAGTTATAAAGCAGTTAGTAATAAAGACTTCAAATGTTCCATTTTGAATATAAAGAGCAAGCTCCAGCTCAGAATCATGATTCAGCATATAGAAATGTGTTATCTTTGTTAATTCTCATGTTTACAGTGTGAAGTGTGTTCTGTCTTACAGTGTATTTTTACAATTATTGTGAAAAGACAATATTAATAGGGACAGTCGACAAAAACAAAGTGGATAATACTTGTGTGTATGTGTATGTGAATGCGTATGTGAGAGAGGAAGAGAGAGGGAGAGAGAGAGAGAGAGAGAGAGGGGAGTGCTTTGTTTTTGGCAGTATATCACCACCTAGTGTTCACTGGAGGATAACTCAGACATTTTTTTTCTTGACAAAGCAGAAACATACAGGGACAGTCATAATCATCATTAACATGTTAATGATGATTACATTGTTTTGTGGCAGTAACTTGCACTGGTGAGCCAAAACAAGATTCTGAGATTCCAAACTTGTATTAAACTATCATTAGTGGCTTAACACATAATGTAACCATGGCACAAAAACACTGAACTTTATCGTGTATGCTTGACAGTAACAGATTGTGTGGACTTTCTTCTCATATAAAGAAGACAGACTGAAAAAACACCACTGCGACACACCAAGCTCTCTGTATTACAGAGTGAAAAAAAAGTGAACTCAATTTCCACTTATATGAAACATTACTGCTCCACAATTGAGTTGGAATTGGCAGAAATGCAAATCTGATCACTTAGTGTAACCAAAGTAGACAAACTGAAGAACAGCTATAATAGCACAAAAGAGTAGTCTGCAATAGTCTGCTGAATAAGGGAAATATTCAAAAGCAGCTACTGCAAATGCACATATCTGAAGCAAAGTTGAAGCAATAAGTCATGATATTGTGAATAGGCTACATGAGTAATTTAAAAGCTTCTTGGAATCTATCTTCAGCACTGTGAATACCGAAGATTACAGAAACTACAGAAAATGCTAGCTATGGTTCACTCTTCTGAGAACTTTCTGTCCAGATCTGGAGTATTATAAATTCAGCTGTGCACACATAGCACACAGCCATTGTTGTTGTTGTTTTTCTTTCTGCCTTTCAGCCAAAGCAATCCAGACCCAGACTGTCAGATCGAGAAAGATTTGATCAAAGCCAACTTTTACTTACTAAGCATCCGGGTCAGCTTCTGTGTATCACGGTAAACCTAGGTCTGATAACTTCAGTTTACAGCTGAATATTGCCTAAGGTGAACATAGAACGCAGTGCTGTGAGATGTGGGGGGCGTTTTCTGGTTTTATGATGCCATGTAATCCTTCCAGTAAAACCAGTCCACTCTAACTGCTGCAACTCCGCTCAATCTGAATGAATCAGAGTTTCCGAGCATCCTGCTCAAATGACCCCCTCCTCTGCTTTCACACAAACACGCACTTATGTCCTCTCCTGAAGCCACCACACCAGTCAGAGGTTCAGTCAGCGAGCTGCATAATACGCTGTAGCTCTTGGCTGCTCATGTCTGGAGCGAATTATCGTCCAACGGTGGCTGGGCTCGGCTGGAGGTTCTCCCAGGACGCCGCTCTGCTGCCTCCTTCCTGAACTTTCCTATGCCTTTAATTTGTACTTGCCCTTTCTCTCGTTTTATTCTTTTATTATTTCTGACCTCCTCCCCTCTTTTGCCACCTCACTTTTTCCACCAAAACCAAAAATCCAACCTTGCCGCACATTAAGCAGTGTGTTGCAGACACTAAAAACTGATGCAATGTATACTGTATATGCACATATATATTAAAACATTCAAAACATTCAGACAAATGAGTCTGATATCGTGCTGCCTTCATTACGCGACAACCATTTTTGTCACTAGTTTTAATTATTAATTCAGCATTATTACCTTTGAATTCCATTACATTTTAAAAGCAAAATTATGTGCTAAACCGCAAAGAGATGAAAATTAGTGCCTAATGTTTGGTAAAAGCTAGACGCTTGATTTCTCTTTGATGGAAAGACGTCAACAGCAATTGGTTGGTCACTGGCTGAAAGAACTATCAGTATGCCTTGTTCTTGAAAAGTTGACATACACATTAAAAAGGAAATCAGGCAAATTCAAAGAGATCTGGAATCCTTTTCTTGCATTTTTAAAGAACTGTGATGCTGAAGACGCTCTGGTACCTTGACGGTGATATGTCCCTAACTGTCGATACCATAACCATGTGATGGTAGGCTGCATGTGATTACATGATGTCGTTACCCAGTTTTGTGTTTTGTTTTTACTTCTGTTTACTATTTATTTTTATTTTGGGGTGGAGGGAGTGGATTCATTTATAGTTTGACTGTTTTGTTTGTTGAAGCTTTATTAAAATGGGTTTAAATTGATAAAACCCAATATTTTGGGTTCAACCCAGCATCTGAATACTATCTTGATATAATTAAATAATAATAAAAAAGTGAATGCACCTACAGTAACAAACTTGTTTGTAGCAGTAGTCTAGGTGTGTAGTAGTTTTCTAAATCTATTGTAATGTTTGTATTAGGTGGTTTTCGTCTTGGTGTCCCTCCTGGTGTCGGGGTTACCTGCTGGTCATCTCATGGGCTGATCACAGAGCTCATACATCACGTCTTTATTAGAAGGAAGTCATTAGGTTTCTGTGGTGACCCAGCCTTGACCCTGCTAGAGCTGCATTAAAATCCCAGACCCAAGGGTCAGTATAGGGAGGTGGGGCTTATACGGCCAATCAGCCAATCAGAGATAACCCAGGCATGCATCCAGCGCTTTTGGACAGGTTTCAAGGTTTTTTGTGCACGGGTTAGTGCGTGTGTGTGTTCTTCTGTTGTTTGCAGGAGTTTGAGCCTGGCTGGCAGCTTGACTATATTTTTCCATTCACAGCCACATAAAACTACTCAGAGAACCAAAAACATCAAACACATTCATTTCATTGACAGGAAATCGTCCCCAAGTAGCACTTACTCTTTCACTTTCTCTGTTCACAGTTCTGCTTTAACCACACAGTAAAATTCTGTTTTGAGGGCTCTGTGCATGCAACAGAGCTGAAGCAAGAGTATAATTTCCATTTCAACTTCTGGATGAGATGTTTGTTGGAAACTGCTCAAATAAAGGACCATTTACTGCCAAGAAGACAGTCCATCTCTTTATATTTCCTTTTCTAGAGTTTCTAACATTGATTATAAAGTTCTGGACACAGACACAGGTTGGTGTTTTTTATTTTGTAATACATTAGGGGAACTAAGGCTCACCAGCTCTGGAGGCCAGGCTTTGACCTCTGAGCTCCTGGTAGAAGTTGGTTGTCATTGTCTCTGGTGGGGGTGAGCGGTAGTCACTTTCAGTGGACAATCTTATGTTATACTCATGGGTGTGGCTGCCGGGGTGTTTGTTTGATTGACAGGAGTTATAATGTGGCGCCGGCCATCTCCTTACCCTCCATCTCCCCTCTTCACCTCTCTTCTCAACTTCCTCTGTCCGGATCCCCTTTCTGGAGGTCAGAGGTTATTCATTAGGTTGCCCTCCTTCCCTGATACCACACTCATACACTCACATATATGCAGCATAGGGCTCTGCCAGGGGTTGCAAGGCCAGGAGAGGGTTGACAGCCACCATCAGTCATTAAACCACCCCCAAAACCATTTTTGTACACACATACACACACTTACCAACTTCACCCCCAGGGGTATTAGTGTCCTCACTTTGCCCTGAATGAGAGTTGCACTGACCGGTCACACTGATGACACCAACTGTGTTCCTCCACCCGTACTGACAGAGCTTGTGGAAGTGGTCACGAGTGGTGATTGACTTGGCAATCATTTCTGTGTCTATACTAATAGTTTTGAGGGCGTATTTTAACTCAAACCACTATGTTTTCATAAACCCGACCAAGTTGTTGGCGAGAGCAAAACTGAAACGTAAAGATGAAACTAAAATGTAATGAGGTAAAAATGGAAACATCTGGAAAAAAACTGTACAAAACCAAACCTCCGGTACAGATACACTGAAATTCCACTTTATTTGTACAGTGAAGAAGAAATTTACAAAGAATTGTAAAACTAAAATGACTCAATAAAGGACACAATTAAATAGGAAAATAAGTAAATGCGGGAGTAATACAAAACTAAATAAACAATGGAAGGCAAATTAAAATGGATTTATGTCAAATTTTAGAAATTAACTGGTGCTCTGAACGGCATGTAAATCTGCTTTATATGACAATGTAAATACAGTGGCACTCAAAAGTATTTGCACACCTCACATTTCTGCATAAAAATTACTCAAACATCAGCAGATTGTTACTCAAGTCCTGAAAGTAGACAAAGATAAACAAGTTACTGGAGATTTATTTATTGAGGAAAATGAATCATTTGTAAATATCTGTAAGGTGCAAAAGTAGGTGAACCCTTGTTTCTGGTGTGAATTCCTTATGCTGCATTGGCAGCAACTTAACATCCCCGGTAACTACTGATCAGTCTACAGCAGCTGGGAGGGATTTTAGCACATTCGTCAATACAGAACCGCTTCATTTCTGAGATGTTGGGTGGATTTCTTCACATGAACTGCTTGTATCAGGTCCTTCCACAACACTTCTATTGGATTCAGAGTCTCAAAACCTGACCAGAGTAAACCATTCCAAAATGTTCATCTTGTTCTTCTTCAACTATTCTTTTGTAGAATGGCTTGTGTTCTTGGGGTCGCTGCATGATCCAGTTTCTTTTAAGATTCAATGATGAGTAGCTTTCCTGGCTCAGATGCAACCAAACATGCGCAACCAAGGACATTACCACCCACATGTTTCATGGACAGAATGAGGTTCAGATGCTGGAATGCAACATGATACCTCTCATTTATACCAAACTATTCTGGCCTCACTCATCCATAAAACAATTCATGTATCTGAAAATGCAATGCATACGTCTCCAAGCTGCTTACAGTATCCTCTTAGATTCAATTATTATACCAGCTCACTCACATAGAGCAATTATTGTCACTTACAGTTTTATGCTCCATGCTCTTGTTTATATACATTCAAACTATTATGTATCATCATCAGCAATATGTTGTATTTGTATCATGAGATTAAAGTCAAAATGTTGTAAGATAATGTTGTAATTATTATTATTACATGTAATCTTTAGTCAGATGTGTGCATCTATGACAGATGTATGTTTATCTAATTTCTCCTGCTGTCCTCTTCTCTTACTTTGAATGGATGGAAAAGGATTTCCCAGTAGGGTTCTGGCTTGTCCACATGGTGTTTAGCAAGCTGCAGACAGAAATGTTCTCCTGATGGTGGATTCATGAACATTAACAGCACCCAATATGAGAGAGGCCTTTAGCTGCTTAGAAGTTACCCTGGATTGGACGCCCACTCCTGTGGAGGGTATCAGTCATCTTAAGTCTCCTACATTTGTTTTCTGTCTGACTGTGGATTCTAACTTCTTTAGAGATGTTTTTATGCCCATTTCCAGCCTGATGAGCTTTATTTTATGCCTTACAGAAATGAAAAAGAATTTATGGACCCAAATATCATAAATATTCAAGTAATATTCTATTGTTTTGTGCATGTTAACCACTGATCTTGAAGTGACTGTAAATGGGAAAATTCTGATGCTTTTCACTTTTAGTCATTTACACATTCTAATCATGCTGTTTCCATTGCCATCTAATCTGAAATACTGAAAGTAAATAGGCGTGATATCTCAGACTATATTAATATTTACTGCATATTACTCAGTCGGTCATAACTTCCAGTGCACTTCCAATTTATAATGACTCTTTAGTGGCTGGTTTACTGTCTGGTATTCCATCATAGACGGAGGTGGTTCAATATTAATATCGAAAATCCTCAGTCATTCTGTTAGGACTGGGTAGTGTCATGGCAAAAACTGCTCCATTTGAGTGTTGAGAATTTGGATGTGATTCTAGGGAAAATGTCTGGAGCTGGGGTGGTTACTGTCTGGTCTGTAATGCGGACCCAGAAGATTGTTGGCTTGGACTGGTTATTCTGATCACATTAAACCAGTGCTGTCCATGTTTACCTGATTTACACCAAATAAACATCCAAATCAGTCTACACCAAAAGTGATTTAATCTCCCAGAGAGTCCCTACAGTTATATACCAGATTTACGAGTAATTAAGTGTGACAACCCTGCTGGCAGCTGATGGCATGGAATGCAACTCAAACTACACACAAGGCTACTATAAAGCTTGAGTCAGCATTAAGTTACTACTCAGAAAACTGTGGATTTACTGTAGAATAAGATATGGAAATGTTGGTGGACCAGAAAAAAAGGGAATGCCTTAAGAGTACACAAAGAAAAATAATAAATTCATGCCAGACAATTTTTAAAATTTTTCTTTCAGATTTTCAGGTTTCAGTAACATGAAAGTACAAACCTCTGTGGCTGACAAATGAAGCTACTGTAGTAATGCCAAAATGTTTCCTCTAATGGACACTTGAGGCTGATTCTAAAAGTGTGTCGAAAGACTTAAACGTCCGACATGTTTACAGCCTGCTACAAATTTTCTTTCTTCTTTCATGAAAACTGAATGAAAGTGTGTTTTTTATATGACTCATCTGTTTAAATTCTGCCATCTCCCTGCCTGCATCAGCTCCCCTCATGTTATGAATCAGCTGGAGTGAGGCAGAATCAGGTAATTGCCGAGATGGTGAAGGCCATGACCATCCACTTTGAGATTCAAAAACTGGTCTTCAGGGAACCTGTGGCTGACAGATCGCCAGTCCATCGCTAAACTTTTTAATGTTTTTGTTTAAATATGATAAACACCACCTCACCATCATTGTCCTGAATAATAATTTATCCCTAACGAAAGTTAAAGAGAGAACTTTCACTCTGCAGACCTACAGGCCTTGCAATCAGAAATCAGAAGGTGAGGATATGCGTTTAGTAGGGTTGTTTGTAGATATTATTAAGGAAATTACAAAGCATTGTTGCAGAGCACTGTGGCAAAAATAAAGTTCCCATGTTGCATGATATCTATGGTGCTTCCTTATATTCTAGTTAAGTCTTTAAACCATATCTGACCTACTGGACCTACATTTGCAACTTTCTTTGCAATTTTCCACACAATGTCATGCTTTTTATTTCCATGTAAACTGGAAACGACACACATTGCCAACTAAAATTGCTAATGTGCATGTGCATAGTCTCCGTGCACAGTTCAGAGGCAGTCAGGAACATTCATTCAGCTGCATACTTATTGGTTAAAGTATTACTGGTGTGTGTTCACAACTTGTACAGCTACTGGTAAACGTTCTCAATGTCCCAACAAGTCTTATACTTCTAAAAAGTTTTCCCCAGTTATTTTTATTAGTTTGTCATCAGGCTATGCACTCACACACAGATTATTTACTCTGCCACGTCATAAAGAAGCGCAACCTGCACACTTCTTTTTGAGCAACCTTGAGTGACACACTTCTGACACTTGAAGTATAGTCTTTCCCTCTGCCACTGTCTTCTTCTTCTTCTGAAAAAAAGCCATAGTTCAACAGTGTTGCATTGTCTGGAGTCAGTGTGACAGTTTGATGAGCCATTAGTCGACATAATTTATCTGTGTGTTCGCCCTGCCTGCAGACTCTCTGTCTCCTGTGGGGCGGCGTGCTTTCGCTCTAACTGCTGCAAGGGCCAAGGCCCAAGGGTTGTCACGCACACACACACACACACACACACACGCATGCATAAACATGGAGTCATGCACCCGTGACGTAAAATATATATTACCGTGTTTGCAAACCATGAGTTGGCATCACAACGGACAGACTTACCAAGTACTAAAAGTTCAAAGATTATGTAAAGTGATGAGCTGGCAGGTCAATGCATCAGCTTTATGTTTCACAAAGACTGACCTTTTTTGATTTATACTTTTCCACTTCTACAGTATATAGTACTCTCTCTGTTTGTTGTTTCAGTGTTGATCTAATGCATAATAACATGACAATCATATCAAATAGTCATGTTTCTGAATAATTCTAATTTTGTGTTTCTTCTTTTCTTCTTACTACAGCTCCCTTTAACCTAAACTCCAGAACAACCTCTGAATCTCTCATGTATAGTTGTATAGTTGTTTTAAGGTGGATTCCTCTGTTGGACAATTATGCCTGCTTTCAAAGGAAATAAATAAGGGAGTTCCTAAATGGGGCTTAGACCAAAGATAAGAAGCGTCTAGTCTGTGCTAGTTACATTTAGGATTAGGACTAACCTCTCTGAAAAAGGTTAATAGTTGTCAACACAATACTTACTCTTTCAAGCTCACAGTGCACATTCTTCCACAGGTACTGCCCTTCATTTTTGTACACCACCTGCTGTAGAGTTAAACATAACATCGGCATCTTGTGTTTTCACAGTTTCGCCTCTCATAGTTCTCACTGAAGGGAGAGGCGAGAGGCTTTCTGTCTGGGCGGCGGGCAAACTTCTAGCTCGATAAGAAAGGTGAGAGGTAAACATTGACCTAAGTCCTATCGTTGCTTGTCCAAGTCCATCTTTCACTGGACAAACTATGCAAACAGCAGGGATGCACTGATAACTCTCTTTCACTCCGAGCAGTAAACTTTAAGTATCGTCTGATAAAGAAGGGCTGTGCCCCAGGCGTCCCAATTTCTACCTTCCTTTAACCTCGTCTTCTTGGGCCAAAATAATTCACGTTAATCATTTCAGTTAGCCAAAAATACTTTAGTACTAAGCATTTGATTTTAACAAAACACCTGACAGAGTGCCCGGGCTGTTGCAGGCAAGGTTTTATTTTATTTTACTTGAAATTCATATTTCTGCTGAACAAATATGTATCGTCCCCTTCGAGAAGTAAAAGTGAAACCAGCATGGTGGGTTATAGACCTGCGACAGGAAAGAAAGCTGTCCTACATGAAGGGTCATTGATAAGTTTGTAGCCTAAGGTTGACTGAGATCAGTTAAACAGCTCTTAGTACACATGTGGAGTTTGAATTTTTAATTTCAGTTCAGTTTCAATTTTATTTATAAAGCGCCAATAACAATGTGAATGGTCTCAAGATGCTTTACAAAACCTGGTCTGAAACCCCCAGAACAAGTCTGAAGGTGACAGTGACAAGGAAAAACTCCCTTTTAACAGGAAGAAACCTTGAGCAGAACCCAGCTCATATGGAGGGACCCATCTGCCTAAGACCAGCCGAGTAGAGACAGAAGAAAGAGAGAAGAGAACAGCAGGAGGAACAAGATAAACATACATCTGTCATAGATGATTGTACAATAGCTTTTGTTGTATTTCTTTTCTGGTAATTGAAACTTCCAAGTCAGCACTGTTGGAAAAAATAAAATATTCTTATATTGCAAAATATTCTTATATTGCACCAGTAAAAAAAAGAAATAAATAAAAAATCACCCATTCAGTCAAATGTTTGTATATGAACAAGCCTAACTGGACCAAATTTGGTACACATTCATTGTCCCTTGAAGATGAGTCCTAATAACTGACAGGTTGTAAGCAGGTGGACAGTTTTGGGCCACACTGAAAAGTTTCAGGTTGTAAATGAATTGTGCAATTCCTATTCAGTATGAGCATTGGTTAAGCTCCTTTATGGCTTCACAATCAGCTAGCAGACTCTCATTTCAGAGTATTTCACTACTGTCCGATACTACTTGTTTACAGTATAAAATACCAACAACAACA
Source organism: Planiliza haematocheilus (assembly GCA_005024645.1). NCBI lineage: Eukaryota > Metazoa > Chordata > Actinopteri > Mugiliformes > Mugilidae > Planiliza > Planiliza haematocheilus. Next base: position 4,431,332 of record SRSE01000806.1, read on the forward strand.
CATCAAGAATGTTCTTTAAGAATATTCTTTCAACAGGTGTAACTTATGGCCCCAGTGGAAAGAAAGGAGGGAGGGGGCAAGCAAATGTAAAAGAAAGACTGAAGCTGTAAAACCACAGAAGAAACAAACAAGAGTGGTAAAGCAATACAAAACGACCCTCAATCTGTCTGTTAATGGGTAACTGGATCAGCACACACTCGGCCCCGGCCCTCCTACATGAGCTTAATGCAAACCTGTAAGCAAACAGATGGATATGCACATAAAAATACATTTGTACACAACTATATCACCAGAACAGTCAAACGGCCACTGCACAATATCGTTTTCCAATTATGTAGCTTCACAGCCCACCGACCCCCTTCCCCTTTCTTAAGATGAATTCAGTCATGCTCTGAAGTTCATCTTTTCACAATCACATTGTTTCAAAGAGTTATAATGGATCTGAGAATGTTTTTATTCCGAACCAAAGTATGATCCAATAGCATCTTAAAGCTGCAAGCAGATGAAAGCTGGATACAACTGTCATATTTAAGGCTTTGGTTAGCTGGTTTTGGTCTGCTGTTCACATTTCCACATTCTGGAAAATAAAATCATGAAGTACTCATCGCCTCAAATCTTAGGCATGTTTTCAATCTTCAGCTTCAAATGGCCGTAGCTTTTAGACAGTAACACCTCCATTACCGTAAGGACACACTGAACAGTTTACATTTTGGAAAACGACTCCAGCAAAGACATGTTTTTCTTTTGCCTAATCAAATAATTAAATTGCTTTTATTTTCTCTCTAAATATATTGTGCTTTTTAAAACTGTGATATAATTAGTTGAATGTTTCTGTGGGTAGCTATGCGTGGGCAACTCTGGTAGTGGGGGCTGATACAACAAGGTAACAATGCCAGCCCAGACTGAATTAATGATCAGTTCCATTAAGTGGTTCAGTAAGTCATGACAGTGAACAGGAAATTCCCAAAGTGGGAGACAGCCGTCATAAATACATATGTGCTTTCCCTACTGTTATATTTCCAGATATCCGCTACAAAAAAAAAATAAAAAAATGTCTTGTCGTGACATTTACTGTGATTATTCATTCTTTTCTCAGAAGGTTACACTCTTATTTTTTTTCTGCAAAACTCTGAAATAATTAAGAGTCATTTAGTTAATCCGACTTGAAGGAGAATTGTTTTGGAAATTTCTCCCCAGGCTTCTTTGGGATTTGCATGTGACTGTTTGACATTTTACCTGCAAATCTTAACAGGAATAAGCGGGTACAGAAGATGAATGAATGAATGAATGAATGTCTGTCGTTTTATATTGCACAAATTATAACTGTTTAATTTTCTTTCACAGAATGCACATGTTTTTGTATCTGTTTATTGAATCTTCACTGGGACAGAGCACCCTTATGTGGGTTTCCGTGTTTAGATCACTGGTACAAGACACACGGTTGGCTTCACATATACAACTCCTTAAACACGGTTTTATTACATAGTGATTGCAGAGAACACACACTCATGTATGCGTGTGCAAACAGTGTCCACCAACCAAACACTAAGTCAGGATATTGAATTCCTCATTGACTCTCACTGTTAATAAGGCAGCAAGTTTCCTATATATCACAGTCTGAAACGCATCAGCCGCCTGCTATGTGGCTCTATAATGTTTGACTAGAGCCGTAAACGAAGCCAAGTCCGTCAAGTTTAAAGACAAGTGGAAAACAAGTGGGGGAGACATATATCTTATTATAGACTGCAAAAAAATAAAATAGGCTGCATCTTAGTAGGCTAGCAGTTCAATCCCTGGAACATGCCACACGCCAAAGTGAGCTGTCCAGAATGGGTAGATTTGTCACTATGACTGTAAAGCACTTTGAGTACCAAATAGGTTAAACAGCGGAATATACGATGAAGATACCATTCACATTCTGAAGCTGAAGATCTGAAGAGCATCTTAAGTTCTAGATGGATCTCCATTTAGACAAGTCAAAACGTTAATCAACCTAACTTTTTTTATTTTTTTCATTGAACACAACAGAATTACTTACAGGACAGGAACAAAACAGTTGGCACAAGACATCTACAAAAACACGGGAGGTCATGTATTCCATGTGTATGTGTATGGATGTGCTGTGTTGTGTGGCTACATAGTAAAACTGGTAAATCTGGAAAGTATATGTATGTATGGGAGAAAAAGGAACAATGAGGAAAAAATAAACAAGCATGGACGTGAGACAAAGACCATAAAGAAAGAACACATTTGTGATATAGTGGTAATAGTATAGTAATAGTATAATAATATGTGACGTACATGGCATAATATGAAAGTGGTGATTATTATGGTATGGATATGAATCATGGATATGGATGATTGACAGACTGCCAAAGAAGTAACAAAATAATTTGTCTGTGTGCACAGTTTAGAATGGATTTCAAAATCTATGGAACACAAGTAGTTCAATATAAAGGTTTACAAAGTCACTTCCATTTAGAATAACAAAACTAACCCTTACATCATAGTGCAGGTAATGCACTGATTAAAAGAAATTATCATCTTGTTTTCTAATGATACAAGCTGGATTTTTTGGTACTAACAAGAAGATTGTTAAAAAGATGAAAAAGTCTGCCCTCGAGGAACAAGCAGCCGTCATAAAGTCTGTGTCTCCATCTGCTGGGGAGTCAGTGCAGTTGGTTTTATTAGAGCTGCATGTCACTGAGGCTTCATAGTGGCATTTCAATTTAGATACTGTTCAATATACTGGAGCAGAAGGAAATCCAGTAATTTCAGTTTAGCAAAACAGCATGTTTGCATGCTTGAGATTTAAGTAGTTTCTATTGTATATATATACACTTTCAGTGAGTGCACGAAAGAACTGAAATAAACCAAACAAATTAAATTACACAATGCATTCAGATAAAGAGTTCATGTTAAAAATTCTGAGCAAAGGAATCTGATCAAGACTCAGCTGAAACCTTTTCCAGTGATGGTACTTATAAAGCTGATCTTAGCCTGGCCAATTCTAACAATACAGTATATGAGCTTTAGTAGGAGTTACTGGACCCTCTAAGGCAAAGTAGGGTTGACTGCACATAACCAGTTTGGCAACCATACAAGCAAACTCTGGAAAGTCCACCAAGTCTTCTGTGTTTTTGTCCAGATCTTCCAGGATTTCGGCAACCATTTCAGTGCCCCTGACGGCCTTCACAAACAGAAAATAAACAGGAATAGAAGCAATAAGTACTGGTCAGACCCAAGCCTCTGGACAGAGAGAACATAAAGACATAAGCACCTGCAGGAGTTCATGGAGCTCCTTACTCAGTAGCATCTTCACCTCCCTTTTAGTCAGGTGTAACCTGTAATCATCAATTGTACTGTACGTCTCAAACACTTCAAGGGCCATGTTCATGGCTGCTTCCAGTTTACCCATGTTCACTCCTTTGTTAAATTTCTGCGAGAAAACACAATAAAATAGTGTAACAAAATAAAGGGTGTGGGAAAAGTTATACAACCATTTTTTTCCTACAAAGAATGTTCTTTTTATAAGACTAAACTCAAAATTGTACTTACCTCTACTGCGAAGATGTTAAGGAAGAACTGAAATGACTCTGACCCTTCATATCGTCATTTCTTTTATAGAGCGGCCCGCTGAGATACAATCAGGCTCTATCTGATGAGGCCAGGAGTTGGGGAGTGGTTTCATCTGCCCTTGCATATCTGCAGGGTCAACACAAGACAAACAGCTATTGACATTCACATGGACATGCTTAGTGTTTAAAATCTGGGAGGAAGATTTGGACGGGAGAACAGTCATACTCAGGAAAGTCCCAGCCGGCCATAAACGTCTTGCTGTGAGGTGACAGTGCTAACCACTGCACCACCAAGCCATCTGTAGGTCTGAAAATCATGCTGTTGTTGATGTTCTGGTGTCATTTGAGGTAACAGGGTGTTAAAGATGGTAAAGCATGATTAGGGATTAGGGAATTGATAAGAAGATAGATGTCTCAGTCTGTTATAAATGCAAGTGTTAACTTACGGCCATGCCAGGCTGTTTACCCTCACTCATGCTAGAATGACAGCATGGTATGAAGTCACAGTTCAAGTTTCAGTTAAAGCATGAATAAGCAACTTTTTATTCAGCAGTACAGTGAGTAAGTAAACAAAATAAGTTAGCAGGAGCCTAGTAGCAAGTAGGAGTCTGAGGTTTGAAATACTGCACATTACTTTTTGTCAGAACTGTGTCCGTATAACAAATTACTAAACGTACATGGACCTAAATTTCCTTCAGTAACTGTAAGGGTTTTTGTTTTTATTTTATTTTATTTTTGTAAAATTGCATCCCATCCAATAAAGCATGCAGGCAGCAGTGAGTATGAGGGAAGCTGTATACTTCAGATAAGTTATCACATTGCACAGCAGAGAAAGCGTCACATGCAAGAATTTTCAGTTGTCACTCGTTCAGTTATCCTCTGTTAGGACAGATATAGAAAAGTCATGACGTTCATACCATTCTCATTTGACAAACATCCAAAGACAACACACATTCAGCCGTCAACTATGCTTAACATCACCTGCTCCCACCTGATGGTAGCACAGTAGACTTTGTCAGTGTCTGCATAGTTGGCTGTCATTTCCTCTTCATAACAAAAGCTTTTTGACTTTGCAGGTCCACATTTCTGCATATTGTATTGTGCGTGATCACTTGGAGAACTGTTCAACCTTAAATGCTCCTTTGCCCAGTTTGTGTTAACTAAAGGCTTCCTCTCTGTAACCCTATATGCAGGGTGATTGTGCTGCAAGGATCTGGGTGGATTTATTTAATTTTTTTTTATTATTATTTTTTCACTGAAATCTGTTTTACTTTTTGAATGATTAAAAAAACATTTGCTATGAATAGATATTTTGGTGTTTACCTACTGTTCCATCCTGTATTTGTTCCATCTTACAGTATATCCATCTTGCATGATCTGTTAAGCAATCTAGAAATGAATTTGGTGCTGCAATCATTTATGCTGAAAGTGAAACCACGATTATACTTCTACAAAGAAGTCATGTGCATCCACAGTCTTTGTGCGCTGAGCCAGTAAACACTAGACCAAGATATAAACGCAAGTGTTTTTCTTCTGTTGTATTTTAAACAATTTCCTTGAAGAATTAATAAAGTATTCTGATTCTGATTTTGATTTTCTGTTGTTCAGATGGAGATCACTTTGTTCAGACTGGTTAGTGCCTCATTAATCACCTTGTGTACAAATTCAGGGCCATATCCATGAGTAGCCAAGACCGATTCAGACATTTTAATACAGAAAAGCCTTATGGCCTTCCTTCCTTTGACATGAGTAGCCATAATCTGAAAGGCCATTTTCATTTTAGAACTAAATGGGAAGAGCAGAGTTTTTGAGTGAGAAATCCACAAGTACACTGGGAGAAAGGTATGACATCAGGACTAGCAGACTGTCATAATGTACCAACATTAGACACCGGGTGGTGGAAAAGCTTGCACGTGCTGTTCTTCTACTTATTGACAAGTCTTTTATTTTAGATTTTTGTGATTGTTCCAAATGCATTCTGGATTTAAACCTGTGAAATTGTTCACTTCAAATGGTGTGAAAGAGGGGACAGATTTCTGTAAGACGTGTTTGTAAAATGCTTTGAAGGAGATTACCTCACCTGATGAAATAACTGACATGTGAAAACAAACAGTATATGTTACATCATTAGCAAGGTGAAAGGACAAAAAGAAAAAAAAATGCATAGTGATGCATATTTAAATTACTGTTAGACTCTAACATTAGCATCTGTAGTCTAATTATCTCAGTAACTTTATTAATTAAGGAGTTTTAATCAAATGACAATCAGAATAATTCCTGATCAAGCTCCTGGATGTCTGCCTGACCATCTTTTTTTTCGTCCAGGCCAGACATATAATCTTTTGGATCACACAAGATTCATTTGAGCCCTAAGAGAGACACATAAACATAAAAAATAAACACTCCTGATTTAAAAACTTGTTAAACATGTATTTGAGTCAAGAATCATGTTGTAAAAGCTTTAATAACCCCAAGCTGCAGTGTGGCTTACAGATAGCAATCAGTGCTTCATAATGCCTGTTTACAACCTGCTGCACGCTAATACTGGACCTGCATTTGAGCTGCTGCACTCATCCATTAGTCAACAACATAACTGTGACGTTGAAGGAACTTTCACTGTAGCAGGTCAGTCCAACTTTAGTTTTTATCAGACTGTTAAATGTCCAACCAGTGGCAATACTACGTTGGCTCACATATACCACAATGGAAATAATGCTCACAAAGCAGCGTCATGTCCTCACGTAGGACGATCAGATCATGTCCCTCTGTTGATATTGCCAGTATACAAACCACTCATTAGTAGAGCTAAGCCAGAGGGGAAATTAGAGCGTGGCTACAGGGAACAACGACACAGCTTAGCTGTTTTGAGTGAACTGACTGGAGCCTTTATGTGGCTGTGGATGTTGATCAGTATATCTAATCAGTACTGACATACACTAACTTTTGTTCTGAAAAGTTAAGAGAATTTCCTAACCAGAAACTTGACTGAGCAACATTGTGAGGAACATGCCGAGGCTTAGGGATGCTGTTTCCACAGCCAACAACACCACAGCATATAGCTTATCAAGGGGAGAACTTAACTTAAATCAAAGAAGCAAGACTATTCCACTGGAACAGTGACCCCTCATTAGCAGAGGACCTAAACAGGTTCTTTGCCCTCTTTGTTGCAGGTAAACAAACTAGTATAAGGAACAGACCACCACCAGATCACCAAGGACTGGTTCTGAACACAGATGGGGTCAGGAGGACACTGCACAGCATCAACTGGAGAAAGGCAGTTGATCCAGATGGTGTTCCAGGTAAGGTTTTTCAAACATGGGCAGACCAGCGCTCTAGTGGCAGCTGAGATAGAATCTGGCTCTTCTAGCTGATGATGCCATCTGATGGGATCCGTTTGGTTGCATGATGGATTTGTTTGTGGTTCCGATATTCCGGAAATAGAACTGTCTGAGAAAAGTGAGTTTTTCTTTTTAGATGTGTCTTTCACCTGCATTCATTTACAGGCTGATGGTGAAGCACGATTAAGGAAGAAGTAATGATAAGATCTACATCTGTTAAAAATACAATGCTGAGCATGTTAATTCTGCCCTTTGTGCTCACTCATCTAAGAATGACACCACAGTATACACTCACCGACAAGAGGCACATGCTTTTAACACTCAATTCCACTCTGTCACAGAAGCAGAAGAGATTCATTTTAAATTATTTTAATCTTGACAGGTAAAGATGAGGCTGAATGTGACAGTTGGTGATGGATGGTTCAGGCCGTGACAGGTGATCCTGGAACATATAAGGTCAGGTTACAAAAAGTCAAACGTGGATCAGAGACTAAATCTAAATGTTAGATGATCAGGATTAGTGATTTATCTCACATGTAGACACATGAGCAGGCGACGAGTAGATGAGAGATCAGGGTGGATGGAGCCTGAAGGATAGATAGGCTTCAGGTATGCAGGCTGATTGCAGAGCAAGAGCTGATTGCATTGTCCCGCCCAGAGACTCACACACACACGCTCTCAGTCAGAGGAACAAAAGACAAAATAACAGCTTCAATTCGCTGTCAGAAAACGCTGCCTGAAAGCAGATAAAAGTGCCAGTACTCCTATCTGCGTCTCCCAACTGGGATAACCGGTACAGACAGACAAAGTACCTCATACAGCTCCACTATAAAGCTTCAGTGTTAGCTAAATGTGAGCTGCTTTTTACCTGCCACTTGCAGACTCTTGAGGGCACTATTGTGTGCATATATAGAAGCCGCTTGCATGCTTGTTGACTTTCCGCTCTGTGTGGCCTGGTTTTGCATTTAACAGTCTTTGCTTACAGTTGCAGTATCACAACACCAGAGTTTGTGTTTCTGCTAAGTTTTAGCACAAGTGGCTGTCAGACAAGCTGCTGTTAAATAACTTAACATAACAGATGCTTCATGACTTTGTCTATGTATTGAAGATGATTTAGCGGCACTGCGAGATGAGCATTCTAACACGGGATTGAGAGGAAAAGATAATGTCAGAACCTGGCACTGGTTGGCACTCAAGGTTTCCTTGATTTATAGGGACCAATACTTGTAAAAGGGTGTCCTCTTAAACGAAAACCAGTTGTTTTCAAAGTGTCTAAAAGAAATGTTTTAAGTTGTGCTCGCTTTGAACACTCAGCATTAAATAAGCTTTACTGAGAGGAGGCTTTTAGACCACATAGTAAAATAACTGAATTTTGCAATTGGTTCATGGTGCCGTTTATTTTGCAGTGTTACAAGATATATCTAAAACCATATTTGTGACAGAAAGAGCACTGCCACCAGGTATAAATTAAAAGGTTGATTAAACTTCAAACAGTAATGGTGCTCTTTGAATATTCATTTGAACAGCAGGTTTCAGCTGAGCATCAGTTAACAAGAACAAAATAGAACACCAAACCAAAGAAAGGTTTTGTCTCCAGAACTACATGTAGCAACACTAAAATGGTATTAAAGCAACAGCATGGCATTGGCAAACCCTAAACATTTTGAACTGTGTGCATCATTATAAGACACAAAACACCAAGATCAGTTATTTTCTATCCTTTGTTTTTCCTTTATTGAATAACAGAAACTCAATTTCTGTTGTATAATGGGAATCGTTTCTCCATAGAAGAAGAAAAACATAGAATTGGTGTTAATCTATAAAGAGGTCTATTCTCACAGCTTGTGACAGCCTGTTTTCAAAATAGTTCAGGATAATTCATAAGAGCTTCACTGGAAGGACAGTTGCATTTGCAGCCTTCTCTGCTTCCACCTGGTGGCAATGTATACATTGTCAGTAAAGTAGACAGATCGGTCTCATATGCCATTACAACACCACTTCAGTGGAGTTTCCTCATAAATGGCAGTCGGTCACACTTTCTCTTTCGTAATAAATGGAGTTTTACGACTGCAAGAACCTGTATCGAGTTTCTCCAGACTGTATTGTGTACGGTCCTACTGAGAGTTTCTGAAATGCTTCTTGGCCCAGGTTGTGTTAATACAGAGACAGATCATATGAGGCAACGCATATGTAGGCAGGATGACTGTGCTGTGAAATTGTCTACATAAATGCTTTTGGAGTCATATTAATTTCATTTTTACCGAAGGAAAAAAGAAATTAATATATCACTTAAACAAATTTAGTCAAACAAAACCTTTGTCTTCTGCCATTATATCCACATTAAATAATCTGTTAAAAGAAATTCTGAAAATAAGTTGGCTGCCATAATTTACCCTGAAAGTTTTTAGCATCTGTAAATAAAGCTGAAGACAGAGTGATTCTTCTAAATTTCTATTTCACATGAACTGTGGGAAATAATACAGGCAAATTTAAGATGTCATTAAGCAACTATATGCAAATATAAAAACCAACTCTGAGTCAAATGATCTGCAAACTATTTGATTAACTACATAAAAACCCTTTGCCTTATTGCCTCACTAAATGTCTCCTTTATATGTGGATTTACAGTCTTTGATATGAACAACCTATAACATGTCTGATGAAATAAAGCTTTTACCTCTGAGCCTCCAGGACTGTGTCTTAATGTGCCTGCCCACTGTTTTCATTTTAGAACTACTAAACGGAAGGAGCAGAGCTATCGGGTTCGAGGGGAAGGAATGATGTCAGAATCAGCAGACTGACATAATTTACTACCATTGGACACTGGGTGGTGCACAAGTACGTACTTGCTCTTCTACATCAATGATATTTGTTTAATACTCCATTAAGATCTAAACATTTGAAATTGTTTCACTTTATATTCTGCAAACATTCCTGTGAACAGATTTCAGGAATATGAACTTGTAAAGTCTTATGAAGCCATTTAACAATCATGAAAAAAATGGCCCAACTATATAATGTCTTTATTAAGATGGAAAACTTTTGAAGGACAAAATCATAAATCTTTTTTTCAACATCACAAAGTGCAGTTATTAATGACAGATTTAAATGTCTGCACACATAACCCACATATTCTATTAGGATTATAGTTTTAATTGAATGTCAAACGACACTTTCATTCTTTCTTACTACCACAGTCCTCCTTGCAATTCTTTTTCTCATAGTCCACAAAGAATTCATTGCAGGCAACAGTCAGTGCAGCCACCAGAACAACAAACTCTTGGAAGTCCACCTGACCGTCCTTGTTTTCATCCAGGTCATTCATGATCTTCTCTACCACAGAAGACTCATTGGGACCCTAAAAGAGAAACAACATGGGAATTAAATATAAAGCAGCAACACAGTTTAAGCTCAATGAAAGAACCATTTACACAAGAACAGATGCATTCTCAAGTGCCACATAATGAAGTCATTACCAGTCATATCCTTATGTCATTCCATTTCCCATGCTTGCCTATAAAAAAAGTGTGTCTGACCCTCCTTATTTTCCTCAGTTCACAGGTCCCCACCCTCCACCTCCCTTTCATTACAGGAATCAGAGACAAGGAGCCAAAAATTCTTGAAATGTGCCCCCTGAGTCTCGTTCCTTCGAACTTTCCATCCAATAGACTTACTGGCAACAACTCGGATGTGGTCTTTGTTAGTGAGTGAGTGATTTGGGAGGACTTTTCAGTTCATTCTTTAATTTCCTCCTACAGTACACATAATATGCCGACTTTAGTGAGGTCCCCGTTCATTTTGTTTCACACGAGAATGTGACATTACAACTATTCAGTAGTCATGGTTGCAAGTTTATACAAGTTTATGAATGACGTCATTGGAGTAATGAATTAAGCACTGCATGTGCACCCGTGGGAGAATTAGGTCATAATGACAAGATTAATTGTACACAATACAACCAAAAAAAAAAGAAAAAAAGAAAACTTGCAGAAATGCCAATTATTTCCGAAGAACAAAGCAATAGATGAGTGGCACTTATTAAGTACGTCTTTAGAACAAGGTATAATATAATTCTGAGCTGCAACAATAGAATGACAATACTGTATCAGTTGACTGGTTTCACCAGACCTTCTGGCGGTTACCTGTGCAGCACTAGTTACCAAGGTAACCTACTCTGATTAAAAGGTCAGTGTTTTAACCTGACAATCACACCCCTGCTTAATGCAAACTCGGTTTGGTAATAAGTCCGTTGCGAGTAATAAATGTCTACTCTTTACTGGAATAAATAATATCTGAAGGTTCCCAGATAGATAGATAGATAGATAGATAGATAGATATTTTAAAAAAGGCAACTGGACTTGTGGCTTTTTTGAGATGTTTCATCACTCATCCATGTAGCTTCTTCAGTTCTAAGGGACTGGTGGGAAATTTGAGGTTTAAGTAAGAAACTTTTACTGAAACTTCAACCAAAATTGGAAATAAGTTAAATTAGCTTCACTGGTTTCTGGTTGTTTACACAAACAAGCAAGCCATTTTGTCTGCCAGTCTCCATTAATGGAAATAAGTTGCACCGGTTTCTGGTTGTTCACACAAACAAGCAAGTTTCAGTAGAAATGTCCTACTTAAACCTCAAACTTCCCACCAATCCCCTAGAACCTGCTGCCCAGGCAAGTCTCCAGACCATGCAAGGCCACCACCTGCTAATTTCCATTTATTTTCTTTCAAATTTCCATTAATGGAAATTAACTGCACCGGTTTCTGGTTGTTTACAAACAGGTTTCAGTAGAAAGTTTCTAATTTAAAACTCAACTTCCCACCAGTCACTTGGAACTGAAGAAGCTCCTCCTCGGATGTCCAGTTGCCTTTTTTTAAACACATGTTTGGATATGGAATAAACAATGTCTTAGAAGACAGGCAGCTTTCATCAGATTACATTATGTATTTAGTATTTTGCAGGTAGTTTTCTTTACATGTAATTTAGTCTGGTTTATTCGGTCAGTTATTAGATACTCACCGACAGGAAATCTGAGAGTTCTTCCTTTAACAAGTTCTTCAGCTCCTGTTTGTCAAGCTTGTACTTGTCCCCTTCTTTTCCAGAGTAGCGGTAGAACACTTTGATGAGATCCTCCATAGCTCCTTGCAGATTGGCACTCATTTTGTAGTCCTACACAGAAGACATAAAATACAAGGTTCCCTGTAAGTAAAACCCAAACTGGAAAAATAAATACATATGGCTAAACGGTAAACACAAGCGCCAAGTTCTGGGGATCCCAGGGAAAGACATAAGTGTGATGTTCCCAACAATCCAAAAATACATCATGGGGAAGACAAGAGGGGGATGTGGAATATAGTTGATGCATTGTAAGGCATTCAAACAAACTAATTTCTTCTCCCCCACAAGCTCCAAAGATTTGCTTGCTTTGCCCACCCTGTCGCGGTGCATCATTATGCATCCATCCTGTCTGCATAATAAGGATTTTACTGACAATACTGCTTTCTAGTTATAGTCCAAAAACATACTTGCAGGACTGCTGAACAGGACAGGACTGTGGCCAAAAGCATTAAAGCATTTACATAGCCTATACATGTTTTCAGACGAGTTGTTATTTTGCTGAAATAGAACACAAAACATTTCATAGAACCCAAAACAAGTTCCTAATCTATTTGTCCCTGATTTTGATAGATTTGATAGTACAATGTATTTCAGACTGAGACAGAAAAAGCTGGAATGCTCACATTTCTTAGCCTCTTTTGTGTGCGTGCCACAAATGAACTAAACTGAACTTTGCCTGAGATCTATTCCAAAACTCAATTTGAAGCCAGACAGAATGCACATGGACCTCTGTCAGGAATGATGAGTTAAAACAGTTTAGAAGTCTAACCTTACACTTGCCCTCCAACATTAGACACCCGAGAAGCAGATACTCAGGACCCGAGTCATTTCACCTCCCACCTACATGAAGCAGTGGAGGACAAAGGACTGACCCCCTGCAGTGCAGCTTGCACATAAAATAGATTTAGATGGTGGCTTCCATTACATTATATAAACGACCTGGTGCATTGATGCAGAGAATTAACCGTGCAGAGGTCGGTCGTATTTCGCCTTTAGAGAGTCTGATGATTCTTTTTAGCCTATAGGAAGCGCATCAATAATGTACCTGTATGTTAGACAAAGTGTGAATAGCTGCAGTTTGGAGCACGACACGATGCATCAGTTCCCTGAATGATGCAGCGCCAGATTCCCCTAATTATTCCCGATGATTACAGTTAATCATTTACTCCCGGAGCGACCGGGGAGCTAATTAAAAGCCTTTGAATGTCAAATGCAAAGCTGGTGTTAATTAACAGTGGCAAGGGCTAAGGCCGTTTTTGGAAACGTTAAAAAAAAACAGACTGCAGATGACACTGCACATGAAAATAAGGAAACAACGCAAATGAAGAGAGCAGGGACTCACCTGGACACTGACGCTGACAGGTGCTGCTGGAAGTGACTTAAACTCAGCTCTCAGGTCGTTAGTTATGGGCTGCTCTCACCTGTGTGCAAATAAATCTCAATGAGATAGGCGCCTCCCTCCTGACTGCAGCATTATCACCTGATGCCCAGGTGAGTCTCCAGGCCATGTAAGGCCACCATCTAGCTCTTAGAACAGCTACGTAGCGTGGTGTCAGTGAGCCTCCCTGTAAATTTCATCACCTTATTAAGTGATGCTGCAGGGTTGGTTTGCAGAAACATTACTGGGATCGTTATAATTGTACCATAAGTTGATTGTTTGTGACTTTTGTTGATGTGTGCATCTGCATACATAATTCAATATACAAGACATTTTTTGTGTTAGTTTTTTTAAACAAAAAATAAATAAATGCATTAAGAAAATAAATTGTCAGCACATTTGTAGCACAAGTTTACTTGTTTAAATTCCTCTTTATCTATGGCCTGTGTGCATGTTGGCTCAAGCTTAAATACTTGGCCTAAAATGCAAACAAATGATCTAATAAATTGGATAAAACTTTCTTTCCCCCTCCCTCATTCCTGTGTATTGCGTGTGTTCATTTCAGCAGACTTAATAAGTGTGACTAATGCTTTCCAGCAGTGCCATTTGCAAGTAAGAGAGTGATTATGTTGGAATGGTGGTGCAGTTTGAATAGCAATACAAGTCAAGTACAGGTTAGTCAGCTAGAAATAGCTGGAGTTGATTTGCATTCATATCTCCCGGTAGGCTATAATGTGAAGCCTTCATGGATATTTGCATTTTTCAGTTAAACATTTAACTTGGACAGCAAAGATACAGTTCATATCCAGCGGTGCTGCAAGAAAGTCTTGTGGCAGGTGAGATCATTTGTTGTGTTCCACGCTCTTCAGCTTAGCACAAGCAAATGTGTTCTGTATGCTTACAGAACAATATTTTATGTTCATGGTGATAATCCCAGTAATAGGATCAAGCCATTTTGATTCAAATATATCTTTTGTGGGATTATTTTGAAACAATGTAATGTTACAAAATTCCATGCTTGGGCAAATTTAAAGAAAACCCAAAATAATTTAACTTTTTTTTTTTTTAATAAATAAAAGCAATACTTGGATGGATGTGCAACCTGGAAAAACCTCTCTCTCCCTCTAATGTTAGAAAGTCAATCATTGGTTCACTTGTTGACAGTTAACACACTTTTGACCAGTTGTGACTAAAACAGTTATACTTTTATTCAAGTACATATAAACACAGCAGTACTGCAGAGTAAGAATCATGAATTAGGAAAAATGAAGTTTCCACAAAAATACGTGTGCCTTACATGAAGAAAAAAGCATTCGTTATATATTACAATTCACAGATACAGGGGCAATGGGCTCTTGATTCATCAAGAATGCAAATACACGCCAGATCGCCAGTCTGGTCATATGATCCAACAAACACCCCTTTCTTTGCAGTGTTACATTAACCATCCAAGGATTTTCTGTCCAGCCACAAAACCATGAATAACAAATAGTCATCATGATACAAGTCTGAGCTCCGCTCATTGCAAATTTATTGTTTAAAGAACAAAGTGCAGCAAAATGTCGTGCTGATGCTAAAAAAAATAATTGGATTGTTGTTTACAGACACGCATTACAAACACAAATCAAAAAGAACAGGTTTACATGCATGGCTTTCACATTTGTTTTTCAAGTTTCAAAATTCATCCATTCATTATATATTCGAGAAGTAGAAGAAGTCAGCGTCAGTGCAATTTGGTGTGATTCCTGCCCTCTAGTGGCCATAATGCAACTTCCATGTATAATCTTTCACAAGCTTGTGAGATGGGAGTGCTTCTGTCAAAAGGGTTTATTAAAAAATGAAAATGACAAATTCTGTTGTTAGTCTTTTTAAAGCAGTCACTGAAAATTATAAGCAGCACAGCCAGATAATTAAAGAATTGGCAGCAGTCAACTTGATGACTACCTGGCCATGTGAGCTTGATAAGAGTGTAATACAAATTGCTGGGGCAGTCTAATATTTGTTACGCCTTGCTATATGGCCAGTGTGGCCTTTGACTTGGTTGTGGAACATGCATGATCCTACCAGAGGACCCAGAGAGTAACAGAGCGTGGTCCTTTCACAGTGGCACCTGTCATCACATCTTTTTGGGACCTTGCTTGTTATCCAGAGTGCGACATGGGAGATCTCATTTGAGCTAACCTTTCAGCGCCTGTCAGCTGGGCACCAGGCCTGAAACGCTCAGAAGGAAAGCGGAGCAGAGGGCATGGGCTCGGCCCTTGAGGATAATATGACAAAATGCCGGGGGCAGGGAGAGACTGTGTTTTTGTCTGTCATCATAATAATAACATGTTGGCTTTTGCTGCTAGGTCATTCACTGAAAAATGGTTACTACAGGACAGACCTTCCTTGACTGAGACAACTCTGGAGGAATGTACTGTTGTCACTTGGTTAGTATTTTGGTCAAGATGCGACCACAGGTATTTGCCTCTGATTCAACAGCTCATCATCATTCCTGGCTTTATCTTTTTTGGGCTCTGCTTCTTTGTTCGCATTGGGTTTATTTACCTCTGGGATCTCATTCTCTATCAAAGAAACTCTACCCACAGATGAGGTTCTGCTCTTAACACTTTGCCGCCGCTCTTGGGGCGTTGTTGGCTTGCCTAGAACACTCTTCAGCTGCGACCAGAAAAAGGCCTGCTGGTTAACCTGCTGCGGCCACTCCAGGTACGTCTTGGTACTCAGCATCTTCTTAAGCTTGCAGTACTTGCTGGGTAAAGACTTTGGGTCAATGGGCTCCTTCACCACTAGGATGACGTCACTGAAAGTCTTCCCCATTGCTCTTTGCTGGGCGAAGTACAGCTCATAGTTGCACCACTCACTGTTAACAAAGTGCCGAGAGAGGACAAATATTACCTAAGAAGGAAGACAAAAAAGAAAAGAAATTAAACCTTTTAGTGCCAGTGTAATGTACTGTAACTATTTCTTCCAGAATAAGATGAGCAAGGGCCATGCTACTTAGACAAGCTGCTAAAAAGATAATTAAAAGCATAGATGTTAGGCAATGAAATGCTACTGATCCTAATGGAAACTATTGTGTTAAGCATGGGATACTGTGCGTCTAAAGAGCATTCTCCCTTATCATCCTTTTATAAATGGAATCATTGTGAAGTGACTGTGTAAATATGGATCAGCTGATCTAGTTGGTCATGTTTCCATTGCCAATCAGTTGACACATCAGCTGATTGAAACATGGTCCCTGAAAAGATGTCTTCACAAACTACCTACTAGGTTTCACATTTTTGCACGAACCTTGTTTGAGGAAATTTATTTCTATGTGTTTTTAGATATTGTAACTGTGTCTGTCACAAACGCTTTCACTACAAAACTTAATTGTGTTACCTTTCTACTGCTTTCAATATTCTCTACGATGTTATCGATGATCCACCTTCCGGGCATGAAATCCCTCTCATGAATACACAGACGATAGGGGTTCTTGTTGTCCTCCAAACAGGGCAAGAGTTGGTCCCTCACCCAGTCAGCATCTGAGTGGCAGTAGGATATGAAGGCATGATAGGTAAAAATCTCCAACTCTCCTGCTGCTTTTTCCTTGTGAGCTCTGTATTTGGCCCTGATGATCTGATATGTGGCTTTGGTGTACCAAGGGAGGTCAAAAATATAGCAGATCAGCATCAGAATCAAGATCACCGCTGCCGTGGTCGCAACACAGATGATGATAACTAGCCTGATGTCACACGCTACTTGACCTGGAAGGTATTGTGATATCACTGTGTTGAGAAAGGCCTCTGGGTGGTAACACTTATAGTTCAAAGGCCAGTCTGTGAGGTTGACCTTTCCTTTTGACACTGTGTCCTGGACGAAAGCATGAAGCTCACAAGTGCAGTGGTAAGGATTGTTTCCTGCCTTAAGCTGAGACAATCGAGGCATGTCTTGGAATGATTCTTTGCTTATGAGTCCAAAAGAATTCCCATCCAGAGCTAGGGACTGTAGTGATGGGCTTTCCCACTTAGAGGGGATGAATTTAATTTTATTCCCACTCAGTAGGAGGTATTTCAGTTTGGTGGCTTTCTGAAAGTATGTCATGTCCAGCTGATCCAGGCCACAGTAGGACAGATCCAAGTAGTCCACTGTGGTAGGGAGACAACTGAGGGCTTCACTTTCAAATTGATTGTGGTGAGCGATAAGCCGAGTGATATTTTGCTGCCAAACACAGTCTCTGCTTTCTTTAGCCGATCCCAGTTTGTTGTAGCTGAAATCCAACACCCGCAGCTGCTGGAACTCCCTTGTTAGAGTGGACAAGTCTTTTAAGCTAGTCAACTCATTGGTGCTTGTGTTGAAGGTGTGAAGGTTTGGCATAGTGCCTTTGTTATCACACCGCTGGTTGAATATAAACTCATTGTTTAGTCGGTTATTGGCGACGTCCAGAAACTCCACCCCTTCCATCTCCGCCCAGGCATCACAGGGTACGGAGTTAAAATAGACATATTGGATAGACAAGTGCTTAATTTTGTTGAACCAGGTGAAACGCCAGTCAAATCGCAGCACATCTGGATTGCTGATATACCTGCAAGAGATACAGATGTTTAGTGTTCCATGTACGCAGACAAAAAGCTAATAACATTCAGTTCTTCAGCAATCCTCTTAACCCTTTACTGTGTGAGGAACCATATTAGGTAACCTCAGCACACATTTTCAGTTGTATCCCGTGCCTCTCACTGAGGTTTAGAAGTATGTGGTTTTCACCCAGCCAGTCAGCAAAGGTCAAGGCAACATTCTCCGGTCAAATCAGGGTCTAATGTGGTCTGCATAAAGGTCCATCTCTGCATGAATACTGAGTGTAACTGCTTTATTAGGTACCACAGAAAAGTGGCCTAATGTTGTCTAATGTGATAATGTGCATGTTGATAAGTGCCTGATTCAGCACTTATGTTCTAACTTATGGTTTAAATGTATGGTATATCTATGGATATACCATGACTGGATGACTGACAAGAGCAAGAAAGGAAATACGTGAAAATGAAACTTTTTGAGAAATGTAAAAAAACAACAAACCAAAACAAAAAAAACAGTCTTCTTATGCCCCTCAATAACACTCAGCGGTTGATATTTTGAATTCCTACGTATTTTATTAAGTGCCCTATAATGGGTTAAGCTTTTACACTACACTACACACCATATAGTGATTTTTGCAGACTTAATAAACTAGTTTAAATAAATTAGTTTTATCAGAAATGAGTCAATTTGGAAAAAGTTCAAAATTCAAAGGGAGGAGTTCGAGTGATTTATACACTGGAGGTGGTAACTATATGAGTAGTCTAAGATTTGAATTCATTTCAATTTTATTCTTGTTGCCTGACTGGATGGTTTTCCATTGCAAATTAATGTGTAATTTAAATGATTGGGCAATGAAATGTTAGACTTTATTCTAATGAACTGACTCCTCTTCTCATAGTCTCATATGACTAAAATTGACAGAATACCATGAAAGCTGTTAAACGTTTATTCCAATTAAGATTAAGCTATTTTTATGGCTGTCATATCTTTGAATTTTGTTAGCCCCAAATCAGACTCAAACTTATAATATCTAATCAATAATATGTAAGCCACAGCAATGATTAAAACTACTCTTAATTTACATTGTAAAACGGAAATACTGTGACTTTATTACAAAAAAGTGAACCATTTCACCCCAACTGTCTATTTTACACTGTTAAATGGTCTTTCAAAATGAGATGATACTCACCAAAGGTCCAGGTTATCCAGTGCCAAGTCTGTGATGCTGGAACCTGCTCCACTATCAATAAATGTTGGTGAGCGGGCAAAGTCAATATACTGGAGTCTCAACTTTTTGATCGGGGCCATTTGTAAGTTCATTAATGCCATCCTCAGGAGATTCTCGTTAAATTTACCTCTGTGAAAGATGAGCTGATTGGCTGTGATGTATTTTAAACCTTGGAAAATGTCCTCCTTGCCCATGAAGTACATGAATTCAAAGAGGTTGCGGAACCGAATGACTGTAAAAGTCTTGTTGACTAGGTCATTTAACATATGGAAGAGGGCATTTGGCTGTTGATCTATGGCCATATCAAAGCCCATCTGACTTGTCTGAATAACTTTTAGACTGCCAGGCTCATAGTAACTTAGATTAGAGGAACACTTGATAGCAAAACTTTGTAAACTGATGTTTTTGAGTGGCTGAAAATCTGCTTTCTTTAGACCCATCACCAGAGGCCCACCCATTGATAGAACCTTCAGTTGAGTAAATTTGGCGAAACTATCGGCCAAAGTGGCGTGCTTATAAAGGTTATTGGACATGCAGAGGATTTTTAGATTCAAAAGAGGTGTCAGAGCTGTGGCAGGAATATCCTGCAGGGAGTTATTGAAGATGTCAAGATGCTCCAGTAGCTTGTTGTTTTTAAACGCACTGTCGTCAATGTGTGAAATGTTATTGTAACTCAGTTGAAGGATGCGAAGTCGAGGCAGGTGAAGGAAGTCATCTGGAAGGACAGCTTGTAGTTTATTGTAAGAGAGATCAATTTCTTCCAGTGTGGATGGCAGTTGTCTCCACGGGACACTGCTGAGCTGTCTTCCCCGACAGTCTGCCGACCGGCCAGAGTTGTGGATCTGACAGGGTCCTTCATCAGTGTTAGTGGTGGAGGGAGGAGGCGTAGTTGGGAAGGTGAGAACTCCATAAAGGAGAGCACCAAAATAAATCAATCTCCAAATCATTTTGAGAGATCTGAAAATGAACAACAGTGGGAAAGATAATCTTTGAGCATTTGTTTCTGTTGGAGCTATTTATTTATTTGTAGTATTTAGTGCTGTTTAGTTTATTATTTTGTTTAGTGAGTATTTAGTTTTGGTTATTCTTAGTCAATTTACTTGATTTCATTATGATTAGATTTTTATTAGTATTCTAGTTTATTATTTGTTTACTTTAGGTGTTTCTTGTTTATTATTTGTGTTTTGTTTCATTTGGGCACGGTAGGGGTGGCACCTGAAGTTATATAGGTAGGCTGTCGGTAGGGGACCAGCATGCACCTGGGTGGGCAAATGGTTTTTTACCGGAGCGGGAGAGGCACAGGAATTTTCTTTGTTCTTTGTTTGCTCGCTGTTTGGTTAAATAAACCACGGTTTTTTGTTGAAACTGGACATTTGTTTGGACATTATGTTTTTTCCCATCCGCGTACACCACAACCCATGGTGCAACAGTGGCCCTTTGATTAGTATAATTTGAAGTTTGATTTGATACTTTTATTTGTTTGACAATCGGCTGCTACATAAGTAAAAAACCCGCCCTTGGACTCAAAGGAAATAAGCTTCAATACTGGACTTGTTGCATTGTGCGCATTATGGACGAATGGAAAGCAGAGATTGTTTAATCACCTTTTGGACTCAGCCACGGCGCGCATGCTGCTTCTGGCCCAGATCGCCAAGACGTTCAACCTTCTCAAAGAAATGGTATGTGATAAAACTGTAAAAAGCTGTAATGGAAAACGGCCAAACGAGTGGAGTTTGACACAGTATTTCACAATACATGGAGTTCAATGAGTGCATGGTTGAATCGCTACATGTCTACTTTACGCACGGCCACGGCGCATTCATTCATTTATAAACCAGCCGGCCGCATTGTGTGTTTGTTTGATGAAGAGGATCTGTTGGTCAATAAGCATCGTGTGTTTTGCAACCTGCTCTTGTGTGCGTTTGTGGACTGTCATTGGTGTAATAAAAAAAAAAAAGGGAAAGAAAGCAATTAAAAGAAACGGAAAAATGTCTGATGTTGTTGCAACGGAGGCTGAAGAGCCGTCATCAAAAAGAGTTGTTAAAATGTCTTCTAAAGGAATGGAATACAGTGTGATAAGGTACCAGGAAAAAAGGAGTGCAAAATGCAAACAAGCTAAAAGATGCATGGAACATATAAGTGCGTTGATGGCATCAATACAAAACGTTGATTCAGTAAAGAATGAGCTTGCTGTGTTCATGAAATGTTACCAAGACGCAAATGAAAGCCATACATCTTTTATGAGTCTACCTTTGCCCAAAGATGAAGTTGAAAGGCAAAGTAAATACTTCTTGGAAAAAATGACAATGTTTTGTGATTTCACTGACAACGTAAAAGGCTGGCTCTCTGATGCGGGTCATCCATATGTTGAAACAAATAAAGACGATCCTGATTATCAATGTGTTGCTGATGAAATACATCCTGAAGATAGTGCCTCCAATGTTGCAAGTGTAAAAGCAAGTTCTCTAAGATCACACTCCCGACTATCACGGAGTTCATCAACATCATCTGCACGCATCAAAGCTGAGGCCGATAAGGCAGCGCTTGTGGAGCGCATCGCTGCGCAAAAAAGGAAACATCAAATAGAAGCGCAACAGGAAAAACTGAGGAGAGAAAAGGAGCAACTTGAGCTTGAAACGGAACTGGCAGCAACAAAGGCAAAGCTTCAAGTCTTGGAAGTCAGTTCACAGTGTGGCTCAAAACATTCAAACGGCATGAACTCTTATGTTGAAAGGAACAAATCTCATGGTGCGAGTGAATTAAATCCCCATGCCAACACCTTTGTGCCTGAAAAAATGAATAAAAAAGATCATGCTCTTGGTTTGTCTGCTCCTGAACTCCAACCACCAGTTGTTAAGCCTAAACAAAAACAGATGAAACAAATGGATAAAATGACATTAAAGGTTGAAGCTCCAGTTCATGTGATGCAAACTGTAAATGGAACTCAAATGGGACATGCTCACCATCAAACTGCTCTGATTGACAATTATCAAAATTACATTGTTAACATCATGCAAAGACAAAATGACATTGCTGCGTTGCTTGTCCAACAAAATCTGTGCTCTAACCTCCCATCTAGGAATATCCCTGTTTTTGATGGAGACCCACTCCAATACAGGTCTTTCATCAGAGCTTTTGAAAATGGAGTGGAGGAGAAAACAGATAATTGGAGTGACTGTTTGCACTTTCTTGAACAGTACACCAGGGGGCAGCCAAAAGACTTGGTGCACAGTTGTCAGCATTTGCCTTCAGAGCAGGGATACCACCGAGCCAAGAGTCTTCTTGCAGAGCACTTTGGAAATGAACACAAAATTGCAGCTGCATACATGGAAAAAATACTTACCTGGACACCTGTAAAAAGTGAGGACATTAAAGGGTTGCAATCATTCTCTTTGTTTCTACGTGGATGTTCAAATTTAACAGAGCAACTGATGCACATGAAAGAGCTGGACTTACCATCTAACATGAGGAGCATCATTTTGAAACTTCCTTACAAGCTAAGGGAAAGATGGAGAAACGTTGCGTGTGATCTGCAAGAACGAAGAGGTAACAGAGCAATGTTCGCTGATCTTGTTGGTTTTATTGAAAGACAAGTCAAAATTGCTTCAGATCCAGTTTTTGGCAACATTCAAGACCCACAGCTCACCAACTCCAAAGCTTCCACTGTTAGTCACTTTAAACAAAGGAAAAAGGGAAGCAGCTTCGCTACTAACGTCACTACAGTAAAGGATGGAGTCATAACTCAACATACAGGAAACAAGATCAAGTCCTCCACTCTCAACTGCTTGTTCTGTTCACAAGTTAATCATTCAATGGACCAATGCTCACAGTTCAAGATGAAAGTACACAGGGACAAGATTAATTTCATTAAAGAAAAAGGAATCTGTTTTGGTTGCCTGAAAAAAGGCCACACTAGCAAATACTGCAGGAGTCGTTTGGATTGCAACGTGTGTCACCAAAAGCACCCAAGTGTCCTTCACATAGAGCGGCAGGATAAAGGAACACCCTCTGATCAACAGTCTGTGAGCTCTTCAAATGTTTCACCTGCAGTGTTTCAGACCTGTGGCCATATTGGGGCCGGTCATGAAGATGCCTCCATTTTTTCTATTGTTGCAGTCAAAGTCAAGAGTCAGAGGAGCAACAAAACTGTGCAGACGTATGCTTTCTTGGATCCTGGGAGCTCAGGAACATTTTGTACGGAGAACTTGGCAAGAAAATTGAATGTGAGAGGTAAAAGGACAAGTATTCTGTTAAGAACAATGGGTCAAAAGAAGATAGTAAATGCTCATGTGTTGTCAGGTCTGGAAGTGTCTGGTCTGAATATGAATGACTTTATTGAGTTACCTGATGTTTTGACACAAAAGGACATGCCTGTCTCATCACTCAATATTCCACGACAAGAGGACGTTGATCAGTGGTCGTATCTCAAGGATGTTCAACTTCATGACATTGAAGAAGGTGTTGATCTGCTCATTGGAACTGATGCACCAAAAGTGATGGAGCCTTGGGAGCTCATAAACAGCCAGGATGAAGGACCTTATGCTGTCAGAACCAGGGTCGGTTGGGTCATTAATGGTCCACTTCGTGGTGGGAGCAACAAGAATAAAAGTGACTGCTCTGCTGTAACATCCAACCGGATCTCTGTTGAACATCTTCAAGAAATGCTGGTTAAACAGTTTAACCATGATTTTAATGAGAGGTCATCAGATGAACAGATTGAAATGTCCAGAGAGGATGTCAAGTTTATGAATGTTATGAATAACACCACAAAGTTAATTGGAAGCCATTACTGCATTGACTTACCCTTCAGGCAGGAAAACCCTCTCTTGCCAAATAATCGTCGTGTTGCAGAACAGCGCCTCCAGAGCCTGAAAAGAAAGTTTGCCAAGAATGGTCAATTTAAAGGAGAGTACATCACATTTTTAAATAACATGGTGGCTCAAGGATATGCTGAAGTGGTGCCTTCTGATCAGCTTAAACAGAGTGATGGAAATGTATGGTATATCCCTCATCACGGGGTTTATCATCCCAGAAAAGGCAAGCTGCGAGTTGTTTTTGACTGTGGAGCAGCATACAAAGGGACGTCACTGAACTGTCAGCTTTTACAGGGCCCTGACTTGACCAACTCTCTAGTTGGAGTCCTTGTTCGATTTAGACAAGAGCCCGTTGCAGTAATGGCCGACATCCAAGCAATGTATCACCAAGTTCATGTTTCTGAAAAGCACATCAACTTTCTCCGCTTTCTCTGGTGGCCTGGGGGAGACATTTCACAGGCTCCAGTGGAACATCGCATGAAAGTTCATTTGTTTGGAGCTGTGTCGTCACCTAGCTGTGCAAATTACGCATTGAGGAGAACAGCAGATGACAATGCCGAACATTTCCCTCATGAAGTGGTCAATACAGTAAAGTGTAATTTTTATGTCGATGATTGCTTGAAATCAGTGGCCTCAGAGGAGGAGGCAGTGCAAGTGGTCAAGGATTTGACTGCGCTTTGTCACAAAGGAGGATTTAATCTTTCCAAATGGATCAGCAACAGCCGAACAGTGCTGCTGTCAATTGCTGAAGACTGCAGAGCAAAAGAAGTGATGGAGCTGGATTTGGATGTGGACCAGCTTCCGATGGAGCGAGCTTTGGGGCTACAGTGGTGCATTGAAACTGACAAATTCAAGTTTAGAACCTCAGTGCAAGAACAGCCACAGACTAGAAGAGGTATTTTGTCAGTGGTCAGCTCACTTTATGACCCCTTAGGGTTTTTGTCCCCATTCATCATTCCAGCCAAGCTGTTGTTACAGGAGCTTTGTAGGAGAAGCTTGGGGTGGGATGAAGCTATTCCCCATTCTCTCTCCAAGAAGTGGTTTGAGTGGTTGGAGGATCTTCAGAAGGTGGCTGAATTCAATGTGGATCGCTGTATGAAACCCAGAGACTTTGGAGACCCTGCCACTGCACAGCTTCACCACTTCTCTGACGCCAGCCAAGTTGGATATGGAACAGTGTCCTATTTGAGACTGGAAAAGGATGACAGCGTTCAGGTTTCATTTCTGTTGGGAAAGGCCAGAGTTGCTCCACTTAAGCAGACAACAATTCCTCGACTGGAACTCACAGCAGCAGTTCTTGCAGTTCGAGTTGACAAGATGCTTCAGAAGGAGTTGCAACTTAAGGTGGAAAAGTCAGTTTTCTGGACCGACAGCACAACTGTTCTTAAATACATCTGTAATGAAACCAGACGATTCCAAACTTTCGTGGCAAACAGAGTCTCCTTCATCAGAGGAGCATCAGATACTGATCAGTGGAGATATGTTTGTTCTAAGGAGAATCCGGCAGATGATGCATCAAGAGGAATGACGGCAGAGAATTTCCTGACAGGCAGGAGATGGATAAATGGGCCAAAGTTTCTCTGTGAGCCAAAGGAGGTTTGGCCTAAATTGGATGCTGATCTTTATGTGATTCCTGCAGATGACCCAGAGGTCAAAAGGGAGTTGACTGTAAATTCTGTTGTCGTGGATTCTGAAAGTGCCACAGATCACCTGCTCTGTTACTTTTCATCTTGGACGAGACTAAAAAGGTCTGTTGCCTGGTTGCTGAAGGTCAAGAGAACTCTTGTGTTATTGGGACAGAAGAGAAAGGAGCTGTGTGCTTCTAAAGATCTCAGCCAAGACAAGCTGGAGCCAAAAGAACAGGAAGTGAAAAGGAAAATTAAGAGCTTTAAAGCCACACTCAAAGGACAAATCTTGACTCCCAAAGATCTGGAAAAGGCAGAACAGTCAGTCATTCAGTATGTACAAGAACACAAATTTAAAGCTGAAATTTCCTCACTGAAAAATGGCTGTAAAAATGTTGCAAAGGGGAGTCCTCTGTACAGACTGGATCCGGTGATGGATAATGGAATCCTCAGAGTAGGTGGTCGGCTGGATAAAGCAGCATTACCAACAGAGTCCAAACATCCAGTCATTTTGTCCAAAGATTTGCATGTATCCGTACTGATTCTGCGTCATATTCATCATCAACTGGGACATGCAGGAAGAAATCACATGCTGTCCAGACTGCGGCAGAGGTACTGGATCATCAATGCAAACTCTGCTGCAAGGAAAGTTATATCTGACTGTGTTGTTTGCAGACGCAACAGAGGGAAACTCATTGAACAGAAGATGGCGGACCTGCCTGAGGAAAGAGTGGTGCCTGATAGAGCCCCTTTCACAGATGTTGGAGTTGACTATTTCGGGCCCATTGAGGTTAAAAGAGGCAGAAGTCTTCTTAAAAGGTATGGAGTGCTTTTCACCTGTCTGACTAGCCGTGCTGTGCATTTGGAGGTGGCACATACGTTGGATACAGATTCCTGTATAAATGCTGTCCGGAGGTTCATCTGTAGACGAGGCCCAGTCTCCACCATCAGGTCTGATAACGGCACAAACTTTGTTGGAGCTAACCGGGAGCTGAAGGAAAGTCTGGCTGGTTTAAATCATGGCAAAATTCAGAGAGCGTTGGTCCAGGATGGCATAAAATGGAGCTTTAACACACCAGCAGCTTCCCATCATGGTGGTGTTTGGGAGCGCCTGATTCGCTCTGTGAAAAGTGTTCTGACTTCAGTTCTCAAACAGCAGATTCTGGATGATGAAGGGCTCCAAACTGTTTTTTGTGAGGCTGAGGCCATATTGAATGACAGACCCATCACTAAAGTCTCTGATGACCCGGACGATCTGGAGGCACTCACACCTAACCACATTCTGATGTTAAAGGGCAAGCCAATCATGCCACCAGGACTGTTTGATCGCAGTGATTTGTACATCAGGAAAAGGTGGAAGCAAATACAATACATGGCAGAACTGTTTTGGAAGAGATGGATTGCTGAATACTTACCAATGATGCAAGAGAGACAGAAATGGATAAGACCAAGGAGAAATCTCATTCCTGGAGACATCGTCCTCATTGCAGACGCTGCAGCTCCAAGAGGATTTTGGCTGATGGGGAAAATCTTGGATGTGAGAGCAGATGCAAAGGGCCTGGTACGCTCTGTGCGCCTTCGGACCAGGACCAGCATTCTGGAGAGGCCGGTGACGAAGCTCTGCCTGCTGTTGGAAGCAGGAATGTGACACCATGGACTCTCTTTCTCTCTCTCCCTCTCACTCTCTCCCTCTTTCTTTCTCTCTCTCTCTTTTTGTTGTTTCAGGTTCATCATAAAAGAAGAAAGTGAACTGAAGCTAATGCATGAACTATTTCTAGTCATAGATTGGGTGGAGGGAATAGCTCCTTTGATAAATTAAAGTAATTGTGATTTAATGCACAATTAGGGGCCGGAGTGTTGGAGCTATTTATTTATTTGTAGTATTTAGTGCTGTTTAGTTTATTATTTTGTTTAGTGAGTATTTAGTTTTGGTTATTCTTAGTCAATTTACTTGATTTCATTATGATTAGATTTTTATTAGTATTCTAGTTTATTATTTGTTTACTTTAGGTGTTTCTTGTTTATTATTTGTGTTTTGTTTCATTTGGGCACGGTAGGGGTGGCACCTGAAGTTATATAGGTAGGCTGTCGGTAGGGGACCAGCATGCACCTGGGTGGGCAAATGGTTTTTTACCGGAGCGGGAGAGGCACAGGAATTTTCTTTGTTCTTTGTTTGCTCGCTGTTTGGTTAAATAAACCACGGTTTTTTGTTGAAACTGGACATTTGTTTGGACATTGTTTTTTCCCATCCGCGTACACCACAACCCATGGTGCAACAGTGGCCCTTTGATTAGTATAATTTGAAGTTTGATTTGATACTTTTATTTGTTTGACAATCGGCTGCTACAGTTTCTGTAAAACAAAATGACAGGATTATTTTGTGTTTGTCTTTTCAGTCCAGTGTTGTGGGATGTACCTCTACTGAAGTGCACGTATGAAATATGATTCTCATGATATTTTATAACAGTGCACATGACACATGCACACACACGACAGAAGAGGATATGTTACTTTTAAAATTGCATCATTTGCATTGAGCAAAAACTGAAAAAATTGTAACTTCTCAGAAATACACTGACACCTTATTCCCGTAAACACATGAATGCTTGAGTCAGACAAATAGTCTCAAAGAGGCATAAATAGCACAGGAGAACAGCAGAAAGATAACAATGGCAAAGGAATGTCATGACAGCAGAACGAAACTAATGTTAATTTGTACCTCTTCAATCACATTCATTTCACTTATGCTGGAACCAACCCTTAGCCTCTCCTACAGGTTAAGTTAACCTTGTAAGACACACATTAAGCTCTAATGAAAAAGACACGCTCATACATTTAAGGTAGACGTTATCATTAGTCACTCAGTGTAAATCAACACTGCGCTACACTCACCCTCTTAATGCTAGTCTCCCTCTTGAGGCCGTAAATGCAGACTAACTGGCATTCCCCCTCTCTTCAACCATTATTTATAATAGTTCAAGCATTGACACAGTTTTGGCTCTCACGTGGAGGGAGTTTTATAACACCTGTTAAACAAACAGAATCAGCTTTATCTATTCCGGAGGAGGGGGGGGGGGGGGGGGCTTGAATAAATATTTCTGTCCGGATATGGGAAGTGCAGAAAAACATTGTTTCCGTATTTATTTAAGGTTAATATAGGTCATTAAAGTAGACTAGTATTTTCATCTGTGACAGTTTGAGCAACCAAAATAATAGCAAGTCAACCTATAAAGTTAGTTTGGGGTTTTAGACAATGTGGTGAATACTCATGTTTCATGTCGTTGTTTAATCCTACACCGTCAAGACAAACGAATATGTATTTTAATTCTCTGTAGCTGCATTAAATATATGGTGAAAACCAGATCAAGTGTTACATGTTTTAATGGTTCATATATGTTCTGTTCTGTAATAATTTATTTTAAGCTTTTTCTTAAGATACATACAAGATAGCAGATGGTATTCTCTGAAGGAATTAAGGTCACACTGCCATCAGCTTGCTTTCTTGTCATGTAAACATTTCTCACAGAGAGTGAAAACCCAGAAACTGACAGTAGACAGTAGATTAGATGAACGGCAATAATGTCGACTTAGTAAAATTCTAAGTAAATCAGTCAGTCATTTTCTATACCCGTTTAATCCTGTTAGGGGTCACGGGGGTCTGCTGGAGCCTATCTCAGCTGTCATCGGGCGAGAGGCAGGGGTACACCCTGGACAGGGCGCCAGTCCATCGCAGGGCCAACATTCACACTCACATGCACACCTACGAGCAATTTAGCATGTCTTTGGATGGTGGGTGGAAGCCGGAGTACACGGAGAGAACATGCAGAAACAACACAGGGAGAACATGCAAACTCCACACAGAAAGGCCAGCCGCCCATGGATTCGAACAGGTGACCTTCTTGCTGTGAGGCATCAGTGCTAACCACCTCGCCACTGTGCCGCCCCGTGCACAAGGTTAATAATTAAATATTCATTCAGTGTTTTAAAAGAGCTGACTTTGGTTTCTGCTAACCATTAACAAGTGTTTTTTGTGCTGTCTTATTATCAGATCAGAATGCTCCAATTTTAAATTATAAAATGTATTGTGTTGTTTCGGTTGTTTCCAGGCCTGTCTGATTGTTTCATAAAACCTTCATTTCACCAAAACTGCAAGTTTTTTTTAGGTTTATGACCCTCAGCTGGTTTTAAATCAACCTGCCTGGCTTAATCCCTTCCGCTCAGACTGTAGCCAAAATAACGCATGTAATATCAGAATTAGAATCAGCTTTAATGGCCAAGTATGTACACATACAAGGAATTTGACTCTGGCAAGTTTGCTCTCTAGCACAGAAACAACTTAAATAAGTGAAAGAAAAATAAATAAAATCAAATCAAATCTCAATTTGTACACATAAAAAATAGGATATGAATGTAATACTTCAATGTCAGTTTGTGCACATTCAAAATTCAAGTGCTTTTGCAAGCACTAGTTTCTCGTAGGACCAGTCAGAGTGGTAAGCAAAACCACAAATAAATATTTTTTTTTAACTGAAAAATCAATTCAGGCATTAATCAGTTAAGTTTCTTTGTCAGGATCTGTTGTAGAGATTTTTGTGGCTGACTTATGAATGCACTGCTTGCACATGCAAAAACATTCCTGTTCTATGGTGTCCAGCCTTATCTGTGAAAGGAATGTGCACAAATATGCTGGCAGCACAGCAGGCTGTTCTCTGTTCCGTCCCATTTTCTTCTGCTTCACTAGTTAGGTGTAATCACAGCTGTATCAACACACATTAAAATGTATGTGTATCAATATCAAAACACCTAGACATAATCTCATTGTATATACTGTACATACAAAACACATGGCCCTTTCCTGAGTCAGTGTTTTTCACACACAGACTGGCTCAGTGTTCATATATGCACTGGAAATACAACCAGGAAACCCCCTGAGAGTATGATAAGAAGAAAAATATTTGTTTTCTTTGCATCCCAGAGATTTCGCAAATCCTGTTATGTTTACATCTATAGGTTTACACCGTGTGTCAACATTGACACTGTTCATCTTTGGACCCAAAAGGAGGATGCACCTAAGTCATATGGCAAGATGGAGTAAACAACACACAGGATATACAGTATTTCAATATGTTAGTTTGGTGCACTCGGTCTAACATAAAACTAGTATAATTCACTTTCTGTTGTTTAGTTTACCTTCATTAACATAAATGAAACAGGACAAAATCATGGAAATAGTTGGAGCTGAATTGAATCCCAAACTGCATCCTACAAGATGGTCAACTACCAAACTAACTCCTCTCTCTAAAAAATACTAAATAAATAGCCCTCAAAGAGCTAGGGCTGATTATTATTTTTTTTTTATTGGACTACAATAGTTTTAGCATACCATTTGTCAGCTTCACTCTCTCACTAAAGATGGCATAGTCCACAGAGGCTAAATTCATGGGAAATCATAACATTATAGCAACATTTTCCTTTAAAATCTGCACTAGTCAAACTGAGCCTGAACAGTATCATCCAGAGTTGATCCACTGACAAACTTTTAGCCAAAAGTCTCAAAACAGCAATGATAATAATCACAATGATAATTCATTTATTTTCAAGTGTTCAAGTATGGAAGAGGAGTAGGTATTTCATAGGAGTAGGTGAAGTGATACTTCAATGCTACTACCACAGTATGTGGCCCGTAGCAACTCAAGAATTCTGTATACTAGGGTCCACAGTGTGAGTCCAGCGTGTAATTACCACCCTGGCTGTGGAATAAATGGTTTCTATCACTGATTAAACTGTGGTATCTCTCAGATATGCCATGAATAGCGTCATCCAGTGAGTCCGGAGCTCAATTACTGCATCTGATATTTACTCAGCAGTCAATAGGTTTTGGTGGCAAACAGTTCTTTCATTGACATGTGTTAGCAGCCCACTGTCCCCCATATGGCAAATTAATCTGGCAGCAGACTTGTTCACTGGCCAGTGTTCTGTACTCCTGGTTAATGAGGCTCCATGCTTACATGCTGTGCACAAACACAGCTGCACTTGTGCTTGAGCTGTAAACATCTTACTCCCAGGTAAATATGTTCATCTAGCCCAGCATCAGACACACGTATATGTGCTGACGTTGTACCTTCTGTATATGTTTTCTATCTTTTTTCTTAACAGGACTATGGTCGTAAAGAGACAACGAACACTAAAGATTAACAGTTGGAATTAAATTACTTGTTCACCCAAACTACTCATATTTTATTTTTGTTTTTTCCTCTGAGAGACCTCTTCACAATTTGTTTGGTGTGTAGTTAAAGCTTCAATAAAAAGTCAGACAGGCAGATACTAGAGACCTCAGGAAATATAAACAAAATGCTAATTTTAGAAGCAATACAAAACATCTAAAATGTATCTAAAATATGTAGTAAAGAACACGTTGTCCTTTCAGCAGTGTGGAGCATGCACTTCCTTTAAGTCACTGTTTAAAATGAGCTCTGCAGGAAATAATGTTTCACACAGGAAATATCACATCAACATTCTCCTACCAACGAAGACGAGATAATATCTCCAATATGTTATTCACAACTCTATGCGTCCTAATGCTTATTGTTGCAGCATTTCATTATAATTAGATCTGAAGTGTTAAGCAAGTTAATAGCATCACTACCACTTCTGTTTCTGTGAGTTGCCAGGAATTTTCAGGTTCACAAGCTGGCTAGTAAATGATATTAATTATACCTAGGCTTTTCCTGCCATGACAAGTGAAATCATCCACTGTATGAAACGCGTATAACTGGACACACAAGGAGGTGTATATTTGGTTTTCTGATACTGTTGTTCCAGTTGTTTCAGTAGACGTTTGCAAAACATGTACTTATGAACAGCTGCAAGAATGAAGGGCTAGAAAATGTTATGGTGGTTTGTCTTACTCCAAAAACATTTAAGTCTGCTTCACAAATGAACATGCTCAAGAAAGAACAATATGTACTGTGTTACTGTGATTTCACCCCAGCTAAAAGCCATTGTCTTGTGCTCTGTGCTGTAATGTGTGGTATTGGCAGAATGAGTAATAAAAGAATGCATAATCAATGACTGAGTAATGCCAAGACAAGTGGAGCCAGGGGTCTAATTCTTCATGTCAAAGTAGTAATAACTAACTGGGCAAAGGGACGCGTTAGTTATTTGGTTTAATGTTGCACCTGTTATTAACTGTGGTCCGAGTCTGGGTTTGTCTTCTGGCAAGCTGCAGCATGCCTCTCTAAAGTTGTCACCACTGCTGTGTGGCCAAATCTCCAAGAAATAGGCGACTGTACCATGTAACTGGAACTGTTGGAGAATACCAGATCAGTTTTTCACGACTGACAATGAATAATAACATGAACTGTCAAACTGTGTGATAATCATCTTGCTCCTTGCACAGATAAAACCTGGTTACAAGAAATAAGGTCCTGCCAAGGTGGCAGGACATCCAAGGACCAAATCACTAACCAAAAAAACTATGAAAAAAAAAAAAAAATAGAACATGACATGGAATAACTGTGGCATGGAAAGATAAAAAAATATGTATATATATGACACGGGACACGAACATGGCAAACAAACAGTATGACATGAGAAGGAACAAAGGGGAAGGAACAAATGAGGAACAGAGGGGTGACAAGATCAAGAAACAGAACATGGTGAAACCAATGACCTAATCAAAAGGAAAAAAAGATATGGAGTAGCACAAACAGGAAATACAGAACTAAACAAAATAAAACAGGAAACAGAAAAACTAAACACTAACCATGACTATGAAAAACCAAGAACTTAACAAAGTACAATAAACAGAAAACCCAAGAAACTAAACTATGACAGAAAACATGAAAAGATCAGCACAAACATCTCTAAACAGTGCAAGATAGGAAAAGAGAATAAAAGAAAATGGCTTTCAACACTAAAACAAAAGAACAACTGACACTGGGCCGGTGAAAAATGCATTTTAAAAGATTTAAAGGGTCACAACAGAAACATGGATCCAGAGACTTCAGTATACAAACAAATCCCCAAGTAACCAGAGTACCTTGGGCCACAGCTTCTGCTCACTCTCAATAAAAACCAGCCTGTAATCTTCTAAAAAAGGGCTGAGCCTCAAAGGGTTGTAGGGGAATATCCCCAGGCAATAGGTGTTTTAAAGTACACAGTAAACTGTTAATTAATCTTTTCTAAACCATCTGAAAATCCTATAATAAGACTCAAACTGACAATGATCTGATCCTAATAAGTATTATTGTAGTAAAAACCTGAAATAGCTTCAGTGTCATGGGACCTTATTCATTCTAATGTAGAACCCAATAGCTGGCAGCTTATGGCTATATTTAAATAAAGAGAAGTTCTTCAACAGAGATGTGTCAGGCATTGGCATATTCACTGCACTACCAGCAAATAATATATAAACAAAAAATAATAATAATAAAAAAAAACTCTTTAGCCTCTTAAGGTAGCAGCTTGGTAAACACAACAGAGCTTTACGTAATCATGTCAGTATGCTCAAAACGAAAGTGTT
Organism: Planiliza haematocheilus; assembly: GCA_005024645.1. NCBI lineage: Eukaryota > Metazoa > Chordata > Actinopteri > Mugiliformes > Mugilidae > Planiliza > Planiliza haematocheilus. The sequence continues at coordinate 4,465,484 of SRSE01000806.1, forward strand.
GAGCAAATACAGAACAAGGAAACTTAAGTTGGGTTGGAAGTAACTGAATAATATATTGAATAAATTGATATTTTGCCGTGATGACGGCACTACTTAAACTGTGGTTGGAATTATCTTGGATGGATCAAACCCTTGTATTAAATATGGTAGCAGCGTACCTGGTAATTGTCGCAGTATTTCAGTCATCATCAGTGTTAGATTGACAGTGGATTAGTTGACAAACCACCCACCTCTAATTAGAGTTATCTAGTCAGCCCTCTGAAAAGCTGTTACAGATTCACTTCTGGGTTAAGAAGGCATTGGTGCAATTGCCTGTAAGTCATATAGGCTAATATGTGATTTCCTATGTGTTTTGTATCTCCTTTTTATACTATTTATTATGTATGTGTATGATATTTATGATATGGACCTGTGTCTGCAACAAAAGCTTTATATATAGTTAAATATAGCTGAAAAAGAGCCCCAGCCTAAGTCTGACAAAATAGTGTTTCAAGAATGTGTGCCAGTTTGTTCCCTGATGAGGCAGAATGCAACTGGGGAGAGGAAGTGAAAGATGCCTGCTTTTCAGCTTTACCTCCGCTCAGCTTTTCCATGAGTAATTCTGGCCTTTATCCCCTAGTCCCCTAGTTAAGTAGCTGCTCAGTGGCCAGTAGATGAGAATGCGTGTTTGCACTGGGCAGCCTAGAGATGGGACTTTTATGAAAAAAGGTTTGTAAGAAAAAATACTGGTCTGTTCAAGTCAATTCTGAACAAATCTGGAATTATTGATCGACATCATTAATATCATGCTTCAATACATCTGGGAAAACTGTTTTATTACTGTCTTATTTTGGCTGGAATATTGTATCACATGGAATCAATCAGCTGGTAGACACTAGCCTTTTTAATGAATTTAACCTGCGACTTTAACAACGCTCCATTTTTAAGATATATGTACAGTATGTATAACATGCCAATAATTGAAATGTGTTTTCTTTAGTCAAATATTGATTGCATCGGGAGGTTATCTTGTCTTGACTGATGAGTAAGCTTTCAGTATCTGTGGTTAGGCAGTGACAGTGCTGTAACATAGCCACATGATAATATTGCGTAAGTTAATAATTCACTTTAATCACAACCTCATCAACACAATTGTAGTAAGTAAGTAGTAAGTAGTGACATCTGGGTAATAAGATAATCCTGAAAGTTTTGAATAGATTTGAATTAAGTAAAGCTAAAGTAGACATCTTCTAGATCTAAAGCACACACTTTAAGCTGATGTGAAAGAAAAATATTTTAAACTTACCTTGAGAAGGGCAGTCAGACTCAACTACTCACTCCTGGTTTGAATTTTCAAAACAAATTTTAACCTGTGTTCGACAGCAGACGCTCAGAAGGAGTGACTCAACACTGGGTAAGTTAGCCTGTGGCACTCTGTCAGCTTAGATCATTTCTACATCTCTCTCTCCCTCCCTCTCTGTCTCCCTCTAACTCACTGTGTGTGTATCTGTGTGTGTTGCTCAGGAATGTGGAAAGTATCATGGAAAATATTTTCTCCTGCCTGAAGAGTTCCACATCTTTTTTTGTTGTTTGTTTTAAGCTTGATCAAACATAAGAGAAAGACTGTCACTACATTCAACCAGTCAAATGTTAGCTTCAGACATAGGGTATTATTTGAGCTATGCAGACATATTTGGCTTTATTTGTTTTTGGTGAGATTTGTTGAGGTTCATGCCTTCAACCTTGTTGAAAGTAGAAAAGTTGGCCAATACTCACTGACTGATCTTAGTGTAGAAACTTGTCTTATCTAAGAATGACGATGCTGAGTGTTGTGGGTTACAAACAAAGTAACGCATTAGAGTACTCTAATTACTTTTTTCGTGTAACTTATAACGTAATGCGTTAGTTATGGCGTTAAGTAATCAGTAACTTCATTATTGTTTTTAAAAAGTAATCCGTTACTTTAAGAATTTCTCCGGATAAGGAAAGTACTGTGCAGGTGGCACAGTACTGTGCCATCTGTGGATGTCAGCGGACGCACAGCGCTGTCATGATGCGTCTGTGCCTTGCTGACCTACATTACCTGTGTGTGTGTGAGTGTTTTCGAACCGCTGGCAAGATGGCTGAGAGGACAGCCTTTGAATCGTGGAAGTACACACATTATTTTCAGTGATCGCCCTTTTCCAGCGAAAAGGACGAGAACAACGTAACGTAAAGTGCACACTGCGCTGGTGAAACGTCGAAATTCCACTTCCAATTAAAAAAAACCCCATCTTGTATCCTGCAGACTTAATTTGGTTGGATGAATGACGTTATTCATTGTCAGGACTTCTCGTGCATTTAAAGGAGGTTGTGTGTCGCTGAGTTGCAGCATGTGCGAGGCGTTGCAGCATGTGCGAGGCGTTGTAAACGGCTTATAATTTTTAGTAACGCATGAGTACTCTAACGCACAGGTAACGCTGTAACGTAACGGATTACTTTTAATTGATGGTACCGTTGTAACCTAACTAGTTTCCAAATTAACTATACCAGCTGTACCACGCAAACTTAAAATATGTAGGATTGATTGATTGATTGATTGATTGATTGAAGTGGTTTGAGAGTCCAGGGCTTGAGTCATACATGCAAACACTTTTTTTTTACCCATTTTCCCCAAGTTTATCTCCAATTTTTTCCACTTACTTTGGCAAACTCCATAAATTACACAAGTTGCCATATTAATTATTAAGAACTACATTCTAAATACTGTTTTAACCAATCTGTCTCTTCAGGCTGGCAACCCACAACCTTGAGGCACTCTGCGATCTGCTAGGCACGCCAGTTGAATGCTAAATATATCGACTAGCTATTGTCAGCATGTCAGAACAAGATGGCATTCCACCTTAAAACCCAAATATATCAGCTGATTTAAGAAGAGTTGGACCAAACAGTTTCCATTTATGCTGCATTTAGTGATCATGCCTTCTGCAAAACAAATGATAAGAGAATTTATTACGAAGCCACAGACAGACTCTAATTGTTGGCTTATATTTTTGTGAACTGTGAACTAAACGCATATTTTTTCCAACTGTGAAGGTAGACATGAGTGGTGAGAGGTGGCAAAGTACAAATACTTTGTTACTGTACTTAAGTAGATTTTTCATAATTTACTTGAGTATATCTTTTTCTCCCTACATTAGTACACAAATATCTGTACTTTCTACTCCTTACATTGGAAAAACAGGTTCGTTATTTGTTTAACCTCCACGGATGACAAGACGTAAAAGACGTGACATGATCGTCGGACTAGAGAAGGAAAATCGACGCTGCCTGTGTTCTTCTTGTACTGTTTTGTACAGACAGCCTGTTGATTAGTTTGCGCTCTGCTGCCACTGGAGGCACAAGCATCATGCACAATAGAACTTCTGGTCAACTTCCGTGTATTGAGTGTGCGCTCGAGTACTTCCTGTAGGTCGTGATGTTGATATGGAGATTTGAAATCGAGAGTCGCTAGTTTTGAATGTTTCAATATGAGCAGATTTCGGGTAAAAGAGAGGCGGTTGGTGTATCAACGGGTGAAAAAGACCGCACTCCATTGTTATGTACCCCTGTGTGTGAATTCGTCCAGGTACAACAGTACTTTAAGCTTTCATAGCTTTCCAGTGGACGTGTCGGTGAGAGCCGAATGGATAGTAAAAGTACGGCGGGACGACTTTACCCCTAGCAAGACGAGTCGTGTTTGCAGCAGGCATTTCCAGAAAAACGATTTTGTTAACAACCCGGGGAAATTGAGAAGGTTGAAGAAAGGGGCTATTCCTGTTTTTTCCTGGAATAATTTCCAAATACCGGCACCGAGGGCGAGCGCGTGGGAGCGGAGGCCCAGAGCGGATAGCCCTCCTCCTCCTGTCCTTGACATCGACTCAGAAGAAGAGATAGAGTTGGCTACCCTGGCACCAGATCATGATTACTGTATTACTCCTACAACAGCAATGGTCGCAGATCACTTTGCTGAGGAAAACGATACACTTCGCCAGAAAGTAAAGCTTGAACTACAAATACAGGCTCTCCAGCTGTGGAGTAGTTTTGGATTAAAACGCTTTGCAGGATCGGACGAGGACATCCGATTTTATACCAGGTAAGTCGTAATTAAGGTGTTTTGAATGGCAGGAAGCTGATGTATATTAACAGTGATGGACAAAAAAATCACGCAAGTCATGTACTTAGTGAAAGTAAAGATGGTAAGCTTACTACACATGTAAAATGTTGCTCCACTAAAAGTCCACCTTACAAGAGGTAGAGTATGTTCCTTCAAGTGTACATCAGATATCAAAAGTAGTGTAACTTATGACTAACATAATGATATGATCAGGCCCAAACTTGTGCTACCTACAGCACTCAGTCAGATGTGTAGACACAACCTTTCATTGTCTTTTCTTCATGTAAAACAAATGTAGTAAGTAGAGTAAAAAATAAGATAATTGATCATGTGTAACTAAATTAATCTACCATGACTAACAACAATGTTGTGTATTTTGTTTCAAAGATTCCATTCTTATGACCACCTGATGGCATTCTGGAGGCTCATCGAACCAGCAACATCAAGGATGATCCCTGTGACAAGTGTGGCAAGAGAAGCATCAGCCTCTGTGGCAGAGAAAACAACATCGAACAGATCAGCTAAGTTGCTGCCCATAGATGAGTTATTTCTTTTTCTAAATTGTCTATCAACCGGATGCACACAGAGAGAGCTTGGCCACCGATTTAACATCCATCGGACAACAGCCAGCAGGATCATCACAACCTGGACAAACTTTCTTTACTGTGTACTGGGAGCTGTGTGTATCTGGATGACACCTGAAGAATCACAGCCAACCTACCTCCTGAGTTCAAGGAATATGCAGACACTCAGGTCATTGTTGACTGCACAGAACTGCGGTGCCAAACTCCATCCTCACGTGTGCTACAGAGTGAGGTGTACTCGCACTACAAATCTCACTGTACCTACAAGGCCATGATTGGCATGGCACCACATGGTCCTCTGACATTTGTTTCTGCACTCTATGGGGGCTCCATCAGTGACCGTGAGCTTTTCAGATTGTCGGGCATCATACCTCTCCTGTCCCCTGACAAGGCTGTGATGGTGGACAAGGGCCTTAGGGTGGACAACCTGGTGCCAGGAAAACTTCACAGGCCTGCCTTCTGCTCCAACAAGGAACAAATGGCAGCGCAGGACGTCCTGGAGACCCAGTCAATCGCGCAGCTGCGAGTTCATGTTGAAAGGCTAATCGGGCAGGTTAAGGAGAACAAACTTTTTGACACTGTAATCCCTCTGTCTATTTCAGGGAGCATTAGCCAACTTTTCACTGTAGCTTGTATCTTGTGCAACTACCGAAATGGACCTCTGGTCAAAGACCGGAGAGAACATAAGAGTCCGGGAGACCTATGACTGTTTGCTTCATGGCTGGCTGCTCCTCTTTTACAAACAATATACTGATTCACACCACAATTTAGTTTTGGCTTACTAACTTTTTTAAATTAATAAATAATTTATTTGAAATCTGTTACGGATTGTCCGGGGTGAGGTAGGACCCAAATGCAGGACGGATACAAGAGGAGGCGAGTGGAGGGGAAATGAATGTTTAATTAAATAAAATGGGAACAAAAGGCGCTGCAAGACTGCAGGAAAAACCGTAGGGGTGGAACAACAAAAACTGAAGGCAAAAACACTTGAGACGCAAGAAAACACGGAGGAACGAAAAACACAGGGGAACCATACATAGGGAATGACGCCACAGGAACAAAGGGGAAGCCAGGGCCATATATACACACACATGAGGAACCAAGGGGTGACGAGACACAGGTGACAGAAATCAAGAGAGTAGGTGACACTAATGAACTAATTAACACGAAACACAAGGAGAGGAAACACAGGAAATCGAAAACTTAACAAAGTAAAACAGGAAGCAGGGAGACAACAAAACTCAAAACATGAACACAGGAGACACAGGAACAGAACCATAACAAAATCTATATTAACTTGGTCTCGCTTTGTGTTGTTTAATGTCAAGTGGACCTGACTCACTGAATATTAGTTTAACATCTACCAGTACATTGGTGTGGGTTAACCTTTGCTTTGCCTATACTTCTGTTTAGCACATATTTTCTGATTAGTAACATGACAAATTTAAATTCACTTAAAACAACCCACTTGAAGGCCTCAAACTATAATGAGATATCAACAAGAACAAGACAGGTCTTAGAAGTTATTGTTTACTGATAATTCATTTTATTACAGCAGATATTTATGTAGGTATGTGTAGAAAAAATTTTTTTGCATCACACCACTGTCCTGGTATATTCTCTGAATCAGGGTGGCTTCCTCCGCAAACACCACAAAAACGCACTGTTCCATCCCTGTTAGGAGCAGCTGACCCTGCACCTGCCAGTAGTAGCCATGGCCCTGCTTCAATTCGAGGTTGCTGTCTTTCATTTTCAGATGTGGATAATCCACATAGCTCTTAATGTTTGGACATTTTATTTCCACAAGGCTGAATTCAGTGCTTTCTGATGGGTCAAAGACAACCCCATCTGGGGATGTACCTAGCCGTGGAGTGTCGGGGTGTATAATGAAGCCACAAGGGTAGTAGTTCACCCTCTTCAGCTTGCAGTACTCATTGATGGCATCAGCTTCCATCTCGAGACCCCTCTTCATTGCTGCTGTCTGATGGACCCATTTGAGCAGCCAGTCTGCCATCTTATCTAAGGTGCATGGTTTAGCATGGCATATTTCCCCAAAATGTGAGGAAGTGAGTCTGGGTTTTTTCAGTCTATGCCAGTCTGCTGATGTACTTTGACCCCTAGTTGCATCCTCTATTTTGTTAGCCATCTCCCAGGTAACCTGTAGTGACTTGAAGTGCAGCTGTTGATGCTCAGTGAAAACAAACATACTGCATGATGTCTCCAGTCTGCAGCCAGCCAATGGCAAATCTGGGCATGGAGGAGCGTCATGGTGAGCAACACAATGACTTCTTGCCTTGGGTTGTTGGTATGACAGGGGACTGCCTGCTTGTACTAAAACGAGTGCAGAGTCCACTAGTGTCACCTCACAGGTGATACCCCTTGTACAAATGGTTGGTGCAAAAGAAGGCGTGAACTCTTTGTAGATCTCTGACACTCTGAGAATGGACAGGTCCAGCAACTCTCCACTGATGGCTTTGTACAGTGTGGACCTATTTGAAACAAACTGAGAAACATCAGTTAGATACATAACTTCATAATTCAATTCAATTCAATTCAGCTTTATTTATATAGCGTCAAAAACAGTACAAATCGCAAAGACGCTTTACAAGACCCGGCCTGAAACCCCCAGAGCAAGCCTGAAGGCGACGGTGGCAAGGAAAAACTCCCTTTTAACAGGAAGAAACCTTGAGCAGAACCCAGCTCATATGGAGGGACCCATCTGCCTAAGGCCAGCCGGGTACAGACAGAGAAAGAGAACAGCAAGATAAACATACATCAGTCATAGATACACACATCTGACTAAAGCATACAGGTGGGATGCTATGGTACAAACTAATGATGTTACATGACGGTTAGAAAATGTAAGGGGAATCATCAGCAGGTTGGAGAATCGTTCATTCAGGTAGGAGTGGATAACAGCAGGATTCCATGGAGACTGGGCAGAATGATGAGACCACGACAACAGATGTAGTATGGAGCTCCACAGGAAACACTCAACTCCAGGCCAGAGATACTCGGAAGAAGGGAGAGCAGCAGTAAACATTCTACATAGTAATAGCACAGAATTGCATGACTAGTAGCAGATAGGAATTTAGAGGGCAGGAGCTCTGTGCCAGAGAAAAGAAAGTGGAGGACACGAGAGTGGAGATAGAAGAAAGAAGAATGTTTGTTGCATTGTCCCCCAGCAGCCTAGGCCTATAGCAGCATAACTAAGGGATGGTTTAGTCCAGCCCTAGCTATAAGCTTGATCAAAAAGGAAAGTCTTAAGCCTGACTTTAAAAATAGAGAGAGTGTCTGCTTCCCGAACCCAAACTGGGAGCTGGTTCCACAGGAGAGGAGCCTGATAGCTGAAAGCTCTACCTCCCATTCTACTTTTTAAAATTCTAGGAACCACAAGTAGGCCTGCACTTTCAGACCGAAGTGATCTGTTGGGATAATATGGTACAATGAGGTCTTTAAGATATGATGGAGCTAGGCCTTTGAGGGCCTTGTATGTAAGGAGGAGGATTTTAAATTCTATTCTAGACTTTAAGGGGAGCCAGTGAAGAGAAGCTAAAACTGGAGTAATATGATCTCTCTTGCTAATTCCTGTCAAAACTACAAGTAACAAAGCTACAGTTTTCTTGATATGATTGAGAAAAGTAGGCCTAACAAATTAATTAATAGTTTACTAACTACTAGTCAAATTCTCACCTTATTCCCTCTGCCATGGTTCTCTGCTTTGGTTTGGCAGACATCCCAGCCATCTTCTCGACAGGACCTGGTTTAACACCCTGTGAATATAGTCCATAAGCAGTGGTGAGCGTATGTTATGTGCGTGTAGATGTAGTATTGAAATTATTGTTACATTATTCGCAGACTTACCAGGGTTCTTGGCTTGTGCCACTGTTGTTCACTCTCCGTACAGCTCAGCACTGGTGGAACAACTGGAATGCCTAGCTGAGAATAATGTGCAGACTGGAAAAGTAGAGCCACACAATAGTTACAGAGCACTGGTCCAGCTACACATGTACAGCTGAGATGGGCCAGCTCAACAGGGATTGAGTCTTTCAATCCTGTAACAAGATGTAGAAATGCTAGCTTAGTCAATGTCTACTACTGCGACTCACCTTCAAAGTTGTGGATGTAACTTGATATGTTCAACCTAAATCCCTTTTCACGCCTGCAACCGGGTGCAGGTGAACAATCGACAATCCTGTGGACGTCATTCACATCAATTTTCGGGAGGCCTTGTAGACAACAAGTGAAATTGGTGAAATATGCCATCGCAAAAATTGCAAAATGTGGCGTCTCGCTGTAAGAGAACTTCCGGTTGCAACCGGAAATTGTCGAGCGCACACTCAAAATGCGGAGGTAGAGCTCCTTAGTTACGTGCACGTAGCATCACCTGACTCCACTATTGGAGAACTACTGATCTAATGTGAAAAAAACCAAAACAAATTAAGGTATGGTGTGGTTTCTATTGCTATAATTAGCATTTGAAGATTTTTTGGAAGCTAGTTTACAATGTTAGCAATGCTATGGGAAAACACCGTTTTATTTGTTTATAGCTAATGATAGCAGTTTAAAAACAACAGCCCAAACACCCTCAATTTCTTATTAAAAAATATCCAGATGCTCATGCAGGACATCTGGTCAATTAAGTCTAGATTATTTTGCAAGAACTTTTTCATTTTGCAAAATTATATACGGATGAATTGTTTCATTTATGGAAAAATCATTTTCACTTAAGTACATTTCAGAACCTGAATCAGTGCTTTTACTTTTACCCGAGTATTTTTTTACACAAGTATCCATACTTTTACTTAAGCACAGAATGTGAGTACTTTTGCCACCTCTGCGTACAGCAAGGCTAGAGCAGCTGAAAGAGAAGTCGCCTCCATGAAGTGTGAACTTGCACAACTCTGCCTGTGGAGCAACTATAAGGCCCTGTCCACACGAAACCGTATATTTGCGTAAACTGGAGATTTTGGAAAACGATGATGTCATCGCCACCATTGCCTCACCCCTCGAGCAGTCTTCCACCTCTTATATCTCGCAAAACGTCTCATAACAACATCAACAACAATGGCGGACTACATGCTTGCGTTACTACTGGAGAAGATATTGAGCCTATTATGGTTACTGGGGCAAAATCAAATTTTTCCTTGAGTTTGGTTTCTTCTAAAGCCGATTTGTAAACGGCGCTCAAGCTTCATGCACATGCGCCACCTCTTCCTCTCCGTTTTTGGTGAATTTCTGAAACTGAAACAGCACCGCCTATAGACCTGGGATATGAAGTAGCATTTTGAGACGTGTAAAGACGGATCCGTCTGGACACGGATATTTTTGAAACCGTGCCAGCGAAAACGGATAGGAAAAAGATCGTTTTCGTACGTGTGGACGAGGCCTAAGTCAGTCAACAGGGCAGTCAGAGAGGGGACTAATTACTGGCTGGTGTTTATTCAGGAAAGTCCCCAGGTTTATTTATAATACTTGGATCCATTTAAACAAGAATATTTCTCAGTAGATAAGATAAGATATGTTTATTAATCCCACGTATGAGAAGCTTCCTTGTCACAGTAGCATGGAGTTTGGCAAAAGATATATATACAGAAAAACAGTGACAACTTAGACAGGGAAATAGTTACCTTAAAAAAAAACACAAATACATAATTTTTTGAAAAATATATACCAAAAAAATATACAAGAAATACAATACTCTGAAAAAATATATATGGAAGGCACTAGAAATATAAAGACATTCTGTATTGGTGGAGTAAACTTTACAAATAAATAGTTGCTTAAAAGACTTTGAAGAAAAAAAACTGAGCTGGAGAGGTAGTGGTTTGTGCAAAAAATCAGCGCAAAAAAAAAAAAAAAAGCAGATATATTTGTGCAAAGGTACAGTTATAATAGACTCAGGCTGGTGTTGTACAGCCTGATGGCAGCTGGAATGAAGGACCTGCGGTAGCGTTCCTTCTTGCATTGTGGATGCAGCAGTCTGCCACTGAAGGAGCTGCTGAGGTCTGAAACAGTCTGATGCAGTGGGTGAGAGGGGTTGTCCATGATTGATGTCAGCTTGGCCAACATCCTCCCCTCACCCATCTCTTCGATGGAGTCCACAGAGCAGTCCAGGACAGAGCCAGCCCGTCTGACCAGCTTGTTCAGTTTCTTCCTGTCCCTCTCTGAGCTTCCACTGCTCCAGCAGACCACTGCATATAGGATGGCAGAAGCCACCACAGAGTCATAAAAAGTCCTTAGCAGTGCCCTGCACACTCCAAAGGACCTCAGTCGTCTAAGCAGGTGGAGACGACTTTGGCCCTTCTTGTACAGGGCGTTCGTGTTATGTGTCCAGTCCAGTTTATTGTTAAGGTGAACACCCAGGTACTTGTAATCCTCCACGATCTCGATGTCCAAGCCCTGAATGTTCACCGGTGCAGTCAGATGTGGTTTCCTACTGAAGTCGATCACCACCTCCTTTGTCTTGCTGGCGTTGATGTGCAGGTGGTTCAGAGCACACCAGTCCACAAAGTCGGCGGTGACCTCCAGGTACTCCAGATCGTTTCCCTGAGATACATGGCTGTATCATCAGAAAACTTCTGGAGGTGGCAGCTGTCCGTGTTGTGTCTGAAGTCCGATGTATACAGGGTGAAGAGGAAAGGAGAGAGCACAGTACCCTGATCATGAGTAAGAGTATAAGAAATCATATTGTCATTGAGAACCGTGACATGTGAGAGTTCAAAAGTTGAGAAATTGCAGAAGTTGTATTAAGCCTCTTCTAATGGTTTTGGGTATGTATTGTGCTCTCATTCCCTCTGCTTACAAGGTAATTACTTAACATTGAATCATTTTCCGTTTTCACAGTCATATCTGTTGTTGTATTACTTAGTTTCCTAGAATACATTCCACTCATTTACTATTAAGGAAACTTGAGCTCAGTGAACAATACCCAGCTGTACTTGTGTCTCTGTGTTGAGCTCACTGAGTCTATGCTGAGTCACAGGCTTTCCTGAGTGTCTGCTCTTTTAAGGTCAAACAAATGTGCTGTGTCCATTCTGGAAATTGCTCACTTTCCCTATTTGTCTAATTTGAAAGGTCTCACTAGATGAATTGCACAACCTTCTCATTTTCATGGACCAATGTTTCTTTTAACAAACAATATTTCAGAGAACACTCGTTTTCAACAATGTTCAACCAAAGTTCAGGGTATTTCTCTTTATATTAAACACAGATATACATGAGATGCCAGTGTGTGACATCGGTCTTTTTGGAAAATGACAGGAGTTCAGAGGACAGAATACATACACAGGTTGCAGAAAGTTAGTAAACCTTAGTTAGTAGCTCTTTCTAAACTCCAAGTATGCTGTAACATTACTGTTAGATGAATAATTAATACCTGCTGCAATAGCATTTATGCTAACCTCTTTAGAAGCTGCCATTGTTATTTTAGCTTCACGCTGATTTTGTTTTGACTGTTGTTATCATAAACAGTATAAAAAGTGGACCCCATGACAACTCCTCAAACGTGAAGTCAAAGCATGTGGCTTCAGTATAGGTCATAAACTCCATGTTAGTGGATGGAACTTGGGCCAAATTAAAATGCTAAACTATCTGCCAAATATCATCAGTCATTGTAGTTAATATAATGCTGATGTATGTTTAAGTGTCCAAAAGTGCTGAGTTTCATTTCTTTGTAACTGGTGAGGGTAGATCACAGTGCAGTATTAATTAAAAGAAAATGCCAGACAGTCTAGACGGAAGTGGGTGGGTATTTGGTTCCAGGGGTGGACAGTAACGGAGTAAATTTACTTAAGTACTGTACTTAAGTACAGATTCTGAGGATTTGTACTTTACTCAAATACTAGAATTCTTTGATACTTATTACTCTTACTCGAATACATTTCCAAGGCAAAGATTTTTACTTTTACTCGAGTTAATTTCTGAGAAGGCTCATGAATACTCGTTACTTTTAGGTTTGCCTGTTTTTTTTTGTTGTTGTTGTTTTTTTCCCTAAAATGCGATTGGCCACACGCAGTGTCGGTCAAAGAAGGAAACCTATCACAGTACACCTTCTCAACTGGGATTTACGTCAGAGGGGAAATACGTCATCCCCTACCCAAGCAGCTCAAAACAAGACCGCGGTGGCAATGGCGACTGCTGAAGAAATCTCTGATGAATCCAAGTCTGAACATGATGAGGCGGAGGAAAAAAACCCATGGCCTTATCTTAAAGCTATGTTCGACTTTGTCGGAATGAAAAAGACATGTCAGCGATCGCTGATTTTTTTTGCTTCGCGGCCGCAATGCCGCCCCCCATGCCGCCAATATTATTGGACCCGAAACGTGAGTGGGTCTGGACCCATCCTCTTATAGCCTAATGGTGGCGACGCCAATGCCCATAACGTTATATGATTGAAATGTTAGACATTCACCAAAGTTACCCTCTCGACCCCCTTGCCTTGTTATGACACTGACACGGGTCCTTAGTTAATTGATTGATTGACTGATATTTTTATTAAAAGTCAGCATAGGAAAGGTACAGTTTCATGACAGTACAGTAAGGTCAACTAAAAGGATGAACACCACAACAACGCTTTTAGGCAGAAATGTGGTAATGGTAGAATTATCTGGAATCAATGGGGGTACATGTATTAAAATTGAATTGTTTTGGGAATGTGACAATTCAAACACATATTATTGAAAATGACATCATTGTCGTCTTTGATGATTCCATTCATTTTCTTTCCATTTTTATAGATTTTGGGGAAGGCTTGGTACAGTATAACAGGATGGTTCTACAGGCAAGCACATCAGTGCAGGTGTTTCAAAGAGTTTTCTCTGAAACAAGAGATATAAGGTAGTATATAAAATTGTAAAATGACTAATTCAGTCAGGTCCATTCTCGTCAAAGCTTAAAAAAAATAGGAAAATAGGAATTTACTCTTACTCTTACTTTTACTCTAAGTACATTTAAAAGCATTTACTCTTGAATACTTAAGTACATTTAAAAGCAAGTACTTTCTTACTCTTACTCAAGTAATGTATTGACTGGGCTACTCTTACTTGTAGCGGAGTAAATTTTGACCAAGAGTATTTGTACTCTTACTCAAGTACTGGGATCCAGTACTCTGTCCATCTCTGTTTGGTTCTACTCTTGGACAGCACTGCGCAGACTTCCTCCAAACTCACAAGATTTGTCAAAAGTCTATGGTTGCTGAAGTCACATGCACTGACTGTTTATAAAAAACGATGAACCCTCCGTAATATCATCATTGAGAGTCCCTAAGAGCGCTCTGTCCATCACCATGACACAGACAATAAGTTGAACTTGAATTAATGAACCGTAGAATTTTTTGAGCGTTGAGTTTTCATGGTATCTATGGCTATTTAATTAGAGTATGCAGAGCTCAAACCCACACATGTTCAATTCTCAACATATTATTACTGTCATTCGCCTATTTTCTGAAAAGCCAGTGTGACACAGCAACTATGTCCACTTGCTGTGGAACCTAAATTTAAATCCACAAAATACAGGGAATGCAGAACTAAACTTATTTCCTTGTTAGCAGCTTCTCAACTTAGCCTTCAGTGAAGCCATTAGAGACAAATTTTCAGATGTTTTAAAAGTGTCAAAATCTCTCACCCTTGACAGACCTTATTACCCTGCATGTGAACAGCTCCCTCAATAGACTTATTTTAACTGGTGTTAATTAATTTTAACATTGAAATGAGCAGTCTCACTAAATACTCTTCAGAATGACAGAAATTGAAATTTCAGCTGAAACACTTAAATCTGAAAGTATTGTTCTCCTTTTTAAGTCCTATCAAATAGCCCACTGCCTAGTGTTACATCAGCTCTGTCTGTTGCAGCAGACAGGTTTGACACAAAGGTTACGCTTGTGCAGATTGGAGTGATTACCACAGGCTTCAAAAGAACGACGTCAGCCTTGAAATTCAAAACGGCATGCTGGCTGAAATAAGGCATAACCAGTGGAGACTGGATTTATGACTTGAGTGGATTTCACACAATGAAAAGGCTGTAAAAGCTTTTTAATACTTTTGTGTACACCAAATATTGGCCAGTAGATGGTGATGAAGCCTGCTTGTCTTGACGGACAAGTCCAAATGAGAGGCAACCATTTTATGAACTAGTGATCAAACTGAGCAATGTCAAATAAAAATGTATGGTAGTATTAGAACAGGGAGGGATACCCTTGAATAATGAGTAATATTATGGATTATATTATGATGTCTTATTAAAATAATTCTGCATGGAAGGTTACATATTTCAAATGACTTTTTATCCATTTAAAAGCTTGCAGTTTATACGATATTATAGTATAATTTTGAAATAATGTACATTCACCAGAATCAGTATTAATTTGTAACGCCATAATTTTAGGATAAATTAAGCGATTCAGTTGAAATAAAGGCAACAGATCACTTCTTTATACTTTTATTAATTTTCACTGCACATGTTCAGGGAAACACATGTCCATATGGATTTGTTACATGAATATCTATTGCACTATAGATATCTGTTATTTAAAAATACATGTCATGAGATGGTATTAAACTGGCATGGCAACGATATAAATCTTTTTTTTTTAATATATAATAGAGTTTGGCATGTTACTTTTAAAATTAGATATATCAATACACAGAATAATGGGCACACATCATGTACAGTACTTGACACTCAAAACCCCAGAGCAAACAAAACAGCAACCCGCCTCACTTGACGTCGATTTGTTTACAGCAGATAGCATGATCCACCAAAAATGGTTTCCTGAAGGCAAATCAAGAGCTTACTTTCAAGGAGTTTAGCCTTTACCGGACTGGCTGACGATGACAAATGTAAGTGAGCAATAACTGAATTTCGAAATAGCAGCTGAGTGAAGATCCATATCAAAAGCAATGAATGGACAGGAACTGACGCTTCAAAATGGCAAGTGTTTTATGTCTCCATTCCACACTTCCCTGACACAAGTATATACATTAAAGTGATGCCATGTCCAGTGGAGGATGATGACTCGGTAAAAAGCTGAATGATGGGTAATTCCACCCCCCTAAAGAGTGGAAATCAGCTATACTGAACCTCAACTCGCTGACCATATTCAACAAGGTCATCACTCCTGGTGAGTAAACAAACTGTGTCCCAAATCCACACTACAGCAGCCTTTTAATACATTCTTTAAAACTGTCCTAAATGTGTAATGGTTAGGGGCTAAAAACATTTAATCTTTATGTTGTCATGTAATGGTCAAATAAATGACTTTTCTATCTAGATCAAGCAGAAGTTAAGTAAGTAACTACTGTAAATGCACCGAGAGAAGTGAGTTATTATGCTTATCTGATGTGCAGTCACATTTTTTTTTCAAGCTAAGATGTTACTTTTAATATGACAGCACGGTTAAATATTGCTGTTCTTGGGTAAACAGCTGGTATACAAGGTCTTCATCAAAGCAGTTAACAAAGTGGTTGTCACTCCGTAAAACGATGTGACGGGTAAGTAGATTAAGTACGCCAATCAGGCATAACATTATGACCTAATGTCCTAATATTGCGTAGGTCTCCCTTCTGCCTCCAAAACAGTTGTGACTCATCAGAGAATGGACATGGGCCTTTAGAGGATGTCCTGTGATGTCTTGCAACAGAATGTTGCCATGGGTTCTATGGTTGCCATGAGTCCTATGTGTTGAGGGGAGGGGGCTCTGTGAATCATGCCCTCTGACTCTTGATCAGTATGTGATCTAGTGAATATAGAGGCCAGGTCAACACTTTGTGCTGTTCTACGTGTTTTTTTTTTAGTCGTTCCTAAACTGTTTTTGTGTGCGTGTCTGTGTCAGGCTGCATCCTGCCAGGAGTGTCATTGCTATGGGGTGGGGGTGCCTGGTCTGGTCTAGGTGGGTGAGAGCATCCACATGAATGCCAGGTCCAAAGGTTTCCCAGCAGAACATTGAATTGTCACAAGATGGTCAGTGTTTGACAGGTGTATGTGAGAGTCAGTTTCTCCTGCCAGTGGTCATAATGGTATGCCTGATCGGTGTATGCTCAGCCTTGTTACTAAATGTTGTATATTTAACTTTTTTTTTTCCAGTTCAGTTAGATTTTTATATCAAGAATAAGTCCTAGGCTGAAATGGCCTGTGTGACTCATATCTGCAACCTTTAACCTTAAAATTGGAGTAACAGATCACAGTTATGGTAAAATAAACCAATGCTTTGTTGGTGATAGTTAATACACCATTTCATACTGACTTAACTTTGTCTGTCACTCACCATGACCCCACGGCTAACAGGTTTTACAGCTGCGGGACTGTCATTTGGCTGCTGAGAGAGACTGTATTACACTAATTAATTACCAGAACATACAGTAAATGTTTAAAGCACCAGAACACATTACTGATGCTGTTATTCTCCTGATGGCCTGCTTTAGTATATAGTATGGACATGGGGCACAGTGAAGGAGCTAATGATGCCAGACACATTTGCCTGATCATAACTGGATAGCACAGGGCTAGCTTCTCACAGTGCCTTCTAAATTAAACCACATCAACGCATAGAGTAATGAGAAGTTACAGTTACAGTATAAAGGAGGTTATTCAGTCAAATGCTGTGTCTGTTTATCTATGTATGTAGAGTTTGTATTTTGCTGAAGATCCCTGAAAGGATCAAGGCTGTTAATGTCCTAACACAGAGACACCAAGATGACTACTATGCATGTTAGGGCTGCGGTAGGTTTGTGAGTCTGGCTGTGATGTTATACACATGCTCAGGGTTTGTCTGACACAAAATATTATGCAAGTTATGGAGCAAGGGATTTTGCAAATGAACATGAGAAGAAGCGATAAGCGCAGGGCAGATAAGGGTTAACACAGCTTTGTTTTTTTGAGTTTTTTTTCTTGTTGTGGCACAGTCAGTAGCCCGCGTCAGTGCAATGCAGAAAGCAAGCAGATCCCCGAGCAGCAACACACAACCAAGCTGAGCAAGAAACACAACTCATGATTTTCACACTTGAGAACAGATTGGCTGCCCAAATCCCTAACAGTGTTGAATGAATTCTTTAATACAGCGCATGTCGAGCCAGGTCCATTGTCTAATTAGCTATTGACAATATTTCTGTCACTGTGAAAGGCTTGGCACAACCAGATTTCTGTACCATTAGTGACAATGGAGAATGACAATTCTCAGAGCTCTGGAGGACATGCTAATCCGCTGCATAATTCGTCACCACGCCACATCTATCCTTTTAGTCAGATGATCAGTATTTATAAGGTTTGGCACGATTTTTGGCATTCCAGTACTGCTGAACCACAGCTACATTCTCAGCACTTTCTTTTTACATTCAGCTTTAATCTGTTTCCTTATTTTTTTATTTATTTTTTTTCCCCAAGGTTATCACAGGTAAGATTAATTTGGCGTGATGTTTAATCCTAAACCTATTGTTCTCGTGGCTGGTTGTGGTTGCTGTTGTTCATCAGTGAAGCATTTTGTAGGAATCTGCTAAGCCTTTAGTTTCACAGCATAAAGTTAACAATATATTTTCTTTTCTATTTTGTGCTGTTGTCTCTGGGGAAAGAGACAAAGCCATCAGTGGTTACAAATCACGTTCTAACTATGGCATAATAACCCAAACCATCAAGACAAACTGTCACATACAGTACGTAGGCAGCAATGGTAGAAATCAGCATCTGCAGAGCAATGAGATACAAAACAAATTCACAGATCTAAGTACAAGCCTTTTTTCCTCCTGGCAAACTGTGAAATGAAACTCTTCTGATTAGTAGTTACTGAAATTTCAATAGCGTAACACCTTGTTCACACCTTTACGCATTGTCAAGCTGACAGAAACTGAATTTCATTTGCAGCTTGCAACTCCCCTTTGCCGTAGAGCTGTTCGCTCCATTTCCCAAAGCCTGAAGATGGACACTGGATTTTTGCACTAATAGCCAGCAGCTAGCATACCAAGAATTAGCAACAAGATCACTGTTGGTTGACTTTCACCCAGATATTAGACTTCGAATGAATGTTTTTGTTAAATAGATTAATTATGACGTTTGTCTGTTGAATGATTCTGAGCTCTTTACTGTTAACAGTAAGGAGTAACATCCTGTAAGAGCAAGAGTTTTGCTATTATGATGCTTTGGGGGAGGAGGATAGATGATGTCATGTAAAAGAAAAAACAACGAACAAAGCTGTGAACAAGGCGTAATGACGATGTCTGATACCATCTGCTAAAAAGTTGCAAGAATCTGCGTCATCTGAGAAGGAGGTGCTGAGACACAGTGATGTTCGAGGACGAGCTCTGGCCTATCCGCCTAGTTCCTGTCACGAAGCTGATACTTCCTTCCAGCGATGTTGTTAGACTCAGCTGCACTAATTATAGCGCCACGTCCAACCGAGTCTGCAGTATTCTGCCTTTACTGCAAAATTGTGCTTAGGAGTTTATGTCCCAGAAGTGTTAAGGCTTTTTAAATCTCAATACCAGACATATTTTCTAAGTACTAATGATCTATACCAATGAAGTTTAACAAGATGAATGACTAGATGAAAGAGCAGTATTAAAGGTTTACACGTCACAAATAAGCACAATCAAGTCAATTTCAAAATAAGTAGAGAAATGGTAAAAAGAATTGGCCTGGTATTGATGTTTTTTTGCCCAACTCATAGGATATGTTTAGCTTTTTTAGTCAGATAGGAAAGGTTCGCAAAGCACGTAATTATGGTTTGACGTCAGCTCATAGTCACTTTAGTTTAAATGATATACATTTCCCAGGTTTTATCTTCTTAAGACAGCTGCGGCTGCAGATATGTTGCATTATGCTAAAAAATATAGAATTCTACTCCCTTATTCATTTGTATTTTCTCCCTTCTTTTACTAAAAACCAAAATACAAAAAGGTACAACCCAACTATGTATTTCAGTGCTCTGCGAACCTATCCTCTAAACACTGGCTCCTTGTCTTTCCTTTCATTGGGAGGCAGTAAGGATGAGGAGTTAGCATTAGTGTTAGCTGCAGTTAATGAAGCCACAGAGTAGCCAAGGCGAGCAGGAGCGATGGCCCCAAGGTGGAAGCAAAGGAGGCAGCTAGGAGCCTGCCGTCATTGACCAGCCTGAAGGAGATGACCTCCACCTTGAATCCATCTTCAGTGGCCATGCAGCGAAAGACACCTTCCTTCAGAGGCGTGTCAACCATTGGCCCCAGGACACAGAAGTCTCCAGAGAAGAGGCAGGGGTAGTTCTTGATGCAGTTGTCCTTTTCCCAGCGGTAGGTTGCATGGAAGGAGCGCACAGGGCAGGGAAGAAAGACAGAGGTGTTGGACTGAACCATCACTTCTCTTGGGGAAGTACGGCGTAGCTTCAGAGCTGTAGTGACATAGAAATAAGGAGTTTTACACCTGAACGGTCTAACTGTAAATGTTGATTGTACTTCTCTGAGGACACAGAAATAACTCAATCCATTTTGAAGCAATTTTTTTATATATATATTTGTTGCTCTTTATACTCAACACTATTTTGTAGATGCCTGCCAAAGCAAGCTTAATAACTTGGCAGTGTGAGCACCTGCCTCAGGGCCCCAAATGTTCAGGGACACAAAGTCCATGTAGTCCCCATATTCATTATGTGCCCTGTTGGTTATTTGATCAATTTCAAATTGGTTTGGAAATGTGTTCCACTAAAGCACAATATTAATTTGAATGAGGAGGCCCTAAGGCAGGTCCCACATTATTACCCGTTTGATACAACCCCTCTTTGCTAAACAGTCTCTTTGGAAACACAGATCATTTTTCTACGAGGTCCCCCTGGTGGGTAAACCCAATATAAGCTTTGCAAAGGGAAAAACGTCGTAGGTGATTACATTTCTTAGTTTCATGCCTAGCAGAAATAAACAGATTAACTAAAAAGAGGTCCTGAGCTAAGACACCACTGTGCATGAACAGAAATGCAGACAGCAACATCTAGAAGTATGCATCTTCAACAGAAAATAAGAGAAGGGTGTCCACACCAACCCTTTGAAGCCATACATGGGAAATAACCATCAGAAAATTACATTTTTGTGCTTATAAGATGTTTAAACAAATACAAATAACTGATAATAATTATCAGTTATTTGTAATTTCATTATTGTGATTGGGTATCGCATTTGATACATCAGGCATTTATATCAATCTGATTGACCACTTTTTTATTTTTTTTATTTTTATGATTTGAGAACAAAAAAAATAAATGTCAAATAAACATTTATTTTTATAAGGGGCCATTATTCAAAATTAGCCGCACATACACATGTCAAACACAACAGACATGTGTATTGCGAGAGGCTAATGTCCCTTAAACCCCTCATATATTTTGGTCTGGTTTGATTTCTTCCCTAACAGGAACCTTTTTATGTTGTCTTGTGGTAGACTGATCAGGCAAAGAGGGACTGACTTTTTTCTCTGAACTGGTAAATCCACATTTAATAGATTATGGTAGTCCATTAATTGTGTTAGTGAAAACTCAGGAGCTCAAAAGGTTATAATGATCTGTTGCACAGAAAAGTCACCCATAAATATCTTAAAAGATTAAAATTACATTTAATCATTATTGTGGGCACAATGCAGATTAAACCATGAAATGCATTACAGGATGGAATGAAGTCAAGTTTCAACCTACTTTTACTATAACATAAAGTATAGTGTATAAATTATAGGTTTCTCTGATGAAGTAGATATCCATATGATTAATTAACAATTCATTTCCCTCCAAAAATCTTCAAAGCCAATGTTTGCTAGCAGCCATTTTGAAAATAGCTAACGGATGCATGCTATTGACTGTGGAGCATGGCTAAACCCTCCAGGGGACAGATGACCAAATTGTACAGGTTGTTCGGGTAAGTCTTGATTGTGTGGGTGGTGCAGAGGTCTCAGAAACTGATGTACATGATACATCATACAGGTTACAGTATAGTGCTAAGTGCTGCTTACTCTGTTTGAGTAGCAGGACTGAATGGAGCTCTTGCCATTAACCATATAACCCCAAAGAGATTGTAAGAAATATTTAATTTTCAAATATTTTTCTCTTATAAAAATGTTGTTTTTAGTGGTTTTGAAGACCAATGTTTAATGCTTGCACAGCAACTGGTCAGTCAACTCTGAATGTGGTCAGCATCATATAATACATATTCATAAATATTTCTAAGTGTAACACAAGGGTAAACATGTGTAACCTTTTGTAAGCTAGCACCTTAACTACACAAAACATGGCAGGCCTGTGAAGCTTTCAGATTGATATGCATACACCTCGTAAAAGTAATCATCTTAAGGATCCTCAAGGACAAGAAATAGTCTATAATATAGTGGATTCAGTTTCCGTGAGTGAAAACCATTATCTTGCTGTACTCTAAAGTGAGGCTTCAGGGAGTTTTAGCCTTTGAGTGTTGAATAATGCTTAATCAGCTGAGCAGGACAGCCAAACCATAGAGGAGTAGCCTGCTTGCTAGCTGCAACTCATTCATAGCTGCCAACTAAAAGTGAGAAGTTTGGTTTTGGTGAACGCCAAATTGTAAATGTTATCACTGTTAACACAACACTGTGCGAAACTGGAACACTTTGGCAGGGATAACAGTGATCAAGTCCAAGAAGGCAGGGTTTAGAAGTGAAAAACCCATCGCTGAGAATGGTTTGCTGTTTTTTCACAATGTGAAGAATAGACAGTAATTGAAAATAAATATGACAAAGCCTACTATAAAACTGGTGTTTTGTGTAATTGCCATCCTATTATTCCTTTGCTCTAAGATATTGGGTCAAAGATTAAAACACATTGCTTTTTCACCTTTTAAATCTCTGTTTTCTGAGAAATCAGATCGAAACTTGTTACTGTGTCCATAGGCAAAACATGTAGCCTCAGTGACACAGCTGGGAATAAATGCAGTGTTAAAGTCAGATTTTGGACTGTTCAATTATATGATAATCATCTTTGTACTGTAGCTGCTCAGAGAGGTTCGTTTTTTTTTTTTTTTTTTTTTTCAGTTTAATTAAGATCCAGAGAGAGTGGGAGAGAACAGATAAGGGCTTACCGGCTGCTTCCCCGCAAACTGAGGAGTTCGAATGGTCGAGATTCTGAATGAGTGTCCTGTTAAAAAATAACAGAGGACATATTAGAGGCAGGAAATACTTCCACAAATGATTTATGAGTCTCTACATCAACCCACTGTTAGTCACAAATTAAAACATGCAGAGATAAATCATTCAACAATGTTGTGAGGGGGAAAAAAGGAGAAATTACTCAAAAACGTATTATAGCATGATTGATTTTCCTATATTTGAAATGGAAACGCAACCCTGGAATTTATTAACCAAATTAAACACAGTCTACATAGTTATGGAGTTCTTTAGGGATTTCGGTGGTTGTCGTGTTATTCTTTGAACCGCAGTTACTTTGTAGCTAAAGCAAATTTCATCATCTCATCGCGTTACGTCTGACGGTACTGAGGCTGTGTTTTTAAAATTGCGTTGCCTCTTATCTCCTGCCGGCTCAAGTAAAAGCAGCCAATAGCGCTGCAGCAGTGACGTCATATCTAATCATACCCAGTTGTGACGTTGTATCCAGGCGGGATGGCGATGCACTTCCTCCTGGCTTTGTCCCAGGCGCAATATGGATCCCGGGCAAGGATGCACTCTCTGCATGTGTTGCCATAGCGACCACAGTCAGCCAGTGGCAGTCGCTGGACCTCCATTGCTGTACCAACATACAAGTGTCCCTGAGGAGGACATTATGTAATAAAGTATGTGCCTTTGGACTCAGTGACTACATGGATATTACTGAAATATATCAACTAATGTTTTGCAAGGCAGATGAAAACCATTCCTCTGCCAAAAAAAGCTGAAAGCATATTTGGGTTTTTAGGGTAATGGACTATCACTTCTGTAGTTATTTCACTTAGACCATTTTTTTTTTAAATAATTTTTTAAGTGAAATAATCATCTGATCATCATCTAGGGCTGTGAATTATTTTATTTTATCTTTTTTTTTTAACCTCATTAACAAGTAATTCTCAACAAATTATACAAGAAACTATAAAAAACACATTTTTCCCTTTTTCTCATCTGGTCACAGCTACAGCTTAATGTCATTAATCTTCAGTACATGCACAAAGGGGTCCTGCAGCCTTCTCCAGCATTGTTAAAGCCCTGATGTATTATTTATGATGAAAATGCAGATGAAGTCACCCTCTACACAGTGCTACAGTATTACTCATACCTTTTGGGAGTCGATGGCCATGTTCAGAACGGGACCCTCATTGTGGAAAAGGGAGTACTGAGATATTATGAAGGCCTCCTCGCTGGTGTGAAGGACTTTGAGAACTTTGCCTTGTTCTGTAGAAAAAAATAAAGAGGAGACCCCGTAAATATAGGGGAGGGATGGATCACAAGTCTGCAGTCTGACCTGAAAAAAGACACATCGTTGGAGTCGTGTTAAATATTGTCTTTTCCAGTTTGGAGAGCTACAACTGCTGCAGTAGTACTTTTGTTGTATTTCAGGAGTGACTTACATATTCTGCATGTCATGGTAGAATAGGCTACACTTGATGAACCGCTGCTAGTTTGCTGAAATGCCATACTGGGTTCCTCACCTGAAGCGTGCATGTTGTTGTTGTCACATGATTGGCGACTAGGTGACTTCCTGCTTAATGCATCATGGCACAGCAGTAAAGTTGACTGGTCAACTAGTCGATACAACCCCTAATACCTATTACTATTAATGCCAGAACACATCGGTATTTTCAGGTGTTTCAAGTCTTTAACTCATTCACTGCCCACAATGTCCTGTCATGTAATAATATGGACTTAATTTAGTAGGTGAGGGTGAATAAGAAAGATGCGACTGTGAGTTTCATCAAGTTTATATTTGCTATCTGAAACTAGCTGGGTACGTTAAGGAATACTTGGTCTTGAACTTGTGTGTGTGCATGTCTTTGTCAAGATTAAAAAAAAAACTGATTCAGTTGAGCATGAGCATGATGACGTATGCCTCATGAAGTATGTTGAGTAGCTTGAGCACTGCTGTCACCTAGTGAGGGCCGGTCACAAAACATAAAGACTGGAACGGATCAGTCATTATTTTGGCTGAGCCATCACTTTGCTTCATACAGTGAGCTGTTGTAGACAGTTTACAGGTTCTAGCATTTCTCAATATAATTTTATTTGCCAGTACTTTTTTTGGTTCTGTCTGTTTCAGTGGACACAAAGCCAATGAACACATCCTGCCTGCACAGTGTTCATTTTTATTTCTTCCTTGCCAAATAAGGACTTGACAGAATTAAAGGCTCCCTGCAGAAAATACTACCCAACTTGTGTTGTCTTTTGTCGCATCCTAGATAATTCTTCCTCCCCCACTGTGAAAATGTGATTACAGTGATAACTTTTTATCTCACATCCTCATTTCCTGAACGCTCCCTCCTCTCTGAGGCACATTAGTAATTAGGCAGCCAGGTTCTTGCTGTCACTTGAACTTTTTTGACTTCAAACTGCCTTTTCTTCTTCATAGATTACAAATCTTTTTTATTCTCTGTAGTCAAAGATAACATTTCCCGTTGTATTCAGTTACTTTCTTGATGATTCCTGTGACTCTTCGGTCCTGACTATACCTATTTTCAGCTCTTTTATCAGCAGTGTATCTGCACAAAGATAGCTGGGATAGGGTGACAACACTGAACTCATGTGGCATCTGCAGATTGAATCTGTTTTTATATTTATCCAGAGAGGGTTTGCTGAGAGTGATGTTCTTTTGGAGTAAACTCCACACCCCTGTCACATCTATGCAGCGACTTGTACTTATTGTCTAAAAGCTTTGATTGTTGTACAGACAGCTAACACACAGTATAACACAGTTTTTGCAGCTGTGATTCAAACTCCCTATTCTACTAACAAGATCCCTTCTTGTTAAAGTACAATTGTTTGCTAGTCCATCTTATATTTTACACAGACAGGTACCACCTCAGCCTGCCTCTGTAACCTTAAAGCTACTGGCACCTCAAGTGTCACAATGTGTGAAAAGAAAATAGCTTCTGATCTCAAACATAAAGTCAACTTGAAACAAGAGTAAGCCTCTAATATTTCTTCTAAGCAGCCTAAGGGGACCTTTCTGATGTATCACCTCCATGACCGAAATCGTCCAAGCAGCTTTACGTTTTCTGTTGGTCAGTCTGGCAGTGAGTTACAGGGAAAATGCAATCTTTTACTATAGCCTGTTGAGGGCTTTTCTGAATCTGAGACTAACAACCCCAGTTTCTCCACTGGCTTATAAAGGCCAGCAGCATTTCATAAACCCTATGTTGCTTTTTATGAAGCAACTCTTAAGGACACAACTTGCTCTTAATCATTTATAGTTGGTTTGTTGAACTTCACTGACCAACTGTTGATCTTTTAGATGATTTGAATTTTTCTTTGCATATACCTATCTTGGTCTAGAGCCCAGCATACTAGGAATTACGTTGTTATATATATGTTATATATATATTGTGCAATTCATGCCCCAGATAGTGGTCAAGGAGCACATGGACTGTACATAACACTCTTTTTTTTTTTTTTTTTTACCACAACAACAAAATTGAAATAGAAGTCATTGTACTTTTAATGTGTAAAACTGGGGAAGTTCCCCTTTAAGACACTTTTGACCAAAAGTGACTCTAAAGGAAGACCCACTAGATAACCACCAGAGACCATTCTTTTCCTGAGCGTAGCCTCTAACATTGAGTTATTAATTAGTCAGGTGATCAAGGAACTAAAAACAACCATATTTATTTATTTTAGGAAATATTACATTTGGACTCTGGCTGAGCAACTGCACCTTTGCAACTTGCAACTTGGCCATGTTATGTCCTATTGAAGTATCTGGTTAATATATGCATACATTCTGCTGACTTACTTCCCCACCAGTGACCAAAAGGCAGAGAAATCTACTTTGTCTGTTGAGGACTGTCAGTCTGCATCTTTTGCGGGAGTTCCAGAGAGACCAGTTAGATGAATATGAAACTCAGGCTATATCGTGCACTAATTAGCTAATCAGGGCCATGGCACTGCCCTGTCACTTTCTTCTAGGTCATCGTTTTAAAGTGATTTCCTTTAGCCTTCAAACACATTGGAGCAACTGTGACTGAAATAAACAAGATGTGTGCCTCTGTGGGTACAAGAATGAGAAAGATGAGAGGAAATTGAATTAACTATGTTTTCTGCCACCGACAAAATGCACTTATGCATGGCACCAAAAGCTGAGTCACTCTACTTGAGCCAATAAGCGTTGAGATGAGAAGACAAATGGTGAAATGATAAACGTGGAAATATGGTTTATCATAACAGCTAAGATTAGCTCTCACTTTCTTAAATTGTGCAGAAATATGACACACAACAGAGTGAAAATTCTATGACAAATCTTGCAAAAAGTGTATGGTAACAAATCATCTGATGGTGGCAGTGGTGGTGGATGTAAATTTCATCTGAAAATGATCCACTGATGCCTTAAGTAAAGACTGTGATGAAAAAAAATAATGCAGCTATAATTTGCTGCTATAGTTCTGCTCACTCTGTCCCACTTTTTATTCAATGACAGGAAAAAGTAAAAGTAAAAACATTAACATTGCAACTGTTAAAATAATGACATGAATGTGTCCTATTGTTTCTATAAATGGAAAATAAAAATAATTTTGTGCTTTCCCTCTCATGTGCTTCCTTGGAGCCAAATATATTCTGCATTTCTCCCTTATAAAACACACCAATTATTTGACAGTTTTGAATCCAGTATTGTTTAAATTCTGTGTGCTAGCTTCCAGTTTGCCTTTCTGATGTTGTTATCATATCACTGCATTTTTCTTCCATCATTTTAAAACCAAACTGCAGGTTGAAGGTTCAAGTCCGATTTATACCTATACTTACTGTATACCAGCCTGACATTTTTACTGCATACTGTACTGCATACTATATCTACTGGGGTGATATCACTCATTTGAAAAAGCAAAGCTCTTAATCTTAATTGCTTGCCATTAAAAGGATGTCCATTAGGTTCACTAATATGGCTACTACTCTTCCTGGGGCTCATTAGTACACAGAGATATAAGTAGAAAAAAGATCTGTCCATTTACACTAAATAAATACTCATCAGTTAGATGCCCTGTTTAAATATGGGTTGTGTTTTAAAATGAATTAAAAGGAAGCACAAATGTATTTGGAGGGAAACATTGCATAACATTATTTAGGGAGTTAGAAAGTTGTTCAAACGTTCAACTCAGTCCAACACACAATTACCTGCACTGACACATTACTTGCTGTGAAACAGAATCATGGTGAATCAGAGTCACCATGATTCACCGAATAATGTTGCTAGTCAATCTAATTTAAGTAGGACATCTACTGTATGTACAGAGTAAATGTTGTTGCATGGTCTGATTTTGAAAGAATATTCTCACCAGACAAAATTTCCCTTTACAGACGGATAATTCAGTTAAGTTTATCTGGTCTTCAACTGGTGCACCCTTGTTGAGGATGAGCTCATCCCTTTCAGTGGTAATTAGTGTTCGAACAGTGATATTTGCTCTCTTGCTCTCTACCATGCTAATATGAGCCGCTGCTTGTTTAACAGCACAGTCTTTTTGTGAAAGATATTTATTGGAATTTCCATCACCAGGGAAGACAATACCCCTGGCTGCCCAAAATGCATCTGCTTCGATTTCACTATCACTGGTCTCGAGGTGGACCCTGTCTTGTCCCCCTGTGATTGGTTCAGACTGCTCTAATGCAGCGATCCATTAGGACGAGCTGTCTGTCTGCTTCACTCACCAACGATTAAATTATTTCAAGAAGAGAGCTTCTCTCCATTATTTGTACAGACACAAGAGCTCGTTGGGAATTAATTATTCGATTGATGAGCTTGATCTGTTACAAGGTCTGAATATTTATAGTGCTGAAGTGAAGGTGATGCAATACTGAAAATCAGGAAACAGGAATCCTTTTAAACTTGAAAAGTGAAATCCAAGATTTCAACCCTTTAATCAAGACAGCAGAAATGTTCAGTCAGTCGCTGTTCTTGAAAAAAAAAAAAAATGTAATAAAAAAACAAGAAGCATTCTGTCAGCGTGTAACAGCAGATCAGTACAACCTGTTCCCCTGGCCTTGGATACCAGTGTGACTCAAACTGCTCCAGTTTCTTTTTAGGCCACCACAGAGACCGTGGCTGTTCATAGCTCTCCATCCTTTCCCTCCTATTACTGACACAGATTGTAAAGCCCACAGCGAGAGACCATCAACTGTCTTTTTTAATGCTATATTGTTTTCCATGTGCTAAAAATACAACCAGCCCTGAAAGGCCTGATGAATGACAAGCACATATCGACTGCGGCAGTGAGAAATTGCACTCTGAAAGATGACACTTTGCTCATCTTTTGGTGAACTTCAGAGTGGCGAGACACTCATACACGCATGAGCATATGACTTGTGATGGTTGCCATAGCAATCTCCCTGAGGCACAACACAATTTTTGAAATAACTGCTGTGAGCAACAGCAGTGGCTCAGATTGGCTGCTTTAAGCACATAGAAGGAGTGAAGGCCAGGTATTGTCTGACTAGATTTTCAGCAGAACAGATTCTGACTTCTGGTTCAAGTTCATAGTTCATATTTTTTAATTTTGAACTTAGTTCATTGACTCCACAATGAACATATTTGAGAACCACCAGGTTCTGTACTGCTCTTTCAACCACTGACTGTATATACTAGGAAATAACTCAAATGTTTGTGTGGATCAGCTGCTTCTGCAGTGCCAGAGGCTGCTTCTCTTTCAGCAGCTCCAGCCATGCTGTATGCCGTAAACTGCACGTCAACTTACAGCTGTTGTGAACCTTTTCTTTTTCTTTTTTTCTGAGCGAAACTCACGTCTACGCTCCCAGTTCACAAAAATATGAACGTGTTCAGTGAATGTTTTGCTTAGAGAACTCACACGTATTCTGCTGCTCCAAAGAGCTTTGTAGTTTCTCTTGGCATCACAGTTTTGGCTCTGCAACTCATTCACAGTTTGATTCAGTTGCAGCGACCAAACACTTTCCCCTCAACATCAAGCGGCTGTTTTCAGCAGTAAAGCGCTGATAAGCCAAGCAGGCAAAGTTTGTAACCAGAAGACTGAACTGAAATATGTAGAGGTCAAAGAGCTTTTTTTCCCCTTGGCTTGTAGTCCCTTGTTTTTCCTTCTTTCTTCTCTTGTGTTTCTAGCGTTTTTATATGTTCCTTGTGCCTCTGAGTGTTTCCTTGTCTCCCTTGGTATCTCTGTGTGTGGGTTCTATTGTCTTGTCACGTCCTGTTTTCTTTTGGTACTTAGACATGAGGCGCCATCTTGCGCTGAATGAAAAAACACATACAAGGAATGGGTTCGCTACTTTTAACCCATCCAAGTGAGCACCCAGGGAACTGTTTCGGGAGGGTTAGGTGTTTGCTCAAGGCCTAAACCCACCATTAAAGGCACCCTTTAAGGAATCCCACCAGTGCATTCAGCATCTCAAAGCTGGTTATTTAACCAGTAGTCAGTACAATCACCAGATTCAAATTTAGAAATATGATGTGGCACCAAAAGCATACTGCTACACAGGAAATAGATTTTAAAATGCATGCACACACACACACACACACACACCTGTTCCGAGGTACAGGACGCTGTAGTGCTCGTCGTTGACCGCCAGGACAATGTCCGCCACTGTATGTGTGATTTGGTCATCCGTGGTGAGGTCGAGAGCCGGACCAACAGGTCGAATCACATCCTCAATTTCTGGGTGGTATCTGATTACCCCCAGGTTTTTGATGTTGTTTTGACTTTCCGCTGTCAAGGGGTTTTTACGGACACACTGAGGAGAGAAAGATGTAATTGATTCAGACCAGGATGCCCGCTTGAATAAACAAAACACCCTCGGACTATGAGCTTGAAATTGCCTCTCTTTTATCAGCTCGGGCCTTTCAAAAATAGCAATTCAGTCTTTTTGCAGACTCAGCAGAGTGACAAAAAAAATTGATAAATACAATTATTTCTTACCATCCCGGGGCGATTGCTACCAAATGGACTACTGTAGCCCTTCAGTTTAGATGTGGAGAAAGCATGGTCAATATCTTCGATAGAGTATGCACAGATTACTGTTTTGCCCCTGGACAGAGATGGAGAAAAGAATGATTATATTAACAATAAAGGCAAGACAAGTAGTTATGAGGGCAATCATCAGCTAGAAATTGTCAGCTAACTACTCATGCTATAGTCTCAACATTCATATGACACATAAGTAAGTGAAACTTCCTGTTTTAGGTCTGGTTCTTGTTCATGCTGTCTCATCTTGTCCTGTATGGAACGTCCATCACTGAAGTAGTTTTTTATTTTTTTATTTTAGCCTGTTCTTCTTCAGTCTCACCGTTACATCCACCTAAAACTTCAAGTGCCTTGGCTTTAACCTATATTGTAAGCAGGCAAACCTCACTGCTGTGTCCCTACCACTGTCAGGGCAGAAATAGAGGCATATTAGATTCGTTTCTATTGTTTTCAGTTTGTTCAGTGTTAGTTTGTATGCTCTTTTGTTCAACTGTGACCCGATAAAGGACTCCAACTGAAACAAGCTTTAAGCTTAGCCGTGGTTAAAATTAAAAATCCATTTTGTCAGTGCAGAGTGCGATTATCGTCACTCCTTACTACATTCCAATAAATCTCTCTTTTGTTTGCACTGGACAAAGATGCACAACTTCACAACTCACTGTATGTGGAAAAAGAACAATGTTTTACTTTAGCTTTACGCTTCTCTCTACTGAAAGAAGTTACAAAGCATTCTGTTCTGTACTTGTACTAGGATGATAACTGATATCAGTGGATCATGATTTGCATACTTAGTGGAAACTATCTGAGATTCTGAAACCATCTGAAAACTGCTGTCACAGTAAAACAGAAATGGAACATGATGACAAACTTTGTTTTAAAATCTGACAAAATTAAACTCTGTGGTAGACCTATGAGGTGTATAATGTTAAGTGAGTACACAAGTGTCTTTGTGCTATTTGTCAGTTTGTTGTGAATATAGCAAATTATTAAGTCTGTTGACATACTTCAACTTTGGATAACCCTGGTTCCAGAGTTTTACCTTTGTGTGTGATTTTTTTGTGTTCCAGCTCACCATGCATTTGAAAAGAGGCCATACAGGACACCAGCCCTTTTGTCCTGAGCAGTCAGCACTACCGCCTGCTTCATGTTGTTGTACTGCTGCTGACTGTTTCCAGCACTGCACATCACCCGTGCCTTCATAAAGGTGGTCCAAGAGTCTGCCAGCAGGGCTCTGATGCCCCCTTCATCAACCTGGATATAACATAGAAGAACTGTGACAACAAAGTCGCCAGGGTTGCAGACAGGTTTCCAAAATGATTATGAGTATTTCTTTGTGCCCTCTTCCAAAATTTAATCCCCTAGCCCAGGCCACGTATTTCCACTTTCTGGTATTTTGGAAAAGAACTCTGCGATGTCATGGAATTTACCAGAAGTACTGCACAACTTGTCAGAGCATTTAATACACAGACACATGGTTCAACATGTGTGTAACCTAGTTTAGCACAAAGACTGTAGGTAGGTGGGACAAAGCAAGTCTAGAGTCACTAAAGTCAGCAAAGTAGGGCACAAGAGAATGCAGTTTAACCAGCTACCACAATACACAGTAATGGAGATATTTAATGGAAGATACCTGGTGCATTTATTGTAACTTATAGCATACAGTATATAGAGCTTGTTCTCTACCAAGATAGAGACCAAGATCTATAACACATTGCAAAGTTTAACAAGATAAAGTCAGGTGTACTGTTCACTTCTTAATTTTGAAGAAGTTACATGAGATGACATTCATCTGGCAAGACTAAATTAAGAAATTCCATGAATGCTTGAGACAGAGCCATCACTAAAAAGAAAATATAATTTGATTTGGACCCAAGTTTGACATTCATTTCAAGATTAATTCAGAAGGACGAAGGACACCCCGGATGTCTTACCTTTGAAAGCTAATTAAGGAATGTCTGCTTTGGCACTACTGACTGGAAAGTTTTGTGAAAGGCAACGTGCTTACACGTTTGTTGCACCCAGAGCTGTGCAGCAGCAGTTGTAAATCCTATATCCAGGTCAGAATCAGTTTATAAAGTATAAAGAAGGTAACATAGAGTGGGGGCGGCACACCTTTCAGGTTCATATCCTTGAGCTGACTGGGACATTTGCATGTTCCCCCTGTGTCTGAGTGGGTTCTCTCCAATAATAAAGGTAATTGGTGATTCTAAATTGTCTGTAGGTGTGCTTGTGAGTGTGAATGATTGTCTGTCTCTGTGTTAGCTCTGCGATACCTGTCCAGTGTGTACCCCACCTCTCGCCCAAAGACAGCTAAGATAGGCTCCATGGACATCAATGCCATGACATACTACAAAAAAATTTGCTTTGACAATACTGTTCTCTCCACAGCTTCTCAGATAACAAGCCATGGATTAACCCTGATATTAAAGCTCTGGTGAAGGAGAAGAAGAGAGCTCTCAGATATGGGAATAAAGAGGAACTGAGGACTGAGGAGATGAGAAGGAAGATCAGGGGGGGAAAGGCCAGCTACAGTAGGAAGATGGAGGAGCGGCTGCAGCAACAGAACATCAGGGGGGTGTGGAGAAGCCTGGAAGCCATTTCGGATCAGCTACTACATTTCAATAGGTTTGAGTAAGCACCCACTCTTCACCCTTTGCAGCCGCTCCCTCACTTGCTGAAACAGTGGCACACACCTTTGGCTCACCACACCATACACCCACTTCACACCAGGATGGACCCACTCACCCCCCACCCCATGCTTCACAGCAGACCAGGTGAGAAAAGAGCTCAGGAAGATAAAAGCAGGTTGAGTAGCTGGAATAAGAAGGTCTTTCCTTTCTGCTGATGTTAGGCTCCACAATGAACATTCTTAACATGCAATATTATTACTCATCAAGGTTCCACACTTTTACTATTTACCATGTACTGTGTACAACTTCATACCCCAATTACACCTGGTCCATCTGTGCTCTTCATTCTACTTTATTTTATTGTTTATCTTTTATACCCTACTCTTTTTACTTTTGATATTTTTCTGAAGCTTTTGTATGCTGTTGTAAACTGCAATTCAAATAAATGCTTTTCTTAATTCTTAATTACTTCACTTCACATCACTTTTGAGGAGCTGTTGCGCCATCCATCTTTATTTACAGTCTATGCTCCAAACACGCAAGATGGCACTGCCTGTATCCCTGAAACATTAGCGTCAGTTTGGCCATTGTGACGAAGTGGAAACACGTTGCGTATTTTTCTACACCCTATTCTTCCATTTAATTCAAAGAACTGGACTTTTTAGATTACAGGCAGTGTAAGTGTGATTTTTGTCTTACCGTGCATACTCGGCCTATACGGGCCCTGTATGGCTCCTCATCCACTCTCGCGGTCTTATTGATCTCACTGAAGAAGAAGTAGATCTCCTCCTTGAACCTTTCCGAAGATGGGATTATGGCTGCACCAGCAAACTGCGGATCTGGCAATGAGAGTTACATGAGTGAAGATACCCAAGACATCTCTTGCAGTAAGTGTAGCTTTATTTCATGATTTTAAATTAGTTATGGTTTAAAACAGGACTGACAATATTAATGATATTGCGTGAATCAACATGAGGATAAATGGCTCATGAAAATGGATGGGTTTCTGACAGCGAATACACCTACATGTTTTCCCCATGGGAATGATAGTAGATGATTTACAGAGAGTACCACCCACCATCTCCATATGCATTAGTCTAAACCTGTATGGTGTCTGCGTGACTCCCCTACTCCTACTCACTCAGCAGCCAAATGTTCTCTGTCTTCAGGAGTTTCTGGGAGCCAAACGTACGCCGGATTGAGCCAGCGTGACCTTCCACCGACGACATAGCAGAATACAGACTGCCGTCTAAGATGGCACAGAAAAAAAGCATTATAGAGGGTGAATGGAGGGTGAAAAAAGAGAGGGCACACAGTAAGCTTGATGGATCAGTGCAAGTTTCAGAGGGAGAGAGATTGGAGTGACACAGAAGGGGATTGACTGAGGTAAAGCAAGAGCAAAGAAGACATCAAGGCAGGAAAGCTTACTGCACCACTGAGCAGCTACCAACATATCAACATATTCCTCCAGAACCACTTAGAGTTCTGTCTCCATAGCAATGCAGAGGGGGAAGCATTTGAAATCGCGGCAATAACATCTTAATTAGGGCTGATTGTTATTTGAATGCTGCTCAGCTCAAGCGAGGGGGTTGCCTCTTTGCTTCCACAATTGATGGAAGAGCATCCTGCAGCGCAGACTCACCTCTCACTGATGAGAGTCTCTCTTAAAACAATCCGTCTGTGTTAGGTGGTTTAGCAAACAGACTGTTTGTTTGTGCCTGTCATCAAGCACTAAAACTACTGAAAGGTCACTTTAATTAGAAGCATCTCTGTTTCGTTAATGTGATGCACTACTAATAATCATGCCATTAACAGTTCCATTCCCCATGGAGTGGAGCAAGGCAGTAACTGTGACAATCTTGTGACACTGATAGATGCAAACAAATGACACAACAACAGTATACAGATAGATGTCTCTTGATTGTTTGGCACTCAGGGTGGTGTGATGCCTTCATTTGGTTCTTCACCTGACAAATTTCATATATGATCTCCCAAAGTGCATCTGTGTACTTGCTTAATTTATTTTTTTTCCGTTTTTTTCTTCCACTTTATAGGGGTTGGATGTGTTTTTAACTTCTGCCTTCTTGCCTTCAAATTGACCTTGAAATCCTATGGCTGCAACATGAGAAGAGATGTTCACAAAATATTTTTGATTCAAATGGGTTCATCAACCCTAGTGCGCGGTTTTGCCTCCGCCTAAATTTGATGCTGTAGCTACAGTGACAGCCCAGATCCTACGCAGACCGTACCGGCGTAGCCTGACGTGCATCTCATGTAGGGTTGGGTATCGAGAATCGAGAATCGATTGGAACCGGGACTAGCTTTGCGATTTTCCCGGAATCGTTTAAAAGTTTAATTTTCGATTCCTAGTTTCGATTCCCAGTCCGCCGACCGGAAGAAGAAACCGCTGAACACCAACGAAGAAGCGTCCACCGGAAAGGGTTGGCTTAACCGAACATCTATTTGAACATGGATAACGTGCGTCGGAGGTCCAAAGTGTGGCTTCACTTTCTAAACAAAATGTCTCGCAAAATGCAAGATTGCAATAAGATTGTTTCGTGCATAGGAGGGTGTACGGAGTTCATGGTGTACAAATAAATGTGGCCCGTCTTTGGTGCGCTGCGCCGGCGTCCTCCGCTGCCTCTTCCTCCGGCTCTAGCTCCGACCCCCATTCTGGCACCGCAGTGACTACACTGCAGTCCGAATCAATACATATACATTAAATAATATGTCTTGCGCCAACATTAACATCTTGCGGCAGCTAACAAATTAGCCCACATATTTTTTTTTCATAGACAATTTACGACCTGAGATTGCGAACGTTAGCCAGACTGATGACTCCACGACTCCGCGATGTGCTGCGTCTACTCCGTTCACCATAGCGGCAAGAAGATGCAGTACAGGAGCACAGTACATGGTTAAGTACCTGCAGCATACACTCATGTGCAAATGTGTTTTCATGAAGATTTTCAAAAATAAAGCTTGCAAGGGAAGTGTACCCCTGTGAAAATATTTTCATAAATTATAATATTTCAGTTCATAGATTTGATATTTATATTGTAGTTGAAAACAGCCCTGTGAGAAATTCATAGTAGGCTCATAAAAAGGAAAAAGTTAATCGAATAAAAATTGATGGAAAAGGTCAGACTATTTCCTTCAGAAAGACCGCTGGCTAGCTATCTCATTTAAAATATCCTAAACTTTTTTTGACCCTGCCTCTTAAAATAATCGGAATCGAGAATTGTTAGGAATCGGAATCGAAACAAGGAATCGGAATCGGAATCGGAATCGCTCAAATTCAAACGATACCCAACCCTAATCTCATGTTAGTATTTCTGGCTGCTTTTCCATCTCCACACTTATCGAATTGATTGTTTTAGATCAATAATGATGGAACACATCAAAGAAAGGTTAACTGAGGAGAAGTGTGGGATTTGTCTTTGGCAAAAGTTGCAAAAAGTTTCAGACGCCAGTGTTGAAAGTGAAGCAGGAAGTAGAAAATTAACCCAACTGGCAAAAAATGACAGACCAGTGTTTGGGTGGCGTTTGTGAGCCAGATTGACAAGTGTACAAGCATAAATGGCTGGCACCTGCTACTTGTGTAGGTTAGCGAGAACAGCACTGCCATTTAGCAAGCCAACAGCATTGCAACTTAATGTAGAAGATACAATGGCACAACTTTGGTGAAAAACAAACAAACAAAAAATGTTACTCGGAGATATAAAATCACAAAGGAAATTATACAACTGAATCAAAAAAAAAAAATTAACTTACCATTAACCTGCTATACAGATACAAAAGCCCTTGGAGACCAATTTGTGATTTAACACTAAACTCAGTTTTCCAGTTCCCTAAGCAGCTAAATGCTGTGGGTAATGCCATACTCTTATATATATATATATATATATATATAAAACAAGAACATTGTTAAACACATGAGGCTTTGCATGACTTGAATAGGAGGTGATAATAAGAGACAGATCACCCCTGGGAGCCCAGGACTCACAAGTGCTGCTCTGCTGCTCCTGACTCACATGAGCAAAGTTAATATAAAGAGCTTAAGGTAGCTTTGTTCCAAAATAAGATGTGTCATTGAGCAACCACTTTCAAAAACTGAGGTAAGACTTATGAAATGTTGAGACCAGAGGATGTGCTAGACTTTTTCGTTATCCGTCATTTTGACTGACTCTTCTTACAAAAACGAATTGAACGACTGCAAGTGAGACTTCAGTCAGAAAGACAGTTTCTTGCTTAACCCATCTATCGACCCGTACAGTGTTTTTAGAGTTGTTACATTGCTCCTGAAAGACATCTTGTTTCAATAGTGGGAAAATTAGGTTTCACACCTCGTAGTCAGGATAACTCAACCAAGAGTGTACCAAGAGGCTGAATGTCAACCAACACTGTGTGACATGATTTTCAGAAATGTTTACATACTCTTACACACAGAAACATAATAACTTTTACCAAAACTTTGCAAATGTTACAAATGTTTTGTTCATATTTCATAAAGCTGCACGTTCAATAAAAAACAGCCATTATTATGACTAACATGCTTCAAATTAATCTTATGTTATGGCTCCCTTGTTGCTTTTCATTGTCACACATATACCGGGAGGAGCTATTTACAAGTTAAACTGGAGCAAAGCAACAAGATCTGAAACACAACTTCCTGAAATATGACCAGTATGAACTGTGAACAGATCTGCTGTCTTGCCATCATTTTTTAGCGAATACAGGTGTGTAACCTTCACAGTGCATCGCTTTTGTTCGCTGAGGTAGCAATAGTTGCTGATTACTGTGCTATTTTGTCATGGATAATTGCTATCTTTCAGCACTGCATGCTCATATTAGAGAGGAAATGCTATTTTCACTATGTGGTGTGACTGAGTGGAAGCAAATCCTTTTAGTTCTTCACTTTCTTCAGCTCATATGATCCCATGAAAACGGGCTTTGACTGACACAGTCCTTCACTGTAACCCACACAGGTGCCAATTAACCCCACGAAAAGCACCCGTATGCTGCCTGCAGCGTAAGTTCATTAAGTTCACTGTTAACAATAAATCCTCTTGGTCAAGGGTGTCTCGTAGTAGTTGAATTCCAGTCAAGGTATTTGTAAGGCTTAGTTTCTTTCTCTCCCAGCTAAACATACACTTCAGCACGTAGACTTATTACCTGCAGGCAAGCTGATGGACCCGTGGGAAGGGTAGGGTGGTGAGATGTCAGAGGCTGAGGCTATCTGCCCACCCTGGACATCAGTCAGCACCGTGTCATTTACCTGCACAGAGAAGGGAGTTAGATATTGGAGCCGGCTGGAAGTCTGTAGCATTTAAACCCTGTTCTTCCCAGCACTGTGTGTTATGCTCAGCACTTACTGCTATCACACAGAGCATATCAATGTAACCCACTTGAGAACATTTTCAGTGATAAGCAAAAATGTCTTCTGTGGCAATAAATAACTCCCAGACTTGGAAATAATGGAGCAAATAAATAAATGCTAATTGAATCCCATCTTTATTCAGGCTCTTAAGTGAATCACTCACAACAGCAAAAAGTAAGACCTACTGAAGAAATTCTTACCAGCATCCAGCACCTGGGGCTTCCAGCATTTGTCCCACATACTATGAATGTGTCATTAACTTTCTGAATGACGGTGATGAAATTATCACACTCCAGCTGTTGGACAAAAGGAAGAGTAAGGTGAAAAACCCCCCGAAAAAACAGGGACAAAAGCAGAAAATGATGTGCAAATACACAGATTGGAAGAGGGATTAAAGATTAAAAGAGACGGGGTGGGGGGGTGTATGTGAAAAGTGATTAGAAAGGATGAGGCAGCACAGAGGGAGAAAGACAAAAAGAAGCCAACCAAGGGACTGAAAAGAAACAAACACAGGAAAAGAGAGTAGAGAGAGAGAAAACAAAGCAAGAGCACTACACAAAAAAAAAGATTACGAGAGAAAAAGCGGACTGCTCAGAGAAAGATATTTAAGAAAAAACTGGATCCCGTCCATGCTCTGAGCATCGTTGGCAGACAACACACAGAAGGATTAGACCTGCAGTACACAATACTCAATATGCATCACTTGTTCATTATGCAGAAAATGGACTGCTATCCTCAAGATAGGATGGATGGAGAATAAAATGTATACTGAGCACAAATTATCTTTATTTTCTGCTTTGCTCACATTGAATCAGGTTGGCTGTCTTTAACAGAAATGTGTCGAAATGTGTTGAAAAGTGTCAAATCACAAATTCAGATGGTTCTCTGAAGACGTGTGGACGTGTTTTACCAAATCCTAAAACCAGGGCCAGAGCTCGTGTGAGTGTGGGTGGATATGTAGGAGGATTGGTAGGCGGGTGGGTGGGCTGAGATTTGTGCACGTGTGTATGTAAGTTTCTGTTCTTGGGAGAAGTACTTTGTGTTTCAGCGACGATTTTAGATCGTCCTCGCTAACATGTGGGACTGAAGTTAGAGTGAGGGAGTTTAAATTGGGAGGGTTATTAGGCTTATTTGTCAAGACTGCAATAACCTAGCTCGCAAAATAACAGACACGTTTGTGCTGTTTGGGCTTGACGTTTGTGTTGTTTTGTGAGCAGAATCTGGTAAGTTTTGTATATTATGTGGCAGCATTGTTTTTCTAGATTCTGATAGGGGACATTCTTCATTCATTCAAGGCCAGGCTTGAACAAACTCACAATTTGTTTCTGAATCCAGCTTTCAGTGGTAATTCAGTAAATTGCACTTGCGTCCAATGCAAAGACTTAGAACAACATTTATTTTAATTCATTTTAACCACAATCTTTCTCTTTTTAGTTGTTTAATCCTAACCTTAACCTTGCTGCCAGGCACACAGATTGTAAAGGCATTTGCAATTTGATGTTGGATTTTAATAAAGCTGTCAGACAAGAGACAAATCAAACAAATAAAAAAAATGAAAATAATGAAAATAAAAGCTGCAGGCTCCTATAATCTCATTTAAGAGTCTCTGCTTCACAATTTGCAATCCCCAAACCTGAGCCATGATTACGAGTCATAAGAGAAATGAATTGGCAAAACTCCTTACATGAGACAAATGTTTGTATGGCCTGAGCTGTACTCCTCGGGATTTAATAAACAAATCTGTCAGCATCAGTGATGTATTCCTTCCAGAAACATTCTCTGTAGCTGATCACAACCTGACTGGCCCTTAGGGAGAACTGATTGAGTCATTTAGAATGTAGGGTTAAGATAAGAATGACTTTCTTCTACGTTCCAGATGGACTGATTTCATCATGACTGTAGTTGCTTGTTATTCTCAGCTTTGGAGACTATGTAAACTCCAGATGAGCTCATCCTGAAGTGGGCTGACTAAAAACCACTCAGTATGTCTGTAACACTAAAAGTGCTACCCACTGTTAACCTCTAATCTCCACCTCACTTCATGGATAATGCTTACCCCTGCAGGCTGTGTCTGTATATTACTGAACAATGTCCTGTCTTTCATTCCCCTTCACAGGACTATTGATTTTGCTGAATCACTCAGGACATTTTCATTTCCCACCATCTGTCACTGCCAGACTATCTGGAAGCTCTAGCTGTTTGTGCGGGAAAGACACTGCTTTCGTTGATGTCACACCTCTTCAATAATGCTTTTTTGAATGCATAGACACGTTTGCAGTAGATTCAACATCTAGACATCGGTAGCAGTAGCAGTAGCAGTAGCGGTAGCAGTAGCAGTAGCAGTAGCAGTAGCGGTAGCGGTAGCATCTAGACATTGGTAGGCCCATCCAAACTGAAAGCTCACTGTGAAGGTTATCACTTCAGGACTCAGTATATGTTATAAGGTTCTCTTTCTCAGATCAGGTCTGCTCATGAACCACAGAACCAATAGCCCTTTAGCAAACCAACATATTTCAAACCACAGCACAACTTCAACGCTGCAGTCCAGTAGCTGGCTAACGCTTTCCTTAAGCCTGTGCTCGCAAACTCTTCCACAGCTTCCACATACAATTTGTTTTTAGAAGTCTTAGATATTCTGGTGATAGGTGTCTTAATTCACATAAACATGGTAATCATTAGATGCCCAGAAAAGATGTTTCCTCTATTTTACTTTCATTTATGTTTATTTTCACTAATTACTACACCTATAGTCATTACACCATTGTTGTCTTGCACATGAACGAACTTCCATGTGAACGTGTTGGTAAAAAATCTTCACAACCAGTATAATCAGAAAGAATGACCACAGTCAGTGTCACTGAGACACTTAACTATTACTTTCCCAGACTTCTTTGTTTTTAATCCCATGGCATTAAACTTAAGACATTCAGCTTGCTTTTTCCTCACACTCATCAACTACATAAAATGATTTAATGATAAGGAATTTTTGATTGTTTAAGAATTAGACTGGTCTTTCTGTGTGGAGTTTGCGTGTTCTCCCTGTGTCTGTGTGGGTTCTCTCCAGGTACTCCAGCTTCCTCCCACCATCCAAAGACACGATCTTTAGGTTAATTGGTGATTCTAAATTGGCCATAGGAGAGTGTGAGTGTGAATGGTTGTCTGTCTCTGTGTTAGTCCTGCGATGGACTGTCCAGGGTGTACCCCTGCCTCTCGCCCGATGACAGCTGGGATAGGCTCCAGCAGACCCCTGTGACCCTTAACAGGACTAAACAGGTATAGAAGAAGATGATAATATGAACTCTTAGTTCCCTACTTACTACTCTTAATTACCCTACTAATGATATGAGGTACATAACTGGCAAGTGTTAATCTTCAAGTTAATAATCTGTGTAATCATAGTTCCTGTGAACTGAACAGAACTGTATCAAAACTGCAAAATGGTGAATGTGGTCTTTAATTACAAGTAAATGCAAATATACTGTATTATGTATATACAGCTTCGAGCAATTCTTGTTCAATAGAATCTCTCATTGATTGTGCTCATGCACAGCACTGCCCATAACTATGAATTGAACTTATTATTATTTTATATCTATTAACACAGTTGTTTTAATTCACACTGATATATTAATCGGTTGCAACATTTTTGCTATTTAAAATGTTTACCTTTTATTTTCTTGTTTTTTTTTTAAAGGACGACTCGTACCTTTGCAAATGGCAGTAAAGTCCATTCTATTATCTAATAGTGGTCAAGCAACAACATACATTTTCATTGGTTTTATTTTTAATTTTTATTTATTTTTTGTTGTTTTAACCTATCTTCAAGATTTGTGGGATAAAACCGGAGTACCCGGGGATAACCCACTAATGAAGACAGGTTTAAAGAGGAACTACTGTTTTTTACAACCTGGACCTTCTTTCTGGCATAAAATACGATTGTTTACTCACCCATATAACTTTTGTGAAATTTGCAGTCGTTCGGATGACCGAATGACTACAAATTACACCAGTTATATGGGTGTATAAACCGATCGTTTTTTAAGGTGCAGGTTGTAAAAAAAAAAAAAAAAAAATTTGTTCCACTTTAAGTCAGTAGACTTCTTATCAGATGTCACTGTCGGAGTTGTTCTTCCACATAGCTGGTTTCCTCAAACCCAGGAAGTGGCGGGTTCTTTTCCAGACTGAATGCTTCTTCTCCTCTAAGACATCATTAACCTCTATGGGTATGGGATCAAGGGGGGTGTTAAGGGTGGATCATGGAAGGCATTGGGGATATGTGCCTCCTTCTTGCATGGTTCTTGACGTCTGGCTATTTTCCTCTGGGGAGGCCCATAGTCGTTTGTCTCCTTGAGGTCATTGGAGAGCTTAATGTTGATGGAGACCTGCTTTTTGAGCTCCAGTTCAGTCTCCTGTAGTTCCTCTCGAAAACAGATCTCCTTCTCAGAGAAATATTTTTGAAGAGCTGTGATCTCTTCAGCCATTTTTTCACTGAGGGCATCACGTTGGGCTCTCAGGTTGTTGATGAGCTCCATATCTTGAGCCACCCTCTCTGTATGGGACTTGTTCATCTTTTCAAGTTCTTGCTTAAGGCTTTCAGCTTCCTGCATCACTGGGATAACATCATTATGATATTTGGAGCTGAGCTCCTGATTTAAAGCCATCAACTTCTCCATATCTTCTTGGAGAGCCTTGTTTTTCTCCTTCTCCACCTGAAGCTCACGTGAAAACCTTTCCTTGTTGACTATATGGG
Source organism: Planiliza haematocheilus (assembly GCA_005024645.1). NCBI lineage: Eukaryota > Metazoa > Chordata > Actinopteri > Mugiliformes > Mugilidae > Planiliza > Planiliza haematocheilus. The sequence goes on from SRSE01000806.1 coordinate 4,509,017, forward strand.
CCACCTGCAGCTCCTTATAGTCTTTGTGCAGGTCTTTCTTCTTCTTATGCCTGGTGGTATTGTGGACTTGAGCTTCAATTTTTGCAGTGCTGAGGGTCTCTGCATCGGCATATTTCTGCACTCTCTCTAGCTCCTTCTTGGTTTCTTTCTCCCTGTTGATGTACATTTCTTTCTGGGATTTCTGTCTACACAACTCCGACCTCGCTTCATTCAGTTCGTTGGACTGCTGGTTTAGTTTGAGCCCCTGCTCATTCACCAGAACATTCAGTCTTTTAATTTCTTCAAGGAGCATTTGGGTTTCTCTACAGTTCGGCTTCCTTCTCTCCTCTCTAAACTTCCTCCTGATTGGGCAGTTTGGGTTGTAACCTGCCATTTCTTACAAAGTGGAATCAATGTAATGAAATTGTAAAGTAATCAAATGCTTTGCAGTGTGTCTCCGAACAGATATCTGTATCAGTGATCCGTGTATTCGCTTCGTCTCAGTGGTGTGTGTCTCCTTCTGAAATATCGAAATAATGTGTTCCTCTGAACAGTTGAGGTCCTATTTAAAGATTTCACTATTTCTTTCAATATTCAATATGGTCCATCAGATTCAAAACAAGTGTGAGATGTTTCAGTCATAGAATAGTGATGGTCCGACTATATGAAAACCCAAGTTGTCTTGAGTTTGGCACCAACCATAACACAGTGGTTTTCATTTGCACTGGTTAATGAATGGATGTAACATTTACATATTTGGGCAACCTATGGTGTCTTATGGATTCACTGGTGCAACAAGTGTTAAAGAGTGACTTTCAGGTTTGCAATCCAGATGAATTATAATGCAGAAACAACATTCATGAATAAATATGTGTAATAAAGTTGTGTAATAAATAACATTTAAAGCCATTTTTGTAACTAAAACACAGTTTAGTATATGTATGTTTGAACTCATTTGTTTGTAAGACATATTCAGGTTTTAGTTATGAAATAATTACAATGAATTCTCCCAGCTGAAGTAGAGTATAATGGTTTGGATGAGTTCTTGTGCTGCCCATTTTACTGCCTTGTGTAGATAAACAGTCAGTTTCCCAAGATAGAGCGTACTTTCAAATTTGATCAGAGGTTTTTAGGGATATGAGGGCCCACGGGAAAAATGGTCAGCTTGTCTCACAAGTTATTGTGTTAACTGGGCAGATAGCACTCATGTCACCTTGCCGAGGACGACATTATATCAACAAGTCCTTTAAAATTGAATGTATCTTTCTATATCTGTCTCTGGTTGTTTTCTCACCTTCACACTACAAAGCTACTATTTTCCAGAAATTTTACATCTTTTCAGTAAAATACTGTCAGTAGAATAGTGTCAAGAGAATGAACCTCTTCATTTTGGTAATGCCCCAAATGCTCCTTGCCATGGCTGCAGTCATTTTGCAGGATGCAGTCCAACCAACAACAACATCTGTTTATCATTGTTCTTCAAAAAGGGGGGATGAAAACTGACACAAAAGAACCAGACATATCTTTTTTAATTTCACGCATACTTCGCATCCTTATCAAAAACTGAAGCCAAAGCATTTTTCCAGACCAAATTGTCAATTTGTTTTCCAATTTCTTGCCTGACAACAGCTTGACAATGGTGTTAGGTCTGCCCGTGGCGTTGATTGGATGATAGCTTTCTCAAAAAAGCTGCTGCTGTTACCCATAGTGCAAATTGACTACAGATAGTTTAATCAGAGAATCCGGTGTGTTCGGAAAATTGTGGCAACCTTATAAGCGACAGATTATGAAATAGCAGATTATGCAAATATGTTCCATTCCTTTTGGCAAACATGATTCGTCCAACCAACAATGGAGACCGATGTTCATTCATTGGCTGAAGCTCTACCATACTTCATTCAGTATATTGTAGTAAAACTGGCAAACTGCTTGCTGAACTGCAGTGTTGTTTCAGGATGAAGTCATCTTCATGACCATTTTCTATGGCTGTATATGCTACAGTATGGATTTGTCGTTTCTATTTTAATTATTTGCTCTATCAGTTGATTAACATAGGTAAATAGGTTAATTAAACCTGAGCTTTGCAGCATAAAACTCACTGTAGATGATGATGATGATGATGATGATGGGAAACAGGAAGATGTAGATGATATGCACAGATGTGAGAGCTTTGCAGAGGTCATGGAGGTGCTGACAGTGAGGATGAGTCTCTACCTCAGTTGGTGCAGCCTTTGCCTTGCAGGTCTCAATTGCAGTCTGATCGGATGCCGCTGGGATCTGTAGGAGGAAGGACCGTTTAGTTTGTGCCAAGTAGTTTCACAGCTGCTCTGTTCCAGAGTGAAAACAGTGACCCTGCTGCAGCTTTTGAAACACAATCCTCTCAGAAAAAAAAAACTCCAGTTTATAATACAACAGTAATCCCTGTTTCAGAGAGAGAAGAGTTATTTTATCAGTCAAGATTTAGTCATCGAACCCCCTTCTTTTCCTTGAATTGGCTCCACATTTCCCATTACAGTAACAAGCCCTAAAAGAATCTCACTACATGAGGGTGGAGGGAGCAGAAAGAGTTGGGTGAAGAGGCAGAATGAATTAATCCTTTTGAGAAAACTCCTGCGTCCTTGAGTCTTGATTCTCCATTGCAAAGTAGATATGTGAGTTTTCTGACCCTTTAATAATAAATGTCCCCCTCTGCAAATGTGAAAAAGGACTTTCACTTTCCATTCTTTGTGGCTGACGCCAAGAGCTGATGTTTGCTCTTGGTGCATTTAAGAAAATTGTTATTTTTCTATGGCTACACTCGACTAAACAAAACTGCACTGGACATACCTCAACCTGACAAGGTGTCAATTAAACGTGTAAGTAAGAAAAACACACGGTCACACTCGTTGTTTTTCCACAAGCTGTTATTCCTCCGTCGAGGAACACCAAGCCAATAATCATTCTAAAAAAGTAAAAGTCAGATATGGCTGCACACCAGGTTTGCAGTCGCTTCAATTTGTTCGGCTAGTCAGTGCTGACACTATAACCCACATACAATGTGATCTCATGCCAGTGATGACATTATTACCTCAGTGAATTATGTTTTCTCCGCACACAGAGATAGATTTAGCTTCATTAATGTATGTATGACCCAACTTCCTCTGTCTTTGCTAGATCTCAGCTGCTGCACTGGGTCAGCAGCAGGCTGACCATCAGATGGCTCTTCGCTCTCTCTGGCTCACTATGTCGTCCTCACAGCAGGATGGCAGCTATTTTTGTTTTCAACCCAATGCCCTTGGCAATCAGTTACAGATTTAAGACGCATTTTTTTTTTCATATATTTCCAAAAGAATTTTGTCTTTGTGATCCCACATTACCTTTTTAAACAGCTATAGAAATTTTCCAGCAAATACCGTACTTTTACAAGTACAAGTTACAAGTTTAGGCACGAGTTCATATAGTATTTATATTCATATTTCATTCAAACATTTAGTCACATCTAACCTCTAAACTCAAAAAGGTGTGTTTACAACGTCCAAACTCATGTACACAAAACTCTAGGCTTTCAAATGGTAACATCAGCCTTAAGATGTGACACCACTGCTCTTCAGCTGTTGGTGCATAGACGTAACAGTTTATCAAGTTAACAGGGTTAACAGACTCTTAGCTACTACATTACAAAGAAGTAGCTTACCACCATTCCACTCAACTCTACCATTTGGAAGGCATCAGCAAAAACGTCAAAACGCATGAATTTGTCAATCTTATTGCACATTTCCACTTATGAGACTGGGAATTCATAAAGAGGAGAATTTTTCACAAACATGATACACATGACCCAGTTTGACACATGTCCACCTTCCAGTAACTTAGGTGAAGTTCATCAATGTAGGGCTACATTCATTCCAAAAACATTTCACCACATAAACAGCTGTTCTTTTACAAACTGCTGGTCAGAATCAAGACCAGCGTTCATTCATTCATTATCTGTAACCGCTGTAGGGTTGTGAGGTGGTAAGACAGTTTTAGGAGTTTTAGGTCTCCTATCATAAAGATAATGATAAATCAGACCTAACAGATTAAATCTCGCAAAACATCCCGTTAATTCATGCAATTCCACAAAAGCACTCCAAAGTAAAGTGTACCTGCAGGTCGCGGACCCCTCTGTCTGTGAACGTCAGCACGTAGATCATTGCCTGGCCGCCCACGTAGAGTGTGTTGCTCCCTTCCTGATGGAACATGCTGATGTAGTTCTCAGGCTTGTTGAAGTGGAACCTGGAGGGCTCTGAGGGTCAGAAATGCAAACTATCAGCTGGCAGACAAGAGCTCTGATTGAGTGCAATTATTGTTTTTATTGTTAAAATGTGTGTTTTCGTGTGTGTAATTAAAACATACCCTGTGGTACTAACATTTCAATATTTTCAGTTAAGTGAGCTCCAAATTTATTCTAAAAACAAAAGGAAAAGCAACTACACAATTCATTGTGGGTTTTAATAACATAGCAATACTTTCTGCTGCTGCTGCTACTAATAGTTTACTTCAAATGCTACTACAAATGTAAAAAACTAAGAAGAAGAACAATTTTTACAGGTCATTGTTAAAAAACACCAAAGGAAATATGTCAGAAAAGGGAAAACAGATTAAAAAGATATATAATGTAGAGGTCAAACATTCATTCATCTTCTGTAACTGCTTGTCCTGTGAAGAGTCACAGGGGTGCTGGAGCCTATCCCAGTTGTCATCACGTGAGAGACAGGTCGCCAGCCTATCTCAGGGTTAACACAGAGTGACAGAAACATTCACATTCACACCTACGGCCAATTTAGAATCATCAGTTAACCTAACCAGCATGTCTTTGGATGGTGGGAGGAAGCCGGAGTACCCGGAGAGAACCCACACAGACACTGGAAGAACATGCAAACTCCACACAGAAAGGCCCAGTCAGCATGAATTCCAACCCGGTGAGGCATTATTGCTAACTACCACGTCACTGTGCTGCCCGAGGACAAACACAGTAACAAAAACTCAATGCATGACAGAAAATTTTCTGGATCAAGAGTTTGATGTACCTGGCCTAAGCACCTCTGGCAGATTGAATCAAAGACCAGAAGCCATGATGACAAAGAGACAAACCTGTGGTATTTAATCTACATTTGATCCCATCACTAAAGGAGGCAGCTTGAGGAGTCTGGTGTGATTAACTGGTGTTATTTATACAGACATGTGAACCAACATTAATGCCCTTTACATTCAACACAAAGTCTTTACAGAATGTGATTTGGGTGTTAGAAGAAAAGGGCATTTGGTGGGAGCATAAATATCACTGAAGTAATCATGTGGGCAAATCCCATCACACATGAATTACACTCTGGACACCTCCAGAAGGCTCAAAAGCACATTTGGGCATCTCTGAATCACACATCCAATCAGACTCACACTTACCTACACTGCAACTGTGCCTGTATTTAGAGATGAGATTAAGACCACAACTACTGTTAAAAAGATGCAGACAATGTTAAGTAAATTGTATATAAAAGAATGATTTATAGGCCATAGACCTATGATTAGACATATTAGTCTTTTTATTTCAATTGGACTACGCTCTTGAACTGTATTCCTTAATTTATTTTGTCAAGAGACATTCAGAAAACTCTAGCTCTACCTGTTAGGGCTTCTCAGAATTTAGATTTTTTTTTTTTTTTCTCATCCCTTGGAATAAAAAAGATATTTAGTGTGACAGCTAAACTAGGATAAACCAGGATGAAGTAGTGGTAAGCGATGGTGATGCAGGTTGCTAGCCAACCAACAAGTTTCTATGGAAACAGGCCACTCTCATTGGAGGGGATCTAATTAATGAAGCTTGCACTTCACAAGGAAGTGAGAGATACTCAAGGAAGTCCAATGTGGCTGTGGCATAGATACAAGTGTATACCTATCAGTTTCATGTTCTGCATTAGGTAGCTATCAAAGCTCATCGACAGATTTCTATGAATATTAGCTTTTGGCAGTTATAATGGATACGATAACAGCTGTGTTTCTCTGTTGAGAAGATCAACATGGCCGTGGTTCTCCCTCATACAGTATGTATATATATATATATGCAGTTTTGGTTTCTTATTATGTGTGAATGGGGTTGTTATGTCAGGTTAGTGTTTAGAGTTTTGTACATATTTTCTTTATTCTATTTGTCTTACATTTCTTTACTTTTCATTTATTTTTAATTCCAGTACTTCTACTGCACCTTAAGGGAACCTCAGGTCACCTTAATTTCATTGTACCTGTACAATGACAATAAGGTGCCTACATAGATTACAGCTGTCCCCCCTGGAACCTCGCCATGACGTTTAAGCCACAAGGGGCCAGCATGCACATAAAGAATGCATTTATTTCACCTTAAGAGAAAATGGTATCAATTGTCTTAATGGGAATTATTTTTCCAATTGACCAGATTTAAGGCTAACAGCATTTTTCTTAATCTGATTGAAAAGTCCTTCCATTAGCACCACTCTGTTTAGGTTAAGGAGGTTACTTAAGACAGTATATTCTGACTGGACTGTTATAGTGGTTATTAGAGAAATACGTGTGTCCATGAAAATACTGACTGTAATGTTTTGTTTTCAAAGAAACTACACAAAGCATCTTGAATTCCTGGAATGAGAAATCCCACACACAAGGAACAGGATGTACAGTCATTTCATCTTCGGTCCGGGTGTAATCTTAGTGTTCTCATTTGTACTTCCAACAATATGTATCTGTGAGGGCATCATTTTCTTTTGTTCTACCCTTGGACAAAATTTATGCTGCTGGGTGAAAATCCTTCATTTTTAAAAGGTCAGCTTTTCAGGAAGTGAGAAAAAACAGCCTTTTTTTGGCTTGTTCTTAGAAAGTGGCTTCATTAAAATCCACGCTTGGCGATTTTCTTTACCCTCAGAGGAGCATGTAATCCTGGAAGTTAAAACATTTTCTAATTAGCAAATCACAAAACATAGCCCTGATGGCACCAAGAATTGTACGAGGAGAAAAGCACAAACACAATTTTTGGGAATAGCTCGGACTTCGAAATGCATTTTGCATGTTGAAAGAAGAAGGAAGTCAAAGGTTCTGGAAGCTTTTGAAGCGTTTTTTTTTTTTTTTTTTTTTTGACTACATGAACTCTTTCCCTCCCTGAGACTGACCTCAAGGCCCTCCATTATGAACGTGACAAGAAAATCTATGAGGCTTTTAGTGAGGGAGAAGGTCAACACAAATGATGGCTGAACTTCAGTAAAATGTTCTGATATTTAGGATACAGCTGCAGATGTCAGGTTAGATTTGAGACGAGCTGCAGTTCCTTTTTTAGTCGTTAGCTCTCTGTAGCTTTCTTTAAGTTTGTCTCCATATATTTCTCCAGCTCTTTGTCCTGCTTTGCCCGTATCTGACTTTCCGTGTTGCTCTTACTCTCAAACTGGCACATTCAAAAGATGCTGTGTACAAAAGATTGCGTTGCCTTGTTCACTAACGAATCCAAATCAGAAATCAAGTCAGAAATGAGGAGAAACCCTGTTTTTACCCCTGAGCAAAACAATCTTACACTCTCAAATGTGAGTATATATTAAACCATATTACTAGGTTTGGAGGTCTTTAAGCTGCACTAAATAATATTTAACATAAAGTCTCAGTTGGCATACCAACAAAGAATTATCATACAGCTCTGTGAAGCATTTTAGCCTATATTTTAGCAAGTTCTTCTGGTTTTATGGCGCTGCATCTTTACTGTGCTGGTTCTGCCAAAGTTTCCATTATCAGCAGGAAGCCAGTCTCTGACAAAAGCCCCTGATAAGATAGTTTAATGCTACCTGAACAGCACCAAAAAGCACAAAGAGAAAAGTTAGCGACATGGGTAACGGAGGATTTTCAAGAGGCACTTACAGTTTTCAGGAGCTGATGAGCAAAACAGGGCTAAGAAGCAGCGGGAAATTTAACTAAAAACCATCAGGTGGACAGAAACAAAACCCTCAGTGAATAATGATCTTTGTCTGCATCAGCTGGATGTGTTATTTTGGCATTTTAAGGCTGTGGAATTATGTACCAAGTATTGGGAGTTGCACAGCTCCATATCAGGCCATTATTTAGTACTGATAACTCTCTGTATTATTTGCTTTATTGTCCCTTTTATGTCCACAACACGCACACTTCAACTAATGCAACTTCAAATTCTACCTTCATGGAGGACTCGTAATCATTATTCCAGTTTTACTGATTGATTCGCCTTAACGGCATTTTTGGAAGCTGTGGTTTGTGTCCTGTTGCACTGCATTACATTGAGATGTGTGTAACACAAATGCCTTCCCCATTTATATTAATGAAGGCAAACACCCTGAGACTGAAATATTTATGGGGGCAGAATTTATTACCTGTGCTCTCCTTGTTGCTTGTTGGGATGGAGGCACTTACAGTTTCTGATGACATCTTGTTTTTCCTACGGCTGAATGCACTTATTGTAATAGACTAAAGTACATGCCCAAAATGGATGCAGTGTAATGTATTCCTTAGTTCTCACTTTAGTAGCCCACTTTTAACCTAAAACCAGGTTGTAGCTTTCAAACAATTCCTTGAAGGTATCAGAATCTGCCAGATGCCCTAATTTTTGTAAACGCTGCCAAATTAGGAGCTGACTACCTCGGAGCTGTCCGAGGTGCTGAAGCAGCACTGAACTGTGACTCTGGGTGGATTAGACTGATTACTACCTGTTCTCCCTCCTGTGTGTTTCTCTGTGTCCTGGACGAGCGTCCATCACTAACCCTGGAATTGCATAACAACGAGTTTGATTGATATGACATGCACGTCCGGGGCCGTCATCTTGCCCGTTTTGCGCTGTGCTCATCCGCGGGGAGGGGAGCGATCCAGATCCAGATAACTTGACACACAGCCCCCCCATCTCTATTGATTGCTGAATACATTAGAGGGCTGTGTGAGGTGTAAAAAAGCGTGAGTGGAATAAATAACTAGGAGTCGGCTTGGAATTTTCCATTCATTGCGCTCCTCTCCTGCTCCCCCCTCTGCCTTTCCGTGTGCATGTACATGTATGTGGTGGCTGGTACATTAAAGCTCCCTTTTACTGGCTCCTCTGCTGCAGTGTAAAGCAGCTGCCGTCTGTCCGTGTCCCGCATTGCAGCTCGGCAAGGACGCGGGAGCTACAGTGGATGTGTCAACCTCCAAAGAGTCATAATTCACAGTAATGATGCTTTTTTTCGCGATGGCAGGGGCGGGTGTTTGAAGGGTACAGGCTCGCTATGTGATTTGGGCGTCTTGACAGAGGAGAGGCTTCTGGTTTTATTCCACTCTGTGCGCCTGAAATGATGCTGAGGTGTGACGAGACGGCTACTAATTAGAGCCTGTGTGACCCAGAGACGAGCAGATCTTCAACTTAGTAGTGCACTGAGATAGAAGTGAACCAACGAGCTGTCAAGAACAACCACAGAAAAGCATCAAGTTGCACAAATGAGACCCAACTCACTGTAATAAGATGCCGTGTCAGATACCTGCGAAAGTCATGAATTTGAGAGAGATTGAGTCATATTCATTGTCTTTTGTTTACACTGGGATTAAGCAGCAGAATTAATTCTCCTCTAGATGTTTATCCTATTAGAGCCTCGGAACATGGGGCCTGAATGGTGGAGCGCGTAATTTACTACTCGGTCAGAGGGGGGAGGGTGATGTTTTAATAGATGAATTTCAGAGGTAGCCTCATCTCCAAGGCTTTTATGTGTACTATTTCTGCAGCTTTTTCAAATGGCAAGACAATAACAGGATATGATGAGAACTGGAAAATAACCGGGTACATCACCCCCAATGGCAGAACTCATTCGTTCACTCATCCGTCCGTCCCTCCAACCATTCATCCATCCATTCATCTTCCGCCACACTTCATACATAAAACACAGATTACTAAAACATTCTGCGTGATATACATTAGTAGCTGAGTGAATATTCTGAGAACAGCAGCTTCCTACCGTGCACAACAAATTTCAGCCGAGGTGACTTTCCGGCGATCATCGTGACCAAAAGCGACATCAGGATGAAAGAATTCATCTTTCTTGAGGATCTATCGAGTGCAAACGGATTCCTATAAAATTGTTAAACCCTACGAAGCGGTCCCCACGAGATCCCTCTTCTTCCTTGCAGCCTCTGTGGTTCCACCCCGATCTGCCGCGTCTCAGAGCTGTGCCAACGACTGCTGGTCCCAGTCCTTCTCGTCGGTCTTCTTCGGTCAGTTCAGTTTAGTAAAGTCGGGGTATCAGGCTCCACCTCGGAAACAAAAGGGAAAAAAGGGGGGGAGTGTATCCTTACAGCTGGACCGTCTGGATGAAAAGTGGCACTGGAAATAATGACTATAAACACATTCTTGTTGGTTTGCAATTACAGGCGTGTGTGGCTTTAGGAAACACGTCATACAGTACCTGTTGCTGATAAAGATGAATCTCACTGATATAATGGGTTTTTTGTTTGTTTTTCTTTCCATCTAATTCCACATTTTAAAAGTCTGATACTTTTATTCTAATGCAGTTGAATTTAAACCAAACATGACAGCACATGCACATACAACATACATGACCTCATGCATGAGCAGCATTAACCATTTTACACGACATTCTCAAATGATTTATGAGCATAAAGGCCAGTTTCCTCATGGTCATATTGTGTTTGCACCCAAGCCCTGACACCAGCAGGCAATAATGATACTGCCTCAGCCACTGCTCCCACTGTAATGTCCAATCAATATGTGTCAATAGTGCTAGAGTGCCTGAATAGGAATGAATCAGCAGTTTGACTGTGCTGCGCTTGCATTTGTGAAGTTAATTGACTCAAATTTGAAAACCCTAACCACTCTAAACGGTGAATGCCTGTCAGTGGAAGCAACCAAACAGATGCTTCCATTTTCACAAAATGGCTCTCTGCAGGCACCATCCAAAAGCATCATTTGGGCTTCTTTGAGACATTTCGCTGAGCTCCTTGAAGAGAAAAATCAGCACTGAGCACCGAGAGTGCGCTGAAAAAGCAAGGGGAGGCATCCCTGTCTTTTATCCGTTCAGAAAGCGCTATGTGACACACACAGGTGGATCCTTGGAAGAAACAAGCCTGTAAAACCCCATCCACTGGAGGGCAATTTCTCCCCTTTTTGATCTCCGTCAAAAGCCTTAATTGTCTCTCAGTGTTGAATCACATCCTTTGAGTTCAGTGGAAGAAGTGCTAATCTAAAAGTCAGGATTTAGTTGTTTCTCTTTATTTAATCCAGCTACACACATTTACCATCAAACATAGAAAGTATAAGGGATTTGAAAGGAGATTTTGATCGCTTGTTATTTGGGTGAATGGTAGCACCACTTAGGGGTTTAAATGACTAATTAGTGTTTTACCCTCAGTTATCAATTACCTCCGGTTTTTCCTCTCTACCCTGGAAGCAGCAGACAGCTGGTTATTTCTGTTGTGATGAAACCTCTGTATGTCTGTTACACAAATTACTTCACTTAGCCCTGCGATAGACCTGTCAACCTGGAGACCTGTCCAGGGTGTACCTCACCTCTCGCCTGATGACAGCTGGGATAGGCTCCAGCAGACGCTGCAACCTTTCCCAGAAAATAAATGAATGAATGAATGAACAAATTACTTCACTGTGGGGTTATTTTTATATTGTTCAGTGCATTGTGAACCACTAGGTGGCAGCAATAACAGGGTTTTCAGTCATTGTTTCATCACTATAATATAATAATTTTGCCCCCAGAGTAACTTCAAAAAGCATGTTTTAAGTACTTGCACTGCAATTAAAGCAGATATAGATGAAATCTGGCATGAGGCTTTAAGTGAAACTATAACACAACTGAAAAATTGTAAATAATGGCTGCTGATATAAAATTGGTAAAAAATTTAAATGGCAAGTAGATACTGTGCATGCCTACATGCTTGTGCATACAGCCAAAGGAAGGCAGCTGTCTTCAGTGTAATTAACTTCTCTCATCTGAAGTGAGTCGGGCTAAATACATTAGAAGATGATCATTACAGACTGAGATCCGGTTACAAAACACTTAAAGATAATTGAGGCAAATTGGGGTGTGCTTGTAAAATGCAATCAGTCAGTTTAATTAGAGGTTTTACTTGCAGGTTAAAATCAGCATAAGACAGTAGACTGCGGGATAAGTCAGTAAATTTGCAGTATTACATGCAAGTGGGTAAGATTATTTCAGAATTGAAGGAGAGAAGTGCAGTGTAACTTTAAATAATACAGTGACAAAAAACAGACAATTTTGTTGAGCTTTAAGAACAGCAAAGAAATGTCTCGGTCCAATAGGTTGTTCCAGATTGAGATATTGTGAATCACTGAGTTGATAGTCATGGAATTTGGTTCAAATCATACTGTCAAGAGGATTATATCAAAGTTTGCAGGATCCCCTGACATGAATATTTCTCTATAGTGACCCTAAAACCTCCAACTGTATTGCACCAAATTCTGGACTTTAAAAGGGTTATCTTTGAAAGATCTACTGTCCATACATGAGCTTTCAGGGGAAAGGCCAGTGACTGCACACACTGCAAAAACTGTTGCCTAGATCTAACTCAATAAAATAAGGCAACATTTTCCAACCACTTTTTGTAAGTTTAGTCAACTAATTTGTATTCTAAGTAAAGAGAACTTAATAGTATGTATTTCGATTTATGCCAAAAAATGAAGTTGCTTTTACAGAAAAAGCCAAGAAATTGAGTAAAATCAATGAAAAAAACATCAGCACGTTAAACACACAAGACTTAATTAAAATAAGTAATATTTAAATGAAAAAAAAATGTTTTTTGTACTCTATTTTATTAATTTTGACCAATTCACCCTTTCTTTGTTTTGAAAATGGAAACTGCTTAAAATAATTAGTTAGCATAATAATAAAAAAAACAAGACATCAAATTCCAACCTTTATTAAATCATTACCATATCAATTAACAGTGGCAATGAGCTGGACAGTACAGTCAACATCCATATTTAGTGCACAGAATGCATGACCTCAACTTTTTAAAGTGCAGTTAACTAATTACAATATCAAGAGGAAGGATGGTAATGCAAATAACAAGTTAATCAAAAATCTAACTTAAATGGCTTTAAAACATATCAACAAAGTTAATACACATCAAGAAATCTGGGTTAGGCATTTTCAATCAACAAATACACAAAAAAACTAAATTATGCGTACGGGGCAGAACAGCAGAGAGGTGGTTAGCAGCACTGATGCCTCACAGCGAGAAGGTCCCCGGGTTGGAATCCATGGGCTGACTGGTTCCTTTCTGTGTGGAGTTTGCATGTTCTCCCTGTGTCTGCATGGGTTCTTTCCAGGTTCTCCAGCTTCCTCCCACCGTCCAAAGACATGCTGCTTAGGTTCATTGGTGATTCTAGACTGGCTGTAGGTGTGAGTGTCTCTCTGTGTTAGCACTGTGATAGACTGGAGACCTGTCCAGGGTGGACCCCCCTCGTCCGATGACAGCTACGACCCTTAACAGGAATAAGCAGAAGATTAACACAAGATGAATTAATGAATTATGCGTACAGTACATGGTGAGCATACACTATAAACTGTAAAACTGGCATATTCAAATCAGTGCCAATAATCCATGTTTGCAGCCGATGGGGCCTCTCAGGGAAAAGGTGTGTTAGTGGAACAACTGGAATGACTGACAAATGTGTGAATGTACCACAGATACTATTGGATAGCCATAGCAAATCTTCTTGTTAGGACACCTGGAGGAGTACTACTGTTTATTTGTTACTGCGGGCGGGAAATGTGGCTACGTGCTAAGGTGCAGCTAGCTCCACTGACTGAGAATACCACATACTGTATAATGGTGCCGGGACGCCATGGTAGTTTGCACTGCTCACCACAAGCTAATGTGTGTTAATGCCGACCCATTGGGTCATTCCACACTAAGCCATTGTACGGATAAACGGTAATATTCGCCACTGTTTATCAGGTATGTGACAGTCACAGCATCGGTGTGTGTGTGCTGTGACAGACATCGAAGTGAGGACGTCTAAGCAACGATAATGTTTTTTTTAGAAGTTACGCACTATCTGTATGAGATAAACTACTGCGCAAATACATAATTTGCTTATCATAAAACTCGCACAGGTATAGACAGTAGCTAGGCAGCTAGCTAGCTAACTGGTTGAATGCATAACTGTGCATATTTGAAATGGCGTTGGCGGCCGCTAATGTAGCTAGCATAATGTAGGAAACAGAGTAATGCCTTAGCAAAAAGCGCAATACAGTCATGTTAATTCGGACAAAATCTAAATTTGAACAATACAAATAGTTATTTACCTGAGGTGGGTGAAGTATTTTTATCCTCACGCTCGGTGAAAAACGTGCCAGGCTACACGGAGAAGAGTGAAGAATCTGTCGGTCTTGTTCTTCCGTTGCAGGTGGGCGGGGCGTGTCGTTCTACGTCTGACATAAGCTTTTAAACTGAGTTTTGTGAAATTAATTTATGGTCAAATCCAATGAAATTAATTTTAATATAGAAAATATTAAGTTACGAAAATACACACGCGTTTTACTTAGGGTTAACTCAAAAAACAAGAAAAACAAAAAGAAATCAATTTGTTGCAGAAAATATACTTTTAAAAATAAAGTCAAATGGACAATGCCACTGAGAGACTTTTTACAGTGCAGGCAGATGGTTAATTTTCCTCCTTGGACGGAAATGACATGACAAAATAACGCCAGAATTGAGGCCTATATAATAACATAACAAAATCCTGGCTGACGGACAATTAACAAAACAACTAAGTTTGTGGCTGCTAACCAAAGTATTTACAGAGCCGTTTATCCAAATTACAGACTTAAGGACTTATACTAACTAAATTCTTACTAACTTTCCGTCATCGACCGCTTTTTTTTTTTTTAACTGACGGAAAACTCTGAAGGCATCTGTCATTTTGACGGATTGCAATTCACACCCCTGACCACCTGGCGAGTGACATTATTAATTGGCTCTTGTCTCTAATCGCAATTGCGTTCCAAACATCGCGGAACTTTTATCAGTGCACGATTTCCTACACCGATTTATACTGATGCACATACCATACCTAACCATAGACCCTAACCCATGGGCTAACCGCAACTAAGACGAATATGTCTATGTGGCTAACCGCTACCAAAATGGAGGAATCGTACGAAAGCACGTTGCTAGGACTGATGAGTTTTTGTGCAAAAAAGCGCTTCACTCTACGGTGCCATAAGAGCTGTTAGCGCTAGCAGTCCCTGTCCGAGTACAGAGAAGACGTGTCGGCAGCCAAGATTTTTTTTTCTCCCCTACCATTTAAAGTCAATACTGTCAGTACTTAAAAGGTATTTTAAGCGAATGACGTGAGTTAATGGAAATTAAATGCTACTGAACTGCATTATTATCATGACCTTGACCTTGTCAGTCAAAATGACAGACAACGAAATAGTCTAGCGCAACCTCTGAAAGTGAACTGGCTATTTGTGAAACTATCCTGTCACAGAAATCGTGTCTTACCTCTCACTTCACTTTCACATCTCAACGACTGCAACAGGAAGTCTTGATGTTGACATCTGCTGGCTAGACCAGAACGCCCAAAACATTGTCTGTTGCAGATGTTAGCCGACAGACTCCCAGATTAGTATTGAGTTAATGGGCAACAGCAAAAAAATAACTAAAAAAAAATTAAATGAACATCATGTGTGACTTGTTTGGCACAGAGGAAATACCATTACTTAACACACAGTTACACACACACACACACACACACACACACACACACCCCATCCCCAACACAAAATGGTTTGGTCACTGATCAAAATTTGATGTTGCCGTTTGATGATTGGAAGTTCAGTACGCTCAAAATGTCCGGTTAGCACCATTGACTGCTCAGAAAAGGAAAGAAAAGAGAAGAAAATAGAGGACTTTTTTTTCCTTTTTTTTTCGGCCACAACATTAAAACCACTGACAATACCTACACCTGAACTCAATAACGGCAGTAGGAATCATCACAAAACGGTTCCTCAATGAGTACACATTCTGAACCTCAATATTGTTTTGACTTCTTCACCTGATCAACATTTTAGTTTTCTAAAGAGCAATCAACAACCTCAAAATGGCTAATCGGAAAGGACATAGCAGTCTGTTTGAGGATCTGCTAGGAATTTTTCTGACCAAACATGTCAGCAAGCAAATATGATCACATTTGTCACAGTAATTCATTCTTTCCTCCTTTCTCTAATTTTTCGAAGGACCTCTCATCTGCTCACTGAAGGGCCATAGACATCACTTTGTCCACACAAGGACAATTCGAACGGAGTCAGAATCAGACAACACTGTTAGATACAACCAAGGCTACACCGCAGAGGTACGTGTAAAATAGAAAAGCTGATCGTTGTAATGAAAAGATGATAAATCTTTTCTTCAAAAATGTCCATGATAACAGTACAAATAAAGAAAGAAAACACCAAGAACTAAAAGTAAGATGCACACTTGTTACTCCATTTCAAGCTCTTTGGTTTTATAATCAGAAGCTTCCTGAATATCCATCTGCTGTTGGCTGCTTGTGATTTAGTCATTTAAGCCTGTTCCTCTGCCGCTCTGGATAACACTGTCAACCAGAGTAAATCTTACATGTCTGATGTTGTGAGAAATTGCTCTCATCTAGCCCATCAAAACAGAGAAGGAGCCTGAAACTAGCAGCGGATGCGAAGAGACCATAATGTTCTTGGTGGCGTGTGCATGCCAGCCGCAGAAGGGAGTGGCTCTTAAAAACCACTTTAATCTGACCCTTTGGCTTTCTGTCCAGTAGGAGCAAATAGTTATATTAAAATTGATAATATGACAGGCCAGGCTAGGCGGGAGGATAGCACCAGCCAGACAGACCTATATAACAGATTGAGACATGCAGAGGTAATCCAAAAGGGTTTAAATCTCTGCTCATACACGTGATTATTATTTTTTTTCTGGGTTATTCCGGGCACTGCATGAGACGAACCAAATCATTCACTGTCCAGTGAATTCACTCAGAGTACTGTGAGTTTAAACTGTAGGCGAAATAAGTGGAAATCGTTGGTTAACATTCATCTCATCACACTCAAGAGCAATGTGCTGTTTTTAATGAAGCGTTGGCATTGAAGGATGCAGCAGCAAGTGTCTAAAGAGATTCATCGCATTTAAGCAGGTACACGTGGCTCTCAGAGAAAACACGCACAACCCGTTGTCCTAACAGAAAAAAAAAGCAGACAAATGAACTTACAAGGCATTTTTGGTCTCAGACTGAAATTCCTCATAATTGATTCACAACATGAAGATTAAGTGCTTTGGTTATGCAAGAAAATGTTTTGCTCTGTTGTCAATTTTCCAACAATAGACTCATTTCAGACCATGAGCCTCTGAGAGGTTGGCTTTAAGATGATTAGATTTCATCCAAACATTCAAAAACATTTCACCTGAAACAAATTAAAGGCATTGTATACACACAAGGCAGGTTTAAATATCTGCATTTAATGACATAAAATGAAAAAAAATAAGTTGTTTACAAGATTGCAGAACACCAACAGACATGTCCATGATGTGTGTTCATCACTTCCACACCCTCCTTTCCTGGCATAATAAAGCACTGCTTTGTGCGTAGTGCATCTACTAACTTTACTCGCAACAAGAGTGACATATTTGAGTGACACTAATCCCCACAACTAGATAAAATGATGGAATAAAGCAGAGCACACACAAATGCCCTTGACCTTAATATTTATGTGATAACCATTGTCAGGTGAGCATTCTCTCTGTCGATGAGGAGAATATTACCGAGGCACATATTTTTCAGTGTGTTGTGTGGGTAAAAAATAGAAAAAATGGTTTCTTGAATATAAAAAATGGGAAATCATATCATCTTCAGATAGAATGTAGAGTCATAAGGTAGTCGTATGGTCAATTCACTGTATAACAAAAGAAAGAGAGACAAATCTGAAAAAACTTTTTTTTAAGTAAGAAATGGGAAAGGATACATTCCTATTTACATTATGCTTAGATATCAGTCCCTTTGATCATTTACACGACTATTATGCACAACAGAAAACATGCTTTCAATGTATAAACCTTGAAACATGCTACAAAGCTCTAAAATGTTCAAAATTTTACCATAAAGTTGAGAATCATAAACTATTTGGCTAACCTATACCGTTATTTACTGCATGTATCAAAAGCTTTATCATAACATATTCACATGTCTTACAGTAGATTTTGAAATTACAGTCTGCAACACCTGTGTTGATGCAGAAATAGCAACCCAACAGTCACAGGGCAAATGTTTTACTTGGCTTGTGTCAGCAAGTGAAGACAAAAGTGAGCCCATTTGTACAACATGGATGATTAAACAAGCACTGGCATGTTTTAAACCGTCCTTATGTGTTATTGATCTAATCAGTGGAAACAAACTGCTTTATAATTGCATGCTACATACAAATTAAAACTGTACTAAGTATTTATTTATTCAAAGTACAAGTTGCAGAGCAATCGTGAAACAGCTTGGCCCACAATGTGTTAACATTGTACTATTTTAGGGTCATGAGATTTAGATAACACATTCAAGTGATTGGTGAGATGTAAAGACTGTCTCTAAATTTAGAACAGGACTGGCACAAGTGCAACAGACTCTGATTTGACTCCTGAAGGGGCCTTTGAATGGAGGTCTTTGAATTCTAGTGTCCCATAGGGAATCCTCAATGCAGACAAACTAACACTCAATATGCAGACATCATTCACCTCTTCACAGGCTTTAAATAAGTTTCATGGTAAACCTGCCACCATCACCTCCGTCCCCTCCTCCTCCACCCATTGATGACCGAGGAACAAAGTCAATGGTTGCTGTGTGCTTGATCTGACCTTTGCTTTGGCTCCAGAAAAACATGAAGACAAAACAGATGGCAACCGAGCTGAGGAAAGAGAGGAAGCCCATGGTGGTGGCGATGATGAGGGTCTTTGCATCAAACGGGTATGGCTTGGCCATTTGAGCTGAGGAATTTGCAGCTTGGGGATTAGAAGGCTCTACCCAGCCTTCCTCAGTGTAGAAAGGGATGGTTCGATTGCGTGGGAGGCCTTTTACATACAAGCCAACAGTCAGGCTGTCATTGCCTGCTGCATTGCCTGCCAGGCACTGGTATGTACCGCTGTCCTGAACTTGGGCAAAACGCACTTCTAGAGTACCATTCGGTAAAACTCTGATTCTTCCTGTTGGAGCCACCACATTCTTATGGGATGAGATCCAGGTGATAGATGGGAATGGATCCCCATCAGCCTTGCAGGAAAACAGAACTGTAGTGCCTTCTTCTACTCTTGCCTCCTGTGGCCTACGGTCCATAATACGAGCAGGGCGGCAAGTAAACAACCTTGGGAGTTCTTTCTCTGAAAAGTCTCTGAATTCACGCTGTCTCACTGCATCTGGAGAGAAACAAGTGGGCTGATGTCCATCAAAGTTCAATCGTAATCTGCGACGGACCACCCAGAGAAGCCGGCAGTCACATGCTAAGGGATTCCCATCTAACCGCAACACCTGAAGGTTCCCAACAGAGTGGAAGACACTCTCCTCCAGAGTAGTGAGCTGATTGGATGTCACATTAAGCAAACGAAAGTAAGCCAGTCCCCTAAAGGCTCCAGGCTCTATTCGTAGCAGGCTGCCCCCTGCTAGGTGTAACTCCTGGAGTCTCAGGAGGTCCCCTAGCAGGTTACCTTGGATAACAGTGATGGGGTTGTAGGAAAGGTCCAAGAAGCGCAGATACACCAGATGACGAAGAGCTGAGTATGGAACCGCACTTAGGTTGCAGCCACTAATGACAAGTGAGGTCAAATTGAGACCAATCAAGCTGTTGCCAGCCATAGTGTCCAATGCTGGCCAGTTTGCAATCAAGAGGCTGCGCAAACGATGGAGCCTTCGGAAAGCATTGTTGGGCAGTGTAGAAATAGTGAGACGTAACATGCGGAGACGCGTCAGACTTTGGAGCTGGGACAATGCCTCAGCGGGAACAGAGGTCAAGTTGCTGCGGTCTAAGTTGAGCTCCTGTAGATTTTGCAGACCAAAAAAAGCCCTCTGAGAGATGAACACCAGGTCATTCTCCCCAGCTTCCAGTGTCTGCAAGTTCACCATTTCTTTAAAAGAATAGTCCAGGAAAACAAGAATCTCATTCTGGCTCAGATCTAGAAACCTCAGACTGGACAGGCCAGAAAACACCCCAACTGGGATTATCTTGAGACGGTTATTCTTCAGCCGAAGTGTCCTAAGATTCTGTAGGCCCTGGAAAGCCTCCACCTCAATCATAGAGATTATATTATCAGTGAGGTCCAACTCTTGAAGTTGAAGAAGCCCAGGGAACTGGCGGCGTCCCACAGTCTTAATCTTATTGAGGGATAAATCCAAATGCCTGGCATCACTGGCAAAGCCTTCTGGTACTGAACTTAAATGTTTGCCAGAACAGATCACTTCTTTAGCCTCAGGTCGACACACACACCGTGAAGGGCAGCCTCCTCCAGATACACCCAGTCCAAACTGGAGCAGGATGCTCCACGCCCCCCATCGGACGACTGACTCCACAAACATCTTGCCCCCTGCCTGAAAAGAAATACAGACAATTATGTTTAACAAGATATTATATATTTCTGTATTGCATTTACTTCCTTCAAATGCTTTGAAACAGAACATACCGTTTCAGTCTTGGAGTGCAGATTTTCATAACCAGTTGCAGTCAAGAAGGGATCAGACTTGAGTTAAGTCCTCTGTACAGATGTTTTGCTGTCACCAGCATACCCTTCAGAGTGGCCTGAACAGAGTAGAAAAAAAGGTTAAAGATTACTTTAAGAATGATGTTTTAACGAAACATCTAAAAGCTCAGCTGTTCAGTTTCACTTTTCTTGAAACAGACATGAGAACTGTTAACCCTGTCCGTCTCATCAGCTTGGTGTTCCCACTAATGGAAAACCAGGACAAACTAAATGCATTAAAAACCAACACAAATACAATGTTCTGAGCAGCCTGTCCTGCTCTGGGTGTTAAATGATTCATTTTGTGGCAGCTGGCTACTTGCAGACAAGTGACCTCGGTACCAGCACTTAAATGGAGGGGAGACAACCGCTTCTTCTTTACTTAGTCAGGATTATTTTCCAAATTTCCCATTTGTAGAATAAAAGGATTATCTTACCTTATCTTATTAGTAACCCAGTTAAACCATCCTACACCAACCCACCCTAAAATAACATAACAACTGAACCACTAAGTCCCACAATTAATTTCTGGTCATCCACTGGTACAGTTTATAAATTTGCCATTTGACATATGGAGAAACAGAACAAAAGGTACATATTTTAGGGTAGCAGAGTATACCCAATGCGGAGCAGATGTCGCATCTGATGAGACCAGCCATCGCCTCGGTATCACAAACAACTAAATCCCTACTTAACCGATTATCAAAGAATACATCTTACATTTTACTCAGTACATTTTATCCTCCTAAAGACTGGAAAGGACCATTAACTGCACTTAACACCATGGAAGTGTCCACATGTGATCCGCCCTAAAAAAAAAGTATTAGCGGGCCCAGCCTCATGGGCAACGCTTTTGAGAGTACAGATGAGGCCTCAGTGGGATGAAGCTCTGTACTCTTTTCTCAGGCACACTGACTATGATCTGACCTGCCAACGTGATACAAGTAATATACTGCATTTTGGAAATAATACCCGTTTATACATCAAATCAGAAGCAAAAGTAGCATTTAAAATAATATAGTGTCAGCCTTTGTATAAAACACTTATTGCATATATGTTTGTACTGTTAGTAGGACCCCTGATATGTTGTTACTTTTGCCTCTTATTAGGTTTCCTAGTTGCTGTAAATCCTTCTAAGACAAATGTATAATTTTGCACATGCAAGTTACAGTTTCAAATACAGATAACAATACAATAAACAGTAATGTTGCAGAGGAGACTACAAGTCTTGAGTACAAGTAACCTGAAACTGGAGGAAAAGTCCAAAAAGAGAAGTCATGTTGTAAAATGCTACACAGTGAAATATTACATAATTAGCTTATTCTGCATCTGTCTACCCTTGCCAGCTGAGTAAAAAAGAAAGTGATGTAAATTATATATTTCCTCTCTGACAAGCACCGCAGAGAGCTGCTACAGTACGAGCTTCAAAGCTAAAGAAACAACTCTCAACATGTCCCGCAGCTGAGCAGAGCCCTAAACAGGTTAACTTCCATAACCAACAGGGATGTGAAATACACAACAAAAGTACGATCCAAATGCTTAAAAATGCCAAACTGAGTCTGACCTGCAGCAGCTTCAGCTTCTCACTCTTCACCATCAGACAGTTTCCAGAGTGTGGACCCACCCTCGCTGCAGTCTCTCGTCTAAGTGGCAGAGTTGCCAGCAGTCCAGAGCTCTACAGTCTTTGTCTCATCCCTGTTCTTCATGCAAACAGCTCTTATACTGGCTGGTTGGAGCGCTGACTCACAACCCCAACACTTACGCACCTATCCTCGTGTTAGACTGATATATGAGAGTGTGGACACACCAGAAAGACGCCAGTTATTATCGGCTATTATTAAATGTTGAACTTTAGCCAACGACACCTTTTATTGATCACAGTTTTAATGTTTTAGTTGGTTCTGCTGCAAGATAATTTAGATTCAACCTTCAAATGCAGCTACTTTAATATAATAACATAGTAACTATATTAAAAAAAAGGTTTGCTCTGGAATCTGTTTAACCATGATGGTCTTTCTCTTCTTTCAGACACTTTCTCAGCATCTCTCTTCCTAAAATGAATAAGATAAACTGTACAGAAACTGATTATCAGCAACGAATACTGGCTTTTAGAACCAGTATTAATCTCTTTTTCCAGTCCACCCCCGCCCCTGGTTAACTTGTGAGAGACAGAGACTGGCAGGTGTGTGATATCTCAGGCTGGTGGGCCGTCGGTTGCTGAGCCATTACAGCCAATCAGGACTCAGAAATACTCCTCCTCTGCGTCTCTGCACACATCATAAACCTACAGTCCAGTCAAAGGTCACGACCTCAGAGTCGCAGCCAGGACTGACCCCGTCCATCAAATTGGAAAGTGAGGGAATAAATGCTTTTGTAATTTACTCATCTATTTCTCGCCCTGCGTGGAGGGCAGTCACATGAGTGTCCTGTTACAGCGTTAATTACGCTAACTATTTTCTATCCCACAGCGCCACTTGTAGTGGTTCAGAGCTGGCAACTGTTACTTGAGTAGCTGTTACTGCTGTTGTGTAGGTCACATAGAAAGGAAAACAGCTCAAACTTGTGGTACTTTCAGTAATACAATTCAGTTTTTATGATGGAAATGTCTTTTGGAACCAATTTTAATATAACACACAAATAGAAAATGACATACTTCCTAAATAAATTAAAAACTCTGTAGCATCAAACCACCCTGTTTGATTCAATTAAAATCAATCTCCACCCTATTGGTATGTCTATTGCATGTTTCTACTTCCAATCTGAGGGAGAAAGTCAACTTCTCCAGTTTGTCTATATATACTTTTATAACTTCAAACCAGTCCTGCAGCCATTATCTGTAATAGCCTTTTTACTTGCAACTGACTTCATTCTATATGGACCTTGTAACTAGATGACATGGAAATAATCTGCTCCATCTACTCCACAGTTTCTCCAAGATTGTGTACCTTAATGTCACTTTTGTGACAGTGTTATATATACAAAATATCTATATTTATTTATCTATATATCTAACACTGATGCCTCACAGCAAGAAGGTCCCAGGTTCGAATCCATGGGCTGACTGGGCCTGTCTGTGTGGAGTTTGCATGTTCTCCCTGTGTCTGCGTGGGTTCTCTCCAGGTTCTCCAGCTTCCTCCCACCATCCAAAGACATGCTGGTTAGGTTCATTGGTGATTCTAAATTGGCCGTAGGTGTGCGTGTGAATGGTTGTCTGTCTCTCTGTGTTAGCCCTGCAATGGACTGGAGACCTGTCCAGGGTTTACCCCACCTTTCGCCCAGTGACAGGAGAACCGTTTGTTCCTGTTAAGGAACAGAGATTAATGAGTATATCTATCTATATATATATTTATATTCATATTCTCTCCACGATAGGGAGCAAAGCAACAATGTTTTAAGGAAATAAGGAAATAAATAACTGAAGATGTGAGCTGAGATTTAATTTGTTGTAATTTTGTTGGTAATTGTAAACTTACCAAGTATCAAGAAGTAAAGATTTATACATATTTTTATGTTAAGTGTGTTCTGTTT
This sequence comes from Planiliza haematocheilus, assembly GCA_005024645.1. NCBI lineage: Eukaryota > Metazoa > Chordata > Actinopteri > Mugiliformes > Mugilidae > Planiliza > Planiliza haematocheilus. Next base: position 4,533,278 of record SRSE01000806.1, read on the forward strand.
TTAAACATGTGGCCCCACATATTATTAAATTGCAAAATCATTCCTTAGTGTTCACATATCTTTCTGTTTATCATTTCCTGCTCATCCCATTGTCTGTCTAATTCATTTGGTCGTTTCAAAGCACAGTTGCAAAAATGTCATTATGTGTTTGAGGTTCGACTTATTTGAGTTGTCATTAATTTAATTGTGAAATTACTAAACTATTTCATCTTTCAGCACAAATCAAAGCTCCTGCTTCTTCTATATCCTGCAGTTTTTTTCTGTTTAATCCAGTCTAATAATGTTCTCTGATTAGAGACAGAAGAGTTGTTTCTTAAGTTGCCTACTTTGTTACAGAGCTGGCAGACCAATATGGTGCTGCCTTTTGATGTCCCTGCAAAAGGTCTTTTTGCATAAGTCAAAAATATCCACTCTCCTAAAGTGAGCAGGGCCCAGCTCTCACCTAACAGAATGGACTTGCTGCCAAAATGCAAACAATCTCAAAGTCAGTATCAAAGCCAACGGGATGTAACCGCTCTCTTCAGACAACCCTTTGGAGGAGCCCAGCAGTGAGCTCCCGCTGTAACATAATTGTTTGAAATAATTCAACTTCCCCGACTGCTCACAGTTTGTCGTCTCTGCTCTGTCATCAGACAAAACTCATCAAGCCTCTAAGCTTGGGCCCTTATCGCCTTACATCAATCTGTGGCCAGTTGCCACCCCATGTTAAACTTTGTGCTCAGACTGAACACAGCTGCAGGTTTAACCATTACCCTGATCACATTTTTACACTTCTCCAAACATTAGGATTTTCAAATTACAGCTGAAATAAAAAAGTAGCTGCGTATGATATTCACTGTGTGTCATACCATCTGTTTTTCATTTGTAGAGTGGTCATTGAAGGGTTACTTGTTGGGTTTGCTGCCTGTTTGAATTCATCAACTCAGCCTTAACAAAACATTTTAGCTGCTTATCTCATTCACTGAGCTCCTAACTTGATGTTTTCTCCCCAGGATCATATTCAACAAAGTACTACAGAGTGCAGCGACTTGTCTTGCTGTAACAACGCCAGGAGCAAGGAAAAGGCAATAACTCTCAATTAACTTTCTCTCTTTTTCTCGTCAACATTAAGGCTTCATTAGCTTTGAGAAAGCAGCCTCTCTCAGAGCTTTGTTCTTTCAAGTTTTACCCAGCCATTCCTCAACACTCCATCTCTCCCTGTTATTAAAGAACCTGCAGCAAAATGTGAAAAACTATGACAGACAACATGCAATTACCGAGATGAAGACTTTAGGTGAAAACTTCACAACAGGTGCCTTAAACAGGATCATCACCTCACAGAACGACAGTCTATGTTTCCTTCTGAGTTTGGATGCCCAGGGCATGGATCCCTACATGCCAAGAAATCTGACAGAGAATGTACAATCTGAGCCTAGCTGCGTTTCCTGACACTTGTCAAAGAGCTATTTCTAGCTCGTCACAGTGAGAAAGACAAGAGCCTGGCTCAAATCCTCAATTAAAGCGGCTAGAACAGAACAACAGTGTGGGGATCACAGAGCATGAGCTTGGGTCTTGTGTGTTTTCTGTGTGTGTGCTTGAACTGCAGTGGTAGGGGACTTGTGTTTGTGTTTTTTTTTTTTTTTTTAGGGCTTCTGGCACCTGCTGCAGTGTGATGGCCCCTGAGAGCGCCAGCATGCAAGCAGCAAATATTAAAAGGTCTGCTGGCAGAACAGCTGTCGGGTGCATAGCAGGAAAACAAAAGTCTCCTGCTCTTTCCCTGTTGGCTTTTCTCAGAAAGAGCTTGTAAACAAGATCATGTCAGAGTCACATCTATGTTAAACCATCAGAATGTCTCAAATGGAGCTTTTCCAACAATGTGTACAATTACAGGAACAAAAGTACAAACAGTGGGTGGTTTAGCCTTAAAGGCACGTCCCATTGGTCAGTCAGACAGTACATTGTGTGTTCAAAAACCTTGTTCAAACGCATGAAACAACAAAACAGAAGTCAAGTTAAAACAACTACAATGCTGATCCCAAGGTTTTAGCCAACAACAAATACTGGACAAACTGGATCTTGGTAAAATGCACCCTACTGAAAAGAACACCCAAGACTTAGATATTGAATCTAAAACTTAGAAGACTTAATTTGTGACAGGCAAAACGCAGTAGTCAATAAAATCTTGTGTTTGAGTATTTCTCTCAATAACATATAGAGTAAACATTGGAAATATCTGAGGCTATGAAAAAGTGAGGAACAATATGGTGATTTTAAAAACATCAAAACAACTGAATACCAACTTCTAAAACGTGTTAAGGTGTCAATATTCAGACATTATGATTAATGTCATGAAGATCTTGACTGCATGAACAAACTTTGTGAATGCTTTAAAAACAGCCAGTGGCTTTGCCACACGTATGTATATAGAATGAAGAAACAAGATGCAATGTGGCAACATGAGATCATGGAAGTTTAATGAAATTCAACAAATTGTAACAATGACAGGTAAAACTCAATCAACATGACGTGAAGTGGGTGGGTACCAAGTATAGCTAATCTCAACTTTGAGGTGATGATCTCAAATTGATTGTAGTTGTTTCCCAAAATTGTACGCAGGGAAACACCATCCACGATTTTGGTTCCTACCCCATGTTAGCTTTGGTGGATTGGTGGATGGTGATCACAGATGAAGTGGCAGTGTTGACTGTATGTTGTTGACTGTATGTTCTCTTTAAATAAAGAGACAGCAATAAGAGCTAACTCTGTGAAAACAGAAAAGTTAGGCTCCTTTCACCACAGAACGTTTGGTGATTTACTACACAACCACTACCAACTCTTTTATTAGGTACCATGAAGAAGTGTTGTCTAATGTGGTAATGTGTATGTTGACAAGTGCCTGAATCAGTACTAAACATATGTTTACAACTGTTTACCACTTAATGAAGGCAAGGAACCATATATGGTAAATTTATTAAACTTGATGTTCTACAAGGAAATAAAAAAATTGAAAAATGTAAAAACATTAAAAAATAAAAAATAAAAATAAAAATCTTCTTACGTCCTACAATAACACAATTTTTTTCAATGAGTGCCTGTACAGGGTTAATATGTGGGTGGGACTTTAAAGCTCTTTGCATTGTAAGCTTCCACAAAAGTATTTAAAACAATACCATGTCATCATCATCATTGTTATTAAATTGTAAGTTCTTTGCAGCTCAACTAACAAATCAGTCTTGATTTTCAAATATGTCAGTAATAAACACAGAAAGCTGATTACACTTAACTGAAGGTGTTTAAAAATATATGTATCAACAGCTTTAACATTTTTATTATTCATTTAGGTTTTCTATGTCTCAAAATATACTCATATCAATTATGCAATGCTTAGATCACGTCCTTAGTTAAAACTTTCAGATCGTGTTTGGCAGGTGGACACTGGACATCTGTTGTTACAGGTTGTTGTTACTATATCCACTATGTGGCTTTCTTAACCTAATTTATGTACTGTGTGGAGGTCAAGTGATCCCCTGATGTAATCACTTTGTAAAAGGCTGTTAGGAAAAACAACAAAAGACCCCTGAATACTAATATGGCCAAGTGAGGGTGTGTATGCTTGTTTGCATATTTGAAGCTTGCATGTGGAATACAGATAAAGAAAATTGTGTGCCGGTGTGGCTGTGAGCTTTTGCCTGTGACCAAAGGGATTATATTAACTGTCTGCCTCTGTGCTGAGATATTATAATAGACTTGTTTCATTTGAATGTTATGGATGTTACTGTTTTTATTTAGCCTAGTTTGACATGATTACATTTTACTTATTGCCATCACCAGAGATATATCACAACAGTGATGACGTTCAGAAGGAACCCACTGATATTTTCCTTTATTTATGTTTAGTTATAGTTCCTGGAAATCTGTCCTTGTGGTTTATGCGTGAGGTAAAATAATTGCAAGTTTTTAGTTGTTATTACCTGGTGCACAAAGGGGTTTTGCCCACTGTGAAGCGTTCGATATAAAAGAAGAAAAAGTATTTTCCCAAATTTATTGGATTTTAAAGTGGGAGATGGACCAGGGTTGACACACATTATTAACATTGCTGCCCACATCGTTCGTTCGTCTTCCAAACACTTTCAGCCACTCTCATCTGATTCAAATTGTCTCTGGGTCATGGGCCAGTCTGTTCCAATTGAACAGGTTGCATGAGACATTTTTATTCTAACTATGTTATTACTGGAATATGGGTGTCAATATAAAGACAGTTAATGTAAAAAAAGGCTTAGTGCCCCAGTGAATGTTTGCATAAAAAGTGAACCTGATTGTGAGTATTAGTAGACACATTAAGTCTGAGCATGTTTGAGTATTTGCCCCAGTGTCATGTGTGGTGGAAGTGGGTCACAGTGGCAGATCAACTCACATCGGTTTTGTTCCAGACTGTGTGTTGGGTAAAGCGCTCTTCTGTAATTCCTCATTCTGACAAGGAGAGCGTTAAGACTCTGTGCGACGTCATGCAAAGTGCACGGTCTGCAATATTAATAATAGCACAAATAAATGAGAGAAGGGAATTAGTTTCAGTGCAGCGCCTATGTGATGTGACAAATTAGGTCGTCTCAGCTAACACAAATGATGCATTGGATCCATCAGCGTGCTTCAGAGGGATGATGGGAGGTCACGCAGTACAGGGAAGCTGACTGACAGGAGACATAGGGCTCTCGACTTGGAACAGGTCACATGTAAAACACAGATCATAACATGATGACTAATACAGGGAAACTTACATTCTGACTGTAGGGTTGAACTGAAATCAGAAACAAGACTGACCGGGTGTGAACTGGCTGGAGACAGATTCAAACTCTTGAAAAACTTGAATGTTCACTTAAAACAAAGCTGTGAAAATAACAAACCTAAAGACAGTTGGAGTTCATTATTTGGACCTTTCAAAGAAAAAGAATGAAATCAAATGAAAAGAAATGTAGGAAAATGGAAATACCAAGGTGTCCCACCAGTTTTATGAAAGTCTGCAAGCCTTTTCTAGGCACCATTTTTTGAAATGTCAGATGATGGCATGCAAACAAAAGAAAAAAGTAATGCATGATTGTGATTTTTTTCTTCTTTCACCGAACAGTCATCATCTCCATAATCTCCCCTCACTAGTGTGCAGGTGGTGCTTTTCCTCTTTGACACACTCACCAGCCTGCATGCCAATCTGATGGGGCCACTGCACAATCCCACCTGCTTTCCAACTGAGCCGTCCAGAGTGGCATAAAAGCAAAAAAAATGGGGGGAGGGGGGCAACAAGTCATACATGTGTGGGAGGCTTTTGGATCAAGGCTTCCTGTAACTGTCAGGTTACAGACTTGATTCCCCACAGCCTGCAGCACCCACTACTATTTATGTGTCTTTGGACAAACTCTACTTCCAAATGTGTGCTTTTAAAATAATGTTCTGCCACCAGTCCCTGTGCATCTACACACAGCTATCACTTCCCACATAAAACATGGCGAAAATAGGCCTTGGAGACATGCAGAGATATGTTTTGTTTGGTTTTAAATCCTCCTGCGACTCCTTGAATTTGTACACTTGTCTATGTTTCCCTGAACGGTGACAGTTAAATGACTATATAAAAGTTTGCAATTTTTTGTGTAACTACAAAAGGCCAGAAGCCCCAGGCATTTTATCTGTGGGACATTTACACCCTGAGGGAGACACATTAGGAAGACCTCTTGGAAGAAATATCCTCAAAAATAGAACAGCTGATCTAGTTGCCTTTCCTGTCTAATTTACATGACTCTTCTAAATCAATGTTCACTGTGTACTGAATACTAAACTAAACACAGCAGTGATGCTCCTTCATTTTATGTTATTGGCTAACTCTCAATAATTCCATTTTTTTGTAATGGTATTTAGGTTTTGTCCCTAATGTATCACTATTCTACTATAGTGGATACCATGCTGTGCCTGCTTATTCCAAAAATAACGCCATTATCACTGTGGTAATCATTTTCATAGTTAAAATAAACTTGTGTCAGAGTCATGTTTCAGTCAAGTCACACTATGTACATTCTATTCACCACCACTACATATGTTAAAAAGCTTGTGCAAGTAAGTGTAATAAGTTACTAGCCTGACATTTTTGTCTGTTGTATTTTTTCTTTTTTTTGAAGAAAGCTGGTCACGATAGAACACCTGTCCTTAGATCCTCAATGAAAGAGAGGTCGGTTGTCATGGAAAAACTCACACTTAGTTTCACAAAGCATTCTGATACACAGTATGTCAGTGTAAGGATCTAAGTCAGGCAGCAGGAGCTGTAGATGTTCAAGAAGGACATGATTGTCTCACTGCTTCTCCTTAACCCCATCTAAATCACCTAGTTGCATAACATCATTGCTTTAATTAGCCTGTATTAATCCCTTGGTAATTCTAGACTGAAAATGGCCACATCTTTCTCGTATATTGAAAAGGCTCCGCCCCATGACCTTGGTTAAATGGAAAATGGACACAAGAAGATGAAATTATAATTGAACGTTCAGCCTATTAATGGTGGCTTTTACATTTGCTGTTTTATCTGTTCACTGCATGATAGGCCTTTGCTTTGTTAAAGTTTCTGCTGGGTAGAAAGTGATGTCTCCAACACTGGCAGACAAATTTGTCTGGGATTAAGAGATTGCCTGGGAGTTCAGTGTGCGTGAGAGAAAACGAATTTGTGACGTCCAAAAAAAGTCTAAATTATTCGTACCACAATATCTTCTCTTAAAGGGAAGAATAAAAGAACCTGACTCATTCTCCCACTGGCAGCATCACGCTGTGAGTCGTACAAGCCTGTCCTTGAAGACATTCAAGAAATTGTACTCAGATGTACGTACGAAAGGTGATGGAACTTGATGAGTAGCTTAATAGAGAAGTTCAAACCTTGCCACAGAGGGAAGTGTGAAATAGACCTGTGCAAAGTGAAGGGAGGTCTGAGATGTTCTATCATCCACACATTCAACCATTTCAGATGTGTTTTTAAATAATGCATTTCTTCTCCTTACATGAAGCGGTTTGAATGGCCTCTGTCTCTGAGTTAACTAAACTGCTTGACATATAGGTGCTACAGTAAGCACTACTGAAAATCAATCCTCATCAACTTTAAAGCCCAGGATGAAGGACAAAGACATTCCATGCACACTCGCTGACTGACAGATAATCTATGTGTTAAAGTAGATACACACATGCAGACTGAGAGTGACACATGTCCTTTCTCATTTTTGTCCCCTTCACCCTCACAATCTATCACCCTCTGAGTGGGAGACAGTCATGGATGCTTCAAATAGAAAAGCTTTAGGATGTGCCTGTGCTCTGCTCTCTGTTGGAGATAGGAAAGTTAACTAGATATGCTTTAGTTCTCTTCCTTGAAGTCTTCCCTCTTATGTACCGTTTATGTGGCTTAACCCAGTTGCAAATGTGGAATAGGTTGGTGGCTCACAGATGAATAAATAAACAGAATGCAACGGGATAGGAAACACACATTCTGGAAGAGGAAATTCAACATGAAAAAAAAAAGAGACTTGCAGCATAAAAGAAACCCAGTAAGATGCGTTTTTCATAACCAAACAACACAAAACTGCAGCTGACACATGCCCTGGGCCAGTGACATTTCGTATTCATGCCCTGGCTACATGTCTCCAGTGGCAGTGAACATCTGATCTTTCTATTCATCTACAAAAGGATTTCAAACGACGATGTGGCCTGAATAGTACTAGTGTGCACGATGGTTTCAAAAGTGTCGTGCACTACAGATTCTGCCCTCGATAGATGTTTTTGTGTGCAATCCCTTCAAAAGAAGGTCTAGCTGAGATGAAAAGGTTCACATATTTATCCTTTGCAAAAAGAAAAAAAAACATTGAATATAGCTGTGATGTTAATCTCACGGCAGGCTCTCATGGGCCTGTATTGTTCCAGGCTCGAATACGTCTTATCTCAGACAACTCCATCTTCAGTGGAGAATGGTATTAAGGAGCTGCTGTTGGACAGAAGTCAAAGCTGGCTCATGTTTTCTAATGTGACCCATTAGTATGATACTGCGCTTTATGGCTTTTCAAAGACACTTTTAAAGTACTGTTTTCAAACTGGTTTATGGGGTTAGGATTATGTTTTGTTTTTGGCTACCAGTGAACAGTTTACAAGTTCTTTTAGTAGTTCAGCCAAGGCTGAATTATAGGCTGGGCACAGCAGACAAAGGCCCTTGGGCCCAAGACTCTCAGCATCCCCAAACCCAAGATTTACAGTGCTCTTATTTCTGTCTACAAATTTTGATTATCAAATTTTTTAAACATTTGCGATTTGCAAGTACAAAAGAACTATCACGGGTCCTCCATCTCCATCTTGTGGTTCAGCTCTTGAAGAGAAACTCTGCTAATCTAGTTTATTAAAATATGTGCAAGGTGCAACCATATTTTTTTCATAACCAATTGGGAATTCAGTCTATGGTGAAAAAAAGAAGACAGAAAATGACCTTTTACCAATGAAATTCAAGTTAAGATACTTTTATTTTATGCCTTCTCTAATCAAGTTTCAAAAGTCAGAAAATGGTGAGTGTTCTATCATAAAAAAGTAAGAAAAAATACAAATAATCAAGTTAAACTTGGTTGAAAAAAGTACTTAAAGGAATTATTCATATATTTGTGTTTTAAATCTCCAGTATCTCATTGATACCCATGGAGAACAAGGTGACAAGAGCATATAAAGAGCCCAAAGGAAGTGAAATCATGATTCTGATGGTAGAAATCTCTCATGGAAAGAACAGAAATAAATAAAGATATGTGGACACACAAAATGCACCAGGAAATTCAAGTATATCTCTGATTTTAAAACATTTTGAATCTTTTAAGTCCACATTATCCTTTTCTTTCACTATTACCAAAAGCCATCCTGTTATGATCCTTTTATCTAGCTTAATCCAAACACTTTTAGTTCCAGAATTCACTCTGAAGGAAATGTGGAAAAGTAATGGGTGTAAAAACACATTTGCCGAATGCAGATCTAACTTATGACAATGTGTATTAGTTGAAAAGGTCAAACTAAATTTTAAAACATTGCAACAATGCAGATCAATGTACTGAAAAACCACCGCGTTTGCAGAGGAGATAAAATGCACAGTATAATCACTTCAAGTCAAGTTGCATATGTCTAGAATAGGGCCCATGCAGTGAAAGTGAAGAAACCAGTTAAAGACTTGTCATATACTTATTTGCCTGAGGCTGAAATCAATTGAGGTCTGGAGCTGCTGCCCAATATAACAGTCCAGATAAATCATTTCCTAACAAGGAGACTGACATACTTCCTGTGCATAAAATGCCCTCTGATTAAATTGCCCATTTGGCAGAGTCCCAAGCGTCAAATCCTTGGTGCTCCCTTGATGGTGATCTGCTCCTCCTGCGCCACAACCGATGTGATGTGTGTCCTCATTATGACAGGAGGAGAGGACGAAGAGTTTGCTGCTGGTCTGAGCTCACCTCCGTGCCCTTCCCTAAATACTGATCCTGGCTTATATCACACTGCAGCTCAGGTCATAATCAAGTCTAAAGCAACGAGCCAAGTTTGGAAAGGACAGTTTTGGGTGACAAACGCAGGTTTGATCGGACTTAGGGTGACATTAAAGCATCTTGATTCATTGCACACACACAGAAACACACACACACACACACACACACACACACACACACACACACACACACACACACACACACACACACTCAGGGACGACGCACGCTGTCCCAGGGGGAAATGAGGCTGCAGTTAGTGCTGTCTGTAATCCTGCAGTTAAAACACAGTCTGCTGTGGCCCTTTTTAGGTTTATGGAACAAACTATTGTGAGGATTATCGTTCACATGGATAGTGCAACTCCACAATAACAAAAACACAGACTCACGCAACCCACAAATGAAAATAGGGCCTAACATTAGAGTCATACTAATGGCATATTTTTCTATATTTTTAGAAAGATGGTTTCAATAAAAACATCAAGAACAGTATTAATATAGGTCAGTTTCTACACAACCCAAAAGCCATATAGCTATAGGTGTTACAGGCTTCTAAGAATGGAATTTGTCATTTGGAAAGAGTTGTTTGGGCTATGAATATGTCAATAAGAAGCTTTAATACCTAAATATCAAAACAGGTCAACCTTATTGTTAGGGGAAAACAACACGTTGTTCCAGATTTGGGACCGTTCTAAAACTTTAGCACTAGCTACATCCTCTTTCCACTTTTTTCATGTTCATTTTGGCAAAACCCTTTTAATAACAGAACAAAAAATACGGAATAGGTCGACCAGCAGAAAAGTGGATATTTAAGGATTATTGTAATCCCATAATAATACATGACGCACTATTTAGACATTAAGTGTCATTAAGAGTCCACTCTAAACTCAGCATAAATGCAGTCTGTCAAACAAAGGGCTACATGAACACACCGTAACAGCCGGTTCTGCAAGTAAAACTGTTAAAATTCCTTAAAAGTAATTCAAGTTTGTTTAGAAACAAAACCTGAAAAATGAAACTTACCAGCTAAGATTTCCAGCGATGAAGTCATCGCAGCAAAACCCACACCGCTTCAACACTCCATTTCCGACATAAAAACGTGCTCATCTCTGTTCAGGACACTTCTCCCTCGTCCTCCTCCTCTCTCTGCTTTCAACCAGACTTTTCCAACATCTGTCACGCCAGAGTCGCGCAATGCACTTCGCCCTCGTTCTTCGTTAATTTCCTGCCGAACACCCCGGGGAGTTTCCCGATAATTGCGCTACTAAAATAATTTAGGTCGACTCCTGTGTGTGTGTGCCTTGTTGTGCGCGCTGATGCCGCGGAGAAGCTGGTGATGGCTGCGCGCTCCGCTTCTCCATCCCTCCGCTCAGCTGGAACTAAAGTCCCACAGATTTAAGGTTGGATCAGCGCCATGTGTCGCGGCCGTAATGCCTTAAATCCCCACGTAACGCAGTAGTGTAACGCAGAGGGGTCCTAGTACTCTCCTAACCCAGGATGCGATTACTTTTCATGCACCACAAATCCCTTTCCGCAATACATGTTCAATTACATTATCCTGTTTACTCTTTAGAAGCGACATTCTCCTAATGAAAGAATATAACGATTAACATTACATTTTCAGCAACATCTTTGATTATTAAACGACTTTGATTACTACTGTAAACTCAAAAAGTGCACAGTTTCAGTGAGCAGTGGAAAATAATCTTAAAATTCTTGAGCAGTAAGACAGATGGTGGATCTAAGAAGTCTAGTACACTTTTACAGCATGATTCTCCCCTTTTCAAAATGCAACTAAATTACACATGTTGAGGCTTTTTGGGCATGATCCAAGTTCATGACTCCAGCAGAACATAAGAACAACCTTTGATTTTTAACATTTTATTTATTTATTTATTTTTCAGTAAAAATAAAACAGTTCAGTAATGGCAATCACCTGTAACCCCCTAATCTGTGCAGGAGGCTGGAGAGTAACATTAAAACAGTAGCAGGGAACTGGTCACTGGTCTACCATTAACACACAGGCACAAACTACCATTCACACTCACCTACCTACAGCTGTAGGTAGCCACTTCAGAATCAACCCTTTCCCTGAACCCCACGTCTTTTGACTGTAGGAGGAAGCTTAAGCTCCAGAGCGTCACAGCACAGGGGGGAAATGCACACGCCATATGAAAAAGACCCCAGATAAACCACTGAATATTATAACAATGTGACTGAATTATTATCTGTTGTGAAGGGAACAATAACTTCTGTGTCTTTAAAATTTCCTTTCATATCTCATCGATGATTGTGTAGCTTTGCTGTTTTGCATCATGGCTAATCCGAGGCTTAGCTATAACATATAAGGATTTGGGGCACACGCACAGTTTTTATGCAGATACATCTGATCAAACAGACTTTAAATTCTCAGTAAATGATGTTTCACATTTTCACTTCTTAAAGGGGAACTACTGTTTTTTTACAGGTAACAAGTGACTCCGGACTCAACAGAGAATAGCACAAGCTGATCATAACAAAATATTGGGGAAATTAATGAGTTTCGCGGCAGATAATGCGTTATTTAGAGGCTGCGTTTCAGTGCCCTGTCACTCCTACTATATGGATATACGCTGATCTAAGTGCAAATGGCACAAAAGATATTTTGGTGAGTAAATGATGGTATTTTATGCTAGAAATAAGGCTGTAAAACAATAGTTTCCTTTAAGAACTACTTGCAGTGTGAGTTGTTCCCCTGTTTGCCGCTCTTGCGAAATTGTGGGTTCATAATTTTTTTTTGACTCACCCGTTTAAATTCTAGCAAGCATTAAAGTTATGCATAATTAAGGGTGTCACATGTGGATGCCTTCTAAGGTTGTAAACTCTTTGCTTCGGTGCCACATTCTGTTCTCTGCACCACTAATGCATCACCTCTTTGACTGTTTTTGAAATAGCCAATTGTTAGGTGAAATAAGGCACCACAAAGATGGCAGCACCCAGAGCCACCATACCGGGCTTCACACACACACAGCCATTCTGTCGATCACAGTGTTCACTCATCTACTCTCATGTGCAGTCAGTGTTGTTGCTGTGTTGTGCTTCTTTTGGTGGTTGCTGCCAAGCTCCCTTATCTCAGTACTTGTTCTGCTGATCGCAGTGTTTGGTATCATACCAGTAGTTATACCTGGTTTATCGTTTAAAGGGTCACAAGTGCCAGAGCCTCTTCCAGCTGACATTGAGTAAGAAGTTGAGTGCACTCTGGACAGCTCGTCTGAAATAATGGCCATGTCAAAAAAAAAAAAACTATTTAAATAAATCGTGTCTCTGCTAGTAGTACATCAAAATTAGTCTTTAACTAAGAACACAGCTGCTCTCTCAACAGGTTGATGCACATAAAAGCAGATTTTTGTCAACAACGTAACTGTCAGAACAGGGTGCTGGAGACGTGCAAATAATAACATGGGTGGTAAAATCCCCAAGCTGTCAGCTCTGAGGGGATTTGTGATTTTTTTTTTCCTTTCTTTCGTTTTTTTATCCGCTACACTGACTGAGTGCTGGCAGGTTTCCAGGACAGTACATTACTATCACAGCTTGGAGGGAGAGATGGGCAGATATGCATTGGTCAGCCAAATCTCTGGATTGAACAACAGCTGGTTACCATAAAGATGAGTGTGCTCGACCCTGCAGCAAAGGCTGCACACATACTGCCTGTACTTATTAATGAGGCATCCCAACATAATCTGAAAAACAAGTCTTTAAAGTACTAATGGCCCTGTTGACAGTTCATCCATCATACACCTCATTTCAGTTCAACTCAGTTCAGTCATCTTATGAGAGAATTATCTTCTAAAACCAGGATAATCACAGACAGACAGGCAGACTTCGCTTGCTTAGATAGAAAAGTAAAGTGGTCTGTTTGTGTACAGCTGTTGTTTTTCAGTGCAGTTCTGCACAACGATACTGGGAAGCGGGATTTGTCCAGAGAACAAAGTGACTCTCTCTCCCGGCGGACTGACCTTTCCTTTGCGGTCAGAACAACAGAGACGCTCCCCACTGCAGGCTGAAAACTAAACCTTCTTAACATGGACCTCACGTTGCACACACACACAAACACACACACAATTGTACCTGCTGTGAGGAGTAGTTGGTATGCAGTGCTCTCCATCCGCTCTAACAGCAAGTGTTTACTCTGAATGGCAACACTGGAAACCTCGCATTCTAGAGAGATTAGTAGGGAAAGGTTTAATGACAAAGGCTTTCTGACAATGTCTCTTCAAAGGTATTCATCATGTCGCCCTTGATTATACATGGAAGAAGTGACAGGAAGTAGTGTGTTGTGTGAAGCAGAGCTAGTCCCCAGACATCAATGATTCACATCATCAGGATAGAAAAGGCTGTTTAGCTGGCTTACCACCAAACTGAGGCTGTAGGCATCCATGTTTCAATTGTTTTTCGATTTTTACACAGTTCACTTATCAAGCTCCTGCAGTTTGTCTTCAGGTGATTGTTTAGTCAGCAATGTGTTATAAACTCAGCTGCAAGCTCAAAAGTTTTTTTTGGTGTTTTCTCATGTTGCTCACAATTTCAATAACCTTGTGTTCCAGGTGTTCACCCTCATCTACTAATTTTATGTTTGTCCAGCTTAACCAGCTATCATCGCTCAACAACCTTAATCAACAACCTGCCTGACCCACCTTCAGCCACAACCACTGGCCCTCATCTCCAGCTTGCAATTTATTCAAGAAAATTTGTTACCATCCACCAAATATGCCTCTGAGGTCTGCATTTGGGTCATCCAGAAAAAGCCAACACAACAACTAGCTCTGATTGAAACAGAGAGGTGTGATGGAAGCTGAGAGTAACGCAATTTGTTTCTGCTCTCTGTTCCAACTATCTCTGCTCTGCCACGGAGAAATGGGCTAAAGTCATTTTGAACCTGTTACAGCCTCCTCTGTTGTTCAGCGTAATTGACTCTTTGGCTGACAGCGCTGTCAGAAGCCAGGCAGAAAAGATGTTCTATGGTGCTTTAGGATTTAATAACCTAACCGCAGCCAGGAGGCATGCATTTTTATTCTTTTAGGTGTCAAGGAATCAAGCAAAAGTGCAAACTCTCATTCAACTCTGTCAAAAACTAGAGTTTCTGTAGCACTTATGCTTAAGTGTGACCGGAATTAGTGCTGGCACAGGCGTCCATGTAGATATGTTTTTTGCACTGTGTGTCCTCCCCAGTTAAATTCTGAGAACTTTGAAAGCACAGCTTTACATTTAAAGTGTTCCTTGTTCACTTAAGGCTTTCCAGTACACTGTGTTTTCAAACACGACCGATTCGTTGGGTGTTTCGCTGCAGCAGCACTGGTTTTCGGTCTCAGAGCACCCGCCAAGTGGGAGCAAACATACCTCAAAGGCCACTGCTGAACTATTCAAGCATTCAGCTGTTGCAAACAGGTGCAGAAACATTTTCACAGTGGATGCATCCCAACCTAAAATGCAAAGTCGCCCGTCCAAAGAGACCTTCCCTTCCGATTTTAGCATGTGTGTCTGTCAAGAGCTCTATTCATGAGCAACGGGAACAGACGAAAACACCTTTAAAAGGCAACCTGAGAGGAAGGTGAGAACAGACTTCCAAAACTGCGGCTGTCTGGTGAGATGAAGAGGCATTAGATTCTACCAAAGTTGTTTTTCTTCAGACTAAATTGTCTCAAAAAGTCTGTCATCACCAGAAATATTTTATTTAAAATTTTAATTGGATATTTTGCCTTTTAGTCCATAGAGATAAACCAATAATGGAAACAGAAGAGCAAAGGAGGGTGTAAGAACAGTGAGCCAGTGAATTTACACTCATTTGGTATGACTCACTGCTCCTCCATTGACCTTTAAGTACTATGGTCTCTAAGCAGCAAAGACAGGAGTAATATAGCATTGTTAGCACACCTGCAGACCTCTACAGTTATGTAATAGCCTGACTTATTGGCTGTTTGGGCTGTGGTACCCTCAAGCCAACGACTTCCTCTTCCACCTCTTGCAAAAATACGCTGCCAGCATTCAAAAGCAGCCTTCCCATGTGATTTCTGTATGTATTTGTCCAAACACTTGAAGGAGTCTGTTTTGTACGTGCACAGTAACCAGACAGTGTGCACGTAACACAGACCATTTGATCCCTATAGTTAAAGGGATCAAGGCGGTGTATGACTTTGAAGCTGCAGTGTACGTTCCAATGAGTTAAAAAAAAAAAGGGAGATATGTCAAATATATCTTCAGACAACGTTTAAAAGTTTTAAAGCATTATGTTCTCACAGTTATTACTGCTGGCCTGCAGTTCTCTAACATTTTATGCTTCTGTCCTTTCACACTTAGATGAGAAAACTCATTAGATAAAAATAAATGCTTCAAAGAGACCAGGGGGAAATACAAGTAAAGGAAATGTAAAAAAAAATACAAAAAAATGAACACAAAATGGATGAACAATCTTTCCATTAAAGACACACGACTGGAACAAGCAAGTCTCCATCTTATTTGTGAACTACTAGCAAGCTTTGGACTGGTGCTGCTCTTTCACATGGTTATAGTTCATGTTTTTTTCCCAAACTAAACTAAAGCTCTAAGCAGATAGATCTCAAACATAGTGCAGGTAGATTGTGTGTTCAAAAAACAGGTTTTAGATGTTAGCCTATCCTTCTCATCTGTCCTGACTGTAACATTTGATGGACGTACAATACAATTTTAAGATGAGATTTGTTAACATTGTATTTTATTTGATTTATGAATTCACATGTATAACATAACCTGCTTTGTCTGCAATATGGGTTTTTAGAGTTTGGCTGAAGGATGCAAATGTGATGTCACCTGAGTTAGGACAGGCAGTAGCCTTGTTGGAGTGTCACTGAGAAGAAGAAAGAATCAAGCTTTCAGCTGGATCGCAGACGTTCTCACTATGTTATATATAACGACCATGGCCCAATAGTAATGATTGACGGGCTGCCAGTCTGAGACCTCCCCATGCATGTGTGAGCTGCTGCAAAACACTGTCAAACTAAGTCGTTAGCCTTTTAATTTATATCGACTAAGGAATGGGTAGACAAATGAGTGAGAGTGCTAGACCAAGAAGGAAGCCAGTGCAGTGCAAGTCATCAGGATTAGATAAGTGATGTATAGACAGATCAGGCATAACATTATGACCACCTTCCTTGTGCCTCTTTGAGCTTCTAAAAACAGTTGTGACTCATCAGAGAATGGACATGGGCCTTCTGAGGGTGTCCTGTGGTGTCTGATAACAGAATGTTGTCGGTGGGGGGCTTTGGGTCCTATGGGTTGAAGGGAGGTTCCTCTATGGATCATCCCACAGATACTTGATCAGTGAATTTGGAGGCCAGGTCAACACCTTGTGCTGTTCTTCATATTTTTGAGTTGTTCCTAAGCCATTTGTGTTTACATGTGCCTGCTCGGGATGGCTGCTGCCATCAAGGAGTGTCATTGCTATGGGGTGGGGATGCCTGGTCTGGTCTGGTCTAGGTGGGTGGTCCATGTCTAAGTAACATCCACATAAATGCCAAGGAGGTTCCCAGCAGAACATTGAATTGTCACATTGTTGTATACACCGATCAGGCATAACAGGTTTTCATACATCAAAAACAAAATCTGTCTATGAAGTCAAGCCACAGTTATAAATGTTGAATGCAAGATTCATAAAAAAGAAAAAGAAGAAGTAATAAAAAAGGGATTTTGTTTTTATTTTTACCTGGACAAATAGTTGAATAAAGTGTCCATTCAGTAGCTGTTGAAAAGCAATCTGGGATTTTCCTCAAAACACAGAGACTGTTTTCTCAGGCCGTAAGCAGATTTTCAGGATGCTTTGAGTTCTGTATTTTGGCTCCCAGCAGGCGATGCAGGATGAGGCTCAGCCTCACTTTCCATTTTAATTAATCCTCATCCGTTCGCCTCTGGTTCTCTGATTAGAGCAGGGCAGCCTTGCGCTTCCTCATTTCCCCGTAGCAAACGATGGAGCATCTGCCAGGCATGGGACTCCTCTTGACGGACAACGCTGCAGTTCATGCACAGGGAGGTGCAGGAGGTTATTAAGGTTTACTACAGTCAGCACACAGGAATTTTAAATTAGGTCTTGTTGGAATAATTTGAAGATACAAGGCAATGTGTACTTGGATAAAACAACAAAAGCATCATTCCTGGGGCTCAGACAGCCAGCTTGTTCCTCAACACTTTTCAGATGTTGTAAGAAGACAGTTCATCAATAACTGTGTTAGAAAAGACAGCATTGCCCGAAGGTAAACTAGCAATCTACATTTGAAAATATATCCGTCTGAGTTTTGGGAGGATGAGGATACTCTGCACTCCTGGGTCTAATTAGATCAGAGCTCCCTGAGAAGGGTCAGCACCGCCTAAAAACAACCGTTGAGCTAATATGGAGAGAGGAATGATGAAAGCTGACCTTTGACCCCCAGGACATGCACCAGTCGAAATCCGTCAAATTATAGCAACACTGACAAAGAAAGTAAGTTGACAATGGAGAGCTTGTTACTTTACAGTTCACCAAGGTATGACATTGTAAACATCAGCTGGAAATAGTATGTCATTAAAATGAACCTAATTTACTTCCTTTGTCAGTGCTTTAAATAGTTTGTTGAGAGCAGGTTCCACATGATAAGGCAGGAATGTGATCAGATTCCAAACAGCATGTGTTCAGTACACTAGACAAAAATAAACAGCTGATATGCTTCGTGTCCATATGCATGCGAGGAGCGTCATTTGCTGGGTTGGTTACTTCTGATTGCCCTCCTCTCTTCTCCCCTCCGTGAGTTTTTATATGGAAGACAGAAAATGATCACAGTCATCTGTGTTGCTTTCAAAGTGGGGAGAGCAAGATCAAGAAAGGTGAATTAAATTCAAGCACACAACAATAGTTTTTAAAGAACAAAACGGGAATCCTATTAACTGTGGATAGTTTCAGATCAGTTTTCAGATTTAGTTTTGACCGTTGGTTGTATCCAACACCGTTTTAGGTTTACATTTTAATAACGGGCATGGTAAGCCAGTGGTTGACAGTACAGTGTCACCTGTGAGCATCTGCAGGCCTTGTTTTGCCTGGCCCAGCCTGACCTCTGATGGTAATTCAGCCAGGGAATGAGTGATCGCTCTGATTTGCTGTTAAGATTAGCAAACCAGCGTACAAGAAAAGATAGCAAACAAAACCCCAAAGTACAAGAGGCACACATTAGGCTCATCTCATTTTTCATTTTAATCTCACTGAAACATTCAAATGCATAAATGATTTTTTGGGGGCTCTGCCAAACCATTTTGGTCAGATGTAGGCCATTTGATTATTTGATGTTAGAAATTGTGGGGTTGAAACTGGAGTTGTCGTTCACTTCCCTTTACCTTGGAAATATCCCAAGAGGTCTCAGCAGAAGTGATGACAACCTTTTGTAGATCACAATGTCTGCAAGTGAAAAATCTGTTACAAAATGCTGACTTCCCCTTCACCCACACACTATGGCTCTCCTTGCCAACATTATCAATGCTATATGGACAATGGGAAAACTTATCTTTATGTTCCATTTGCAGGGGGAGTAATAAGTGAATAATGGGGAAAAGGGATCATTATAACCATCTTAATAACCACCCCAACAAGCAGGGGACTCTTAGACAAACTCTTCACTGAAAACAATAATATTAAACCTCTTAGGTATGTTTACCCGTGTGCCTATTAAAGTGGATGAATAATCTCTACCACAGTGCTGACTGGCCAGTATGATTACATTTAATTAAACGTCTGCATCAGCAAAGCAAGGCTGGCTTCTGTCCAGCATGGACCTCAGCGCAGCAAGCCAGCAGGAAGTCCTTCCTTGTTGTGTGGGTGCAAGTGGTTCTTCTCAAGTGCTGATCCGTTTTGTAATGGCTGCCAGTGACATCTGGTCATCCTGCTGCCATCCACAGACTGGACCCGTTCTTATAGCCATGAACACTGCAAGGGGATTATTTCATTTCTGCAGATCTGGATCTAAATCATAATTCTGTAATAAGGCACAGAGCAAACAAAGAGTTGGTGAAGACAAGGCTAGCCAGAGTGATTTCTATAGTTGGGGGGATTTTTTCTGACAAATGGGGCCATGTTAGGAAATTATACTGAGGCAAATACCATATATACCTTATTTCGTATCACTTCCTGATCACATGCTCATACAGTCACAGCCTGCGACCAGCCAACAGATTGTCCTTGCGGATGTTCGGTCACAAAGGTTGACAGTAAATTCGTTAACCCCCCTTTTATTGTCATCCAATGAAAGATTTTCCAATTTGGCTCTCCTCTGAAGCCTCAAAGCTTCTATCAGTTTAAACCTCCATAAACCCCGTGATGTAAATCTTTGTGAATGAAAGACTATCAGCTGATTTAGGCCCTACTAATGCTGTTCCACAGACTACGACATACAAGCACAAATAGACCTTTTAGCTTTTAATTCCATGTTGAGGCCTCAGCTGTTGCCTCCTCTAATGAGAGTCCAGCTAATGCTGAGTGCTCAAGTGTTCTTTGGGGTTCAAATTTTGGCACTACTATAAAGAGAGTATCACTTAAGCTACAAGCCTGGAGTTCATTTGATTTTCACACATCAGCAATTTCTGCGTAACTCTCATCTAAAAATATGAGTTAAAAGACAGGAGCGTAAGACACTGTGGCACTTTAAATTTTCATGCCAACGGCTAATCCCTAAAGAGCAGGAGTACTTGGAGACAGATCGGCACGTGACAGATCAACCGTCGGAAAAATTATGAATGTGTGCCGGCAGCTTGTGAAAGGGTTTTCATTTCAGTGTGCGTGATATCGGTGGGGTTTTTGCTCTCTGCTTAGAATAAATACTAATCCTTTAAACATCACAGCACATGTATGCATCAACAGAATGCACAGATGCACAGTGACCAGGCCATATACAAAGATTAGATGCCAGGAATCATGAATGACTTTGTTTTGCTGCCAGTTTCCGACAGGATTCGTTGATGATTTTTTCACAAGCACGTGACAAATACAAAAAGGGAAGGTCAGAGTGAATTGATGGTCTAAAGGCCTACATATATACTGTGCAGATGTCACAGTTGGATTCAGTGCTTATGTTTAGGCTTTATTGCTGATTGCACATTTATATTTTGTGTTACGGTTGTTTACAATTGTTGCTTACTGTATGACAGTCAGTTTTCCTTTAAAAATATTGATCAGCTGTATTTTAACAAGTTTTCTTCGTAAAACACATCAACAGTGCTCATCATTGGTAACATAAATGCATCGTATGCAAGATCAAGCATTTACTTTTATGCAAAATGCAGTAAATATTTTAAGATTTTAATTTAAAATCAGTCATTCACGCATGCAGGTATTTGCAAATATAGTTGCTTTTCTCTAACTTTTTGGTTTGGTTTAGGAAAGTTGGTTAGAAAATGACAAACAACTGAAGAGCACAAATCACTCGAATGACATTTTGTGATATTTTTTAGAACCTCCTGTAATTGGAGTTAAGATATGAGTTAGAGTTGCAACATATGAACACTGTTGAGGTATATTTTGGATTGGGAGAAGCTTATGTTTTCGATTTTGTATGTCTTTAGTAAAAATGAGGCTGTATACTTTGCTTGAATTCATCCAAAGGTAAATTTGTACTTCTATTTACCACTCTGATTAGTGCAAAGAACTATCCTCATGCACATTATCTGGCCTCTACTTTATGCAGACAGTGTTTGATTCTTGTATGAAGGCAAGAAAGCTCTGAACCTGTCTACCTGTGTTCTCCCTGTGTCTGCATGGATTTTCTGTGGGTGCGCTGGCTTCCTCTCATAAAAGACATGCTTGTTAGGTTAATTGGTGATTCTAAATTGGCTATAGGTGTGCATGAGAGTATGAATGACCTGTTCAGGGTACACCCGGCCTCTTGCCCAATGACAACTCTGATAAACTCCAGACCCCTGCGATCCCTCAGGAGGACAGGAGGTAATAGATAATAGAAAATTGCCCCAAAAAAACTGCACCTTTACGGCAAGCTTAAACCACCTGCACAGATGATGCATTATTATAAGAGGAGAAATCACTGTTCTTAAAGGGATTTTCTTTTTGGCCCTTGAAGTATGAAACCTAGGGAACACTACAGCCTTCTATGCTATGAATGTGTTTAACATAAATCCCCTAATCCCCTCAAATTTACATTTTCTTTATATGTGGAGTTGTTCATTTCTGTGGCAGTGCTGATCAGATTGCCTCAGCATCAATCTATATAACACTGTGGACAAGAGCAAAATATTTAGCTGAACTGGTTCACCCTCTGGGAAAGGTTATCTACAGCTTTATTACCATAAAAGGGTGAATTGCTCCAATTTCCAACTTGTATTCATTGTGTACTTCATAATATATCTTTCTGAAATGATTACCTTGTTCAAGGCTGCAATGAAGTAGACAAGCAGTGCTATGCTAGAGGAAAGCTGTCAGTATAAAGCCATTATAATAATTACAGTCAGTAAATATATAGTCAGTGACTCAGTATTCTCTATTAAAAATGTAACACTTAGCAGTCAGTATTTTGCATTATCACTGACAAACTAAAGTGCAGAGAATTGTACATATCATAGAAACCACTTTTATTTATTTTATCCATCATAACATCAAGCGCAGACAGACAACACATATGTTGCTCGGTTACTGCTAGACGTTCCACTTTTTTCACTTTCAAATCCACCAACTGCCATTTGTTGCTGGACACAGGGTTAATCTAAGTTTAGCTTTGTTTATTGTTTTTGTCTGAAAACAGCTTGCTGCTGCAGCTGGAATTGCAGTAAATGAGAGCACTGCCATGTGCCTAAAAGCACAGTTAAAAGAAGCTTAAAAGCTCTCTAGGGCTGGAAAATGGGCTATGATTTAGGGTGACCCTCTTAAATTTGAATCAAAGTAATTTTGGTGCATCAGATTTCTACAATCTCCAACGACTGAATCTTTCCTGACAGTTCCTGAATCTCCTAACCTAATCCAAACAATGGCTAAAACCAAACACCCAGTGGACCTATGATTCAGGGATGTGGGTTGTGCATACTTGATTATTGTCTGTTGTGTGTTCTTGTCCATGTTCTGTTGCTTGTTCCACTTTGTCCTTTTTCAGTGGACAAAAGGACTGCAGGATGTCCTCTAGGGTGAATTAATTTGCCTCTAATTGACCCACTGAACACAGTCTGATTTGGTTCAACCTCATTTTGCATCCTACTAAATTTTTTGTTTTGTTTTTTTAACCTTGATGATATGATTTTTCATGTAGGTCATGGAGGTTAGTTTTCAACTGGTGGTGGTTGGTGGCTCGTGTGACTGCAGGGCTGTCCTCAGTTTCTCTAGATTTACTGTAAAAATCAGGTCAGTTTCCAAATTATGCATTTTGAACTCACTAAATGTAGTGAGCAGGAACAAAATATTAGAGCATTAAAAAAAACGTATCTTCCACCAGAATGGACACTAGATGAGCTTCCTGGTCTACAGTCTGGCCGTGGAATCAAAAGATTCAAATCTGATCAGATCTGTTTGGATGAATACAAATATTTACAGTGTTGTCTGATGTCTGGTGCACTCGGATGACCACATGGGACTAATCTCATTTATGTATTCAGTGCATACTTGGTTAGCTGCAGTTCAAGAGTGGCTGGGGTCAAAGGGATGTTTCCTCTGCAGAGTCTCCTGGTTCAATTGCCTCTTCACAAACCACCACTTGACCATCAACCCTGCACAGGCTAATAGGGAGCACTATTTTAAAAGCAGAGATTCAGTACTGCCTTCAGTGCTGCCTTTTATTCATTGTTATTGTGTTTGAATTCCCACCCAGATCAAATGAACAACAGTCTGGAAGAGTATGAAATAATAATACTAATACTAATAGTAATAATCTATTCCTCAGGAAGCTCATGGTGAAATTTACAGATAAAATTTGAGGGGAATATTTAGCCATTATCAGCTTTATAGCATTATAGCTTTATAACATTATCACAAAGCCTGTCTCAATCATTGCGAAATGTAAAACAATATGCCCACAACTACATCCCTTCTGTGTATTTCTCTTCTCTTTCTTTTCTCTCTTCACTCTTCTCTCCTCTTGTCTCCTGTATTTGAGTTTGCTGGAGCTACTTAAAGAATTTGGACGTCTTGCTTTCTCGTTGAGATCTACTGGACGTTGTCTTCCACAAGCCAGTTTAAAATGCGTGTAACAAATTACAAAAATAAAAATATAGATTGTATATGTGGGTTGTAGATCCAGCACTGGCACAAATCATGTATCAAATACAGTAAGAAAGACATTCTGAATGTATTTTGTATTTATTGATACATTCATATTCAGATATATCTCATTTCATTCACCCACATATATAAAAAGCATTAGATAATTTCTATTCACTGTGAACTGAAAGATGTACTTGTTGGGTGCAGAAGAAACCACCAGGTGGCGCCACCTTGAGCCCATGTTAAAAAAAAAACATTTAGTAACTACTACAAGCATGTCAGAGTGTGGTGAATCTGATTTTAGCCGCATCATTTTTTAAAAACGAGACAGAGGAAATGTGCAGTGCATAAATCATCATAATCATAATCATCATTGAGCTTGTGTGCACAATCAGAGTAGCCTGACTCTTCTCTGTTGCTGATGGCATTAAAGGTCCCATCTCCATACAAATTAATAATCAAGGTCAGGAAAAGGAGTAGAAATATTCCACATAAACAGGGGTTTGACAAAATCACAAAATACCAATAAGGGTATCAAACATTTTTGAAGAATATTGAGGCAGCTGTTATATCATGTGACGCTCAGGATTAGATTAGCATAGGTGCATTGCCAATGAAATACAGCTGCATCTAACCAGAAGTGCAAAAAAAGTATTATTTAAATAAACTACATGTATGTGCAGTTATGTACAGAATATACAAGGTTAACAGATTTACAGTATATATACAGCATATTGACAGTATCTGTGTGGATGACAGCGTGTTTGAATGAAACATCATATTTAGCGTGCACAATTATGCAGTACGTATGTGGACTGCTGACAGTCTGAATAGATTAAATCTAATATTCAGAATGTGCTGTACTGACTCTCAAATAGAGATAACAAGGTAAATCAGTGCTATTTTGCATAATCTAGTAAACTCTGAGCCTAACGATGTACACGCACCAACACCTTGATCTTAAATTAACCATAGACGATAAAGCAGAAAAGCACATTCGAGGAAGTACTGATGGCTGTGTTCCTCTTAGGAAAGTTCCTGGTTTATTGTTTCTAAATGGAACTGAGCCACCATGAAGTCCACACATGCTTTTGCTACTGTCACAAGTCAGCATGTGTTCTGAGAAAAAGGCCTTTAGAATAATGTAGAGGAATAGTTTGGTATTTTTGGGAAATACACTGACATTCTATTCTATTATATTCCATTACATGAAAAGACTGATACCACGCCAGAATAAGGAGGGAAGCAGCTAGATGGTTCTATCTGAAGGGAGCAAAGTATACCCTCCTTCACCTTTAAAACCTTCTAAATAACACATCATATCGTGTACCAGTTAAAAACGGACTTTAACGGCTATAGAAGACTATCACCTGGTTTGAAGTCATTTTGTTTCATCATCACGCCAGCAACATGCATAATAATAAATTAGTTAATAAGTACTAAGTGTAACTATGCCATTAATTTGTGGTTTGTAACAACCTGATTGCAGAGTATGGCCAGTGGATATAAGTCAGTAAATGTAAAAGTTTACCATACATTTACATTTAATTATTCATAGAACACAGACAAAAATGTGCAGCAACAGTATGTGACATCTTCACATTTTCTGTTCATTTTTTAATGCGAAACATCCACATGCGTACTTAGAGGGAAGAGAAATAAGGACAAGTGCAGCTCAGACGACAACAACTTTTTACTACAGTAAATAGACAATTTTTATTTTTTCAAAAAAAACAATATCAGCACGGATTGAAGAAAGGGGAAAAAAAGGAAAAAAGACATCGCAGTTTGATCTGATGGAACCAAAACAAGGCTTTAAAACCTCTTTGGTGTCTGCTGCACTAATCTCTGAACTGGTCAGTCAAAAGTGCACACAGTTCAGATCAGGATTTAAAGCCTCTTTGGCTTTCTCGGTAGATTGGCAGGGGAAAAGATAATCAACATAGCCTGTTGTTTTCCAGTGCTTAAACACAATTCATTTAAAACTGGGAACAACATTAGGGTTACGTAATCTGTCCCTTGATGCAATCATATGGATGCATAAAGAAAATGCGATGTCAAATGATTTTCTCTGCCATGCCTCCCAACCGTGATGTAATATTACTTCTGGCAATTTTTACAGAGCCAGTGTTATAACAGGAACAAGTCCCATGACGGTGTGAGTCAGCAGGTTGATCATGTGATGAAAACAGAGGATGCTGGGAACTGAGCCGTTTCCAGTTTTGTGGCGGGATTTGGCGTTGAGATGGGGAACAGATGTTGCCTAACAGAGGAAGCAGGAGAGAAGGCGAGGGGAATTCACTGTGGAGCTGTGCCTCACTCTGAGCGCAGGCATCAAAGAGATTAAAGCAGGAAATCAATCACAACAATAAGATAATGGCTGCCAACCCTCAGAGTCATTTTGATTTTAGAAATGCCTTCTCAGCACAAGCCAGATATTAATAGGTTATTCTAACACTCAAGATAAAAATAGAGCTGTATTGACCGCTTGGTAACCGTCTTACTGAGGACAATAAATCCACACACAAGCGTACATTTACACACAGGTCATGACCCACTGCATGATGGTATGTTCACTGATTGTGAGAGGGATGGAGGTGGGGTCGGATGATGGATCAATCAAGACGCGGCCATTCATGATTCTCATTATCTAAAGTGGCTAAAGAGGAACCTGGGGAAAGAGTCTTAAAGGAGTTTAAGATGCAGCCTCCAGCCTGGTGAAAGCTATACTCTAGACCTTTAAAAAAAAAAAAAAAAAAAAAAGGAAAGAAAAAAGCATCGATCAGAAAGATAGGGAGCTGTCAGTGATGAAAGCCAGTGCCTGGGGCTGCTCGCCTACGCCACACTTAACACACCAGAGATCTTAACACAATGGAGATCTTAGCACAGCATCCAAGATTGTCTTGACTTTGAGGATAAACCAAGAGAGAGGAATATCGATGGTCGCCACATTTTAGACCTACATTCCTGGAGAGAAAATAGAGACTACAAGGCCAAAATGAGGTCTAAACATTTAGGCATCATGCTGGCCTACTGCATGGAAAATGCTTAAAGTATATATGATGAATAAATATAAGTAAATAACAATTAAATCCATCTGTAGAGGTAGAAACACCTACTGTTACGTTATTTGTCTGCAGTTACTCAGTCTTTTTGTTATCCCTGTCATCTACAGCTACAGTGGCTGCTAATAAGCAAATGTGAAATAGTTCACATGATCCCCTATATGAGTACATTTCCATACTCTGGTCTCCCTTGTGCCTCCAAAACAGTTGTGACTCATCAGAGAATAAACATGGGATCATCCCACAGATACTTGATCAGTTTGGGATCTAGTGAGTTTAGAAGCCAGGTCAACTCCTTGTGCTGTTCTTCATGTTTTTTTTTTAGTTGTTCCTAAAGCGTTTTGGTGTGTGTGCCTGTGTCAAGCTGCATCCTGCTGGGGATGTATGGAAGAAACATCTGCGTTTTATTACCTCTCATTTAGACTACTGTAACTCTCTCTACATCGGGCTGGACTAATCATCAATATGCCACCTGTAGGCTGCACAGAATGCAGCAGCTCATCTTTCAACTGGGAGAAAACAACAAGATCACATTACACCATATCATCATATATAATATTAAAATATTACTATTAGTTTTTAAGAATCACCTTACCTGTTTTCATCGCCATACTCCACCCAGAGCTCTGCGATCTGCAGACCAGCTGCTCCTGGACCTTCCCAGATCCAGGCTCAGGAACAGGGGCAATAGAGCCCATTTAAATCTTTGTTGAAAACCCACTTGTTCTTGCTGGCCTGCAGTCCAAGTTGAGCAGGATCTCATTTTTGCTAACACGGTTTGTGAATTGACAGTTTTACTTGTTTTATCGCTTATTTTAACTCATATTTATTTGTTTCATATTTAACTCAAATTGTTGATTTATTTATAATATATTATACAATTTATATTCACCTGCCTGTACAACAGGCAGAGGTTGTTTTTACACGCTGTTTTTTAAATGTGCTTTAGAAATAAATTTTGTCCTGACTTGGGCAATAGTTGCAGCAGCCAGTTAAAGTCACGCAGGTATCAGGAAGTGATGCCAGGCACATTAGCTGACATCCTGCAGCTCCACTGCAAGCTGCTGAACAAAAACCATGGTAGATTTCAAATTGATTCCACCATGACAGAAATCTTTGGCTGCAACTTTAATACATGTTGTAAGTACATAAAACATTAATGATTTGGGACACATCTAATGTGGACATGGACATATTATATTCCACTTATACTTTAAGTAACAACCTCAGTCGGAGAAGACTGGCCTAATCAGAAGGAATTTTCAATCACACCAAGAGGGGTGGTGTAAACCTTTGAAGATGCGTTCAGTAGAAAAATACTCATGTAAACACTTGATCTGATGGTTTCACTCAGGAACTGTAACTCATTGATTTCAGACAGGTTGAAGAAATATTGTCCATTAGCCGGTTAGGAAGAACAGAAGCACAAATAGTAACAGATATTTTAATGATGAACTGTGCTGTACTGGTTGTAATGTTAGGAGCAGTTAGTGTAAATAGTGTCTCCATTCCTACCACTGCTATAGTTAATGGAGATCACTACTCATCTAGGCAACTTAACACAACCATGTATCACTGGACATATGAGCTACACGGGATGCTCTTATATTTAGACCAGTGACTACATGTGCTAGACTGTTGTGTGACTATGGGAGTCACACGACATGTACATATATATGCACATGACTCGTTACATGAGGAAGTACCAATCCATGAAGACCAGACAGAAATGCATGTAAATATAAATATCTATTTTGGCTCTGCTGTGGGATTTTTTTTTTTCTTTATAAGCTGTTACTCATGATCAAATTTGAAGCTCTCAGCTCTTTTTCTAAAATAGGCCTGTCTGACAGTCAGCCTCCAGCTAGAAAATCCACACTTCTTGTAGAAATGTACCGTACAGGTTTCAGATGTTACTCATGCATTCTCACTGTGTATCTGTAATGGTTGCTGAAAATGAAAGAATATCTAGATTTTCTGCACACTTTTCTTCTTCTTGCCCTGTATATGTACATCAGTCTTTCCACTCCAACCGTCCTGGAAGTTCCACAATGCATTATAATATATTCCACATGCATGAGTGGAGTCCCAATGAGCAAAAACTGTTGTATGGGCTGTTCTCTGTTCCCTTTACCGTGGGATTTCTGGTGTTTTTTTTTTTGTTTTTTTTTTTGTTTGTTTTTTACTGCTAGTTTTTTGCAACATGGCTGAATATCGTTCCAATTGTGAGGTTGTGCATGAACCATAGCAATGGCAAATTACAGGTAAACATGCTGACTGCCACTCGGAGATGACACCGTCCAGGTCAGAAGACATCATCCAGGGTCTGTAGGTCAATCTACAGACCCTGGATGATGGTAACAGGTAACCCTTGACTCAAAAGGGAATAGCACTAGCATATCATAACAAAATATTGGTGAAATTAAGGAGTTTCACGGCAGATAATGCGTTATTTAGAGGCTGCGTCTTGGTGCCCCTCTCCTCCTGCTATATGGATATACACTGATGTAAACATCTCCGGAACGAGTGCAAATACCAGAAATAAGGTCCAGATTGTTAAAAACAGTAGTTCCCCTTTATGTAAAACTTCTGGTTAGACCAGAAACATGCTAGTTAACATATACTAGAACTTCTAACAGTTCTAGTATAGTTCTCATTAAAAGGAGGACAAGAGGTGACATCTTTTCATGTGTCTCTCATGCATTCTCTGTGGATCTTTTGATGTCCGGAGTTTGTCGGTGTCTAATATGAATAGCTCAGTTAAGTTCATTTCATTTGTCCAAGTCTGAGAACTCATCCATTGCTCACTCACCCCTGACTTCGACACTTGCACCACAGCACCGCGTGGTACGGCAACACTACTGTCATGGACCGCAATCGCCCGCAGAGAGAGATGAAGACTGCTGAGAAGATCACCAGGACTCCACCGGCCTCTCTGCAGAACATCTACCAGCGTGGAGTCCACAGGAGAGCTGCCTCCATCACATCACTAATGAATATATTCTACTTATAAGATATAGTGTTTCGTGTGTATGGCAAAGAAGAATGGAATAACTCTTTGAAGCTTGAATCTCTACTCATCCTTCCTTGTTGCATTTTGATATCAAACTGACTTTAATCATTCATAGTGGGCTTGTTACTACAGATGCTCAAGCGTCACCAGTTCATCTGCATAATCACAGTGCTATTTTTCAAAATGGTTTAACAGAAACCAAAACCAAGACTCTTCTATTTGAAAATTACTTCAAAGGTAATTCATGCCTTTTCCAATTTGATATCATTTTGTTTCTTGAAGAACAGAGCATATCATGTTAGTGATTTTACAATAGCCTGATATATACGAGCTAAGTTTGAGATTAGGTCAAGGTCTAAGAACATTTTTTGACCCAGATTGCAGTGATTCAGACATGCCTTCT
Organism: Planiliza haematocheilus; assembly: GCA_005024645.1. Taxonomy (NCBI): domain Eukaryota; kingdom Metazoa; phylum Chordata; class Actinopteri; order Mugiliformes; family Mugilidae; genus Planiliza; species Planiliza haematocheilus. The sequence continues at coordinate 4,563,477 of SRSE01000806.1, forward strand.
GTAACCTGACACCTGACATCATCTGGTTTAGGGATCTTTACTGCTCGAGTGAAACCAGATGTCATTCCCCTCCCTGAAAATGGAAGGAAAAAAACAAAAACTCCTCCCCTGACTCGGAGCTCCCATTGTACTTCCTCAAAGTCCAGCGCATATAAACTCACACACTGACCCACTTAAGAAGCAGAGGAAGACGATTTCACACTCCAAGGTCTTCAACAAACTGTTTGACTTTCAAACTTCAAGTAAGTTTATTTTCTATTGATTTCCTGGTGTAGCGTTTTACTTTCAGTTGTGTCAGTCCATTCTCTTGAACAGGGCTTAGTTTATAGCTTGAGTCGAGAATGATTTGCAGTAAAGGCAATACAACTTGTGGGACTAAGCTGAAGTGAATAAAATAACACAGAACTCTCTTCAAAAGAGGCACTGATTTCCAAGAAAAGTTAAACTTTATAGAGGTCTGACCTGTCGGACACCTAACCAATCTAAAAAGGCTTGGATTGACACAGTAGCACCTTAATAGCGTGTTTTTGGAGCATCAGAGCTGCAGCCTTATTTGAGAACCATTTGGATTTAAGAAGAGTTAATGTAATGACATACCCCTGGAAAAACTGAAAAAATGATTCTTACACAGCAACACAGCTCAGCGCATGCACTGTAAATTATTTGCATATGCAGGATGCAGACAGTGTAAACCAGGATACTTCACACATCTTCAAAGTTAAGAGTAACAGATCGGTTTTCTGCTTTTAGTTAAGTAAACCAATAGGTCAGCAGCTTTTTCTTTAGGCAATGCAACAAAACGGCAGGGAGAACTTGATGAATGACAGATGGCAGGAAACCAGAGAGGTGATGCGGTCGAGAAAAAAGTTCAGATCGTGGAGAATTTTTCTTGAAAATGAACACAGAAAGTGTCTGTGTTTAGTATGAAACTGCTAAGAGGTATCACACGTTTTCCATAGACTTTTATGTACTTTAAGCCACAGACAGCTGGAAAGTTTGTAGGTGTTTCCTCTAAAATCACGTGAAAACCTGAACATGACACCATCATGTGACCGAGTGCAAAATGAAGAAATTATTTTGACAACTAGTTTGTTTATCAGTGTTATATATTAACTATGTATAAGCCCTTCTGTGGAAATCCATAAACCTCACAGCACAACCTCAACTATATGGATCTGTAATTCTGTCTTGGTTTGGGGTGTAAGAAAGTTTTTGTTCTTCCAGGATGCTGTCGTGTGTGTGCGTGTTGCTGCTGGCTGTCTCAGCCTTGGGCCATCTGGATGAAGTCTCTCTGGACGCCCAGTGGGAAATGTGGAAGAACACACACCTAAAAGAATACAATGGCGCGGTTAGTGTCTGTTCGCATGTCTCCTATGTAATAGTGCTTCACAAAGAAAAAAGAATGCAGTGAAGTTTAAAGTACTTTGTTAAAAGTTGTTAAAACAGTAGTTTTAATAATTAATCTTTGAACCTGCTATTTGGTGTGCTGCATTAAATTAATATCTTAAATAATAATATATAGAAATTATGTTCCTGTTGTTTGACCCATTGTACACACAGTAGTATGTACAGTTGGAGCAGTGGGCTGCCACCTCTAAGCAGATGTGCTCAGAGAGCAATTTAGAGGTTAGGTGCTTGCTCAGGGCACCACAGCCATGGACACAGGGAGGAGGTTCATGGCTAACCACTACGCCACAGCTCCCCACTGCAGGAGTATCACTTCTTAATACAATACGTGCAGTATTTTTCAAATGGAGATTGCACAATGTTATGTTTATAAGCTATAAATCTGTTGTGGTGCAGCCTCATATTTCAGTAACTAAAAAAAAGAGGAGTAACAGAGTGATAGTGAAAATCAGTGTGACCTTAATGGGAAAGAATGTCAAACTTCTGATCTATTTTTTTTTTTAATTTATTTTAATTTATTTTTTAAAACTCTATTTTGTCTACCCACCTGAGGGTTAGCAGTTTGATCCCCGGAATATGCCACATGCAGAAGTGTCCTTGTGCAATAGCACTAGCATGCGAATGTGTGTGTGCTTGTGTGAGTGAATGGGTAGATGTGTCTGTGACTGTAAAGCACTTTGAGTACCAATAGGTAGAAATGCACTATATAAAAGCAAGGCCAATTACCATTTACCATTTCCTGTTGGATCCAGAAATGCACATCTTAGTTGTGAGTACTAAAAATTCTACTTCTTCTTTGTTTTTTTAAGTTGAAAGTATTTTGAAAGTCTTGCTAGAAACTGTCTTTGTTCTGTCTTCAAGACTCTCATGTTATCTCCACCCCCTCCCTCTGTTTCACTGAGCTGCTCAGCATCATGTGTTGATTTGACTCATTGTGTCTGCATCTGACTCAGCTGGTCAGTTAGAATAGGTCTCTCCCTTTTTTTCTCAGCAGCCCCTTATTTCTGGGACTAAGCTGAGCTAAGCTGAAAATATATGTATGAGAGAGAGAGAGAGACACACATACCTTGTGCAGTACCTTTCAGGGCTTAAAATGAGGTGGAGTTGAGGCCTAAAGTTTTATGTCTTCTTCGAATAATGTCCAGTTCTAATTTGTCCTGGGTTATGGTCTCTGGGAACAGCTGTCAAGGTTGACAGGGGTACAAAGAAAGGAAAAACTTTCGCACCAAAACCAAATTTCACATCCTGTGATGAGGTTTTCCAACAAAAGCAAAAGGTTTTGTCAAGTTGAGGGAAAGATGGTAGAAAAATGTTGTATACACTCTGAACCACTGTGAGTGTCTCAAGTGCTCTGCAAGAGCAGTTGTTGTAGGAAAACATATTTTATCAGTGAACATTTTGCACAACACATTCCAAACTATGATAACTTGACTGAAAAAAAAAATAGTAGGATCATAGTGTTTGCTTCTTTTACTGAATGTTGGGCAAATTTGTTGTTAAGAAAATGTCTGTGAGGGCTGTCAGTCGCTCAGGTCATAGTATATCCAAAAAAGGCTGAAACAATGGCAACTAGACATGTGGAGTCCTTTGAAGACAGCTGAAGTAGCCTCTTCAGTTCAGAACTGAAGATGTTTCACCACAAAACATCTTCAAGGAATTCTACAAGTCCAGTCGCACTTGCTTCAGTCTTCAGTCTTTATCCCCAACTCTTAAACTAAGAGTGGGGCAATCATAAATATCATAATATTAAAACGGTTTACTGGAATACCTGGAATGAATGCAACTCATCCAGCTATTCATGAATTCATGGCATCTCTCTATTTTTAAGAGTAATCATTCCGGTAGTGATTATGTTTGTGTTTGTAGAATTTGAGGAAGAAAATATATCTCAGCTTCTAAGATTCAGCTGATACACCATTTATTATTGACAATACTACAGAGACTCACTCTCTGGTAAAACAAGACGCAGTGCTGTGTGTAAGAACTGACCACAAAGCAACACTGCTTGTGTTTGCTTTAATTAAATGCACAAGCGCTCCGTACTGTAACAGTTGAGGGAACAATGTTGACTGGAAAAACACGAAATGTGAAGCCAGCACTGGTTGATCTACTTCCTTGTTTTGGCCTGGAGTGAAAACAAAACAGATGGAGGCAGAGAAGCAAAAGTAAAGCAGGACATGCACAATGAGAGTTTACTGTATCTTTTTCATCATTAGCCAGCCAGTAAATTCCTGAAAGAATTTATTTCCTAAAGGCTGAAGATCCACTTAAAAAGTCTTTATTTGCTTGCTGTGTTTTGGTATAATTTTAGTCACGTACAGACGTTCATTTGTGTCATCTTCAGCCATTTGCTCTGACACTGTACCAGCACTGTTGCACGTGTCAGACATTTCCAGCACAGGAAACACTTATTTTACCTTTTTTTTTTCTGTGTCTCTGGCTCTAAAAATGCCCGGCTACGAGGAAGGAAGCAAATGTAGTTCAGTTGGTGTTAAACCAGAGCTGACTAAAGAATTTACTTCCCGAATGCTTATTGAGCATCTGTTATCCCTCGGCTCTTCACCTCGGGCTAGAGGTCACAGCTCCACAGCTATGGACTGTGTATGTTTGCATCTACACTGTGTGTGAGCATATACGGGTGCATGTGTGCCGTTTATCTGCAGGATGCTTCCTTCCTCGCAGCCAGGCATGTGCTTTGGGTTTAAGAGGAGCCTACAGTATGTGTTTTCTCTATATCAAAGCATGTATGTTTAGGATCATTCTATCCTTGTGCTGTAGGCAGGATCTTTTTAGAATCTTTTGTGCTGATTTAAATCAGTATTACTGCAACTATTCCTCTGATTCAATCCTCCTTGAACTTTCATCACTTCATTTGCTCCTCACTCTCCATTTGCATTTTCCATTACCGGAATGGATATTAAGATAGAAACAATGATTATAGTTATGCTAATTGTTGCAAAGACCTTGAATACTAAGTAGGACATTTTTCTCTTGGTAACCAACCAATTACTTGGCTATATCTTATTCTCATATTAAACTTCTAAGTGACGATGCTTGGTATCAAGTCAGCACATGAATGACAGATTTCTTAACGCATAATTGACACACAGTGATGGATCGAGGATGAAAGAATATTTAAAAGCATATCTGTATGAGTTGTGTGAGCAGAGAGTGTTGTCTGAATGTGCTCTGGTTTAATTGGCCCAATTAATGAAATGTGATTGAAAAAACGGTGAAGCTTTTTTTATTAATATTATGATAATTATAATGCAAATGTGCCCTGTTTGCCCCAAATAGTTTCCTCAGAGTCACTGCCCAGTCTTTGTGCTATAGTAACTAATGGCTTGAAAATGGCTTTAGTGGCTACAGCTTTTAACATTAAATAAATAAGTCTATCTCCAAATTGGAAAAATATGAATAGAAAGCAAATCTGTCTCAAAGATATGTCAGTATAATTTAAAGTATTACATTTCTTTTACTTGTTTCTTTTATTTAGCTCCTTATTGATAAGTACTGTAGCTTTATTGTCATGTTTTGTTGTTTTTCTTTCAGGATTCTTGGTCTTATTTGACGCCATGTTTGTTTTATGAGTGTGAACACATTTTCTTATGACGTGGCTCATCATCTAATCATGTTTTATACTTAAATGTGCATCAAAAAGCTTGGAAAGCTAAAAAGGATACTTCCAAAGCAAAGATATCAGGATTAGCCTTGTTTTGAGTTGACACCAGGAAGTGACACCTTCTTGTGTTTGCTTCAGAATGAAGAGGGGATCCGCAGAGCCATCTGGGAGAAGAACATGCGTATGATCGAAGCTCACAACCAGGAGGCAGCATTGGGCATGCACTCATACGAGCTGGGAATGAACCACCTGGGAGACATGGTGAGTCTGAGGCAGGGCCATACTCTCAAGGCTCCATTTCTACTCACACCTTATTCTCTGTCATGCCAGACAAAATGGTGTCACTCAAATAATGTTCCAGTTTAGGATAGATTAGCATGAAATGCAAAAGTCTTATGTTGTGTGTCCTAGTACATCATAGTTGAAGACATTAGTCTCATTCATTGACAAAAAGACAAGTAACTATGCTCATAAAAGATACTGTATGATGAAACAGTAGTCTGTCAAGTCTCTCACCAAACCATGGCACCATGGCACCTCTTTGACACTGTGACCATCTTGTGAAACACATTAAGAAAATGGTGTGTGGTCTGATCATGCACAAATACCACCACTGACAGGATTTGGTGTGTCTCTAACTGCCACCTGTTCTTGTCTTAGCTTTCTGCAGTTTGTTCCAACCTGAACGGGCGTCATCAAATATTTGACTGCTAAACTCCAAAAGAAATTAACTTTATTGCCAAAATAATCAATTCTCACATTTGCGAATCCAGGACTATTTTTTACAGGCCACAGCCCAGTGCATTGATGTTATAGAGGTTTCCTGTCTTTAAATCAGTAGTTGTCATGCAGTGACGTGTGGAATCGTTGCATGACTGATGGCACTTTGCAATAAGAAGCTGATTCTAACAAACTGTATATCAAAACTGAGTGGAAAAAACAGGCTTCATGAAGTGCATGTCGTGTCATGCCTTGCTGAGGCTGACTTATTAGTGACATAGTGACAGCAACATGTATACACGTATGAATTCTGGATGGCCGGTGTCAGGAATAGGTGGCTGGAAATTAAATTAATTATGTTTTGACCTCAACTACTTCAGTGAAAACAAATAAATTAACAGATGGTCTGTGCTTCCTACATTAATATTAATAATAATAATTGTTCTGCTTTTAGACTCGGCTCTAATGAAAGCTCCAGGGATTTTTTAAATGATTGTTGTCAGCCAGTCAACAGCATAGAACTCTTTTTATTGTCATGCTGTCATATCTGTTTTCCATATGACTGTTTTGTTGTTTCTTCTGCTGCCTCCTCTGGTGTCCCTTTTTGACACTTGTGCAGTGACAAGTGACATTTCACTTTGGGGTAAACTGTGTTACAGCTGTCTCTTCATGAATTAGTTTTCATCCCCTGTCACCCTGCTGAGTCAAATCCTCCCTCTCCCATTCCCTCTTCTACTTGTCTTAAATCTAAATCAATTTATTTATTTATTTTTAAATAAATAAATCTAAAAATAAATCCCCTCTATCTCGCTTGTCTTGTCCTGAAGTTTCATACCATCTCTTGTCTGGGTGGAACCAGCTGCAACCCTGAAGTTTTGCGTGCTTTTAATGTGTAATAATATTTGAAAGAAAGCCTCAGCCATATCCCTGAGACTTAAAACATGGTGAAAAATGTAATTGTATACATACAGACATCAGAGGAGGTTGCAGAGAAGATGACCGGCCTGCAGATCCCACTCAACCATGAGCGCAGCTTTACCATGGCATTCGACGACAAGGTGTCCAGGCTTCCTAAATCTGTCGACTACCGCAAGAAGGGTATGGTGACACCAGTGAAGAACCAGGTAAGAACATTATTGAGTGAACGGAATCTATGAATTGGACTGTTTTAGTCATTTCTTTTTCTTTTTGTTCTTTCGAAGACAAATTTACAGCTGGAGGAGACTAAAATGAATCATTTATGACTGTCAGTGTGTGTGAAGGGATGACTTGTAAAAACAAACCTACCGAGAATCACCACCTACATATTCTGGTCCTCTTGACTTACAAGTTTAAACTCCTTGTTAAGCTGCTTGTCCTTTGTTTTTACTGTTGTGTTAACTTATGCCACTCTCATTGCATCACAGCATGCAGCTGAGTAGTAAAAGCCTTGACAACCTCCTGTTCCCTACATGACCTACTCAGCACCTGGTGAACATATTCAGCCCCCCATAGGCCCAGATATTTCCCTCAGGATACAAGACTAAAAACTGAGCTGGAAAAGAGTGAATAGTGGGCTTACATGTACCAGGTGGACAGAATGGAATGAATAATGATGTTATTTTATAACTGCTGAGTCGGAAAATAAGCATCTGTTTGCAAACAAAAACTCTTATTAACTTAAAATTTGATGGCATATCAGTGTTCACAAGGATTTTGCTAATCAGCAAAAGACACTTGGCTTTTTGAAATGAAAACCTACTGCCGGACATTGTTGAAAGGCAATGAAAGCAAAACCTTAAGAATCTGTTTGCTAACTGAATCTGAATGTCAGATGTTATGCTCTGTTCAAAGAACCTGACACATAGCCAACAATCAAAAGAGGAACACCAGCGAGGGAAGGGCTTATGTTATAGAAACTTTCACTGTGATCACAGGCCATGCCTCAGTGCACACCAAAACAGGTCGTGACAAGACAGAGCACACTGAAACTACTGTGTAATAGTGTACAAGAACCAAAACAGAAAGTGCAAGTGTTTGTTTTGATTTTTCTGTTTTTAGTCACATAGTTTTTCTACAGTAATAGGGGTACATTGGGGGGGATGTGATAAACCTACAGCTGATTTCTTAGTCACCTTAGGACTTTTAAGACAATCTGGATTGTTACTGATGGTATACAAATAAAAAGGAATAGAACTGAATAGAAACGTTTTGGGGGACAAGGAGCCAGATCTTACTCCCCTTCCTTCAAATCTGAATACCATTATCCGTTACCACGTTCTACCTCTCTCATCCCTTTTATACCTTTCTTCAACTCTTAGCATCAACACATGTGTGTAGCCTTTTCCAGAAACAATGAAAAATCCTCTATTCCTCCTGATGTTGCTGCGAAAATGTTAAAAGAAGCAAATAATTGCAATTAAAGCAGCTTTATTTGTGAAAGCCAGACCAGGAAATACATAGACTAACCTATGGCATACATTTGTGCGTTGTGCTAACAGGCAGATTAGCCATGTCATGCCATTTAATGAACATGAGCTGAGAGCGAAGCACTGAGCACTGAAACGTGTTAGTTCAGTCAGGAATACGTTCATTCCCATTTCCAGTGAATTATCTTTGGTGGTATGGCTCTGTTCAGGGACCTCCTTGCAATTCCATGTGCCTACAACCTAAGGCAGAGATAGCAGCAGCAAGGACCCCCTAGATACAGAACAGCGCACGCCTCACCAACACAGAAATGCCATGTTATTTGAAACATACAATTGCACTGCATAGAATCAGATCACAGATAAAGAGCCAGTATGCAGGGTTTAGGAAATAGAATTGGTATTTATGGTCAGGTGTTGAGTTAGCTTCGCCTGAATGTGTCCTTATCCACTTAGCCCACTGTGTTGTGGTGCCATGTTTCTACAGTAGCACAACCAGAATAGACAAACCAAATACCAGCGCAATCTGCAGCTTCGCCGCTAGATGTCCCATCTCTCCTTTAAACACATAACCCAGTCTACGTAACCCCCGGAGTTGGTGCGGGTGCCATTGTCACTCCCCCTGGCGGATAAATTTAAGTCTGCAGCAATAAAAAATGTTTATTGAGCTGCTCCTCTGCTCTCTCTTGCTCATGGATAATGGAAAAGATTGGCTGCACTCTCTGCATACTAACAACTCTGCTGCTTCATCCACAGCTCCCTTTATGATGACTGGATTGTGTTTTCATGTTTTGTTAGTTTGAGGTGAATTTCAGTTATACCAGCACTCAAAGCCAGTCTCAGAACAGTGTACCCAGGTGAACTGATGCAACTACACACTTACAACGTTTTTAATTGGAACAAGCCAGAGCACTAGTGTGTTGAGGATGGAGCAGAGGAGGTGTTTTTACTAAAAACTGTGGGAGAGTTTACAGTCAGGCAATTTTACTTCAGTAGTTGGGAAGCTTTAACACAGCAGCCCAGAGCTTGTTACTTTGAAAAAAAACATATGTAGAGATAATTATATCTCCACCAGAATGCTGATTGTTTAACACCATATACATTAATCTGCTGCTGTTACAACATCCACTCATCTGGGAAGCCTTTTTCTCAAGATGCTGAACCTGCTGCAAGGTTTTGCTTCTATTCAAACACAGAAGCATTAATGAGCCCTGTGATATGTGTTCCAGATGGAGCTTAAGTCACGTTGATATACAGTCAACTTCTTCCGCACCAATTGGTTACAATATACAAAACAAAAATCTAAACAAAAAAACATACAGTATATGTTCATGTATTTCATAGATGAATTCTTCCCTTGGTGAACTTAAAACGCAGTATCAGTGTCTGTGATATATAATTACTCTTGTACCAGTCCAGCCTGATGATACTCCTTCCCCAAGGCTGGACAACACAGCACTGCATAAGAGCCAACACACTGTATAACCAATATATATACTGTACAACCCAAATACACAAACATCACCCAACAAAAACAAACGTCTTTGTCAAAGTTGTCGAAGTCTGCCCTCCAGTGGCCAAAGGGAATATGGCACACACGAAATTACTGGAACTAATCTTTTTCTGTTTGATCTTATTTGATTTATTCATTTCCTTTTTCTTTATATTTGATTATCTTTTAATTTTTTACTTGTCTAAAAAAAAGTTAAAAAACTGGAACTCTGGCCTTTTTTCTTGCTATCTTCCAGCAACAATTATACAAATATCTCAATTAAAACCTCTAACTCGCTTCGCTTTTATTACCTCCTGACAGGGTTCCTGTGGCTCCTGTTGGGCCTTCAGTTCTGCTGGGGCACTTGAGGGCCAGCTGGCCAAGCAAACAGGCCAGCTCATTGACCTCAGTCCTCAGAACCTGGTCGACTGCGTCTCAGGGAACGACGGCTGTGGAGGAGGGTACATGACCATTGCCTTCCAGTATGTGCAGGATAATGGCGGCATCGATTCCGAGGCTGCCTACCCATACGTCGGACAGGTAAGAATACACCCAAGTCTAAAGAACATAGAAGTGTGTGGAGACTAGACTTTCCCTTCAGTAGGTCACAGTGTTGAGCGGTCACAGAAGAGTCAGACAAAATTACATTTATAGATGAATATTTTCAAAGGTTTTCAGTTACCTGGGTGTGGGTATGTCAAGAAAACAAGCTGGATTTGTAGAGGTTTTCTTTCTCTTTTAGAACTGAGGAAGCCACTTCGATGAGTTGCAAAATGTCTTCGAGAAACCCTACAAGTTGCTCTTGTTTTCAGATTAGTTAGTTTGATTCTACTAAGCACCCCCACAGAACAACATCTGTTTATTAGAATGGCACCACACATCTGCCTTCTAACATTTCATCGAAAGCTGTCTGTGTGACACTTTTGAATGGCCACTGGTTGATAATCTAAGCAGTCATGTCAAACAGCAGCTTCTTCTCAGGAAGCTGTCTCTCCTAAAGATCTTTTATTTTTGTGGTTGTAAATGATACGCACTAGTAAAACCTGTTACAGACCTGCTCACATGGTTCAGAAAATCCCACACATCCAGTTTCCATTTTAACCGTAAAGCCACAGCAAAAGTTAAACTGACAGGAGGTGATTCAGCAGAAATAACAGAGGCAGAATCCTTCTCACGAGGCAAACATACTGTAGTTTCCTCTTTAGTCATTTTTTGGTGAAGAGGGAAGTACGTGTGCTTGGCTAAGACTAAAAGCTGCACACGCTCCATTGTTTGCATACTTCGAACATGATCAGTCATTGTCATGTGAAATGAGCATGTGACTGTAAAATCACAAGGTGTGTGGAATAGTTCCAACTAAGCATTAATGATTTATTAATAATTGTTTTGCTGATCATTCACTGATTTGGTTTAAAAACAAGAAGAGAAGCAGGTTTTCATTTTATGCATTCAAATTAAATTAAATTTTTTCTTAATTAGTTTGTTGCTGCTGCTTTTCATTTGTCTCCATTTTTCTCATCTGCTCGCTGACATTCTTTCTGTGTTTGTACATGTCGACAACTGCCACTTCTGAAATCAGAACCGTTTGTTTTGCATACAGGACCAACCCTGCCGCTACAACTCAACAGGCATGGCGGCCCAGTGCAGAGGCTACAAAGAGATCCCAGTGGGTGACGAGCACGCTCTGGCTGTCGCACTCTTTAAAGTGGGCCCCGTGTCTGTGGGCATTGACGCCACTCAGCCCAGCTTCCAGTTCTACCAACGAGGTCAGTGAGAGATATTTGCTTTCCGATATCGCTGTAATAAACGTATGTGTCAGTTCAGTCAGTTAGTGGATGAAATTTACAGCTGTGTATGAAAGAGCTTCTAAATTAGAAAGACTTTATTATGAGGTATCACTGCTGATGTTTAAACCATAACCCATACTTAAAGTAGTGTTGTTCTCATCTCAATTTGGCCTGCTGTTGTCATGCAACAACAAGGAAATAATCAAATTCACATTCCTCTTCAAACATATTCTTCCTCATTGTGCATTTCCTGTTATTTGTCTTTTCAGTTTTAAAGGGATCCGCATTCTATAGTTTATAACATGATAATATGATAATTTTAGTCTACTAAGACTAGAATTTTAGGCTGTTTAGGATTTTGTCAAGTGGTTTTCACTGGGTCAGAATTTACATACACTAACAGAAACCTGAAATAAAATCACACCAATTGTGTGCTATGAGAGACAATCTCCAATGTGTGTCATGTCCTCAACATAAAGTGTTTGCAGGTTGGTTCACTGATACACAATATGCCTCTCTGTCTCCCCTCTGTCATGTGACCAGGTGTTTACTATGACCCCAACTGCAACAAAGACGACATCAATCATGCTGTGCTGGCAGTGGGCTACGGAGTGAACACCAAGGGGAAGAAGTTCTGGATTGTCAAGAACAGGTGGGAAACATCACCTGTCTGAATGGCATCAGGTGGCTCATGACCACCAAAATGAAATGACGGGTTGTTTGTCGGCGTAGCCTTGATTTGATGTCTCCTGTCAGAGTTGTTGTTTGACTCCTGGCGATGCTCAACGCCTCTCATGTCTCCATCTCTGTCCCCATGCTTTGTCTTTCCCTTGACAGCTGGAGTGAGTCCTGGGGCAACAAGGGCTACATCCTGATGGCACGCAACCGTGGCAACCTCTGTGGCATCGCCAACCTCGCCAGCTACCCCATCATGTGAAGAAACATGGAGCTCAGAGAAAGACGAGGGAAGACGAGGAAGGGGCTACACAAAAATACACTTCATTTCAACAACCACTACAAAATATAAAACATATCACTTTATTTACACTGATTTTACAAACATTTAAAAGCAATTCTCATTGGATTCACTGTGTTTAAGGGAGGGAAGGGTTTAAATATTGTGGAGTCTCAAATCCAAATGTTCTCAAAAATGTCTAACGAGAATGTTTGGTTATCTTGAGTTTTATAAAACACTTTGAACCTCTGAAGTCTTTTCAGTTGATCTGTAAAGCAGTAGAGTTCCACTGTGGTCTGATCCCAAAAGTAACACATGAAAGAAGAGAAACACATTTTATTACTTCTAATGTGTGGCGTTGGTGGAATTCCTCTGAGGTTGGTTTATGCCAAAGTGCCAAGTTACAAAAATCCATATAAACCCACTAGGCTCAATAAAATGTAACTCAATATTTGGCTGGTAGTCAGTGATAGTTTCAGTCCCCAGTTTTAATTAGCTTTTGTGTGAATGCTAACAGTCAGGAAACAGGGAAAAAAAAACATTGCTGGGCAATGAGAGCCTTTCCTGTGAATGAAGAGTCACTTCCTAATGTTGAAACCAGTTTTTCTCTTGATCATGTGGACTTTTGTTGTTGTCGTTGTTCTGTTCAGCACTTTTCTAATGATTAAATTGTAAACTGATGTTTTCTATGAAATTGAATAAAGGTCTCATTTGAAGTTGAATGAATAATTTGGATTCAATTCAATTCAATTCAGTTTTATTTGTATAGCATCAATAGCAATACAAATCATCTCAAGACGCTTTACAAAGACCCGGCCTGAAACCCCCAGAGCAAGCCTGAAGGCGACGGTGGCAAGGAAAAACTCCCTTTTAACAGGAAGAAACCTTGAGCAGAACCCAGCTCATATGGAGGGACCCATCTGCCTAAGGCCAGCTGGGTACAGACAGAGAAAGAGAACAGCAAGATAAACATACATCTGTCATAGATACACATATCTGACTAAAGCATACATGTGGAATGTTTCATTGATTTTAACAAGGAACTTTGTTACTAAGACCCATAAATACCCAGCACCAGAAATGCAGACAAGTCTGACAAATGTGTACTTTAACAACTTGATACACCAATAATGCATGAGCCAAACACAACACAGCAGGGCTCATTTGGGTTCCTGTTCTCAACAGATAACTGGTTTCTCACATAATTATAGCAAAAATCTGTGAGTTACAGTAAATAGAATTATTGTGAATATGGTACTGAACCAGGCTATAAACGTACCAGTAATTTACCGTATTGGGAAGTATGCGCCAAAAATAATTTTCTCATCAAGAAGCAGGTGACTATAAACCACTCTTGTGTCAGCACAGTAAATCTGAAACTTCAGCAAGCGGCTAGTTAGTTTAACTTAGCATGAAGACTGGAGAAAGGGGGAAACAGCACATTCGCTTCGGTCAGAAGGTTTCAAAATCTTCCTTTAAAGTCACCACTAATCAGCTGCTCAACAGGAAGGATGCACAAACATAAAGAGTTGCTTACCATCAAATACCACAGCACTAAAAAAAAAAAAAAGAAAGTTAGAGAGAGAGCTATAAATCATCAGACACATTTGGCTCCTCCTGAATCTTTCTGATCAACATGGAGAATCAGCTGAAACAGTGTGGACAGAAGTTCAACTAGTGGCAAAGCGAAAAACTAGATCAGTGGTCCAACAGTGGACAGCATACGACCACTTGCTTGGCATGTCTCGGCCTTTGGAGTCAGAGCTTAATAATATATTAATTGAATGTGCAGTCCCAGAAACCAGACGTTTCATGTGCAACAACAGAATGTGAGGAAATCATCAAATGATCTTCCATCTAAACTCTATGGCAGAAGAACATACCACTGGATCTACTGACTGGATTTCCCAGATCTTTGTAATACATAGAGCATTTTTATTTATTTATTTTTTGCAACCTCCCTGACCTTTCCTAGAGAAACACCCATCAAACTACCATATTCACTTCTGCACAATAAATACAAAATTCTGAAGAATATATTCCAATTTGATACATCCAGCTGATCTAGAGGAATACCACACTAAGGATTATTTCAGATAGAATTCTTCGAATAGTAAGACAATCATCATCAAATGTTCTTTCCACCTGCACGTTAGATGTAATTCATATCATAGCCTCTAGAGGCAAAGAAGTATGCATGTCTTCCTCATTTTATGCCTGTTCTGAAATGCTAAATATTATAGTACCTTCCATAGTTAAAATAGATATAAATATATTTTCTGTGGTTGTTTGGCGTCTTTTAGGTTTTTAATAATGGATAAATAAGTGAGCAGCTGTTCCTCTCTGGCGCTGTGCTTGAATTAATTACCAAACACACGTAGATTTCTGTTTCAAAAGAGGAAGAGGTGCGATAAACCATGTGACATTTCCTCATAAATGTGAACCAGGAACAAAACGCCACAGTTGATCCGAGGCAGAAGCAACGATGAGACCGACCCGTGAAGGCAAGTGAAAGTTATTACAACTTTAGCTCAACGCTTCTCCCGTTAATGTCAGGATTTAAAAGAAAATGGTTTAAAGGAAAGGGAACATGAATAGCGTCGTTGTAGCTTTTACTTTCGTTTTTGTTTAGTTTTTTTTCCCTATTCAATTTCTTTTGTTTTCATGGTCCAGGTGTGTTTATCCAAGTGCCAGACATGTATAAGTACATTATCTCCCACTGTGTTGAAGTGTGACTGTAGTGGTTAATAATAGCTTTATAATAATACACTTACTCAGATAAATCATTATCTCTTCTGTTATAGAAAGTATTTAATCGGATTATGTATAGTTAAGCTGGGACGTTTGCTTGCTTGATATTTTTGTCAAGACATTTAGATCCATAAAAATCCTGCTCTCTCTTTTCATCGTTAGTATTAAAGAAATTAATAATAAGATAAACAAAATAACCTATTAGCGTTAAACCACCATAGTTAAGCTTTACTTGGCTAAGTACTCAACCTAAACTAAATCATGTAAAAGTGTACAGAGCTTCAAATTATGGAAATTCTTAAGATCTAGATTAAAATGATTCTTAAAGATGCCTGTAGAACATCCATCTCTTACATTCATAAACACTGATTATCTTTTTATTTTCACATCAAATTCACCTGCCAGCTGTTGGAACAACTTTCTTTCTAACCCTGTTATTAACTAACGTCTGTTGGTGACTCACTGGATGTCTTGCTTGTTCATTAGTTTCATTTCTGGTCTCATGATCATTGCGTCAACTGGAGGTCTATATAGAGTTTGAGAGATTAAGGTTTGTGGAAGTGATATTTAGACCGCTGCTGACTATATGACTGATATCTAACACCAAGACTGTAAATACAGTGTCATGTGAGATGTATAAAATGTGTTTTGAATAAGGTTGTTTGCTATGTGTAATGCAACAATGCGACAAGGTAAAGTATTTTTATTTACAGCCTCAAAGTCAAACCTTATAAGACATTAAAAACCTGAAGTGGCGTTTTTGCAGATCAGTTAGCAGATGAATAATTGCATTAATCACAGACATCAACATTATAAATGTGCATAGTTTTCAATGCTTTATGTGCATGTTCATAAGGGGAACACGTGTGCATGCAATATTTGCATGTAAAACTAGAGTTAGAGTTGCAGTGCAGGACTTTGTCGGTGCAACGCATCTTGACCTGACAACAACAACAGGAAGAAATGCTCAGGCAGATCTGACAGTGCTGACACTCTGTAGCAAAATGTCAGTTGACACAAGGGTGCGAAACAACCTGATATCTGACCAGGTAAAACTGGGGTTGAAGTTTTGTGATATGTATTAAAAAAGTAAAATGAATATGAAAATTAAATGTAGCCTGTCACATAACTCTGAAGAAAGTTAAGGCTCCCATGTGGGTATAAATACTAAAGTTAAGCCACTTCCTCCTCATACAGCAGCAGTCAATAAACCAAAAAAGTACATGTTGTTCCTATACTACTGTGTAACTGCATGGCATTATGGCAATAGGCCTAATGGCACTGGTACATCTGAAAAAAACAAGCTAAACTAGATGATCTCAAACAATCATAAAGCAGTCCATGACGTGGCGAAGTCGTCCCCGAGCAGGATGCAGCGGCATAAGCGAGTGGGACATGGCCTGAAAGGAGGCAAAGGGTCTGCGGAGGAATCTTCTGACAAGTGAATATGAGTCAAACTTGGGCAGTTCAGAGCAACACTGGGAGCCTGTTATTGTACTCTTGAGAGAGTTGGTATTCTAAAGAAATGAAGCAAAGTTTGCAGGTTTAGTAAGAAGGTAAACATGTGAGACAGGTACAGTTACTTACAGTACCCTAAGAAGAGATAAACAAACTGTGGTTTACCAAAGAAACCACACTGATAATAAACAAGTAAATGTCAAGGGCTGTATTATTGTCTTGTACTTGTGCCAACATTTAATGCAACCTCTGAAAATATTCTGTAGTGTCCAATGCTCCCGGTGTCTGGGAAGCTGATTCTCAGTATTTTTTATGTAATGAAACCCATCTTTCAGTTTCTGACTTGAGGCTCGATGCCTGGCAAATTGTTTTCTCTGTGTTTTAGTCATCATCCGTCTTCTCATGTGTCAGGTGACATCCTGCCTTTTCATGTGGTCCCTGTGTCTCTGTGTGTTCACAGGCCTGATGTTGGGGAGCCTGCTGCTCATCTCCTTGTGCACAGGGGCTACAGCCACATTTGACAGCAGACTGGACACCCACTGGGAGCTGTGGAAGAAGTCACACGACAAGAATTACCAAAACGAGGTATGTGGTTAGAGTAAAGGTAAACCCCAAAATTACTCTTCCCATTGCAGGCCACTATATGTAAGGTTTAGTATCAAGCTATAGAGTACTTGACCATATGTTGTCATAAGATATCATATATATTTGTGTAAAGGCGGAGGATGCGCGCCGCAGGGATTTGTGGGAGAAGAACTTGATGCTTATTACCCAGCACAACCTGGAGGCCTCCATGGGGTTTCATTCCTATGATCTGAGCATGAACTTCATGGGAGACTTGGTGAGATACTTGTCTGTTTAATTTTATAAATGCAGGATTATCTATTGTATTTATATTTTAAGTAGGACTGGGTAGAATCTCAGATCTCTGCAGCTAGTTTTACTCTAAGATAATTAAGTTTGATGCAAAGATGTATGTTGATATCAAACTTTAAAATGCAAAAGATATAAATCATAAAGCATACTGTAGCTTCAAAAGACACAAATTACATGCCAAGCCTTAAATAGACATTTTGATTCAGAAAAACCCTCTAAATATTAACCCTCTGAGATCTACAGTATAATTGGATGTTTTTGACTACTTTTGTTTTAACCTTTATATTTCATCTTAAAAACAGGTTACCTTGTCTTGCTGGCTTATATAAAAAAATAGCAGACAACAAAGTTATTTACAGCTATTTGCACTGAAATGCAGGAAATACATTAGGTGTTTCTTGTACAATTATTTACAGCCATTTGCAAAACTATCAGGCTTCACAATAAGTAATGTCTAATAAGTAAGGTAAGTAAATAAGTCACAAATGTCTCAAATCTCAAAACTTGCTTCTCTCTTTCACGGTCGTTATTCTATATATTGTATATAGTGTCACTCCCACAAGATTTTCTGATTGGCTGATGTGATGCATTTTTTCACCAATAGGAAAGAAGGTGTCGTGCCAGCCCGACTTCCCCCATCCACAGAATTTGCTTTGCATGCTTTATGCGGTGATGGACAGAAGAGTAACAGCATCATAGTCATACACATCTCTTGACCACAGTGGGGTTGAATGTTTGTTTTTCTGTATCAGTTGAAACACACCCCCATAATGAAATCCACATTACAAGTTACCTGACTTAACCTGGACTTTATCCCAGCTTCAGTGCAAACAGAACCTCCTAACTTAAGATGTCCTGTCTATGAATTCACCCCACATATCCAAAATTGTAAGTAAAGGTCGACCGATAGTGGATTTTTGAATGCCGATATTATACCGATAGTTTGGAGCAGTAAAAAAACGATAACCGATCAATCGGCCGATAAACCCCCCCCCATTTTTGCCTGTTAACAAGCTAACTGTTGTTAGCTTAACAAGCTCATGTAGGCTAAATCATGCTGGTGGAGATGTGGCTGTTTATGCTGAAATATGATGCACGTTTATGCTTGTTGAACTAGTGGTACTTATTTCCTCTGCGAAGGAGGTTATGTTTGTTGACTTTCAACTTGTGAAGGTTTTATTTCACTTACAATGACACGTGTTGTCGTCCAGTCGCCTTGTCTTCTCCACAGATCACTTAACTCCTCTCTGCTGCCGCTCTCTCTCGCTGTGTGTGAAGAGCAGCCCCGCCCCTCAGTGATCAGAGCGACAGAGCGGAGTTTTGGTTTTTTTTTCAGAGAGAGACAGAGAGCAGTGCAGGGAAGAAGCAGTTATGGCACTGTGGAAAAAAATGGCAGCTATCGCCAACTATCGGCACCAAATTTTGTGTCGATAGTTTTTAAAACGTCCTATCGGCGTCGATTAATCGGCCAAACCGATTAATCGGTCGACCTCTAATTGTAAGCAACAGTGTGTTGAAAAGTGTCTTGCCAATTCATTAGGTACACTAGTGAAAACGAATGCATTCATCAATCCTGCACTAAATCATAGCTTATCCACTGTATCTCTGCCAGCATTCAGGATCAAAGCCAAGGATAAATATCCTGAAACAGCCACAATACACTAAAGAGGTTTTCGGCAATGAACATGAACTAAACTGAGGAGTATACTGGACAAGATTAAAAAACACGCTTGGTGTTGCAGTCTACACAATGTATATAATAACAAACAATGACCAGTCTGCAAGAACATTGTCAGTATTTAATATTGAAACCAATATTGACCAATTCTTCAGAACCAATAACTTCAGTAGATCTATAGACAGGTTAGAGAGAGTCCGTTTGATTCTGGAAAAAAATTTTCTTTGAGTGTAATATAAATAACTTGTAGGGCAAAATAGTAACTAACAGTCTTGTTTCCCTACATAAGCATTAATTTGTTTACTTTTTAACAGTAATGTGAAAGTAGAAAAGCTGAAAAACGCACATTTTTGCTAACAAACAGTTAACAGACTAATTAAATGAAAGATAAAACTTGAAATATAATGAGAAAATACATTGCAAGGGCTTTGCTTTAACCACATGTCAAATGTAAATGAGTAAATATTGCTGCTAACCGCTTGCTGCTTCATCTTTTTAGCTTCTGGCTCTTCCAACTTTACTTTCTCTGAGTAGCTGTAGTTTTCTCAGCCCTTTGAGACTTGACTGAAGTAATGAGATGATTTCTGCTCTCAGCTTGACCACTGATCAAGCTCACTAGGATGCGCATGCAGGATGTACTGAACAGCCTTCAGTATATTCTGGGTCTAACTTAATGAATGACTAAAGCTATCAGACCGCATGCTGGAATATTAACTAAGTGGAGTTTGGTCTGTGTTCTTTAACCTGCCCAACAGCAGCCTGTGCCAGAGAATATTTTTTCAGACGGACTTAAGTCCACTTTTTTGATTTACTGACTTCATCTCTGCCACAAGGAACCTTTCTGATTCCTGAAGTAACAAGAGTTCTCACTCTGCTATATCAAGGGGCTGGAAGGTGAAACTGAACTGTATTTTAATCATAGGATGAAACATGTTTATCTGGTCGACTGTTTGGCTTGGATGTTATCTGCGCATTAAAATATGTTCTCATAAAAGTCTGTAAATTTTCAAATGATCTTATGCAGCTACAACCATAAAGAACTAAAGTACCAGTTTTCCTTTTGAAAGGGTTATTTTTTTTTTGTCTGTTATTGGTTAGAGTATATTCAAATGAATTAAACCTTTTATAATTTTACAGTTCTAGTCGCAAACAAATGAAACGCAATCAGTTAAAATCAAAGATCAAACAAAGTAAACGGGACTCTTTTGAGTTTTCCTGAAGAAGTTTCCAGATTCCAGAAATCCAGTTACCTTTGTTTTAGCCTTACTTTTAAGATATATATCTTCACAGACACTGAAAAATAATTATTATTAATATAGCATTTTCAGAAATAATGACATAAAGTGTTTCATAATAGATGCACTTAATATCTAAAACTAGG